>CM068842.1:56270359-57697859 GCA_028554795.2 Sinohyriopsis cumingii | reverse complement strand
ATGTTTTCTTAGCTACATTTTGTCTTAATTTTTAATTGTAATCTTTTCAAAGTTAAAACACTGCTCTGGTGGCGTAGTGGTTAGAGCATCCGCCTCAGATGTGGGAGGTCGTGGGTTCGATCCCAGGCCGAGTCATACCAAAGACTTACAAAAATGGTACTAACAGCTGCCTTGCTTGGCACTCAGCATCAAGAGGTTAGTGTTAGGACTGGTTGGCCTGGTGTCAGGATAATGTGACTGGGTGGGACATCATGCTACATTTCTGCGGCATGATTCCACAGTGCTAGACATCACTATAAACTGCCACATTGCAGACATCGTAGCAATATGACTGAAATTTTTTTAAAGCTACGTTAAAAATCCAAATCACATCACAACACATCAAAGTTAAAGTGGCTTTACTGGTTTGGTGTGAAGTTTTTCCTCAAGTAGTAGCCAGATTAGGCGTCATAAATATGTTTGTGTTTTCAGTAATTTTGTCTTTTAGAAAGGGTTGCTCATAAAAAAGCACTCATCTTTATAGATCATTTGCATGTCTTACCTATGTCCATATGAGTTCAAGTCTCAACTAGACTAACAGGGTATGTAAGAAAAGCTTGTGGGTTCATGGTTCTTTCTTGGTTCATCCTCCACTAAATATTCTGGCTGCCATGTATAGCCTATCATATACTGAACAATATCATAAAATTCAGAAAAAAAACCATTCCAGACCTTGTTCTTTTTAAGCTTCTTTAATCACTTATAATCTATAAACATTCTTTGTAATAATTTTCATTTTTCTGGGCAATTTTACCTTGCAAACTATGCAAGATTTAAATATGATGCCAAATTGTGCATTTTTTACATTTGTTTACATGTCTACATTAATGAATGATCAAAACATAAGAAGTTATGTTTCATCTGGAGGGCTGAAAACATGTTAGCCCTCTCCTCATGCAGCCACAAAAGGTTACTGGCCTGTCATAAAAGTTGGTGGCCTTGACCAACTGGATCAGTCTTAGTTGGAAATGCTGGCCAACTGAGGTACTGTTAGCTAGAAATGCTATCCCCCCCCCCGACTGGGTCAGTGTCAGTTGGAAATGCTTTTCATTGGCATGGGAATCTCCTTATCTGCCCCACCAAACATCATTCATTCCTTTTCCAATGTAAATGAGGACACTTAGCATTTGATATTAAAAAATTGCAGCGATTATTGTAACTACCTAAGTCACATATGTTCCCAGATCACATTATTGTTGGGGAAAAAAGTTAGCTACCTCTCCAAAATTTAATTTCCCCCTCAATATCCCCTGTCAACACTTTTGTCCATCTATGTATGGAATTTCTGATATATCTCATCTCATTCATCTCCCTCATGCATGGATTATCTTAATAATGATCTCAAACAGGAACTCTTGTATATTAAATGCCTTTTCTTTCACCCTTTGTAGACAGCACTGCTTGCTCAATAGTCCCCCTTTATTAGTCATCTAGATAAAATAATTCCTGCATCAGTGCCAAGATAAGCAATTTTTTTTAAAAGCCAGGAACTCCTCTGCAGAGGCTTGAACTGGATGGTATGGTATATACTAACACCATTTTGTTAGGTGCTTCAGGCAAGATAACAGTCCAGAATATATGCATTACTGGTAGACTCGTGTTTTGGCATGAAGTGGGCTTTTGCTTTTAGCTGGTTCTTTGTCAAGAAGGGTCCAGACTCCGAACACAAAGTGGTCCCTTTACCCATTTATTTTTCAGAAGGTTAGCACACTTTGGGTGTGTTCAGTGATATTTCTCTTTGCAGCAAGGTGGAATCACTGGATGCCAGCCTTCATCTGTCAGGTTCCACATCCATGGGCTTGGGCCATGGATGTGCTTGTAGTCGGATATGATAGTAATTAGGGCTATACCATCTTTTCACCTTTTGATTGTTAGAGTCATTCTTTAAATCAATGACCAGACTTGCAAAGTGGTGTTCATATTTCCTCTCAGATTGGATACATCCTAGGTAAATGATATGTTCAGAATATTGATAGACATACCCAGTCAAGTGAAATTCAGCCTCTTAAACTCCATCACCACTACCATAATTACCCCACCACCTTGAAGGCGTTTCATTCCTGACTGAACTTGTTTCTTATTGTTTGACTCTTGTCAAGGAAGCCTTGTGCAGAAAAGAGTTCAAATTTAAGTCATGATGAAAAAGAAGCTTATGACCAAAAAGACCCTCCTCTTTGAAGGCTTATGGGGCTCATGACCAAAAACCCTCCTCTTTGAAGGCTTATGAGGCTCATGACCAAAAAGACCCTCCTCTTTGAAGGCTTATGAGGCTCATGACCAAAAAGACCCTCTTCTTTCAAGGCTTATGAGGCTCATGACCAAAAAGACCCTCCTCTTTGAAGTTTTATGAGGCTCATGACCAAAAAGGTCCTCCTCTTTGAAGGCTTATGAGGCTCATGACCAAAAAGACCCTCTTCTTTCAAGGCTTCTGAGGCTCATGACCAAAAAGACCCTCCTCTTTGAAGGCTTATGAGGCTCATGACCAAAAAGACCCTCCTCTTTGAAGTCTTATGAGGCTCATGACCAAAAAGACCTCCTCTTTGAAGGCTTATGAGGTTCATGACCAAAAAGACCCTCCTCTTTGAAGTCTTATGAGGCTCATGACCAAAAAAGACCCTCCTCTTTGAAGTTTTATGAGGCTCATGACCAAAAAGACCCTCCTCTTTAAAGGCTTATGAGGCTCATGACCAAAAGACCCTCCTCTATTAAGTCTTATGAGGTAAATGACAGTTTTCAAGGACTGGTGCAGGAACAGCGACATTGTTCCTTTGAATGATTTAGTCTCTTAGCTAACTTTTTCTCCTCTTTTTAGGGAGGATATCACTCAATGATTTCCGGCACATTCAGATATTATATTGGAATGAATATAGATCGTGGCAAGAGCCTATTGGGCTTGTTGGCCAACTTTGACTATGTTCATGACAAGAGCCTATTGGGCTTGTTGGCCAACTTTGAATATAGATCATGACAAGAGCCTAATGGGCTTGTTGGCCAACTTTGACTATGTTCATGACAAGAGCCTATTGGGCTTGTTGGCCAACTTTGACTATGTTCATGACAAGAGCCTATTGGGCTTGTTGGCCAACTTTGACTATGTTCATGACAAGAGCCTAATGGGTTGTTGGCCAACTTTGAATATAGATCATGGCAAGAGCCTATTGGGCTTGTTGGCCAACTTTGACTATGTTCATGACAAGAGCCTATTGGGCTTGTTGGCCAACTTTGAGTATGTGCTTCCAAAGCTGCTTAGAACGCTGTTATATTAATAATTTCATGTCAATGCACTAAGTAGAAATTGTAAAAGGATAGCATTTTCTTTTTTTATGCACTGCTACTTTTAGTGATTTTGTTATAAATATTGCTGATATTGACTAATAAAAAGAGATCAGAGGCCTCTGTAATGTGGATCTGGGTGTTTAAGAAGATAGGCAACCTGGACTAAAGCTAGTGTGTCAAGTCATGCTTTTGTTCATATTTACAAAGGTAGGTCAAGTAAATGTTTTCTTTTTTTCACCGATTTATATAAATTTCATACTAAATCTCTTCATAAAATATTACTTTTTTTCCCAACATTTTTTTCCCTATGTTTGTCCTACTATAAAAAAAATATAACCATACTTTATCCCTAAGTATTATTCACAAAGGTTTGATAGATAGACTTCATAAAAAATGTGTACTCACTGCATAAAAATTTTCTTCCAAAATAAAGAGGTTATTGTGAGTTTTGGTTTATTCAGCCTTCAATCTGATTTTTTGTCTCACCTGTATAAACAAAGTGAGACAAGGATTTTACTTTCACTGTCAGCCATGTTGACATCATCAGCCATGGTAAAGTTTTTGCAAGTTATATACATTGAGAAATATATTATTGCATGGATACATGAAACAGTGGGTTCTGTTCTTCCTTGCATTCCAGGAATATAGTGATTTATCTGAATGTTGATTGTAATATTCATGCATCATTGTCAATATTTCCAGTGGAGCTTCATGCACATGTTAGATGTTATTATCTTGGAGACCTACTTTAGAATGCTACCTGTGACATTTCGAAGATGTTGAAATTTCACTTTTTTAGAGCTTGATATTTAGTCCACGTTGAAGGAAATGCAGACCACTTAAACATTTGAAATGAATGTTTTCTCGCACCTAGAGTGAACTTATGTCACCAACATTAAAGAACACAAATGTTCGGCAATATGACCTACGTCACGAACAGTCAGAACAAAAATGTGCAGTAGCCTGGCTTATGAATACAATGACTAGGTAACAGTTAATATGAATTCTTCCTCTCATAAGACTTAAGTCTTCATGGTAAAGATGCCAGCATTTTATAAATCTGTTTATTGTTTCTTATTACTTTACAGGGACATTGTAAAATGTGGTGTGATACCTCTCATACCTCAGTATCTGACATCCAAACCTGAGGGCAGGAACATTTTGTCAGAGGTGGCATGGGTACTTACATACATCTCAACAAGGTATGTTTAATTTATACAAGTGGTGGGAAGGGGATGGCAGCTAAATTACATATAGTTCAGTCTCTGCCCTAATGCAGTATGAAGTTATAACATACAGTAGATATTCTCTTTACAGCTGACCCCTGACTTGTGTGGTAACTGCATTCCCTAGAGTGGTTGTATAACCTGAAATCGCTTAACTCTAAAGTTTTGGTTTCATTGCTTTAAGTTTAATTCAAAAATATGTAATTTGGTTAACTTTAATAAAATTCATTTTAGCGATGTATGAATCATTAATTTTGTGTAGACAATTTATTTAGTTATTATTTGGTCTATACTTTAAAAAATTAAATAAAAATATTATATGAAATTATGCTAACATGAAATACTCACAAGTTGTAATTTGTACAAGTTGGGGAATACCTAAAAACTTGTAGTGCTACTCCAGCTGGACAGTAGAAGCCTTCTTAAGTGGCCATCAAATGGAAGTGAGAAAAGTGGCCTCAGAAAACAGGTGGTTGTTTAATAAGGTTCATTTCAGTATGGTAGTTTAAGGGCTGTTTAAGACTTAAGATTATTGCTATACAAAAGTGACTACAAATTAGGATATTCTCATCTGTATATGTTTTTAGAGCTTGTTCCAAAGTAGAATTTAATATAATAATTTAATTTTTCCACATAGGACTTAAAAGATTTCTCTTGAATGAAAATGTCATAATTACTATTTAATATTTGTTGCCTAGCTATTTGGATACTCACCTAACCATTCCATGTGTACCCACATCCCCCAAATTTACATTCTCTCCTTAATTTGTGGATTTTAAACTGAAAGATGCTACATGTTTCAAATTTTTCCTTTGAATATATTCCCTGATCACATTAACATTTGGAAAATAAACTTGCTACCTTTCGAATCAACAGCCTTCCTTAAAGTTGAAACAAAATCATTTAAATCTGCATAGCATGTAGATCAAGGGAAGAAACTCTTACCTTTTTTCCTCCCTTTGACCATCACTTGGTGGAAACTGTTTTAAGCTTTCACTTAGTACTATTTTAAACAGTATTTCTGACCTGATTTTGATAAAAATTTATCAAATGGGCTAATTTCGTTAAGATGTGTGGTATGTTTATTTATGAGCAAGAACTTTGCATGTTAAAGAGGTGATATTGCATCTAGTTTTCTGAGCATGTTACCCCTCTTGAGACTACTTTTTAGGATTTTGATCAAACTTTGTAAATAGGCTTAAATCACTAAGATATCGGATGATTACAGCTTTGAGTGAAACCCATTCTTATTAATTAGGTGATTTTGTTAAATAATCTTGTATCATCAAGATGGTGAATGAGTTTGATTATGAACAAGATATATATATTTGTGATTTAATTGTGTATCGTAAAGGCTAAATATGTTATCACTCAGGAAATTAAATTTAAATTGGATTCAGCTCAAACCTGGAAGATAAACTGATATCATTGTCTATAACGGGTCTTGTAATAATTGATATGTGTGCAAATTAATGAGGTAATCAGGTTGAGGCTGTTACCTCTCTAGAGATTATATTTCTCATCCAAATTGTATAAAACTTTATAAATTGATTTATGTTACCAAGATCTTGGATGAGCTTGATTATTAGCAAGAGCTAATTATATTCCAGCCATATAATCTGGACTTCATTTATTTTAATGTTGTGGAACCTGAATGGGGGTTATCTGGAACAGATTTCCTCATTGGTTCTTGGAAGTTATATGTTGATTTGGATAAAAGGGTTTAAATCAGTTTGGTTTTAAAAATGAAAGAACTTTGATTCTTGCAGTGGTGAACACACAGAAAACCTAGTGCATTTTGGGATACTGAGACTTGTTGTAGATCTCTTGGTGAAACTGGTGTCAGAGCAGCCACTGGATGGACAGGTACTGCATGCTGTGTGATTGTTATTATTCATTGACTGTACATCTTATTCTTGAGGAATACAAAATATGTATTTTTTTCTCATAGTGTTTTATTCCTGTTTGTCATCAAGGGGTGGGTATATTGTTGTTGCCCTATGCATTAGTGCGTATAAACCCATATGTATTTAACAGAACATTACAGCAATTTTTATTATTTTTTTACGTTTTTAACTTATTAAACTTTTGTTGCAAAAATCATACATGTTTAGGATGTATGCATATTTTCAACTACACCTTTCAACAGTTATAAAGAGAACACTGTGTGTGTGTGTGTGTGTGTATATATATATATATATATATATATATATATATATATATATATATATATATATATATATATATTAAAAATATCATGGAATTTAAAGTGTTGGTATAAAGCAAATTGATATACCAGTATTAATGGTGTATCAATATGTGATCCACCCAAGGTGCAGTGATACGAATATATAAACATTCTTTCAACTGCAGGCCTATAAATCAATGAAGAATTTCACCTCATTAATCATTAATGACATATGAAAATAACAATAAAAAGTATTGATAGTCCCCATTTTGTAAATGAATTTAAAATGGTACACAATTTCATTGCAATCATCTCTTTTTTCCATTACCCTCTCCTTTATCATGAATAAAGGGCAACATACACAGAAATATGGAGTCAGAGAGAAAAACATTTTGGGTTACATGAAAACCTTAAAACTGATCTTGCACCAAGTAACGTACAGGAATATTGTTAGTCGTAACAGTATGTTTACACTTTCCTTGGGATCTATCTACAGTGTTCATAATATCAATGAGACATGGTTGCAATAGACAGTTGACACTATAAGTTAAATTTGTTGGTTACGAGGCATACATACTGTAATGTTTTTAATGCTTTATTGTTGTTGTTGTTTCTTAAACCTATTATAGTGTTCCAAAAATCGATTATTATTTACTAAATATGAAATTGTCCAAGTGGCCGGCCTCTCTCTTTCTCTCTGTGGACTATCATAGCAAGATACAGGCGAAAATCCATGAAAATACGAGCTTTGGGGATTTTCGCTTGTGTCATACAACTATGTCCCTGGACCTATGAATGATGGTAAAGTTAAGACAAACTATCCAAAGAGAAAGAGAGAGAAAGCAGAATAATAACTTAGATCAGCTGTAAATATATTAAAATGTTTTAATTACCTCTTGTAGGTTCATCATTTCAATTAATTTCTATTCCACGCTAATTTCCATATGCCAGTATGTACATCAATGCCAAAGCCTTTAGTGTGTACCAGAAGCTAACGAGTTAGTAGTGCTGTACTTTCATACAAACAGTCTTTCATGTTTAAATCATAAGTGTGTCTAATATTGATTTAAGGTGAATAAAAATAGAAACTTAAAAAGAAAACAACTTATTAATTTGCATATGTGATTGTGAACAACAAGAAAAGGCATAAAACTACATTTTGTAGCAGACACACTTGCAGGGATGTGAGGAGTTCATTCACTTGGTCAATACACAGTTGCCTGAAGCATATCTTAACTCCATTCCAAGGGCAAATATGTGTATTTGTATGTGATATAAATAAAATATATGTATAGTATGTATACTGTATCATTTGTTGTATAAATTTTTCATTAAAAGTAAACTCGGCAAGCCTTGCTTTCTTTTAATGAAAAATTATACATGTTGTGGTATAATATTGATACAGCATATATATATATATATATATATATATTTGGAAGGTGCTTAATTTCAGTTTATGATATGGTTACTTGTTTCTTTACAGGCAATTACCCCATTAATGCGATGCCTCGGTAACATCTGTAGTGGACCAGATGAATATAGTCTAGCTGCATGTGACAATCCCAGAATTCTCCATGCCCTCAGCTTGTATCTGTCTTCCACCATTAGGCACATCATTAAAGAAACCCTATGGGTCCTCTCTAACATGGCAGGTTGGTGTGTTTTATCTATATCCCTGCTTCCGTAAGTCTTATATATATATATATAGAGAGAGAGAGAGAGATCTATAATGTCATTATATCAAATTGTCTTTGTGTAGTAATAATGAAGTAAATTCAGGGGTGATTAGGTTTGCATATGTTAGTATGTCCAGTGCACTCTTTATTTTTACATTTACCAATATTTTTAATGCTTTCCATATATGTCCTACATTTCTAAAATTGCCCCTATACTCCTGTACTTTTGTATATTCCTTATTTGGCAATTGTCATCAAAATATGATATTATTGTAACAAAAGAATTCTTACTGCTGGTAGTTCTTAACTAACCTTTCAGATATTGATTGTACCCTACAGAAGGAAAGGCTCAGATCACCAGTTAAAAGCATTTAAACAACTGTATAACTGTTGCTGTCCTAGAAATCACTCCATGCACTTCGTGATGCACCTCATCATCTTTACTTATTGGTGAGTTCACTATTTGAATGCTAGTAAATACTATTTAGTCTCAGTGAAGACTAATCAGGAGTTAGTCTGCATGCATCACTACAAATATAGTGAAAGAGTTTCATACAGGTATTTGGGTAGTAAAGAAAGAAGTGCAGTTCTGATACTTGCCATCTGTTCTTGGTTTGGCTTGCAATCTATGAAAAAGAATGACAGGAGTTCCGATGTAAAGGATATAGTGGAGTCAGAGACAAAAAGCATTCCTTGGGGTTGTGACTGTCTGAAGAAAAGAATTCATTAGCTGTGAGAAGAAGTTAGCAGATGAACAACCATTCATTTTACTGCCTAATTTTCTGGATCTCAGTTTGTAGTCCAGTGATTAGGGTCTTAGCGTGTTATTTGCCTGGACATCAATCTCTAGTCCTGTGAGTACGGTCACTGTATGCTATTTGTCTGGATATCAATCTCTAGTCCTGTAAGTAGTTTCTTAGCATGTTATTTGTCTGGACATCAATCTCTAGTCCTCTGAGTAGGGTCATAGCACGTTATTTGTCTGGATATCAATCTCTAGTCCTGTGAGTAGGGTCTTAGCATGTTATTTGTCTGGACATTAATTATCCATATGCTCTTGGTTGAATGTTCTAGTTTGGTGCATACTGTAATGGGACGACTCCTAAAAGCAAGTGAAATAGGTGACAAGACATGGTACAACTTGGTGGACATATGGACCCATCAAAGCATCTCACTGATTCCCAAATGTAAGTTGTCCCATCGGCATGAAAGACACTGGTAAACATACCTAAAGAAGTACATGCTGTACTGCTCATGGACATGAGGAGCTTTTACATGATGGTTACTCAATACTTTGCAGGGCAATTTCCTCCTAAAAATTAACTACTCAAGGATTTTAATTGTCTTCACCTGATTTTAAGGCAGTAGGACAGAGACACAAGTGCAGTATGCAGACTAGCCCTTCATTTTACTAGTGCTGCAGAAACTTGAGGTACATACTTTGGCAGATGAATGGCTTGAGTACAAAATGTACCCTGACATTCAAAGTGACCACTATATGGAGTCGGACATAACAACTTACAAGTGTGTTGACCGCTATTGGTGAGAGGTCCTGGTTCAGAAGTACCAAAATGATCAACCAAAGTACAGAATTCCATGCAAGTTTGTGTAGACCATGTTGGCATTGGCCTGTGGAATGCTCATTGTCTCCAAATAAGCACATGGTTACATGAGGCAGAACAGGTATAAAAATTGAGGCCATTAATGGCCTTAGTTTGGCCAAAGATGAGGTGAAAAGTCAGGAAGGAGAGAACCATAAGATAAACATTTCAAGGAACCATTGCAAGGTAGCTAGACAAACTTATATCAGACATCAGGAAAGAATGAAGCTTCAGATGAAATATGAGAAAAAATGAAAAAGGGGGATTGAAAAAAGAAAAACAACAGCAACTTGGGTTTAGAATAGAGGTATTAAAAAAAAATATTAGAACGGCAAAAGTTCAAAGTGGACAAGAGAAATATAAGTGAAAAGGAAGAAAAGTTTAATAAAACCATAAGTGTGCACAAAAACTACTTGTCAAGCAACATCAAAGTTGAGTGAAGCAATAAAGACCATGATGTAGCAATGCAATTTGCCCAGGGAATATCAACAGTGCAGAAGCATGAATGGGAAAATGGAAAAAGAGTTTGAACAATGCCAACGAGACCAGTCTTGAAAGAAAGTGTTTTTAAGAAGAGATTGAAAGCATGTGTCACATCTGTATGCTATATATAATAAGTGGCAGTGCATTTCATGCTGTATTAGAAATTAGCATATGCCACAGTTGTATGCCTAATATAATAAATAGTAATGCATGTTACACTTATATGCTGAATATAACATAGTTTGATATAATATATAGTAGTGCATGTCACAGCTATATGCTTAAAGTAATATGGGTTTTCGCTATTGAATGAATGGTCATATCAATATGGAGTTCATTACTGAATGTATGATAATTTCAATATGGAGTTTTCACTATTAATGGATGCTCATATCAATATGGAGTTTTCACTATTGAATGGATGGTCATATCAATATGGAGTTTTCACTAAAAGACTTGATATGATGTCCAGCTACCCATAAATGAAAATGGTGCTGATCTGAGCTCCAATATTGCTACCATAGTGATCATCTTGAAAATCTTGTTTTTGCTACTTGATCATGGATGGTCATATCAGCATTGGGTTTATACTGAAAGACTTCTTTGGATATCCAGTTGGTCTTAAATGAAAATTTTTCTGATCATATGTCTAATATGGCTGCAACAGCAGGCATTTCTAGTCATATCAACATGGGGTTTTCAGCAGAATGCTTCTTGTAATGTCCACTTGGTTATAAATGAACATGGTACTGGTACATACAACGTCATATGACCCCCATGGCAGCCATATTGAAAATTTTGTTATTGCTACTCTTCCTGAATGGAAAGTCATATCTTGAAAATATGTTATCTATACACATTTCCAAATGGATAAAGATGGGATTTTGTTTGTGCACATCACCAAATGGATCAAGATGGGATGTTATCTCTATACATCTCAAAATGGATCAAGATGAGATGTTATCTCTACACATCTCCAAATGGATCAAGATGGGATTTTCACCAATAGTTTCCCATAATGCTTAGTTAGTCTTAAATGAAAATGGTGTTAGTTGTTGCCAGTCGTACATCAAATGTGGCTGCCATGATGACTGTCTGAAAAATCTTGTTCACATTACTCCCCTTGAATGAATGATCATTATGGTGGTATTTTCACCAAGTGCTAAACGAAAATGGTGCCAGTCACAAATCCAGTAATCCTGCCACACCAACTGTCTTAAACATCTTGTCATTACTAGCCCAGAATGGATGACATGGGGTGTTCACCAAAATACTTCTAATGAGGTCTGCCTTGTCCCAAATGAAAAGGGTGCCAATCTGGCATCCAGTATGTGTACCACAGCAGCTAGTTGTGAAATCTTGTTATCACTAAAGAATATTATAGAAGGTTTCAATGCTTGACAGTTAAAAGAAAAAAATGATTCATGGAAATCCATTTTGCCTAGTAGACTATCAGTCCTTTTGAGGGACTTGTGTTTCATTAGTATTGTCAAAAATGTCATGTTGACATTTCATTTCACTGATAGAAACATGCTTACCAGTAATTGGATATGCAATAATTATCAGTAAGAGTTTGTTTGAAATATAGTTTATTTCACCTTTTATTAAAAGGAATTTTATGCGATGTAATTTTAATGATATTGTCAAATTTTGTGATGATGCATACAAAAATTTCAGGTACATGGTATGATTTCGGGTGCACAGTCTATACAGATGACAGGTGATGATCACTCTTCTGTAGGGGTTTAAAATGGGTATGGTTTGTAGTATGAGCTAAAATAGGTAAGTATTTATACATTTTCCTCATGCATACTGATTAAATTTTTCCTTTAGTTCCCTTTTATTTCAGCTTGAAATTCCAATATTTTTTCTGAGTTAATCAGTGGACTCACTGAAATTATTTCTTTGTTGGACAATAAATACAGGTGTGCAGACTAAGGCTACTCCAGTCCAACAGCTTGGAGGTTATAACAGTTAAGTCAGCAGGTTAAATGGGGGTTGGGGCAAATGAGGGTATTGAACATTTGTGCAGTAAATTGCACAGATTGGCTTCTCAGTAAATATGTTTCCTGCTAATCATAAGCCCCGTAAATGGAAATGGACTCATTGAGTAATTGCTCCAAGGTATATACTATAGGTATTACAATATTTAGTCCTTTACACCATGTGCTTTCTAACAGTATGGTCGTGTGACAGCACCAATCACATAATGAGAACAAAATAAGGAATAATGTTCACGATAAGTTCAAAGCTATTTTATATTTAATGTACACATGTATGGAGAATTGATGAATCATATTTGTAGCAGGCCAGCTTGGTAAATTTACAATCTATTGATTCCAGGAGAGCCACATGTTTGTCAGTCAATAGCAAGTGAGCCAATGTTATCCCTCATCACAAAGAATCTCTCATTAGGTTTTGACATTAAGCAGGAGGTAAGTCTTACAGTTCAGATTTATACAGTGTCTTGATTTTACCACAAAAACTTTAATCTGGACATGAAACAAAATTGACTGAAATTAATGTAAGACTTAAAAATGAACAGTCATCTCAAGTCTTTGATTAAATCCGAGACCAGTGTTGGTAAAATTGACTGAAATTAATGCATGCCTTATATCTGAACAGTCAAATTCTTAAATCAGTGGATAAATCTAAGACTGATGCTAGTAAAATTGAGGTTATTATCTAGTATGAAGCAAATTACATAACAGGTAGGTCAAACAGACTGGATGATTAAAGAAGATCTGGAATATATATCATTGTCATATCCTGTCTGCATTTTGTTGTGCTCTCTCAACAACCATCATTGCATAAGGATTTTGTTGTTTTCCATTTTTTCATAAAGGGTTGGGGTTTATCTTTGCATTCTCAATACCTGCATTATGGGGATGAGCAGTGCTTGATGACAGGCTATTGTTTGCATTATAAACAGAATGTCAGAGGACTCCACCAAGATCTTGATCCCTAGATTACTATAATCCATTACACACTGATGAGTGATGATAATCATTAAATAGGACAAAATTATTATCAGGCATTACACACCAATGATAATCATTAAATAGGACAAAATTATTATCAGGCATTACACACCAATGATAATCATTAAATAGGACAAAATTATTATCAGGCATTACACAGTTTTTGGTAATCATTAAATAGGACAAAATTATTATCAGGCATTACACACTGATGATAATCATTAAGTAGGACAAAATTATTACCAGGCATTACACACTTTTTGGTAATCATTAAATAGGACAAAATTATTATCAGTTATTACACACTAATGATAATAATAAAAAGGACTTAATTATTATCAGGCATTACACACCGATGATAATCATTAAATAGGACAAAATTATTATCAGGCATTACATGCCGATGATAATCATTAAATAGGACAAAATTATTATCAGGCCTTACACGCCGATAATAATCATTAAATAGGACAAAATTATTATCAGGCATTACATGCCGATGATAATTATTAAATATGACAAAATTATTGTCAGGCCTTACACGCTGATGATAATCATTAAATAGGACAAAATTATTATCAGGCATTACACACTTTTTGGTAATCATTAAAAAGGACTTAATTATTATCAGGCATTACACACCAATGATAATCATTAAGTAGGACAAAACTATTATCAGGCATTACACACTGATCGTAATCATTGAATAGGACAAAATTGACAACTTGAACAAATTCAGTAAACAATAGTTTTCAGTAAACTTTTCTGATGATTGTGTAAAGTAGTAATGTCTTCATTTTTGATTATGGATAAAGTTTTCCATGCTTTACATTCCAGCTTTTTTTTCCTTTAAGTATGTACTTTGGAAAATTATTACTAATTGGAAAATATCATTTGTTGGAAAATTAGAAAATTATTACTAATTGGAAAATATCGTTTGTTGGAAAATTAAAGGGTCAGGATATTTAGAGTGTTGACAAGATTTAAACTTTCATTTTTTTATAATCAGTTTTGTCCAAATCTATGGATGCCAAACTGCAAACAGCATAGGAATCAGACCTACAGAATTATCATTACCTCATTTTATATGTGAAGAAAAAATCTATATTATGCTTTTTTGCTCATTTTAATGTTCTGGTCTTGTCTCAGAACAGGTAAATACTTTTTATTATGTGGATATGTCAGAACTATTTGCTTTAAGGTTTATGCCATACACAAATTCGATGGAAATTACAGATGATAATTCAGATGACTTTTAAAAATTCATTTACATGTGATTTATCACAAAAAATTTAGGGGCCCTGGGTGGCTGAGTGGCCTACATGCTTGCTTTTACAGAGTCTCACGTATGCAAGAAAGCTTACCAGTAGATTGCCATAGGTCAGTGGTTCTTACTGGGTTTTTCCTCCAACAGTTATACAGGCCACCATGTTCAGCCTATCTTGCACTGAGAAATGGTGGTAAACTTAAAAACAACAACAATAACAATGAAGAGCCCTTAAATTTTGTAGATATTGATCCATATCTGGGAATAACCAGGATTTGTCATCTGCCACCTGATCACAGAAAGATTAGTAATTGAACTGATCACAAATTAAATTTATTTTATTAGAGGTTGCAGAACTCTTCAATCAGTTGAGGTACAGTTGCCTTATGGATCATTTGGTTGCTTGCCTGTATCATCCAAGTGCTCAAGTATGAGATTAATCAAGTAGACTGGCTAACTCACAGTCAGTTCCATATTGGTATATTTCTTATGTGAAAGGTATAAAGGCCAGTCTAGTGTCACATTGTTCAAACTTGCTTTGTGCAATGCGTGATCACAGTACATTACAAAAAGAAACTAAACTAAAGCTTATTTCCAGAGTTCCAATTTTGATATGTAAAATTAACAAAAATGTATTGTGATCAATTTTGGCTCATTATTTTGTAGCTAACATTTGAAGCAATGTATTAAGTATTATTGTAAGTAGTAACCTTTGGCATGACTGCCACCCACAATTCACCATTGCATTGAGTTTTACCATCAGGCCTTATTTAATCTTTAGACTACTAGGGTGATCTTTAATGCAGATTCCAACTTATGACAATGACTGTTTCAAATATAGTCTATAGTCAGATTACACTGAGAGTAGATGTTAGTCAATTCTGTCCTTGTATAATTTTGAAAGGCTTTTTGTCAAATTTGACACAACCTTTTTCAAAGAAAACTTTCTTCATAATATATGCAGTTAAGTGGAGTAAAGTTAATAATTTTATCTGTAAATTTAAAAGATTTACATGCAGATTTTTATGAATTTTTTTATTGTTGTATCTAATGAGACATCAATGGTTTAGTACATGGTCATATTTCTAATTCAGATATAATAGGAGAGTCTCAAAATAGAAATGGCTTTTGATTTTAAAAATGCATGTTTTCTAAGTAAGAGCCATAAGTGAGCATTGAAATTGTCAATATTTCCAAGAAAAAACCTGGAAAATTTTGTTTCCAGTATGTGGGAAATAGAGCATTAGACAGATTTAAGTTGAATAAGCAATAGGCCTACTGGTGTAGATCATACCAGCACTTTTGCCATTTGGAATATTTATCACAACCATGGGGTGGGTGGGACTAGATTAATTTGTTTTAATTTTTGTATTATATGGTACAGCAACACAAGCAGATTTAGTATCAGGGGCAACTGAAATAGACCATCATGCCCAAGAAAACACCATGGTTGCTGATCTAATCTGATCCAATTTTAGGATTTGAACCCACATGCAGGTATAGGCAATTTTACATAAATTTAAAATGAATCCGGAGCATTGAATGTCTCGAATGTCTGAGAATTGGTGTATGTGATAAGTGCCTAAAGTATCAGCACCTTTCAGACTGGGATCCCAGGGTGATGCTTCAGGGTCTTTTCTTTCACCAGGGACTTATTCTTTAGCTGGGGAAAAACATGGACACTAAAGATGTGTACACTTACCTGGCATGAAAAACAGTTTATACATACGCCTGATATTGACTTGGGATCAATGCTAATCCTACAGTAGACTTGGCTTTTGGGTCATAACTTGAATATTGTCAATATCCCTGATTTATATCCATTTACATACTGACCATGACAAAATAATAAGCACACACATTTATCCAAAGGCCAGTTCTTGCCCTAGAGATCTATCCAGGAGGCTTAAACTTCCCCATTTGATCTTTTGGTAGGGGTCAAAATGGGGAAGCTTGTAGATATGTATTTTATAAACAGTTATTTCTGGCTTTTTGTTTGTATGAACTCAAACATTTGAATTTCATTTCCATAGGCGCTGTATGTTCTGTGTAATATTGCTTGGCATGGAGAGGAAATGACAAGGCATCTGGTTCAGCAAGGAGTACTACACCATATTGTGCCCATCCTTAAATCGTCTGATGTGGAACTGCTTAATCTTGGTCTGGCATTCTGTGAAATGGCTCTCAGAATGTGTCCTGAGGTCAGTCATAAATAATGGCATTCTGTGAAATGGCTCTCAGAATGTGTCCTGAGGTCAGTCATAAATAATGGCAGTCTGTGAAATGGCTCTCAGGGCTGTTCCATTTAAACATACATTGTACCCAGGGAAGGCACTTTTTTAAATAATATGCCAGGGTAGTTCAGTTTCACAGAGTTCATATTAAAATGACAAGAAAATTCTAAATTGCATCTATTGGTGATACTCCATTTTAAATGTGCCTTCCCTGTTTTAATGGAACAGCCCTTAGAATGTGTCATGAGGTCAGTCATAAATAAAGGTATTTTGTGAAATGGCTCTTAGAATGTGTCCGAGGTTAGTTGTAAACAAGTAACAAAGGGTCATTGTAGAAATAACAGTATTTACCATTGGAAGGCATATTCTATGGGTGTTTGCCAGTTTATTTAATTCCTTCAGTAAAAGAATGTGCTAAACTTAATTAAAACTTTGACAGTTGGTATGTCTAATATGCAAACCAATGTATTTCAATACATGACAAAGAATGCTTTTTGGAAAGATATTTAAATTGAAAATTATGTTCATTTGTTGTACCATGTACATGTATATACTGAAGGTATCAAAAATCGATTTGCCTAGTGACTTTCAGATTTTGATGTGGCCCTTTATACAGGTAAACCTCATTATAGCAATGGTTAGAATCTAGAAATGATATTGTAATATGCAGACATAAGATTTCATGATTGATATGAGGGGAGAGGAGAGGGCGATAAATTATCAGTTGAACTGCATTTTAATTGCACTTAATTTCACTGAGCAACAAATTTGATCAAATATCAAATTAATTTAGAGAAAACTGTTATTTGCCTGGCAAGTGATCCAAAGTAGTACAAATCGACTGCCAGTGTGGCAGTTACTTATATTGCAGTCCAGCCACAAATAACATAGATCCTGATCTGCTGTTTATGTATTATGTGTTGGCAGATGATGGTCTGTGTTTTTTGTTCTACTTATTACCCATAATAAACTGCATAGACCCAGATTTGCTAGCAGATTATGCAATGGTAGATCTTGGTCAGTGCAGTTTGCGGTGCTTGTTATAACTTACTCTCTTTGAAGAGACAAATGCATAGGTTTTATTTTAACTGAAGATGATTATGTATGGTTGACTTGAGATTTCTACAACACAGAAAGCATAGCTAAAAGTGAGTAGTTTTGTGGAAGAATAATTCAGCTTAACTTGCTTTACTGGTAATTTTATCATGGTTAATCAAGTTTCAGTATAGGCTAAACTATCCAGGGATGGGGAACCATTCTGAGTCTATTTCAAACAATTGCTTGAGAGCAGATCTAACGGTGCAGATAATTAATATTGCTACGTTAAGTGGCTTGATGCAAAGTCCTTTTAATTGCTTTCACAAGGTAAGTATGTTGGGCACAATTTTCATACACAGAAACTCATAGTTTGTCAAATTATATATTTACTGTTTTTCAGCATTGTTGATGTTTTGCATATTAGTGCAGTTAGTAATTCCAGACAAAATCAGGAACCATGATATAACCATGTTATATCTGAATTCATGTTATACCAAAGTGAATGTGTTATATTGAAGTGTGCAGAGATGCTGCCAGGGTGCATGATATTTGAATCATGCAGAATTTGTACAAATTCATGCACTTGGAGACCAGTGATGCACACAAACTCCTGCAGGTTAGTTTCAAGTCATGCACATGAAAATACATAATGGTGATACCAGTAAGTGATTTTGAACCTGAAAATATGTGTCATGCTGGTCATCTCCTCATTTCAGCAGTATTTCAAAATTAATTGTAGAAAATGCAGACTAAGAAGTCAAATTAAAATACAGACAATTTAAAAGTAGAATGCAATTTTCATTTTCTTTCTCATAACAATTTAGCCCTGCAGGATCTTCTGCAACAAAGCCATTTAGCTGTAGAATAAGGGTTAGGAAAAATGTAATAAATAATAATCTAATAACGAAACTAAGAAGTAAAATATTTATTTGATCAAAATACCTGAACAGGTTGACTATGGCAATAATGGAATTAAATTCCTAATACATCATTATGGAACAGACAGTAAATCTTGCATAGTAATCAAGAAAGTGAAACTTTGGCAGAGCTTATGTTAGTGAAATTTTTATTTTGAAGCAGAACTGTCCAAAAGACAATAGATGTAAGCTGTGGAAAATTGTTCGTAACAACCATAACGAACAGTTTTCAAAGTTGTTCCAATTGGCTAAGCTTGTTATGTGTATGCCCCTTTAAACAGCAGATTGTGAAAGGTGGTTTGCAGCAAAGAACAATATTCATAATCCCGTAAAGAACAGATTAGACTCAGCAACAATCAAAAGATAATGAGATTAATGCTTATACAACTAGAGGCGACACCTTTTAAAGATTTTGATTTCAATAAGGCTCTAACAGAGCGGAACAGGACAAAAGTTGGATATTGAAGTGTTAGGTAAATACTGAACTATGGCCATTTCCTCGCCTTCCTTATAATTCTATTTCCCTCTTCTTGTAACAAGTTGGGAGCTCCGCCCCTTTAGATAAAATCCTGTCAGCATCTCTGAGTGTGTTAAATTGGAACTCATGTTTTATTGAAGTGTTTATATCAAACTTGGATGGTGACCATACTTATTTAGAATTAGTGTAACCTACCTGTTTGTGATGCTGGTAACATTACAGCATTATTTGGAGTATTAGTACAATCAGTAAAGGAACAAAAATTTCAGGAACCTTGACATAACAATGTTTAATTTGAATTTGTGTTATAGCAAAGTATGTTTTATGAAACGTGGATGGTGGCCACACTTATTTAGAATTAGTGTAACCTACCTGTTTTGATGCTGATAACATTACAGCAGCTGTTTATGTCCTAGCAAAATGTGACAACATTTTTTAAGCCACTGGATTGTTATCATGAAAGAAATGCATATTTCAGTAATCATTACAAACTCTGATTCTTCTTCTGCTTAATATGTGTTAATTATATCACAAAAATGAATGCTGAAATATATTTGAGTACAGTCTACAAATATTGGAATAATGCATGCAGGTATTGGTTTAAGGACCTGTTAAATGCCTTCCAACTGCTCCCTCCCCTGTTTCCTTAAATTTCTGAAAGCTGTTCTATTCTAAGCCAAAAATTCAAATTATTTTACATGTAAGTAATATTTAAACAGGTGTTTTGTGAATGTAGTGTCTGGTCTGCAACAGGAAAGCCTTTGGAAACTTTAAAAAGAAATTAAAACAGAATTTAGCTTTCTGTGATGGTAAAGACATGATCCCCATACAGAATTTCATTTAGCACATTAGATATAAATCCCTTGCAGATATTATTGTTGTTAGCAAAGTATAGATACAAATGTAAAATAATTGATTGCAGAATGTTAAGTTTCAAAACACTGTAAAAATATATTCCAATTTTTAAAAGCTTCGATTATTTTGAGTCAGTTTTATTCAAAGACATTTCACATTTGCAGACAATTTACAACCTGATCAACATTTTTGAACAATACTGCTGAAAACAAATTGTATTTATAACATTTTGGAATTTTCCTTGCTGCTTTTTCTGACTGGTTTTCTTAACAGAGTTTTAAACATTTCTTCTTGATTATAGTATCCAATGAGAAAGCATAGATTGTAAGTTTATCATTATTTTGTCTGTCAAATACATTCTCCGATCACATTAGCATTAGGAAATAAACTCCGCTGCCTCTCGAATAGAGTAATCCTGGAAACTTTCATCCCTTCCTTTTCTATGTAGCTTATAGACAAGGAAAGAAACTCTTATCTATTACCTTCCCTTACAACCACTAGTTAGCTGCCCATCAACCAGATGTTTATAAATTTAAGTATCTGCTTGGTATGATTTGCATCATACTTTTCTGCATCATGAAATCCAAGGATGTCTTTGTTATTTTGACTCATTCGTCTAGAAAGTTGGTTTAATATGACACTTACATGTATTTGCTAAATGTTGCAATCATTATTTTTTATTTTTTATTCATATTTGTATGAGATTTTTTACAATTGTGGGTTTTGTTTATTCTGACCTTGTACTCCAGTGTCATATCATTTCATTATTGGTTGATTAATCATGCACACAGCCTGTATTTTATGCTAGTTTAAGTAACAAGTTATTTTTATATCCAAACACTTTGGGTTGTTATTTTCTTACATTTATGTCATTCACGTCCTTTCAGTGGAATGTTGGTAACAGAATATTCCCTGTATGAGAAATTTAAAGCCAATGAAAATATGCATAACACATGTCTCTTTTGCACAAAGGTTTGGTCCACAATATTGTGGAAAAGATTGAAGAGCAAAGAGAGATAGGTGAAGTTCCCATCAGTAGAATGCAACATCTTTAGTAGTCACCCAAGCAATAGAGGACCCCATGATGGTCCTTCCACCATCGAAAATGATGTATATGATGCCTGCTGCAACTGTTAATCCTGGCCAGGTTGAAATGGAGGAACAAGCCACTTCATAGATGCCAGCCGTGCATCCTTTCCAGGTGCAGCTGGAGTCACAGATGCATGGACTGGTCCAAGAAGCAATGTCACAGATGCTCACTTTGGGAATATTGTTCCTGTTTTGACACATCTCCAGTAGTAGAATGGAGTTACTGGGAGAGTGTCCTATATTTTTGCAGCCAAGTTGGTTTTATATCTCAACTGCATGTCCAGGCATGGTAATCAGGCCTGTAAGTGCATATGCCTGTGTGGTATTTTTTTGACATTGATGATGTATACTTCCATGCCATACACTGCTGCTCTAGCTGTGACCAGCCATTCCATCCATCTGTCAGGTCATACCTTTTGATATCTGTCACTTTGGCAGACTGTGCCACATATTACCCCGCTGTTCTGTGGTATATAGTTTCAGTGATCTGTTGAGTTGATCCATCTTGTTTTGCCAAACATTCTACCCTGGCAGTTCGTGAGCCAACAATCCAACCAACACACCTACAGACCACCCAGCCTGCCACCAAACTACCCAACCATCTGCTTTTAGAGCATGCTCTCTGGCCGTCTGTACCGGCAAGACAAGCCATGGAACTTGTTAAGCTGCCAGTCCAAATCGTGGGCCAGTTATTCATAGTGTATGCATTGGTGAGATAATGTGACATACACAGGGATGATGACACTGCTTCATCCATGCTGCTGGGTAAACTTGGAAACAAAAAGACAACTCTGAAAGTGAATGTGAGGGCATCCTTGATTAGTTAGCATGCTCTGATCCAACAATGGAGCATCCTGAGTTGAGCATTAAACCTAGTGGGTTCAGCATTAAACCTAGTGGAATTTTTTTTCCCCAGGTTGTGATAGTTTCCAAGTGCCCATCACTGCTGTGTGTGAGCCAAGCATATAAGGTGCAGGCTTCAACAGACTTGAAAGATGAGGATCAACACCTCTCCTTCCGTAACTGTTCAGTCAGTGAGATCTTGTATCAATGTCTTAAAAGATCAAGAACCTGATGAACTCAAAAATTTTCTTATTAGAAAAGCCAGCTGTTGGCAACATTATCATCATGCTAGTATCAATATTTATTCCTGATTTGTTAAAACTGACTTAAGTTTATAAATATTTACATTATCATACCTGTGTGAGAAAATATGAGTGACCTTCATATTAACTTCAAGATAAAAATATGAGTTTTGGCATTTCAAACACTCCCCAACTAAATTTTTTGGGATTTGCCTATGGGCAAGTGACTTTGAAACTTGAGCTTGCCTGAACCGAATTTGAGCTTGTCCTGGGAGTCTGGCTAGTTGATTTGTAAATCTGTGTTATAATAAATGCATTTGATTTCTGACAAGATCAGCTCTATAGGAAGGTAGTTCTCATCATGTCAGAAAACTTTGGTGGGTGAGACATTCCTCAAACTGGGGACAAAATCATCTGAACTGTGCAGTCTGGTTTAGGACTATCAGCACTGGTGCTTCTTGCTAAAGATCACAGATCAGACACAGTCATAGTAGCCTCAATGCCCAGGCTGACACTGTTCAGACATTTTACGCTGGTAGTCCATTCATAGCAGCAGATTTAGTTGTTTTATGGCAATCCAGTGATAGATCTTAGTGTGATGTTGTGGAATAAGTAATTGCCAACCTTTGTCTCTCTTATCCAGGATCCAGAAGCCTGGTCCATGGACTCACTGTCAGTCAGTTAAAAGTGATTTTATTGTTATGTATACCTTTCCATTGTTTTGTTATTGAAGATAATACAGAAAATAAAGGGTTAGAACTACAAAAGTAATTGTGAATGTTTCACTTCGGTTTGCAGACAAATCCCAGGTGAATAATCTGCTTGATCTAGTGATAGACCTCCCAAAGAAATCCCAGCAAGACCCAAGCTGCTCAAACTACTATGGTCGCAAGTGTTTCATCCCTCCTTGACTCTTGTCAGGAGAGTATTGCAGACAAAGGAACTTAAACCTGTAATTGTGGATTTTTAAAAACTAAGGTCTATGGCATCATCCCTATGACTGCCTTAGTCCTGCATTAGGCTAAAAAAATTCCAAGGCTTTTTGAGGAAAAAAAGTTCCAATAAAAAAGCCTTCCACTACCTGATCTCCAATATTTTCAGGCAGAAAACTGTATATGCCAATGAAGATTTTAGCTTATTATATTAGTGCTTTCCCTGCATACCATGTGTTTAGATATGACATGTCAGTCAGAGACATAACAGAAGCTGTTAGCTAACACAGACAGTCAACTTTCTTAGGTTTTTATGTACCTGATCTAGTTTTACCCAGTTTACTCCCATGGTAACAGTGCAGCTCAGATGACCACTGGATCAAATTGATGTCAGCACAGCTTCCTCATGGGCATGAGTGTAGCACTTTTGCTAGATTTGCCTGGATATTTCTTGGTATGGAAAAGTCATTCTTTTCTTCTCATCCATATATTGTCATCAGATGGTATCTGACCATTGGTTGTGCTGTCCTTATGTTAGGAGAACAGGTTTATCCTTTAAATAGGGAAACTAGCTATTCTTCCCTCAAAGATAAAGGGTTAGATGCTCATGTATTTTCTTCTTCCTGTTACCTTATCTGACAGTAATGTGATCTGGAAATGTATTCAATTGCAGAAGTCAGTTTTGTAGTAAATTAATGAACCCTTCCACAACTACCTGAAAATGCAAGCATCATAAGTCAAGTATTGCTCAGCTTAAACTGTTTCTGGTTAATGGGTAGCCACCAAGCAGTGGTAGGGGAGATAATGGGGAAGAGTTTCTTCCCTTTATGTATATAATATATAGATGCTAAAGATGAAATATGTTGTCTTTACAAGATTGCTAGATCAAGAGGTATTTAGTATTTATTCCATAATAATTGTGATTGGGTTTGCAGACAAAATCACAATTTACTAATAAACTTATTACATTTCTAATGTCTCCATGTTTGTCAGACCTTGATGGATTTTGGTCCAGTTGATTGGCCTGTCTGGTTTACTCATGTCCATTTATTGTATTTAGGGTGTGCAGGTGATGGAACAGTGTGATGGGGTGACCCAACTTGAGGGGTTGGAATATCACAGGAACGAGGACCTAGCTTCCAAAGCCAGTCACCTGCTAGAGACCTATTTCTACATGGGAGAGGAGGAAGTGGTAGGTTTGTCCATATAGCATATGCCTCAGATGGATGCACAATACTAAGTTTTTAAAAAATACTCCATCGATAGAAATAGGTTTGAAAATTTGTGTCCAAACACATCTTTTTGAAATTATTGAAGAACTTACCCTAAATGTAATTTTTTAAGTAAGAGCATAATAATTGTAGGGATAAGTGTCATCTACTTAATAAAATGATGACAGAGATTTGTATGTGCTGTACAAAGATGAATGCTTGGAAGCATTTTCACCTAAACCTACATAAGTTGATCTTTTAAAATCCTTTCTTTTGTACAAAGGTATATCATTTTTAAGGGCTTATTGTCAAAACTGGAACAGTCCTTTACTAAAAACCCTTCTTCAAACAAATATATGCCATTAAGCCAAGTAAAGTTAATATTTTTTATTCTGTACATTAAAATGAGTTGCCTGAAAATTTATATTCATTTCAGTAGCTATACTTGTGTCTAGTGATACATATTGTGTTGGTTTAGAATATGGTCAAATTTCTAATTCAGATGTTATGAGAGAGAGTTTTAAATTTATTATAAAAATGCATGTTTTTTAAGTGCCAGATTTTTACAATAAATTCTGTTCAGTAATGGTGAAGCGAATCAGGAAAAAATCAGTTTCATCCAGACAAACAAAAATGGAAGAGATGTGGAAATTATTGCTTCAAAACTTGTAGGAAACTGCTTCTATTATCATGATCTGGAATAAGTTTGAAAATGAGCAAAATCTCTACATTTTAATGTAGTGATCCTGTTTCTGTTTCGCTGAGCTTGTTGGTTTGAAGGCCACTTGTTTGACCAAAGTATATCAAGTGGTTGAGTGTTGGATATGTAATCAGAAGGTATCATATTCATTACCTGTCAGCGTTTCCTTGGGAAAGGCAGTTGATTTAGTTTGCCTTGGCATGTATAGCCTTTATGCTTTCATGTGCTGTAAAATACCAAACAAAGAATTTGGTTTTGATAAACTTAATAGGCTTAAATTATCATGATGTTTGATGAGTGAGCAAAAAGTACACATATTAATTAGATGATCTTGCATTTTATTGGTTGTGCTGCTACGACTCTAGAGACTTGATTTCTGATCAGAATTTAATCAGTCTGAGAATGTAGCCTTTTTTCATTAAGCTGTCACACAGGTTTAATACTCAGTGAGATCCAGTCATATTAATCAGGTGATTTTGCATCTGAATGGCCGAGTTTGTTTCAACTCGGGAGACTTTTTGTCAGATTTTTTATGAAACTTGGAAGTTCTGAGTTAGGTATATTCCTGAGAGTGAATGGTGTTTTTTGTGTGTTTTATGTGTTGACTACAAAAATCAAATGCTTCTATTGAAGGGAACTTTTGTATTTCCTAAATTAACAAATTTTCATGGAGTATAATACAGTGGTCCAGCAATGTACAGCCATTTACTTCACTGCTGTCTCTCTTGCAATATAGGGATCGTCATGGGTCCCTGTAAAATGGTCCGGTTTGGTTCATTAATTGCCATTGAGCTTTTTCCCCACTTCGTTCATATTTTAGGCTTATGAAAACCAATTACAATTTGGTTTCATTAAATTCCGTCATTTGGAGTTTTAGCTACATTGAAGAAGATGATCTTGTGAGAACATCACTCCAGTGTTAACTTTGCACAGAAAAAGCACTGGCAACATGATTTTTTAAAATTTGAGTACTGGTCCAATGAACAGTGTTATAATAAAAATGAGTACTGCTCCCATGAATGGTGTTATAAAATTGAGTACTGGTAATACGATCAGTCTTTTAAAATGAGTACTATACACTGTTGTTGATATCTTCAATGATATGGAAGCTTGAGCAGATATTATGTAAACAAAGTAATTAGAAAATAAGAAGAAAGAAAAATAATAGCTGGTATTTGAAATTAGAACCATCTTTAACCAACGTCTCCAGACAGAGAACAGAGTATTACAATTTTAAAAAATTCTTCATAAAGGATGTTCCATTTAAGCTGTTTATCATCCTTTATTTTTTTAATGAATTTCTGCTCCCTGTTATTGTACCCAGGAAAGGTAGGTATTATAGGGTACTATGATTATTGACAGAGTTCAGATGAAAAGAACATGAAACTCTTTAACTGCATTGATGGGTGAATACTCCACTTAAAAAGTGACTTTCCTGGATCCTAAGTTTTTTTCACTGGAACAGCCCTAAATATTTGAAAATATATAGTCTTTTCTCACGTGTATAAACATTGTTTTGATAAAAGTATGCATGCTTGCTCTTCTTTATTTTTTTAATGAATTTCTGCTCCTTTATCATTGTTTTTATAATAATAATAGTAATCATATGGAATGAACAGTCAGTAACAAGGATTGCCTAGCCTAATATTAGTGACCGTATGCATTTTGAAGGTAAATTGAACTAAAATCCCTTACATGTCATTACTGTTACTCCTTGTCCTTGAGTTCATAAATCTTCTTAGTAACACCTATTGTGGTAATTCCTCAGACTATTGAAGTAGGGGGCAAGTTTTTAACAAAGCCTTAAACTTTATGGAAAATCAGACTTGAGTTAGTCCAAGTAAAATCAGACAAGAGTATGTCCAAACAAAATTAGACATGAGTATGCCCAAGTAAAATCAGACAAGAGTATGTCCAATGTCCAAACAAAATTAGACATGAGTATGCCCAAGTAATATAGTTTGTTATGTCCAAACAAATTAGACATATGTCCAAAAATAGGTGGGATCTTAATTGTCAGTACATTAAAAATTTATAGAAAATTGAATTTTGTGGTCACTTTAGGACAGTATATGGACTATATAGATTTTAAATAGACTCCTTTTTCAACAATATTGTTCAGATTTCAGTAAATAGGTCAATTAAATTTGAGTTAACTAGATAACTTAAGCATATTTTTATGTTGAATACAGGCAAAGACAGGATCAGCTGATACCTGTAGCATGAAAGTTTATACTGTGTGACATTTTTGTTTAAATTTCAGGAAGAACTGGGCTGATACAATGTGCCAGCTGATGGATAGATGTAGACTTGTGGTGGTACAATATACCCTGCTGATGGATAGATAAAGACTTGTGATTCTTGAAACACCACAGTTTTTGAATGACAAAGAATATTTATTTGGCCTAATATAAAAACTAGCAATAGGAACATATTTTGGGTCAGTACTTTATCTTCTGCAGCAAGAAGTATGGATACTTTTTTTTGCTACATAGAGTGTTTGTGTCATGCTTTTGCTGGGTACAGAACAGTTTTTGGTAGTGGCATTGAAAGGAAAAATGAAAGTTATCTCTTCATGGAAATTTGTGCCACGTTTACTGTTTATCAGCCAAAATAGAATAATACTTACTTGTTCTTTTAACATTGTATGTCAGTCCAGATTACACTGCTTCTGTCCAAGTTGGGATACAACAGGAAATGAGAATAGTAGGTATTTAGGTACTTCAGATGGGTCACAGAGTCTCTGTTTTCAAGACATAGTACAGAAAGGTCAAATAAGAATTATAAACAGGCTGTAAATATATAAGAACAGATAAGATTAAGTCTTTTACTATTTAAGAATGCCTGACCATGATATGTGCATTGTCATGAATAATGCGAGAAAGAATCTATGTGCAAAGTCTGTTTATTAGGAATTGCTCACAGAAATAATTGATTACCTTTTTCTTTTTATACACCCATCTTGAGCATATTATGTTATGACCCTACCTGTTTGTATGTTATTATGTTATGACTCTATCTGTTTGTATGTTATGACCCTATCTGTTTGTATGTTGTTATGTGATAACCCTACCTGTTTGTATGTTATTATGTTATGACGCTATCTGTTTGTATGTTATTATGTTATGACCCTGTTTGTATGTTATTATGTTATGACTCTATCTGTTTGTATGTTAACTTTTCCTTTTTGGCACAATAGCTTAAGTTCTTCATCATCTGCAGATTCCAAACATTATAAATGGCTTGCACTTGTGATAAAGAAGAACCCTATAGATTTTGGGGTCAAAAGGTCAAGGTCACTATTATAGCTAGAAAGGAAAAAAAGTTTCTGCACAGTAACATGAGTTCTACACTACATACATAGATATAACTTTGTGTTTAGCTTGTACTTGGAGTAAGCAAGAGCCTTATAAATGTTTGGGTTCTAAAGATCAAATATGTGACTGAAAGAACAGCTATGTTTCCACACAATAACATTAACTCCATATCACATACCAGAACTAAACTCTGTGGATAGTTTGCACTTGAGGCAGGGAAGAAACCTATTGATTTTGGAGTTCAGAATATCAAAGGTCAAGATCACTGACTGAAGGAAGAAAATACTTACATATGTTCTTCATCGCAGACCTGGACCAAACTGTGAGGGTGGTTCCAGTTCCATTCATGAAGGACTATTAAAAGAAGGGTTGGTATATAATGTGTTATTCACAGCACTCTTATTGTGTAATATATAACATGCATCAGTGTCATACCTATCAGTGTTATGTTATCCATGAAATAATGTATCGTCATACCTGTTTTCCTTGAAATAACATGCATCAGTGTAATACCTATTGGTGTTATGTTTTTCATGATATAATATTAATCTATGTCATACCTGTCTGTGTTATGTTTTCCATGAAATAACATGCATCAATATCATACCTATCAGTGTTATGTTATCCATTGAAATAACATGCATTAATGTCATACCTATTGGTATTACATTTTCCATGATATTCAGGGAATTTCTGAGTCATCTTATGACTTGATAATGCAGAAACTCTAGGATTGGGCATGTTTGTTATGAAAAAAAAATCTTGATATAATTTCACATTGCTTGGTGGTATATGACAGTAGTTGGATTGGTGTCAATACACAGTCAGTTAGGATTTCAGGCCCACCACTAGAAAGCCAAAACCTTACAGACAGGAAATACTTATTCTGGCCCATGACACACCTTTGGCTGGTCATTTAGGGATTAATAAAACAAGATCTTGACTCACTTCTACTGACCAAAAATCAAAAGTGATGTTGGTAAATACTGTAGATCTTGTCATACCTGTCAAATAGTAGACAGTACGACAATATATATCTTAAGATGTTTGGACTTAGAGGATAAGCAAGTAACTTTTGAAAACCAGTAATTGAATACTAAAGGTGATCCAATCAAGTTTTATATTGCTTGAAAACAACTTGTAAATTCTTTTATTTTATTTTATTTCATAGTTATGGTTTTAACACATTAACCCCTGGAGGATTTTGTCATTTTCACCTGAAAATCAAGTAGGAAACACATTTTGAAAGCTATTTCTGAATAGATCCGAAAACACAAAATCTCCGGTGATCTTTCAATAACATACTGCCTTGTTGTGTTAGAAATCGTTTTTCATTGGCTATTTGACAAGTGCATGAGCAGAAGGGTAAAAGTTGAATTTTTTAAATTTCTTTCTTTTGGTGCTAAACGGAGCCTTTTTTTTTGTATCGAGATCACATTTTATTCCAAATGCCCATCTTATCCTACTTTTTGCAAAGGCTCATCTGTCTGTTTGCAGTTCATACCGGTTTGCCTTAGATCTGAGACCAAAAAATTTAAAATCCAGACACAAAATTGGATTCTGACCACGTGCGAATTTTGGGAACAAAAAGGTTGGGTTCAAAAAATGAGATTTTTTGATCAGTATTTTGCAGTGCAGCTAAATATTCCAGATTATTTTGTATCATTGTAGAGCTACATCTGTCTACCTTTCTATAATACCACCCTAGCGACCATGACACTACAGAGCTCAGCAGTAGGCTACTACCGCCTGCCCCGTTAAGTCGTCGCTAGGGGTTAATGTGTTAACAGAAGTGATAATTTCAACAGTTCCCAATTTTGTGGGAAGGCATGGGGGGGGGGGGGGTAGCACGAGGAAGGTATTCTAATTTAATTCATGATTCACAGCAAAAAAAACACAGTACATACATGGGAATGGATGTTAATTCATTATTTTCACAAACAATGTCAAGAAATCAGTGATTTAAAGTTTTGCTGTTTTAATGAATTATTCCAATTTTGACAGTATTGCTAGATCCACTGTACATCATATTTTTTTCATCTTGGTATAATAGAAGAAGTTTTTTTAAATACACAACTCCATTCATACTGTAAAATCCACTTTTTGAATTACTGTCCAATTCACCTTTTTGAAATACTGTTAAATACACTTTTTTGAAATACTGTCAGATCCACTTTTAACAGTTTTGACTCTGTCAGTGTAATGAGGTTCTCAGAGTTATTAAAGGTACATATGCACAAACTGTAGTGCATTTTTACTTAATTATGAAAGAGAGAGACATGCCAAAAATATGCCAATATATGATTGTCATGCAAGCAGATATAGATCATTCCAGTCTACATTCAACAATTTTTAAAAATTTTTAGGTGTCGTCATTTTTACTGATTCTTACTTTTTATGAATAAACAAATTTTTCCTCTGGAGACTTTAATTTATTGAAAGAATGCTACAGGCAAAATGCCATTTCAGAATTCACTCTCTGTCTCTCTCTGTCTCTCTCTCTCTCTCTCTCTCTCTCGCACAGATATATTTGCAAACTAAAGACTTAAGTGTACCCTTAAGTAGTCTGTTGTTCTCAGGTGCTTTTTTATGAATGAAATAAAAATTGAAGACATTTCGAATATTTTTATTGTAATAATTTATCTGTTGTCTGATTCCTAATTGGGAAAGCTCTACAAACCTTTCTCTCATGCCCACAAACACACAACTTTATTTCAATATATGCAAAGTTGGCTGTACCTTGAAAAGAAATGCTCACAGACACAGTCTATTTTCTGGACAAGACATGATGGAGCATGTTCACTTGGACTTGCAGTTGCATGCTAGTAGAGAGGACAATTTCTACAAGTATCTCCACCTTGAGCATCATTTTTAGCTCACCTGACCATAGGCTTGTTCACTTTTTTTACTTGACCTTAGTACTGTGTCTTGGAAAGGCATAGACTCTGACTCACCTGTCTGCATTGGTTCCAGTCTCAGGTTTGGCCAATGAGGGTATATGAAAAAGCTTGCCAGTAGCTTACCATGGGTCAGTATTTTTTTCCGGGGCTTTTCCAGGTTTTCTGTTACCATATATACTGGCTGCAATGTATAGCCTATCATATACTGAAAAATGATGTTAAACCTACAATAATAACAACATTCTTTTGTTTGCTGTGATTGGTAATGTATATATCAAATTAGTGATGCAGTTTGTTGTTTAGATTTTACTTCACAGATGATCATATTAAGATTTATTGATAAAGTTGTTATTATGTGTGACAATATTATTGTCTTTCTTGATTTTATAATGGTCTTTATGAGTAATAATACATTTTCTTAGTGATCTTTGTCTGGAATACAGGTATACAGTTCTTATTATGATGTTTTTATGGATTGTCATACAAGAATATTTTCACAAAAATGTACGGATTTGGTAAAGAGTAAGAAAATAAGGAATGTTTTCCACTCCAAAAGGAAACAAAATGATACAATCTATCTACAAGATATTTCTATTATTAAAGATCATTACTTGTGTATGTTCAAGTTGACTGGTGATAGATGTTATGTTCACTTTGTCTAAGAATAATAATAGGGAGTGGCAATTTGACTTGGTCAGCAGGAAGGGCCTTTTTGAACTTCTGAATAAGATTGGTCGCCCCCCAAAACTCCTCAGTATGATAATCTCTTTCCATGCAGATATGAAGGGAACAGTCCTGTTTGATGGATCCTCCTCAACCACCTTCCCAATTCACAGCGGCATGAAGCAGGGATGCGTGCTGGCACCAACACTTTTTGGGATCTTCTTCTCCCTGCTCCTGTCCTACGCCTTCGACATGTCCACGGATGGCATATATCTACACACCAGGTCCGACGGGAGGCTGTTCAACCTGGCACGACTGCGCTGAAAGACCAAAGTGAGCTGTGCTCATCAGGGAGATGCTTTTTGCAGATGATGCAGCTCTTGTGACCCACACCGAGGAAGCTCTCCAGAGACTGGGAGACCGTTTTGCTGATGCCTGCATGCAGTTTGGTCTCACCATCAGCTTGGAAAAAACAAATGTCAGCGTGCAAGATGCCACCATTGCCCCATCCATCAAAATCAACGGTGTCACCCTGGAAGCAGTCAACAACTTTACCTACCTGGGGTCAACCATCAGCAACACTCTCTTGATTGATATGGAGCTGGACAGAAGGCTTGGAAAGGCAAACACCATCATGGCTCGATTAATGAAGAGGTGTGGGAAAACAACGCGCTGACAGAGCACACCAAGGTCCGAGTCTACCAGGCCTGCATTCCCAGCACCCTTCTATACGGAAGTGAGACCTGGAGTACCTACATGAGGCAAGAACGCCGGCTGAACAATTTCCATATACGGTGCCTAAAACGCATCCTGAAAATCAGCTGGCAAGACCGTGTTCCACACAGCGAGATCCTGCAGCGTGCAAGTACCCCCAGCATGTACACCCTGCTGAGCAAACGCCGCCATTGATGGCTGGGACACGTCCGACGCATAGAGGATGGAAGGCTACCAAAGGACATACTATATGGACAGCTGGCCACTGGCATGAGAAGAGTCAGCCGCCCCTCACTCCGTTTCAAAGATGTATGCAAGAGGGACATGAAGGCATGCAACTTCTCACCCGATGGCTGGGAAGAGCTGGCCGAGGAATGAGGCACCTGGAGACTGACTGTAAACAATGGCATATCAGTCGCTGATGCGAGGAGAGACCAGTTGGTGGAAGAGAAACGTAAGAGCAGCAGCAATCACAGTAACGCAGACTTCCCAGTATGTCTGTACCAAGTGCAGTAGGGACTGTCACTCACGTATAGGCCTGCACAGCCACAGCAGATGATGCCAACAGAGACGGACAACACCCCAAGGGCGCTATTCGCATGGTCTTTCGAGACTGAGTCGCCAATGATGATGATGATGATTATATATATATATATATATATATATATATATGTATGTATGTGTGTGTGTGTGTGTGTGTGTGTGTGTTCATAGGTTGGAGACTTTGCAATGCATTCATTTTCATGATGTGAATATATATATATATATATATATATATATATATATATATATATATATATATATATATATATATATATATATATTCATTTTCACGACAATGCTGAATTTTGTTACTGTTGATCGATTCATTCTCCTGACTGACTAGTCATTCATTCTCTCTTCATATACATCATTATTGATCTTTCATTGTTGTATTCATTTTGTTGTCATGACTGGTTTCACTATGTCTTGGGCGGTCAGAACCCAACATTTTACCTATTTACTTGAATTATGTTTATTTCTATATGCAATCTATAGTGAAGTCACTGAAAGTGGACTACATCAACAATCATATAGACTTTGTTACAGTAGTATAATTAGAAACTGTTGTTATAGGAAAGAACAACATATTTCCATACTTGTATAGATTACATCCTTGCATCCATGGAACATTTGATGATTGATTAAGGGCATTTTGGATTTGTACTGGAGCGACCACAAAATCAAATGACTTGCCCTTGGACATTATATGATGATCAACAAAGGTTCCTTAAAAAGAGGTCATAGACACTCATGCATGAGAATGCCAGCATTTATTTTGGAAAAGTAAAAATTGTTGAAATTATTTGCTTGCCTCCAAATACAGTGGTTGACCTAGAAATATCATGTGTGTAATGGGGGAGGAGTAAATAAGGAGTCTGTTTAGTTTTAAAATATTTTATTGTCACAATAGGATACAATTGGGTTGGGTACAAGTTCTAACAACTTAAATTAGCTGTCTCCATACATGATACAAGTATTACAAAATATTCAACAAGACAACAAAATAATAATGAAAACTGCTGAGAGAGAGAGACAGAGAGACTGACAGACAGACACAGGCATAGTGACAGTAATCACGATTTCAGTAAGTTGTTGGAATCGTCCAGTAGCCGTTATATATTTGCATACATGATGTAAAATTCTATATTTTTCATTAGCATTGCCCTTTCCCCGAAGTAGTAAATTGAAGCTAATAGCTGCATATGATACTGGAAGTAATTTTCTCAAGAAATCAGTTCGTTGTCTACTGTACCTAGAACAGAACATGAAGGAAAGCATAATGGTTTTGATGCCAAGGCAGGAACAAGAAGTGGTGTCGGCAAGTTTAACACGGCAAAGATCAGCTTATAACGAATTTACATCATTTCGTAATCTAGTATGGACAATATCTAGGGTTCGATTAACTTGTCATTTTGCTACATACGATATTCGGACATAAAACACTTTTTCAAAGCACTGTAAGACATAGTACATTGAGTATCCTGTTCGAGATTGTTCCACAAAGATACCGTTGAGGGTATAAAAGATGATTTGGTAGAATTTAGCCTGAAACTGTGAATTCCCAAATTATTTGATCGCCGAAGGTTATAATTTGTTTTTCTTTTCGGACACGGGGGAGGGAGTAATTTAACGAGATAGTCTGGAATTTTACTCGTTTTAATCTTGTAGAGTGTTAATAATTTTTATCTTTTCCTTCCAGACTGCAAACATTCCACACTCTGTTTCTAAATAGAAATATTGCCAACTAGTGTATTTTGAAAGGCTTGTAACAATTCTTTTGCCTCAAGCTGTAGTTTTTCCAATTTCTTTTTCTGAATCAATCAACGAGCATCCACTACACTGACATATTTCAATATAGGCCTGATATAAATTATATAGTTTTGATAAAATGTGACTGCTACATTTCTATTTTAGTTTTCGAAGATTGGCTATTCGAGATGATGCTGTTTTTAAAATGTTATCATTGTAACAAGTTCATCCTTGATGGCGAAGAGAATCCACATATTTAAGTTCAATATCATCAAAAAACAAATTCAGGATTATTTGATACGTTTTTGTTCATGAAAAATATAGCCACTATTTTTCTGGATTAAACTTAAAAGCCAGCTTGGGTCAGTTATAAAGTTTTATTAGATCAATATTCATGATACGCTCTATTTCAGCACAATCAAGTTATCAATAATATATTGATGAGTCATCAACAAAAAGAGGAGTGTGAGAGCTCATACGATCGGCAATATCGTTTACAAACATTTAAAACAAGAGTGTCCCAAGCAAGGATCCTTATGGCACACCATCATTTATAATCATTTCCCGTTAATAAGCATATTACAAATGGACCGTTTGTTCTCTATTACTAAAATAGCTTTCAAACCATTTTATTGGCTCACCTGAAACGCCGTATTTGTTCAATTTAAATAACAAGCCTCTGTGCCAGACCCAATCAAAACCTTTTTGATAGATCACAAAATACAAGAATTTGGAGATTGTTCTAATGAATTGCATATGCTATGATACATTTCAAAAAGGTGAAAAACAGTGGAGTGACCAGGAAGGAATCCCGATTAAAATTTATAAATATGTATCTTTCAAGGATTTTTGAGACACATCTAAGTTGAGAGATTGGTCTATATTCGGCAACCTCACGTGGATCACCTTTTCCAAGAATGGGAAGAATGTGTGCAAGTTCCAATTTATCTGGAAATTTATTTTCCTTCTCTAATCGATTAAAAAGCGTTGCTAGTGGTGTTGGTATTGTCTCACTAACGCCTTTGCACATTCTATGACTTACACCATCAGGCCCAGTGCCTTTATTGACAGATATGGAATCAGTCATATCTGTAATTTCGTTTAAGGTATCTGAGTATTTTTTTGAAAAATGGTTGGCATCCGTTAGTCTCGAGAGTCGATGGAAGTGCTCCCAGGAGAAATGTGTCAGTTGGTGGCTGTGCAGCGTTGCTGTGGATATGTAGTCCAACACGGGAACTGCAGTCCTTGCTGCACTTGCTGAACTTGAAGGCTGTGTCTGGTGTTAGTTGGAGCTGCTTCTTTTTCCTATGCGATCGTTTTCCATCACCTAGCAAGCGTAATTTGTCCTCGCCGGCTTTCAGACCAGTGATCAGAGCATGTCGCCAGCTTGACCTGACTAGTTTGAGATCTTCCCAGGTGTTGACATCGATGTCAAGGGCTTTCATGTCGCGCTTGCAGACATCCTTGAAGCGGAGATGTGGCCGTCTGATTGACCTTTTGCCAAAGGCGAGTTTGGAATAAAGAATGTCCTTGGGGATCCGTCCGTCGTCCATCCGACGTACATGGCCCAGCCATCTGATGCAACGTTGGCGGAGGAGTGTGACCATGCTGGAAATCTTGGCACGTTCAAGCACCTCGTTGTTTATTACTCGATCGCTCCAGGTGATCCCGAATATGCGTCGGAGGCATCTCATGTGAAAGTTATTAAGTTGAAGAAAAACAAACAATAAATAAAGCCTTAACAACCATGTGGCGACATCTCAGAATTACTATATATTATCCTTGAGACGACTTCTCCAGGCGAAGTGGGACGACTTCTCCAACCACCATGGGGCGACTTCTCCTGACACCTGGGATGAGTTCTCTCAGGGCGAGTTCTCCATGGGGCGAGTTCTCTGCATACCCTATAAAGACCGGGAAGAGGGGTCTGTGTTGTTCTCTGCATTTCTCCTGCAGTTGCCTGACGGAGAAGATCATGTCGATCGTGGACCTCTCTGCGCGGAACCCGCACTGCGACTCCGGATACATTGTGTCAGCTAGTGTCTGCAGTCTGTTCAGGATGACGCGTGCGAAAACTTTAAACACAATGCTGAGAAGGGATATTCCCCTATAGTTGTTGCAGTCGCTTCTATCGCCCTTGTTCTTGTACAGGGTTACGATGTTGGCGTCTCTCATGTTCTGAAGCACTGCACCCTCATCGCAGCACTGGCAGAGGAGGTCGTGCAGGTGATTAAGCAGCACGCTACAGCCGTACTTGATGACTTCTGCTGGGATGCCATCCTTCCCTGGGGCTTTACCTTAGGAGTGTTTCTCTAAGGCCTTCTTTAGTTCAACTTATAACCGGTAAACTGCTGCTTCCCGTGTTGTATCGACGCTTTCGAGCGAAGCTGGAGTGTCCTCTCCAGGGCGCAAGCCTGGGCAGGATGATATGGAGAATCCACTGTTGCCCATGCAGCTGATCCCCCTCTCCACGCAGCTGATGGATCCAAGGGAAAGGACAAGCCGATACGTCATGGCACCAGCTGCGTCGTAGTTGCTGAGATGACACTGAAAGCAATGCCAAGTCGTCTTAGGGACGTATCCGAATTTTCTGTTGGGATTTACTCCCTTAGCCTTTCCCATGAGAGGGTATAGTCGCAAGGCAGCGAAGGTTTGAAATCGGAGTTTACCTTCTCCTAGATGGGCGACCACCCAAGGTTAACGAGCCCGACCTGCCCGAACCATCTGGTTTTGAGGCGCCAGAAACTCGCCTGTCATCCCTTCTCCAGTCAGTTTAAACAGGTTCCGCCACTCGTGAAGGCCTGGAGTTGGATTTGGTTGTCAGAGGCTCTATCAGACGCAAGCCATTGGGGGATTTCCAAGGGAAGTAGGTGCTTATCTCCCACATCCGCCCCCGGCAATGAACACCCTTGGAACCCTATTGAAAAATAGGGGGAGGAATATTACTATCATCAATAGTTGAAATTCAGGTAAAATAATCATTTAATAAGTTAGCATTTTCTTTTTCATTATAGATGCAAACTTATGGGTTTTTTTTAATCTATTAGTGGTAGAATGGAATCTGAATGATGAATCGCTTCAAAAAGGATTTTGTAATTTTCCAAAATGTTTAGGAGCATATATTCAGAGTCTGAAAGATGCAAATCGATACTTTCCAAATATTGCTATTTAGAACACGTTTTCTTCTTGTTTACTTTATTCCTGATTTGTTTGAATTTGTTCCAGTCTATTGCCTATCGCGATTGATGGCAAACTCGCATGCTCTATCCTTTTTACTTATCATTTTTCTTAATTGGCAATCCAACCATGGTTTATCGGTTGGGCAAATTGTTTAAGTTTTACAAAAAATGCAAAAAGTTGAGAATTCTAACAGTCTGGTAGTGAATATATGTTACTGCATCAATATCGACTGATGTTAGCAGAAGATCTTCTCAGTTATTTCCTGTTATCAGAGCGTTAGATTTGTTAAAATCAGTTTTACTGCAACTCCAGATACGACGCCTGTAGGCATCTGGTAGGTGCACGCTAACGCTGATTGACATATTCGAGCATCATGATTCATAAATTCTCTTTCAGTTTTTAAAACATCTGTGAATTATATTTGTACCACTACTTACATAGACTGGATAAAGTAAGGTTTTGGTAGTAGAAGTAACTTGTGTAGGATTTGTTATGACATTTCGTAGATTATATCTTGCCATTAAATTAAATAAATATGCGGAAGTAGAAGGTACAAGTAAATCAGAGCTATAGTCTCCATAATAATAATATGTTTATAATTGTCACAGACGATATAAACTGAATCTCCAAAACATTCCCAGAAATTGCTTGAAGTATAGTTTGATCTCTACCCTACCCCTAAGGTTAATTTATGAGAGTAACGTAATCTCGAGCCACATTAGTTCGTGACGTTCAAAGCTCGTATCGTTCAGACGATTGCCAAGTAGCTTCTCAGAAACGTACATCATGATGCTGCCTCCGTGACAATATCTGTCTTATAAAAGGTTCTTTAAAACCAACGAGTTTTAAACAATCCATATTGATGCTAGAAATTAAAAGTGTTTCACTAAAGCATAAAATTTAAAATTCCTATTTTATACTTTCTAAGTAAATCAAGCGTTTGTCGTAAGCTCAATATATTTAGATGAAGTAAAGAAATCCATATTGATGCTAGAATTTAAACGTGTTTCATTCACTAAAGCATAAAACTGAAAATTCCTATTTTATACTTTCTAAGTAATCAAGTTTTTGTCGCAAGCTCAATATATTTAGATGAAGTAAAGAAATTTCATTAGCCTCGATAGGTTTAATTCCGGATTTGTTTCAATGTCCCCACAAAGAGTTAGTTGGAGTGAAATCATTAAAATGAATATAATATTCTTGATACATGGCAATGCAACAATTGCATTTCATTGCTAATAAAACATTTTTTGAGACGTATTTGTGATGTTGATTTTCATGGCTAAGTAAAACATTGAACAGTTGTTGAATACCCCAATGGAGATTCTATACCACATTATGGAGTTATCCATTATTATTGGTGTGATGTGTTTTGATTTTGGACTTTTAACGTGGCTTTAACAATCTTCGAGTCATATCGCTACGATGTCTGCAGTGTGGCAGTTTATAGTGATGTCTAGCACTGGGGCATCATGCCGCAGACATGTAGCATGATGTCCCACCCAATCACAGTATCCTGACACCAGGCCGACCGGTCCTAGCACTAGCCTCTTAATGCTGAGCGCCAAGCGAGGCAGCTGTTAGCACCATTTTTGTAAGTCTTTGGTATGACTCGGCCGAGGATCGAACCCATGATCTCCCGTATCCGATGCGGACACTCTAATCACTAGGCCACCGGAGCGGTCCATTATTATTGGGGATTTTATTAAGTGGTAGCTGTTCACCATGGAGGTATTCTCTGTGAAGACAAAATATGGTAAAATCATATACAAGTCTGATTTTACAACATTGTGTTACTGACAATGTGCATAGAAGGAGATAAAGAAAGATAAAGAACAATGTATGAGATCATGCTTATAAGTTTCTCGTGATTGAGATAATTTGCTCGTTGAGTTGGCATAGAGCTGGGGAGATGATTTAGTGATTTTACAGTTTAAACAAATACAATCTTAAAGCTATATGCCAGATAAATTCAATACACATAAGTTAAATATAGAGTTCTGCTTCGATATGAACTCATAATGTAGACACCTTAAGACTGGACAACGGTAAGGTAACTGTAGCGAGACACATACGTGTATAACGCGTGCACATACGTACCTACATTCATGCACATATATACGTATTTGCGTTCATATAAACATTCATATATATTTGTACCTACATATACACACATACATGTCGCTCAAATGTACATATACCAGTAACTGAGCTGAATGACTTCTTTGTCATTTGAAAATAGCACATTACTCATACTGGGATAGCACGAGTTAGCGATGTAATTCACACTGTGTGTACAATGCTAAGAGACCATCACAATCAAGTAAACATACTTGGCCGCAGGTACAGATTCGACAATGCGACGATGGAGATTGAATAAGAAATTCATCAAGTTTGCAAAGTGAACCTAACTGCTGAAAATATTTAACTTGTGTGCACAAATTACAAACTGGAGATTAAAGTTTTTAATTAATTAATTAATGCGAATTACGAAGATACTGGGATATCGTATTCTGACTTTACATGAAATAGCTCACCTCCTTCTGTTTTTCTGAATGATATATTACCATCCCTTGTCCCAAAAGAATAGATTATATTATTTTTCTTAAGTTCCCTCAATTTTGTTTATTTGGTTATAACTAGTCTTGGTTAAATCCTCAGTAATGAAGGAGTCTGAGGGAATGAGACTCAGGCGGGATCCCAGAAGCTTAAGCATTTTAAGCGATACCAGGGTATCAATTTAACCATCTAAAGTGTTTTAAAGACATCTTACTCTAAGAGTTGTTTCACACTCTATTATTTTTTGGGGGGCGGGGGAGGCGCGCAGATTGGCGTATCTCTCTCCCCTCAATATACTGAAAGTATGTGATTTTCATGTGTAAGGACTTTACAATCAAGATTATTTTTAACACGGAGAAATATCTGAAATTGTTATATGCAAGGAAAACACAATTAAGTATCCAAAGTTGTTACATAAAAGTTAAAGATCCTTTGTATTAGCGTCCTAGGCTTGGAAAGAAGGATACATCCATGTGTCAGAACTGGTTTTTTTTGCGCCTCGAAGGTTGCATTGTGGCATTGATAGAGATGTACCGAGTCTGAAAAAATTAACCGGTAAAGGCTGTCCATTTTCTTGTAGCGGTTTCCGTAATGGCTGTAAATATTCCTCGTTAGGTAATGATAGGACGGTACATCACTCACACGATCTTATCTTAACTGTACCTACTTGCTTTTTCCTCTTCTTTTTGATATGTTTTAAACAATAATATAAATTAATATGAGTGTATCATAATTAAATCCTTACCGTGTCAAACTTTGGTTTATTAAACGATACAAGAAATATGTCCTAATACAAAAATCAAAGATTATCAGAATTATATCATATGTACTTATTCGCTAGTCTGGCAGCATTTATTAACACAAGTAAAATCCGTTGCAAAATATTTTCTTACTTAAAATGATAAAAACATATTTTTCTTTGTTATTTCAATGTTCAATGACGGCGGTCAATAAGATATTTTCAAAATGGTGCAATACTTGAGAAGCTTTATGGTAAATAATGAGCAGTTAAGAAAATGTTTTGAAATTATGATATACATGTTCACAGTTAATCTGCACCATGAACATGCAAATAATGATACATCTTGATATTATAATTGACTTTTTACGACTCCATGTTAAGTTGTACATAATACATAATACTGTCATTTATCTTGTGAGGGATGGAGATATCACCTCGTCGATGCCATTCCTCACTGGATATGTCATAACCGTACATTCCCCACATGATCATATCTTAAACGTACAAAATTACCGTTTCCTTTTGTTAGTGATGTGTATTTATTCTGTCATGTACACTACCATGATTTCTTCATAATATTAAGACAATGCTCACATTCTGGCGTGTATATTTGTTCTATATCGTACATATCCTATCGGAGGAAGGAAAGATTATGTTAATGACGATGATGATTATTCTTCACGAGTGTGCCATTGTCCAGGTATCAAAGACACGGTTACGAGTTCTAATGGAAGATTTCAATTCGGACCTTATAGGGACCAACATGAAGCATTTACTGATTTGTATACTTGTTTACATAACATATCTGAAACATTTGCTGATTGCACGGCGGGTGTTTTCGAGTCATGCAATGGTCCATATTAACATTTTGCTTTCCTTCTGGTGTGCATCACAGATACAACAGTGAATTTGTGTTCTTTATTGGATTAACAATGGCTAAATTTGAATTACTAAAGACAGTAGGTATACATACCTAGTTTTCACCTCATACAAAATTGAACAGCAACGATGGACACTTTGGCAAGAGTTCACTCTGCACCATCGCCTCTGTTCTCTAGGGATTTACTATGCAATTTATGATAATATACCAGCATGCATGGTAAGAGTCTAACAAAAATGGCTGTAAGCATTTGGCCCCTTTACATACTTTGTTGTAATGACTTAGTAAAGTCATTATAACATTTCTAATACGTGTTTTGATTGTAACTGTACAAAGTAAAACTCTTCATAAAAATGTGTTAACGTGTTTTTGCAATCGTTAAATAACCCATGCTCATCGAAGCACTTCTGTTGTCATCGGAGCACTTCTGTTGTCACCTCAGTTTCGGATGTGCGTAGTTTTTGCAGGTTGTCAAACTCTTCAATTTCGGAGGTCAGTAAATATTGCATGTAGTCCGCATTCCAATAATGTCTTAAAAGAAGTGATCAGTTTGGTAAAAAAAAAAAAAACAAAAAAAAACAAAAAAAAAAAAAAACAACAAAAAACAAAACAAATGAAGTTTGGTGAAAACTATCCAAATGTCAACATTCATATAATGTTGACACGACTGAATGAAGACAAATATAGTCCATTTGCTATTTACGACTGGTCATGCAAATGAAGTCATTAACTTTGAATGCTTAGACAATTTATAAGTCAACTTAAGTTTTAATGTAATCCTTGGACATACCGCTGCATAATGTTTCCAGAAATTTTGAGGAGTTGTTAAAATTCTTGCCCGGCATGTACCCAGGTACATAGGGGGAAGGGGTTTCATCTCTAAACATATTCTGGCCTACATCCGTAAAACTTAATAGCTGACCACTACATGTTTGCCACCCACCCAAACAAAAATTCTGCAGATGTCCTTGTTGCCCTGTACATAAATAGATAACAAACAAAATTTTTAAAAGTGTTGCCCTGCACTTAAATAGTTAGCAAACAAGCATTTTGAAAAGAATTAGTACAATGTGTTATTAGTTAAATTTAACAGCACTGACTTGATAGGTGCCACTAAAGGTTAACATGTCAGTGTAGCAAATCTACACCTTTTGTATTTAAATTAATATATATATATATATATATATATATATATATATATATATATATATATATATATATATATATATATATATACAAGCGAGCATTGCTGTCTTCAACAATTATATCTCTTGTACTTTCATGTGTTGTGACGCTTTCAATACTGGAACTTAAAAACAGCTACGATGAAATGAGAACCGTAACTGAATGAAATAAATAGATAATTCGACAATATTGAAAATTAGGCATGAAGTTTTAAAGTTTCCAAAAATCTTTTCATGCAAAAATTATTCCAAACATGCCATACGGTAATTTAATTTCTATTCACGAGTATCCAGTTTTGTAACGTCGCAAGAAATTATGTTTTCTTGGTATATATATATATATATATATATATATATATATATATATATATATATATATATATATATACCTATCGGTCCTCGTTGATCATTTCTGGGCTTCGATTTCAAATGCTATATGTTTTTAATTTGCATTGTGTGACTGACCTTGATGCATAAATGAGGATCGGAGTTTGGACCTACCTACTAATGTCTTTTTTTGCAAACAACATATTACATCGTTAATTTCTGTAAATGATTGTAGATTATAGATTATTATTATTATTATTTAAACATTTTTACTTGGATTCAAGTTTAGGTAACTGGTTTTCCCTCGGGAATTCCCAGCGTACCTGTTATTTGCCAAGTTCTTTACTTAAATGTTTAGTAACAGACTGATATGTTTGACATCTTAGAATGTTCTAGGAATGAACGTTTGACCCTCATCCTGATCCTCATATTGTGACTGATTCAAAATGATATTAAATTAAATTTTATTGTCTATGACAGTAGTGTTTTTTGTTAAATCTGGTCAATAAATAATGCCATTTTTCTGTCAAAAACCAAAGTCATTGTTATTTAGTAAAAGTATGAAGAAATCATTTTTATTTGGTACAAGTATAAAACAATCATTGCTATTTGGTACAAGCATAAAAAATCATTGTTATTTGGTACACGTATGAACAAGCTCATGTTGTTGTGGGTTTAACGATACAGCACACGACATGCTATACATGGCGACCAATATAAACTGGTGTAGGAATAAAATGGAAAAACCCCAGCAAGAACCACCGACACCCGGGACCCCGTATGAAAAAGTAACTAATCCATGCATGATATGTGCGATGTAAAACCAGTTAATGATAGCTCGTTACTTTTAACACTTACAATAGCCTTTGAATTATCGAATGTTGCTCAAAATAAATTTGAAACCCATTAAAGTGGGGAATCCCGTTCCCTACAAAATGGGTGTACAGTTAATCATTTCATTCTTCAGTACTGTTTTTTTCTGAATGGGAAAATGAGTACAAGTTGTATACATAGCGATTAGAAGTAAATATATTTGTGTCTGATATCACTTTTGGAACAAACTTTTATGTCCTATGATAGGGCCCCTCTGACCAGAACTCGTCTAATAATATAAAACAGAAAAGTCTCCATTTGTGATTCCTCTAATATTAAATATTTTGACTTGCAATCTTATCATGCAGTTTAAAAGAAATGACGTTTTCTGTTCATTTATTTCACATCCTTAAGGAGTCTCACGTGCTTTAAGGAGTATTTTTTCTGCTAAAATAGGATAATGTTAAAAATTGTATCTGATCAGAGACGTAATTCACGTTCTAGTTTAATATGGTCTTTTTGAAAAGCTGGCGGCAGTCGTCCTTAGCAAAGTTTGAAACTGGCACTTTTCTATCCGATTATAAAAAAATGTTATCGTCTAAAAATATGTACGTAAACGTATTTGGACAGATTTTAGTTTCGTATAAATTTAACATCTCAGCTATCTTTACGTGCACAAAATTCCCTGCGGCATTGCCTCACGAAGCTTCTGCAGTCTTGTTTTGTTGAAACCAAAATCAAAAAATGGTACCCAGAAGAATATCTAGAAAAGAGTTAAAAAATCAACTTTAATATTTCACTCAAAAAAGGAAATAAAAATGGTAAAAATCAAATACATTCATTTGAGCATCAAACTGTATCTGTAAACGAGAGATGATGATATTCTTTTATTCCTCCATTTTCTGAAGATTTTAAGACAAAAAAGAAATGCACTTAAATACATAGAATCACAAAAATAGTAGATTCGTTACTTATTGAATTATTTCCAATAGCAAACGAATAAATAAATTAAAATCATTACTAATCTAGATAGAGATATATATACGATAAAACATTTGAAAATGTATCCTCACAACAAAAATAGTTTCCTACTCTCTTTGCAATCCAGTACAAGTATTTCTTTCCTTATATTCTGTGTGAGTTCTCTATTGAATCGAATATATAATATCCTTTATCTTAATGAAATACTTGGTAGATAGTCTGATCATATTTAACCATGCCTCAAATTCTAAACGTTCTGATATATCATTTAAACCACCAAGTAGTATAATCAGTATAACATCATCGATCTGATCACAGAAATCACGGTAAATCACTGGAGGCATATACGAAAATAGACTTTCCATCAAGTGGTTTCTGTCGTCTGAGGTTAAGGCACAATTCATCGAAATGTGCAAAATACGGTCATGACTCATTTTGCCACATAGGGGACACAGTCCAGGTCTTGCTTGCATTCCTCCAATACGAATTAATGTCCCATATTCCATTTTTCTGCTTGAGTCAGTGTAAGCTATTTTCCATAGATGATGCATTTTTAATCCTGGATTAATTTTTAAAAATCTACCAAATCCCTCTGATGGATTTCTGATACTCATTTCATGTTTTCTCTCCTCTAATATCTGTATTCTTGTCCCAATTAAGTTTTTCCATGTTATTTTGTCTGGAAATTTTCCAGTGAAAATAAAGTCGTTGAGATAGTCTTCTAAATCATACTTTTTTAGTACAGTATTTACATCATATATAAAAGAGTTGTAGCTATGTTGGGGGTCAAAAATAAAATTTCCAACAGCCCAGAGGAAAACCTTTTTAGCCGTTAAATTTGCTGATGTTCTACACATGCGACCAAGGAATACGAGTTTTTGCTTATCTATGCGAGCTTCCATTGATATCATCCCCAAGCACGATGTCGTAGATCCAGTAGGCGATCTTTGAGGGAAACCTTGTACTCTCCGGGCGAAATATCGTTGTATTTTCTCCATTGATTCAATGCCCTGATATGACATATTAAACCAGAGTTCTGAGCCATACAAAGCAGATGGCAATATAACTCTTTCCCAGACTTTCACAGAGACTATAGGATTCATTCCATTTGCATTTAATCCAGTTGAGTATAGTGAGTTTGTTACACGTTTAGCTTTATCGTAGGAATAGATTATACGATCATTAGTTTTCATTGATTGCGAAAAGGTAACTCCTGCATATTTCACTTTTTTTGCTCTAGGAATATTCTGTGATCCCAGAGTAATTCCATTTGATGAGTACACTTCCTTTCTTTTACTAAATATCATCCAATTACTCTTGTTAGAGTTATATTTCAATTTCCACTTCTGTGCATACTGATAAGCTGTATTCACGAGTATTTGCAATCCATTCAGCGTAGAGCTTAGTAGAGTAGTGTCGTCTGCCAAAAGCATGCCAGGTATGTTCATCTGATTCACTGTTATCCCGCAATTAGTCATTACTAGCTCATTCAATAGGTCATTTATGTACACGAGAAATAAAAAAGCCGACATTACACGCCCTTGACCAACGCCTCTCCGTAATGGAAATGTGTTAGATATACATCCTCTACACGCTACACAGGCACTTGACTGTGTGTAGGAATGGGCGATTATTCTCCATATTTTTGCATTAATTCCTAATATTTTTAGTTTTTTTAATAGTCCACAATGCCACAGTCTATCGAATGCCTTTTCGTTATCCAGAAAAACAGCATATACATTAGAGTTATGATTATTAAAGTACATCAAACATTCTTGAAGAGTAAAAGCAGCGGAGATAGATCCAGCCTCCTTACGAAATCCAAATTGATAAGGATGTGGAAAGCTTATTTTGTCTAAATACTTTTGAATTCTAGTCATCAATATTTTTTCAAACAATTTTCCCAGACAAGATGTCAATGTTATACCACGATAATTCACTGGATCCTTTTTATCTTTACCATTTTGTTTGTATATCGGTATAATCATCCCACATCTATATACATTAGGCAAATACTCATACTGGATCATGTAATTAAAAAGGGCAGTTAAATGTCTGATTAAATATTTTCCACCATACTTTAAGTGTTCATTCGATATGCAATCAATGCCTGGTGATTTTTTTGTTTTTAGAGACTTGATATGCTGCAACACTTCTTCCTCTGTAATATTATTACATTTTATGTTATCAGTCTCTAGTTTGCTTTCTTCGTACATATTCTTCATTTTGTCACAATCATTATGTTCCTCATCTGTTGTACCACTTAATTCAGAAAAATATAGTTTCCATAGATTGACACATTCATCCAAAGTATTAGATTCTACTCCTCGAAATGCAATATTACCAATGTCCGATTTATCTTTTCTATTTTCCCGTATGACTGCATAGAATTCGTCTATTCCCATTTCTGCACTCTTTTCTATCTCTTCAAATATACACTCTTTATATACCTTTTTCTCTTGCCTATGTTTCTTTCTAAACTTTCTTTTCGCGTCCTTGTATCTTCTTTTGATGCTACACTCTGTGCTTCTATTTATTCCTGCTTTGATCCATTCTCCGCGCGCTTTTCTCATATTCTGATGTAAATTTTCAAGCCCACTTTTCTTCCAATATGGTTTCAAGTGCGATTTGAATTCGGACTTTGGAATATATCGGTCTGATGCAGTTATTACACTCTTAGTTATCAATTCATTATACTTCTCTATATCTTCTACCTTTTTACACTCATAGGTGAAATTCAAGAATGCACTAACATCAGATTTATACATGCTCATTTCTAATGGATTTGCCAAGTTCCATTTTATTCTTGGAGATACACATGTCTTTTTATTTTCCTTCAGTATATCTTTTGCAAGTGCCGCTGTAATAGGTAGGTGATCCGATATTGAGAAATCGATTTTGTCATTTACTATGTGTCTTTTTACAGCACCTCTAATTATTTCAGGTATTAATATATAATCAAGTGTGGACGTTCGTGACATGTCTTTTGATCTATACGTGATGTAATGTTCATGTGGTTTTATCACCAGCGTAGCAACTATGTTTCTCTGTTCTATTCTTTTTTTGAGAGCAAGATCTCTTCTTGATGGATTTTTACACACAAGATCTGCATTCATGTCGCCCGTAATTATGCATATATTTTCAGCAGAATACCTATCATATACATCAAAAACATTTTCACAAAATTTGTCATATGCATCATCAGTTCTAGTTGTCGAGGGAAAGTAGGTTGCAATCAAAATTATAGGTTCCAAGTCTCTCACTAAGATTTTCACCGCCATAATATTTGGGAACTCATTTTGTAAGGTGCTTGCTTTGCATAGTGATGATCTATAAAATACGGCAACCCCGCCACTACCTCTATAGCATTGTTGTATCTTTTCAGTAGGTAGCGCAACTACTTTGAAATCATCATGTAATTTATCTAAATACGTTAGATTCTTTGTACAAAGCCAATGTTCAGTGATAACAAATATATCTGTGTCTGGTAACAATTCAATTAGTTTCTGCGTGCTAGACATTATACCACGTACATTCCATGTTGAAATAATGATCATAATTATAATTAAGAAGCAATTACTAGTCATATGGTTATGCTCATTAGGAATATATTTTGTAATTCTCATGCGTTTCATCAAGTAAGTAGCCTTCTCTCCATTTTCTGTTTGTTATCCATTCCCTACATTTTATTCCAGAACTCCAAAATGATTCATTATTCATCATCAGTTCAAAATCTTTATCCAGTACATTTAGTCGAAATGTATATATATTTGATCCATCCCAATGGGGTCGTTCCTTTATGAGGCGGACGAATGTTACTGTCACACCTTCCTCCTTGCACTGAGTTGCAATAGCTGTCCTTACTACATCTATATTTTTTCTCGATTTGACATTTGATAGCAGAATGCGTCTTATTTTGTTTCTTACAACTGGTTCAAACACATCCGGTTCTATATTCCTTTGATTGGGTCTGGTAATAATTGTCTCAATATGTCTATACGATGTATCTTCCTTTTTTTGTCTCTCCTCGTCATTCGGAATCATTCTTTGATCATTTGGTGATTTGTTGTGCCCTATTTGATCTTTATTTATGTTTTCATTTATATTTATGTTAGCTCTATCTTCATATCTTAATTTCTTTTGCTGATTGTAGGTTGATGTACTTGCATTGTGAGATGTTATTTCTGTGCGCTGATTATGATTCACATTTTCCGTTATGTTAGTCCGATCATTCCGTGAAAGTGGCGGGAAATCTTTCAATGTAAACATAGCGGGACCATTGCTAGGCAAATTTGCTGGAAGAGCTCTAGCAGGCTCTTTATGTATTTCTTTTTGTCCATGTACTACATTTTCTTGATCAATAGATGGAGAGATAACATGTCTACTCTCCTTGTATGCTGATAGTTCATGATTTCCATGATTTTCTTTCATTTGCAAGTCTACGTTTCTATCACTTCCTTTGTTAGACTGATTGAATAAAAGTTTGTGTCTTGTACAAATTGTGTCTAACTTTCCCTCAATACAGTTAATCTTTTTCATGATCACATCTAGATGTTGATGTACATGAGAAGATAATTCTTTAATCTCATTTTCCCGGGTTGCCATTGATGACATCTGGAAATACATTCCTCTATTATCATTGATTAGTTTTTCTTCCTTTAATTTCAGTTGTTCTATATGAGAGTTCGCCTCTTTGAGTTTCTTCGTAGTTTCCACTAAGTCTGACTTTAAGTTTAGGATCTCATTTTCTGTCCGTGTGATAATATCACCCAACTGGTTTTCCAATCTGGAGAATTTTTCTTCAAACTTATCATTCATTATCGCTATCTGCGCAAATATTGTGCTCATTCTATCAGCATCTTCATCAGTTCTTTGTAAGGCGCTATCATTGACCGGAGCTTTCGGACTTTGTGATATACAATCACTGCGAATTGAGTTTATACGCTGGGATGATCTTGTTTCAGAATTATGTTTCAATGCCCATTTAGATATACATGCTTTCATGTCACTGTAATTATTTTCTCCTTCAATGAAATGGAATATAATATAAATATCTTCCGATAACTTATCCTCCACAGGAGCACTATTTGTTCGAGGTAAACGTTCTACTAATCGACCATCAGGACAATCATATCTCTTCCTTTTTGCTAGATCAAAGAGAGCTTGCCTAGAATCCCTGAGACCTTTGACATCAAGTGTTGATTTCAATCTTTTTTTGAAGGCACTTCTATTAAGAGTTCCAAATTTGGTTTTGATTTGCATGTATATGCCTTCATTAATTTCGTCTACATCTGAATCTTGTTCTGCTTGCGATGTCTGTGAGACAAATAGAGCATCATCATTGGTATCATCTTTGGTATCAGCATCAGTGACATTTTCAATGTTTCTCAGATTTCCCTTCGGTTTCCCCATATCATCCATCTCTGATAAGTTTAAATCCGGCCTTGAATTGGTGTTGTCCTCATTTTCATTATCTAACATGTCTTGAGCAACATCAAAACTATTTTGAGACTTTCTCTCAATGTCCACATCATCTATAATATCCTGCTGAGAGAGCATTTTTGTTCTTTTCTAATCTTAACTGTACCTACTTGCTTTTTCCTCTTCTTTTTGATATGTTTTAAACAATAATATAAATTAATATGAGTGTATCATAATTAAATCCTTACCGTGTCAAACTTTGGTTTATTAAACGATACAAGAAATATGTCCTAATACAAAAATCAAAGATTATCAGAATTATATCATATGTACTTATTCGCTAGTCTGGCAGCATTTATTAACACAAGTAAAATCCGTTGCAAAATATTTTCTTACTTAAAATGATAAAAACATATTTTTCTTTGTTATTTCAATGTTCAATGACGGCGGTCAATAAGATATTTTCAAAATGGTGCAATACTTGAGAAGCTTTATGGTAAATAATGAGCAGTTAAGAAAATGTTTTGAAATTATGATATACATGTTCACAGTTAATCTGCACCATGAACATGCAAATAATGATACATCTTGATATTATAATTGACTTTTTACGACTCCATGTTAAGTTGTACATAATACATAATACTGTCATTTATCTTGTGAGGGATGGAGATATCACCTCGTCGATGCCATTCCTCACTGGATATGTCATAACCGTACATTCCCCACATGATCATATCTTAAACGTACAAAATTACCGTTTCCTTTTGTTAGTGATGTGTATTTATTCTGTCATGTACACTACCATGATTTCTTCATAATATTAAGACAATGCTCACATTCTGGCGTGTATATTTGTTCTATATCGTACATATCCTATCGGAGGAAGGAAAGATTATGTTAATGACGATGATGATTATTCTTCACGAGTGTGCCATTGTCCAGGTATCAAAGACACGGTTACGAGTTCTAATGGAAGATTTCAATTCGGACCTTATAGGGACCAACATGAAGCATTTACTGATTTGTATACTTGTTTACATAACATATCTGAAACATTTGCTGATTGCACGGCGGGTGTTTTCGAGTCATGCAATGGTCCATATTAACATTTTGCTTTCCTTCTGATGTGCATCACAGATACAACAGTGAATTTGTGTTCTTTATTGGATTAACAATGGCTAAATTTGAATTACTAAAGACAGTAGGTATACATACCTAGTTTTCACCTCATACAAAATTGAACAGCAACGATGGACACTTTGGCAAGAGTTCACTCTGCACCATCGCCTCTGTTCTCTAGGGATTTACTATGCAATTTATGATAATATACCAGCATGCATGGTAAGAGTCTAACAAAAATGGCTGTAAGCATTTGGCCCCTTTACATACTTTGTTGTAATGACTTAGTAAAGTCATTATAACATTTCTAATACGTGTTTTGATTGTAACTGTACAAAGTAAAACTCTTCATAAAAATGTGTTAACGTGTTTTTGCAATCGTTAAATAACCCATGCTCATCGAAGCACTTCTGTTGTCATCGGAGCACTTCTGTTGTCACCTCAGTTTCGGATGTGCGTAGTTTTTGCAGGTTGTCAAACTCTTCAATTTCGGAGGTCAGTAAATATTGCATGTAGTCCGCATTCCAATAATGTCTTAAAAGAAGTGATCAGTTTGGTAAAAAAAAAAAAAACAAAAAAAAACAAAAAAAAAAAAAAAACAACAAAAAACAAAACAAATGAAGTTTGGTGAAAACTATCCAAATGTCAACATTCATATAATGTTGACACGACTGAATGAAGACAAATATAGTCCATTTGCTATTTACGACTGGTCATGCAAATGAAGTCATTAACTTTGAATGCTTAGACAATTTATAAGTCAACTTAAGTTTTAATGTAATCCTTGGACATACCGCTGCATAATGTTTCCAGAAATTTTGAGGAGTTGTTAAAATTCTTGCCCGGCATGTACCCAGGTACATAGGGGGAAGGGGTTTCATCTCTAAACATATTCTGGCCTACATCCGTAAAACTTAATAGCTGACCACTACATGTTTGCCACCCACCCAAACAAAAATTCTGCAGATGTCCTTGTTGCCCTGTACATAAATAGATAACAAACAAAATTTTTAAAAGTGTTGCCCTGCACTTAAATAGTTAGCAAACAAGCATTTTGAAAAGAATTAGTACAATGTGTTATTAGTTAAATTTAACAGCACTGACTTGATAGGTGCCACTAAAGGTTAACATGTCAGTGTAGCAAATCTACACCTTTTGTATTTAAATTAATATATATATATATATATATATATATATATATATATATATATATATATATATATATATATACAAGCGAGCATTGCTGTCTTCAACAATTATATCTCTTGTACTTTCATGTGTTGTGACGCTTTCAATACTGGAACTTAAAAACAGCTACGATGAAATGAGAACCGTAACTGAATGAAATAAATAGATAATTCGACAATATTGAAAATTAGGCATGAAGTTTTAAAGTTTCCAAAAATCTTTTCATGCAAAAATTATTCCAAACATGCCATACGGTAATTTAATTTCTATTCACGAGTATCCAGTTTTGTAACGTCGCAAGAAATTATGTTTTCTTGGTATATATATATATATATATATATATATATATATATATATATATATATATATATATATATATATATACCTATCGGTCCTCGTTGATCATTTCTGGGCTTCGATTTCAAATGCTATATGTTTTTAATTTGCATTGTGTGACTGACCTTGATGCATAAATGAGGATCGGAGTTTGGACCTACCTACTAATGTCTTTTTTTGCAAACAACATATTACATCGTTAATTTCTGTAAATGATTGTAGATTATAGATTATTATTATTATTATTTAAACATTTTTACTTGGATTCAAGTTTAGGTAACTGGTTTTCCCTCGGGAATTCCCAGCGTACCTGTTATTTGCCAAGTTCTTTACTTAAATGTTTAGTAACAGACTGATATGTTTGACATCTTAGAATGTTCTAGGAATGAACGTTTGACCCTCATCCTGATCCTCATATTGTGACTGATTCAAAATGATATTAAATTAAATTTTATTGTCTATGACAGTAGTGTTTTTTGTTAAATCTGGTCAATAAATAATGCCATTTTTCTGTCAAAAACCAAAGTCATTGTTATTTAGTAAAAGTATGAAGAAATCATTTTTATTTGGTACAAGTATAAAACAATCATTGCTATTTGGTACAAGCATAAAAAATCATTGTTATTTGGTACACGTATGAACAAGCTCATGTTGTTGTGGGTTTAACGATACAGCACACGACATGCTATACATGGCGACCAATATAAACTGGTGTAGGAATAAAATGGAAAAACCCCAGCAAGAACCACCGACACCCGGGACCCCGTATGAAAAAGTAACTAATCCATGCATGATATGTGCGATGTAAAACCAGTTAATGATAGCTCGTTACTTTTAACACTTACAATAGCCTTTGAATTATCGAATGTTGCTCAAAATAAATTTGAAACCCATTAAAGTGGGGAATCCCGTTCCCTACAAAATGGGTGTACAGTTAATCATTTCATTCTTCAGTACTGTTTTTTTCTGAATGGGAAAATGAGTACAAGTTGTATACATAGCGATTAGAAGTAAATATATTTGTGTCTGATATCACTTTTGGAACAAACTTTTATGTCCTATGATAGGGCCCCTCTGACCAGAACTCGTCTAATAATATAAAACAGAAAAGTCTCCATTTGTGATTCCTCTAATATTAAATATTTTGACTTGCAATCTTATCATGCAGTTTAAAAGAAATGACGTTTTCTGTTCATTTATTTCACATCCTTAAGGAGTCTCACGTGCTTTAAGGAGTATTTTTTCTGCTAAAATAGGATAATGTTAAAAATTGTATCTGATCAGAGACGTAATTCACGTTCTAGTTTAATATGGTCTTTTTGAAAAGCTGGCGGCAGTCGTCCTTAGCAAAGTTTGAAACTGGCACTTTTCTATCCGATTATAAAAAAATGTTATCGTCTAAAAATATGTACGTAAACGTATTTGGACAGATTTTAGTTTCGTATAAATTTAACATCTCAGCTATCTTTACGTGCACAAAATTCCCTGCGGCATTGCCTCACGAAGCTTCTGCAGTCTTGTTTTGTTGAAACCAAAATCAAAAAATGGTACCCAGAAGAATATCTAGAAAAGAGTTAAAAAATCAACTTTAATATTTCACTCAAAAAAGGAAATAAAAATGGTAAAAATCAAATACATTCATTTGAGCATCAAACTGTATCTGTAAACGAGAGAGAGAGAGAGAGAGAGAGAGAGAGAGAGAGAGAGAGAGACTGTGGTTCAGGAAACAAGCAAGTGGTTGAAGAAATTCGAAGGCATCAAGGCATTTTTCTCCCAGTAAAAATAACGACTGAGATTTGACGTGTGGGTTAAAATTTCCATAAAATTTGACGATAGATAATCGTACCGGTTTGATATTTTATGTTTGTTTCTTTGTTTCGTAAATTCCTCATAGGTGACCAACTTGGCTTTTCTCGGGCCTTTTCGTCAACTCAAACAAGTAGAGTCCAAACGGAACTGGGTATTCACATTTAAGATTAATCAGAGGGACGTTGAAATCTCTGGTATAGTTAATTGATAGCCACAGTCCTGTGCGTGAGGTTAATAGATCACTGTCGTGAAAAGCGCAACATTGAACTAGGAAGGACAAAAAGTGTGTGTGTGTGTGTGTGTGTGTGTGTGTGATTTGGATTTTAACGTAGCTTTGACAATTTTTCAATCATATCGCTAGGATGTCTGCAGTGTGGCTGTTTATAGTGATGTCTAGCAGACATGTAGCATCATGTCCCACGAAATCACATTGTCCTGGCACTGGGCAGACCAGTCCTAATTCTTAATGTTGAGCGTCAAGCTGCATGTACCATTTTTATAATTCTTTGGTGTGACTCGGCCGGGGTTCAAAACGGCGACCTCCCGCATCCGAGGCGTACGCTCTAACCATTTAGGCCACCTGAGCGGCAAGAGGAAATGGTACCCAACATGTAAAAATACAAAGAAGACCTTTACGTTTAGTAGTAATTGCAGTACGAACGTTTAGTACAGTTTCTTCCATTTATAATTATGTTTTAGACAAAAATTGTTTTTTCTTGGAAGGGAAATCATTCGAAAGAGGACTTACAGAATTCAGTAAACAGGCAAAAGGAATACAAAGGGGCAGAACACCAGTTGAGAATGATGATATCTGAAGTAGAAAAAGAAAACAACATTAAATTTATTAGCTACTCAGTGGATACACCAGTACCTATATTATTGACTATATAGATATAATTTGCACTGTTTTCTCTACAAAGGGTTCCGGGTAACACCATATTTACCGTCACTGGATTCTACTTATAAGCGACTATGTACCATATCATGTCTCTTTGTAGGACTTGTATAAACTTAAACACAAAATCGTGACGTAGACATCGTTACCAAAAAGTTCATGCGAAACAAAAACTGATATCATGAAAGATAAAAAAAAATCGGGATTCATGCAATTTATTTTAATAGAACATCGTCAAAAAGACTGGAGAATTTGTTTGTTTCTTTTTTGGTGGGAGGTCAATAATAATAATAATAATAATAACAATTTGGACTTTGTACAGCGCCTAATCATCAGAAAATCTAAGCGCTTTACAATATTAGATAGAACATAAAAATATATACAACGACAAGATAACAAAAACAAACACCATGAAATTATAAAACAAAATGATGTTAGGTTAGCTTAGACGTCACACATTAGTTGGGTTTGATTTATCATATGGAGGTTTATCTTAGTAACAAACAGAGATGGAGTTTTAGGGGCTGATACGCAGAGATGTCATATGACCATTTGAAGTTGAAAATATTAATAGACTCTAAGATTTTTGATGTGTATGGATTTCCAGGACAGTCGAAGTGAAACTTTAAGAATAATCATTATGCCACCTATCGAATTGCTATAATCCAGGTAGTTAGGAAACTACTCCCAAAAGAGGGATTCATTTATACCATATACACTGATTATGAAATATACAAAGAAAAGTCTAAACACGTGGAAATGACATTCCCTATATTATTATAAAACGGGGGTTCAACATAGGATAAAGGAAAATTATGTGAAAGTGTGTTTAAAAACACTTACGTTTTACGACAAGGCGAATTCATGTTAAGGGGATGGTACTTATCTTATTAAATTAAACTGACAAGCATAGGAGGGGGGGGGGTGCATTTTTCACGTGGTCTTTATACCACACAGTTTGATTTATACAATCACTGGCTGCATCAAAATTTTGCACAGAAAAATAAAGTCACAAAAAGCGTTATCTGTTTTACTCGTTATCAGTAGACAATCCCATGAGCCAGTCTAAAGGTCACTGGAGAGCTTTGTTCATCGACCGAAAAGGGCGAAGCACACGGTCAAAATCAATGACTGCATAAAAATCAGCATATCAGCTTATCAGTCGAATCAATATTAAATTACTGGGACGACATAAAGAACAAAAACCACAATAATAATAATAATAATAATAATAATAACAGTAATACCGTGAAAGAAGAGTATAAAGAGAATAGGATGATGTTAATTACTCGTGCTAATTTGTTCCGCGAATTGCATAGCACAAAGTTACCTTCTACATTATAATTTAAAAAAAAATAACCGAATAACCTAATTATCAAGGATTTGTGTTTGTTCTTGTTGGTTTTAACGTCTCTTAAACACTACCGGCTATATCATGGAAGCTAAGTGTCTTTCCCAAGGACACGCCGAGACAACCGGACTAGTCTGGCCTGCGTGGGCATGAAACCCGGACGCTGGGATTACGAGAACGATGCTCTCACAAGTGAACTACCACCGCTCCCTTAACTTTGAAGGAGATGTCATGTGATGCTTTGAGTGGTCTCATATTAGCTGCCACTTTTACAAGGTTTAAAAACAAACATAACATGTTAACTGCCTCATTTAATTAAAAAGTTATATACAACCGAATTTCCGAATTAGGAAATATTATATTTAGGGTTAGCACATATACCATATTGATTTATTAATTAGAAATTTAATTAAATTAATGTCGTTTCTGTGTATCAGCTTATTCTGCGCCTTTCGGATATAGTTTAAAATAATCAAAGGAATATAAAAACATAGCACATGGCAACTTCGTTAGCCAAGATTCCGGTATCGGAACCTTGGCTAGCGAAGATAAGCACATAGTCACGCAAGGAAATGTAAACACTAAGAACGAGGCCCCTTAATAAGTTGAGAGAGGCCCGGATTATACTGAAATTCGGAAATAATTTGAATGCCAAAACAAGCCCACATAAATTTTAAAACAAAAATAGAAACCGTGGCCCCGTAAGGCTAAAGGCTAGAGTCATTTGCCCCACCCCCCTCTTACTGGGCCTGCTAAGAAGTCTTGCCTATATTTCGTCGTTAACATGTTGAGCTGGAAATCATACAAAACGGAATGACTTTTACCTCTTAATCTCTGACAGTTAATGAATCGAAAAATGACTAGTTTCATCACTTTCATACAGTAATATAGAATGCAATTAAAGTTTGTCTCTGTTAGACTGGAAAATGCTAGCAGTGTCTGTTCAAGTATATACACATGTCGAACTCGCCGTCTCAAATTAAACGGCCTGTATAAATTTTGGATAGATATATAATGATAAAACTAGAGCGCCTGAAAAAGCATGTCAGTTACATATTTACACTGTTCTGTGTGAGGGAGTCCAGGATATAGCATTAGAGTAGTGACAGTCCTGTAATTTTGTACACTGAAAGTCGTATGGAGAGCATTGTTATTGTGTATTTACCATAAGCACATATATAGATAAACGTAAAGCATTTCATAAAGGCACACAAAGAGAGATTATTGCAATTTTACAAACTGTACAGCTTGGGGATCATCATAATGTTTGTCACTGACATTATTCTCAGTATTGTTGCATGCATACTTGTGTCACTATGCTCCTCATAAAATGAAGTTTATGGCCAGAACAGATCTCCATACCTTTAATTAGGATCTACTTTCCATGTGTTCATGAGTGATTAAAATGTATTTTACTTGCAAATAGTCTGTGTAGAAAAACAGCTTAGATACAATTTCTGTTTTAAATAAAATCCAGTTATTTTTGCCACACACTGGATTATTCATTAGTGTCTGTGGATCCCGTGTGGCAGAGTGGCCTAAAGCGTCCACTTTTACCAATCACAGCCATCTCACCTCTATCCGCGTGGGTTCGAGTGTCAGGTTGGGTCAATTTGGGTATGTGAGAAAGCTTGCCAGTAGCTCCACGTGGGTTGGTGATTATTATCGGGGCTTTCCAGTGTTTTTCCTCAACCAGTTATACTAGCGGTCAATGTATAGCCTATCTTGCGCTGAGAAATGGCGTTAAACCCCAAACCAACAACATTAATGTCAGTGACATTTGTGTTTCACTGCACGCAAGCTTCATCTTGATGCAAACTGCTTCAGAGTCTGTCGACAAAAAGTATGGATCTTTTATCATTGTAAGTTATTCTTTCTCAAACTCACTTCTAAGTTTTAGAGGGTACTTCATTGATGGAAAGAGGACATCGCTATTACCAAAATTTATATCCATTTCTTCATCATCAGAGTATCATCACCCACCCACCTGTACTGAAATGTGCATTAACAACAACTCTTAAACAATATTTAATTTCCGTCGCAAAATTAACAGGTAGAACGTAACCCTTACCTCCACATTGCTGCCGGTTCTTTTAATTTCAATAACATCAAGCCACTCAGCCCATGTCAGGACGAAGATTCGAATGAACCCATCTTTTGATTCTACCTGCAATATTGGGGAAAATATAATCTTAACGCTGCCTCTTTGAAGGTAGATTTTCGCATTAAAAAAAACTATTGGCATGGAGTGGGTGGGGTTGGGTTAGATAGGGTGATGGTTTTCGGGTTGAATTAGAAAGTTAACATCTTCGCTGTTGAAATTGTGTAAGATCTTTATCACGTTTAAGCTTATATTTTGAGGGTAAATCGTTCATCGGGTCTTACACTCCATGATCTTTGTACAAAAACTGAAAGTACAGGCTCATAGTGAAATTTAAATAGTTCGATTTTTTTTCACGTAATTAAATGTATCGAGAAATTCAAGAAATTCAGATTCGAGTATTTTCAGTTCACCTACTATTCTGGTGCTGTAAAATTATTTTCACACCAACCCACTCGTGAAGGGATGCGAGAACACTAGAATGAAACATCCAACATTTCCAAGGCACTAGCGCAAAACCACAACCGACTCACAGCGATACAATAACATTAAAAATAAATATAAAAAATAGCTAATTGAACAATCTATCTGCACATTACACAAGCAAGCGAGGCGAAAGATCAAAACAAGAGAGTTTATGCAAGTCACGTGGATGACCAGTAGCAGGCAGACACATTTGACACACAAGCACACACCCTCCCTCACCCAATACCCCCAAAACAACAATAACAAAAAAACAAGTATAAATAATCATCATAAAAGAGTGACCAAAACAGCAAACAATGGATAAAACTATATTTTTTCGAAAAATGCTTGGGCAAGAGAGTAAAAACAAAGAATGGACATGAAATACGCAGTGCTTTTATTTAAATATTTAAGAAGCATAAACATTGAAAGATAGTTTGATGAGAGAAAAGTTTATCAGCAAAATAAAGTAACGATTTTTTGAATACCTTTAACTTACTCGGACAAAAAAGGAATTTACAATGGGAAGATTTAATAAAACTCTAGATACAAGTGCTTATTAGTGTCTACTCAAAATTAACCAGAAAATGTGTGTAAATTTATCAAAATTAATTAAGGGATAAGAATAAATTCGTCCTATACCATATAGACGTGACCAGGGTCCAAACCAGCAAAGAAAACATATACAAAATATAAATTAAATTATTTCATTACATGACAACTGATATATTTTTGGAACGCCTAAATTAAAAAGAGTGAAACAGTCAGAATTTCAAAATACAAAACAGTTTTGAAAAGGATACCTTGATAACTTTACCTATGAATTAATTTAATCAGACTTGAAGGAAGAGGGCATAGAATGCATTTCTGACCAACAATAACAATCTCTATACGACAAGAAAGTTGATATATACAAGACTGAAATGATTTTGAAGGCAAAAGAATGAACTTTGGTCGCTACGCACTCCTTAGATGGAAAGGATACAGCACATCGTTTTAATGTTGGGAACAAACTAACATATAATGTCATTAAAATAAGCGAAGTAACCACAATACATACATATCAATATCAAGGAGCATGACAACATAAGAGTTCCTGAAAGATAAGTTTATAGAATGTAATAAATATAGTAAGAATGGTAGATGTAATAAATGTAGTAAGAATGGTGGATCAGATAATGAGGGAGTTAAAGATAGTATCATAAATGAATATGTGTTAAAACCCAAGGAAAACAAAAGAAAATATAATACAATAAAAATATCACAGGTAAATAACAAAATGGTAGAAGTACAAATGAAATGAAAACGTGATAAGGTGACAACAATGTAATCGATGTAATACTAGCATAATTAATGATATCACAGAAGAAATTAAAAAATATAATCAAAACTTTGAAGTTGATTCCAGGTACAACTAAAAAAAAACCTTAGAATAAACAACTTAAGAGACTACAAATGAGCCTATGAGATTGGTTTTAAAAATATTTAAGGTAATGAAAATCACATATTTATTGAGGTAAGCACCGAGACATGTAAATCTCTCTCAATTTCATTTAAAGAATGAATAGAAATTACACAAGCAGCTATGCGTTTATCTGGACAGAAGTTTTACCACGAACACTTTTGATTCGTCTATAAATCTACAGAAAGAATTACGACACAATTAGCAAACTTAATTTGAGAAGAATTTTTAACCTACATGCATGACCTAAAATGCAGAACACCCATTTCAACGTGTAAATACAAACAAAATTGATGATACCTTTTCAGAGAACTTATTTAGTAGAAATGAAAATGGAACGACATTAATCAATGCTACAATCAATATTTGGATGTTATGAAAGAATTCGAGTGATGCAGATTGTAAGTGTGCGAAGCACAACTAAACTGTTTTAAATGCAGTATAATAACTTATAGTGGAAATGGTAGAACTATAAAATTCACAAGAGGCGATGAGTGTGAAATTCAAGCAGACTAAACTTATATAATTGTGCATGAAATTAAAAGATGAGAGAGAAAGAGAGAGAGAGAGATGAATGTGACAAAACAGTGCAAATTAATTTAAGCAAGGTTTGAAAAAACTATTCGAATTATGATATGATCCCAAATTCAACTTTCTCCCTGTACTACGAAGTCCCATGCGTTACGCCCCTGTATGGAGCAATGGAGTCAAGAAGTACGACATTATCTGGTTATCATTTACGAATGTTTAAATTAAACAATCCCTTCACACTTTCCCTTCTCCATAAAACAGAGTTCCTTCGGGTTTATCTCCCAGGTGGAGACAAGAGGGAAAATGTAGAATGCATTTTGATTATTTTGATTATTATATTTTTATTCAATAAAATCATATTCAAATCAAAGCATACATTGAACTTGGCATAATAATATTCTTAAATTTCAATTTATACTTCGGCTCATGGATTATGTCTTAAGGACGTGACAATATTAGGTCAAAGGGTATGATACTTTGATTACATATTTATGTGAAATAATAATCTAACTGTGCCAGAAAATACTGATTTATGTGAAATAATACAGTCTAACTGCAAGTGAATACTGATTTATGTCAAATAATAGTGCAACTGTGCCAGTGAATATTAACTTCTGTGTACAAAATAATCTAACTGTGCCAGTGAATTTTGATTTATGTGAAATAATGTTCTAACTGTGCCAGTGAATATTGATGTCTCTTAAAAAATACAGAATTACTATGTAAGTAAATATTGATTTATGTGAAATAATACAGTCTAACTGTACCATGGAATACTGATTTAGGTGAAATAATACAGACTAACTGTGCCAGTGAATACTGGTTTCTGTGAAATATCCGTACCAGTAAATACTGATTTCTGTGAAAATATACAGTCTAACTCTGCCAGTGAATACTGATTTTTGTGAAATAATACAGTCTAACTGTGCTAGTTAATATTGAGTTGTGTGAAATAATAGTCTAACGGTGCCAGTGATTACTGATTTCTGTGACATAATACAGTTTAACTGTGCCAGTGAATATTGATTTATGTGAAAAAATACAGTCTAACCGTGCCAGTGAATACTAATTTCTGTGAAATAAGACAGTCTAACTGTGGATGTGAATACTGATTTCTGTGAAATAGTATTGTCTAACTGTGCCAGTGAATACCGATTTCTGTGAACAAAGTCTTACTGCACCAGCAATTAACGATTTATATGAAATAACAGTCTTACTGCACCAGTGATTAACGATATATGTGAAATAATGCATATTCTTACCGTACCAGTCAATACTGAGTTATATGAAATAATACAGTCTTAGTGTTCCAAAGAAAATTGATTTATGCGAAATAATACAGTCTAACTGCGCCAGTGAATATTGCTTTATGTGAAATAATAGTCTAACTGTGCCAGTGAATACTGATTTATGTGAAATAATACAGTCTAACTGTGCAAGTGAATACTAATTTATGTGAAATAAAAGTCTAATTGTGCCAGTGAATATTGAGTTCTCTGCAAAAACAGCCTAACTGTGCCAGTGAACACTCAGTTCTGTGCAGTAAGTCTAACTGTGCCAGTTGATATTGATTTTTGCGAAATAATAAAGAACTACTGTGTAAGTGAATATTGATTTATTTGAAACAATAGTTTAACTGTGCCAGTGAATATTGATTTATTTTAAATAATAGTCTGTGCCAGTGAATACCGATTTCTGTGAAATAATAGTCTAACTGTGCAAGTGAATACTGATTTCTGTGAAGTAATAGGCTAACTGTGCCAGTGAATATTTATTTGTGTGAAATAATATAGTCTAACTGTGCCAGTGAATACTGATTTATGTGATATATTACAGTCTAACTGTGCTAGTTAATACGAATTTCTGTCTAACTGTGAATGTGAATACTGATTTCTGTGAAATAATAATCTAACTGTGCCAGTGAATATTAATGTCTGTGGAAAAAAGTCTTATTGCGCCAGCGACTATATATTTTTTCTTTTCTTCTTCTTCAATTTTAGAGTTATTGTAGCACTACATGATTGGACCTGTGTATTGCGACAGTATGCAAGAAATGTTTATTGTTTTAGTGTTGTGTGGGTTGGTGTGAATACAATTATACCGCTCTAGAGTAGTATGTAAAGTGGGAGTACTGAAATTTTAATTTTCTCAATGCTTCTCCTTTAAACAATAAAGTCGCCTTTGTTTTAAACAATGGTTCAATAAACAGACTCAGTGCAATGAATATAACTGCAGCACATTTTTCCTAATTGGAAAGAAACTAGAACCACTCGTATAAAAACGTATACCGTAACACTTTGTGACATGCTATTTAAAACCCATCTTCTAACTAAAATAATTACATTTTATGAGAACCTTTATAACAATTTACAAGAATTATACAAATAAACAGTATGAGCTACTGATCTCGCAATGACATGTGAGCTGACACATACCTTGTGTATATCTTGCAATTACATAGGAGCTAACACATACCTTGTGTACATCTCGCAATTACATAGGAGCTAACACATACCGTGTGTACATCTCGCAATGACATAGGAGCTAACACATACCTTGTGCACATCTCGCAATGATATAGGAGCTAACACATACCGTGTGGACATCTCGCAATGACATAGGAGCTAACACATACCGTATAGACATCTCTCAATGACATGGGATATAACACATACCTTGTGAACATCTCGCAATGACATGTGAGCTAACACATACCTTGTGGACATCTCGCAATGACACAGGAGCTAACACATACCTTGTGGACATCTCGCAATGACATGTGAGCTAACACATACCGTGTAGACATCTTGCAATGACATGGGATATAACATACCTTGTTGACATCTCGCAATGATATGGTAGCTAACACATACCTTGTGGACATCTCGCACTGACATAGGAGCTAACACATACCTTGTGGACATCTCGCAATGATATGGTAGCTAACACATACCTTGTCGACATCTCACAATGACATGGGATATAACATACCTTGTGGACATCTCGCAATGACATAGGAGCTAACACATACCTTGTGGACATCTCGCAATTACATAGGAGCTAACACATACCGTGTGTACATCTAGCAATGACATAGGAGCTAACACATACGTTGTGTACATCTCGCAATGACATAGGAGCTAACACATATCTTGTGGACATCTCTCAATTACATAGGAGCTAACACATACCGTGTGTACATCTCGCACTGACATGGGAGCTAACACATACCTTGTGGACATCGTAATAGGTGCCCTCATTATCCATCTCAGTAAGAACTCTCAAAGCAGCAAGGACGGACGCCGTAAACTTGTCGGGACTAGCATCTATCTTCCAGCTTAATAATAATAATAATAATAATAATAATAATAATATACAACAATCTGTATTTTTCATTTGGATGTACATTATATCTCACCTTTCTTAAAGTCAATTCAACTGATAATATGGCCCTTACTACTTCCTGTATTGTCTACTGTGCGTCGTCCATCAGTATTTGCCATGTTCAACTCCTCAAAATCATTTTGACCAATATGTACTAAATTTTATGCGGATAGATGTTGGTGAAATCAGTTACCGACTAGTTTTTTTCTCAGAAATGTCAAAATGCTTCAAATGTTTATCTGATCGTTCTTTTAGGATAGGACCGTATTTTGAAAAATTAATAGTAGTCGTTATGAACATACATTGTCATTGGCAATTTCTTTACAAATATAAAAGTTGTCGACCACAAATATGAACATGGTTGTATTTGGACTGAAGTTCTAAACACAGTACACATATTACATTTAGTCAATCAACCAAAATGTAGACAAAACTGAAACACTCGTCTTGCTGCTTCACGGATTTTTAATACAAACTACCTGTCTCCTCTTGAATCAGTTTTGGTTAAGAAACTTTCCTTTTGTAATAAATGTTTCTTTTATAAAAGTGCCAAATGTTTGAAATTTAATCATTTGCATACATATTTGCTTAACAACTACAAAATTCCTTTTAATATGTGAGAACCTGAACTTATTTCGCCCCTTTCTTTCAGACCCTTTTTCTTTCGTTCGCACTTCCTTCATTTTTTCTGTATTCTTTCAAAACCAGAATAGCAGAAAGTGGAAACCCTTATGTAAACTGATCTAGTTGTGAACTGTACACCTGATGATTGTGTAGCGAGTTTTGTAATGTAAGACAACACTCAGCTCGAAACGAACGAATAAATAAGTAAGTAAGTAAGTAAGTAAGTAAGTACACAAGTTTCTGTTGTTCAAAAATGAGAGTTAACTAGTTATGAAAATTCCTGATAATTATTAATACGACCTGTCCCAAGACATTAACATAACTGTCTTGCGCATTCTCTTGGGTGTCACATACATACATACACATCTTATTTATTTGTTATAAAAAGGTATATCTACATATTTTCTCTCTCTCTCTCTCTCTCTCTCTCTCTCTCTCTCTCTCTCTCTCTATATATATATATATATATATATATATATATATATATATATATATATATATATATACGTTTGTCAAGCTGATGTTACTGTTGGTATTGTAATGTTTCTGATCTGTATGATTTTACTGTAAATATGTACAATCTGTACACGTGTCAGATATGTCGTAATTGTTTTATGTCGTATCATTAACATAAAGTTGCCTTTATGCTATATCTTTATATCCTATAGCACTGTTACACTTTTTATCTCATGTAAACGGCTGCATCGTCTAAAAACTGCATGGTTTCTTGCATCTGTAGAAATGATATACAAAAGGGATAAGACGAACAAAAACAGTCTAGCCTCAGCCAATTTTATTGTACACATAACACTTTACCTCCTTCACCCACCCCCACAACAAAATAGTATCCACCAAACCTACCCTCCATCAAATTACCTGTACTGAAATGTAGGGATATCTACGTTAAAATTATTCGTTGAATACCGTATGTTTATGAACAGGCTTTGGACTAAGGCATTTATACCATAGGGGATTAAGCCTTGTCAGAGTCACGATCTAAGAGTGAAGCGAATAGGATGGTATTCGGTATTAAAATGTCATGATCTAAGGGTGCAGCGAATGGAATTACATTCGACATTAAAGAATGTCATGATCTAAAGGTGAATCATATTCAATTACATTCGACATGAATTCACTTTTATCACCACATCGTCAGTATCACTTTTTGAACTACTTTCTTTTTCTATGTAGAAGTATATCTGCCCTTATGTTTGTTCTTAAAACCGGTATTTCCGTATTTAGGCCTATTTATTTTTTCTTCTCCCCCCCCCCCCATCAGGATGATCTTCAGTACACATATATGTAATCAATGCAAAGGCGCCATCAAGAATGCATAAAAACGAACCCCAACCATACAATCATACAGGTAACACTCAACAACAAACATTAAAATTTGTAAGAAAACCTCTTGATTACATATAGTAATAAAGGTGGTTTAGGTGGCGATTTTACATGTCATCACAATCATAATCATTTATAATGCAGAAAGCAGGCATTGATCAGTTTCGATTGCAAATAAAAATAAAGTGACAGTCGAAATTTGGGTGCAACGTTTGTTAACGAAATAGAATGCAAGGCCCGCCAACAGACAAGTCTAAATGCAAAAATAAACAAAAGTAGAAGTAAAGTTTTTAAAAGTAAACTCATCATCATTAAAATATGTTGTTTACTGATATTACACTCTGAAGTCTCTTGGAATGTTCTGCCATGTTGTTTACTGATATTACACTCTGGAGTCTTTTGGAATGTTCTGCCATGTTGTTTACTGATATTACAATCTGAAGTCTGTTGGAATGTTCTGCCATTTTGTTTACTGATATTACACTCTTAAGTCTGTTGGAATGTTTTGCCATGTTGCTATAATACTTTCTCACCAGTAACGTTCACTCTATCGATCCGCGCAATAAATGTGTTAACGAAAATATACAACACTGAAGTATTATATGTACAACATGAATTTGTAAAAAATAAAGAAGAAACAAAAGATTCGCTTTCCTAAAATTATTGTATTACTTCAGAACTTCTTACAGAATGGAAAAACAAATCCATGCAACTCAAGCATTTTTGCATTGAAAACTGTACAGGAAAATGAAATCTGTTTATTTTTTAAATAGAAGATATAGAAACATATTTCACGAATAAAGGGGAAACATTTTGTCTTGTCACGAAGTCAGAATGTTTCCACTTCTCTCATGAGATATTTCCCTATACCTACTCAAAAAATGTACATAGCCTCTAATTGTATACTAAAACCTTGACGAACATCATTATCAATATATTTAAAAACATTTGTCTGATGAACTCGCTAACAGATTCATGAATTACATATCATCTGATACTTTCTGTTTTAAATCAAACGAATCCGAACTAGACGATGATGTACTTTATTCATAACAGAATGATAGAGGTCAGCAACACTGCAATGTCTGCCAATCTACCCTTGTTTTGCAAAGTATTTTTCCTTACACACACATCTAAAACATTTCGCAAAATACGCTCTTTCAAACTTTTGATGAACATTGCCGGCAATCCAAAATTGCTTGGAATAAGATACATACCACTGTCAAAGGCTGCGACATTAAATACCACTGACGATGTCACTTTTGACCTTTATGCATGAATTTACTTCTGAATGTCCCCCCCCCCCGCCTTCCTTTGGCGCAGCGCTGGTCTCATTTGCTTCTTCCGTGCAGTAACATCTTACTTTACTACTTTTGTTTTGTAAGTAAATCGATTCTCAAGTAATAAAATAATTCAGCATACACGTGTATTACTTGGGGTGGGGGCTGATTTAATAATTCAAGTATTTCTAATAATGATAATCTTGCTAGCTAAAGTAACCAGTCATCGTGAGATGTCTTGGTGTTTATTTAGGAAAAGAAAGCCAAACACACAGTAACGCAATGATTTAAAAAGAAATATGTCACATGTTAATATCTGATGTTAACGCCAGTTTTACAACTAAAATATGTGTATGGAGAAATTTCACGACATCAGGTTTGGTCTTTCAGTTTAATGCTTAACATGTTATAAAATATCCCTTGTTTCTTCTAACCGTTCCCAAACCTTTTAAGATATCTGGACATTTATGTCGGAGTTTGTGAGATCAGAGTGTGTTCATGATCGAAAACACCGAATTCGCCAAAACCCGCGATTGTGGCATGTGATGCTGTTGTTATTCGTCATTCGAGTCCGAAGATGACAATGACATCACTAACTGGCTTGCTTCGTGTCTGTGAGTGGCTGAACAGCCATTTCCATTTTGTGTTCTGAGCTGTCTGTGGCACTACTGACAGGGGATGCCACGACAGTTTGCTCAACAGAGGACGTACTGCAGTTCTGACATTTACGAAGCTCGCGATTCTGCAATTCTCCTCAGTTCAAAGTGTGTAGCTCCAGTATAAGTGAGACTGCGACATGTTGTGATATCTTCCCAAGATTCATAGTCAAGTGTTGAAGTGTTTTAAGGATGAACTGACGAAATATTTCAAGCTTTTCTTCTGACCACCCCGAGATCGCGCTTCCTCCTTCAGTTTGCCGTGCATTTGTATTTTGTAGCCGCCCTTCTGACATCCTAGTGACGTAACCTGTCCATCTCAACTGTGATTTCTCAGCAAAGTATGGTTGCTTGGAATTCCTGCCCGTGTGAGAAGCTCAGGGTCTGGGACCAAACCTGTCAACTTATTCTCGTAATTTTCCTCAGGCAGCGAATATGAAAATGGTTAAGCTTCTTTGCATGGCCTCTGTACCCCGTCTAGATTTCGCAAGCATACATCAGGGTTATCTACACAATTGTTTGCAGACCGACTCCTCTGTGCTCACACACATTCACACGTAGTCTGCCAAAAGCCACACTTGCTTTAGCAATTCTGGAGTTGATTTCATCATCGATGTGGACTGTACGTATCAAAGTGCTGCCGATATTTCTGAACTTGCTCATTGCCAGTAGGGTTTGACCATTTATTGTGACGTCAGGCTCTATGTAAGGCTTTCCTAGTGCAGGTTGGTGCATCGCTTGTCTTCTTTATATTGATTGTGAGATCGATACTGTGACAGGCTGAGGAGAAATGGTCCATACTATGTTGCATGTCAGACTTATACATAAAATTCATAGAACAGTCGTCAGCAGATAGAAGATCATGAATATCCACTTCCTGTAACATTGTCTTAGCCTGTAGTTTCCTCAGATTACAGACGGACGGAAGGCGTCAGTAAGCATAGCATAGGAAACCATAATGAACAGGGCTGGGACCAATATACGGTCTTGCCTGACTCCACTGGTGACTGGTAATGATTCAGATGATTCATCCTCGCCCACGACACAAGCGAGCATGCCATCATGGAAATGACGTACCACCAATACGAATTTCTTTAGACAACCAAATTTTGTCCTTTTCTTCCAAAGGCCACCACGGCGGAATATGTCAATGGTTTTTGTCCGGTCGATGAATATAATGTATAGGTTAGAGTTCTACTACTGGCATCTCACCTGGTGTTGACGAACTGCATACACCATGTATGTTATCGCTCGTACTTTCCTGTACTACTGCGCAATGACTGGAAGAGATCAGTTAAGTTTCGACTGCGGTCCCCATATCCGGTCGGCTTGGTGTCAGGATAATGTGACTGGGTGGGACATGATACTACATGTCTGCGGCATGATGTCCCAGACATCACTATAAACTGCAACAATGCAGACATCGTAGCGCTATGACTGAAACATTGTTAAAGCAATGTTAAAAATCCAAATCACACATACACACCCACCCAGAAATAGCAATTACCATACAATTTGACGTTTCAATAAACCCATAAAAATCGGGATTTGTGAACAGTCTACTTTTCTTTATAATATCTAATTAGTCAAAAGATTGCCAAATTTAGTGACATAATTGGATTGGCATTTTCATTATATAGGTTGCCTAATTCCTGTTACCATTCGACCGCTGATGTCGGGAAAATGTAGACGGCGGTATTTGGATCACGTGACCATGTAATGTAGGAAATGGTGAACTACGGTGTCTGGTTTTTAGATACTGTACTTGATTCCCACGTCGGCTTGTGAAATAAACGAAATAAAAAGGTTTTAATTGCTTTGAATGAGAATATAGGTCTTTTACTCATCGATATGTTGCATAATTTTCTGGCTCCTGTTTAAAGCGACTACTCCACATCGTTACTGTCAAGTTTCAGCGAATTCCATATTTTTATTTATGAAGAACATGCTATGACCTCTGGCACACAAATTGACACGAATTACTTGGGGTCTGGGGAATAAAGGCTAGCTGGTCGGGGAAGAATTGATATACACAAGGAATTTCTTTAGATACTTACGTTTCACTATAGCTGTGAAATTTACGAAGGAATGGAAGCCACATGGCTGGCCGTACAAGAGCCTGTATTGGTGACTGTAGAATACTGCTCATTGATACCATCTCTCCAACTCATCAACCTTTCATGGCGCCACATAAATAGATATCCCGACCTTTATGAAACACAACACAGAACCATGTTAAACGTACACAAGAACAACAACAACACACACACGTAATTAAACATATTTCGTTCGTAGTAACATCTTCTTTCTGACATTAGGAAATGTGGAAACATTTCTCATACTTTTTTTAAATTTATAAATGAATTAATCTATAACTAAAACAACCGCTACCACAACCTTCTCCTCCACCGGCGCCTGTTTCTGTTTTAAATTTTTTTTTAAAAATTAGCTGAATAGACTTACAGTTGCTGCTATCATAGCAATAGCTATAAAATAAAATAACAGCAGGTTTTAACATGTTTTCTTTAAACAGTCGCTTTAACCTTTTATTTAAGGTATTATTTCTTTAACATTATTGTTAATACTATTTTCTCTATAATGGTTTTCTATATCAGTTAAGTTTATTTCAATCTGATCTACTTTGCTTTCAAAATCTTGCAAAAATTCTTTCAAGACATTTTTTAATTGCAATTTTGTATTACCTATATCGTTGTATGGCTCTCTAGACCAAATAAATTAAATCCTGCTTTCACTCATTAAAGTTTTTAATTAACTACTTCCACTGCATTTACATGACCACTTAATGTCATAATCTTTTACCTTTCCTTTACTGAATAACGCCTTTTTAAATCTTCGAAGTTCCTTTTTATCTCATTTTCTAATATTTTGTAGTTTTAGACTGTAACTGAAACCTACTGTATCATTTCTAACTTCCTGTGATAAAGTTTTGTCATAAAAATTGTGTTTTTCCCCTGGTGATATTTGTTGGCGCTAATGACTCAATTGTTGAAATGTACGCCTATTTCTTCAATAGCTTTTGTTAGCTGCTCAGCATACTGTTATAGTAACTCATAATATGGTACATACACTAAATTACTTACACCTCTGTGAGTATACATATAGTTAGATGCCAAAACTGTAGTCGGTTTACCCTTCTTTGGATATGAAGCGTATTTTGTCCATTTTTATGTATAGTAAAAGAGTGTTCTGTGTTTCCATACTATTGTGTCTTATATATGTCAAAACTATGCTTCACAAATTCTTTCTATTCATCAATTAGTTGTGTATTTAATTGTGAAACTCCTAGATGACGAGTTTCAAATCTCTAATGTAAGAATTTTTTTCTTTAATGATATTTAATTTAACATTACTTCCATTTATTATAATGTACATTAATGCCATCCTGGCTATAAACATGATTATTAAATTCTTGACCAAAATCACCTTCTGCCATTTTTTTTCTCTCTAAAACAATTAGCAAGATTTACTGTATAAGAGACTGAAGTGACTGATTTTTTACTGGATGCCCCGCGATGTCAGCGGTTTACTGTTATGTTCTGTTGTATTTTGTGATTATTCGCACAAAAATATAAACAGTAACACAATTCTCCTTTTACCCCACGATGACATAAGCGTTTTAGAACAGAATCTATTTTCATGGTTATAATGTTAGCCTTGTTCACTGACGGCATGTGAAAACTTGTGATATTTTTTCACTCATGTCAGATATCAAGGTTATTTCATTCAGAAAATTCAGACATTCACGACGTAACATAAAATACAATTACATTCAGTTCTTAGGGATTTGTAGTTGTTCTGTCGAGAAAATTATGCCTTTTATATACATATTATGACATTTTAAATATCTATTAATATATTCACGGCCCTTAAGATACATAATTTAGAAACAAAAAGGCCAACAACCAGTGCAGAGCATGAAAAAGAAATTCATCATTCTTCTTTTCCATTTAATTTAAAGAACTATTCATCATTCTAGGACAAATAAAACTAAGCACCTATCCCTCCAATTTGTATACATTTCACATTCACTATACAGAATTATTGCACAAGGTCCACGCTAACTGGTAATGTATCTTTCTGTGGTTAGTAGGTAGGAAAGAAATCAATTGCCTTTCACAGGAAGAGGTCGCATATATTTTGCAGATCTCTTTCGAACTCTCTCTAGTATCGAAATTGTGTACTTCTTTTATATTTGCGTACTACACATTCTGTGTCACGCTTTCAGATACATTAACGGTACTATTTGATTTCTTTATTTTTATTTTTTGTATACAAGAGATATTGCATCATACAGAATCATACTTTAGCAGTGCGATTTCTATTTTTTATTTTAAAGTAATTTAAGTTTTCTATTTGAATGTTTTTATTTTTCAAAATGAGGTTGGAATAATCTGGTTTCTATACGGTCAGGTTTCAGTACTGATGTCTGCCCCAACAACAGCTGGGTTTAAACTCTCAATCGTTGATTTACAAGTCTAACAGCTAAAGCAATTGTCTTATTTCACCCATTTATTACTATTATAATTTATATCCTTTGTGATGATTGATTACACTTACCGGCTGTTAACTGGCTGAGGCAAATAACATTTTTAATAATGATATTTACAGCGAAGTAGTCCTAGGAAAGTAGCATTGACTTCCCTCCACTATGGGTTGAAGTGTGTGGAAATGATTGATTAAAATATAGTCTAATATACAGGAATGTCAGGACTGCTTTGCTGTACAAATTTCATAGGCCCATCTTGATTTATTAGAACACAGGAAATATATCAGTGTAGGTGGTAATTAAATTGCATGAACTAATGACGATAGTTAATCTCTTGAATGGTCTATGCTAAGTTTAAAATATGCAACATTTAACGATCGACCAGGATACGTTTACAATTCATCTGCCGTAGGTAGCATTGACCTTGGTTTGACTTTATGAGGCGTGTAGTATGTACATGCAAATATATGGGTTCTCTTTAAATATATACCGGCCTTACAAAAAAAAAAATTATATTACGGGACATTAACTACTGCATCGCTGTAGGAATTAATTAGAATGAAAACTTAATCGATTGACCTATACTGGGGGTTTAGATCTGTATCTCTTAAACCTTTTATGAATTAATTACCATTAATATCTTTTTTACCAGTCTCTCATGAACTTGTTTAAACATCTTTCAAAGCAACTTCTCTGAAGTCGTATCTGACTTTCAATACGTCTTTGTATGAACTGTCTAGTTGAGACTACTGATTCACCTGATTTTGTAATATGACTGTTGTTCATTTGTAGTTCAGTTGTTACTGGTGCATTTGGCTCCTTTACATAAACCTATTTCCCTTGGTATTAAAAATGTTTAAAAAGTCAAAACCTCTTACAGATATTAGCCATTTTAAAAAAATACATGACAAAACAGGCATATTGCTTTTCATTCTCATCTTAAATATTGACATTTAATGATATATAATTTTTCTCTCACCAATTTTAAAAATGTATTCTGTCATCAAATACTAAAGTTTAAGTTTATATAATTTGTACTATCATCTTCAACTACTCTGACTGAATTTTTTTAATACTGGATTCTTCGAAATATTAAGTTACCATTATTTTTTTCAAAACGAATTTGTTAAATGATATAGTAGTTCAATTTACAATTAGGGCTGCTTCATAAGAATTCCCTGTCATTTTACTGTCAATACAATATAAAGTTTGTAATCAGCTGAAGACTGGATGTGTAAGTCTGCAAAACAAGAATATCAACCTGATTATTTATTTAAAAAACACAATAGAAAATGAATCTAATGCGTTCAACTTGTATTAGGCAAAACGTCGTGGATCATATTTAAATCCGTAGTTACTATTTGTGGTCTTGTACAACCAGAGCATTTATTTTTGCAAAAAATCGTTTAAATTTGAACTTTTACTCTCTTTAGACCAATAACACTTTAATATATAGTTCTCTTTCTATAACAAAAAAAAACCACAACAAAATATAATATTTTGTATAGCGAAAATCAAACGGAAATACACTTTCAAGTAGTTCATGATTAAATTTATTTTAACCTTATATGATGATGATTTAGTCTTGCAGTAATATCATTAATTCAAATATTCTTTAGTGCCGTGTCTGTGTTTAGTTTGTTAGTGATTTGTCTATTTCCAATTTAACTTCATCAATTATTTTTCATAAGATGAAAGACGGTTAGTCGACGTTATATCAGTTAATTGACATAAGACGAAAGACTATTAGTCGACGTTATTATTAATTTCTTTCTTGATTTGAATGCGACGTTTCTTTTTAAAATTCGTCTGTTACAAGTGTTATCTTTTGTTATTAAATTCTATTCGTTTCACCTATTTATCTAATTCGTCAATTCTTCCTTGCACCACACTAATATTATTAGCAAGTTCTTTACCTGGAAATATTTACTACCTGTTAAATCGTTTTCTATAACAGCAGGGTGTTCATCTCCTAGAGTTCGTAGGCCCAGTACTCTTAAATGCTCTATTTTATTACTTACATCTGAAATATATAAATCATATGTCGCTTTAAAAGGACTAATCGAAGTCATGCGTATAATATCCTTATTTTGTGACTTCACTCTCTTTCTATCTGCTTCTTCAAAGCCATTCTTTCTCTTTACTTCTGAAAGACTATCATTTGTATCTGTCAATCCACCTTCTCACTTTTCCACACAAGTTTTAAAGTCATTACCTAACTTTTAAGTATTTCAGCATCATCTTTCTTCTCATCCTTTCATTCTTTCTGTAACTGTTGAGGTTGTAATTATAATGTATTGCAATCTCATGAGACTTCTGTATATGCTCCACATCACTCTCTAAGGCTGATATTTATGCATTTATTCTTTGTTCGTATGGTTCTCATAATTTGTTGGTCTTCATTGCCTCTACATACAGCGAAGTAGTAAGGACGACCAGTCTGTTCTATTCGCTATCATATTAATTTATTGTGACTTATTTAATTATCGCTTCTTAATTTACTAAATATTTCGTCAACGGTGTTAAACTTGGTTACAGCACAGGTTACAATCTTACTGTGTATTAACACGTTTTTGTATAACAGCTTGTCGTTTAAAACTTTCGTAACAAAACCTAGTCAAGTTGTACCAAACCTTGATAAAGCCAGAGGGAAACTATGTCTAAGGCTACTGCCCAGCGCAGATCTTAAACTAGCACCATCAACACCAACTCAACCAGAAACACTTGCCAGAACAAACCAGGCAAAGTGAACACAAAACTTGTATACTGTTTAATAACATTTTTCTTACAACTCTGTAATGTTCTCTTTAGCTAATCATTCTAAATTTTATTACATTTAATCAGACTAAAATCAATTCTATGTTCTTTAGGTGATTTGTCCACCATTTAAAGAGATTAACTCAATAATTAATACGTTTGCAAAATTATTTTATCCGGAAATTATCCTTGTGATATTAGGCAGTCAATCGTAACACCATTAAAATTTCATTACTTCTTGCATACACACGTTAGGTAGGGACCCTATTATAAAATTAAATATTGTTTTCAAACGCTCGCTTAAAGTTATTGTAGGAGTTGAGTTGAATTCTACGTAGTAAATAGTGTGTTTATAATGTTGCTTATTCAATTAATTCGCGACCTCATCATTATAATTAATCTACAGCATTTCTGGAAATGGATTTAGTTTCTTTGACTCCTATAGAAAGAACTATCAAGGAATAAATGTTGTAATCTAACGCAGTGTACTTCAGTTCTATCACTTGCCATAATTTTAAGCAATTTTCTTTGATTTCTTCTTTTTCTTTTAAAATTTTCATATAAACGTTAATCAATTTGTTTCCCATGTTCAATCTTACACCGATCTTTCATCCTTTGTGAAGTTACCTCATCTGATGATTCAAGAAAATTTATATTTTCTTCAGCTTTACTTTCAACATTTTCCACTTATTTTGCAACGAAGTTAACATTCTCCTCATTTCCCAACGTAATTGACTCCTGGATTTACAAAATTGTTCTTTGTTTGGTTTTCTTATTATTATTAATGAGCTTGCAATTAATGAAGCTGAAATTTCTTGCCGAAATCCGTAACTCAAAATCTAAAATATACAAGCCCCTAACTGTGTGTGTTGTTAAACATTATTCTTTGACTCTTTCTGTAATTCCATTAAGCTGACAATTGGAAGGAATTGGTTCAACAGATAGAATGTCTAGCAACTACTTTGAAATTTTATTTGATTTACCTCTGATAAAATGTTTCTTTTCTTGATTTGTTTTGTGTCTGTTTTATCTAACTTCTTACATGTTAACCGTTTACAGATTATTTCCTTGTATGTTCAATTTACTAAACTAATTTTCAGTTCCTATTCTACGGCTTCCATTACTAAGTATTTGTATACAGTACTTATATCAATATCTTGCTTAAACTCTGACAAGCCTAAACCTCTCTGAAGTTGAATTTAATTTATCGATATAGTTTTTACGCGTGTCAAACTATCCGAAAATACATATCATGATTCTAAAATAGTATGATCCTTACCTTTGGGCGAAAGAAGTTCCAGGAATTGAAGATAAGAGCATTTTTGTCGTTTTAAATGCTGACTGTTGAAACTGATATTCTTTAGCGATAGCCAAATGTTTAAAATTCAATGCTTCGGTGGACATATTGGACGTCAGATTCGCGACATTTTCATTTAGGACAAAGCAGACATCACCAGAAATCATTTCGTGAAAATCTCATGTCGTAATATCATCCAATCAGAAGAGCATTGACAGTAAAACTTTTGACGACATCCGTCATGGCAGTCATACTGGATGTACGACTTAGCATCATTTTCATTCAGAACCAACTAGGCATCATAAGAAATCTATCTGTGAAAATCCCATCTGACACAGCCATCCATTTGGGAAGAATACAGACAACACTATATTCAATACACCCACCATAATGGCCATATTAAGAGTTAGCCATATTGATTTGTCTATATTTAATTGGCATAGTTATTTGTTTGTTTGGTGTTTATTAAAACTCATTATATCTATGAATAATTGTATTTTAAACCTGACCTTATCCAAAATCGAATTCACCATGTTCCAGACTAAAGACACTGATCTTGTTTTTATTTTTGTAAACAAATGATACTTTGTTAATATTTTCTCCCTTAGTGTGGGTTTAATATTGAGATCACTACCAATAGAAGTAAACATATTTATTTACTTTGGGTCAGGGTTATTGGAATTCCCCCATAAAAAAATACCTAACCTACATGACGTTTACCACATTCTATATTGTAATTTTAGTAACAGAATCCTCTAGAATGAAAATTTTCATTAACTAATATATTCTTTTTAGAAGGTGCTAATTGTGGCCTAGGTGAAGTAGAGGGCATTTTAATCTTGTCTGCCTGAGAAAATAATCATTTGTGATACAAGATCTTGAAGCAGACTCAGTCTTATTGTTGTGTTCAGTATTTCATTTGGGCTGGAATTATTAATTTAAATTTTATTATATGGAATTACAAAGTGCTCAATAGTATTCTTGGACAGAGACATTAACTTGGAATTATAGTGAATTCAAGCAAGGAAATCTTGGATTATATTACTGTGATTCATCTGAAGACTGTTAGCACATCATCATACTTGAGGCCATTGCAGACACATTCACACTTTCTGCGTTGGAACTTATTTTAAATACCACTAAAACTTGTTCAGAACTTTATTCATTAGGACTTGTATTAGAAATTCTAGGGCTATTTGGGATTAATACCTTAAGTACTTTTTACATTTTCTCTTTGTATTCTACGAAAATAAGTTATTTAATGCATTTTACAACACTTGTTGGTTTTCGCTCTTTTCTATTATTTGATTTAATGCCACAGAGTCGTAATACCTACTTGACACCTTGAGAACACTTGTAACGAATACTTTGTGCCAAAATGACATGCCATTTACGAGTAGCTAAAACAAGATTTTCAAGATGGTCGCATATTGGACATCAGACAGACAACATTTTAATGTAGGATGAACAAAGCATAATAACAAGTCTTTCAGTGAAAACACCATGCTGATATGACCATTTAATCAAGAGAAGAAGTGATAACACGGTTTTAACCTTGCCACGTTACATATCTAAAAAGACCTAGAATTATCTCTATATCGGTTTATAGCCTTATATGAGATGATTTGTTCAAGTCACGCAATGATGGGGTAGGCTTAGGGACACTATAAGTACTTGACTGTGGCAACTTCGTATTGGTTATTTCAAACAATATATTTACTGAATGGGCCAATCAGCTGCATAGTTAATCTACTACATATACATCTGATCTGCGGATGGAAAAGAGTATTTACACGACTGAAACTACTGACTAAATCTATCACCCACTGAATCTTATCACAAATCTGCGAACAACTCTCTAATTAAAACAAGAACATGCACTTAAAATATATTCAACAAAGCCACTCAACTGTTAACAAATAGCACTGTATGTAGCTATGTTTATAAATTTTAGTGTGCATGTATTCTATCATCGACACATATGCACCTATTTTTTCTCCATTATATATTTATGCACCGACTAATAAATGAACCATTAGACTGCCTATGTGGGTTTCTGATTATCACGGAAGAACTGCTTGCACGATATTTTTGTTTATAATTACTGAGTATTCGCTCTAGTCATGTGTGACATGATTCTGATGCGATGTTTTCACTGAAGCTCAGATCTTAGAGGCAGAACCAGTTGGGGGTCCAATTAAATTTTGATATGTTAGGCTGTATCGCTCAGGTGGACTAGTAGTTAGAGCGTCTGCCGGATGCGGGGGTCGCATGTTCGAACCTCGGCCGAGTCATGCCATATATACATAAAACAAAATGGTACTAGCAGCTACTTCGCTAGGCACTCAGCAATAATGCCACCTCATTTTTTTATATTTGGACATTTATGCTGGGGTGTAAATGTCCAAACATAAAAAAATTGGGTGACACGAGTCAGAGAAAACTCGGACTAGTCTGCGGCATGATGCTCCAGTTCTAATGATCCCTATAAACTGCCACACTACAGACATCGTTGTGATATGACTGAAAAATTGTAAAAGCTACGTGAAAATTCCAGATCAAACACACATGCTAGCCTGTTTCTTTTGTGTGAAAAATACCGTTATTGAGTACTTTTTTATTTGAGGATTAGTGGCTTTTATTGTATTTTTTAATTCAGACGGTTAGTAGCCTAATATTTAGAAAACGTATAGTGCAGTGTGTACAATACTGGTGCTTCAAACGATTTTGTTTTAGGAAAAAAGGAGAGGCGAATAATGGCTTAGAGTTTTTGAAAAAGAAAGGTAAATAGGAGACTGGTCTGCCGATAAAAGAATAACAATATCACGGTTCTAAAGGACATCACAGACCCCGCCCCCTTTATGACAAAAAAAAAAAATAGTGGGTCGTTTATGTAATACGCTTTGATATCGTCCAATCGCGAGTCTTGTGCGATACATTTGTCGCAATGTTTGCTGTTTTATTCTCAAATGTATCATGCAAAACTAAAAATTGTTCCAAATTACAAAGCAACATGCGAATACGATGATATACACCAATCTGTTTAACAATCAGTTTTGTAATACGAACTAGTGAAACAGTACTCACTTGCAAGCGTTCAACGAGAGGTACGACACGCCTCCGTCTCTTGTGGCTGCATTTGATTTGGGATAGCGATTGTTCTGAGTCGACTCATATGAGTATGTTCTTCAGTAGTGAATGCAACTAATATAATGAAATGCCAACATTCAACAAAATTCATGCAAAATGTTTACCGACAACCTACAAATTATTCTTTATTTCTGCAACCATTGTGATTATGTCAAGTATCTGCTGTGTCTTAAGAATGCCTATACTATACGATCGGAACATCCATCGGTGATTTCCGTCACGTCATGAAATGACCAAGGGTATAGTTGTACGAATACACATTCATTTTCTGAATTTGGTGATTCACGGCTGTCGGATAGTCTGGTTTCCTGACCTCTCTACACTCGTTACTCTTCGTTATCATAACGAAGAGTAACGGAGTGGAGAGAGATCAGGGAACCGGACTAGTCTATTGGCGTGCACCACATATTTTACTATATCAAAGGCCAACGAGATTCCGATTGTGAATTTGTCTCCTTACGAAGTAAGGTTCAGGTAGCTCTCTATAGCTTCGTATTTTGGGTCAGATTTTTAAAGACAAATAGTTTTCCCGGTGTGTCTTACGGGTTATACTGACTACTTATAAAAGACTTGTATATCGTAAGTATTGTTCAAATAACTTTTAATTCCCTTTATTTTGGTGTATGATTGATGTGTGTAATAAGGGTTTTAGACACTGCAGCCTTAGGTCTCACTGGATAGTTTCGTACTTTACACTTCCTAATTTTTAAGGTTGAAGGCTTGAACCTAATTATGATAAGCCTAGCATTCATAAATTCACACAGAAGCTAAATCTGGAATGATTTTTAGATTTACTTTGTGTTAGGCTTGAAAATGGGTTGGCTTGTTTGGTGACTGCCTGTCACAGTCAGACTAGCACTGGAGATCAAATGCGTGACTGGCTGCAAATGAAGAGCCAACTTGGCTTACGTATATACGTATGTCTGCTACAGAGGTAAATAAATATAAAAAATCTAGATGTCGAGGGGTGATGAAAAGTATGCTAATTTGTTATAGTACTAGTGAACTTTATTCATGCATCAGGCACATAATGATTCTTTTAGCTGGCTTGTCACAGGAAAATATTTAAAATAGCTATTTGCTGTCAAAAGTGAATATGAAAAAGAGGGGTTGGAGGCAGTGTTGGTTCAGTATAAAAGCCACCAATTCTATAAGGAATTAGTCTAATTGCCGTAGTCGAAATCTCACGTGCATGCTTTCTACAAAAATCATTAGTTTGTTTTTATTTGTATTTTCAGTGTAAAATTATTCTCATTATTCTGCAATAGGTCATTGTAGGATGAAAATTCGCCAGATAAACTGTCCAGTGAGGCCTTACTTCAGGTGTTCCCCCAAAAACCTGCTAGTTCCGCTTGGTCATTTTCACTTCCTGGACATTGGAAGTAAATCGTAAAAAAAGAGCCGACTTTTTTTTAAAATGTTAATTTTCTTTTACATTTTATATATTTGATAATTTAATTCATTACTTGCACTTATAGAAGCTGGATTGTCTAGTCTGGCATAATTAATTTTCCCTATTCTAATAACTGCTAAAGATAGTGTACTTTAAACTAATTCACAGGGAGTTGTATTGTTGCTTACAATTTAACTATCAGTCAGACATAAAGTGCGAAATGATACTAGTATTATTTTAAACTATGTGTACGAGTGATATTTAAATTGTAAGCAATGATACGAGCCCCTGTGGACTAATTCCTTTTTTTTTTTTTTCGTTTTGTTTTTTAGCACAGACGAGCATAGTCCTACAATGTAAGACATAGCACATGTTGGTTTTGTTTAAGTGCTGTCTTACTATCCCAATAACGACCTTGTATTGTGTTCCGATGTTGTTGACATCGGAACGAGTAGTCAAGGTTTCAGGAATATCTCACACATTTGGCAGCCTATATCGACACTCTTCGACTAATTTATGTGTAATTAATGTACTTACAGTACCGTCTTTATCCCGGCTGAATGAAAATATGACACTAGCAAATGGACGCATTTTCATGTTCCGTTACCTGTAGGACTAAGAGGAGCAGACAGCTGGTGCTTAGATCATGTACAATTTCCACAATTACATTATCCAAATAAATTTCAGCCACATTAAGTGAAAGTAACCTAGAGGTATATCAAAATTTCTCTATTGTACATGTTGAAGATATAAACAACTTCATTTAACACCCCCTAACACCTCTCAGAAGTTCGTAATATCCGTAGAGCGTACCTTACGTCAATATTGTTCCATGTGAACAAAAGTAGTTCCAATGGCGATGAATAACACCCGAGGCTTCTTTCTCAATATAACGGAGAAAAGCCGAACTTCGATTGCTAGACTATAACGTGCTCGATTTGAAAAATCGATGATTTATTTCCCATGTAATCTTCATAAGGTATGAGTTGCGTCCCGTAGATAAACATCCTTGACCCTTACGGGAGTTGCCAAGTCAGATGATAGACTGAATTTAGGGAAGAAAATGCGTGACCGCTCAGTGTAAAGTAGGAAGTTTCACTTTCTACAATACCAGTCAGTCTCAGAGGTAAATGTTTTCCTACACATGATGGTTGAGTGGTTGAGTCACCAGAATTTCTGCAAGTAAAGTTGTCGCCTTGTTTCAGTTGGACTTATATGCATTGTTATTGATTACTCAGTTTCATTGGAACTGTTGAGTACCCCACCCCCGTCCATATCCATTTACTAAATGTCCTGTTTTCGTCTTCAGTAAATTTTCAGGCAAGCATAATTAAATGTAGCTAAAAACGGCCCAATTATTTACTGGAACAACCCGGAACAGACCAAAAATTCAGGAACAGTTCAAACATACTGGAACAAAATAGGTAAATAGTATTAAAAAAATACTATTTAACTTTCTGACATATATGTTTATTATAATAATTCTCGGAGTAGTTTGGCATGATGTTTTGTAATTTTTTTTCAGGATAGTATATGTGTATACTAAAGCTTTCCACTGGTCCACAAGATTTTTTTTCAAGGAAAACAGAATTTTATATACTGAACTATTGACAGAGCATTAATTGATAAATGTAACTGGGTAATTATCCCAGCAACAATTCCAAGTGGTCCTTTTTATTGATATTGCGAAGCATACATATATGCCATAAACCTGTTTAAGCAACAGTCTTTACACAAAAGTTTTGTAGTTTTGTCTTCTGTATGTATCACATGAAATACTCACAAGATTCATCTAAATAATCAGTGTTTTCTGCATCACTGTCTGACCTCATTTTATGTATTCAGTATATTCTTGCGATTGTTTGCTTTTCTTTTTTTTACAGGAGAGTGGTAATAGAAGATGGTTAGTTACATCAAATACATTACTTTATATTTAACAGACTCTTTCTTTGTATTTTTTAATAAACATCATGGCTGACACTTTTACATAACATCAAAAAATGAACTTTCATTTTCAGTCATTTTGTAGATCAAATGGTCTTGTTTCTGAATTATAATTTATCAGTGATTGTTTTATCAATTAAGAAACTGCTTTTCTATTGATCTGCTTCATAAATAGCATAAGGAGATAGATAAATAGATTGCAAACTCTTTATATGTGATACATTCACTTAATGTCTCCACCAGATGTAATATATACAATTTTAATTACAGTAATCAAATGGCAATGGTAGTGACCACAAGAACTTATGCTCAGATTTGCATGCCTTTGATTTTTTTCTTTTTACGCCCCCATGCTTGATTTGATACAAAAAATATATTCAAAGTGATAAAACAACACAGGTCTCTTTTAATTGATTATTTAATGCAACAAACACTTCCCCAAGTTGTTGATCAAAACAAAGCCTGCATGTAATTAGGTTTTCACAGAAGTACTCGCGGGTTTCAATGTGACAGTCGATTGACTTTTTTCATGTTTTCATAGAACAGAATATGTTGCGATTATAATGTTTACACTGAAACGGAATTAAAGGATTAGAACGTGACTTTCACATAGCAAGACATTTAACTGGTGTTTATTTCATTCTTTGTTGCCACCTGTTAGCATTTACCAGAAGTTTTCATTGATCTATATTTCACCAGACTGTTTATTTACAGTATATTGACAACTATTTATCATTAAAAAAAAGCTTACCTAATATATGATATCTTATTTAGAACTTGCAAATATCACAATATGGATTCTATCTTTACGGGCATTAATCACCATTTTCGATGATAAAACAAGTGATGTATGAAGGTTTAATTTACCAATTCTTATGGTAATTTTTTCACGTTCAGCATATTTTAAAGAAATTTAAAATATATATTTTCTTTGGAAACAAATTGGGAGCCACGTCGGACACCGCGTTATAAGTGGGATCATGAGTTATCCGGTGTGAGTTATCAAGGGAGTGGTGTATTATGAATCAGACTGATTATTATTGAACCCTTTTTAAGTTTCGTTATCATTGTTATAGCATGGGCCCCAAATAGCTATTATGAGTCAGGCTGATTATTGCTGAACCCTTTTTAAGTTTCAATATCATTGTTATAGCATGGGCCCCAAATAGCTATTATGAGTCAGGCTGATTATTGCTGAACCCTTTTTAAGTTTCAATATCATTGTTATAGCATGGGCCGCAAATAGCTATTATGAGTCAGGCTGATTATTGCTGAACCCTTTTTAAGTTTTATTATCATTGTCGTAGTAACGGCCCAAATACAATCCAAGAATATATCCTTTGTTGAAACTTCACTAAAATTTCAAGTCTCTATTTCCAAGAATGTTATTTTTGAAGAGCACTTTGTATTTCCAGTTAACCAATAAAAAATTTGAATAAATGATTAATATTGGAGAGCATAAAAATGGTTCATATTTTGAGGGTTTTATTTATGTGTTGTAGACAAAATAGATACTATTTGCTCAGCAATGGAGAAATATTTTAAATATAAATGAAGGAATAATAATCCAAAATGTTCTTTTGCAGATGTTTTCATTAATGGTAAAATTTAAACGTAGAAATTGCTATGTTTATGGATTAACAGATAAAGAATACTAACTAGGACCAACTGCACCCACCCAATTTTTTGTTGTTATTGACCAAACTATTTTTCTTGTTCTGAATATAATGTCTGACTCATGCAATTTTTAGTTCAGTAGGACTAGGATAGACTAGGATAGCTTATGGAAGTTGTCAGTTATCTGTCATCTGTCTGTCTATTAGCACAAGTTTGCTATTGCTACTCGCAGTACTTGGAGGACTTTATACACACCTTCATTTTGTGGTATATTTGGTCCTAAATGAAATTGGTGCTGATCAGGTATACAGTATGGCCTTTAAATTGGCCATTTTAAAAATCTTGTTTTTGCTACTCCCCCCCCCCTTGCATCGATGGTTATATCAGCATGCGATTTTAACTGAAATACTTCTTAAGATTTCATGCTGGTTGTAAACGAAAATGGTGCTTTTTCGACGTCTAGCATAGCTACCCGATAAGGATCTTGAAAATCTTGTTACCGGTGCTTCTTCTGATTGGTCATATGAGCATGGAAAGACTTCCTTATCATGTCTTGTTGGTTTTAAATGAATATGATACAGACCTGTCCTACACTACAGCCATTTTTTGATATAGATACTTCTCCAAGACAGCTGGTCATGTTGACATGCTTTCACCAAATGACTTATTGGCCTTAAATAAAAAATAGTGCACATCTGTATCCAAAATAGTCAGCACAGCACAAAGTCATATTGGCATGACTTTTTTACAAGAAGACTTTTTAAGAGGCAACATTGGTCCTAAATTAAAATGATGGGATGTCCTTTTTGAAAATCTTGTTATTGCTACTCTTAAATAGAAACTCGTTTTGACATGGATTTTCATTAGAAGAGCTTTTACAGTGTCAAGTTGGTCATAAATGAAAATGAAACAAATTGAACCTCAGTATGGCTGTCATCTTGAAAATATTATAATCTCTATTCTTCTGAAATGAATGGATGTATCAACATGGGGTTTTAACCAATAGACTTCTTAGGATACCTTGTTTTTCCTAAATGCAAATGGTGCCAGATGTACATCCAATATGATTGCCATGGGGTTTTGACTAAAAGACTTCTAAAGAAAGTCTGCTTAGTCCTTAATAAAAATGGCATCTATCCTGCATCAAATATGGCCACTACACAGCAAATCTGAAAATGTTGTTTGGGGCCAATCATTTTGTATGTATGCAAAAATCTGTCCTGCATCAAATATGGCCACCATACAGCAAATCTGAAAATGTTGTTAGGGGCCAATAATTTTGTATGTACGCAAAAATCTAGCAAGGCCTGACCCCTCCCCCCCACTTTATACATGCATGCTTTTTTTACACACACCCCACCTGCATACATACGCTTGATGCACCCCTTCCCAGATTCTATAGAACGGTCTATATTTAATCCACACAGAAACGATAAAGGATTAATAATATTAACATGTTTAATAAAACAGATAGTCCATCGATGTTGAATGTCTGGCTGCATCAAAGAAATAAGCTGCGTAAATTTAAAAAGTTTGTTTAGTGTCCACTAAAATTCAAAATGTCGACTAAACCTTTTATTCGAACAGGTTACATATTAAACATGTTATTAAGATTTTACTCCCTCGTTTCCTATGTGTACATAAATTATCAGTAGCTGCCCCCTCCCATACGCAAGTGTAGCGTAAGCATTTGGGTTAACCCCCCTCTATGCATATGTACTAAATGGATGGCCTCTTACAGCAGAACAATGTCAGATATACTTTCAACACTCAGCATGTAAAAGGAAGAAATAGTCTTCTCTTAAATTCCTGGAAATTCTTTTCAACCAGTTGAGCATCAGTCTCTTTGATAGACTCTAGTTATTCATTAAATTTTACTTTTCACTTGTATGTTCCAGAAAATGATAGTAATTAAACCAACTCCAACAATAATAAGGACTACATCTACTACTACTACATTTCAAACCAAAATACTTGTAATCAATAGCAATAGTGCCGTAGGAATTTTGCAGAATTCCCCCCACCCATCACTCAGTAGATCCAGTTTAAAATTAGTAACATAGAAGACATGCTATCCGATCCAGCAGTATCCATCCAGTGATAGGGTGTCTTTCCTTCACTGTGGAACCTTTTTTCATTGCTTTAGTTTCCCATGCTTTCTTTTCTTTCTTTTCCTTCATGTTAGAAATCCCACTGAACTGAATCCACAGACCTGGCAGCTTGTTTTCTTAGCCAGGTCAACAATAGGCTATACTAAATATAACAGTATTGATTACTTACAGATCATCCCTTCATTCAGTCATGACAACAACAAAGAAAACAGTCAAGAAGATCCATGTTGAGGAGTCAGATCTACTTTGTAAGAATGGCTGTGGTTTCTATGGAAATGGGGCATGGCAGGGCTTCTGCTCCAAATGTTACAGAGAGGTGTACCAGAATGCAAAACAAGCCCAGATGGAACACGATGCTGCCAGGGAGGGAAAACTCAAGCAGTATGACATGGTTTTCCAATATTTTGAATTCAATCCAATCTCATTTATTGTCCGACCTGAAATTGTTTGTAATTATGTCATATAACAATTGTACTGTTAGTTATCATGTACAAATGATAATCAATGTACCATAATGTTATGTGCTTAAGATTGTGTTTTTGCATGAGTGTACGTTGTGTTGCTAGGTATATGTTCCATGATATATCTGAGGACAGCACCATATAGCCCAATTTTGTGCTGATGTGCATGCAGGCAGCTATAATTTTTTTCAATACAATAAGTAGCAAATAACCTGGAGAAATTGAATAACAGTCATTCATTTAAAAATATCCCAATGTGCTAGACGGTGTACATATGGAGGATGAATGGCATCCTTACCATAAATATTCACATAAAACTTGGGTCAGACTCCAAACAACATAGACATTGATTACTGGCACATTATTCTTTGTTGGTTTTTCTACTGTTGCGCCTAACAACCTGCATAGACCCAGATCTGATGACACATTATACGACAGCTGATCTGGATCTATGGAGCTTGCTTTTTGATTTAACTTACAGGGGAGTGTATATCATAATAATATTTTTGTGGTATTATTTACTTCACTTACATAAAATCACATTTATTGATTAGCTGAAATAAATTAAACTGTAATGGAATAAACAAATTCCCGATGTCTTTGTTGCCAAGTATATTGACTCTGTGGTTGTGTTTTATTAAAGGAAGCCAGTTGGATTGGATGTAGTGGCACCTCTGTTCTCCAAGTTTGAGGAGAAGAAGACACAGCAGACCAATAAGAGATCTCACACAGTCCGATCAATCTTCAGGAAAACTTCATCCAAAGGTTAGAATAAGCATTTAATTTCCATTGTTTGGCTTTGATTAGATTATGTTAGTAAATGAAGTAATGAATCAGTTGCTATTTCTTGCATTGTAATCTCTTCTCAGTGTAACCCTGTACATGTTGGCATGCTTGTTTGAATGTAATTACCCTCCTCCTCCCCCTCCACATTCATACACCAATGCCTGGAAGATTGTCTTTCTGTTTAAGTCCAATACCATAGATCCCCTTGATTCAGAATGTTGACATTCCTGGTGGTGGCCAAAGATCCACTTGATGCATGATGTTGACATTCCTGGTGGTGGCCATAGATCCCCTTGATTCATAAGTTGATATTCCTATTGGTGGCCATAAATGCCCTTGATTCAATATGTTGACATTCCTGGTGGTGGCCATAGATCCCTTTGATTGAGTATGCTGACATTCCTAATTATGGTCATAGATTTCCTTGATTCAATATGTTGACATTCCTGGTTGTGGCCATAGATCCCCTTGATTCAGTATGTTGACATTCCTGGTGGTGGTCATAGATCCCCTTGATTCAACATGTTGACATTCCTGGTGGTGGCCATAGATGCCCTTGATTCAAGATGTTGATATTCCTGGTGGTGACCATAGATCCCCTTGATTCAACATGTTGACATTCCTGGTGGTGGCCATAGATGCCCTTGATTCAGTATGTTGACATTCTTGGTGGTGGTCATAGATGCCCTTGATTCAGTAAGTTGATATTCCTGGTGGTGGCCATAGATGCCCTTGATTCAATATGTTGACATTCCTGGTCATGGCCATAGATCCCCTTGATTCAATATGTTGATATTCCTGGTGGTGGCCATAGATCCCCTTGATTCAGTAAGTTGACATTCCTGGTGGTGGCCATAGATGCCCTTGATTCAGTAAGTTGATATTCCTGGTCGTGGCCATAGATGCCCTTGATTCAGTAAGTTGACATTCCTGGTGGTGGCCATAGATGCCCTTGATTCAGTAAGTTGACATTCCTGGTGGTGGCCATAGATCCCCTTGATTCAAGATGTTGATATTCCTTGTGGTGGCCATAGATGCCCTTGATTCAGTAAGTTGACATTCTTGGTGATGGCCATAGATCCCCTTGATTCAGTAAGTTGACATTCCTGGTGGTGGCCATAGATGCCCTTGATTCAGTAAGTTGACATTCCTGGTGGTGGCCATAAATGCCCTTGATTCAATTTGTTGACATTCCTGGTGGTGGCCATAGATGCCCTTGATTCAGTAAGTTGATATTCCTGGTGGTGGCCATATATGCCCTTGATTCAGTATGTTGATATTCCAGGTGGTGGCCATAGATCCCCATGATTCAGTAAGTTGATTTTCTTGGTGGTGGCTATAGATACCCTTGATTCAGTAAGTTGATATTCCTGGTCGTGGCCATAGATGCCCTTGATTCAGTAAGTTGACATTCCTGGTGGTGGCCATAGATGCCCTTGATTCAGTAAGTTGACATTCTTGGTGATGGCCATAGATCCCCTTGATTCAGTAAGTTGACATTCCTGGTGGTGGCCATAGATGCCCTTGATTCAGTAAGTTGACATTCCTGGTGGTGGCCATATATGCCCTTGATTCAGTAAGTTGATATTCCTGGTGGTGGCCATATATGCCCTTGATTCAGTAAGTTGATATTCCTGGTGGTATCTATAATATGAATAGCAAAAGATTTTTTGTGAAAGAAATAAACACAAAAACAAAATGTTTATGGTAGAGAGCAGGCAAAATCACCCCTCCTCTGATCATATCCCACCTGACAAAATCAACCTAGCAAAATGAAAGATAGGACATAATCTCTCTCCCTCCCCCTGATTTTCACAAATATACCTTATTGTGTGTCAGCTTGCTTTGTAAAATATACTGTACCTGACCATTAGAACATGAAAATGGCTACTAAGTGTACCGTATTCGACCATTATTATTATATTTTCTGAAGTACTTTAAAGCTGGATAGACACGAGATTCCTTAATTAAAATGAATATCATATGCACTGATGATAATTCACATTTTTTCACATTTTCTCCTATCCGGTCTCAAAATGTTTTTGGGGGATTTAATTAAGGCATTTCAGGTTATGGGGAATGTATACGTGCACTTATCCCAAGGCCAGCACAGATCTTTTAACCCAATTCTTTAGTGATGACACACTGAAAAAATTGTCAGTACTAAAAATATGTGGATGGATTATGACATACCTTTCATTCTGCTTGCTGAGATTTTTCCTGGATGGGAATTTGTTCTACACCTCATTCTGGTGTCCTCGATGAATTATGGTGCTTCTTTCTAAAATGCTTATGGAGTTACAGAAAATTGGTAAATTACTTTCCTTTTATTTAAAAATCATATCCCATCCTCTTTTGGATGTGGAATATAGTTTCAGGACACACTTAACTTTATCAAGTGAAATAAATGCTCGCATTATTAAAGCTCAGAGATGGATTTGACATGCAGTCCATCGCCATCTTCTCCGTTGTTTCTTGAGGAAGCTGGTTGGCTTGCAAAAGATGAGGTATCACACTTGTGAAGTCTTGTTTTGGAAAATTGACAAACTCTTCACATCAATGTTTTTTGCTGTTTATGGGCACTTTAAAATCTTTAGACTTTGTGTATTAAGTCTGAGGCTGAAGTAAGTGAAAATAATTCCAAGGAGTTTTAAATAAACGCAAGTGCTGAACCCGAAGCAAGTGCAGTCTGAGGGAATTGTGACTGTATTTAGATCACCAAGATACCGTTTATTCCCCATGCAAGGTCTTAATGTTTGCATGTAGATTCCCTCCTTGACCCAGTGATACATTCAGAAACTCCTTTTGATAAACCCTTGTTACTGAGGGCTGACTTGATATATGTACTTACTAATATCATCTTCTCTCAGTGATTGGGTCTGTCCTTTACATGGATGAATCAACAGACAAGCCATTTTTGCAAAACCAAGTTTGAATTCTCCTAAGGGGACAAGTATTTGAACCTTTTTCACCTGTTTGACTCTGATTTCCTCTAGAATTCACTTAATCGACCTGAATGTAGCAAAAATGTAAATGGAATTACACTGTGCCCAATTTAAAAGATAAGGCATCAGTTGCAAAAGCATGGGGTCTGGCTCCCAAGAAGCATACTTTCTATTTGATGATGTGACCAAGATGAAAATAGGTCAGTTCTGGAAAGAAAAAAAATGTGCAGTCAATCTTTTAATAATATTTTAATTCAGTTTCTGCAGACTCCCGAAAAAGTGTGATCATTTATCAGCTTGAATGTTTGTTTTTGACTCAATGATCCAGGACCAGCAGTACCCAGAATTGATCAGATCTCCATAAGGCAAGGACAGGTCCAACAGCTAAGTCTGACATGTTCATATTTACACCAGTGCATTAACATAAACCAAAGACAGGAAAAATAAAAAAAATATTACAGCCTCAAACTTCAGATAACTGATTGTTTAGTCAGTCATATATTTTACTAACCTTGACATTTCAAAATTTTTTAAGGGGCCCTGAATGGCAGAGTGGTTTAAAGTGCTCTCCGTTACGGATCACTGCCATCTCACCTCCGTCTGCATGGATTTGAGTCTAGGATAGGGCCAATGTGGGTATGTGAGAAACTTGCCAGTAGTTTCTCGTGGGTCAGTGGTTCTTCCCGGGGTTTTGTTGGGTTCTTCCTCCACCATTAATACTGGCCGCCATACATAGCCTATCATGTGCTGAAAAATGGCGTTAAACCCACAACAACAACAACAAGAGCATCAAAATTTTTAAATCATGTGATATGTCTTTTATTGGTGGTTCCTCTTTGAATCTCACTGCTGAAATTAACTGAATCTTTTGTGGTCAAAATGTCTAAAATCTGGTAAGAAACGTCAGAGGACTGCTTTAAAGATTGCTCAGCCTCAGATGATCATTGCCTTGGCCCTAGGAGTGCCTGTGTCAGGTGCTGTCTTTTCTGAGAAGAAAGCAGTCAGTGTGCAAAGGATGCATCAGGATGGAAATCAGCTTGTTCTGGTCCACTTGACATGGTCCAACTGGTCAATATGACATGGTGAATAATTGGTTATGCACAGTTTTGTAAATGCTCAGATAGTTGGTGTTTTGAAGATTGAGATGGGAATGTTTCATTTACTGGCATAATCATTCTGATCCTAGCAATATGCTCTTCACTTGTTAAACATCTATAGATTGGTCAGTTATAAATTTGTACATGCATTTGAATAAGGCACTTGAATGATTGGCTGAATCTGGGTACATGCTGAACAAAACATAACCAAATCTCTTTTTATCATACTCAACCCTTGAGCAGATCTTTCTCCAATGATCCTAGAGAATATATTTATTTTTATCATAACTTCTGTCCTTTCTGGACCTGGTATATTTGATGCCCTTCAGTTCAGCATGTCTTGTGGGGGATAAATTCCCTGCGGCTAATTCATACTTAAATTAACTCATAGCATCGAGTACATACAGTAATCCATTACTAATGATGCTTAGTTTTAGCATTGGGTGAGAACAGAGAAATATTCAACTGACGAAGATCAAGCGTAGGCTGGTGATAAGCATATTGCACACTAAATTTGCAGAATTTCATTGGTGCACTTTTATGGCTTCTTTCAAATGTTTTAATATTACAAAGCACATTGTCTACAATTTATAAGAAATGCTACAGGTCTGTCGGTATAGTTAAACTTCACATTTAAACATGTGCTTAAGTATCAAAACAACTAGCTGAACAGCTAAAATAGAACGCAGTTTACATCATTTTGTTTGGTGCAGGACTGGGTTGAAATAACACTCATAATATGACTAATCCTGAAACTTTCCTATAATGTAATGGGGAAGTAACATTAAACACAGAATGTGTGTGTGTGTATGTATGTATGTATGTATGTATGTATGTATGTATGTATGTATGTATGTATGTGTATATATATATATATATTACAAGTGACGAGTGAAGACAACAAGCTTTGTAAAATTTAACAAATAATTTATTTCCCTAGAATACAAAGTGAAAAATAAGAAAAAAGAACTTACCGTATTGTGAATTAAATCCAAAAAATAATCCAAGAATTAAAACACAAGTCCTATCAATGAAGTTCTAAGTGAATCTCAGTTCAGATCCTGATGAAATTCAAGATGGAAGGCGATGACATCTGTAATAACCTAAAAAAGTGTATATGTGTCAACAGTCTCTTGTTAAATCACAAAATATTATTCCAGTTTTAAATTCAGTATAAATTCCAATGAATGTCTTTGTCCAAGAAGATTGTCATTGCACTTTTGTATTTCAGGGAAAACAATCACTTGAATTCAGTAATTTGAAGAAAAATAAGATTCAACCCAAACTAGTCACAACATAATACAGTTTAATGTGTCAAATATTTAAGCCCTACTGACAATACTTTATCAATACATCCGTTATACGACTAAGATGCAAAACATATTCCCAGATGAGGGTCAAAAGTTCATCCTGCTAGAAAAAATAGAAGTTTGTTACCAATTGACACATGATACTTGTCATGTAGTCCAGGTATGACCTTGACTCAATGATTTTTACTCTGAGAAAGATAAAAAATGTTGTTTACCAAAACTATCACTGGTTTTGGAATGAGGTCAGGAACAAGATACAGTGTTTAATTACCCATAGCATATAATGAAAATAGCCACACACAAAAAAAAAATATTAGAAGCTAACAAACAAATTAAATTAAATATTCATAATATATATACATGTATGTAAGAGAGAGAGAGAGAGAAAGAGATAGCTATCATTATATTGATGAGTTTTACAAAATACAATTATCTCCAGAGAAGTGGTGATTATCGATTTCAGGTCTCAAATTGAAATCTGGAGTGCATGGAAAATAAAAATCAACTTGGGTTATGAAATAGCTACTGGATGTTAAAGATAAGGTCAGCTATTTTGTAGGAAAATTTTCAGCTTATGCTTGTTACACCATCAAAAGGTAATTTTGAGTAAAGACCGAAGATAATTGGAACATAACATGTTTTGTTATCAACAACCTGCTCATTTTAGCTCTTTTATAAAACATTTACTGCCAACCATATGTATATACAACAAGCATGCCTTACATCTGTACTTTATCATACCTCCAAAAGGATATGCCTGAGTAAACTTCAGAAACATGCTTATAATTGCTTACACATTAAGTTAGCTGAATATGCCTTAATGATGTAGCTTTCTCACTGTTGGTTTCTAGAATATATTTGCCCAGCCAGTAAATGTAAAATGCATGACATTTTGTGACTTGCGACTTGTTATTAAAAAAATGAACACAGTAAGAATGGCAAAAAGTAAATATCTTCACCTCTGCTGAATCTCTCAGGGCAGAAAAAAATAAATCTAAGTTGAACAACCATAGTAATATTTTATTCATAGAAATTCTGTGTAAAGTTTTACACCACCGTGATGCTTCTGCAATGCAGTATTCAGTGGCTGTGAAAAATGAGTAAACTTGACTCTTGAATGAAATCGTTTTATGGGATCTTATCTGTCTGAAAATATTTGCCTAACTTCATTTAGCATGTATACATTTCCATGTTGTGTACAGCGAGGATACAACACAGGCCAGATGAGTTTATGGTCCTTTGTCAGTTGTTATGTCATTAATCATGAGTTACCAATTCACAGTTGTTTATTTGAAAGTTCTCATAAACATCATGTCCAATCACACATGATTTTACATGTAGCATTCTATCAAGATCCATCGGATTAGTTCAGTAGGTTTCTTATCCATATTATATTGCCACCATTGTCAACCATCATTGCCACCATTAAAACTGAAAATCCTATAACAACTTTTCAAAAACCAACAGAACTTGACCAAAGTTAAAAGAAAGAAGGGAACATTTATAAATTGGTTCAGATTATGCTGATCTGCCACATTGGCCACCAACACTAAAAAGCTTTTAATTATTTTCATAAAGAACTAACTGACAGAAGGTACCATGGCACAAGGCGGCTTTAAAATTTTACAAAAGACGCTTATCTATCATCATATTTGACTGTTGAAAATTGAAAAGCTTTAAATGAATTATTTCCAAAAAGCACAAAAGAGAGATTTGACTTAATTTGAGTGAAAGCCTCTTGGCATCACATGCCTTCAGATTTGCACAAATTATGATGATCTACAGACAAAAACTATTTAGGTTCTTGACTATAGTTACTATGTACTTCTAGAAGCAGGACAGGTATAAGTTAAAGTTGTGTGTATTTGCAGAAAGGACATTGGAGAGAATGTTGGCACTGTACTGTAGCTGAATTTTATTTGTGGTATAAGGGATACAACATGTACTGTAGCTGAATTTTATATGTGGTATAAGGGATACAACATGTACTGTAGCTGAATTTTATATGTGGTATAAGGGATACAACATGTACTGTGGTGGCGCTATACAGTTTCGCATTTTGCATAGGGTTAGGAATTTAAAGAAAAAGAATGTCCCCGGCTTTCCTCACTGGTTATACTGGCTATTTAAAAAAGACCTTGTATATCTTAGGTATAATGCAAAGAACCTTTAATTCCCTTTATTTTGGTGTATGATTGATGGGTGTACTATGGGTTATAGAGTATACAGCTTGGCCTTACTTCAAATGTGCACCTTTCAAAAAAGTGCTAGCTCTACTTGGTCATTTTCACTTCCTGAACTTCCGAGGTCAATTGTATAAAAAAGAGCCGATAACTTTTTTTACATTTTATATATTTGGTAATTCATTCATTGCACTTTCAGAAGCTGGTATTGTCTAGTCTGGCAAAATTCATTTTCCCTATTTTAATAGCTGTTATGTATAGTGTACTTTAGACTAATTCAGACTGATTTTTTAACACAAGGGAGCAGTCATTTTAGTTAGCAGTGTGCTTAAATCATGTAAAATTTCCAAAAGTACAATATCCAAAAGAAATATCATCCACATTACATTAATGTAGCATAGAGGCATGCAAACATTCTCTCCACTGTGCATGTTTTAAATGCAAACTACTTCACCTTACATACGTCACTCTCTCAAAAGTACATATTATCTGGTGAGCGCCACCATAAAGAAGATGTAGGTATTATTTTTTTGATGATTTAATTATGTCTATATGGCTGAAACATTTAAGTCGCAAGCATCAAAACAATCCTTATGAATAATTCTCCTGCCTTTTTCCCCACAGAACAGTATTTATGAGTGTCAGAGTCTCTAACAAGTCCAGCCTACCCCCCCCCATGATAAAAGTGAGCTATTTTAAGAATGCACATTACATTTTGTAAACATAGCAACCAATGTTATGCTGAATGATAGGAACATGAAACTAGCCAGAATTATTTCTGAGATATCAACAATGAATTTTACAATTAGAAAAGGGAGGTAACTCATCAGCTTCATAAAGGTCAAAGGTCAAAGTGTAAAATATTTGCCTATTGTTTAATATGGAAGAAGCGAATTCACTTTCTCATCATTTATTTTTTTATTTCATTGCAAATAAATGAAAAGAAACATTTTCACCATATATTTCTGTCACTTATTGCAACAGTTTTAAATTTAAGTTGACTCTATTCCTATATTCTAAGTCTTCTAATTTCCCCATAATTAAGGTCACTACTCACACAAACATACCTCATGGCAAATTATGTAAGCAAGAGAAAAATGATCATAATTAGCTTATTTTCATGCTTAAATGCAATATGAATGTACCATTTTATTCAGAACATCATGCATAATTATATGAAAATAAAAAAAAATAATTGCAAACATTTTTTTATTTTCTTTAAGGTGGCGCTATACAGTTTCGCATTTTGCATAGGGTTAGGAATTTAAAGAAAAAGAATGTCCCCGGCTTTCCTCACTGGTTATACTGGCTATTTAAAAAAGACCTTGTATATCTTAGGTATAATGCAAAGAACCTTTAATTCCCTTTATTTTGGTGTATGATTGATGGGTGTACTATGGGTTATAGAGTATACAGCTTGGCCTTACTTCAAATGTGCACCTTTCAAAAAAGTGCTAGCTCTACTTGGTCATTTTCACTTCCTGAACTTCCGAGGTCAATTGTATAAAAAAGAGCCGATAACTTTTTTTACATTTTATATATTTGGTAATTCATTCATTGCACTTTCAGAAGCTGGTATTGTCTAGTCTGGCAAAATTCATTTTCCCTATTTTAATAGCTGTTATGTATAGTGTACTTTAGACTAATTCAGACTGATTTTTTAACACAAGGGAGCAGTCATTTTAGTTAGCAGTGTGCTTAAATCATGTAAAATTTCCAAAAGTACAATATCCAAAAGAAATATCATCCACATTACATTAATGTAGCATAGAGGCATGCAAACATTCTCTCCACTGTGCATGTTTTAAATGCAAACTACTTCACCTTACATACGTCACTCTCTCAAAAGTACATATTATCTGGTGAGCGCCACCTGTAGCTGAATTTTATATGTGGTATAAGGGATACAACATGTACTGTAGCTGAATTTTATATGTGGTATAAGGGATACAACATGTACTGTAGCTGAGTTTTATATGTGGTATAAGGGATACAACATGTGGCCTAAAGCAGACTGCTTATTGAAATGGCTGCTCATATGTACTTAAGAAATGAACTAGTCTAAAGTACACTATCTTTAGCAAAATAGAAAAATTAAGTTTTCATGGCAGACAATACTAAATTCTTAAAGTGTAATAATAAATGAATTATAAAATATAAGAAAACTAAAAATATTATTAGCTAGTTGTTTTTAAATTACCCCGGATTGCGGTTCCCAGACAAAATGGTTGGAACAGAGCTATGAGGCAGTGTATATTAGAGCAGTAAGATCTTGCACCCTCCCCCATCAGAACCAAGATTTATTGTGCAGGACAAGATTCCAGGATATAATGTGGGAGCTAGTCTAGACAGAAAGTTACCAAATTTGATAGAAAGCAACCCAGCTTGAAGGCCTTTTGGATTTATACAAATGACGCTTATGTGCCTTGAAATGTATCCTCCATTACTATAATTAGATAAATGTATATACAACCTTGTCAGATAAAACCCCAACAGAATTTGAATGACTTTGACAGAATGCATCTTGTAATAAAGGCCTTTCGATTCTGAATAAATGATGCTGTATGCCATCCAATATGGATGTAGATGCTGATAATACAGAAACATTGAAACAGGTATTTTCATTATATCGATGTCAGTAATATTGTTGTTATGGGTTTGATGTTGTTATTCAGAACATGATAGGTTATATGTGGTGGCCTGTATATTTTGGAATAGGAAGAACCTGGGAAAACCCTGAGAAGAACTGACCCACAGGAAGCTACAGGTAAGCTTTCTCATGTACCTATATTGGCCGAGCCCTTGACTCAAAAACCCATGTGTACAGTGAGATGTCAGTGATCTGTAAAGGCAAGCACATTCAACCACTTGGCCACAGCCTGCTGCCAACAATATTGGAAGAAATTTCCACTGAAAACTTCCTGCAAGTTCAGATTTCTTGGCCAACTGCATTCAATTATTTGGTTCATGTTAGGAAGATGATCAATTTTGGACCCACTTGGGCCTCTTGTTCTCCATTCCAGAATCATGTAGGATACACCAGCAGTGTTATAAAGCCACTGCAAAAATGATCCCACTGATATGCATCAAGTAGTACCTTTCATGTCCTTTCTCAATGAAGGATGTCTCATAAAGTACTTGTGGTATTGTTTATTAATTTCCATAATATTTCCAAGACCAAACTATTGAAAGTACAGTGAAACCACACTTTAACATGCTTTTATTACATGAATTCAGATATACGTGTAACATGGTTGGGGCATGACTTCAAAACAATTTAATTTCACCAGTTTCTTGAAGTACAACGCAGTTTTAATGCTGAAATAAACAAGTTTGATTTAATAATTTCACAATACGTGTTGTATTCTTGAAGAAGAAGAAAATCGTCACTACTTCTTGCTTAGTTTTGAAAGACAATAGTTCTTTAAAACATGCAGACTCTGTTCTTGTTTATAACTATGGCTCTTTGTTGTTGGATACACCTCCATTAAGATCATTATACCTTTTGGGCTTTCTAGAGCAAATTCGAGCAACTTGGGCACCTTACAGTGTACATTTACAGTATGCACTAATAGTTCTAATAGTTCTAATTTTTGTCAAAGCTTGTCTAACAGTTGTTAAATATTGTAAGATCTATTTGTAAAATTTTGCAGTATTGCAGTTAGTCTTTTAAATTTTAATTGTAATTGGCTGTGTATTATTCCTAGAGTACAGTAGTACAGATATAATTTTAAGTTGACTTTACAACATTACAAATTGTACTAGGCTGTGTATTATTCCTGGAGTACAATAGTACAGATATCATTTTTAATTTGACTTTACAACATTACAAATTGTACTAGGCTGTTTATTATTCCTAGAGTACAGTATTACAGATATAATTTTAAAGTTGACTTTACAACATTATAAATTGTACTAGGATGTGTATTATTCCTGGAGTACAGTAATACAGATATAATTTTAAAGTTGACTTTACAACATTATAAATTGTACTAGGATGTGTATTATTCTTGGAGTACAGTAATACAGATATAATTTTAAAGTTGACTTTACAACATTATAAATTGTACTAGGATGTGTATTATTCCTGGAGTACAGTAATACAGATATAATTTTAAAGTTGACTTTACAACATTATAAATTGTACTAGGATGTGTATTATTCCTGGAGTACAGTAATACAGATATAATTTTTAAGTTGACTTTACAACATTATAAATTGTACTAGGATGTGTATTATTCCTGAAGTACAGTAATACAGATATAATTTTAAAGTTGACTTTACAACATTATAAATTGTACTAGGATGTGTATTATTCTTGGAGTACAGTAATACAGATATAATTTTAAAGTTGACTTTACAACATTATAAATTGTACTAGGATGTGTATTATTCCAGGAGTACAGTAATACAGATATAATTTTAAAGTTGACTTTACAACATTATAAATTGTACTAGGCTGTATATTATTTTTTGAGTTCAGTATTGCATATTTAATTTTACATTTGACTTTACAACATTACAAATTTTATAATGTTTGAACATGACACCCCTCCCTGCCTTGTACACCTTTCCAGGTCTCTCTCTGCCTTGTACACCTTTCCAGGTCTCTCCCTGCCTTGTACACCTTTCCAGGTATCTCTCTGCCTTGTACACCTTTCCAGGTCTCTCCCTGCCTTGCACACCTTTCTCTTCATTTATTTAAATACTACATCAATAAGAGACATAGCAGTGGGATACATTTAGTTAACAATTTACATCAAATTGATTATGTCATAATGTAATGACATCGTTATTAGCATCAATAATGATGTTACAAAAGTAAACATACTTAGTTACTATATATCAAGGGTGATATCGTAATCCAGCATGCAGTATGTATAGCTTTATCTATTGTTTGTACTTATTCTAGTTTCCTGTTATGGTTTCCTTTATCCTTATTGCATGACAAGGCATATGATACTATGAAGCTAAAACTGATGTGACTCATATACATATATATTGACATGTGTGACTGATGATTTATTTCCACATCTTTCATTTTCATTTTGTTATCAAATTATTATGCAGTACAACATCCTGGACTTGTCTTATTCATACTTTATGCTTATATTTACAACAGTTAACATTTTTTCACATTTTTTTCTCTTTAAAATTAGTTCTTTGTCTTGTAAACATATTGGAAAGTACAAAATCAAGATTGATACACATGTATAGTGAAAGGCAAAAGTAATGGCCAATTCAATAAGTTAAGAGATATATAGACATGAAGGAGATTAAGCAGTGTCCTTTTGCAATATGAACAGAAATTTGACAGCATTTGCATGTCACATCACATGGCCGTATTATAGTAGGTCTAAGTTGGAATCAGCTAGATGTTATGGAGAAAGGTATGTTGTTGATGATAGATTAAATTGATCAGAATGACGACCTGCATTTCCTTATTGAATAACTTGCATTGCAAAAGTATGTTGGTATATAATCAGTGGCAATTAGTATAATCCCATTTTCAGTTTCTCATTTTAATGATATAACAAATTGTGGCAGACCATCCCCCATTGTTATAATTGTTTTATTGCTTTGATTAGGCATGCACATTTAGTGGGGGTGGGAGGGGAGGGTATTTTTATTGTAAAAAGAGTGCTTTATGTATGGAAAAGAAACTATACATACATTAATATGCAAATTTTAATACACCCTGAGCATATCTTGCATAATTAGCCAATTGTGTCTTATCATTTTACTAACTTGCAGAATTTGCCAGTTGTGTCTGAACCATTTACTAGATTGCAGAATTAGCCTGTTGTGTCTGAACCATTTACTGACTTGTAGAATTAACCAACTATATCTTAACCATGTACTAACTTGAAGAATTAACCAACTGTATCTTAGCTAGTTACTAACTTGCAGAATAAGCCAATTGTGTCTTAACCATTTACTGACTTGTAGAATTAACCAACTGTCTTAACCATGTACTAACTTGCAGAATTAACCAACTGTATCTTATCTATTTACTAACTTGCAGAATAAGCCAATTGTGTCTTAACCATTTACTGACTTGTAGAATTAACCAACTGTCTTAACCATGTACTAACTTGCAGAATTAACCAACTGTATCTTAGCTATTTACTAACTTGCAGAATAAGCCAATTGTGTCTTAACCATATATAAATGTGCAGATTTAGCCAATTGTATCTTAACTGTTTACTAACTTCATACTTGTCTTGTTAATCTGCACTGAACAAGACTTGGTTATTACAAACAAACAAATTGTACTCATAGTGGTTGAGGAACAATAGAATGTTAATAGTTTTTCTTATATAGCATTTCTATTTTAATTATCTCAAACATCTGATACTAAGGTTGTTGTTTTTTCACATTAAATTTATGGATTTTTCTTTTATTACATGCCACCCCCACCCCCCATATATTCCCCTTCCCTCATGCCCAAATGTAATTGTTAACATTAAACTTACATTCACATGACTCAGTCACATCCCCAGCTAGAAACCATGTTTATTACAGAAAAAGGACAAAGTAACTTCATACAGTATTTTGTACTCCAGACTATGCAACAGATGGTTGCTGGCTTAGACAGGTTGCTAAACATCAATAATATGTAAAAAAAAAAAAAAAAAAAAAGGCAACTAGTCAAAACATATCAATTACAACATTGTACTGGATAACCAAGGTCAATAAGGAATGTGATTTTATCAAGAACTCATCGAAACAAAAGAAAATTTCAACCTTGAGAGTTTGTTATTTTACTGTCATTTTATTCCAAGAAATGGCCATTTTCTTTCATTTTTCTATTCATTTTCTCATTCATTCCACAATACATTAATTTATTTGGTTCAGTCTTTCTGTCCTTCATTCTTTGTCTTCATCTTTTATGGGGCAACAAAGCCATGTATGCCATGTTTTTAATCCAGTTTTGATCAAGCATGAAATATAGGTTTATATCATCAACAAATAGATCAGATAAAGTTGAATATGACTGCAATTTCTATATTAATAAATTGATCATGTGTCTGATTGGCTGATCTTGCCATTCTGGGGTCCATATTGCTTTAATACTCCTCCTGGATGGGTTATCTTATTAACAAAGTATTATCAAAGACTTACGATAAAACTGGTGCCAGTCTGACATCATTTTGATAATCTTGTTAACTCTTCCTGGCATAGACCACTAGAGTTTATGGAATGGCCCGATATATGTCTTCCATCATCGATCTGTTCAGTGGCACAAGTTTGCTATCACCACTTGTCGTAAACCAGCGTCATTCAACCTTTTTGGGCTGGGGGCCATGACAGATCAAATGCTTAATATCACAAGTTCATTTCCTTTTCACTACTTCTGTATATTAGTTAAAATGCATATATATGGCCATGGGCTGCACAGTGTGGTGGACTGGGCTGTATGCAGCCAGGCCGCAAGTTGGACATGTCTGTCCTAAATTACTTGGAGGTTTGCCACAAAATTTTACAGATATGTTCATCCATAGGTTTTGTTGTTCCTCTCTGGAAATGGTTCCGCTTGGACATCCAAGTTATAGCTACTTCAGAATGAATAGTAAATAAAATTGGCATTTTGACCAATTGGTCATCCTAAATGAGACTGGTGCCTATCTGATATCTAATAATGCCATTACTGCCAATAATGCAGCCATCATGAAAGTTTTGTTATTGCTACTTCTTCTGAACAGAAACTCATAAACATTAGATTTTCACCAAGAGACATCGTATAAAGTCTTGATGTAGTTGGTCCTAAATGAAAATGGTGCCAACTCTACTTCCAAATCTTGAAAATCTTTTGTTGAAAATAGAAAGGTTTTCAATATGCATTTAATTATTTTTTTAGAAAGAAAATACAATTATGATTCTCAAGTATGCTCTTTTTGGATTAGAATCTAAAATTCAGTTGATCATGAGCATTTGTAAAAACAAAATGGATTGTTTGCTTTCATATGTATTCTCAAACTCCCTCAGTGACCAGTCCAGCACTGGATTATCTTTCTGCATTTTGCATGTGAATCTATGAAACCAATAAATACATGTAATGATTACTTATTGGTTTTTTTCCCTTTCAGATGTCCAGAGTGATCAGGTACCTGTTAGAAAGGAACCATATCAGGTGAATGTGGAGACACAGCAAGCACGAAGCGAATTAATGGAATCTATGAAACAGCTTAAACGGCCAGCAGCACAGGACTTTATCAAGTGCACACAGAGTATCATTGATCGTCTTTTGCAATGCTCAGACCAGGGTAACAGTGGGCAGGAAATGGCTGAACACACACAGGACTTTTATCAGGGGATGGCTGACAGAATGTCCACAAATCTACTGTACAAAGGTTAGTTGCTTACCGAAAACAGCTAAAAGTGACTCAGCTTTGCAGAATACTGTAGTATTTAGGAGGCATTAAATTAAAACAAATACATGCAGGCATCTTAAATTTATTTATAATGGGAATGAAAATGCCAATTACAGAGTCTGGCAAAGATGATGAAGTGAAAATAGTCTCAAAATCGGAGTTCATGTCCATTTGCAATGTAAAATTCGACCTTCTCAGTGTGTTTATGTCACAATAAGCCCATGTATGATGATAAATCCATTTCCATTTTTACATAGTTTTGGCCCATATTTAGTAAAGATATCACTGTCTGTAAATAATCTCATGTATGATGATAAATCCATTTCCATTTTTACGTAGTTTTGGCCCATATTTAGTAAAGATATCACTGTCTGTAAATAATCCCATGTATGATGATAAATCCATTTCCATTTTTACATAGTTTTGGCCCATATTTAGTAAAGATATCACTGTCTGTAAATAATCTCATGTATGATGATAAATCCATTTCCATTTTTACATAGTTTTGGCCCATATTTAGTAAAGATATCACTGTCTGTCAATAATCCCATGTATGATGATAAATCCATTTCCATTTTTACATAGCTTTGGTCCATATTTAGTAAAGATATCACTGTCTGTCAATAATCCCATGTATGATGATAAATCCATTTCCATTTTTACATAGTTTTGGTCCATATTTAGTAAAGATATCACTGTCTGTCAATAATCCCATGTATGATGATAAATCCATTTCCATTTTTACATAGTTTTGGCCCATATTTAGTAAAGATATCACTGTCTGTAAATAATCTCATGTATGATGATAAATCCATTTCCATTTTTACATAGTTTTGGTTCATATTTAGTAAAGATATCACTGTCTGTCAATAATCCCATGTATGATGATAAATCCATTTCCATTTTTACATAGTTTTGGCCCATATTTAGTAAAGATATCACTGTCTGTCAATAATCCCATGTATGATGATAAATCCATTTCCATTTTTACATAGTTTTGGTCCATATTTAGTAAAGATATCACTGTCTGTCAATAATCCCATGTATGATGATAAATCCATTTCCATTTTTACATAGTTTTGGTCCATATTTAGTAAAGATATCACTGTCTGTCAATAATCCCATGTATGATGATAAATCCATTTCCATTTTTACATAGTTTTGGTCCATATTTAGTAAAGATATCACTGTCTGTCAATAATCCCATGTATGATGATAAATCCATTTCCATTTTTACATAGTTTTGGCCCATATTTAGTAAAGATATCACTGTCTGTAAATAATCCCATGTATGATGATAAATCCATTTCCATTTTTACATAGTTTTGGTCCATATTTAGTAAAGATATCACTGTCTGTAAATAATCTCATGTATGATGATAAATCTATTTCCATTTTTACATAGTTTTGGTCCAATATTTAGTAAAGATATCACTGTCTGTCAGTAACCCCATGTATGATGATAAATCCATTTCCATTTTTACATAGTTTTGGTCCATATTTAGTAAAGATATCACTGTCTGTCAATAATCCCATGTATGATGATAAATCCATTTCCATTTTTATGTAGTTTTGGCCCATATTTAGTAAAGATATCACTGTCTGTCAGTAATCCCATGTATGATGATAAATCCATTTCCATTTTTACATAGTTTTGGTCCATATTTAGTAAAGATATCACTGTCTGTCAATAATCCCATGTATGATGATAAATCCATTTCCATTTTTACATAGTTTTGGTCCATATTTAGTAAAGATATCACTGTCTGTCAATAATCCCATGTATGATGATAAATCCATTTCCATTTTTACATAGTTTTGGTCCATATTTAGTAAAGATATCACTGTCTGTCAATAATCCCATGTATGATGATAAATCCATTTCCATTTTTACGTAGTTTTGGCCCATATTTAGTAAAGATATCACTGTCTGTCAATAATCCCATGTATGATGATAAATCCATTTCCATTTTTACGTAGTTTTGGCCCATATTTAGTAAAGATATCACTGTCTGTCAATAATCCCATGTATGATGATAAATCCATTTCCATTTTTACATAGTTTTGGTCCATATTTAGTAAAGATATCACTGTCTGTCAATAAGCTCATACTGCCAACTGTTTTGAATATTTTGATGAAGAAATTTATGATAGTACACCACCATAGAAGATCTTGGATTTTTATATACCAGATTTTGACCCATAACGTTTTGCACATTTTTCTTTTCTATATTTTATGTTTATACCTTTCACAGAATTTTAACATCTTTAACTTTTTTGCATGGAGCACTTTGAATTCATTGGGTACCAGTTTTCATGGTTTTCTTGGGAGAGCCAGATCACAAATTTAAAGTCACAATGAAATATCTGCCAGGCCAGCATCCTCCCACCATCATATGCAGTGGAAAGGCGTCATCTGTTTTTTTCTCAGTCTGTTTTTATATCATTGCTCTCTGTATTGTAGAGAATGTGAAATATACACTAGAATAAGTACATGAATGATGAGGAACAATGGAACTGATTACAATTTAACTCTAATGCAAAATTTCAGCTTGTAAGCTTGTAATGACTCGATCTGAAGTATATTCATATTTACTCACTGTCCTTGTCGTTCTCTATTTCCCAAAGCACATACTAGTCCCATTTATATAGACATATTTAAACATATCAACTAACTGTTAAATAAACATTCAGCTAATTAGTCCAGCTTTCTCGAAACTCATTTCAATCAGGTCTCTCCAGAGTCCTATTTTGTCATGTGTACAGACAATTCACTTAGCATGAATTGATTTAAGGGAAGATGTTTTAAGGTTAACCAAGACCTGATCTCGATGTCCAACTCCACTGTCTGTATCTCTGCAGTTTATGTTTTTGTGCTTTTTCTAATAATTCCTTCAGTATTAGTCATCACAATCAGCAATAATAACACTGGCATTCATCGTAACTTTACGTATCCGGTTTTGGACTACAAGGTCAAGGTCATCCAGCAAAAAGTTGCTCCCATGGAGCGATTTTGTTTGGATAGTTTCCAACAAAAGAGGTTTACAATCGTTGGCTTTGTTCTGGCACCTAATCTGTAATTGTTGAGAACTTTATGATTTAATAGCAGTCTTTGATGAGAACCTAATTACTTTTCTTTACTGTAGTGGTATTAAACGTGTTAACACAGACATGCGGAAAAAGAAGTAGTCATTTTCTTTAAGATCTTAGTATTTATGCCAGAGCTAGTGGTGAATATCTAAGGTATTCAATTTAATAACTGCAGTACAGATTACATCTGTTTACTCACAGGTGTGTGGAAATGAATGTCAAAATAATTGTGTACAGAGACATACACGTTTTTTTGTGTGTTGTAAATGATAGATCTACGAAAATAGGTACCCATGAATATGTACTTTTTACCCAGAGCACAAAATTTGAATGGTTTGTGTTCCAAAAGATTTTGTGCAATTCTTTTATTTTGTAAAATAACATTGCTTTATATTGGTACCATGTAGTCATTAGTATGTTGAACACTGATTACCTGGCTACCTACCTTTTGACCCAAATACCATACCTTGTACACTCGGGCACAAAATTTTAATTCCATCATTTGGCATATGAACTTGTCCTCAGTTGAAAACTGCAGAATCAATATAAATACTGCAATATTCAGTGTTCCAAAATGATCACCTTGGTTATTCAAAAATAAAAATTAGTTTCTACATGTATAATAACTCTTACTCTGAAAAGTTCTGTTCTTTGAATTTAGTAGTTTTCGCCTGTTGGCATGTATGACTCTTTAATTTGCACATGTTTGCATGCTACTTAATTTATGCAATAATTCGCTGTTATTATGTCACCAGAGGAGGTGACTGGAAGCAAAGGAGTGCCGAAGACCATGCCAAATTCCCCATCACAGCGACATCCTCTTGCATCTTCTTCCGATGGTTGTCTGCATCCCCATCTTCTGTTCAAGGCTGTCACCATGTATACAAGCAGCAGTTTTTAATTCATGTGTTTCAAATCAATGCCCAGTTTTAATCGGGCTGTTCCTATCGTATTGCCAAACGTGGTGGTCACATTTGAGTCAGATATTCCTGAGTTGTGAATTTCCTATCTTAAGTTAGTTCTTTAATTTCGTGTACTGTGCGTACTTAAATTTTCCGAAACGTTCATCACATCCTGTAGGATTAAGTAGCCTCTCTGGTATTTTTAGATCTCATTCTGGGTGTAAGATTTCTCGAGAGTTGGAAATTTAACCAATCAGACTCTTTCAGGGTCAGCAAGTTGTTGGTCTAAAGGGGGCTTTTTGTGGGTCAGAATGAAAGCCCTATGTGGTAAATGTGTGTGTGTGGTTCTTTTTTTTGTTTTTTTTTTGGAGGGGGAGAGGATAGGTATGTGTGCTATATATTGTGTGCAAGCTATAGATAACTCTGAAAAGAATTAAAAAAATTGTGTGCAAAAAATGATATTAATTAGGTTCAACAAAATTGTATGACCTCTTCAAATGTGGAAATGACATAAAGAGAAGCCCAGTGTATAAAATGATGGTCTAGGTCCACAATGCCATCATGCTATGCAACATATTGTGCTGTACGAGAACCCTTGGGGCCCCGAGTGGTCTAAAGCGCTTTCTGTTACAGATCACTGCCATCTCACCTCTGCCTGCATAGGTTTGAGTCTCGGATTCGGCTAATGTGGGTATGTGAGAAAGCTTGCCAGAGCTTCTCGAGGGTTGGTGGTTCTTTCCTGGGTTTTCCTGGGTTCTTCCTCCACCATTAATACTGGCCGCCATGTATAGCCTAGTGTGTGCTGAAAAATGGCGTTAAACCCAACAACAACAACAACAGAGAACCCTTGCTATAAAATGATGGTCAGTGTCTACAGAGTGCTATTGTGCTATGTAACATATTGTGCCATACAAGGAAACCCAGTGTATATAAAGATGGTCAGGGTCCACATTGTGCCATCATGCTATGTAACATATTGTGCCATACAGGGAAACCATTCCTATAAAATGATGATCAGGGTCCACAGGCTGCCACCATGCTAAGTGTTTATCAGGGCTTACAAGAAGCAAGAATTGCCCATTGTAGAAATCATACCCAGGTACATAGTTTTCTGTGTTCATACATTGCCAGAAGATGGGAATATTTTTTTAAAGTCTAAATGGTCAGATTCTTTCAGTAAGTGTTCTAGGTAAACTACATAACTCTATGTTGCTCATTTTCATGCATACTCAAGATTAAAATGTGTGTGTGTGTGTGTGTGTGTATTTGTATACAAGTCGAGTTAAACTGCAAACAGCATAGATCTTGCTCTGTTATTGCTTAATAAACCAGAAGATCAGGGTCTTTGTTATTTTATTCTGTCAGTTACTCCTAATAAATGTCATTTCTCAGATCTGCCAGCATATTGTGCAACAGCAGATTTGGGTCTATGCAGTGTGCCATTTGGGTTGATGCAATGTGCCATTTGGGTCTATGCAGTGTGCCATTTGGATTGATGCAGTGTGCCATTTGGGTCTATGCAGTCTGCCATTTGGGTCTATGCAGCGGCCATTTGACGACTGTATTGACCCATTAGATTTCAGTAATTGCTAATGAAACACATTGAAATCAACTGTGACTAAACTGATTATATGTAAAATCAAATTTATTCCACTTTGTTTTTATTACAGAAGTGAGTGCTGAGTTGAGTGAGACACTGCTGGACAGAGCAGAGAAGTACATGATGGTGAAGATGTATGGCAACACATTCTGCCCACCCACAACAGATGATGAGCAGAAGGACCTGAAGATCCAAACACAGATCCGGAATCTACACTGGGTAACAGCTCAGCAGCTGGATACACCGATAAATGAGCAAGATCCACAGGTCCGCAACTTAGTTGATCAGGCAATTACAGGTAACAAACCATTTTAGATGAAGATACTGTTTTTGTTTGTTAGTTTACTTAAGTGCATACAAAAGGTATCATTTCTTTCTTGTCTCAAACTATGAATGTTCGAAACGCAGAGTATATGGTGGCCAAAGTAGTGATTCTCATTCTTTCTCATTTACATCAACACGTTCTCCAGTCGCAGTTCACAGTTGCAGTTAGAGACCATAAGGGACATGAGTCTTACCATATATAATATGTTGATTTGACTGTAAGTTTACTGCCCCTGTATCTTTTATGGATTCCAAAAGCCAATTTCTCTTTAACCCTCCTATAAGTGAAGGTGTATTTTGCAAATCAGATCAGTCTGAAAAGGTGACTTTCATCAATGATTCTGAGTTGCACTTTGGAAAAATAAACGCTCAGTTGGATAGATAGATATGAAAAATAAAGACAGAACCAATGTAAAATATAGTTATTTTATTGAATGGAACATGTCACAAATAAGTTCATGACTTATAATTATCCTAATTAAATCCATTGAAATCTATAATGCTTGACATTTTAAACCCATTTACATGGTAAATCCATGAATTCAATTAAAGGTCACATGCCAGTATAAAAATAGTTCAGAATGATCATCCTGTAATATGTTAATTCCATGAGTCTTATAAATAAACAATGAAACTGAGGTACACAATGTTTTTGATTCACAGTATCCCATACATGCCAACCATTGTGCTTTTTTTCACTAAATTACGCCTTACATGTATACGTATTCGGTATGTCCCCCCCACGCAAAAATTAATTTGTTTTCTTATTTTTATTAACATCCCATTAATCTTTCAGACCTTATTCTAGAAAAGGGACCGTCCATAAATGATGTCACACACCTGGGGGGGAGGGGGGTCACACATTTGTGACAAGGGGAAGGAATTTGTTTAAAAAATGTGTGACGTGGGGGGGGGGAGGGGTAAAAAATCGCATGACGTCATTTATGGATGGCCCCAAAGGCGGCTGATATGTAACTACAACATAATAATACGACTGTCCATAAACTTTTCTAACAGCATTATATTCTATTTATAGTATCTGCACTATTTTCAAGAAACATGCTGGTTTTACTTTCAAACTTTTGACCTCGGTTTCTATTTATAGCGGCTGTATGGCTTACATGCATGCCAGCCATTAAGCTTTTGGCGTAATCATTATGCTTTTTTCACTGAATTGCGCCTTACGCGTAACTGTATTTGGATTATGCATTTTCGGTATATCCCCCTCCCAAAACATATTAATAATTTGTTTTGTCATTTGTATTAACATCCCATTAATCCCACAGACCTTATTCTAGAAAAGACAGCTTCTATGTTACTACAACATAAGAGTATGCTTGTCCAAAGATTTGCATGCACTTTCCTAACAGTATTATGTTCTATTTATAGCAGTTGCCCTATTTTCAAGAAATATGCTGGTTTCTACTTTTGACCTTAGTTTCTATTTATAGCAGATGTATGGCTTAGTTAGGAGAGAACAGACTGGTTTTCTAACTTTTAATCTTTGCTCACAGATTCTTTGTTCTAATTCATATCTGGTTCAGAACCAGTCTGTAGGTATTTGGTGCTAAAAGTCAAGTCAGATTTATTCTGGTCAATGTGTGTGTTAGAGCAAAAATATTTTTCAAATAATTTCACAGATGGATTAGGAAAAGATGAAAAACCGATTCAGAGATGAATACATGAATTACACAAAACAGCGTTTCATTCTAGGGCAGCTTCATGCCCCTTGCAGGCTACGTGGAAAGGATTTTAATATTGGTCATGGTGGTAAAACAAAGAAACCTTGAATTAGCTTGTTTTACTAACTCCAATACTAAGGTAACTTCTTTTTTACAGCAGAACTTAAATGTGGACACAAATTTTATATATGCAGAGGCGTTATCTCCTGAGTTCTTAATAGAACATGGACTACCCAGAGCGGTAGAAGACTGCATTGGTCTTTTGTTCAAACAGATGTTTCCTGATACCAAAATTACAGAAAATATGCATGTGCAAGAACAAAATCATCTAATATTGTTAGATGTTTAGCAGAAGATACTTCACTTAAAATGAAGCCATAAAAATTGGACCGTTGAGTATTGCAACAGAATGAGTAGTGATTATGACAAAAAGTGGTACCCATTCTGTGTAAGAGACATGGACAACGAAAAGGGCAAAATCAGAGTGCTTTTCTTTCATTACCAGAATTAACAGTAGATTCCACTGGAGAAAATATTGTTTTATTTACTTGATAATGCTTTGAATAAGCATAAGTTGGCAGAACTGTATGGTTTTTTAGCTGATAATGCATCAGTGATGACTGGAATTCATAAAGGAGTTGCATTCTGTATTTTGACAAATGTCTCCATCATTGTACACATCAGGTTGTCCCAGTCATAAGATGCACCATGCTACAGGAAAGGCTGCTGATAAATTAGAAGAACCCCAGAAGTATCAAGTTGGCATTCTACCTGACAATGCACTTCATGTGGAGTTGATGTGCAATGGCACCTTATTTCCCAGCTAAAAGATCCAATAACTGGAAGATATACATTTCCTCTTCTTTGTCAGGTTATGAAAGGAATATTGGTTCTTTACCATTCTAATGCTGACTGTGAGAGGTTGTTCAGTATTGTTAACAAAAATAAAACTGAATTCAGATCCAGGCTCTGTAACCCAACACTTGGTTCTCTACTGGTGTGCAAAACATTCATAATCTCAGCTGGTACAAAGTGTTTTGAAATGCAATATGATAGACTTTTGCTATATATGAAAATTTGAAGCAGTAATTGATGTTAAAAGACCAGAAGGGGTAAATAAATCATTTGGTACATATGCTCATTGAATTTGATTATGTTACATGTGGATTACTCTTTTTCCGCTCAGATTACTCTTTTTGTCCACTTGGATTACACTTTTTCCTCACCAGGGGTTGGCATGTATGGTATCCTATAAATATTGTTATCTGATGTCATCTGGTACAAAATCCAAGAATTCATCCTCATTGTGTAATAATGTTCTGAAATCCTCCATCATCATCTAATTATTGTAAATTGTCATAGTCTAGTCATTGCAAATATCATTAATTTCCTCAGCTTCACTGTCATATGCAGTTGTTTATATAGAGACTAAGCTTGGGGTCTGTGAGTAACACTTTGTGATCATACATGTGAAATCTATTAATGGCTGCAACTGAACATGTGTCATTTGTGCAGCAAGATCAGACAGATTTCAAATAACCACCCCTGTTACTTGGCACTGAGCAAGTATCAAATTAGTGGCTCAATCAAGGGGTTGTCAAGTGGGAAAATAAAGAGGTTGCTGCCTTTACAAGCTAAAATGGATTAAAGTCAGACATTCACTGAAGATGTTGAAGTTTAATTTGCAGTGAACATGTACATGTACTAAATTCATGGATCAAAAGGATTGCCAGCTTGAAAACTTGTGAGTGCTGCCTTTACAAGCCAAGGGTTTATTGTGTCATGTGCATTGGCAGAAAATTGTGAAATATGTTATTGCATCATTTAGTGCTAGTAAATACCCATAGTAAACAACATTGATGGACACTTCACTTTACAGTGGGTAGTATTTAATTTTCCACCCAATATTTTAAAATTCAAATAACTGTAGACACAATTATCATAACTATTGTGTCATGAATACCATCACAAAATGGATAAACGCAGTGCATATCATAGACGCATTTTGAATGGGAATAATGGAATGGAAACATAATATTTTAATTCAGTATTTTTATGTATTGTGAACATCTTGAGTTTCCACCATTACCTCTTGATTATCCAATATTTTGAACGTCATGCTTATAAGCTGAAGCCTACACTTTTTGATTAAAATTTTATTTTAAAAAATGGTCAACTTATAAATGAGTATATACTGTAATTGATTGAGAAGTGAAAAGTTATTAAGGCTTAGTCACCAGTGGATACCAGTTTCAGAAGGCTAGTCAAAGTTACAGATCTCTTCTTAAAGTGTTTGAGCTAAACCAAATTTTCAAATGTTTCTGGTACAACATACAGAAGCAGCATTTGTTCCCTTAATGCAGAGTACTAATAGTTATGGGATTTAATGACATGTCTGTTCAATACTGGCCATATGATGCCAAACTAAAACAAAAGAAGCCTTTCAGTATGGGAGAAAGCATCCAGACATAAAAGCCTTTCAGTATGGGAGAAAGCATCCAGGTATAAAAGCCTTTCAGTATGAGAGAAAGCTTCCTGGCATAAAAGCCTTACAGTATGAAAGAAAGCTTCCAGGCATAAAAGCCTTTCAGTATGAAAGAAAGCTTCCAGACAAGGCATAAAGGCCTTTCGGTATGAGAGAAAGCATCCTGGCAAAATGGCCATTCAGTATGAGAGAAAACATCCTGACATAAAGGCTGTTCAGTGTGGGAGAAAGCATCCACGGTTAAAAGACTTTCAGTATGCAAGACTTCATGACAATTCACTACAGCATCCTGGCATAAAGGACTTTCAGTATGGAGGAAATGATGATGATATGCCATCAATTATGGATGAAGTTGTAAATAACAAACAAAATCTTGGAACAGTTGTTATTACAACTTTGAAGTCAACAGCATTGAAAGAAATTCCTACAGACAATATCCTACTGACCCAGGTTTCTTGCCCTTCTGCTGTTACAATTGGCATTCAGGTAGATGTCAGCTAGGTGAGCTAAATCGCTAGTTTATTCATATGATTACAATTGTTTAGAGCAAGTCTTTCATGTATTAACATACATAGACCTTTTTAATGTAAATCTTTTTGTCATGTGATTTACTAATTCTCTTTTTCTTTTTTGTGGCAGAAATTATTGAAATGAATTCAAAGAAGGCACCACAGGACAAATTATCCAGCATAGTACAGTGCAGTAAAAATATCTTTGAAATGCTGCAGCTGTCAAAATCAGGACCAACCAATGCAGATGACTTTCTTCCTGCCCTGATATACATTGTATTGAAAGCCAATCCTCCTCTTCTACAGTCCAACATCCAGTACATAACTCGATTCTCCAACCCTATGAGACTCATGAGTGGGGAAGCAGGATATTTCTTCACTAATCTGGTGAGGAAAAACTCATATGTATTGGGGTTATTTTTGTTGTTTTTTTTCTTTTGACACCCTGCCCATAAATTTTGGCCAGGAAATATAGCATTAGGCTTGTCTGTCTATCCAGTAAATATCTACATGCATGCCAAAATTATTGTGTGCAACTACATCTGCAGCTTTCCACAGACTCTTTTGAGACTTGAGAGATATATCTGATATGGGATCAACATGCTCATATCATTCTGTTGTCTTGATCAGATGTGTTTTTCCACAGTTTGGTTTACTTGACGTGATGTTAAATGTATATCCAGGTAAGCCCAATCATCACATAAGGGTCAGGGTCCATGAAATGTTTGTGGTATGCACTTGTTTTTTCTTCTCTCTTTAATTAAGAGATGTGCAAGAATTGCAGACAATTTGAAATGATAGAGGAGAACCACAAGATATATCTGGCCTGTACAAAATGCACTTCCTCACACCCAAAAAATATTTGGTCTGACATCTTGGAAAGGCAAGTGAGGAGCTTCCAGGGCAGGCTCTAAACCCTCCAACTACAAAGCATAAAGCATTGACCTGAATTCAGAATTGATCACCCGTTTTATAGAAGATTTTGAGATACCACTCCCACCCACCATTTAGATATCCAAATGAGCACCTACTGCAATGATCACATTAAATCCACATTTGATTTTTTAACAGAGTAGTTGCTCCTTGTGAGTTTTTACATCTTCTTATGAAGAAAGGTAACTTTTGGATAGATTTCTAAATCTTCTTCCAATTTTGCTTGTGTTTGATAGAAACTAATTATATTACATTTATAATAACCAGCAAAGGTTGTATTAGATTTATATTTTCTAACCCTCAGTATTTCAACACAATATGTTGAAATTAGCACCATATTTCCAGATCATTGGCCTGTCTTCACATAGTCTATATATGTCTTTCATGTTTAGCATTCCTAGTATTATTCCATTCTGTGCAATATCAGTTGTTTTCTTCTACATTGTCAGGTCTAGAACTTACTTTGTGTTACTACACAGTGAAGTATTTTGCCTGACAGAATTTCATTTGTTATTTCACTGGCATATGTACACTGAAATATTTTGCCTCACATGATTTTGTTTGTTGACAAACTTAATCTGCTCTGTGCTTTTATTGTGCATAGATTCCCCCATTTTATCTTGCTATGTCTGATATTCATATTTATCCACCTCTTCATCATAAGTCAAGTACTATTATGAAATTATGATTTTAAAACAAGTAATAGAAAAGAGTGAGAAGCAACAAGCTTTGTCAAATTTAACAAAGAATTTTTTTCCCAAGGATGCAAAGAGAAAATGTAATAAAAGGAACTTATGATATTTTGAATTAAATCCCAAATAATCCTAGAATTACAGACACAAGTCCTAATGATTAAAGTTCTGAATAAACTTTTGTGAAATCCAAATTCAATCCAGTGCTGGAAAGATTGATGTGCTTATTGTTGCTTGTGTAATAGTGATGTTCCAACAGTCTTTTGTTGGATGACAATAATAGAATCCAAGAATATATCCTTATTTTAAATTTCACTATAAATTCAAGTCTTTGTTTCCAAGAATGTTATTTTTGAGCAATTTGTATTTCCAGAGAAGAATCATTTGAATAAATACATTTCAGCCCAAATGAATTACTGGACACAAGATAATACAATTGATTCTGCTATGATCTTAAAGCATAAATGAATAATTTTTCCAGTAAGAAGACAGTATAGTACTCTACCTGAGCTCATGTCCAAATAAGCATTTTCTTTTTAAAAAAAACTATTACCTAGTGGAAAATTTCATTCTGGAAGGTTCCAGATGTTTACAAGATAAAATCTTAGTTATAATTAAAAGTCTAGTACTTAAATTATAATATAAAATGTAGTAAACAACAGGTAGATATATCATTTCTTGGGTAAAATCCAAATTTCGTGACTGAGATTGAGATAATAAACTGTTGTTTATGAAACCAATATCAGTGGCTCAGGTAAGGTTGAAAACCGACTTGATTTTAGACATGGTTAAGTCTAGAATACAATTATCCATGTCATGTAATGAAAATAAAAAAAAGTGTAAAAACTAACAGGCAAACAATGCATATTAAATATTTATAACAGCAGTCATACAGAGCTATCTCTCATCTTGAATATGTTTAGGGAAATTCTTTGATATCCATAATCCACCATCATGTTAGTGTTTCCCATGCAAATTTGATGAAGTGTTCCCAAAGAAATTCCTTTCTTTATTTGTCGTAAAGAAATGTTTCATGTATATATTAATTACGATAATTTTTGTGTGCATAACTAGCCCCACAACTTTAATAAATTACTTACAGAGTAGATCTTGATGTGAAGTCAGCATGCATGTGTTCAGTCATTATGGTCGGATACATTTATTATTGGGACCTTGGGTAGCCGAGTGGTTGAGGCGCTTGCCTCTACAGATAACTCACACAGATCACCTCTGTCTTCACAAATTCAAGTCTCATCCTTACTAACGTGATAAAGTATGCCAGTAGCTTCCTCATGGGTCAGTGGTTCTTGCTGGGGTTCTTCTTCACCAAATATACAGGCTGCTATGCTGAAAAATGGCATTAAACCCAACAACATCAACAGCGTTTGATTTTAGAGTTGAGTTTCTTTTGCATTCATTGTTTATAACATATATGATAATATGTTCATTTGGCTCCTTAGCCTGTGGTGAATTGTCATGAAGTCTTGTATACATTATTAACACGTGATCATAATAGACATATTGTTATATGGCCATCCTCTCATTCAGTTTTTAATTATTTATGCTTTTTTCTCTCAGAATTTTGGGTTTGGTACTTTACAGCACAGCAACACAGGTTATTTAGTGCCAAGGCAATTAGAATAAAGTGTCTTTGCCCATTGACAATATGATTTGAAGAATTCTTTCATAGTGGGTTGTGGGTGGCAACATGTCCAGTAGATGTTTCAAAGTTAATCAACTGAGTCAACAAAATTTGCTTGAAATAAAACTAAGTCAGCAAAATTTGCTTATCAAAGTTTCATCAAATACCTTTAACTGGTTTGATATTAGTTCAGTAAAACCCAGATATTGCTTTCCAGTTTTGTTTGCCAAGTTTATATGATAACATTTTCCATACAACTTTTTGTCTTTTTGCAAATCATTTTAAATATTGAAACTTAAGATATTGATATGTATCATGTTTTTTTTTCAGTGTTGTGCGGTTGCTTTCATAGAAAACATAACAGCTGATTCCTTGAGTCTTAGTCCAGAGGAATTTGATCGTTATATGTCTGGAGAGGCCCTCCCACCTCATGCAGGAAATAAATACATGTGCGAGGGTTTACGTCTTATGTATGAAAACTTGAAAACTTTTGCTGAACTCCAACAAAGACAAGAGAAAGTCATGTCTGAAGCATTACAGCTGCAACAAGATATGAAAGAATTTAAGGAGAGTTTTAAACGGGAGGTACAAAATGTGTTGCAAAGAACTCCGCTCATAATAAAACCTAGGAAAGTGAAAGTACAGATTGATGCAGATTCAGATATACTAGAGGAGTTGCCTCCCCCATTGTTACCTCAGCCTGTAGTTGCCCAGACATTGTCAATAGCAGATGGCAACCTTGTGCAAAATGATGGAGAATTAGTTCTTGAAGTGAATGCCAATTAAACAAATTTTGTTGTTTTCAAGCTGCAAAGAGGCTTATACTCGGTGTCTATTCAGAAATGGCCATTACTTATTGTAACATCTCAGTACTTTTTATTTATACCAGCTTGTATGAAATTATCTAGTTTATAAAGTTATATTTCATAGGATATCTGCAAGATGTGATATGTATATTTGTGAATGCACGAGTCATTTATTGGATGATTTTCTCTTTATGTTTGTACTTTTTTTGTAATAGTGTACAGCAGAAGAATAAGTGGGTTCATTAATTTCATCTGGGGTATAAAACTGTGTCTGTGTTTTTTTTATATATGTTATTGTTTATTATTGTAAGCCTAGAGAAATTGTCACTGAGGGAATAATGTACCATATATTCATCAATTTACCAGGAGTAATCAATGGAACAATCAGCATTGTCAGAATGATTGGTAATCTTTGATACACCATTCTTTTGGTGTAATATTTTAAGAGCACTCATTAATCCGGAATACACTAATGGTATCTGAGCAAAAGATTTGTGAAAATACATGTCCTTTAATGGGTTTTTTAATCGATTCCTAGATTGATGACTACACATTGTAGTCTGAATGACTTGGGTTGTAAGAGAATTGTTTGGATTAATGGGTTTTCTATGGTAATATTAAAGATTGATCAGGAAATCCTACTAATATTATGTAATTATATATTACATTGTACTGTTTGATATTGTGGATGAGTTTGTTTCATTTTGTGGGTTTTAACAGCACATTATTGGCTTTATTGTACGAAGGAAATGGCTTTTCCAAGGACACACTGAAGCACCCAACATGGGCTGTCATGGGTTTGTTCTGAACTCACCACTGTTTGACTACAAGTCAGATGCTCTAGCAACTGAGCTACCATACCATACCATCATTGTGGGTGAGACCAAGAAGGAGAGCTTAGAATTCCAATATACTTTGGGCAAGAACATAATATCAAACAGTATAAGCACTGTAATTTATTTATTATATGACCACTTTTAAATAACCTTTATTTACATTCCACCATTTAAAATTCAGTTGAATATGTTTGAAGAGTAATGATGTTAAGATTGTTTTTTGACTGAAACTGAAATAAATATAGTATGATATGATGTGATTTTACATACTGTTGCATCTTGATACATCTGCTATAACCTTATGTTACACGGCAACAAATTTATTAGATCCTATATGTGCTTAACTGCACCTAACAAGTGCTTGACAGTGTCCAGCCAGTTCTTGAAAGTGTCCAGTAAGTGTTTGACAGTGTCCAACAAGTGCTTGAAAGTGTCCAGTAAGTGCTTGACATTGTGCAATTAGTAATTGACAATTTTCAATGTCATCCAAAGGAATCATATTTCCAAATGTCATCCAGTGATTGAAACTGAAAGTTACCACATATTGAAGATGTCCTGGTGCAATAAGCATTTAATTAAAACTGATGCAAAGAGTAAAAATACTTTGGCTTGACTAACATCATTAGATTAATTCCAAAGTAAAAAAAATACACTGGCTTGACTAACATCATTAGATTAATTCCAAAGTTAAAAAAATACACTGGCTTGACTAACATTATTAGATTAATTCCAAAGTAAAAATACACTGGCTTGACTAACATCATTAGATTAATTCCAAAGTAAAAATACACTGGCTTGACTAATATCATTAGATTAATTCCAAAGTAAAAATACGCTGGCTTGACTAACATCATTAGATTATTTCAAAGTAAAAATACACTGGCTTGACTAAAATCATTAGATTAATTGCAAAGTAAAAATACACTGGCTTGACTAACATCATTAGATTAATTCCAAAGTAAAAATACTTTGACTTGACTAATATCATTAGATTAATTCCAAAGTAAAAAAAATACACTGGCTTGACTAACATCATTAGATTAATTCCAAAGTAAAAATACACTGGCTTGACTAACATCATTAGATTAATTCCAAAGTAAAAATACACTGGCTTGTGTAATATTATTAGATTAATTCCAAAGTAAAAAATACTCCAGCTTGACTAATATCATTAGATTTATTCCAAAATATTTAAAGAAGTTCATTGCTAGTCTTTACGCCTAAATTTTATTTTATCTAGGAAATGGAGAAAAGACCAAGTAGCATTGCAGGAATTAATATTACCTTGTTATCACATGCTGTAGTAAAACTGTATGAATAACATACTGTAGCAATTCTTTATTTAAATTTCATTAATTGAATCGCATCATACTTCCATGTTGAAGTGAAATTAAACTGGCTTTATAACAATAAACAGTTCAGTATTTGTGAACTCCTTTTATAAACGGTAATTATGTATTGACCTGTGCAGTATGAATCTTTATTGTACAATTTCATGTTGTGTTGAAAAAACTATATTGGATGAAATACTGCAGGCATTAATACAATACTGATATTTCAACACTAAATATACATATGCCATAGCAACTGAAAGGTAATAATTACATAAAAGTTACAGGTGCCATAGTACTATATTAACAAGAATAATAATAATAATATTATTATTATTATTATTCTTTTTATTTATTGATACTTTTTAATCAAGAAGTATTTTATTATAATACTTCTTGAATCAGTGCAGGTTTGTGAATAGTTATATTTCTTGATTTATAATTCCCCTGCATTCTCTATTAATCTGCAATTTTGGTACATACCAAATTGTATTGTGTTTTCAAAACTGTACAAAAACATAATGGTTTATACCTGATAGCAAATATTACATAATTGTAGTCAGGTTATTAAAAGATTTTTTCTAATAAAAAAAAGAAATATAGGATTACAAACAAATTTGATTTTTGTTTGTTTTATGAGCAAAAATATTTCAGCAAAACAGTCTAATGTAATAAAACGTCCATGCTAAGGCAAAGGTTTAGCAATGAAAACAGCAATAATTTACAACAGAAAAAATGTCCAGCTTATGAATGGGCATCTGTACTACAGTAAAGATGTAAGACTGATCATTAATTTCCTTGTTGTGATGATGAAAGTATGCAGCACCTCATTTAGTTCTTGATCACATTTTTCACTACTATTTTTCTTCAGCCATTTTTTTAATACTTGAAAATCATTTTCTGTTTTCTTCTTCATACTCTCTGGTACACCAAGTACCATAAAACATCATATTTATCTTCATTTTTTTACCACATTATCTCGAAAGTCATAGAAAAGTTGTGCAAGGGAAGTGACCATTAAATATACAATTCAGTAAAACTACAAAATTACATCCAAAATATAGATTTTCACCATCCAGTATGAATTTTGGGCTTCCATTAGAGCTTATGCATGTTTTAGGTTCAGAAACTGTACAATATGTAATTATAATAGCTAGTCATGTGATATAAATGAAAGATCATGATTGGTTACAATATAGCAGGTGTGTAATAAACTGCTTATTGCCCCATTTCAGCTCCACCCCTTTCAAGATGGGTAGAGGTGAGCTTTCTAGGTACCTAGACTTTTACACCTCTGTGACAGATGCCATAAGTGGGTTCCAATCCACTTTTGCTTGTGTCTTTGATTTGAAAACTACATGTACAAATTTGTCATTTAAAAATTACAAGAATGAAGACTACACTGTTGTTTATCACTAAGTACACTGCAGGGTTCAAAGAATTTGAAATTCAGATGGTAGGGGTAAAATTCCAACAATCCTGCTGAGTTCAGCAGACTGTTAATAAAAGGATATTTTAATACAAAACTCTTTGCTTCAAGACTTCTCATTTTCCTTGCTATGAGTCAGTTTGACTTGCATCATTTAAAATTGTGGAGCAGATCATTATATCATTAAGTAGCCACCTGGGCTACCTGAAATCATCTGGTAGCCCAGACTCAGTATTCCAGTAGCCCCTGGATTCTGGGCACAAGATTTATTATATCAGAATTTATGTATTGTTTCCAGTTTAGACATATTAAATATTGCATGTATGCTTCATAAAGGATGTTGATACATTTTAGTTCCATTGGTATGTGTGTGTATAGGCCTCTGTCAAATCTTTTAATGGCAAATATTTCCAGAATACTCCAGTAAACTCCTCAGAAATGGATTTTTATTAATGTTTGATTTTCTGATATGGGCTACATTGGATATGGAAACTTAATAAGGTCACATCGCTGTAAATAATTTTACTATCAGACTTCTGGTGGAAGTCATTGTTACCTACTTTAGGCTTGACAGGTTCTAAACCATGAGGATAGTTTGTTATCCATCATCTGACACCCATCCATCCATTAGCACAAGTTTGTTATTGCTACATTCATGCTATGGTCTGTTTGGTCTCGTGTGAAAATGGTGACACTTAGAGATCCAGTATGGCCACCATAATCTCGAGAATCTTATTATCTCTACATCTCTTGAATAGATTGTCATATCAACATAAGGTTTTCAGAGAAAGAGTTCGTATGAAGTCAATTATACCAACAGTAAATAAAAATGATGCTGCCTTAATGTCCATTATGGCCACTCAGTTGGCTGCCCAAATGTCCATTATGGCCACTCAGTTGGCTGCCCTAATATCCATTATGGCCACTCAATTGGTCATCTTGAAAAAAATCTTGTTATTGCTACTAACGAGTAGATGTCCAGTTGATACTTCATAAAGCTGGTACACTTCTGATGTCTATTATGGTCACCTTGAAAATTTCATAGCCACTAGTCCTGAATGAAAAGTAGCAATGGCATGAAATTTTCACCAGAAGACTTCTTGTGATGTATAGTTGGTCCTAAATGATATGGTATTGCTTGCACATCTAGTAAGGTCACCACAGTGACCATCATGAAAATATGTTATTGTTACTTGTCCTGTCTGGATGGTCATATGAACATGGGGTGTTTACTAAATTACTTAGTTGGTCCTAAATGAAAATGGTGCTGCTTACATGTCCAGTATGCCTGACACAGTTGCCATCTTGAAAACCTTGCTGTTGTTGTTGTAGGGTTTAACGCCATATTTCAGCACACAATAGGCTATACATGGCGGCCAGTATTAATGGTGGAGGAAGAACCCGGGAAAACCCCGGAAAAAAACACCGACCCACGAGAAGCTACTGCAAGCTTTCTCACATGCCCACATTAGCTGAATCCGAGATTCGAACCCACACAGACAGAGGTGAGATGGCAATGGTCCGTAATGGAGAGCGCTTTAGACCACTCAGCCACCCCACAATTCTTAGGCCCATGACCAACAATTTTTCATCTGGAGCTGAATTCTTAGGCCCATGGACAACAATTTTTCATCTGGAGCTAAAGTCTTAGGCCCATGGCCAACAATTTTTCATCTGGAGCTGAATTCTTCTGTCCATGGCCAACAATTTTTCATCTGGAGCTGTATTCTTAGGCCCATGGCCAACAACTATCAAAATGTAGGCAATCAACATTACTGAAATTACCCACCTTTACCATATATATGAAATGAACCTTGCAACTATTTCTCCTAAATGAATGGTCATAGAAACATGCAATTTTACTGGAACCTTCTTATGATATGTCATTGGTCAAATAAAAAAATAGTGCCGTTCTGATTTCATAATATGTCCATGACAACAGCTATCTTGAAAATCTTGTTATTACTTCTCTTAGATGGCTGGTTATATTAACGTTGTGCTTTCAACAAAAGACTTCTTATGATGCCTAGTTGGTAATAGGTAGAAATGTTGCACATTTCCTATTGGATATGTTGATGGCAGTCGTTTATAAAAATTTTAACATTACTCCTGCAAAATGGAAAGTCATATTAATGTTGGGGTTTTCTTGTGATGCCAGATTCTTGGTCCTGAATGAAAATGGCACTTGTGTGGCATCCAAAATGTCCAGTACAGCAGCTAATTTGAAATTTTTTTAACTGAAGAGTACATGAGATGATTTCAATGTTCTACTATTAAATGGAAGAAATGGTCTTGTCTGTAATTCCTGGAAATTCTTCTCAACCAGTAGAGTGCCAGTTTGTCAGAGAAACCACTATTTTACATACACGTTGGTCAGTTTTGTTACTGCACATATTGGGAAATTGAAATATATCAATGAGAGAAAAATTAATATGGTGGTGATAAAAGTGGTACTGCCATTGTGGTGATAACACCTCTAAGACTACATTCTCATTGATAGAAGAGAAATCTTCCCTATAATAGGGTATAATTTTTAAGTTAACTCATTTTTATTCTTCTCCTTCAATAAATATTCATAGTTTTTAGGCTAAATATATCCAAAATCAGTTTCCATTGCCCAAAAAGTTCATTTCATATATATGGTAATGGTGGGTAATTTCAGCCATATAAGTGTGCTATGTGTGATTCCAAGGAATACAAAATAAAATTGAAAACGTTTAACACTGCTGTTATTATATTATTTTTTATAGGGAATATCAGTAATGTTGATTGCCTACATCCAAGTTGAAGCATACTGTTTTTGAGTAAAGTATCTATGTGAGAAGGGAGTTTGCATAGTAAAAAGTGTTCAGGCCTGAGTTTAACACATTCTTTGGGTACACATATTGAGTCAGATATCTTTTTATCATCTTTTATTTAAAAAGAAGAGCAAGTTATGAGTTTTATTGACCTTTAATATTTCCATTTCTAACTGTAAATTATGAGTGGTAATGAACAGTTTAGTTATATTTTTCATTAATTATCAGTTTATGGTTAGGTACCCTGCCTTCTTAACTTTTTGTTATTATGGAGAACGCAGGGCACCAAACAATTGATAACATAGGTTCATAAGGGTTGTACTGGGTCGCAGTCTTTCATGTCCTCAACTAATTTCTATTGATTTTGCTGCACTCTTTATACATACTGTTCAATACACTGAATGTTTATCAACAATACAAATATCAAAACACAAATGTTTAGTATAATTCTGGATTATATGTTGTATCTGCAAATGTAACCCTTCTTGACAGGTCTATCAAGCCAGATACTTTGTATTGCAATGAAGTTAGTGCTTGAAGGGCGTACTAGTTCCACATATACAAAGGCTATTGACAATAACTACAGTAATTTACTTGACAATAGGCAAGTGGTCTAATACACCTATCCATTTGCAATACGAGCATTTATTGTACCTTGTCAAGTGCAGGATGTTGGTAGGTACTCAACACAATTAATAGATCAATTGATCATATAAGCAATGGTTCTTAAACAATGGGTCACAACTCAAAACTGGGTCACCATGCTGTTTTGAGTGTGTTGCCAAGATCAACCATAATAATGTTAAATTCCCTATCCAAGTGGTTTTGTAGCATTGGATAGGTTTTGAAGGCTAACAAATCACAAACTGGGTCACCACCCAATAAGAACTGCATGCCAACTCATGACCACTTCCTATCATGATGGCAGCAAAATTAACTGCCCCAGTTGATTAGTGACAGCTGGGCTTCTGTGATCTGTCAGCAAATAATAATTAACCATTGGACAACTGATTAGCATTAATTTCAAGCCCTGATGTTTTCTGGAACCATTTTTAAATCTACTGCTATGCATTTGTCATTATGTTCATGGTCATGCACAGCAAGTATTGTTTGAATTTCTTCAAAATGGCTTGCTGACCCTATACTGCTGTACCTTCATGGAGATTTGTCATTTTTTGTGTCTGATTATTTTAGCAGAGAAAGTAAAACGTGTAGCTATGGGGAAGGGGTGAGAGATTGGAATTTTTACAATCTGGATATAATACATTAGAAGATGAAACAAAAAGTTGAGCATCATGTGTGTGTGTGTGTGTGTGTGTGTGTGTGCGTGTTAGAAGCTGCTGACTGACTGTGGCTAGATTTAGACATAGTTTTGTGTCTGCGTCATTTCTGAAGCTATATCAGACCCCCTACTCATAAATTTCCAGGCACACCTTTAGCACCTGAGATCAAAGGACGGTAATAATAATATTATTAATAATATTAATAATAATGCTTTATTTATAGAGGGTGACTCATTAGTCAAGGACTATTCTCCCTTGAGGCCCTCTAAGGAGAGTATAACAATGCACATTATACATGTATGAAGATAGCAGTAATTACTGTCTATTTTAACATGTTTAGTATTAAAATACTAAATTCTATTATCTATTAGAAGCACATACATGCTCATGATATCTCTTCTTAAATACTCGAATATTTTCAGCAGATTTTACATGTAGTGGAAGCTTGTTCCACATACATGTAACTGTACCAGAGTATTGGAAGCTCTTTTTAAATTGTTATGTTCTTAGTTTTGGTGGTAGAAGGTTTCCATGTGATATTAATCTCAACTGGTATTGTGTTGAAAAAGACCTGAATAAGTCCTGAAGATACTCTGGTGCAGTTCCATGTAGACATTTATACAAAATAACTGCGTTATGAAAATCTATCCTGTTATATATTATGAACCATTTGAGTTCTGTAAATAATGCTTTTGAGGGATGATCAATAGATGCATCTAAAATCACATGTGCTACTCGTATCTGAAGTTTATAAATCCTATCAAACTCAGATTTAGCACATTTTCCCCACACATTTGAACAATAATCCATTGTTGGAAGAATGTATGACTTGTAGTATAGATTTTGAGTTTCCATAGGTAAATATTTCTCGATTCTGCCGAGTAGGGCAATTTTGGATGACTGTTTTACAAAGCTTATCAATATGGTCATTCCATAATAAATTATTATCTATGGTCACACTTACAAGCTTTTCATGTTTGACATTTTCTAATGGATCATGATTTATTGCAAGAGATAGTTCTGGGTTCCCTGATTTGTGTAGCTTCTGTGACGTCCCCAAAATCATATTTTTGTTTTACCTTCATTATTTACCATCCTATTTTGTTGTGCCCAGTTTTGGACTCTAATAAGGTCTGAGTTTAATCTCATTTGGATAACTTCAGTATCAGAACTAGATGTACACAAGGTTGCATTCTCTGCAAACAAATCTGTATTTGTCGATTCATTATTTAATGGTAGATCATTGATATAGATAAGGAAGAGGAGAGGGCCCAACACTGAGCCTTGTGGGACCCCTGAATGAATTGTGCAAGTTTGACAGCTAATATTGCCAATGCTTACTTGTTGAGACCTTAGGTTTAGGTATGATCTAAACCAGTTTAAAGAAGGATTGTTGAACCTGTAACAGTTCAAATTTTGCAGCAGAATTTCATGATCAACAAGATCAAAGGCTTTCTTGAAGGCAAGGAAAACAATCCCAGTCATATGTCTATTATCCCTTTCCTTCAGCCAAAGATCAGTTACTTTAGTTAATGATATCATTAGTGACTTTGTTATTACTGGTGCAGCAATTTAAAAAATTTGTGGACCAATACCATCCAATCCAATCCAGAGGATTTATTAATATTCACCTTAATTAGCATATCAAAAATATCAGCTTCACTAACATTAGCTATTGAAAAATAATTATCATCAGGAATTTTAGCTCTTATAAATAGTAGAAGAGCATCAAGTTCAATTGGGCTGTTAGTCTGGTTCTGAATAGTGTTACTGGAGATGCTTATGAAGACATTTTTGAACATTTCCACAATGTCTTGTACAGATGTTGCTATATCATCATTTTGCTTAAGTCTAGGGGGAAGACAACTGTTTCTGGGTGGGTTCAGCTCTTTTAGATGCTTCCACAATGTCTTGGTACTCTTACTTTCATCAATAGCCTGTTGATAATAGTTCTTTTTTGCCTTATCTATCAGGTGCGGGGCCGCGAGTAGCCGAGTGGTCTAAAGTGCTCTCCGTTACAGATCACTGCCATCTCACCTCTGTCTGTGTTAGCTCGAGTCTACAATTCGGCCAATGTAGGTATGTGAGAAAGCTTGCCAGTAGCTTTTCGTGGGTCGGTGGTTCTTTCCAGGATTTTCACGGGTTCTTCCTCCACTATCAATACTGGCCGCCATGTATAGCCTATCGTGTGCTGAAAAATGGCGTTAAACCTTACAACAACATCTATCAGGTGCTTAGTTTTATTCCTCCACTTTCTATAGCTTTTGATGTCTTTTTTCTTGTGGAAATTATCTCTTAGGTGCCTAGCCTCATTGATCTCGGGGGAGTAATCCACTTGGGTGTAGTTGGTGTTTAACCCTTTTTGTTTTAATTGGGACATGCTTGTCTAAGGCTGCATTGAACATCTGATACCATTTGTCTAAGGCAGTGTTGACACCAGCTATATTGCTGACTGATTTGTAGGGTTTGCAAACTAAATCATTTAAGAACATTTCCACATCAAACTGTTTAATGTGTTGACCATTTTTAATCAAATTAACACCACTGTAGTTATTCCATTTTTTTACCTGGCTCTTTGTTATATATAAAAAGCAGTTTTGAAAGCTGAAATTTGATGTTGTGAAAGAGGGCACTTTTTTCTCCTTCTCATTCTTATCAAAAACTGAATGAAAAAAAAATCACAAGAGTAAAAAGTTTAATCCCTTTTATATATATCTTGATATATGTTGTAACAATTTGTGTTTGAAAATATTATATAAAACAAAGTCTAGGGGGATCAAAAGTAATTTGATCATATATGATCTGAGTTCATTTATAAGTGAAAAATAAATTTGATAAATTGTAAAAGTATTTTTTTTTTAAAGTACTGTGTATCATCAATACATTTATAATGCCTGCAAAATATATCATTGATGGTAATATCTATTGCAAATACAAAATGAGAAGAATTTTCAGTCATATGCATGGTTTCACTTTCATTACAGTATGTTATAATAGCTATTAAATGACTGTCAAAATAAATTACACCAGTACATTTTTATGTTACAAACATAAATACACTGTATTACCTTTGTCAATAGAAAACAATGTGGTGTACAAATTAGGTACTATAAGGAAATGTGAAGGTGCCTGGAAGCCTCAGAGGTGCAGCAATAGACTCTGATGTACAAATCAGGTACAGTAAGGAAATGTGTAAGGTGCCTGGAAGCCTCAGAGGCACAGCAGTAGACTCTCTACAAATCAGGTACTATAAGGAAATGTGTCTCATGCCTGGAAGTATCAGAAGCACAGAAATAGACTCTGGTATACAAATCAGGTACTGTAAGGAAATGTGTCTGATGCCTGGAAGCCTCAGTGGCACAACAAAAATATTTAGGTTAGCAAAGAAGGAGAGTTGTATCCCTGTAATTTTAGTCCCAGGTGACTACACAGGACAGTCAGTAATACACCAGTTTCAGGCAGAGAATTCTAGTGTACTAGTTCTGCAGGACAATAAAGTATTTAGTACTCTTTGTAAGTATAATTTGGTTAAAGGAAAAACAGTTTTATATACTGTCTCTGCCATCAGCATTGTTCAGTTCCCTGCAGACATAATTGTACAAAATTATTGTAATTTTGCTTAGTATCCTGAGTGACAAAAATATAAAACTGACACTAGAAAATTATAGAACCAAGCATGACACATTGCACTTTCACCTTTCATTTATCTATCCAACCAGCCATCAATACACAGACATGAACACACACACAGATGCATTCTTAAATTCCCTCTTGTATAATTTAAGTACTTTACTGATCATTTCATGGCCTCTTTTATATGAAGTTTTTTGGTTGCTTTGTGTCTTGCCTCCTTGGATCCAGTTTTGAGGGTATAGACAATTGATATGCCATGCAGTAAATAGGCTATATGCAATCCTGATTAGTATTATTGTTTACTCTGGACTTAAATATGCAGTAAATAGTCTACATGTATTCCTTATTGCTGATATTGTTTACTCTGGACTTAAATATGCAGTAAATAGTCTACATGCATTCCTGATTGGTGATATTGTTTGCTCTGGACTTAATTATTCCATAAATAGGCTATTCCTGATTGGTGATAATTGTGTGATATTGTTTACTCTGGACTTAAATAATTATGCAGTAAATAGGCTACATGCATTTCTGATTGGTGATATTGTTTACTCTGGACTTAAATATGCAGTAAATAGGCTACATGCATTCCTGATTGGTGATATTGTTTACTCTGGACTTAAATATGCAGTAAATAGGCTATATGTATTCCTGATTGGTAATAATTGCTTACACCTTGAAAATTAAAAATTAATTATGCCATAAATAGGCTACATGCATTCCTGATTGGTGATCATTGTTTACTCTGGACTTAAATAAGCAGTAAATAGGCTACATGCATTCCTGATTGGTGATGATGTTTACTCTGGATTTAAAATAGATTAGTGTAAATCCTTACAACAAACAAAATTGAAAAATACTTTGTTCAGGGTGTGATGAATTACCAACTTGAACATTAATTGTGCCAGGAGCTTAAGAACATTTCACTTAACAATTGAGAGTTATTGCACTTCTTTACCTATAGTCCATCATTAGCACTAAATGAACATTTTCAATCATACTGAGTTTGAATATAATTATTGAAAATAATACCTACATTTTTTTACTTTTGACCTCCCCCCCATGCAATACCTCGAAATGTAATGTACAATTGTAACTAGATGGGGGTGGGGGTGGGGGGGCATTAAATACCAAAGAAGATAATAGAGAAAGAAAAAAACTTTTGGCATTTAGCATATCATATCACCTTTCCAGTTCAGTGTAGAAAATTTCAAGTCTGTAAACAAATTTAACAAAAATTCTCCATCATAAAAGTGAAATCTATAAGTTACCATTTTAAAAGCAAGACAATACAGCAGAACTATGATATAACAGAAGCAAGATACTTTAAATACATGTGTGAAAAAAGTATTTCCACATCTTTCATGGCATCTAATTTTTAAAAACTGTACAACCTAAACACATTACAATGAACAAACATACGAGGTCACGAAACGTGTACAAATCATAAGCAGACTGACCAATTGACCTGACGACAAATAGGTATAGTGGTTGGTATACATTTGATATACATGTAACTGACAAAGCTAGATTTACAAGAACATGCAAAAAACACTGCTTCTAACATCACTGCTCTTGGTCCCAAACAATGCAACAGGTCATTTTTATTTGTCTAAAACATTCAGTGCTACATAATCATATTTGGAAAAAGGCAACAAATCCCAGCAAACAGTGATGTATTTAAAATGAGCCCAAGGAGCATTTGTCCATCTAACATTGTCTCTGTTCTGCAAAATCAGACAAATCTCTCTATTTCTTGAATACAGGCTCAGAAAGAGAAAAAAATTCAAAAAGTGTAGTGAATATTCTCATGACCTCCTTGGCTGGATATAACACTGCCTAATAGCCATTGTATCGGATGGGTGGGAAATGGTTGAACCGCACAGGTTCCTCATATTTATCCGGGTTATACAAGCCCCACTTGGGTACAGGCACCTCCTTAGGGATTGGATCAGGGGTGGGATGGGTATTAAATCCATAGTAGGCCTTGTTCTGTGGCAGAGGTTTCAATGTGTCTTTCTGTATCACTTCATTGGTTACAGAGATGAAGTCATCATTAATTCTGTTTGTTGGCTTGGACGGATACTCATATGCCCAACTCATGTTCTTGTAGTCAGCTAAAAGAAATACAAGGCATATATACATATATATATATATATATATATATATATATATATATATATATATATATGTGTGTGTGTGCTATGGTCAGGAGCAGATTGAAGGGGATGGAGTGTGGGTGGAGCTGACATGTGCCCCCTTAAATATAACAGCAAAACAACTGGAACATTTCCAAGAGTAAATTTTCTTCACAGTTAGATCATTAAAAGTATGGCACATGAATACTTAAAATGCAGGAGCTTTTAGGGCTTCACCCTCTGGGCCTGCACTAGAGGTTCCATCACAGAGTCTCATCACCTGTATTTTTATGCCCCCTCCCCAAAATAACGTTTCTGAGTTCGCCACTGGTGATTATTAGAAATAATGCAACAGAAAGCAATTTAAATTCTATATTGAAAAAAATTGCAGTGCAATATTGTTTTAGTTCTTTTTATGAGAGATAGACTCAACTAGAGACTCAATAATCTATGATCATCTAATACAGGTATTTCATGCTAATATCATGAGTGCTGGAGGAATGAGAAAATTGTACCTTTCCCTTTTCTTTTTTTAAAAATTCTATCATAAACAACATACAAAACTCATTCTAATCCATCATTAAGAGTTCATTTATGACATCATTACTAACAAAATGCAACAATGATCTCGATATCTGATATGCTTCATGTTACATGGGTTGTCTGTTTTTGATGATACAGAGCTATTGTTGTTTAGGGATTACTATTCCTTTCTGGTCAATGCATCACCTCACATCTATATAGTGTATCAAATCTGGTGTTTCTGGCATATGATGGGTTTTAAGAGGTCAAGGAGAATTTTAATTTAGGCATGACTCCACACACTGTGATGTCTGCCTTAGCTGTCTCTGACATCATATATTGTAACTTCCAATATGTGAGTTTTATGTCATTGCTTTCATATTAACACATCATTCCAGATCTTATTGACTCTACTTCATCTTACCAACAGACCCCTCCGGTGGCCTAGTCGTTAGAGTGTCCGCCTCTGATGCGGGAGGTCATGGGTTCGATCCCTGTCCAAGTCATATCAAAGACTTACAAAAATGGTACTAACAGCTGCCTCGCTTGGCGCTCAGCATAATAGGTTAGTGTTAGGACTGGTTAGCCTGGTGTCAGGATAATGTGACTGTGTGGGACATCATGCTACATTGTATGCGGCATGATGCCCCAGTGCTAGACATCACTATAAACTGCCACACTGCAGACATCGTAGCGATATGACTGAAAAATTGTTAAAGCTACGTTAAAAATCCAAATCACATCACATCATCTTACCAACAAGGCAAGAGTTTTTGCCAGAGCTTTGCATTTCCTATTGTCCATTATTCTACTTCTTTATTATTTAGCTATCATAATCGAAGTAAAGCTTATTAAGAATATTTGCCAAGGTTGTTTAACATTTGCATTGAGCTTATCATCAAGCATGGGATTATCATCAGATCAGAACATTAATGTTTATGCTTCTATTTCTACTTGACGTATTAGACAAGGGCTTAAACTGGGGTTCTATGGAACACCATGTACTGCCTTGGGATCACACAAAGATGTTTTGATTTTGAAAACTTCCACAGAAAGTCTGAAAATTAAAACACTACTGTTAACAAGCAGGGAGTGATAACATCTCAAATGCTAATGCATACAAGTTAAATGACTGTGTGCCTATGATTCATAGGAGAGAATTTATATTTACAAATATACCTCTGCGTATTGTGTTGACTCGCCTGCGATACCAGTCGGGAGTTGTGGAGGAAGCTTTCCAGGCATACCAGTCTGGCTGCTCTGCAGCCCATTTTCTCCATCCAGCCTGTGGAGAGTGTTCAAAATATGAAACAATCATCTAAGGATCTTTCCAAATGATGTCTGATGCAATATTTTTAGTGGCACAAATTAGTTTTTTTGTGATAAAAAAGATGAATTACAGTTTGGTCTTTGGAAAAAAGAATAAATTTGAGGAAAGAAGTCTGTATGTACTTCTACAATGATAAAATCTGGCAAAGGTGATATAATTTCATATGAGGGATATCTTAATTGTTCTGATTATTTTGTTAAAACTTTTTTGTTTGTTAGAACTTGTTGATAAATGTAATGCAGACAAAATAATGTTTTATAAAATGATCTGTAACTAGATGCACAACTCGCCAGACACCTGCATATATATGTATGTGATGTAATATAGGTAAGTGACAGTTACGTAAAATGTCAAACAAATACAATTCTGCTACTGTGCAAAGAGTATACTGTAAAATCCATTTGTGTCATCATTTTTGGTCATAAATCCATGAAAGATAACCCACATTCTGGAAGACTTGTCAGTTGTTGTTGTTGTTGTTGTAGGGTTTAACGCCATTTTTCAGCATGCGATAGGCTATACATGGCGGCCAGTATTAATGGTGGAGGAAGAAACCGGAAAATCCCCGGAAAGAACCACCGACCCTCGAGAAGCTACTGGCAAGCTTTCTCACATATCCACATTGGCCGAATCCAAGACTCGAACCCATGCAGACAGAGGTGAGATGGCAGTGATCCGTAACGGAGAGCGCTTTAGACCACTCGGCCACTCGGGGCCCCGACTTGTCAGTAACTGGAGACTGAGAAGTGGATGCAGCAAAGGAAGTAATATATATGAATGCTCAATACACTCTGGAAGATATTTCTATTATCATGGGCATAATAATTCCTCACCTGTTTTAATATATTGAAGAATCATTTTAGGTTCAAAAGGTTTCTACAAGATGGGTCCAACATTTGCTAATAACTGATCAAATACAGTCAGGTTGAATTGCTAAACAGCTTACTTGCCAAATGTGAAAAATGAGACACTTTAATGAGGTTGCCACAGGTGATGAAACGTGGATTTACTGTTTATAACATTATTCAAGATAAAATAATCAAGTTTTAATTAGAGAAAAAGATCATATGTCTATGAATCACTAAATGTAGCAGGGACAGTCAAAAGTTTTATATGCATCTTTTTTCAATGCAAAAGGTTTGGCCATCCAGGTGAGTGTGCCTGGCTAAGCTAGTGTCACTGGGAATCTTTATGCCTCCATAGTGTTGCCAAAGTTGTAAAACACTACTAAACCATGTGTCCATTTACAAGTATGAGGTATCCATCTAATGTCTGACACCTCACTGTCAGGCCAGGCCTTATGGTTTCAGGAGGCCCAAGGTGCCATGCTGGCAGTGGGGCTGGCTAGTGGAGTTACTGTAGTATGCCTCTTTTCTTTGTCGGTTAATGTGTGGAGGCCCAGAAGGTGTGGGGCCCACAGCAACTGGTTTGCTCTTGTTGCTCTAAGGCAGCAGTCCTGTTCACTGTTGCATAAATCTGCTGTTGTGACAGACTTCCTTCAGCATCCTTACTTTGTCATATTTAATGCTTCATACAATGCCGATTTAACTCTAAGTGATATTTGTCTCAATCCTGTTATCAAAGATTTGCTGAGTAGCAGATGATTTGAAAAGTGCCATGCAGCTGGAAAAGTTAGTGCAGTTTTCCAGTATATTGAGCAACAAACACCAAAGTGAATGTAAAATGTAATTAAATAGGATAATCATAAATTTGGAAAGTACATAGAGATGCATGGGGATTATTTTGAAAGAATTAACTGATGTACTGTTCACTGATTAAGTACTTTGTTGTACAGCATGCGAATATTTATAACTTTGAACATATACATCAGTATCCACCTTAAAAATTAAAAATATCCTTTAGACACAAATAAATATAGACGAACACAAATAAATATAAACCAGCACAAATTGTAATGACTTACACGTGCAGCATCTGGATGACTAGAATGATAAACACTCCACTCGTGTAGTTTTGGCTGTTGTGATTGATTCCATTCATTTAGTCGGGGCTGCCTTGTAAAAAAAATAGAAAATGAGCTCGATATGTGATCTACAAAAGAAAGCCCCCATTGGATCAGAAATAAAGCACATTCAAAGCAAAAATAAAATCTCCCACATGTCCATTTAAGTCAGTTTTTCTGGCATTTTGCATCTCTGCTGTTTCAAATTTACAGACTGATATAATAAAATATACAGTATGGTCTTCACAGTTCGGCTTAGAATACTTTAAGTGAAAGATTATAATTTTACTACCTTAATCAGTACACTTATATGTAGAAATGTTCAAAAGGTATTTCATAAAACAATGAAATATGCATATTAGGTAAGTATATGGTTTGCTATGCACATTTAAGTTACTGATTTGATGACTGTTATAAGGATAATGACCAGGTTTACATGTTAGTCAATGAAGGAGTTCCCCAATATACAGTTGCTTGTGATTGTCAACTTATGAAGAATTTTAAATTGTATAGGTATACTTTCGTTGTCTGTCTGACATACTATTTTATTTAATTTTAAATTTTTTTATTTATTCTCATCGAACTTAAAAACATGGAAATGAGAGGCACCTGATTATTTGCATCTTAGTATACCCAACCCCTATGGAACAAGATAATAGACTAGGGTGATTATTTTCAGAATTCAATAACACTGGACACTCCTTTACATACGCACACAAGCAAAATTAATCAAGAAGGTGACAGATCAGCTGAAAACCGGACAGTCGGACATAAAACCGGACTAATGACCATCCTGTAACATAGGCTCTGATAGATTAGAGAACTTAAATGTAAAGTATGATGCTTTTATATCTATATACTCTACTCACAGGCACTTGATTCTGGGGTAAACTAATGTGTACACTCACTATATAGTGAGTGTACACATTAGTTTACCCCAGAATCAAGTGCCTGTGACTCTACTACTGAAAAGAATAAATGTAACTAATCTCACCATTGTTTAGGAAGTTTAGCAGGTGTGGAGAGAAACTGCTGTGATGCTGCCATATCACACTCGATCTACGAGGTTCTGCGCGCGGATTGCAGCTCTGCAGTGCTCTCAGCGATACCAGTTGTCAAGCATTAAAATTCACTTGTACAGCGATACGTCGTCGACACTCTTTGCCATCTCGTGTTTCAATCAGAAATATAATCACAAAAATGAAAACTGTATTTAGGTGTATAAATTAATCGAGCTTATGCACAAAAACGTGGATTACATAATCTGATTCGTTTTTTAAAACAAAGAAAACATTAAATACAAACTTTGGTTTGTTGATGTTTTAAGCGGCCCGGTTGTTTGCGTTATCATGACAACGAATCCATTCAAACAAATCTTTGTATGGAAGATGATATGCATCAGGCAGATATTGTTTTCATCCCAAGATATTTAGAATGTTATATAAATTGGACACTGCATTTTTTATTTTGCTTTAGGCTATACAAGGTCTGGTTGCGATAGGCAGTAGCCGGAAGTATTTGTTTTTTTCGTTTGTAGTGATCTTAAGCCTAGCGTAAATTGACAACGCCAAACGATCAAGATGTCGATGGCAGACACTTTATTTTTCAACGGCGCTCAGCAGAAATACCCGTATTTTCAAAACTATCCTCCCAATGTCCCTAAATACCCAAGTTCTCAAGAAATGTTCAGGTAATATTTATGTATTTATGTGTGTGTGTGTGTGTGAGTAGCAGGAGCTGCAGCGGGCTTAAAATATAAAATATTATCATGAGATGATATTGCGTAAGAATGTTGGTCAAATTGTTTAGGAAAGGTGGGAAAACAGATTCATGTGCTTGTATATGCCATTTGGGCAATGCAGCCACAGTCCTCTTTTTATTTAACACTGAAATATATATGACTTACTGACTCAACTTTCTAGAATTATAGGTTTAAAACCACCATGAAAGCAGAATGTTAATGGAAAACAATTTTAAACATTCCGAATGAGGTCAAATGGCTATTGTCTCTAACTGCATTTCAATTGGCTATTCAATAAATAAACCTGATTTCACAAATTTCAGAACTTATGTCTTCCATATTCCGAAACATGCATTATTATCTGCATGTATGGTAATCCAGCCTAGATAGTCGACAACATTGCTGAATCTGCAGGTATGATAATCCAACCTAATTAGTAGACAACATTATGAATTGTGCATATATGGTAATTCAGCTTAATTTGTAGAAAACATTACCAAAGTAGTATGTATGGTTTTCTTGCCTAATTAGTAGACAACATTACCAAAACTGCATGTATGGTAATCCAGCATGATAGTAGACAACATTACTGAACCTGCATGTATGGTAATCCAGCCTAATTAGTAGAAAACATTACTGAATATGCATGTATGGTAATCCAGCCTAATTAGTAGAAACATTACTGAATATGCATGTATGGTAATCCAGCCTAATTAGTAGAAAACATTACTGAATATGCATGTATGGTAATCCAGCCAATAAGTAGAAAACATTACTGAATATGCATGTATGGTAATCCAGCCTAATTAGTAGATAACAATACCAACACTGCATAGTTGGTTATCCAGCCTGATTAGTAGACTACAATACAGAAATGAACCAAAATGTACACATGAGAACCAAAACATTATTCTAATGATGGGGTATAAAAAAATAATTTGAATAATATTTTTTAGAAAAGCTTAATTGTAGTTCAGTTAATAAGTCATAGAAATATGAAAGTGAATTTAACAAAACACTTTGCATACAGATATCAGTACTTTTAAAAAGGCTTACCAGAGGGAAAGTAGACTGGTCTATGTTTAATTAATAAAACTACTTTTAGAATGTTCACAGAAAAGGTTCACACAATCAAATTTAGGTTGTTGACATCATCAAATTTTATATTTCATGGTGCATACAACAAAGAAAAATCCTTAAAAAGTCAATTCTATCATCCAAACACCATGAAATTTGTCAACAACTTCCTGAATTTTGTCTAAAATATCATGAATTTGCTTTGGGAGTACAAAACATTAAATCTGAATAAAATATATCACATTTTAAATTCAGAAACTTTGTTTACATACTTTTCTAAACATTAAGAATAACAAATAAAATGGGATAAAATTCAGTAGATCAAATGGCACATGACATTGTTTTTTGCCAGATGAAGTAGCATCCTTTTCATGCAATAGAATGTTGATTATTTTCATGCCTTTTTCTGCTTTTCTGTCCATTTATGCTATGATTAACAACATAACATAATGAAAAAAGTTCTCATGTGTGAAAAAGTAATTCTCATGAACATTTGAAGTCCATGAACACTCCTTGACAAACAGCTAATTTTTGCTGTATGAACCATATAATTATATAATAGCTTTTTAATTAGTGTTTATTCTGGGTGTGTAAAATAGTTTAATAATTGTTAGCTTGATGGGTTCAGTGCAGTTTTTGAGATGTTTTAACCCCCTGTTATGTGGAATTAATAATAAAGCAGATAAACTTATTTTTGCAGGTTTGAAAAGCCTGAAAAATATACAGCAAAGGTTGGGAGACAATCATATCAGGTATCTAAGCATTACTTGCTCAGAGGCAACATTTACTAATGGCAATAAAAGAAACAATTGCAGTTCTGCCCAATTCTTCTCCTTCAAAAGACCATGAAGGAGAGGGAGAGTTAATGTTACCTTTTATCATTTGTATCCTTAGTTTTTGAGAATATTTTTCTTTCACATTTTTTGTTGCTTTTTTATGTGCATGCATTAAATTATAAACTGTATACTTCAGTTTATAGTACTTTTTCCTTCATGTTTTCTGTGCCACATTCATTACATGCATGTGAATTATAGCTGTATCCTTAGATTTATATCACTTCTTTCTTCATGTTTCCTCTCCATATACTTTTACATAAATGCAAATAAATTATAACTGTATCATAAGATCTGTAGAACTTTTTCCATCAAATTTTTCTATCCATGTGCTTTTATATAGCTGCAGCAATATTGTTTGCAAAGACTGGGTAAGTCTCTGTCAACATTAGCACACATATTATTGACTTATAGGGTGATTATTTGTCAAATATTATGTTTTGGAGAATTTAACCCCTCTTTTGACATCAATGATCTAATAAGACAGTGTTACCCCATGTTTCATGTCCTATAAACTTAATAAACATTTGATTGGACTGAAATCAAATTTGGCACCTGAATGTCCTATTGTTGCTCAACTTGAATACCTAAGGAGAGAAGGGTGAAAGTAAAATTCATACAAGTTAATTTCAGAGTGTTCGAGTTTTTACTGAGTTAAATATTTGGAACTTACTACTTTAGATGGATTCTTGGCTGCTACTCAGTTGTTTCTTATCAGAAGGAGCATGCAGAGATGGAACACAAATGCCCCTCAGAGTGCCTAAATGCAAAACTTAGTCAGTCAGACATAAGGCTGCAAAGTGTACATGTGTAAACAGCTTACCATAGTTTAGTTTACTCTTGTAAATGTTTACAAAATCATTAAACTTATAAACAAACATGCATGTAACTGTCAGTGATGCAAGGATTACCAATTCCATATTAAATTATCTCTTTTTAAGAGGACTGTTTAGGAGGATTTTTGTTATTTCTTTTCTTTAAAGTATGGATGATTTTCACATCCAATATGACACAGCTGGAAAAAAGTTGAGACTTGATGAGAAATGGTTTTGCTGCACATTAGAGAAAATTAAAGATATGTTGATTTAGATATAATGTTGACAGACAATTCTTTAAACTTAATTTTAATTTTGTTTTCTCTGAAAAGCAAGGTTTTTATCGGAACCTTAAGTGAGTAACATAAATCAAAACAGTTTCATCTCACTGCAGATCCAACAAAAACATCCTTTGTGCGTGTTTAGGCAGTATATGTGTTTGCATTTATTTTGATCTTGTACATTATGTAATATATGTTGCAGTATGAAATACAGCCCCAATCCTATGTATTTTTTACCAATTTTTTTTATATTAAAGAAAGATGTCATAGTAAGTAGCAAGGGACTTACAGCAAATGAAACAAATATATACAGATTGTTACTGGCTTATATATAAATAGTTGTTGGCTGTCAGCCTAACATGAAGATGGAAGGAAAGGTTGAGTTTTGAATCAGTCATTGTATACCATGTACATATTTAGAAATATTGGTAAATGTTGTAGCCTTTGTCAGATAAGTATGAACAAAGGTAACACTATATTCTCCTTCCACATTCATGGAGGGACATAAAACTGAATATTAGATTATGATATAGTATCAGTTAATACCTTTGTAATGGTTCAAAATAAACATGTCAACTGTTTTAGCTCTTAGCCTATTAGTCACAGAAAGAAGATGTGTTTCTGCAAAGGCCTGTTGCAAGTTACTACTAACTCTTCCTAAATTATTGGGAGGATTGCCATAAAACTTTATCAACACATTAAGTCTAGTTGGTTCTAAATGGTGCCTTTCAGAAATCTAATATGGCAGCCATCTTGAGAATCCTAAAGCTAATCATCCAGAATGGATATTTGTATTGATATAGTTTTTACAGAAAGACTTTTTTATGATTTCAAGTTGGTTCTCAATGAAACTGGCACCATCCCACAGACTGTATGAGATATCTGATATGACTGCCATAGCGATCTTGAAAATCTTGTTATGTTGTTGGTCATAATTGAAAATTATCCCATAATCTAACAATATGGCCACCATGGTGACCATCTTAAAAATCTTGTTATGGTTATTTGTCCTTGAATAGATGGAATTTTGAACAAGACTTTGCATTTAGCTGCATTCTAATAAACAGATTGATTGTTGGTACTTGGTTGGCATTGAATTGATTTGGAAGGAAATAGTTTGAATTATATTTTTAGCTATACTGGATTCTCTCTCTCTCTCTCTCTCTCTCTCTCTCTCTCTCTCTATATATATATATATATATATATATATATATATATATATATATATATATATATATATATATATATGATACATAAAGATCTATAAATGGACTTCTATTATTTAACAGATTGTTGATATATCTGAAGAACACCTTGAGTGATATCACTTGGGTAACTTTTTTGTAGAGTGGGGTTTCTCTCAAAAATATTACTTATAGATTTAACCAGAATTAGTAACCATGTTGTTATATCTTGATTTGTCTACATACATGATTTTTTGGTTCTTTTTTTTGTTTATGTTAGTTTTAACAGTGCTTTTAACACATTATGTCTGTATCATGCCAATGAAATGAGAGGAAAGTTTCTTTTCTAGGGCAGCCAACCCAGGTTGGTCTGGATGGGTATCAAGCACTGGCATCTATTTATGAACCTGTTAAATCAAACTTAAGAAAATAGTTTTGCTAGTAAATTAGGTCTGTTGGAGATTTTCAAGACTATTTGAGATGGATCCAATACTTATTAGTTTAAAAAAAGATATTAACGTATCTTAGACTTTTTCAAATTAATTTTTGCCAGTAGAAGGTACAACTCTTTGAGACAACCTTTCTTCTTACATTTCCATCAATAAATTATTGTCTTTTTGAAAACAAATCTGTAATGACTGTCCTTTTTTAAAAATATCTATAATGACTGGCCTTTAAAAAAAAAGTCTGTAATGACTGTCCTTTTTAAATGAAAATGGACTGTTATTGGTCTTTGCTGATGGAGATTGCTAATAACAGCAAGCAGGGTGACAAAGGAGAAATAGCAAGAGGGCATAATAGACCAGTTTTCTGGAGGCATGGAGTTCCACCCCACCCCACCAAGTTTTCAGATCCCTGGATGAAAAAATACAAGCGGGAGGCTTTGCCTTTCCACACCCTCATGCACAAAAAGGTCCATATCAACTCTTCAACTGGAAGACCTTTTAGACCAATCACACTAAAATAGATATCCCCCAAGGATAATGCACCCTCTTGCTGGCATTGGGCTCCACAGCTTGAATAGCAGTCAGCATGGTAGGTGTTCATGCAGAAATGCTGTATCTATGTTTAATTTTTCTCATTGACAAACCTTAGCTGCTCAGATAAGCATGCAAAAATGTGCTGTGGTAAAAACACTTATGATCAAGACCTGCATAAAAAGTTGTGTTGGCAAATGCTGTAACATTCACCTAGATAGTCTATTTGAAAGGGGGTGGAACTTACCTTTATAATGGGTGTGGGAAGAGTGTTAGAGAGAGAGTTCTAATCTTTGTGTGCCTTTTGAGCTGTCTAGTCTTGTCTTAAGAGAAAAAAACAGGCTGAGGCCTGCCAACAGGTAATGGATGAAGTTTTATGATAAAGCATTATAGATAATATAAATCTAGATAAAAGATGGTCATTTAGAAATATGACTCAGTGAACAAGCCAGACAATAGTAGTGACTTTGATCTTGACTATTAGATGCCACCTCCAGTTACCCCACCCAGAGGTCATGAGGATTGTGTCTTTGCATTTGCCACCTGTATGATGCCAAAAATGAGTGAGAATGATGCCATTGCATTTGCTTTTTCCACATGGTACGCCCTAATTTATTCTGCCCAATCGTAGGCGGTGGTCCCTAATCTTTCCCAAAGAAATAATTCCTTTCATCAGGTTTAGACAGCTCAGAATCTGTGAACGACAGTGCATGACAATTTCCCTTTGAAAATATGATAAGTGGACATAGGTTTCTACCAAGCGGTTAGGGTTGGTAGCTCAAATGTTTACTTTCTAAGGACTGTGTTAAGATACCCCAGTCAATTCCACTGGGTTGAAATGCTGTCCCTTTGAATTTTACACTGACATGGGGGGAGATGAACAAAAGAGGTCAAAGTAACCCTTCACAATGACTTTTCAGGCTTAAATGCAATAAGACTTTAATGCTCAATGCATTCAACTTTAAAATTTTGACTATATGAAAAAGGGAGAGACAGCAACATGCTTAGGTTGTAATGATTGTACTGATATCTGTTCATATCATCCTCAGTGATATAGATATTGAATATTACCATAATGAATATCAGATCACCATCATTGTATGTTGTCTTTACCATCTCAGATACACTGACCTGGTCAATTTGACCATTCAGGATGCCATCTGAGATGAGCCATAGGCATTCTAATTGCTAGGGGGATGATAAATTTGTAGCTGACAGTTGACCATATTTGGCTCAAAGATGCCCAAACCTTCTGCACAAGTGAGAAGCATGACAAGATAACTCTTGTCTGTGATAACCCTAAAACCCTTGCAGAAAAGGTGAGACTCACACTGAAGAAGATTCAAAAGCTAATGGTAAGCACATGATATGATGCCTGGTGACGAACTCTGGCAAACTTAACCATCTTGTGCACATTGACATCAAAGTGGAACTTTTGTTGGAGTGCCAGAAAAATGCATGCTTAGATACATATTGACTTACTAGAACTGTCTCATATACCCACCTTGTGTTCAACTGTCTCATATACCCACCTTGTGTTCAACTGTCTCATATACCCACCTTGTGTTCAACTGTCTCATATACCCACCTTGTGTTCAAGTGGTTGCAAGGCAGAACAGCTAAAGAGTTAAAGCTCTGAGTCACTGATGGACAACACATCTTTGATAACCATGAATATCCCTATTACACGAGTCAGAAAGATTCATCAAGATTAAAAAAATAAAGCATTTACAGTCATGGGAGAATCTGTTTGACAAAACAAAAAACTGTGCAGCCTTAAACAAGCAGCAAGACTAGGCTAAAAATTAATTTGTCAACTTACTGCTGACTTCTGGGCTGTCCATGTCAGGTGAAACCATGAGTGGAGATCTAAACGTCACCAGCATCTTTTTCCATTGACAAAAAAACATCTTGAACCATACAATAGGTTACATGTATATGTGGCTAGGATGAAAAACAGGCAAGTGGTTTTTCACAAAAGTGGTGCTGTCTTGAATAAGTTTGGGGGCAAGTTTTACACATTTCAAACATAATGATGGTGCAAGCCTGCTGAACTTGTACATTAATTTCTCCACAGGCTAATCATGCTGCAACAAGGTATTCTATCTACAGCTGCCTTAAGCCACTGTTGTTAGCAAAATACATGACTTTGATGAAAACTTCAGCATTACTCTTGTCTCATTCCATTGTAATTAAAAAGGAGAGTTTTGAAGTCTTTAGTACAGTGGAACAGCACCAGCAATCAAACACACACACACACACAGAGGATTACAAGTTTACCCAGCCAAGTCAAGATGATATTCAGCTTTATACCCAAGTGGCCTGTTTAAATGAGCTGCAGAATTGTTAGGCTTAAACATTCATTAACAGCATTTACAAAAATAGAGAAGGCAGTCTAATCATCATGGATGCAAACTTAGAAAAAAGGACTCCATTCCTATCAGGTAGATGTGTCACAAATTAAGATCCTTTGTTCTGTCGTGAAATCTATCTTTTACCCAGTAATTTCTCACACTCCGTTTTAAATACTTGAAGTTAGACTTTTGTACCTCAGAGAAAAAAACAGGAAAAGAGACTGTTTATATAAAGCTATACTTGCTAATTCAGGAAATTAGACTTCATTTGAGTGACTGCAGATGCAAACCCACATTTGCTATTGGTCTTTCCCAGATATTTAACAAATGAAGCACCTAGATTTTACCACTGTAACTCCAAAGTCAGTTGTTTATGCATAGCTAACCCCTTCAGCAACAAGCAAAATAACTGATGAGCTATAGACTCCAGTAAATCAGAGAGCTCAGACACCAACAATAACAAGAATGGGACATGAGGGGAGCTGTATGCAAAATGTACAGTTGGGGCATTAGTGCCATTGATAGCATTACCAGTGCCCTTAATAAACCCTGCCTTTGCATGGGAGTCTGTGGTGTTGGCCTACTTTCTACCATTATTACCACTGCTGTTGTTGTGGGGCCTGAGGTGGGCAGATTTATTGGCCAGTGTCACCAGGTAAAAGCAAAATGCACAAGCTCTGCATTCTAGCAAAGGCAAGGCTGAATAATACTTCAGACTATACTGTTAGAGAATTAAGAGATGGACATATATGTTTCAGATTAAGGCTTCAGGCTAATTATGGATGAGATTAAAAAATGCAATTAGATGAAACTTGAAATAAGCTCAGGGGTCCAAAAAGTAGCCCTTACAGTGGATGAAGATGCAAAAATACATTCATCCAACATGATCAGCAGGAGCCGTGTACTGCTTTTTCATCAAATAACTACCTGGAAACTCACTGTTGAATTCCAGAACTTTCATGATACACCAACTCTATATGATAACACTGTAATTTCAAGCACTCCACCATATAAATATTATCATATTTCTCTATTTGTCCAAAACTACTAATTTTTATGCTACTGCTTGTAGGGTGACTTACTTCCATATTTTATCTTTAAAATTTTTGATAAACCATGTTCGCTTCACACTACACAAATCCCTGGTTGTATTGTAGCAGCCTTCTCAAATCTGTGTCATTTGCAGGTGGGATATAGGATTTTACCTGGAACCAACATTCCAGTGTCTAAGGTTGGCGCTATTTTAGATTGTTGTATAGCAAGACAAGCAAATCGTGGGAGCCCAGAATGATTCTGGATATTGTAACTCTGAATGTAGTGAAATTCACACAGAAAATGTAAATGATATGTATGCCTTATACTATTTATTCAAAATATTCCAAGGAAAGACCCTACAGGCAGAATGCTGCTAATAAATGCAGCAAATTGCAAATTGGGTCTCCTGTTATCAGAGCTGTATCAACACAGAAATTATGTATTGAGTCCGTTTGTAACAATCAACACATGACCAAGTTTTGGAAGTCAACTAGGTTATATGTATTTTTCTGCTGTTCACTTGAATTAATTTCATTTATGGTTTTGCACACCATGCTGTCATGAATTTAATAATGACCACCTAAATTTAGCACCTTACTGGTCTACAAGCTTCCATCAGTAGCTTACTGGCCTACAAGCTTCCATCTGTAGCTTACTGGCTTACAAGCTTCCATCTGTAGCTTACTGGCTTACAAGCTTCCATCTGTAGCTTACTGGCCTACAAGCTTCCATCTATAGCTTACTGGCCTACAAGCTTCCATCTGTAGCTTACTGGCCTACAAGCTTCCATCTGTAACTTACTGGCTTACAAGCTTCCATCTGTAGCTTACTGGCCTACAAGCTTCCATCTGCAGCTTACTGGCCTACAAGCTTCCATCTGTAGCTTACTGGCCTACAAGCTTCCATCTATAGCTTACTGGCCTACAAGCTTCCATCTGTAGCATGTAAAATATAGTAAAGTCAGTCATAATACACACAGTATTGGTGTCCATAGGGCTGCTCATTACTTTGTATTAATGCCAACAAATTTTAATTTTGTATTGCTTAAGACCATGGAAGCCAAGACAAACAATGCTGTCACTCATACAGGAGTGCATTTGCAAGGGTGGTTCTTAACTTTGATCCCAAATTCAGCTGTTCTAAGTATATGAATGCCAAAACATCTTAAATTGGCATTGCTTGTCAGATTAAATAAAACACATACATACTGGTGGCATTCCTTTATAAACACCACCCATATTTTTATGTGAAGCCCATGTTATTAAGGTGATGGGCCCTGCATCATGCTATCCAAGTTGTTTAATGTGATTGGCTTTTGAGGCCTACAAATAGGAGAAGGCAAATGGGAGAGAATGTGTGCTCCATGTCCCCTAAAAATGGTCTATTTTGCCTCTATGCTGCAGTGTTTTATATCACAAGGGTCTATTTGCTCCAGGTTTTGGAAGTGCTGCAAATGCCACTTTTCACAGTAAATTGTCATTTTGCAAACAGTTTCAAAGTGGGATCAAGAACAACAAACATTATGCAGTTTGAAATGCACAAGATTAGATTTATATTTGCCATTTAAAAATAACACATTTAAAACAAGAATTTGAATGCTTGACTTTAACTGGTATTTGCAGCATTGGACAGACAAGTGGTATGATGATGGCTACCCAACTCTGAGACGTGAGGAGTTACCCAAAGTAGCTGACAGGCATGAACCCTGCTCTCAGCCTTGGCAGTATCAGCTTGGGACCTCAGCAGTACAAAGATGGGACAAGGATGGGAAGGACTGGCCTATATCTAAGATGTACATGCGGCAGGGCAAACCTCCCACGGAAACAATGCGAGCACGGGGAATCAACCGACTATCTCTTCCAAGAGAAGAATCTCTTTACCCATTTTCTAACTACATGACATCAACCTACAGACGGCCTGTCTACTCCGTATATGGTCCCATGCAGAAAGATAAAGTGTATGGGGTGACTCATCAGCATAATCGTCATGGTTACATGTCATTTGAGGATTACTATTAGAATGACTGAAATGGAACTCTGATACATTTTTGGTTGGATTTGTGAATTCACACTTAATTTCCACTCCAAATATTATCAGTATTTCTACCAAGTACAGTGTCCATGGTTGGAGTGGATGAGAATGGTTAATATATATATATATATATATATATATATATATAAATATATATATATATATATAAATATATATATATATATATATATATATATATATATATATATATATATATATATATATATATATATATATATATATATATATATATTAGTTACAAATAAAAGGATAAAGGTGATAAATATTAATAACTATACTATAATTTTAAACTACATTAAGTTCAAGCTTGTTTTAATATTCATGTGCATCCCTAATGTATTGTCAAAAAATATTTCACAAGGATGTGACTGTTCCTGACCTTTATTGTGTGTCATGTCAAAGGTAATGTTCAACCAGTGGCTAATAGAACATTATATTCTAATTTCCCAACAGAGCATCATGCATGTTTTTAACAAGTGTGCTTCTGTAATACATTTTCAGATTAAGTTTTAATTTCTTGAATGTTACCCTTGTGTGGCAGTATGCGAGGGAGAAAGTATTTGCTGTCACTGGTGAGTTCTTATCATCTTTTATATTTGGAACGGAATCAATTGCCCATTGTTATTTGGTAAACATTAAATACATTTAGTCAAGAGTTGAAAACCTTGTCACTGTTTAGAGGGATGAAAATTGAACAGGCATCTATAAACTGGTTCTGTATGGAAAATGTGCCATCCTGTGAATATGTAATTGGATAATGGGCAATACTGTGAATATATAATAGCAGCACAGAGAGAAATATTGAGATACGTGGTCTTTTTCACAAATTGATTGAGACTTGAACCTCTCATCCATTTAAACTGTGATAATGTTAGGTAAGGCATAAATTGGTCCTTTTGTTTGAAACTTAGTTTCCTACAAGTTTTTTTGTTTTTAAATTTGTATTTCAAACTTTTGTTATCAGGTTTTTATACAATTAAAAGAATAAACTCGCATATATGAAATAAAGTATCAATAAATTATAGTCATTTGTTTGTATATCTTAGTTGGCATTCATGATTGTTTTTTTCAAGCACATGTACATGGCTATATTAAAAACATGAAATGAATAAATATTAAGTTCAGATTTAACATTTTGACACATTAAATTTGTAGTTATGGAGACTCGAATTGCAATACTTTTGAAAGCACAAAGCCCCATTGGAGTTACACAAGTGTAATGGGCCTAGAAGTTGGCACGATGTCATTTCCTATGCCAAATGCCACGCTTAACCATGTATAATACACATCCATACATCCAACACAATTTACCTAATATGACAGGTGCCACAGTTGACCATATAATAGGTATCTATTCATCCAACACAGTGACACTTAATATGACAGGTACCATAATGACCATGTATAATATGTTTCTATACATCCAGCACAATGGCACCTAATGTGACAGGTACCATAATGACCATGTATAATATGTCTCTATACATCCAACACAATGACACTTAATATAACAGGTACCATAGTTGACCATGTATAATATGTATCTATACATCCAGCACAATGACACCTAATGTGACAGGTACCATAGTTGACCATATATAATATGTATCTATACATCCAGCACAATGACACCTAATGTGACAGGTGCCACAGTTGACCATGTATAATATGTATCTATACATCCAGCACAATGACACCTAATGTGACAGGTACCATAGTTGACCATATATAATATGTATCTATACATCCAACACAATGACACCAAATATGACAGGTGCCACAGTTCACCAAGTATAATACGTGTCCATCTATCCAGCACAATGCCTTCTAATATGATAGATACCATAGTTGGTCATGTATAATACATGTCCATTACACAATGGCACCTCATGTGCCACATTTAACCACGTATAATGCACATCCATTACACAGTGGCACCTCATATGTCATGTGCCACAGTTAACCATATATAATACACATCCATACATCCAACACAATGACACTCCATATGCCATGTATTACAGTTATCCAATGTATGACACATACATCCAACACAATGACACCTAATTTGCCAATTATAATACACAGCTGTAACTCATATGCCAGGTACCATTGATGACACATCAAACACAATTTCAAAACAAAAATATTGTCACATTGTGCTTGCCAATAAGATCCACACAGTTAGTTTAAATTTACTAATGATTTTACATAGCATAGACTGTGATTTTCAATTGCATTATGTAATGGAAGGTCTGGGTCTAAATTCTTTGCAGTTGGCTCCATTCTATTTACAGGTGAATAATTTATCAGGTTCCATCATTCTGAGGGCAAAAACCTATTGTCCAGCCTTCAGCACAAATGACAGGAACTGAATGGCCACAAGATGGACACCATACTGAATGGCCACACGATGGATACCATACTGAATGGCCACAAAGATGGACACCATACTAAATGGCTACAAGATGGACAACATACTAAATGGCCAACCGATCAACACCACACTGAATGGCCACATGATGGACACCATACTAAATGGCCACAAAATGGACACCATACTAAACGGCTACAAGATGCACAACATACTGAATGGCCACAAGATGGACACAATACTGAATGGCCAAAAGATGGACACCATACTGAATGGCCACAAAATGGACACCATACTAAATGGCAACACGATGGACACCATACTGAATGGCCACACTATGGACACAATACTGAATGGCCACAAAGATGGACACCATACTGAATAGCCACACAATGGACAACATACTTAATGGCCACATGATGGACACCATACTGAATGGCCACAAGATGGACACCATACTGAATGGCCAAAAGATGAACACCATACTGAATGCCCCAAAAAATAGACACCATACTGAATGGCCACAAGATGGACACTATACTGAATGGCCACAAAATGGACACTGTACTGAATGGCCCCACGATGGACACCACACTGAATGGCCACACGATGGACACCATACTGAATGGCCACAAGATGGAAACCATACTAAATGGCCACATGATGGATACCATACTAAATGGCCACATTATGGACACCATACTGAATGGCCACATGATGGACACCATATTGAATGGCCACACAATGGACACCATACTGAATGGCCACATGATGGACACCATACTAAATGGCCACAAGATGGACACCATACTAAATGGCCACAAAGATGGACACCATACTGAATGGCCACATGATGGACACCGTACTAAATCGGCACAAGATGGACACCATACTAAATAGCCACATGATGGACACCATACTGAATGGCCACAAGATGGACAACATACTGAATGGCCACATGATGGACACCGTACTAAATCAGCACAAGATGGACACCATACTAAATAGCCACACGATGGACACCATACTGAATGGCCACAAGATGGACAACATACTGAATGGCCACAAGATGGACACCATACTGAATGTCCAAAAGATGGACACCATACTGAATGGCCACAAGATGGACACCATACTGAATGGACACCATGCTGAATAGCCACATGATGGACACCATACTGAATGGCCACAAAATCAACACCATACTGAATGGCCAAAAGATGGACACCATACTGAATGGCCACAGGATGGACACCATACTGAATGGCCACAAGTTGGACAACATACTGAATGGCTACAAGATGGATAACATACTAAATGGCCACATGATGGACACCATACTGAATGGCCACATGATGGGCACCATACTAAATGGCCACAAAGATGGACACCATCCTGAATGGCTACAGGATGGACAACATGCTGAATGGCCACAAAATGGACATCATACTGAATGGCCAAAAGATGGACATCATACTGAATGGCCACAAAATGGACACCATAATGAATGGCTACAAGATGAACAACATACTAAATGGCCACAAGATGGACATCATACTGAATGTCCACATGATGGACACCATACTGAATGGCCACACAATGGACACCATAATGAATGGCCACATATTGGACACCATATTAAATGGCCACAAGATGGACACCATACTGAATGGCCACACAATGGACACCATACTGAATGGCCACACAATGGACACCATACTGAATGGCCACATGATGGACACCACACTGAATGGCCACAAAGATGGACACCATACTGAATGGCCACACAATGGACACCATAATGAATGGCCACATGTTGGACACCATACTGAATGAGCACAAGATGGACACCATGCTAAATGGCCACAAGATGGACACCATACTGAATGGCCACAAGATGGACACCATACTGAATGGCCACAAGATGGACAACATACTGAATGGCCACACGATGGACACCATATTAAATGGCCACAAGATGGACACCATACTGAATGGCCACAAGATGGACACCATACTGAATGGCCACAAGATGGACACCATACTAAATGGCCACAAGATGGACACCATACTGAATGGCCACAAGATGGACAACATACTGAATGGCCACACGATGGACACTATGCTGAATGGACACCATGCTGAATAGCCACATGATGGACACCATACTGAATGGCCACAAAATGGACACCATACTGAATGGCCAAAAGATGGACACCATACTGAATGGCCACAGGATGGACGCCATACTGAATGGCCACAAGTTGGACACCATACTGAATGGCCACAAGATGGACACCATACTAAATGGCCACAAGATGGACACCATACTGAATGGCCACAAGATGGACAACATACTGAATGGCCACATGATGGACACTATGCTGAATGGACACCATGCTGAATAGCCACATGATGGACACCATACTGAATGTCCACAAAATGGACACCATACTGAATGGCCAAAAGATGGACACCATACTGAATGGCCACAGGATGGACACCACACTGAATGGCTACAAGATGGATAACATACTAAATGGCCACACGATGGACACCATACTGAATGGCCACATGATGGACACCATACTAAATGGCCACAAAGATGGACACCATACTGAATGGCTACAAGATGGACACCATACTAAATGGCCACATGATGGACACCATACTGTATAGCCACACAATGGACACCATACTGAATGGCCACAAAGATAGACACCATACTGAATGGCTACAAGATGGACACCATATTGAATGGACACCATGCTGAATAGCCACATGATGGACACCATACTGAATGGCCACAAAATGGACTACATACTCAATGGCCACAGGATGGACACCATACTGAATGGCCACAAGTTGGACACCATACTGAATGGCTACAAGATGGACACCATACTGAATGGCCACAAAGATGGACACCATACTGAATGGCTATAAGATGGTCAGCATCCTTGATAGCCACATGATGGACACCATACTGAATGGCCACAAAGATGGACAGCATACTGAATGGCCTCACGAAGGACACCATACTGAGTGGCCACAGGATGGACACCATAGTAAATGGCCACACGATGGACACCATACTGAATGCCCACAAGATGGACGCCATACAGAATGGCAATAAGATTTACACCATACTGAATGGCCACAAAATGGACACCATACGGTATGGCCACACAATGGACACCATACTGAGTGGCCACAAGATGGACACCATACTGAATGGCCAAAAGATTGACACCATACTGAATGGCCACAAGATGGACACCATACTGAATGGCCACAAAATGGACACCTTACTGAATGGCCACAAGATGGAAACCATACTAAATGGCCACACGATGGACACCATACTGAATGGCCACATGACGGACACTATACTAAATGGCCACATGATGGACACCATACTAAATGGCTACATTATGGACACCAAGCTGAATGGCCACATTATGGACACGATACTGAATGGCCACATGATGGACACCATACTAAATGGCCACAAGATGGACACCATACTAAATGGCCACAAAGATGGACACCATAATGAATGGCCACATGATCGACACCATACTGAATGGGAACAAGATGGACACCATACTGAATGGCCACAAGATGTACAACATACTGAATGGCCACAAGATGGACACCATACTGAATGGCCACATGATGGACACCATACTGAATGACCACAAGATGGACAACTTACTGAAAGGCCACAAGATGCACACTATACTGAATATCCAAAAGTTGGACACCATACTGAATGGCCACAAGATGGACACCATACTGAATGGACACCATGCTGAATAGCCACATCATGGACACCATGCAGAATTTCCACAAAATGGACATGATACTGAATGGTCAAAAGATGGACACCATACTGAATGGCCACAGGATGGACACCATACTGAATTTCTACAAGATGGACAACATACTAAATGGCCACACGATGGACACCATACTGAATGGCCACATGATGGACACCATACTAAATGGCCACAAAGATGGACACCATACTGAATGGCTACAAAATGGACAACATACTGAATGGCCACAAGATGGACACCATACTGAATTGCGAAACGATGGACACGATACTGAATGGCCACAAAATGGACATCATTTTGAATGGCCACACGATGGACACCATACTGAATGGTCACACGATGGACACAATACTGAATGGCCACAAAGATGGACACCATACTGAATGATTACAAGATGGATACAATATTTAATGGCCACTTGATGGACACCATACTAAATGGCCACAAAGATGGACACCATACTGAATGGCCACAAGATGGACACCATCCTGAGTGTCCACAAGATGGACACCATACTGAATGGCAACATGATAGACACCATACTGAATGGCAACAAGATGGACAACATACTGAATGGCCACAGGATGGACACCATACTGAATGGCCACAAGTTGGACACCATACTGAATGGCCACAAGATGGACACCATACTAAATGGCCACAAGATGGACACCATACTGAATGGCCACAAGATGGACAACATACTGAATGGCCACATGATGGACACTATGCTGAATGGACACCATGCTGAATAGCCACATGATGGACACCATACTGAATGTCCACAAAATGGACACCATACTGAATGGCCAAAAGATGGACACCATACTGAATGGCCACACGATGGACACCATACTGAATGGCAACAAGATGGACAACATACTGAATGGCCACAAAGATGGACACCATATTCAATGGCGAAAAGATGGACACCTTACTGAATAGCCACGAGATGGACACCATACTGATTGGCTACAAGATGGACAGCATACTGGATGGACATCATACTGAATAACCACACGATGGACACCATGCTGAATGGCCACAAGATGGACACCATGCTGAATGGCCACACAATGGACACCATACTGAATGGCCACACAATGGACACCATACTGAATGGCCACAAGATGGACACCATACTGAATGGTCACACGATGGACACCATACTGAATGGCCACACAATGGACACCATACCGAATGGCCACAAGATGGACACCATAATCAATGGCCAAAGATGGACACCATACTGAATGGCCACACAATGGACACCTTACTGAATGGCCACAAGATGGACACCATATTGAATGGCTAGAAGATGGACAGCATACTGGATGGACACCATACTGAATAACCACACGATGGACACCATGCTGAATGGCCACAAGATGGACACCATACTGAATGGCCACAAGATGGACACCATACTGAATGGACACCATGCTGAATAGCCACATCATGGACACCATGCAGAATTTCCACAAAATGGACATGATACTGAATGGTCAAAAGATGGACACCATACTGAATGGCCACAGGATGGACACCATACTGAATTTCTACAAGATGGACAACATACTAAATGGCCACACGATGGACACCATACTGATTGGCCACATGATGGACACCATACTAAATGGCCACAAAGATGGACACCATACTGAATGGCTACAAAATGGACAACATACTGAATGGCCACAAGATGGACACCATACTGAATTGCGAAACGATGGACACGATACTGAATGGCCACAAAATGGACATCATTTTGAATGGCCACACGATGGACACCATACTGAATGGTCACACGATGGACACAATACTGAATGGCCACAAAGATGGACACCATACTGAATGATTACAAGATGGATACAATATTTAATGGCCACTTGATGGACACCATACTAAATGGCCACAAAGATGGACACCATACTGAATGGCCACAAGATGGACACCATCCTGAGTGTCCACAAGATGGACACCATACTGAATGGCAACATGATAGACACCATACTGAATGGCAACAAGATGGACAACATACTGAATGGCCACAGGATGGACACCATACTGAATGGCCACAAGTTGGACACCATACTGAATGGCCACAAGATGGACACCATACTAAATGGCCACAAGATGGACACCATACTGAATGGCCACAAGATGGACAACATACTGAATGGCCACATGATGGACACTATGCTGAATGGACACCATGCTGAATAGCCACATGATGGACACCATACTGAATGTCCACAAAATGGACACCATACTGAATGGCCAAAAGATGGACACCATACTGAATGGCCACACGATGGACACCATACTGAATGGCAACAAGATGGACAACATACTGAATGGCCACAAAGATGGACACCATATTCAATGGCGAAAAGATGGACACCTTACTGAATAGCCACGAGATGGACACCATACTGATTGGCTACAAGATGGACAGCATACTGGATGGACATCATACTGAATAACCACACGATGGACACCATGCTGAATGGCCACAAGATGGACACCATGCTGAATGGCCACACAATGGACACCATACTGAATGGCCACACAATGGACACCATACTGAATGACCACAAGATGGACACCATACTGAATGGTCACACGATGGACACCATACTGAATGGCCACACAATGGACACCATACCGAATGGCCACAAGATGGACACCATAATCAATGGCCAAAGATGGACACCATACTGAATGGCCACACAATGGACACCTTACTGAATGGCCACAAGATGGACACCATATTGAATGGCTAGAAGATGGACAGCATACTGGATGGACACCATACTGAATAACCACACGATGGACACCATGCTGAATGGCCACAAGATGGACACCATACTGAATGGCCACACAATAGACACCATACGGAATGGCCACACGATAGACACCAAACTGAATGGCCACATGATGGACACCATACTGAATGGCCACACAATGGACACCATACTGAATGGTCACACGATGGACACCATACTTAATGGCCACAAAGATGGACACCATACTGAATTTCTACAAGATGGACAACATACTAAATGGCCACACGATGGACACCATACTGAATGGCCACACAGTGGACACCATACTGAATGGCCACACGATGGACACCATACTGAATGGTCACATAGATGGACACCATACTTAATGGCTACAAGATGGACAACATACTAAATGGCCACAAGATGGACACCATACTGAATGGCCACACAGATGGACACCATACTGAATGGCTACAAGATGGACAACATACTAAATGGCCACACGATGGACACCATACTGAATGGCCACATGGTGGACATCATACTAAATGGCCAAAAGATGGACTCCATACTAAATGGTCACAAAGATGGACACCATACTGAATGGCTACAAGATGGACAACATACTGAATGCCCATAAGATTGACACCATGCTGGATTTCCAGAAGATGGACACGATACTGAATGGCCACAAGATGGACACCACACTGAATGGCCACAAAATGGACACCATACTGAACGATTCTGAACGGCCATGCAGTGGACACCACAGTGAATGGCCACATGATGGACACCATACTGAATGGCCACACGATGGACACCATACTCAATGGCCAAAAGATCTACACCATACTGAATGGCTACAAGATGGACACCATACTGATTGCCACAAAATTGACACCATACTGAACCATACTGAATGGCCACACGATGGACACCACACTGAATGGCCACATGATGACACCATACTGAATGGCCACAAGATGGACATCATATTAAATGGCCACACAATGGACACCATACTGAATGACCACATGATGTTCACCATACTGAATGGCCACATATTGGACACCATACTGAATGGCCACATGATTGACACCATACTGAATGGCCAAAAGATGGACACCATACTGAATGGCCACAAAATGGACACCATACTGAATGCCCAAACGATGGACACCATACTGAATGGCTACACGATGGACACCATACTGAATGGCCACAAAGATGGACACCATACTGAATGGCTATAAGATGGTCAACATACTTGATGGCCACATGATGGACACCATACTAAATGGCCACACGATGGACACCATACTGAATGGCTTCAAGATGGACACCATACTGAATGGCCACATGATGGACACCATTCTGAATGGCCACAAGATGGACACCATACTAAATGGCCACACGATGGACACCATACTAAATGGCCACACGATGGACACCATACTGAATGGCTTCAAGATGGACACCATACTGAATGGCCACATGATGGATACCATTCTGAATGGCCACAAGATGGACACCATACTAAATGGCCACACGATGGACACCATACTGAGTGGCCAAAAAATGGACACCATACTGAATGGCCACAAGATGGACACCATATTGAATGGCCACATAATGGACACCATACTGAATGGCCACAAGATCGACACCATAATGAATGGCCATAAAATTTTCCCACTAATCATGTAGTTGTTGTTGTTCTTTGACAGACTCACAGATGCAAGATTGACAATTAATTTATCTAATAGTGAGTTCTGCCGTTTTAGTGTAACTTTTCTAAGACATATCATGGGACATGGACAAGTTAAACCAATAGATGCTAAGGCCAATGCTATCACTGAATTTCCCGTGCCTGTTAATAAAAAGCAAATGATGCGATTTTTAGGTATGACCGGATACTATCGAAAATTTTATTCCAATTTTTTTATAATTGCTGTACCCCTGACAAATTTAATGAGTAAGAAAAACAAGTTCCTATGGACTGAAAAATGTCAGGAAGCTTTTGACAAGTTCAAAGCCATACTTAAAAGCGCGCCAGTTCTTACAGCTCCAAATTTCAGCCAATTATTTGAATTGTCTGTTGAAGCAAGTGATGTTGGGGCTGGAGCAGTTTTGATTCAAGAAGATGAAAGTGGTATTGATCATCCAGTGTTCTATTTTTCTAAGAATTTGAAAAGGTACCAAAGAAATTATTCAACAATCGAGAAGGAATGTTTGACTTCGATATTGGTGTTACAACATTTTGAAGTTTACCTTAGTTCAGCGCCTTCTTCGATTGTTGTGTTTAGTGACCACAACCCCTTTACTTTCATCGGCAAGATGAAAAATAAAAATCAAAGACTAATAAGATGGAGTTTTTTGTTGCAGGAATATGATATTGACATCAGGCACATCAAAGGAAAAGATAATTGAATAGCAGATTCACTCTCCCGTGTATAACAATGTATTTTTTCATGTTCACTGTGTGTAATTTATGAGTTCTTTTTAATCTCATAAATAATTAGTCTGTGGTAAAAAACAAAGTTTTATCGTACAAATCGTTCTGTTTCTTTATGGCGGGAAGTGTTATGTACATTTGATTTAATTGTTTGTATGTTTTAAAATCTTTTTATTTTTTAATTATATGTAAAAATAATGTAGTTCTGTTTACTAGAAACTCGACATTTTTCCATAAAATAGTTTAACTAGAAACTCGACATTTTTCCAGAAAATAGTTTAACCTTTTTTTGTAAACACTTACAGCTCACCTAGTTCCCGACCTTAATTAAGAACTCGTAACAGTCACGTGAACAAGCTATTTTTGATTTATTTCTTATTGTGGGAATAATACGGTTGATATATAGGCTGTTTTGGATACGTGACGCTCGACTTGTAAATAGATTTTAGTGAAGTAAACAACTTTTTTAAATTATATTCTCGGAGTAAAATTATTAGTTCGTATCAAGGACATACAGATGAGACGTCATTGTTTTAATAGGTAAACATGATCACGTGACCCTTATCCGGACATCTGTTTTGCGCAATATTCAAATTTTAAACCATTTCTTCGAGAGAGATCTCACAGTCTGGCTTCTAAACACTGGGACGTAAAGGTGTTTCTTTTGTTGTGTCATTTTGGGAATTACATCTTAAGGTTTATTCAAATTATTTGGATTGAAAAAGGATTAATTCGTTTTTCTGGAAAAAATAATTTGAGTGCTCATACAGAATTTTTGAACAAAGACATTTCTTAAAAAATTTATTCGGATTTCCAAAAGTGGTGTTATTTTTTGTGTTTCTACAAGGAACTGTAGACAAGTACACTATACAGGATACAGTATACGTCATCGACATTCATCTTGGATTCTTCGTCGGGACTCGAACTTGAAATAATTAGAACATTTCATTATTAGGACTTCTAAAATTTTATTCGTGGATTATTCTTGGGTTATTTCTGGATTTAATTCTTAAAATATTTTATTTTTTCATTTTTACAATATTTTTCCAGGGATATAAATAAATCATTTGTTAAAATTTTCAAAGCTTGTTGTTTTCACTCTTTGTTGTGTCACTGTTTATTCGAGCATAAACACGTAACAAAAGAGATAGGACTTTTGTTTTAATTCTTGGATTACAATTTGGATTCAATTCGCTATATTGTAAGTTCTTTTTTCTCATTTTTCACTTTGTATTATTGGGAGATAAATTATTTGCTAAATTTTAGAAAGCTTCTTGTCTTCACTCTTGTTATGCTTTTTTCTCATTTTTCACTTTGTATTATTGGGAGATAAATTATTTGCTAAATTTTAGAAAGCTTCTTGTCTTCACTCTTGTCTTGCTTTTTTTAAGAGCATAGACTCGTAACAGAAATTTGGGAGCTCATCCTTGGGATACGAATTTTGCTAAAATATTTCAGAAAACTTTGTTTTTTTAAATTTAAATTCTCCGAGTTTCGGAATTTTAAAATCCTAAGTATTATTTCAAACTTTTGAAATATTTAGTGAAATCAACAAGCCTTTTACAATGTCATCAGAAGTTGAGATCTTTATTTCAAATCCTACTCAGGAATAGTTAGACTTCTTTAAAAAAAATTATTTGCTTCAGGTTGCCAGAAAATATCATCTTTCTGAGGCAAAATCTTTTGTAATGAAGCAAGAAATAAAAAACATTTTGGTCCAATATTTGTTGTAAAAGAATGTTTTGGATAAAATTGCTTTGGTTTTGATCAGTTAGTCTTTATCAGACTCTAACATAAAAGTAAAGGATTTAAAATTAAAATACAAGATGGAATTAGAGTTAAGAAATCTTCAACTTCAGATAGAGGAAAAACAAATGCAAGTGCAATTAGATAAGGAGAAAAGAGAGAGGAAAATGCTATTGAACACCCAAATTCACTAATGAGGCACAAATCAATGTTGCTGACACGTTAGGGGTCGTCCATTAATTATGTCAACAAAATGGGGGGGGGGGAGAGGGGGTTTGAAGAAGTTTGACATTTGTTGACACTGGGGAGGGGGGAGTTCAAGATAAATTGACGTCAACAATGTTATTTTTTACAATACGTTTAATAAATCAAAAAATAGGAAATTAGTCGGTGCGTTGGTATGGCACACACTCGCTCGCCCGTCAACAGCCCACCAGTTTAATCCTAAACCGGTTGAGCTCTTGCCAAGAAGTCATAGTCTTGCATCATCATATTTGTTTCACAAGTCATGTTGAAGAAGCATGTTCAACAGCACCGACAACGTGATCTTGGGCCTAGGCAAATACCACATGCTCCTCAAGCGCAAAGAATTCGGTCAATACGAGTGGCTGCCAAAGACAGAGAGAGCTGATGGCAATTATTGCTCATGGAGAGATGTTAAGCGCAGAATGGTTAGATGAAGATGATGTTGACTTGTCGGGTGTATCGGTTTCACAAGAAATGAATGAATCAGCCACTATGCCCATTATAACAATTGAGGAACATTTGGCTTCCCCATGGGAAGATGATAGAAGCTAGAATATAAACTTTCGATTTGTTCATGAATTCAAAGTGTTATAGTCAATTTGAAATCTGTTAAACAAGTAAACAAAAATGTATTAAAATTTATTTGTAGACCTTTTAATTTCCATAATTCTATTTTTAGCATAAAAGCCAGCCGTATAAAATATTGTTAGTTGGGGTGGGTGGGTAAAATTTTATGGGGGGGGGGTCACTGAAAGTTTGACAGTTGTTGACAAGGGGGGGGGGTGTGTGTGTGTAAAAAATTGTCTAAAAATTGTTGACATAATTAATGGACGTCCCCTTAACTCATTATAAACGTTTCTTTCCTTAATGCATACCTTTTTGCTATATCAATATAGGTCTATCATTCCAAAAAAATAATCAATGTAAACAATAAATAAAGCTTGGACCTGAAAATATCGCAACCTAAATGGTGTATATCAATACCTACATTAGTAGTGAAAGGGGTAGGATTAGCGACAATGGGAATTAGCATTACAGAGACCCTTGGGTCCGATTAGCGACAAGGGAAATTTAACATGGAGAAAAATCGTGGGTCCGATTAGCGACAAGGGAAATTAACATGGAGAAAAATATCGTGGGTCTGTCTAGCGACAAGGGAAATTTAACATGGAGAAAAAAAAAATCGTGGGTCCGATTAGCGACAAGGGAAAATTAACATGGAGAAAAAAATCTTGGGTCTGATTAGCGTCAAGGGAAATTGAACATGGGGTTTTTTTTTTTTTTAAAAAAAAGGGGTAGGCAATGGAAAGCCTATCTTTTCGAGATATATGGCTGGCCCTGAAAAGGGCCTTTGGGTTTTCTTCTTCTGCTTCTAAGTTCTTCTTTTCCTCCACCAACTTCTTATTTTATCTCCAACACTCTTTCTCTTCTTTTTTTTCTCCTCCTCTTCTTTCTTCTCTTCCTCCTCTTCTTTCTTCCTCTTCTCATTTTCTTCTTCTTTTTCAATTTTTTCGTTCCATGTTCTTATTCTTATCTTTTCCTCTTCATCCTCCTTCTCCTCCTTTATTTCCTTCATCACACCACTAATCTTGTCCTTTGCTTTTCTTAAGTTGTTAATTTCCATCTTTACACGATGGGGACTATAGGAATAATGGTCTTCAACGAGTCTTATTAGCATCTGTTCCATTATTCCTAAGTTGTCTAAAACGTCTTGTAAGGTTTGTATTTTGCCATTTGGTTTGACGCCATCTTCTTTTTATTCTTTGCAGAATGGTTTGAACAACTAACACTGTGGGTTCTTATAGTGAAAGCGCGAACGTGAAGGAAAACATCCCCTAAAAACATAAAATTGATCTTACCTAGATCATGACCAAAAAAAAACAACAACAACGCGCGGACCTAAAAGAAACACTCACTCACTTTTTTATGCTACCCATCACTATTGTAAAATTTTTTATAAATCACTTCAATAGACTATCCACATAAGCAAAGCAATCCAATCTAACCCCAAATATACACCTCAAACACCAAAAAGACATAATTTTAATCTACTATCCACACTAACCTACTTTATCACTTACAAACACACAATCCTATACACAAACACATACCCTCACATTTTTTGAAAAAGAGTTAGTGTTTATTTTCACACTACTCTACCTACACACATTGGCAAATTGATGGTTATTTCTTTTCTAGAGTATTGGGTAGCCCTGAAAAGGGCTGTTTTTTTCTTTGCTATGGCATTCTTTTTTTAGTTTCTCAGAATGCGATGTCCTCTGAGGATAGACTTTCTGGCGATAGGTCTGCTTCTTCGGAAAGAGAAGAAGAACTCTTTGGTGTCGATACGACAATCGACAAAGCCTCTGTCAGCTTCAGGTTGCTGCTGCTGCTGCTGCTGTTGCTGCTGTCTCTGAAGTCTGTACTTCTCTGTCCATTCTTCTTTTTCCCTGTTCATTTCTTCTCTGAAGAGCTCTTCTATCAGGTCTTCAGTGATTTTTAACATTCTCACATTCTCTATTTCTTCTGGCTTCGGTATCAGACTGTGTCTGACCCTATGCAAATTCACGTAGGCTTCGTTGAGTTTAGCTGGTTTGGAGCACATCTTCTTAGGAGGATGAGTCGACAATGGATGGTTAGACTGGAAACAACCCGGTTCTTAAAGTCAAAGCGCGGACGTGAAGGAAAACATCCCACACGGTTTTTGAGTCGCAACGTTCAGTGAGTGTCATGAGAGGGATAGTAAGAAATGAAAGAGTATCAATCCAACATTCTTATAGCTAAACAAAAGACAAAGGCATTTTTTCAAAACACAACATTTTTTAATCAAAAATCACTTAACACTAAACAACAACATTTCTAACATTTTTTAACATCAAACAATTTTTTTTTTCAAATGACAAACATTTTTTCTCAATAGACAATATACTTTGAACAAGGCTGACAACGTTGTGAATGAAATTGTGATTTCCACTGTTGGAAATCATTAGGCCATTGATGGACACTACGTTTCCTAGCTTGAGACAAAAGATAAGCATAATGGTCACAAAACCATCTATCTACTTTCACATCGTTTCTAGCAGAAGAACGAGGATCAAAATGAGTCACTAAATGTTCTAAGGAATAGCCCAGGCTGCGATGATGCAGAAAATACACACAGTACTGTCCACACACCAAAGAATCTGTGCCTTGTAATTTCACGTTATTGAATCGGGTGGTTTGAGCATTTCTTCTCATAAAGTCGATGATATCGTCTTCCAAAGGGGGCAATCCGTACGAATCGAAATATTCCACACATCCTTCTTGAGGAAAGTAGACGGCTACCCAGTGGGTTCCTGGGAGATGACTGTCGTCCGTGTTGATCACGTAAGCTTGATGGTCTTTAGGTTTGCGATGAGGGAGTTCATCTTTAGCACAGACGACATGATTCCAAGAAGCCGTATACGAACTGTGGTTCAAAAGGTAATAAAGTTCCCAGGTATCCATTTGTGTGGTTTTTGTCTTCTTCTTCTTCACAGGTAATAATAAGTCGTCAATTCGATCCTGACTTTTTGCTTGAAAATGTCTGACGAATAAACGGTTATTCGTTCTGTTTCCTCACTCTGATTCAGGAGAGCTTCGATACGATGGATCTCTTGAGTGGTTAATGGTGGACAAGAATGTTCACGCAAGTCTTTATACCACTGGTGCAACACGTCTTTGTTTGAGATGAGACTCCAAGCTTCGTCCAGATACTCGTCCAATTTTTCTTCTTGACTCAACATCAGGCATTTATCGTGTTGAATTTGACTGGGATGATCGTTTTGACATCCATAGCATTTTTTCTTGATCAATTCCGTCATTTTGTCGACCAAGTGTTTGGCAAAACAGGAGACTAAATGGGCTTCTTGTTCTGGCCATCTCGACTTCATCATGACAATTTCTTCGTCTTTGTCTTGGGATTCTCCTTCCACGGTCTCCTCACATTCCATGTCCAAAGTTTCTTCACTAGGTAAAGAGGGATAACAGTCTTCCATGGCTTCTAGTAATCTAGAATGACTTCTCTCAAACTGTTGATTTCTATGGTATTATCGAATTCTGCATACAGGATGACGTTCAACGTTGGATTATCATCAACACCGGGGTCTTTGATTGCAAACTGAATTTCCACACGAATCTGGCCGGATTTTATAGGGTGGAAATGTCCCTCGTCGCTGCCTTGGTCTGGAGTGAAATCGAAAGCCCACAAAGCATAGCCTCCTGCATAATCTTCGTACGTAATGCCGTGACTGGTGTTGGTTCCTAACTGTCCGGTGGCTTCGTATAGGGACAAGTACGACCTCAAGTAATTCTTCTTTTTAAAGTCAGGTTCGAAAGGTCGGGTACACAAGGTCTTGCCATCGCGACTGACTTCAATCTTGGACACGTCAAAGTGTTTAAAGTAGAAAGGATTTTTAGTGATAGTTCCGTCGACGATACCAATGATTAAACGTTTGGGTAGCTGTCCTTGGAACAAATGATCTTCGATCATGGATCGCTGTCCCTTGGGAATGGTGAACGTTTTCACTTCCACGCGTCGTATGGGATACTTGGCGGTCGTTCTGCTCAACGTCTGACTGATGTCGTTACCTACTTTAGGTAGCACTTCCACACGTCGCACGTAGAGTCTGGCTTCTTGGATTTTGGTTTTGTAATCGTCAGCACTAGCCAATAAATGGAAAGCGGTACTGCTCCGATTCAGTCTCAGGCGAACATTCACCCCGTTCAGCAAATATTTCTCTTGCAACCACATGTCCAAATGCAAACGGTCCATCAGTTCTAAACTCTTTCCATCTTTGATTCTGTCTCTTCGTTCTACAAATCCCCCATTGTGTTCTTTGGTTGTATCAGTTACCAATTCTTCAAACTGGCCTTCATCGTCAGCTTCCCATACCACACAGGCATTGAGATGAGTGTTCTTGGCATCTATTCCGTACGTCAAGAGATTTTCCAGGTAGGCCCGATAAGGGTAAGTATCCATGCTGCTGCTGACCAGTTTGTTGTTCAAGTACAAGTCCACTCCACTGAACAAGGAATGCATGAAATTGTTGACGGGAGCTACTGCTTCAGTGTCTATATCACCTCCTGTCTTATCTACAACTTTGACTTTCAGGTACAAGTAACTGCTATTCAGATCGATGTAATCTTCGGGCTGTCCTTTGATTTCAAACTCGATGGGAGCGGAATCGGTCAATGAGGAGACGGGGTGAAATTCCACCCACTGAGATTCTTGCATGGTCATCATGGTGGGGGGCATGGCAAACAGATCCAGTTCCGTCTTGGAACAAGCGCAAGACTCTCGGTGCATCATTTTTTTTGTTCTGTGTCTCAATAATCGAAAACGTCTAAGTCTCGAACGGTTCTTCTTTTCTTGGCCTTTCTCGCTTGAAGTCTGGTGAAAGGGTGTTTTCTTCGTCGTCGTCTCTTTCTACATTGTCCTTGCTGAATGCCTGATTCGGTAGCGTGCAGGTCATTTATAGGTGTGTCTCGTCGGCCTAAAATGTCTTTACCCGTTTGCAGCAAGACATTTTTGCCTGCCCTCATCAAGGCTTCTTTAGGGTTTTGTTTGTCGATGATGACATTTTGGAGAAATTCTTTGCCTTGCGTCAGTGCCGCATCTTTCAAGGCGTGCAATCCGCGTGTCACCATCGGTTTCAACACCGGGGCCACCGAACGAAAGGCCGATTTTAACATGTCTCCTAAACCGTGTCCTCGCTGTCGAGCCACCCCTCGGTACACTGGATACATGACTTACTTACGAGTCGTGAGAGAACCGTTTTCGAAAATGGAGTTTCACCGTGACTTTTCCTTTGGTGAATGGAATATTTTGTCCCAGATCTCCTTTTATAGCAATGTTGACCGTGTCCAAATACGACTTGCTGACGGGCAAATAGTGAGGATGTACAAATTCGCGGTGGATGTGGTAAGTGTTTCCACCTTCCTCGTCAGTGGCCGTGGCAGAATTTACTTTGAAAGGAATGACACGTAGTAACGGTACGGAGGTGTGTCCCACCACGTTGTACTCCACCACATCGGAGTACACGAAGATCAAATTCAGTCCTTGGTTCAGTTCTACCGGGTAACGAAAATACCTTGCAAAATGCCCGTCGTTGTCAATCTCTGCCATTTTAATCTTTTTGGTGTCCTTATCCATGACCATTTTGAGGTCTCCACCCAAAATGTCATACAATCCAGGGCAAAATTTAATACGTATACTTTTTTCATCACTTTCAAATCTGATGAGTAGACGGTGAGACTGTTTGTGGTACTCGATGGTGACACGTTTTTTTGCATTGGTCAGAACTTTGTCAAAGGTTACATAGAATTTGTCAGCGATGGCTTCCACCAGATGTTGACCACTAAAATAATGGCCTGGGTTAATTTTAAAGTGATAAACGAAAAGAGGAGGAGGAGGAGGAGAAGAAGAAGAGTCACTGCTGCGGGATAATAGCTCCTTTGCAGAATGTGAGTTATGTTGAGGACTGCCCGTCATCTTTTGCTGCAGTGCTGGGTCCAAAATTTCGACGTAAAAAGTGTTCTGAGTTTCAGTGATGTTTTGGATTTGTGTTGGGTGAATCATTTCTACTAAAGCCACTTCCCAATGGGCTTCGTGATCTAAGGGGATGGCTTGAGGTAATTTGGCCGTGTAACAGCACAACGTGTTGTTGGGAAACACCTCCATGGAACTGTCACTGGGTAAAGTTAAGTAAAATTGGTTTTGGTGACTCATAATTCCAGAGTTCTGTGGCTGTCCGAGGGGTTACTGGACGTCAGAGGCGTGTCTCCGTCTAAAATGGGGTTCTGATTGTGGTTGTTGGAGTGGTGACTGACACTGGCGCTGGACACAACGTTCCCGTTCGAGGAGAATTTCAGGGAGGGATTGGGAAGCAGGTAACCGATGCAACTGCTCAATAAAATGGTCCACAATTGTTTGTCTCCTTGTTGCAAACTCAAATTGGCAATGGCTGCCCCGATGACACAATACACCACGAAGATTTGGCAGAAAAAGACGATTTGCGTTTTAGGCACACGTTCTCCACACCACACCCACAAGGGTTGTTTTTGTAAATCTTGCACAGAAGAACTAGGTGAAGAAGGAGTGGTCGACGTAGCTGCGTCTGATGTGTGAAAGGGCATGATGGTCACTTCTTCTTTTTATAGTCGATGACTTGCGAAGCGTCGATCCAAGAATCGAAACTGGGTGGATATCCTTTCCAACGTACTTTGACTTCTTTGACACGTCGTTTGCCCACTTTACGGGTTCTGCGTTCGAGAATGCTTTCGATGTCGTACACGTCGTCTTCTTTTTTGGTGACACGTTGTAACTCGGGCAAATAAAACGTTCCTTTGAGCACTTCTTCGTTCATGTCTTCCAATTTATAGACGGCAGGATGACGGCCATGCACTCGTCCAGTGACGCGAAACAATTCGGTCGTCCAGTTAGGTAAGTAACCTTTGTCGAAAGTGCGTTTGGTTTTGCCAATGCGCACCCAATCTCCTACGGTCAACTCTCCACTTTTCTTAGGGACAGCCCTCGTCGGGGACGTACCGAACAGGCGCTCAAACACCAGCACTTCGTTGTCGGGAGTCACGTCTTGCGGGGTACGTCCGATGCTTCGATGGTAAGATTGGTTGTACGCTTGCACCAGGTGCGGTAAGATGTCTATGTACTTCAGAGTGTGGTGATGCGTAAAATATTTCCACATGCGTTCTTTCAAAGTGCGTTGAAAACGTTCCACGATGCTGGCTTTGGTTTCGGGATTCTCGGTGGTAAAAAAGTGAATGTCACGTTTCTTTAATTCTTTTTGGAAAGCTTGGTTCAGAAATTCGGTGCCTTTGTCCGTTTGCCATCGAAGAGGGTGACGACCGCTTTGTTTCAACACCCGTTGCAGGGCTCGCACTAACTCGCTGCTGGATTTGGAAGTCAAAGGCACAACCCAGGCAAATTTGGAAAAGACGTCGATGACACAGAACAAATATTTGTAGCCACGATTGTAGCTGGCCAAATGAGAGACATCGGCTAAATCGGCTTGCCATTGATGATCGATGCCTTCCACTCGGGTGAGACTTCTGGAAAACTTGCGTCGAATGGGTTTGTGTAAAGTGTAGGTAGCTTGTTCTTGTAACCATCGTTGCACTTGAGGTAAACGGAGACTTTTCAGTCGCGTTTTGGCAGCACGATACAATTTTTGAACTCCTGCGTAACCTGCAGGATGGGAGGGATCGTAGTAAATGCTGGCTAAGACTTTTTCCATTTTTTTTTGTGTTGATTGTTGTGTTAATAAGGCACCCACTCTTGGAAGAGGCTACTCTTTTTCTCTTGGGGTATTTTCTTGGATTGCAAGGCTTTGCGTGTGCGACCGGCAATAGGTGTCGAAGAGGAGGAGGAGGAGGTCTGAGCGGGGGATATCGCTTCTTGTTTCACTTCTGTCTTCACTTCTGTCTTCACTTTCTTTTTCTCTTGTGAGGAAGAAGGGGTGGCCATCATCTTTTTAATCCATCCAATTCTGGAGGTAGGTGGTGTTGTTAACTTGCGTACTTTTTCTGGTGGAGTTTGAAACCCTTCCTCTTCTTCTTCTCCTTTTTCTGTCTTGGTCACGGGTACTGGTGGTACTGGTACTGGTACTGGTACTGGTGATGGTGCTGGACTTTTCATCAAGGTCTTAAAATATTTCAGAGTGGGTAAAGCTGTTTCGTCTAAAACTTTCTGGTGAAAGAGTTGCAGTCTTTGCAAGAGTTGACCGTACTTTTGCGATTTTTCTGTTTCGAACAAATCTTGGCGATCCATCAAGGATTGCAATTCGTGTTGTAACTGGGACATCTCGTTCAAATTGGGATTGGGAAGTAAATGCGGGGTGCGTTGTTCTTGCCACCGATGGTATTCCATCCATCGTTTGTAAGGCACTAAAGCTAGTTTTCGTCCTTCCATGGGGTTGTCAGGGGTGAATTCTGAGATCTTGGGACTTCCGAGGGCCTTTTTATCTTGCTCCCACCAGTCCTCCCAACATGGTTCCCAAGACTCCTTTCAGTATGGGGCTTAACAAGAGAGGTAAAATACCTCCACGTTGGACCAACATCTTCTTTGTTTGACGAATGGGAATTTTCTTTTGAACCATTTTCCGAAGAACGTGACGATGTTTGCCTAAGAATTGTTTCTGGTGTTTGGACAAAGGGATCGTGCCTTTCAAAACGTTCAAACAACATTCGCACACGGTATCGATGACCTCTTTGGAGGCCGTTTGAATGAGTTTTTTTCGTAGGGGTGGAGAAGCTTTGGACAGGACAGATAACAGGTCCCCATGTTTGGCTAAACGTGGTGGCAGTCCTTTCCTTTTCTTTCCTTGGGGTTTTCTGGAGGGTGACATCTTTGAGTCTTTAGGAGCACCTAAAAACACTGATACCCTACTCGGTCACAGGCTTTTTTTATACTGGAACGCGTCGCCATTGATTGTCTTTACGGCGTATCAGTTTGAGGACAGGCATGACACGTCGTGCAGGGGTACGCAACGGACTAAATCGAGCCAGTTCTTGCTTGGACAAATCCAGTAAACTTTGTAACATACCCGATCTTTCATGGACTTTGATTTTGGGAGAAGGTACTTTGTGAGCAGCAGCCACTGCCGCTAAATTGGAAGGTCCTGCCACTGGGGAAGTTCTTTTGGGGGTCATCAACGGAGAAGTTCTTGGTGTGATCAACGTCTCCAAGTACTCTTCAGTTCCTGGTGACATCAACGGAGAAGTGGATAAACGTGAGGCTGCCGGAGACACAGTCACCGCTGTGGCATGTCGTGGTTTGCGAGTGTAAGGTTGCGTCCTGGCCGAAGTGCCTCTCTTGCGACTAGTTTTCTTCTGTGGACTTTTCTTTTTCTGAGGACTTTTTCTCTGTTTCTTTTTCTGGGGGCTTCTTTTCTTTTTCCGGGGTGGTGGTGTCTGGTAAGAGGAGGGTCCTGCCACTGGAGAAGTTATTCTTCTTGGGGACCTGGTCTTTTTCTTTTTCTTCTTGGGGCTTCGTTGGACTTTTGTCTTGGGGAGAACTTTGGGGGCATTAGGATCCCATCTTAAGAGTGAGCGAATGATGACCCCTCCTAGAGTACCGCTCCCTCCAGGTTTCAAAATGATTTGTTTTTTGGTTTGAGTATCGATGCGGGGATCGGCCAGTTGGACCAAAGCGACTTTGTTTCGATCGAAAAAGCGTTTGGTTTGATGAGGAATCTGAATGATTCCTTGGAGTATTTGACGTGCCGTCACCGTGAACCATCGTAAGACTTCTTTGAGACTAGCTTCTAAGACACGAGCTCGTGTTTGTGGATCTTTCTCTCGACTGATGCCATACAAGGCACGAATCAATTTGACGGGAAGATGCGACTGAAGGGACGTCATGTTCACACTGTGTGAGACAGACGAAAAAGGGTCTGAGGTTTTTATAGATTTTTTTTCATGGGGAGTGAAATGAAGTCGAGGACGGAGACGTGTACAGGACAGGCCCTCCGTCTTGGCACCAGTGGTGAAACAAGTGGGTACGAAATCGCAAATCCTCGGGAGTCGTAGGTTTCAAATCGACGAGCAAATAGGCGTGTGGAGTTTGAGTGGCATCGTCGTACGCCTGAGTCAGCCAAGGCGTTCCTAACTGTTTGGCTAAGACTTGCACTTGCGATTTATCTCGAGGGCTTTTAAACAAGACCACGTAATGCGCATTGAGACTGATGGTGCGATGGGCTTTACTTTGTTGAAACAAATTTTGGGTGATGTAAACGACACTGGCATTACGGTGATGCCCTTTGCGCGTGAACCACAATTTAATTTCTTCTTCGTCTTCTCCTAACATGTCGTCGAAAATGACCAAATGGGTTTGACGGGAGTCAGAGACGATGCCGTCGTCTTCTTTAGGAATGCCTTCCACAAACACGATGGAATCGCCTTGACTTTCTCGCAAGAGGCTGTACGCCGATTGCCACTCTTTGTAACACCACACGATCCGTTGAGGGGGCCGATCGATCAAATGATGTTTATGTTCGATCAAACGTTTGACGAATTCGGTTTTGCCTGAACCGCTAGGTCCAGCAATGAGCATGTTAAAGGGATGGCGAAGATACAAAGCCTCCCAACTGGCACGATCTAAGTGTTCGTCGATGACTTTGACAGTAGAGGAAGAGGGAGCAGAGACAGTAGAGGTAGCCATGGTGTGAGAAATGTCACTTGTGACACGAAAAACAAACAAGACAAGAGTTTATATACTTTTTCAGAACACGTTTATTGAATGTTTTTTTTTCAAACATGAATACGAAAGACAAAAATACATAAAAGCCAAAGGCTTAAGTACAAGGATAAAAGGCACATGATAACGATGAATGTGGAATAAACACAAGTGTCTGTACAACAACCACATGTTTTGGGTAATGTTCTAACCAGTTCTATAGTAGGGGGTAAGGTCACACAAGTGTCCTCCCGAAAGGGTCTTTCAGGCCTGTCCACGACAGTCCTGTCCTGGGTGACGGGTTCTTCTGGCACCGTCACTAACACGGGTTGAAAAGTAACTTTTTTCCTTGAACAACTCTCGTGCATACTGGGCCACTTCTTGGGTCCAAGCCTCAAAACCCCATTCTTTCCAGGCACGGACATCTGTCCAATGGGGATGTAAGTCACAAGCTACACACACATCGTCATACACGTCTTGGGTAGCTAAAAGTTGACGAATCTTTTTTTCCTGTTGAGGTCGAGAAGTATCCAGATGAAAACGCAAGGCTTTGAGCAAAAGGAGTTTTTCGTGACCATTTAAGGCCATGGAGGTGGTAAGTACTGATCGTAAAGAGTCCACAAAGAATCGGCTGGTAAACGAAATCCCAGAAAACAAGTCACTAAGACACACACCACTTGTCGTCCCAAATTGAATGGATACAATTCTTGTAATAATCGATGGTAATGATCCACGGTTTGAATATGGTCATTGAGTTCCTTCCACGGAATCTGTTGGATTACATACGACATAAGTCGTGGCATAACAGCCTGTTTTTATAGTCTCTTTGTTTCGAAAAGAATACACGTACTTTCTAGCCAGTGATCTTCGTTCTCCAGTTGGGAATGTAAATCTTGCATACTGTAACCGAAACGTCAGAGTTCGATTAGAAGTTTCCTCTTCCGCTAAGTAGATTCCACGTAACAAATGTTGGTAATCCTTTACCTCGTCTTCCTCAATGGGTTGCTCTAGGTGAATCTCGAAGTAACCAAAATGATCAACACGTGAATCATCAGGGGCCTGGAAGTATTGAACAAGGTCTGACCACTGAAACAATTTCTGACGAATCAGTTCTCTTATACCATTCAGGTACCAGTGGTTAAAGATCTGGTGACGTAACAGATGCAGTTGTTCTTTACGTTTCACTTGTATTTTCACCAGCTCTCGGTAAATGCGTTCTCTCAACTCCACAGGCAAAGCACGAATGTTCTCTAGCAAAGTATCCATGAATAGGTCATACTAAATCCTCTTTGTCTGACACAAGAAATGTACTCTTTGCACAAACATGGTTTCACTTCAGTGTCGAATTTAAATCGTTGAGTCACTAATCTACACATTACAATTCGTTCAGAAGTTTCCTCTTTCACTAAGTTGACATTGTGTTCAAGATGTTGGTAATTCGTTAACTCTTCCTCTGGAATTCGATGCAGTACGTTTACAATGATGTAACTACAATCGTCCATACCAAACCAATCCTTTTTAAAACTAGAGGATCGTTGATCAATGTCTGTCCGATGGAACACTTTCAATTGAATCAATCCTTGTATAGCCTTCAGGTACCAGTGGTTCAAACACCGGTGACGTAACGGATGCAATTGTTCTTTACGTTTCACTTGTATTTTGACCAGTTCTCGATAAATGCGTTCTCTCAACTCCACAGGCAAAGCACGAATGTTCTCTTGTAAAGTATCCATGAACAGATTATTATGGTAAGAAGTTACTTCAATGTCTCGGTCCCACTAAGGGTAAGTAATGACAATTCGGTGACCATCGAGCATGTTCTACGTAGGCCGAATCTTGCGGTTCCCAGTGGTGAAGTGACACACCGCAACTGAAGCACTTGACTTTATCTCCTTCGCCCAAGTAGAAAAATCCGGCTCTGGCTAATTCTTCAGGGGTCGGTCCTCCCAGATACTTTGGCCATTTTCCTTTGAACGATTGAAGACGATTTTCAAAGTCGCAGTATTCCGACAAACGCACAGGAAACGAATATTCGTCTTTCACAGGTTCGTTTCGATGAGGGTTGAGTGACATGGGCAGGAGTTTGTTCAGGGCTGGATGACATCCGTAGGGGGGTAGACGTGAAGGTGAACATTCCCCTTTAAAACGAAACCCAGTAAAATGTCCAAGAGGACGAGCGGCATCGCTTTCGCATCCCACAGGTTTGACACGCACAGCATCACTTTCCATGATAGGGGTAGGGACACTAAAGTTCCCATGATGCTTTACGGCATCGCTCAGGTCACAAGGTACAGCATCGTATCCATCGCAAGGCTCACAATCGCACTCATCTGCAAACTCCGTAACGCAATTACAATGGTAACCACATGGACAATCGCAGTTTCCTTCCGGACATTTTCCGTCGCAATGCATGGGTCTTATCCATCCAATATTAGTCACACTAGAGGAAGATACAACTTTTTTACAATCCCCAAACTGGAACGATGCCTCTTTCAAAGTATTCATCTTGTTCGCTCGGTCTTGGTAGTCACAATGAACTATCGATCTTGCCTAGGGTTCCTTTTTTATATACAGACCAATACCGACGTGTCCATACGGTAAGGTGAAATGATTGGGAAGTCGCACTCGCTTCTGGTATACGATTTGATAGACTTTTTCCAGGGGTCGACTGACGATGTGGTGAGTGGGTAAACGTACAATCTTGTTCGGTTGGTGAGTGGTCACTTTAAAGTTTCCATCCTCTCCCGATTGCAAGGCTTTTTTCAATACCCCAAAGTTGACCACTCGACTGGTACGATAATTCAGAGTCAGTCCTTTCACTTTGCACGTCGTGTGCACTTCTCCTTGTGGGTCCCGGTATTCGTAGCCGTAATTTTTGGGACCACCACTGACGAAACTTAGAATCTTGTCGTCGGGATGCTCGTCTGTCCAGGCTCCTAAACGGTCTCCTTCGATGTCAGGGTGATGTTGAATCGGGTGATGGATGTAAATGCAACTGTCCGTGTCAAAGTACAGGACGCGTTCTTCTAACAGTTCTAAAGCTTCGTACAATTTTAAGCGAGCATGGGCTGTCACGTAAGCCGCAATGATGACATTTCCAAAAGGGTCGTCTTGTACAAAGTCCAGATCTTCTTCGTAATTGACCAAGATCAAATCCTCACGAACGACGTCCACGTGTTTCATGTATTTGGTTTTGTCGTGAATCATTTGGAAGTAGCGGGAAGGTTCTGTCAAATATTCCGTCTTGGGTAAACACGGTCGTTGTGCCATTTTACCCCACAAGCAATTTAACATCACTTTGGCAAACGATCGCCTGCCTTCGTTTTTCTCGATGTGGTCTAAAGTGATGCCTTCTTGTTCATAGTATTTCTCTTTGAATTGTATTTGGTCTTCGGGAGTGTGACACCAGGAAGGATAGCCGCTGGCTTCTTGTTTCAGTTTCAAAAAGGCATCCACGTAGTCGGCGAAAATGCCTTTCTGAGTGGGGTCACCCTTGCGGTATTGTTGTGTCTTGGGAAAGTGGCAAATTTCGTACACTTCTAACAGTTGGTATCCCATGTCCAGAGCTTTGAACAATTCCACGCTGACCCAGGTTCCCGTCAAGGCACGTTCTTCCTGGCTGTGATGGCAAGGTTGGTCCTGGTTGCACGTTTCGGCCCAAGTACGGCACAAGGGAAACATCAGTTTGCCTTGACAATGGTGAGGTAAGACGGGATGGTATAGGTTCGTGGGAGGCAAAACTTTACACTTGATCAAGCCTTCGTATTGTCGAATGTTTTTCAGGTCGATGTGTTCCGTCAGCAATTGCGGGTGCCCTACAGGAAAGCGACAATATTTGCACACGTAGGGATACAGCGAACACACGTCCAAGTATTTGATTTCTTCTCCTTTCTCTTCGTCGGCTTGGTACAGCAAACAGGTGGCATTGGTCCTTCCTCCGTACAAACTATCCCTCGGGTTTAGGGGGTCCATCAGCTTGTAACTTTCCACGGCACGTCTAAACTCGGGATCGGTTTTCATACGGTGATCGTATTCGTGTTCCCACATTTCCACCACTTGGTATCCTTCCTGTTCCAACTTTAGGCGCCGCTGACAAGTGTCCTGGTACAAGTCTTCCATGGTTCGTTGCAAAAACTGATTTTTAGTGCCACGGTCAGGGTAACAGACGGGACATCCGTGAAATAAGCAACCGTTAAACTCGTACACGATCTTGGGGTTTTCTAAGTCCCAGCCATCGACCGAATACCTTCCGATGGTCTTTTCGCCCCCTCCGTTGCGGGCATGCTGAATCCACTTGTCTTCCTTGTCGCACAAGTAATGTAACCAACGTAGGGCTTTGACCGAGTATTGACGTTTGACAAAGTGGGTCGTTTGAGGACTGATGACAGCCACGGTGTTTTCAGGCATGAATCGTTGTCGATACACTAAGGAACACGCTTTGGCAATGGTGCAAGCTTCTTTCAAAGGATCGACCCCTCCGTGTTCCATGAACAGTTCTCGAAATTTTCCACAGCAACGCCGTAAAATGTCCACGTCGGAACGACAATACTTTAGCATTTCTTCCTGAAAGTCGAAAAGGTCCGAGGCGTGAGCCTGGTACCAAGCGTAGAAAGCTTCTCGTTGTTCGGTACGCATGTTGTCGGGGTCGTAATAATGAGCCTCAGGTAAATGGGGTAGAACGGCGTGTTGATTGGCTTCCGTATTGAAAAAGTGTGGAAAGTACCCTTTAGCCATTTCTGTCATTCCAAACGTTTTAGGCATTCGACTCAAAGGCATGGCCAAGTAACTCATCGAATCTTTAAACTGTACTTGTCCCACTTGCATGAAAATGATTTTGGCTCCGTTCAAAGTCACTTTAGGACGCTCGGTGCCTTGTTCCGTATAGTACCTCAAAAGAAGCTGTCCATCGTATCCGGAGAAATTGTGAGCCATCACCGTGGCATGACGATGACAATCTCCGTAACGTTCGATGTCCTCTTGGCTCCACGTCTTGTCGATGGGGTCTAAGACCCATTGGGCAAAATCGGCTAGCGTGTTAGGTCCTCGAAAGATTTTTTCACGCCCTCCGGGAATGTTGCTGCAGTGAGGGCAATGACTGAAGATAGGTTCTTGAATGCACTTCTCGCACGCTCGATGAGCCACGCAGAAATTAGGAATGTGAATGCCGGTCTCTTGCATGCATTCGAAATCGAAAAAGATGAAATTGCCTTTTTTATTCTTGTGACCGTCCTCTTTCTCTGGTGGGGGATGGTATTTTTGCACGTAACATTGGTGTTCCAAGTCCACGATATGGTGACAAATGTGACATTTTTTCTTTCCTCGACATATGTGTGCCTTGGTATTATTGGTACGTATGCCTTGTCCACACGTAGGGCACAATCTCAGGAGTTGACAAGCACATTTCTTCTGTGAACCTTGTGTCTTCAGATGTTGTTGGTAACAGGTAGGGCTGACAAACGTGCGCAGACAAGTTGAACAAGGCACTGGTTCTTCGCTCAGACAGGGTGGAGAGGCCAAACATCCTGAGCATTTCGATCCACAATGTTTGTGTTGCTCTCGATTATTATAACCATAGTCACATTTCTCACAATAATAAACATATCCCAGGAATCCAGTGATACTGGTAATGGTATCGAAATGTTCATCGTGATGATAGACATGAATGTATTTTCCGTCCTTAAAATGTTGGCCTCGAAACAACAGAGGCCCGCGCATTTCTTGAGGGTGCACTTTCAAGGTGTAGCGTGGAGCTAGGACATCTTGCAATTTTTGCATCTCAGGAATGCCACAGGGTGTGTCTTTGGACAGGCCAGCTTGTTTCAACAGGAGTTCTGCTTCATTTCGTTGTTTGGCTCGATCCGATCGTTGAATAGTTTTCCAGGTTCTTTTCCATTCTACCGTGTCGTTCTTGTTGGCATAGGTTCGTCCCACCACGATGGCACGGGCTAAACACATCTGGTCTTGAGGGTTGTGAATTTGGACGAGGCTCTTTTTGGTACTGCGAAGTTCGTTCACCAATAACACCTTATTGCGTTGTCCAGTCCCTTGAGGAAGAGAGACGTGGGCCATTTTCAGTGTGGCTTTACCATCGGTGATGTCAAACTGGTCATTAGATTGTTGTACGTGTTGAATCTTGTCCATGATTTTGGAAGGGGTTAGTTCTGCGGGTCTGCTAAACTCGATCCAAACAGGGGATTTCAAACCGTCGTGATCTATGGATAGTGTCAAGCGATCGTCTTCTTTGGGTTGACATTGTCGCTTAAGTGAAGTGAGCAAAGAATCCCACATCTCGGTGATGAACCCTTCTGCTTTCTCCAACGGTACGTCGGACTTGAAATCTTTAAACTTCACCGTGTAGGTGTAAGCCGTGGTTCTAAATTTTCTAGAGGAGCGCTTTTCCGTCTCTCGAATGGAATAGTATTTTTCAGGGTTGACTAAGGGTGACGAACTTGGTTTAGAGGGTTCGGATTCTGGTTCACTCATGTCCTCTTCAAAATCACTGGCATGAATTTGTGCCAAGATTTCAGCCCTGGTACGAGGCGATAGATCACGTTTCTGCCTCTTACTTTCTTTTTCTTTCCTCTCAAATGAATGGGATCGTTTCATCTTGAGTGAAAAACGTCAAATGACTCAAGTTCAAACACCATAGACTAATTTATAGTCATGACAGACTAGCGTATATAAAAGGGTGTGTGTCTTGTTCTTTCACTATTCATTTCACTCTCAAGCCGAGCACAACGATGGAAGAGACTAACCAAATCGAACGTTTCGTCAGAGCTTTGCGAGGGGTCATTAGAAAATTCTCTTCAGACCAGCCTACGGACTACTCTCCTTCCTTTCGAGATAAAAGTCAGGATACTTGCTATATCTGTCAGAAGAAAGGGCATTGGTCTTCAGAATGTCCAGACCGTCAAAAAAGAACAAAAACAGGGACTAAAAAAGACAAAAGTCAAGATACCTGTTATTATTGTAAAGAAAAAGGACATTGGTCTCCAGATTGCCCAAAAAAGAAACAAGAGGAGTCAGAAGAAAAGAAGGATTCTTCAGAAGAAGAGAGGGATTCTTCGGAAGAAGAGAGGGATTCTTCAGAGGAAGAAGAGGAAGAAAAAAGACAATTCTATTTAAATGAGGCAAAGAAACACGAGAAGAAAAGAAGAAGGGAAGAAAATGAGAAGAAAGAAGAGGGAATGAAGGTGAAGAAATTCAAAAAACAGAGAGACTAAAAAAAAGGAGAAAGAAGAAGTCAATGAACTTTTTATTAAAGTGTTCTGTGGTGAATTGTGAATTGGATTGTAAAAAAAATGGAGAAAAGAATAAATTAGGTATAAAAAGGTAAGTGTCTTTGAGTTATGATTTTAAAATAAGAACGTACACTCACGCAAACACGTACTATAAGGGTAAAATGGGTGGGTTTTTTTTGTTTAAGTTATTGGCAATTTGAAATTGTATATCTTTTCGAGAAATGTGGCTGGCCCTGAAAAGGGCCTTTTATTATTTCGGTGCAGGGGTGAGTTTAACCAATCAACTTTAACTGCCTTATGCCTTTGCCACGGCCAAGGCCTACTTCTGAACTGCGTAATGTTGATGATTGGGTTGAAATCACTAAGGGTGGTACGGTAGGCTTAGTCACAGGGTTAACGTGTTTAGCTCGGGAAGGTCGTATTCTCTTCGGTCGTGATAAAGAAGTCTGATACATTTGTTTCAGACTTCTTAACTCCGCTAAAATGTCCAACAGTACCGTGACCGTTTGATTTTCACCCTCTTGTTTCTTTGCTGCTACTTCTTCTTGCTGTTGCTGCTGTTGTTTTTTTCTTACCTCTTCTTCTTGCTGCTGTTGCTGTAGGAGAAAAACTTGTTCGGCTTCCTTTTGTCGTTGTATAAATTTCTCCAATTCTTCTTTCTGTCTCTGTCTAAAATTTTCCACTTGCGGTAATGAAGAAGGTAACACAGGTTCCGGAACAAATTCTTGCGAGGAGAGAAAATCCACAAAATCCCAATTCACCTCTTCTGAAAGTAAGTCCGGGTTCCCTTGGGCAGTCTCCCCTGCTGGTGCACCCCATTGGATCGTTTTCTGAGTTTCCGTCATGTTGAATCACTGTCGCATAGATTGACTGCACACAAGCGCTAGCGAATCTATATTGACTACGTGACGTCACAGACTGCTCTCTTCGGATTGGATGCGGGCTGACTGAATTCTGTAACGCGTGTTCGGATTGGTGAATGAACTCAATCCGTTTCAATCCTTTCTGTCCCTATAAATAAGCGCAGTTCACTGCATTGATTCACCTATTCTCGGAGCCTCAACATGTGGACCGACGTTGAATCTTCAACCCTTGTGTCAACAATGATGTTCAGGACGGACATGCTCATGTATGTCCGATCCAAGTGGACCGTTGTCCACAGGACCAGCAGCAGCCTGTGGATAAGAAGAGTCTATATAGAGAGACAAGGTTGCCTCAAGAGGACTCTGATGTATGGCCCTGCTGTAAGACGAAGTTTGAGGACAAGAAGATGTCGCAAATGCCCTTTATGTTAAGGGCATATTAACATAAACCAAAGGCCCTTTTCAGGGCCAGCCATATATCTCGAAAAGAGATAGCCTTTATAATTGCCTACCCCTTGTTTTTTTTAAAAAAAAAAAAAATCCCATGTTCAATTTCCCTTGACGCTAATCAGACCCAAGATTTTTTTCTCCATGTTAATTTTCCCTTGTCGCTAATCGGACCCACGATTTGTTTTTTCTCCATGTTAAATTTCCCTTGTCGCTAGACAGACCCACGATATTTTTCTCCATGTTAATTTCCCTTGTCGCTAATCGGACCCACGATTTTTCTCCATGTTAAATTTCCCTTGTCGCTAATCGGACCCAAGGGTCTCTGTAATGCTAATTCCCATTGTCGCTAATCCTACCCCTTTCACTACTTACGTTACTGTCGCTAGTATAATTACGACCCAATTCTGTCAGATAAAGATGAAAAATAAAACTGAAGATTGAATTAAAAAGTCTCTGATCAATCGTGTATACTCTCTGAGAAATCTAAAAGCAAATTTTGAATAATTATACCATGAATAATAATTCACGAGACTTCAGAATGTAGGTCGCTATGATCATAATACATACGTAACCCTTTTTTATGCACGGCACTTTTTTGTGTAAAACAAGAGTTTTGGGGAGTACAAAAGGAGCTCAAAATTCACTTGTACTTTTTATTATAAAAAAAACAACAAAAAACAACCAAATAAATGGTTATTGGTGATGCATTTCATTTTTTACGTGCCATATATTGTGATGTACATTGGTTATAAAATATGGGATACTTACGTTACTTAGTTCAAATAATATGAAATCAAAATCGAAGGACTGAATAAACCCTTCGAAAATGTAATCATGTTTCATATATGTCGGCAAATAAAATCTTTCAATTCTAAGTTAAAAATAACAAACGTCAAGTAAAACGAGGACAAGCCAGTAAAATTGTGTTATATTCTATGTACTAAAGCCCACCTACAGGTAAGTGATTCCGATTAAAACTTTTGATTGACACTAACGTTTTTATTGGACAGTAATCAGTGAAAAAGAAAGAGTAGATATCATATATTAAAATATAGTGACCTCATTGTTTACAAGCGATGTAATTACTGTGTATAACGTACTGATACATACGTTACAGAGCGTAACGTATGTATTAAGACTTAATCCAGAACAAAAATGATTATCAGTGTAAAATATGAATACACTTTAGATCTTCACTTTAGCTCTACCATACAGTTATTCTTAAAAAAATAATTAATATTGGATAAATTTTTAAAAAGTTTAAAAAGTGACTATGAATGACATGAGAATATTCGGTAAGTAATGGTTGAAGGACTAGCATAAAAAAGAACAAATCTTTAGTGCGAAGGTAAATTATAAACAAACTAGGGGAAAAATTCAATGCAACTGTAAATTAGAAACAAACCATGAGTGTACATATTTATTAAAAAAATAAATTAACTTCAGCTATACTCAATACTTCACATGATAATTTCGTAACGTATTATCGATACTTTATAAGTCCCCTACCGGTGAAACCGGGGGGACTCTAGGTTTGCACTGACTCGTTCTTGTCTTATGTTACCTGTTTAGGCTCTAATAAAAAGTAACTAGAAAAAGTGAAGACGACAAGCTTTGTAAAATTTAACAAATAATTTATTTCCCTGGAAAAAAACAAAGTAAAAATGAAAACATGTAACTTAGGGTTTTAAGAATCAAATCCAAAAATAATCGATTCCGAATAATTAAAATTCCGAATAAAATGTAAAGAAATGTCTTTGTCCAAGAATTCTGTATGATCACTAAAATATTTCCAGGAAAACAAATTAATTTATGAGAATTCAAATAATTTGAATAAAAATTCAAATGTAACTCCAAACTGGTCACAGCAAAACGAACACCTTGACATCAAGTGTTTTTAAGCCCAAGGTGACTCAGTTCTCTATAAACATCGGTATTAAACATGACTACTGCGCAATTCCGGTGAAACCAGAATTTCGAAATAGAGGCTGTTTACATCTAAAGTGACGTGTTCCCAGTAAGACATTGACAAAAACCAATCATTTTGCTCTAAGAATACGATAAAAATAGAAAGTTGTTTACTTGATTCACTGGTTTCTGAATCAAGGTCAGGAACTATGTCAGCTTTAGGTGTTTACGACAAAGCATTCAGGTCAAACCAATTTCTGGAAAATGCCAAATTGTAGTATATAAATTGTTTTACATTACTTGAACATGTAATTAAAAAAAATCTTTCAGACATTTCAATTAAATCAAATATAAATTAAATCAAATATAAATAAGACTTGTTTATTTTAGAATGGTCAAAACAAGAAAGGAAATACAAAATGCCTACAGGGAACGCCAGAAGTCTAAAGGTCCGGAGTTACTCCAAAAAGAGAGAGCTAGGCAAAGGCAATATTATGTGCCATCGTCACAAGTAAGTAAGAAGAAAAGGGAGCAGAGAAACATGAAAAATAAATTACGAAACAGACTTTCACGGCCGAGAAAAAAGACAGAGAAGAAAGTAACGAAAGCATAAATGAATAGACCAGTTAATAAGACAGTGATCTTGTACCAATAAATGAAGAGCAGAATGATCACCTGATAGTAAGGATACCATTTATTGCTAAAAGTAACAAAGGAAAAGATTTGCAGATGATCAGGCGCAGGGCTCTTGCGTGTGCCCACAACAATAAAGTTATTCTGAAATCTGGCGTTTCAAAACTGAGACATAAGATAAAGACAAAATAATATAAGAAATGTGAGCGACTAAATAAAAAAAACTCAGATGTTGACAGCACCTAAGGAATTAACACCAAGTAAACGACCTGATGCAGGTGCTGAAAATTTATATCTGACCCCAAGAAGACATAATTCTGTAAGAAGAAAACTTCGTGTATGTAATGCAGTTTTGTCTGAAATAAAGGCGTCAAAACAGTTGTTTGGACTTTAAAATATTTCCGTGTTTTACACTACGACACATAGGTTACCATTCTACCTTACAAAAGCATTTATAAAATACATTAGTTATTTTGTTTTATTTTTAAAATTTCGTGAATTCACTTAATTAAACATAAAATTTTTAATATTTTTTTCTTTGTATAAAATACAAAATAAGCCATAATGATAATATCAGATCAATGATCATGTGAATAATGATGATGTTCAACTGTCACATACAGGAGCAAAATACTAAAATGACGAATGTACGTGTTTAATATGGTTAATCAAACATATTTGTAATAATTTCATGCCATATTTTCATGACCAAAAGGGAACCAAGAAAACTGAGTGAAAACAGTTATACATTTAATGAACAGTCTCTTGTCGTGTGTATCTGATACATTCGTTATATTTTTGGAGTGACTATAAAGGAATACACATTTTAAACTTTCGGGCTTATATTTTGAATCGAAAATAGTTATGATTAGAATGGTATTAATTTGACAACTTAAAATGTTTTTTTTTAATGTTTTGAATTCACATTATCAATTGAAATGAAATTTAAAATACTAGAAATTTTAGTAAAGATGCATTTTACTTCACGCACATTTATCTGTCTTTTGTCATAACTCATAAAAGCAAAACGCAATGTTTGGAATTAAATTTATGTGAAATTATCGCAAAATGCTTAATTATACAATTTTCAACCATTTTTCCGGTATAATTTTATTTGTAAATCAAACAAATACTTTCAAATACGAGAAGATTTTTTGTAACGTATGCATTCTGTTTGAGAATTAAGGTTTTGAGACCATAAACAAAATATGGGTCAATTGGTGTTGTTGAAATTTTTAGTTTAAATTTCAGATACTTCTCTGTAAAATAGGCGAATAAAGTTGTTGTTTCTAAATCATTTTTCTTCCATTTTTATTCGTCTAATTGCGCCTCATTGGTGAATTTGGGTCTGGAGAAAGAGGAGAGAGAAACAACTGCAAATGCAATTGGAGAAAGAGGACAGAGACAAATGTAAATGCACAAAGATAAGAAAGACAGAGAATTGCAGAGAGAAATAGAGAAGAAAGAAGGGGAATATCAATTTACATTAAGAGAATTAGAGCTGGCAAGTGAAAAGCAAATTCCTACATTAGATACAAATTCAAGTTTTGATGTTACTAAGAATATTAGGTTAGTGCCCCCTTTTAGAGAAAAGTAGACGACTATTTTCCTCTTTTTGAAAAAATTGCTGACAATTCGAAATGGCCAAGGGAGCACTGGACTCTATTATTACAGAGTGGTAATATGACACCCCAGCTGTATGGCCCTCTGCAATCAACATCCCAAGCCCATCACTGGGTGAGCCTAATGAGTTCTTCCAGGCTGGTGTAAACTACTGGATGCACCCATTTATTAAACCACGTAACAACCAAATATGCAATTGATGCAGGTGTTTGTGACAATATAATGAGTGTCATTTTATATGCATTTCAGTCTACTATAAAGGCTTATTACTTCATTTTATTTGGAGCCACATATAACCATTCTAAATGGTTTTATGAATAGTCGATATAAATGTTGTTACATCCCACAATGTCATTTGTCGGTCTCAAAGAATGATGTACCTGCATTTTGTTTTATTTCAGTAACTATGCATTCTAAAAGCAAAAATATCACATAATAAATTTAGAAATTCTAAGATGGTAAACACATAAACTTATGAAGAAAAAACATTTGCTATGCACCATTTTTACAAAATTACTCACTTACTGGAACACTTTTGTACCAAATATATTTAACATATATTGTAGACTGAACTGAAAATTTTACAACTCCAATTAAAGAACTTGATATTTATTTACCTATTGATGATAAGTAAATTAAACAAATTGTCAAAATTGACATAAACAGTAAGTTTCGTACATATTGAAATCCAAATCACACTCCACACACACACACAGATATATATATATATATATATATATATATATATATATATATATATATATATATATATATATAGTAGAACCTGTCTTGAAAGATCACCTCTTTTGACAAAAAAGTATGCTCTGAAAACAAGTGGTCTCGTAACAGGTCACAATGTTATATAATCAATAAATTTGTGCATTGAGAGTGTGGCCTTTCAAGACAGGTGGTCTCACATAGATGTGGTCTCTCAAGACGGGTTATATGAGAAGTGAAAATGAAGTTTATGTTAGCCAAGAAATGAGATCTTACATTATATGAGATTTTCAATGTCACCTTACAATATATGTAACATTTACTGTATATAACTGATTGCAGGGCCACGCCAAGCTACCCCCCTAAATACACACACACACACACACAGTCACTTGTCACTTGAAATGCGGCCATCGTCTTATTCTTACTGCGTATTATGCACATTTTGAATAAATAGACACATGAAGTTAAGTCCACATTTTTTATTATTTCACATTGTATCTTATTAATATCACTATCTAATGTCATCTTGTTCAAAGTTCAAGAATTCATCCTCCTTGTATGATAAAGTTCTGAAATCCTCCGTCGTTATCCAGTAAATCTTCGTGGTGTAGACATCATTAATATCATCTGACTCCTTTCCTTGGCCTCACTGTCATAAGCGGATGCCTATTTAAAGTCTGAGCTTGAGCTTTGTAAGTAACACTTCGATCATACAATTTGTAAAATATATTACAGGTTGCTACTGAACACGTTATATGTGTGGCAGGATGAAATAACCAGCCTCTGTTACATGCCACTGTACCACAGTCACGGCTCAATCAAAGAGTTCTCGCGTGGAAAAACAAACTATAGGATTAAGGTCAATTATTTACAAGAAAAGACAAACCTCTGCTTGGGACTTAAAATCTAAGTGTACTTACGGCTCAATCACAAGAATTGTCAACTTTGAAACAACGTGAGTGCTGCCTTTACAAGCACTGGCAGAAAACTTGTATACGGTTACGATAAATGGTAAATCTGGAAAACCCAACTTAGTACAGATGCCAGTTGGTATCCAGGTACACGGGGACCTACCTATGGATAATAACCTAGGTTATGAAATGTGCCATAGGGTACCCGTTTTTCAGATATTTTCTTCATGAACTCGAGAAAAGCTCGTTTCACACCTGCTGATTTATTGTTGGATGATTTTGTCCCATCCTGCCTAACGATTGACTGGCAAATATTCATGGAAGAGCTTAGACAGTCCACAATTGTTGTCATCTTGTTCACTGTCCTTTTCTCCTTGCTTTTCTCGTTCATGCTCTTTTTGGTGCGCCTTTAGTCCTCTTGATTGTCAACCCTTTTGATCTTTTATTCTATTAATACGATGTTTGGGTCTGTTTATCAATTCAGTATTAAGACAATCACTGTGTCATACCCAGTAGACCCTCTCTTGCTGCATATCTGTGAATCATGAATTTTCCTATCTCTTCTGTGGTTGAATCTAACATCTCTTGCTGTACCTCTGGATTCTCCTTGTGATACACATTTCTTAGGATGGGGTCAAAACTTAATGACATTCCCTTTCTTCGATGTATAAGACCAAATGATCTTACAATATGGCCCGAGTCATTATCACTGGCTTTTTCCCCATGCCCCTTTCTGATATTTTGGATGCTGTCTCTTCATCTTTTGACTGAGATGACAGACTGGAATACAGTATGCATTTGTCTCTGCTCATCTACTGTGGACATCTTTATCATTACATTACTTAGTGTGGCCCAGTCGAATACATTTCTACGCATCTCTGTGGTCAATCTCTCTATCAGTGGCTAATCCAAAGCTGATAATACTACCGTTATGGGAGGGTGAATAGAGCATTTTTCATTCGTCTGTGAAAGTGACTTGATTTGTAATGTTCTATCAAAGCCGTCAGCAAAATCCAGCATAACTGGAAGCTCCATTTAAGAATGAGAATGGAAGTGAAGATAACACACTGACCAGAAGTAAGTTGTATCCATGTTTTCCTCCTAGTCTTTCAGCAATGGCGATAGCTACAATTTTGTCACAATGCCTCTATAAATCAGTATGCAGGGAAATGTTTTATTCTCAGTGGATGTTTTCTTAATGAATTATTTCAACATTTGTTCCTATCTCAATTCAAGCTGGCTGACAGATCACTCCTGATCACACATTTGTTTTCAGCTCCTCTGGGTGTGAATGTGCTAGCGAGTTGATGAATGTGACAAGAACCGAGATACGCAAAGCTGCTGACAATTCCCAAACGTTTCACGTGGCTGTCTCAATAGTTACTAATTTACTGCAGTCTTTTTCAACATCGTCACCTCTCATATATTTGAGTATATGAATGAGACCTGATGTTTCATAGAGTGATATTAACTTCATGATTTTGGACTTTCTCAAGTGCAGTACTGGAAAGTCAGAAAAAATATTGCATACTTTTTTGTTCCCAGCTATAAGCTTAAAAAGATTTTCCGCAATCTTGTAGTCAGGTGCAAACAAAACATTTTCATTTGTTTCACTCAATTCAGCTTTCTCCAAAATATCATCGAGAACCACTTTCAATGTGGCTATATCGTCATCTCTACCACTGAAAGGTGGAGGATGACGGCATAACAGTGGCAATGATGGTGTGTTGTTTAGATCTTGATAATCTAGTATGCTACTATCAGTACTGCAAAATAATTTCATCTTTATTTGTCATAAATGCTATCTGTATTTCTTCTAGGAGAGCTTGAACATCTTGGAGAATATCTTTATCAGCATCAACTTTTATCCTAATATTTGAATATTCATCCTTCTCCTTCTTACCTTTCATTCATTTTATTTTCATAAATTGGTTGTACATTTTACTCATCTATATGACTGTCATCACTATATGGCAACACATCACAAGAGACGTTTAGGTCATACTGGATGTTTTTCATATCCTCAACTATATACCTATTAACGTCAGCTGCTGTAATGGAGTTAATGGCTCCATTAATTTCGTCTATATCTTCACTAGAGATGTTTAGTGAAAGTTTTCTTTTCTGTCATTATTACTAAAGTGTCCATTTTCTCCACATCATGAATGGCCAAGGATGAAAAGTTTTCGTCTAGATGCACGTTTTCTTGCAGAATTTCAGAATTTTCCATCGAAGCTGCTTTGCTTAAAATTTCTGTGAAGGACTGGAATAAAGCATGTCTTGTTCAGATGTATTTCAGACCCCATGTGGCTTGATGCTAAAAACGTTCAAAAGCACACTCTTTGTATGAGGTCATCTTTAGGAGCTCTCATTCTGTATCTTTTTTTCAGTTGTGGTACTTCCTTGCATGTGCAATCTTCTTTTTCTTCACATAGTGGAAGATGCCATGTTAATACATCATTGGAATGCCTTTGTATTGTGATGGGCAGGGTACGTAGATCTTTTATCCTCCTTTCACCAGGTTGTGGGTCTGTTTTCATGGTTAGCTGGACAAGATTGTCCATGAAAAAATAACAAGCTGGCAGACTCTGAGACACACCAAATGTTCAGAAGATGAGACATCGCTTTCTTTTACATATTATAATGGATATGGTTTCAGATATGTTTTAAAGACTTAGGCTTATATTGGTAGCTGATGTGATGGAGAAGAAAAAAAAAACAACAGATGTGATGTTATATCAGTTGATGAACCACCCATCTGTGATAATATATTGTAATTATCTGTAATTTCTGCTAAGTATTTCAGTGATGAATCAAAATGGCACAATCCCATCACATTTAAAATTTTAAGGGACACGAGAGCTTCTCAGTCTTCTACTATCAGGTACATTGCCTTTTTCTGAGAAGTCTTCTTCTAATGAGAGTGTTCTTATTCAGGAAGTAGAGTGCAGCTTTGTTAAAGTTCCTCTCCATTGTGTAAATTTGTCATCAGACTTAATCTCAGGACCCGAAAGAGTCGGAACAGTGTTTTCTTTACCCATTGAAAGCATTCATTTATTACTAGGCATTGATCTAGCTGGAGATAACGTTGTGGTTAATCCACTTGTAACTGACCTGCCTTATTTGGATCAGAATGTCGATCCTATTAAAAAAGAATTCCCTGAATTCCTCCAGGTTGTACAGTTACCAGAGCTATGGCAAAGAAAGCTCTTGAGAATGATGTTGATAAGAAAAGTATTCCTTTAGCTGACACATGTACTGGTTAGGCTTTTGATGAGGTCACTTTCACTCCTTGTTTTGGATCAATCAAAGGGTATTGATCACAGTGACCTCTTTTAACTATTCATTCTCTTTATTCTAATCAGGTCGACAAGCATCAATCATTTGTTGTCAAACAGGAAAAACATCAACGAGATCTGCTGTTTGTTTCAAAGGGCCATTAGTGAAACTGAAGCCACAACAGTACCTGTATGTTTTTTTTATATTACAAATGGGATTCTTAGTAGAAAATCGAGACCTCTAGAGGTAACTGTGGTGACGAGTGGTCAGTGAACTATCAAATTGTAGTTCCAAAATTGTACAGACAGGAAATATTTAGTCTGACTCATGAAACTCCTTTGGCTGGTCATTTAGGGATTCAACACAATGTGTCAAGTGTTTTAAGCCCAACTGATAATCCTTTCTCAAAACATCAGTTATACGACTAATTAAGATGCAAAACAGAATCCCGGATGAGGGTCAAAAGTTCATTCTTCTGGAGAAAAATATAGAAGTTTGTTACCAATTGGCACATGATAAATATCACCTAGTCCACGTATGACGTGTTATCACAAGATTTTGAATCACTTCTATTGGCCAAAAATTTATGTTTGTAAATACTGCAGATCTTGTCCTACTTGTCAAATGGTAGGAAAATCCAATCTATTCCTGCATTTGACCAACTATTTAGCAAAATAATGGTAGATTGTGTCTGTCACCTAAGACCAAATCAGGTAACCAATACTTGTTGACCATGTTTGCATCAACAAGATTCCCAGAGGCATTCGTTTGAGGAATATTAAAACTAAAACTATAGTAAAAGATTTCATCAAGTTTTTTTAAACTCAATTTGGCCTTCCCAAATCTGTCCAATCTGATCAAGGGTCAAATTTAAGGTCTGGAATCTTCCAGCAAGTTATGTACGAATTAGGCATCTAACAATTCAGATCTTCTGCCTATCACCCTGAGAACCACTGGGCTTTAGAAAGATTTCATCAAACTTTGAAAAATATGATTCTTTCATATTGTTTTGATACGGGTAAAGTTTGGGATGAAGGCATTTACTTTTGTTTGCTGTTAGGGAATCAGTTCAAGAATCTTTAGGATTCAGTCCCTTTGAACTGGCTTTTGCACATACTGTGCATGGACCATTTAAGTTGTTAAAAGAAACTTCTTTCTAATGAAGATACCTAAATCAATATTCTCGATTATGTTTCCAATTTTAGGCATAAGATGTCAAAGGCTTGTGAGGTTGCAAGAACTAATCTGCATTTTACTCAGTCAAAAATGAAATTAAGGTATGATACAAATGCAAAGGAAAGGAGCTTTCAGCCTGGTGATAGAGTTCTGGCTCTCTTGCCCATACCACAAAATCCTCTTCAGACCAAGTATTATGGTCCTTACACAGTTAAAAAGAAAATAAATTATTTAAACTGTATCATAAATACTCCTGAGCGGCAAAAACAAAAACAACTCTGCCACATAAATATGGTAAAGGAGTATGTTGAGGGAGTTAGCCAGGTTAATCATACAGTTAATTTAGTTGTATCTGTCCCACTCAGTGAAGATTTAAGCGAAGGAATGCAATCATACACTATTGATTTTGGAGTAACAAATCTTCGGAATTCAGAAATTATAAAAAATCTGGATCAGAAACTTTCACATTTGCAACAAGAAATGAACTTAAACAGTTAGTACTTAAATATGAGCAGTTATTTCCAGATGTTCCTACAAGAACAGAATCTACCATGATGTTGAAATTGTAAATTCCTTCCAAACCTATGAAACAACACCTGTACAGGATGAACCATCTCAAACAGGAATTCTTGAAAAAAGAAATTCAGTATTTGCTGGAGAACGATTTCATAGAACCAAGTAAAAGTGACTGGAGTTCACCATGCATACTTGTTTCAAAATCAGATACTTTCCACATGTACACTGATTATAGAATGGTGAACAGCGACTAAAACAGATTGATTTCCATCACCAAGAATAAATGACTACATTGATAAAATTGGAAATGCAAAGTATGCGACAAATTTTACTTTCTAAAAGTTTTTTTTGGCAAATTCCACTGACGGAAAGGGCAAAGGAAATTTTGGCATTCATGACTCCAGGTTGGACTTTATCAATATAAAGTGATGCCATTTGGGATGAAAGGTTCGCCAAGTACTTTTCAATGTTTAATGAACATGATTACATCTGGTCTGGATAATTGTGATGCTTACATCATTGATGTCATCATCTACAACGACAACTGGAAAGAACATTTAACAATTCAGAAATTCTTTGACAGACTACTGATTCAAGTTTGGCAGGTAATTTATCCAAAAGTGAGTTTTGCCTTACTTGTTTAACATTTCTAGGACATAGTGTGGGATAGGGACAAGTTAAACCTAGATGCTAAGGTCAAGGCTACCTCTGAATTCCCTGTGCCTATCAGTAAAAAGCAACTGATGTGATTTTTGTGTATGGCTGGATACTATCAGAAATTGTGTTCCAATTTTTCCATAATTGCTGCACCCCTGACAAATTTATTAAGCAAGAAAACCAAGTTGCAGCGGTCCGAAAAATCTCAGGAGGTTTTTGTTAAGTTAAAGGCCATACTTAAGAGTGCACCAGTTCTAACAGCTACAAATTTCAGCCAATACATACATGCCAACCCCTGGCAAGGAAAAAGTGTAATCCAAGTGGATAAAAAGAGTAATCCGAACAGAAAAAGAGTAATCCACATATAACATAATAAAATTCAATAAGCATATGTACAAAATGATTTATTTACCCCATCCTGGTCTTTTAGCATCAATTAATGCTTAAATTTTCATATATAGCACACTGCGCTTTAAAAAGCAACAGTCTCATTGCATTTCAATACCCTTGTACCAACTGAGATTATGAATGTTTTGCACACCAGTAGAGAACTAAGTGCTTGGGTTACAGAGAATGGATCTGAATTCAGTTTTACTTTTGCTGACAATACTCTCAGCATTAGAATGGTAAAGAACCATTAATTCCTTTCATAACCTGACAAGAAGAGGAAATGTATATCTTCCAGTTATTGGATCGTTTAGCTGGGAAATAAGGTACCATTGCACATCAACTCTGTCTGCATGAAGTACATTGTCAGATAGAATGCCAACTTGATACTTTCAGGGGTTCTCCTTCTAATTTATCAGCAGCATTTCCTGCAGCAAGGTGCATCATATGACAGGGACAACCTGATATGTACATTGATGAAGACATTTTTCAAAATATAAAATGCAACTCCTTTATGAATTCCAGTCATCACTGATGCATTATCAGCTGAAAACCCCAAACAGTTCTGCCAACTTGTTTATTCAAAGCATTATCAAGCAAATCAAAAATGTTTTCTCCAGTGGAATCTGCTGTTAATTCTGGTAATGAAAGAAGAGCAATCTGGCTTTGCCCTTTTCACTGTCAAAGTCTCTTACACAGACTGCATACACTTTTTGTCATTATAATCACTACTCCCGCCTGTTGCAATACTAAACGTCCAATTTTCATGGCTTCTGCAATTTTACATGAATTATCTTCTGCTAAACACTTAATATTAGATGATTTTGTTCTTGCAGATGCATATTTTCTGTAATTTTGGAATTAGAAAACATGTTTGAACAAAGCACCAACGTAGTCTTCTACTGCTAGGGGTAGTCCGTGTTCTATTAAGAACTCAGTAAATAACACCTCTGCATTTATTAGTTCTGCTTTAAAAAAGTTACAAGTTACCTTAGCATTGGAGTTTGTAAAACGAGCTAATTCAAGGTTTCTTTGTTTTACCATCCAGGCCAATATTAAAATCCTTTCCACACAGCCTGCAGTGGGCATGAAGCTGCCCTAGAATGGAATGCTGTATTGTAATTCATGTATTCATCTTTGAATCGTTTTTTTTTGTGCGTCTTTTTCTAATCCATGTGAAATTATTTGAAAAACATTTTTGCTCTAACACATGCATCTACTAGAATAAATCTGACTTGACTTTTAGTGCCAAATATCTACAGGCTGGTTCTGTATCAGATATGAATCAGAACAAAAAAACTGCATACAGCTGCTATAAATAGAAACTGAGGTCAAAAGTTTGAAAGTAAAACCAGCATGTTTCTTGGAAATATGGCAGCTGCTATAAATAGAATATAGTACTATCAGCAAAGTGCATGCAAGGACAGGCAAGCATTCTCTTATGTTGTAGTTACGTAGATGCTGTCTTTTCTAGAACATGGTCTGAAAGATTAATGGGATGTTAATAAAAATAAAACAAAACATTAATTTTGGGGGGAGGGGTACATACCGAAAACGCGCAATCGTAATTTAGTGAAAAAAAGCGTAATGGTTGGAATGTATGCCAATCATTTAAACTGTCTGTTGATGCAAGTGATGTTGGGGTTGGAGTAGTATTTAGTCAAGAAGATAAAAATGGCTATGATCATCCAATGTGCTATTTTTCTAAGAAATTAAATAAGCAGCAGAGAAATTATTCCACAACTGAGAAAGAATGTTCAGTTTTGATATTGGCATTACAACACTTTGAAGTTTACATTAGTTCAGCTCCTACTTCAATTATCGTTTAGTGAAGAAGAAAAAAACTTTCATCGGCAAGATGAAAAACAAAAATCAGAGATTACTGAGGTGGAGTTTGTTATTGTAAGGATATAGTATTGCCATTAGGCACATCAATGGAAAAGACAATTTAATAGCAGATGCAATTTCATGTGTACAGAAATATATTATTTCATGTATACTTTGTATCAGTCATAGGAGTATTTTTTTTTTTAATAAGCCACATAACATTGTATCTAGTTGCTGACCTTGTTCCAAAACAACTTATTTTTTAATTTTATTTTTATCTTTCTTAGAGTGAAAATATTAAGTTGTGTCAAGGTCATACACAGACTAGGTGATATTTATCATGTGCCAATTGGTTACAAACTTATATTTTTTTTCTCCAGAAGAATGAACTTTTGACCCTCATCCGGGATTCTGTTTTGCATCTTAGTCGTATAACTGATGTTTTGAGAAAGGATTATCAGTTCGGCTTAAAACACTTGACACATTAAGTTGTATTATATCCAATTAGGGCTTAATTTTATTTTATTCAACTTATTGAATTCAAGCGACTGTTTTCCCTGGAAATACAAAATGCTCTGACAAAATTTTTGGACAAAGACATTCAATGGAATAATATTTTCTGTCATTCAACAAGAGACTGTCAACACATCTGCACTTTGTAGGTTATTACAGACACCATCGCCTTCCATCTTGAATTTAATCAGGATCTGAACTGAGATTCACTCAGAACTTTTCATAGATAGGACTTGTGTTTTAATTCTTGGATTACAATTTGGATTTAATTCGCTATTAAGTTTTTTTCTCACTTTGTATTCTAGGGAAATAAATTATTTGTTAAATTTTACAAAGCTTATTGTCTTTACTATTTTCTGTTACTTATTTTAAGAACAGAGACTTGTAACATTGGCGGTTTTCCATCAAAATCTATAAATTATCATGTTACATGCCTTCATTAGCATAAAATCTTAATTTAAGTTCATTTTGCACTCAGCATCAATTACTAAGATTTTTATTAAAAGACATTAGAATATTATAAAATATTCCATTTTCTGTACTGTTGGATAAGAAAATGAAGATAAATACATATTAAGGTTGATCAAATTTTGTATTTCTTTATTCAAGTACTTTTTTCAACTGAATGTTTAACATAGAATGTATTATTTTAAACATTCAAATTTATATACTGTTAATAGTTCATGCACATATGCATAAAAATCATTAACATTTGACAACAGTTACAAACTTGGCTTTTGTACAGTATACTGTCAAGTATCGATAGGACACTGGAAATACAATGATCTAGCTATGTTAGAACTTGACATTTACACTTTCACTGCTGATAACTGCAAACATTACTGACTTGGTTATAACAGTAATAGATGTGTTTTGCAATCAGTAACATAACTGATGAGACGAAACCTAGCACTTTACCAAAATGTCTTGGGAGACGAGAAAATTTTCAGATTCATCATTTATATTACTCATTAATTTGTACACTTCCTCAGCTTTTTAAAAATAATCTACTTAAATTCTAAATTTTAAATAAACTTCATAAAAAGCATAACGATGTATTTAAAATTAAGCACATGATGATGAAATGTTAATTAAAATAAAATGTTAACCAACAGCAAATTTCAAAATGAAGATAAACTTCATGATAGAGCCAGATCATTCTGTGGTAAAGCTCTGTTGTTCCATGCTAAACATCACACTTAAGCGGAAAGCCAACGCTTCACTTTTCTTGCAGAAAACCCTTTAGGTCCTTCAAGAAGTTGATGTAGCGACCATGTTCATAATCTGTGCTGAACTTGGTAACTTCTGTGATGAACTCATCTGTCACTCCTCGTTCATCAAGCATATCCATAAGTTTGTCATACATAACCTGGCAGAGAACAAAACTTTCAATCAATATACATAAATATAGCAAAATATATAAAAACTGCAAATTTGGTTTTCTCAAGATGTACACAACAATGACATAAGGGCAAATTTTCCACATTATTTTTAAGCAATGCACTAGTTTCGAGAAAGTGAGAGAATATAATATATTACCGAGAAATGCTAAAAGAATTTACTGCTTTAAACTAATTTTCCCCCTATTTCATAAGGAGTTTACTACCACAGGATAATTCAAAGATGTGTGGCTCTATCTGCCATTTTAATATTTAAACAAAATGAATAAAAATAAAGGCAAAAAACTGCCATATGCAAACAAATTATTCTGTTGTGTGGCAATAGGAACAAGAACTCTATTATAATTTGTAATGTCATTTTCACATCATAAATATTCTCCACAATATGTTAATTGCCCTCTAAAGGTAAGCCAACTGTTGCAGTTCACTGGCATACTGTCCAAGCAACCACCACTGTGGCTGGTGGGGGCCAAATCATCCCACCAAACTATTTTATTGGGAAGAGGCCCCAGAATAATGTTTTGCAAAAGGGTGGGGGAACATAGCTTTATTATGCAACTATTCTAGTTGCCAATTTGTTTTTGTTTGCTTTGTAGTTTTATGACAAATGGGATCTTCCTCTGGCAACTTGTATTAAGTACACTAGACAGCAATGACTATTTTAGACAAGAGGCCCAAATGAGCCTAAGACTTCAACTTGATAGCACGTGTCTAAAAAGCAAAAAAACAATAGCAGTTAGTGAAGAAATCTGGAATCTGGGTTAACCACATGAAAAGCCCATACAGGCATAAATAACCCCCATTCAGAAGGAGCAGCAATAAGAATTTCAAGATGGTTAATGTGGCGGCTATACTGAATGTCAGGGTGGAACCATTTTCAATGAAGTCCAACCAGACACAGTATGCAATCACCTAGAGAGAACCCGATGTTCATGTTTCATTCAATAGCAACAAGAAGATTTTTGAGATGGTTACCATAATGAAGATATGCCGCCATTTTCACTTATCACTGTTCCACTTAAATATACATGATACCCAGGCAAGGCACTTATTTTGAAAAACTATATGCCATGGTACTCTGGTTACTTTCAGAGTTCATATTAAAATGGAAACGTTGCATGTGGATCACTATTCCACATTTTTAAGTGCTTTCCCTGGGTCCAAAGTATATTTTAACTGAACAATCTCTTAGGACCAACCAGATGCCGTAACAAGACATTTAATGAAAACTCCATGTTGATATGTCTATCCATTCTGAAGTTGCAAAAACAAGATTTTCAAGATGGCTGCTGTGGCAGGTCATATACTTGTTACTTGTCATTTTCATGTACGACCAACTAGACCTCAGGTGAATGCATGTTTAAAGATTCATGGCAATTCTCAAAGAAGTTTAGAAGATGTAGCGACAGCAAATGTGTTAACAGATGAAGAGACCTTAGACAACAAGCCAGAAAACTAGACCATGTGATGAATGTGTGTAAAGTTCAATGCAATGTTTCACAAATTTTAGGAAGAGTTGCAATAACAAACTGGTGCTAATGGATTCAACCCATATTGACCAGTAGTGCTAAAAATTGGCAAAATTAAAAAAAATGTTAAGTGTTTCAAAGTATCCAATATAAAACAACCCTACTCTAGTACATATTTAACTGACAGTATTTGCCATGAGCCTCTGCTAAGGTATTTTTGAATACTAGAAATGTATTCATGTTAGTCATACTAACTTGAGCTGTCATAAAAAAATACTTTTAATTATCCACCATCTCAGAAATGATGTCAACAAGGAACATCTATCCCTCCATATTGGACAAATGCTATAAAGAACCAGCAAATTAAAAACTGCCTTACCCCATCCATGACTGCAGCATTGATTGTGTAGACTGTGTCCTTCAAAGATTCTTTGTAAATGCAAACTTCATCTATACCAAACTGGTCCTCTGAAATAAACAGTAAACACTATTAGGAAGTTCATCTTGCTGCATGCCTGCATAAATGTTGGTTGGTCAGTGTAACAATTTGGCCTTGGCCAAATAGATGCTGGTCCTCACTTTCAGATTAAATGTGTTATTTTCTATCCTTAACAAGCACCAATGCACAACACTGCTTAACACCTAATGTGCACAAATGATATGACACTTTTACCTAATATTCCCATCTTGTTAGAAGTCTATGACTTGTCATAAAGGAATGTGTGTGTGATTTGTATTTTTAATGTAGCTTTAACAATTTTTCAGTCATATCGCTACGATGTCTGCAGTGTGACAGTTTATAGTGACGTCTAGCACTGGGGCATCATGCCGCAGACATGTAGCATGATGTCCCACTCAGTCACATTATCCTGACACAAGGCCAACCAGTCCTAACACTAACCTCTTAATGCTGAGCGCCAAGCGTGGCAGCTGTTAGTACCATTTTCTAAGTCTTTGGTATGACTCGACCGGGGATTGAGCCCATGACCTCCCGCATCCCACAAAGGAATAAAAGCTTGATACGAAATGGGTAAAATTCATGACAAAATATGTGATAGCCCCATATAAAAAAAAGAAATACAGGGAACTAGTATTACTGTAAATGCAAATACCATTAAGAAAAAGAAAGCTATGTATATGAATGCCATTTCTTGTGTTATAAAACTTGTCATTGCATATTTTTATCTATGGGACCATATACTATAATTAAGCAAATGTTTCAGTCAATTATATTTCTCTGGTAATACTTACCATTACATCTGGTTAACTTTCTCTAATATGTTCAAATCTAGCCCTCTTGAAATGACAAGAAACATCTCACATTACACTGACAAAGGGAATAAACTCTTAGAGGTTAACTCCCTCTTTTTACCCGCATGGTTGTAATTAAACTAGGATGTACCAGTTTTTAATCAAGTGAAACCTTAAACCTTAAAGGGTGCTTGCATTGTTAGGAAGAGTTATTATTTATGATATGATCAGCCAAGTATTACTGGAGAAACATAATTTAATAAAAACAGGCTTTCTACATCAAATACGTCAACTAATTACATTACATTAAAAGAATAAATAAGAAAAGAAATGTTGAGCATCCTACCTCTACCTGTGTCATGCAGTAGGAGCATGGTTGCTCTACTAAAAGGATGAACTTCTAACGGTAGCACAAAAAACAATCTGTTTATACATGTGTGTTGGAGATCGAAAGTTTCCCATGCAAATCCAGCAAACAAGGCAAATTCATGCCTGGGCCTAAGGTTTGTGCTTTCATGAATGGGGAGTGGTCACTGTCTGTGCTGCTATCACTAACCCAACATCATTCAGTTCTCTTCTTAGCCATGTATGAGGAAGCTATAGAAGACAGACAGGGTATGCCATTCAGCTCACTCCAATGTATCCAGAATGAAGACACTATATTCAGGGACCAATTCATGGAATTGGGTCTTATTTCATGAGCTGAAATTTTCACTTATATGCCTGATCTTGTAAGAGTTTACAGCACATTCTCGTTAGCCAAGCGACCAGCACTTGGAATTTTATGTCTTGCATTTATGCATTCAGCAGTACGAATAATCTTTTACAGCTCATGGCATGATCCTGCAGCTTTGCTTCTCGACAGATTGATTCAGGAGGACAACCTATTCTTAGGAAGGAAACCAGGTTGTCTTATTAGAATGATTGAACAGTCAGAATGGAACCAAATGTAACTAACATGTATATACCTCACTCTGCTTTGCTAATCATGTACGAAAGATGGTGGCTCAAACTTCGAAAGTTTGGCCATGTCAAAACTCAGGACAGATTACATTTGGGAATAATTTGAGTAACCATGGTCTTGATATGTCAAAATTAGACTGCAGGTCAGAGAATATTATGTGAAAATTCTCCCTTTTCCTAGCACATGTGGAAGGTAATCTTGCTCGAGTGATTCTCTCCACCACATGATGAAGTGTCTGTTCTTGAGGGCTTGTTTAATATGATCCAAATGTACAGGTACAACTTGGGATTGTGATGAAATGCCTGCTGTCACAGCTGCTTCAGTAGATGAGGAGATATCTCTATTTCCTGGGGATTTCCATTACTAGACTTAAGAGTTCTTCATTCACAATATTTTCCTACTTGAGTGGTGCAATCAGGATGAGGCAACACTCCGATTCTCTTGCTATCTGTATCACATTAGGAAACAGGTCTGTTGGAATGTGTGTTGGAGGGTGAGCATATGGATCCAAGACATTCCAGTCTATTGAAAGAGTGTCAACTGACCAGACCTTCAGATCTTGGGCTAGTGAGACAATGGTTGGGAGATTTGAATTCTCTACCAGTGGTCACTCTAAGTGGGCACATGTATGAGCAAAATATGAGGGATGAAGTGACCATTCTACTGGTATCAGCTGATTCTCCTGGGACAGAGAGTCCTTCATACCTATAGTCAAAGTGGAAAATGACATGCTGGTACACAGATCTGTCGTTGAAGACACCCACTTAGACATTTCCAAAAATGAGGTGCTTACTGATGAGGGCTTCGGCTACTGTATCTCTGTAATGTTCTCCAAGTCAGCCACTCAACCCATCAGCAATAATAGGCAAACAATAGTTGGTCTTTCTTGATTGGTATTGTCAATATATGCTGTAATCTGGACCAAGCTGCTGATGGAGGAAGTGAACAAAACTGGTAGCAACAAGCAAATGTCTTCCTCTAATTACACTTGCAAGGCAGTTTTCTCCTGCCACTGAGATTAAGTCAAGGTGATGGAGTTTTGGATTATACATCGCATCCCTAACCACCAAACTCTGAGAATGCTCTGACTGGGATACAGTTACTTCCACATGACAACTGTGCAAGTGCCCCCTTTGAGTGGCATAGGCATGTGAACTCCGTGAGTCCATAACACCCATGTAATGGGGCACTAAACTGGGAGCAATGAGTGACCTGTGTTGGTGTATGCAAACTGGACAAAGACAATATATCTTTTGGCTTAAATGGTAAGATCGACTGTAGTGTTGGTCTAAGGCTCATAACAAAGACTGGTTGTGTTCAATCAGTGATATTTTATCTTACTCGACAATATCCCGTTATTTGTGTTGGGATGAGTTAGGGGCTCTCTTATCCACATAACTGGTCCATACAGCTGATTTGTGAGATAAATCAGTATTTTTGCTTTGATCCTAATCTTGCTCCAGTGTAGATGACAAGTGATTTGTCTTTTGGCTTATAATGTGCATCAACTGCGGTGGTGACCTGTTATGGCAGAGTGCCGTTGTGGCAGTACAGGGCCATTATTTGGCATGACATTGTCCAGTTCATTATGCTGGGATATGATGTGGGAGAGCCAGTCCATACATCTCAATTGTGATGAATTAACTGAGGTGCTTTGTTTTGTTCTTGATCTCACACAATGGCCGGTGATAAAGGCAACTGGGTGTAGAGCCCATGCTGTTGTCTACCAGTTCTACCAAAAAAGGTTTATCATGATGAAGCTGTGAGGTAGGAGCTGGAGCTGACCATGATAAATTGGATCGTTTTCTGGTTCATGAACTGTATGGAGTGTAATATCCACCATGAAGCAGGTCATTTACTGCCATTAAGTCATACTGATGATGTCTTTGTCCCTCATGCTGTGTTCTGTGCTTCTTCTTTAGTGACCAAACAATTGCAACCCACCGACTTTGGTCCTCGATGTGCAGGTCTGACATTGAGCAAACTATACATGTGGAGTGGTTGTCAGTCCCATGTTTCCAATGTGTAAAAAGTTTACACTTGGTCTTTCCCATGGCATCTGAGAAAATTTAACAAGCAATATATATAGTTATAGCCCTGCACATTTAAATCTTTATAAACTCAGTGTATATGCAGAGCTACACACAATGACAATTTACCTGTAACAAGGCATACATGACAGCCGATACAGGTAGAGTACTGAAGCATTGCTATTAATACTTACAAAGTGGACTCTAAATACGAATTCAATAAAAATGGCATGTTTTGAAATGCCAATTGATACAGGTAAAATCATCGAACCTTTGCTCATAGTAACTACCAAGTGGATGATATGGCTATACTCTGGATAGAATACTTAGCTTTATGTCTCTAACTGTGGTGGAAACTTTACAGCAATATAGCACATGCAATACCTGCACATTAATTCAAGCTACAGAAATGCACCAGCTACCAATGCAGGTTTATATCTTGGGCACCCAACTGTGCATGGACAGCAAAGTTTTAATTCTAAAGAAAGAACTTTGTTGTTGATAGAAAAAAGTTGTAAAATTTAGATGTAGTATACTTCCCTTTGAAATAATACAAGTTTTCTATATCATACGTTAGACCTGCACCTATATAAATACAGCTATAGCAATGTGAAGGGAAGCAAATACATCCCATGCAAGCATTTACCAAGGGTGCCCAAGTGTGTGAGGATGGCAAAGTACTGATGCCGAAAAGCCATAAACTTTGTCAAAGAAAGATTGAACTGAAAAGTTACAAATTTTGAGGTAGAGTATAATTATCTTTGAAGAGAACTCCCCTCCAACTTGTCTTAAGGAAGAAAACTTGAAGAATACTTGCATATGGCTTGTGAGGTCTGCATGAGAAGTAGGAACTGAATTATTCACTGGATTTGATGCCAATGCCAGTATCAAGGGGAAATCATCATTTAACTGCCACCTTTGTGGGGATTTATGTTAGGTTCCTAGCTAAAATGTTTTAGCTTGGGAGGGCTGGATTTGCAAGGTAGCAATAGTTCTTCCAAGTCAAGATAGTAATATTTCTCTTAAGGTATTATGATCAGGTAACATATTTGAAGAAAAAGCAGTAGATCTGGATCTATGTTGTTAACATTTTAATGCATAATATACACAGTACCTATGTCCTTTTCAGACTCTCCCTCCACCTCTTCATTTTCATAGTCTTCCAAAAATGAGCACATAAAGCGTAAAATACTGCCATTTGCTTTCTGTATCTCCACGGTAAATGCTGGCTTGGAAATCATCTGAAATGGAAAAGAACCCCCTGTAGGTTTGGATTTGTGTTTGCAAAATAAATATGCCCTACACAACAAGCCTAAATGTCCAAAATCCAAAATATTTGTTTTTTAAATTATTAAAAGCAAGTCAGACAGATGACAAATATCCTCCCAGTCTCCTACTATTGTAAGGACTAACACTAAATGCACCGTATGGTCAAGCACTCTCAATTTATATACTAGTTTTGCCTGCATACAATGACCAATCACCCTCGATGTCATGTATGTTAATTTTTTTTAATACAAATTGTCAGCACACTATAAATAATATATAGCAAAATATCAATTAGTTACTATTGTCTGGTGGCAAGAAATAAATAGAAATTTAAATTCATATTTCAGTTTTATCCTTTAATCTGGTTTTAGTCAAAGCATCATGAACACAATATGCCCTCTTGTATTCAAACTTTCAATGTGTCAATCAACCACCACAGCAATGCCCGTTAGTGCTTCCGAAGAAAAAAAAACTCAATGAAGTGCCAACTGTGTTTTGATCTCCAATTTGTTTTAGTGTTTGTTACATTGTTACAACTGACTAAAAGATCTACTTTGTATCATCATGGTAATTACGTCTTTTGTATTAAATCAAGGGTGGAGAATAAAAAAAGTGATAGGGCATGCAAACAGTGTGTGAAATTCGCTAAAGGCTGTGGCGACAGCAATCATCATTCCTGCTATGAGACATGCTCAAATCAATACATGATGTCCAAATGTTCTCTTCCTTTTCCCCAAGAATCTGAATATTCATTTTTTTTTCTGTACCAACAAAACTACTTCTTAAGAGGTTTATTGTCCTTTTCATCCTGAAAATGTATTGCTTGTTGGACAATATTTTAAGAAAAACAAAACAACAGAACAAGCAACTGCTTGATCACGCAAACATTTTGCATCACAAAGTACATGCAGTATAAATCATCTGAGGTACTGTTACGTCCGTTCTCTGTTCAGTCAGCAGCAAACCATCCTCCCTTGTTTTGTCCTTAAAAGAGGATTTTTTTCCATCTTTGCTCATTTTCTTAAGAAATCGGTTATGGACTGTTTCAACACACTGCTGTTACACATAGACATTTCCCTAACTGCTGACCAATGGATCAGAATCAATTTACTATACCCCTTGAGGAAGTATTCCAATTGAAAACCTTCACATTTTCTACAATACTCCAACATATCTCTATCATAAAGATGATAGTCTTCAAACAATATTCTTATAGATATATGATTGATATCATGGAGAAAAGGAAAAAATATACAATTATTTGATCAACCTAAAATAAAATTAAAATATGGGAACCACAGGTAACTTGCGCAAACCGCCCCCATTTAAATTTTAAAAGTTGAGTACAACCGAGATCCCATGGCCTTGAAATATCTCTATAAATAGTACTGAGTGACATAATTAAAATATTTAACATTAAACAGCGGTTTATTTCACTCATTCACAAATATAATCAAGGATAGCAAGAGAACCAAGCGAAAGATGAAATTGTGCATAGAAAGCTTAGTTTTACAGAAAGGGTTCATTACAGAGAATTGAATTCCAGTCTGTAGTCAAATATCCAGAATAGGCATTCAGTGGTTTGCTAAAGGACGATCAGAAATGTATCTATTACTTGCTGTAAAATCAATGTCTTACTATTAGAGCAATAACAAAAGTCTGTAGTCAAATATCCAGAAGAGGCATTCAGTGGTTTGCTAAAGGACAAGCAGAAATGTATATATTACTTGCTGTAAAATCAATGTCTATCTATTAGAACAATACAAAATTTAAGTTCTGGCATTGTTGCATTTGAAGTAAATGTCCATCACTGCCAAAAAGAATCCTGTTGTGCTGCGAATCAACAATACCATTGGAATGTGTTCACATTCAGACAATACAGCATGGACAATGTTTTTGCTGGTACACATAATATGCATGTTAGAACTTCTTGGAGTAATGTTTTCAATATCTTTTAGAGACTGGTCATCTTGAAAATAAAGGTAATTTAAACATTAGAAATCTATTTCCTGAAAATTATTTCTGACATAATTATAAAAAACATGTTTAACCACTTTACCCACCAATACACCCTTATATCAATGTCCATCGCTTAATTTTTAAGAAATCCCTTGGTAACACACTTTTACTTATTCTGTCATCATTGCTTTTGGAAATATTTCATCCCAAATGCCTTCTATCAAATTTGGTCATATCCTACTAAGCAATTATGAAGAAAACATTTGCTAGTAATGGTAGCTGTATTAGGCGATGGATTAGCATCCAACAAACAAATCAGAACAGCCTTGATTGCAGATTGCACTCTAGCAAACTCATAATTTGGTCAAGCAGCTTTTCTGAGTAGTTTTAAATAACAATTGAAAATGACAATGGACAATAGAATAAAACAGTTCAATTTTGAGATAAAAGAGCTAAAACAAAGATTTAATTTCTGTCAACAACTGTGCAGCACTTTAGAAGAAAACACCCATTATAGAGCTAGTGCAGTATGTCCCAATAATTTGCGAATGTTCTTTTTACAAGTGTGCAACTTACTTTAGTACTCTCCTCCTCTTTTGGCTCCTTGCCAGGTTCATATTCTTCCTCTTCTGGATTCACACTATCATTGACATTGAACTTAACGGTCACTCTGAAATGTCAGTAAAAACACCACTTTAGTCATACAACAGTAACAATTTTTCTATCAATGTTGAAACATTTGATGTATTCAATTCAGAACAGCACAAACATAGATAACCATAACATATTTAACCAGCATATCAGGGTCAGCCATTTCCCATGAAACTATGTGTGTGTGATCTGGATTTTTAATGTATCCTTGTATATCTGTGTACAACTGCCAACAGTACAAACCCAAATCTGCCATTATATAATGTGCAACAACACCAGGCTCTATGCTATTCACTCTTCCCATGATTTCTTGCAATCCATTATGACCTTCAATACTACTGATGTATATTTAGAAAAAAAAAGTACCATGTACTGTAAATAGCCCCTTGTACAATAGTCCTTCTCTAATAGTGTATGGCTGACCAATGGGTCAAAGTAGGTGGTCTTGAAGTACACATACTGTGCAGAAATCACTGGGTTTTTCTTAGACTAACCATGACCTTTGACCCCAGAATTGAAAAAATGTTCAATTAGCCACATGCAGGTTAAGTGACTTGGAACTTTCATTCATCTTGCAAAATGTTTACTCATCCTACACTTATGTATATACATAAACTTGCCCATTTTCTTTATTCAGCAATTTGGCAGGAGTTATAAATGCAGGATTTTCTAATGCATTTTTATGTTATACACACTGAAAATCTTTGAAGGTTTTATTGTTGGTAACCTAGCCTGGGTTACCTGGCTCACTTCAGCTTTCATGGTGATGCAATGATTATCCAAATGAATGTTCGAGGAAAACAACCCAAAGCAAAACAAGACCAAGATATCCCAAATTAGCAATGCAAATGTTTATAAAAATAAATTGCAGAAAAACAAAGCATGCCAAATTCACAGCCTTAAGTTAAGGTGAAGAACAGAATAAAACTTAAGCCAAAACCTCAACTCTTACCCCACCCAGGGATCGTCCTGGGCTTCGCCAATGTCGCAAATTGCGATTTTTTTTTCCTTATTGGCGACAAAAATATCCCATCTGGCGATTTTTTTGGCGACAGACTTTTTGGTTATTTAATCTGTACATACAATCATGGATTTGGACTGGATAAATTACAAGGGAGAACGAAAGAAAGCCACAAACTTGACTAAGCAATGCACTGGAATCAATCTGTTACACAAACGATCCTTTGTTCGTATTGACAACCCCATCTTTACTGAGCATTGTTACATCATAATCTGCTTATGCTGACTTCTGGGCTGAGTACTGTATGCTGTGTGATACAGTCAATCATGCTACCGAACTATACCTACAACTGACCTACTTCTGATGACGCGAATAGAACAGATACAATTAACTGAATGGCTAATCCTTCTGTTTTTTTTGTTTTTTTTTACATATACCAATACAATAGTTTTGCTGAACCTTCATAGAAAACTGATAACCTTTGAAGTACCGACTACTGTATATAAATACAAAGCAAATGGAAAAAATCTCAATCACAATTATATCTGTCGCCAGTGCAGCACTTTACTCATTGATCTTTTCCTTTTGCCATCAATCCGTGTTACGGCTGCAGAGACTTAAACTCAACAACAAGAAGTAGCAAAAAAAAAAAGTTTTGCATAATTAAAAATAATTATTTATTTCTCAAAATACAGGAGTGAAAGAATCCCTAAATTTGGTGTGAATTTATGCTTATATATACGGTCCAATATTGCCAGGTGTTGACTCGTGTAAGTTTCATTCGTGGGAATGGAGATCCTATTTTGCTTGTTGAGAAAATTTATACAGCATTCAGTGATCATTCTTGGGATTTAGGAAGCAATTCACTACAAGCTTTGTGAAGCTAGCCATAAGGGGGGGGGGGGGGGGGGGGGCGGGGCGGGGCTGCTGAGAGACTGCTGGTGTCACCTGTCAGCACTGTAGACTGTGAACGTGGATTCATTAAGATGAACCTCATAAAAACTGACATCAGAAATAAACTGCATCTCATCTCTCGAGAATTTAATGAGAATCAGCATGTACAGATGTGAAAAATTAGACTTTAAAACTGCATTCAACAAGTGGGCAGCCCTAAAATCGCGATGGATCTTATGTAACGCTTTGTATCATTTTGTTAATGCTTGTTGTAATTAAAGTATTAACTAACCCATCTTTTGTAATTTTCATTGCCTGTTACATTAATAGACTAAATTAACACTTGGAAAAATGTACACTACTTGTTCTGGCGACACTTTTTGAAAATTGGCGACAAAATATTGAGGTTGGTGATTTTTTTGGCGACAGCTTTTTAAAAGCCAGGACCATCCCTGCCCACCCGAAAACAAGAAACACTGGATGAAATGATATTATCAGATGTACTGGTGTTTAGACAATATCAACAACTTTGGCCAAACCCTTACTGGTCAACTTGACTAACAGCATACACAATAAAGACTCACAGTATATAGAGATTAACAACTCATCAACAGCTGACCTTAGAACAAAAGCAAATTATTCCAGAATATTGGTCATTAAAGATGGTCTGGCTGACAGGAGAAAGGATGAAAAACTACTGCATGATTTCTGTATCTGTCCAACCAAAAGCTTAACAAGAAATTGGATACAATCCTTACATAACCTGTATCAATTTTCTTAGTGATACAGAGCAGGCAGTTTTCCGCTTTAAGGAAAAATCTCATTCAAAATAACTCTTCTTGCCAGATTGTAACCAAATGTCCACAGATCAGATTATTCAAATCATGCTTCAAAACTACCAAACAAAGACCACATGTTCTTTAAGATCATCTTTTTATCACAGAATGAGTGTTCACATAAGTAGGGAACCATTCATTTTCTACACTATTGTACACACACACACACTGAGCAGTAATTCCATACTCACATTTCACCACTTGCAGTTCTTGTTAGTTTAACATCGGATCCATCTGTGCTCAGTTTCCAGTCCTTCAACTTGGGGGTCTGTTTGTTTTCTTGTTGGATTTTACTTCAAAGTCAATCTCATTATCCAAAAATTTCAGGAATTCTTTATCACCTGTGTATGTATATATGTATGTATGTGTATATATATATATATATATATATATATATATATATATATATATATATATATATATATATATATAGACTCCTGAGAGGATGAAATATTCATACAAATTGAACTTCTGTGGAGATTTCTTTGGTTATAGATATTCCACAAACATTAATTTGTAAATGCAAAGTACCGGTGTAGTTTCTAGTCTATCAGACATTACAACTCTCCTTTTTTTAAAGTGCCATTCATTTTAAAATTCAACTAACACTGCAATTACTGATACTTTGCCAGATGTCATTTTTTTCAATTGTGAACACAATAGTTCTTTCTTTCCTTGTAAAAGATACACTGCAGGGTTCATAAATAATTAATGAATACATTTAAAAGCTTCACCTGGATTCCGTAACAAACACTGCAAAAATTCTGATTATCATCTGACTTTAAAGTCACTATATTGAGATATGGGGACAAGTTGTTATGAGATACAGGGAAATATTAGCCAACCAATATGGCTTTGACAGATAATTTGGTCATGTGATGCTGCCAGCTTGTACACATGTACATATATATGCCAACCTCCCTGAGGTATAAGCAGTAAAACAGCATAATTTGAGCATAAAAGTGCAATCTATATAGATACATTTTTACAACTAACCAGGTTCTACACATGCACAAGATTCTTGTCAGAAAAGGCAAATTCTAAATGGATTATAGCCAGAATACAAACAAAATATAGTGACAAATAATTTATATCCAGTAGTCACTTCAACTTGTCTACATGTTTAACTTTTGCTGAATGACCATGAACTGGAATTCTGCAACGATCATGTTAAGATGTTCAGAGTAACGTATTACATTACTCTCATATTCTACTTTTAATGTTGATAAAGCAGTGTTGATTTGTCCTTTTTTTCTAATCTGACATGTTTGAAGTTTGAAAAGATCCAATGTAATACTCACACATCTTAATCAGTGTCTCTTTTAATAAAACCATCATAGTATATTCAACGTAATACTCACACATCTTAATCAGTGTCTCTTTTTAATAAAACCTTCATAGTATATTCAATGTAATACTCACACAACTTAATCAGTGTCTCTTTTGAACCCATTTTATCCTGTTTACCAATTTCAACTGCAGTGCCTGATTCCTGAGAAGCAATTCTAAATACATTGTGGTAAAACGGAGCATCATACAGCAGCAGCTGCTGAAATTGTGACTACCTTCACCATGTTTACTAAAAATGTTGTAACAATGTTATTTCTTTTATAAAGTATATAAAACTATATATCTCTGAAAAGGTAATAAAATCTGCAACACAGAGATATATGTTTTGTTATCATTTACTAGTGTACATGCTCACAACTGTATTTTGAAATACGACTTGAAACAACAAAAAAAAATTAAAAAACTTACCAAGATGTTCAGTGAATCTTTTGTCCATCAAAATTAATGAAATGCTCCTAATATTAGCGAATAAAATAAAGATAATTCAATTTCTAGTATTTTGGTCCAAATTTGAAGTTTCTAGCACTGTTAGTTCAAAAGTTATAATAATTTTACTAAAATTGGACAACATGACACAAGGAACAACTTGTTTACTTCACATTCTGGAACATGTACTTCAGCATGCAGTTTCTCCTGAAAACTTGTCACAAATAAATCCTAGAAATCTTTCAATGTAACGATTGTTTCTTCAACAAGTTTTTTCCAGATTAAATCATCCCAAAGTAACTCAAAATAATGTTTTGCATCGGCTTCTCCTGGGTGTTGCTCCTTCTACCAATTTAAATCTTGGCTTCAACCGAAGTGAAAAATCATCCCGGACCCATTTTTCTTGAAAGCTTTCAAAGTCAACTTCATTCTCCGAATCGCTGTCGAAAAGTGCATAAAGCCATGCATCATCTCTTTCATCAACTTTATTAAATTCTAACCCATCATTTAAGTAAATATTTTCATCAGAATCATCCAAATCGTCAACTTCAGTGTCGCTACCCTCGCTATCAACATCCATGTTTACATCAGAGTTGTCGTCCATCATTTTATCGATCGATTTTCAAGTCAACAATTTCTTTTCCAACCGCGTTTTTTTTAAAATTTCACTGCGCATGTGTGCTTAAACCATTTTCTGTGTAGGTGAAGAAGTACATATATATATATATGTGATGTATAACACGTGTTTCTGAGACGCTACACACATACGTAGTAGAGTACGACCGTAGTTGTATTCAGGATAAAATGGGATACTACGACTGCAGGCGTATTCAGGATAAAATGGGTTAATAAAACCCACATAGTATATTCAAACTCACACACCTTAATCAGTCTCTTTTTAATAAAACCTTCAGAGTGTATTCAAAGTAATAGTCACATCTTAATCAGCATCTCTTTTAATAAAACCTTACAAAAATATTTCCATTCTGAGTGCAATTTTCTCAATCCATGCTAAAAAACAACTTTTTACTGCATAGTACGAGTATTACACAGAACATGACAACATTACACAGCTTGTAACAATGAAAAATGAAAATCCGCCATTCTCACTTAGATTTCAAACAAGTAGCTAACTGAAAAGAAATCAACAATGTAAACAAAGATCAACATTACCGTATATCTCCGATGACAAGACTATCATGAAATGAATAGAGAATCTTACTTTTATGCTTAAATTTGCTGAACTGAATAATTTCAATCTGCTGTATGCAATGACTTGCAGAAATTATTAAACTCATTTCATAAATATTATTTTAAATATACATTCAAGATTATCTATTTTCAAAGAGAAGGGGATTGGAATTTCCTATGACATGAACACCTTCACACAGGGTAAAGTGGTTGAAAAAAGCCATTGCGCAGAAGCAGAAGACAAATAAAAATGAATGCCAGCAAACCAGGCAACTGAAACCATTTATCTTCTTTCAGGCATAGTGACGACATCTGGTCCATCAATGTGATGTAGAACTAACATTACTGTATGAAACCATTTTTATTCCTTTTACATATACCTCTGATCCTGTTTTTCACTGCCAATTCTACCAACCCCCCTCCATGGTAAGAAAAAAAATCACATTATATATATATATATATATATATATATATATATATATATATATATATATATATATATATATATAAATATATAAAATATACATGTAATCCAAATAGATTTGGTAACTGCATTTGGTATGCAACTAGAGTTACTGTGCAGAAAAAAGAAAGAAAAAAAATGATGGCAGGTATATAAATCTTATAAACAATCCCTTGATGGGACTGACGCTTTACTGGCCTGAAAAATTTTCATTTAAATTACTGGCCCAAAATATGGCTAGTTACTATCAGCAGGGGTTAGGAAGTTCAAAGGGTCTCTCATCAGAACTATTTACATGCATATTTGAGTTACAGAATGCTCATTGTTAATTACCACAAGATAAATATACAGATGGAGTGCTGAATTTCTGCAAGTAAACTGCATTGTGATTAAATTGCAGACATCATATATTTGTTTTAGGACATTATCTCCTTATCAAAAAGTTTCTCAAATTGGTTTTAGCTTCCAGTATAACCTAATCATCAGAGATATGGTAGACCAAACTAATATTTTCTCATGGTATTAGTTACAATGTTGCATTAAGATTCGGTGAGCCTGGGGCATGTCCACATATGCCTCAAATCTAGGTGTCACAAACAATTTTAAAAGGTCAGTTGTTTGTTATTAGAAATTATGATCAAAAAGGGGTTAACAGTGATCAAGACTTGGGGAACATGTGGCCAAAATATTGTGGAAAACCACAAAACCGGGCTCAAGGTGCAACACTGCAGTTATAGAACCTAACCTTTATATGCACATTTCTCCTTGTAGTGATCTGCAAACAAAACAAAAAAAAAAATGGAAGGTAATTGGCTAAGATGTGAAAATCTTGTGGGTTAATACATGTTTAAGTTCCTTTCATAATTAAATAAATAATTGTATTTTCCCAAGATGAACTGATGATTTCACATCACTAAGAAGTGTGACAAAGGGGGTGGGATTGGCAGGCTATAAACTCACTCAGCATTGTCAATCACACAATTTATATATACATAACAAAGTAAATAACAAAATGGAAACAAGAGGCTGAATTGGGCCCAAGATAATTCTTCTAGTTAACGTCTACCAAATGCATTATCAGAGTCAGGGCTTGAAATTGATGCCATTTACAATTATGCAAGCTTAAAAATGAATGAACAAGGAGTTTCTTGGTTTACATGCATCTGGATGCAGAAAATCATGTACGTGCAAGTCCTTCACATGCACTCAATCACAGGTCAAGCTAGACTTGAATTCTAGGGAGAAGTGGAAGAAAAACAAGATACACTATATATATATATATATATATATATATGCATGTATTTTCATTCTCTTATTTTAATTATGCCCTCTATCTGTATGACTATCTGTAATTAACATTGGTTTTAAGCAACATTTTATTTTCAAGCAGAAAGTTGTATGTACATTATAAACACATTTTGTAGGTGTATAAAATTTTCATATTCATGTGCAGTGTATACTGGCCATATGACTTTAAAAGCACTGTAAAAACTAATAAACTGTATTAACTTTTCCCGGAATTGAAGCGGCTGCTGCTGGAGGTCACAAGGCAGCATGTGTGCCATCTCAAAACTCAAAGAAACACTCGAAGATATAGTGGAAGAACATCCAAATCTTGGGCAAAAACTATATTGACCCAGTAAAGCCTGAATCCACCAGTGAATCAGAAGTTAAATGGGTTGCATGTCATGTCAGACAAAGTCAATATTTTCTGCAGATCATTAAGTGTGATGATTTCGGCTGATGTCGCCCACAACACACTTCATGGAAAAATCACTTTCCTGAACGTTTCCTGTCTGGACCTGTGATAGTGACACATTCTGCAGCTGGTCTAATCATTCCTGATCCAGAATCTGTAATGGATCTGATGCACGCATATTTCAGTTCACTTACCATATATACTCGCGCATAAGCTGAATAATTTAGGAAAACAAAGGACAGAAAGAAAAGGAGGGGGGTCAGCTTATCTGCGGGCCAATGTGTTAACTTGAATTGTTTTGGGGTGGGGTAGGCATTGAGCTTCTTTTAATATTGAGGTTTTGGCTTAAGTTTTATTGTGTTTTTTACCTTAAGGCTGTGAATTTGACATGCTTTAAAGTTCTCCCTGGTAAACTCAACTGGCCCGCAAATTATGAAGTCTGTATTTACCTTTATTTAACTTCGTGTTGGAGAAATAAGAAAATATGCACATGCAAAATAATAACAAAATGAATTATAGTACTTTATAACAGTTTAATAATTGTTGGGTTACCGTTAATAATTTTTTACATGCCTATGTCTTAGGACACGGAGAAAATTATTTTTTCGTGTCTTAAGATTCACAGCCATTACAGTAGTCAACAAAAAGACCTAAGAACTGTCAAGCGTACACATTGGCCCGTGGACAAGCTGAACCCCCCCTTTTTCCAGGCCTTTATTTTTTCCTAAATAATTTGGCTTATACACAAGTATATACGGTAAACCCCTTTGGACCATCATCACCATCCCGGATACCATTTACAGGGACTCCGTTGCAAGTATTTTTCTTTTTCATGCCATGATGCAGGGACTTAAATATTGCACTGGCCCTATTTTTTAATGTTTTTAATCTATATAAAATATATATATTTTAATTTACTTTATAAAATATTGTCGCCAGCAATTTGTGTCAGTCAGTAACAAACAGACCACTTTCAAAATTCTTTTACATTTGTTGCCAAATGTGCAACCTAGCAAAAGCTCTGCATTTATCTATAGTAAACCACTGTTTAACTCAATTTTTGCTTTGAACCACAGGAAACTACTGGCAAACTTTCAGGCATTCCACAATGGCTGAGCTAAGACTCAAACCCATACAGACAGATGGGAGTGATTTGTAAAGGCAAGTGCTTTTACCATTCGGTCACCTTGGGTCCCGCTAAAGTTGTTATACTTTAAAAAAAAAAAAGGTCAAGTTTTTATTAATTTAATTTTCAAATACTTATGAGTGTTTTTAAATATTATATTTACTGATTAATTTTTAATTTTAATAACACTATCACCATTCACTGGGTTTCTAAATTGTCGCGGAAACGGCGTTCTCTTTTGGGCGCATGTTGTTAGAGGTCACATTAGAATACCCAATAAATGACACCGTGATAAATTCCCAGTGATGAAGTATGATACAAATAAAAATGTACGTATACTGACACCTTTTCTGGTAAGTTCTCGAAATATAATGCGTAACAGACTGTACCGTCCTTACATTGTTATATAGTCTCTGCCGGTATGAAAAGCACACCACCACCCTTTTCAAAAGGAGTCATTAAAGAAAAATGGAAAGAAAAAAAAGAGCAAAACAAAACAACAACCCTGTGTAAAGTATATACCATCTGTATGAAGCGCACAACACCCGCTGCGATTTGTGATCCTGGTAGCACTGACAATCATTGGCTCCGTAATCTTGCACGTAGATGCTAGGCACCAGTAATTCCGAGCAAGACCTCGTGTTGCTGATGACACTGGCGTGCTAACCTTCCAAACTGGGATGACAGTCGGTTTCACTGAAGTCTGCACAAATTTTCTCATAACACAAAAAAACTGATTTCTTAGCACGTTTGCCATTGTTACTTTTGATAAACGATCTGAATGAAGAAAAGTTCGCACAACCTCTCCTTGAAAATCTCCAGCAACCGGAAAGCGTGTGTAGAAACAGAGTGCGCATGCTGAGTAATAATTTTGAATTTTGAACAAAGTAAAGAGACCGACCCGGACCGGATTACTTTAAAAAATAAAATAAAATAGATGATAAGTTTGGATTTCGACGACTCATCAACACACACACACACACACACACACACACAGATATATATATATATATATATATATATATATATATATATATATATATATATATATATATATATATATATATATATATATATGTTGCTCAAATGAATATGTATATGATTTTACAGCAATTGCTCAAATGCATTTATATAATTCTGAAAATCTCAACTGGATCTGAATATATGCTTGTTTATACAACAGTTTATTGGGTGAATAACATATACAGGTCATCGAGAAGTAGTTAATTCAGAACATTAAGATGGTTTTTCAGCTATAAGTCAACTGGACAGACAGGAAAGTAGTGAAGGGGGATACATTACGTACAATGGAAATTAGCATTACAGACCCCCTTGGGAACATATACGTACAATGGAAATTTAACATGGCGAAAAATCGTGGGAACATATACGTACAAGGGGAATTAACATGAGAATAAATCGTGGGATACTATACGTACAAGGGGAATTAACATGGGAATAAATCGTGGGATACTATACGTACAAGGGGAATTTAACATGGGAATAAATCGTGGGTCACTTTACGTACAAGGGGAATTTAACATGGGATTTTTTTTAAAATTTTTAAAAAAGGGGTAGGCAATTCAAAGGCTATCTCTTTTCGAGAAATATGGGGGCCCTGAAAAGGGCCTTTTGGTTTTTTCTTCTTCTTCTTTTAACTTCTTAACTTCTTCCACCATCCTCTTATTTTGTCCATCATTCCTTTCTTCTTTTTCTTTTCTGTTTCCGGCAACCAGTCCGGGTGGCCCATGGCCCGGAACTTCTCTTGGATTTTTCATCCAGTTTGTGTTCAGTTTTTCTAATTCATCCCTTTTTTTTCTATTTTCTTCTTCTTTTCTTTCCTTTGACCACTTTTCTTTGATCTTCTTGACCTCTTCGGTCAGCACATTCCTCATTAGTTCTTCAGCTTTCTTAAGTTTTTCTAACCCCCACTTCGCGAAACACCAATCTGTCCATTCTACAATGTCTTCTAGAAAGCACCTTGCACTCGTCACATGATCTATCGCTTCTTTTAACTTACCCACTTTGACATACGGTGGGTTAATTAAACCTCTGATTCTCTTCTCCTCATCCTCTATCATTTCTTTTACAATATTTACGGATAAGTGGAGGCTGGTTACTTGTCTTGAGACGAAGTCTTTTGTCACTGCATACCTCCATTCCTGTTCAACCCTTTCTACTACACTCAATCCATCTACCATCCAATACCAACTTCCCATAAGATCGTTGTATAAAGCTGAAGCTGCTGGCATCTTCTTGTTTGCTTATTCCGTAGAATGGGTTCCAATGGCCAACACTGTTAGTTTTATACTCAAAGCGCGAACGTGAAGGAAAACATCCCCTAAAAACATAAAATTGATCTTACCTAGATCATGACCCAACAACGCGCGGACGTGAAGGAAAACATCCCCTACTTTCTCATTTCATATAATAAAACCCTAACTATACTCTTCACATACGCTAAGAAACCCATAATCTACTATTCACACAAACATACCTGAGCTCTTACAAACACAAACACACAAACACACAAACGCATACCCTCACACTATCTTAAAAAAGAGTTAGTGTTTATATACACACTACTCTACCTACACACATTGGCAAATTGATCGTTATTTCTTTTCTAGAGTATTGGGTAGCCCTGAAAAGGGCTGTTTTTTGAACTCCTGATGCACCTATCTAATGGTTGCACCGTCCTGGCCTGGCGCCACACACGCATCTTCTTCCCCAGTCTTCTTTCACCTTTCTTCTGGGGAGCGCAGAGGGAGGATGATTCGCTTCAACACCCCAATCCTCTGTTTCGGGAATATTGAACGACATCCTCTCTTCTCTTTTCTTTTCCTCTTCTTCCCTCTCTCTTCTCTCCTCCTCTTCCTTCTTTACTCTTGCTTCTTCTACTATAGCCTCCGCTGATAGTTCGTTTACTATGCGCCTGGCATATTCCAGGTGCATCTGGAGTTCTAACAGTTTCACTATTCTGCTATTCATTCTTGTGTTGATCAATCAACAAGGGTAGCTTGACTGTCCAGCGAGTTTCAATTTATACTGAAAGCGCGGACGTGATGGAAAACATCCCCTAAAAACATAAAATTCATCTTACCTAGATCATGACCAAAAAAAAACAACAACAACGCGCGGACCTAAAAGAAACACTCACTCACTTTTTTATGCTACCCATCACTATTATAAATTTTTTTATAAATCACTTCAATAGACTATCCACATACTCAAAGCAATCCAATCTAACCCCAAATATACACCTCAAACACTAATAAAAGATATCATTTTAATCTACTATCCATACCAACTTACTTAACCACTTACTAACACAAACACACAAATACATACACTTCCACTATTACTAAAGAGTTAGTGTTTATTTTCACACTACTCTACCTACACACATTGGCAAATTGATCTTTATTTCTTTTCTAGAGTATTGGGTAGCCCTGAAAAGGGCTGTTTTTTTGTTTGCTATGGCATTCTTTTTTAGTTTCTAAGAATGCGATGTCCTCTGAGGATAGACTTTCTGCCGATAGGTCTGCTTCTTCGGAAAGAGAAGAAGAACTCTTTGGTGTCGATACGGCAATCGACAAAGCCTCTGTCAGGTTCAGGTTGCTGCTGCTGCTGCTGTTGCTGTTGTTGCTGCTGTCTCTGAAGTCTGTACTTCTCTGTCCATTCTTCTTTCTCCCTGTTCATTTCTTCTCTGAAGAGCTCTTCTACCAGGTCTTCAGTGACTTTTAACATTCTCACATTCTCTATTTCTTCTGGCTTCGGTATCAGACTGTGTCTGACCCTATGCAAATTCACGTAGGCTTCGTTGAGCTTAGCTAGTTTGGAGCACATCTTCGTAGGAGGATGAGTCGACAATGGATGGTTAGACTGGAAACAACCCCAGTTCTTAAAGTCAAAGCGCGGACGTGAAGGAAAACATCCCCCACACGGTTTTCGAGCCGCAACGTTTAGTGAGTGTCATGAGAGGGATAGTAAGAAATCAAAGAGCATCAATCCAACATTCTTCTAGCTAAACAAAAGACAAAGACATTTTTTCAAAACACAACATTTTTTATTCAAAAATCACTTAACACTAAACAACAACATTTCTAACATTTTTTAACAATAATCCAACACTATAACATCAAACAATTTTTTTTCAAAACACAAACATTTTTTTCTCAATAGACAATCTACTTTGAACAGGGCTGACAACGTTGTGAATGAAATTGTGATTTCCACTGTTGGAAATCATTAGGCCATTGATGGACACTACGTTTCCTAGCTTGAGACAAAAGATAAGCATAATGGTCACAAAACCATCGATCTACTTTCACATCGTTTCTAGCAGAAGGACGAGGATCAAAATGAGTCACTAAATGTTCTAAGGAATAGCCCAGGCTGCGATGATGCAGAAAATACACACAGTACTGTCCACACACCAAGGAATCTGTTCCTTGTAATTTCACGTTATTGGATCGGGTGGTTTGAGCATTTCTTCTCATAAAGTCGATGATATCGTCTTCCAAAGGGGGCAATCCGTACGAATCGAAATATTCCACACATCCTTCTTGAGGAAAGTAGACGGCTACCCAGTGGGTTCCTGGGAGATGACTGTCGTCCGTGTTGATCACGTAAGCTTGATGGTCTTTAGGTTTGCGATGAGGGAGTTCATCTTTAGCACAGACGACAGGATTCCAAGAAGCTGTATAAGAACTGTGGTTCAAAAGGTAATAAAGTTCCCAGGTATCCATTGATTTGTGTGTGTTTTTTTCTTCTTCTTCACAGGTAATAATAAGTCGTCAATTCGATCCTGACTTTTTGCTTGAAAATGTCTGACGAATAAACGGTTATTCGTTTTGTTTCCTCACTCTGATTCAGGAGAGCTTCGATACGATGGATCTCTTGAGTGGTTAATGGTGGACAAGAATGTTCACGCAAGTCTTTATACCACTGGTGCAACACGTCTTTGTTCGAAATGAGACTCCAAGCTTCATCCAGATACTCGTCCAATTTTTCTTCTTGACTCAACATCAGGCATTTATCGTGTTGAATTTGACTGGGATGATCGTTTTGACATCCATAGCAATTTTTCTTGATCAATTCCGTCATTTTGTCGACCAAGTGTTTGGCAAAACAGGAGACTAAATGGGCTTCTTGTTCTGGCCATCTTGACTTCATCATGATCACTTCTTCTTTTTCCACGGTCTCCTTACATTCCATGTCTAAAGTTTCTCCACTAGGTAAAGAGGGATAACAGTCTTCCATGACTTCTAATAGTCTAGAATGACTTCTCTCAAACTGTTGATTTCTATCGTATTATCAAATTCTGCATACAGGATGACGTTCAACGTTACATCATCATCACCGATTCTGTTTCCAAACTGAATTTCCACACGAATCTGGCCGGATTTTATAGGGTGGAAATGTCCCTCGTCGCTGCCTTGGTCTGGAGTGAAATCGAAAGCCCACAAAGCATAGCCTCCGTCATAATCTTCGTACGTAATGCCGTGACTGGTGTTGGTTCCTAACTGTCCCGTGGCTTCGTACAGGGACAAGTACGATCTCAAGTAATTCTTCTTCTCAAAGTCGGGTTCGAAAGGTCGGGTACACAAGGTCTTGCCATCGCGACTGACTTCGATTTTCTTCACGTTGAAGTGATGAAAGTTGAAAGGATTTTTAGCGATAGCTCCGTTGAAGGCTTCATTCGAGACCATGCCAACGATCAAACGTTTGGGTAGCTGTCCTTGGAACAGATGATCTTCGATCATGGATTGCTGTCCCTTGGGAATGGTGAACGTTTTCACTTCCACGCGTCGTATGGGATACTTGGCGGTCGTTCTGCTTAACGTCTGACTGATGTCGTTACCTACTTTAGGTAACACTTCGACACGGCGTACGTAGAGTCTGGCTTCTTCGATTTTGGTTTTGTAACCGTCACTGTCAGCTATTAAATGGAAAGCGGTACTGCTCCGATTCAGTCTCAGGCGGACATCCACCCCGTTCAGCAAATATTTTTCTTGCAACCACATGTCCAAATGCAAACGATCCATCAGTTCTAAACTTTGGTTGACACCCATGATTCTCTTTCTTCGTTCTACAAATCCCTCATTGGTGGTTGTTTTTGATTTGGGGTCAGCTTCAAGAGTTGTTTTATCAAATTCGCCCGCTTCGTCAGGTTCCCATAGCACGCAAGCATTGAGATAAGTATCTTTGGCATCTATTATGTACGTCAAGAGATTTTCCAGGTACGCTCGGTAAGGGTAAGTATCCATGCTGCTGCTGACCAGTTTGTTATTCAAGTACAAGTCCACTGAGCTGAACAAAGAATGCATGAAATTGTTGACGGGAGCTACTGGCTCAGTGTCTATATCATTTCCACCCTTATCTTGAACTTTGACTTTCAAGTACAAGTAACTGCTGTTCAAATCGATGTAATCTTCGGGCTGTCCTTTGATTTCAAACTCGATGGGAGCGGAATCGGCCAATGAGGAGACGGGATGAAATTCCACCCAATGGGATTCTTGCATCGTCATCATGGTGAGTGGCATGGCAAACAGATCCAGTTCCGTCTTGGAACAGGCGCAAGACTCTCGGTGCATCATTTTGTTTTTGTTGCTGTGTCTCAATAATCGAAAACGTCTAAGTCTCGAACGGTTCTTCTTTTCTTGGCCTTTCTAGCTTGAAGTCTGGTGAAAGCGTGTTTTCTTCTTCGTCGTCTCTTTCTGCCTTGTCCTTGCTGAATGCCTGATTCGGTAGCGTGCAGGGCATTTATAGGTGTGTCTCGTCGGCCTAAAATGTCTTTGCCCGTTTGCAGCAAGACATTTTTGCCTGCCCTCATGAAGGCTTCTTTAGGGTTTTGTTTGTCGATGATGACATTTTGGAGAAATTCTTTGCCTTGCGTCAGTGCCGCATCTTTCAAGGCGTGCAATCCGCGTGTCACCATCGGTTTCAACACCGGGGCCACCGAACGAAAGGCCGATTTTAACATATCTCCTAAACCGTGTCCTCGCTGTCGAACAACCCCTCGGTACACTGGATACATGACTTACTTACGAGTCGTGAGAAAACCGTTTTCGAAAATGGAGTTTCACCGTGACTTTTCCTTTGGTGAATGGAATATTTTGTCCCAAATCTCCTTTTATAGCAATGTTGACCGTGTCCAAATACGACTTGCTGACCGGTAAATAGCGAGGATGGACAAATTCGCGGTGAACGTGGTAAGTGTTTCCACCTTCCTGGTCACTGGTTGTGGTACTATCCACTTTGAAAGGAATGACACGCAGTAACGGTACGGAGGTGTGTCCCACCACGTTATACTCCACCACATCGGAGTACACGAACATCAAATTCAGTCCTTGGTTCAGTTCTACCGGTTTTCCAAAAGCTTTGTAAAAATCCATATTATTGTTGATCTTGGGGCTCATATTGTTTGCGACCAATGTTGAATGTCCACCAAAAATTTCAAACAAACTACCATTGAACCTGAAGGACACCAGTTGAGTATCCTGAAATTTCATCAGTAAGCGACGAGCCACTTTATGGCACTCCAGGGTGACACTTTTTTTTATTCTGTTCAGGGCTTTGGCAAAGGCGAACTCGAACCTGTCCGCAATAGTGTCCACCAAATGTTGGCCACTAAAATAAAACCCTGCCGGAATTTTGAAGGTGTAGATTTTGAAGGGTGGATTGCTGGCTTGTTTTGTGTCCCCTGAAAACCCGATGTCAGTCATGGCTTCTTGTAATTGTTGGTTCAGGATTTCGACCTCAAAAGTGTTTTGCTTTTCGGTGATGTTTTGGATTTGTGTAGGGTGAATCATTTCTACTAAAGCCACTTCCCAATGGGCTTCGTGATCTAAGGGGATGGCCTGAGGTAATTTAGCCGTGTAACAGCACAACGTGTTATTGGGAAACACCTCCATGGAACTGTCACTGGGTAAGGTTAAGTAAAATTGGTTTTGGTGACTCATAATTCCAGAGTTCTGTGGTTGTCCGAGGGGATATTACTGGACGTCAGAGGCGTGTCTCCGCCCAAAATGGGGTTCTGGTTGTGGTTGTTGGAGTGGTGACTGGCACTGGCACTGGACACAACGTTTCCATTCGAGGAGAATTTCAGGGAGGGATTAGGAAGCAGGTAACCGATGCAACTGCTCAATAAAATGGTCCACAATTGTTTGTCTCCTTGTTGCAAACTCAAATTGGCAATGGCTGCCCCGATGACACAATACACCACGAAGATTTGGCAGAAAAAGACGATTTGCGTTTTAGGCACACGTTCTCCACACCACACCCACAAGGGTTGTTTTTGTAAATCTTGCACAGAAGAACTAGGGGAAGAAGGAGTGGTCGACGTAGCTGCGTCTGCTGAGTGAAAGGGCATGATGGTCACTTCTTCTTTTTATAGTCGATGACTTGCGAAGCGTCGATCCAAGAATCGAAACTGGGTGGATATCCTTTCCAACGTACTTTGACTTCTTTGACACGTCGTTTGCCCACTTTACGGGTTCTGCGTTCGAGAATGCTTTCGATGTCGTACACGTCGTCTTCTTTTTTGGTGACACGTTGTAACTCGGGCAAATAAAACGTTCCTTTGAGCACTTCTCCGTTCATGTCTTCCAATTTATAGACGGCAGGATGACGGCCATGCACTCGTCCAGTGACGCGAAACAGTTCGGTCGTCCAGTTAGGTAAGTAACCTTTGTCGAAAGTGCGTTTGGTTTTGCCAATGCGTACCCAATCTCCTACGGTCAACTCTCCACTTTTCTTGGGGACAGCCCTCGTCGGGGACGTACCGAACAGGCGCTCGAACACCAGCACTTCGTTGTCGGGAGTCACGTCTTGCGGGGCACGTCCGATGCTTCGATGGTAAGATTGGTTGTACGCTTGCACCAGGTGCGGTAAGATGTCGATGTACTTCAGAGGGTGGTGATGCGTAAAATATTTCCACATGCGTTCTTTCAAAGTGCGTTGAAAACGTTCCGCGATGCTGGCTTTGGTTTCGGGATTCTCGGTGGTAAAAAAATGAATGTCACGTTTTTTTAATTCTTTTTGGAAAGCTTGGTTCAGAAATTCGATGCCTTTGTCCGTTTGCCATCGAAGAGGGTGACGACCGCTTTGTTTCATTACCCGTTGCAGGGCTCGCACTAACTCGCTGCTCGATTTGGAAGTCAAGGGTACGACCCAAGCAAATTTGGAAAAGACGTCGATGACACAAAACAAATATTTGTAACCACGATTATAGCTGGCCAAATGAGAGACATCGGCTAAATCGGCTTGCCATTGATGATCGATGCCTTCCACTCGGGTGCGACTTCTGGCAAACTTGCGTCGAATGGGTTTGTGTAAAGTGTAGGTAGCTTGTTCTTGTAACCATCGTTGCACTTGAGGTAAACGGAGACTTTTCAGTTGCGTTTTGGCAGCACGATACAATTTTTGAACTCCTGCGTAACCTGCAGGATGGGAGGGATCGTAGTAAATGCTGGCTAAGACTTTTTCCATTTTTTTATTTTGTGTTGGCGTGTTAATAAGACACCCACTCTTGGAGGATGCTACTCTTTTTCTCTTGGGGTACTTTCTTGGATTGCAATGCTTTGCGTGTGCGGCCGGCAATAGGTGTCGAAGAGGAGAAGGATGTCTGAGCGGGGGATATCGGTTCTTGTTTCACTTCTGTCTTCACTTCTGTCTTCACTTTCTTTTTCTCTTGTGAGGAAGAAGGGGTGGCCATCATCTTTTTAATCCATCCAATTCTGGAGGTAGGTGGTGTTGTTAACTTGCGTACTTTTTCTGGTGGAGTTTGAAACCCTTCCTCTTCTTCTCCTTTTTCTGTCTTGGTCACGGGTACTGGTGGTACTGGTGCTGGTACTGGTGATGGTGCTGGACTTTTCATCAAGGTCTTAAAATCTTTCAGAGTGGGTAAAGCTGTTTCGTCTAAAGCTTTCTGGTGAAAGAGTTGCAGTCGTTGCAAGAGTTGACCGTACTTTTGCGATTTTTCTGTTTCGGACAAATCTTGGCGATCCATCAAGGACTGCAATTCGTGTTGTAACTGGGACATCTCGCTCAAATTGGGATTGGGAGGTAAATGCGGGGTGCGTTGTTCTTGCCACCGATGGTATTCCATCCATCGTTTGTAAGGCACTAAAGCTAGTTTTCGTCCTTCCATGGGGTTGTCAGGGGTCGATTCTGAGATCTTGGGACTTTCGAAGGCCTTTTTATCTTGCTCCCATCAGTCCTCCCAACATGGTTCCCAAGACTCCTTTCAGTATGGGGCCTAACAAGAGAGGCAAAATGCCTCCACGTTGGACCAACATCTTCTTTTTTTGACGAATGGGAATTTTCTTTTGAACCATTTGGCGAAGAACGTGACGATGTTTGCCTAAGCATTGTTTCTGGTGTTTGGACAAAGGGATCGTGCCTTTCAAAACGTTCAAACAACATTCGCACACGGTATCGATGACCTCTTTGGAGGCCGTTTGAATGAGTTTTTTTCGTAGGGGTGGAGAAGCTTTGGACAGGACAGATAACAGGTCCCCATGTTTGGCTAAACGTGGTGGCAGTCCTTTCCTTTTCTTTCCTTGGGGTTTTCTGGAGGGTGACATCTTTGAGTCTTTAGGAGCACCAAAAGAACACTGATACCCTACTTGGTCACATGCCTTTTTTATACTGGAACGCGTCGCCACTGATTGTCTTTACGGCGTATCAACTTCATGACAGGCATGGCACGTCGTGCAGGGGTACGTAACGGACTAAATCGAGTCAGTTCTTGCTTGGACAAATCCAGTAAACTTTGTAACATGCCCGATCTTTTATGGACTTTGATTTTGGGAGAAGGTAATTTGTGAGCAGCAGCCACTGCCGCTAAATTGGAAGGTCCTGCCACTGGGGAAGTTCTTTTGGGGGTCATCAACGGAGAAGTTCTTGGTGTGATCAACGTCTCCAAGTACTCTTCAGTTCCTGGTGACATCAACGGAGAAGTGGATAAACGTGAGGCTGTCGGAGACACAGTCACCGCTGTGGCAGGTCGTGGTTTGCGAGTGTAAGGTTGCGTCCTGGCCGCAGTGCCTCTCTTGCGACTAGTTTTCTTCTGTGGACTTTTCTTTTTCTGGGGACTTTTTCTCTGTTTCTTTTTCTGGGGGCTTCTTTTCTTTTTCCGGGGTGGTGTCTGGTAAGAGGAGGGTCCCGCCACTGGAGAAGTTCTTCTCTTTGGGGACCTGGTCTTTTTCTTTTTCTTCTTGGGGCTTCGTTGGACTTTTGTCTTGGGGATAACTTTGGGGGCATTAGGATCCCATCTTAAGAGTGAGCGAATGATGACCCCTCCTAGAGTACCGCTCCCTCCAGGTTTCAAAATGATTTGTTTTTTGGTTTGAGTGTCGATGCGGGGATCGGCCAGTTGGACCAAAGCGACTTTGTTTCGATCGAAAAAGCGTTTGGTTTGATGAGGAATCTGAATGATTCCTTGGAGTAATTGACGTGCCGTCACCGTGAACCATCGTAAGACTTCTTTGAGACTAGCTTCTAAGACACGAGCTCGTGTTTGTGGATCTTTTTCTCGACTGATGCCATACAAGGCACGAATCAATTTGACGGGAAGATGCGACTGAAGGGACGTCATGTTCACACTGTGTGAGACAGACGAAAAAGGGTCTGAGGTTTTTATAGATTTTTTTATGGGGAGTGAAATGAAGTCGAGGACGGAGACGTGTACAGGACAGGCCCTCCGTCTTGGCACCAGTGGTGAAACAAGTGGGTACGAAATCGCAAATCCTCGGGAGTGGTAGGTTTCAAATCGACGAGTAAATAGGCGTGTGGCGTTTGAGTGGCATCGTCGTACGCCTGAGTCAGCCAAGGCGTTCCTAACTGTTTGGCTAAGACTTGCACTTGCGATTTATCTCGAGGGCTTTTAAACAAGACCACGTAATGTGCATTGAGACTGATGGTGCGATGGGCTTTACTTTGTTGAAACAAATTTTGGGTGATGTAAATGACACTGGCATTACGGTGATGCCCTTTGCGCGTGAACCACAATTTAATTTCTTCTTCGTCTTCTCCTAACATGTCGTCGAAAATGACCAAATGGGTTTGACGGGAGTCAGAGACGATGCCGTCGTCTTCTTTAGGAATGCCTTCCACAAACACGATGGAATCGCCTTGACTTTCTCGCAAGAGGCTGTACGCCGATTGCCACTCTTTGTAACACCACACGATCCGTTGAGGGGGTCGATCGATCAAATGATGTTTATGTTCGATCAAACGTTTGACGAATTCGGTTTTGCCTGAACCGCTAGGTCCAGCAATGAGCATGTTAAAGGGATGGCGAAGATACAAAGCCTCCCAACTGGCACGATCTAAGTGTTCGTCGATGACTTTGACAGTAGAGGAAGAGGGAGCAGAGACAGCAGAGGTAGTCATGGTGTGAGAAATGTCACTTGTGACACGAAAAACAAACAAGACAAGAGTTTATATACTTTTTCAGAACACGTTTATTGAATGTTTTTTTTTCAAACATGAATACGAAAGACAAAAATACATAAAAGCCAAAGGCTTAAGTACAAGGATAAAAGGCACATGATAACTATGAACGTGGAATAAACACAAGTGTCTGTACAACAACATGTTTTGGGTAATGTTCTAACCAGTTCTATAGTAGGGGGTAAGGTCACACAAGTGTCCTCCCGAAAGGGTCTTTCAGGCCTGTCCACGACAGTCCTGTCCTGGGTGACGGGTTCTTCTGGCACCGTCACTAACACGGGTTGAAAAGTAACTTTTTTCCTTGAACAACTCTCGTGCATACTGGGCCACTTCTTGGGTCCAAGCCTCAAAACCCCATTCTTTCCAGGCACGGACATCTGTCCAATGGGGATGTAAGTCACAAGCTACACACACATCGTCATACACGTCTTGGGTAGCTAAAAGTTGACGAATCTTTTTTTCCTGTTGAGGTCGAGAAGTATCCAGATGAAACCGCAAGGCTTTGAGCAAAAGGAGTTTTTCGTGACCATTTAAGGCCATGGAGGTGGTAAGTACTGATCGTAAAGAGTCCACAAAGAATCGGCTGGTAAACGAAATCCTAGAAAACAAGTCACTAAGACACACACCACTTGTCGTCCCAAATTGAATGGATACAGTTCTTGTAATAATCGATGGTAATGATCCACGGTTTGAATATGGTCATTGAGTTCCTTCCACGGAATCTGTTGGATGACATGTGACATAAGTCGTGGCATGGCAGCCTGTTTTTATAGTCTCTTTGTTTCGGAAACAATACACGTACTTTCTAGCCAGAGATCTTCGTTCTCCAGTAGGGAATCTAAATCTTGCATACTGTAACCGAAACTTCAGAGTTCGTTTAGAAGTCTCCTCTTCCTCTAAGTAGATTCCACGTAAAATATGTTGATAATCCTTTACCTCGTCTTCCTCAATGTATTGCTGTAGGTGAATCTCGAAGTAACCAAAATCATGAACATTTCGATCATTCACTAACTCAAAGTGTTGAACAAGGTCTGACCACTGAAATAATTTCTGACGAATCAGTTCTCTTATACCCTTCAGGTACCAGTGGTTAAAGATCTGGTGACGTAACGGATGCAATTGTTCTTTACGTTTCACTTGTATTTTGACCAGCTCTCGGTAAATCCTTTCTCTCAACTCCACAGGCAAAGCACGAATGTTCTCTAGCAAAGTATCCATGAATAGGTCATACTAAATCCTCTTTGGTCTGACACAAGAAATGTACTGTTTGCACAAACATGGTTTTAATTCATTGTCGAATCTAAATCGTTTCACCACTAATCTACACATTACAATTCGTTCAGAAGTTTCCTCTTTTACCAAGTTGACATTGCGTGAAAGATGTTGGTAATTCGTTAACTCTTCCTCTGGAATTCGATGCAGTACGTTTACAATGTAGTAGATAGAATCGTCAATACCAAACCATTCCTTTTTATAACCAGGAGGTCGTTGATCAATGTCTGTCCAATGGAACAGTTTCAACTCAATCAGTCCTTGTATAGCATTCAGGTACCAGTGGTTCAAACACCGGTGACGTAACGGATGCAATTGTTCTTTACGTTTCACTTGTATTTTAACTAGTTCTCGGTAAATGCGTTCTCTCAACTCCACAGGCAAAGCACAAATGTTCTCTTGTAAAGTATCCATGAACAGATTATTATGGTAAGAAGTTACTTCAATGTCTCGGTCCCACTAAGGGTAAGTAATGACAATTCGGTGACCATCGAGCATGTTCTACGTAGGCCGAATCTTGCGGTTCCCAGTGGTGAAGTGACACACCGCAACTGAAGCACTTGACTTTATCTCCTTCACCCAAGTAGAAAAATCCGGCTCTGGCTAATTCTTCGGGGGTCGGTCCTCCCAGATACTTTGGCCATTTTCCTTTGAACGATTGAAGACGATTTTCAAAGTCGCAGTATTCCGACAAACGCACAGGGAACGAATATTCGTCTTTCACAGGTTCGTTTCGATGAGGGTTAAGTGACATAGGTAGGAGTTTGCTCAGGGCTGGATGACATCCGTAAGGGGGTAGACGTGAAGGTGGACATTCCCCTTTAAAACGAAACCCAGTAAAATGTCCAAGAGGACGAGCGGCATCACTTTCGCATCCCACAGGTTTGACACGCACAGCATCGCTTTCCATGATAGGGGTAGGGACACTAAAGTTCCCATGATGCTTTACGGCATCGCTCAGGTCACAACGTACAGCATCGTACACATCGCAAGGCTCACAATCGCACTCGTCTGCAAACTCCGTTACGCAATTACAATGGTAACCACATGGACAATCGCTGTTTCCTTCCGGACATTTTCCGTCGCAATGCCTGGGTCTTATCCATTCAGTATTAGTCACACTAGAGGAAGATACAACTTTTTTACAATCCCCAAACTGGAACGATGTCTCTTTCAAAGTATTCATCTTGTTCGCTCGGTCTTGGTAGTCCCAATGAACTATCGATCTTGCCTAGGGTTCCTTTTTATATACAGACCAATACCAACGTGACCGTACGGTAAGGTGAAATGATTGGGAAGTCGCACTCGCTTCTGGTACACGATTTGATAGACTTTTTCCAAGGGTCGACTGACGATGTGGTGAGTGGGTAAACGTACAATCTTGTTCGGTTGATAGGTGGTCACTTTAAAGTTTCCATCCTCTCCCGATTGCAAGGCTTCTTTCAATACCCCAAAGTTGACCACTCGACTGGTACGATAATTCAGAGTCAGTCCTTTCACTTTGCACGTCGTGTGCACTTCTCCTTGTGGGTCCCGGTATTCGTAGCCGTAATTTTTGGGACCACCACTGACGAAACTTAGAATCTTGTCGTCGGGATGCTCGTCTGTCCAGGCTCCTAAACGGTCTCCTTCGATGTTAGGGTGATGTTGAATCGGGTGATGGATGTAAATGCAACTGTCCGTGTCAAAGTACAGGACGCGTTCTTCTAACAGTTCTAAAGCTTCGTACAATTTTAAGCGAGCATGGGCTGTCACGTAAGCCGCAATGATGACATTTCCAAAAGGGTCGTCTTGTACAAAGTCCAGATCTTCTTCGTAATTGACCAAGATCAAATTCTCTCGAACGACGTCCACGTGTTTCATGTATTTGGTTTTGTCGTGAATCATCTGGAAGTAGCGGGAAGGTTCTGTCAAATATTCCGTCTTGGGTAAACACGGTCGTTGTGCCATTTTACCCCACAAGCAATTTAACATCACTTTGGCAAACGATCGCCTGCCTTCGTTTTTTTCGATGTGGTCTAAAGTGATGCCTTCTTGTTCGTAGTATTTCTCTTTGAATTTTATTTGGTCTTCGGGAGTGTGACACCAGGAAGGATAGCCGCTGGCTTCTTGCTTCAGTTTCAAAAAGGCATCCACGTAGTCTGCGAAAATGCCTTTCTGAGTAGGGTCACCCTTGTGGTATTGTTGTGTCTTGGGAAAGTGGCAAATTTCGTACACTTCTAACAGTTGGTATCCCATGTCCAGAGCTTTGAACAATTCTACGCTGACCCAGGTTCCCGTCAAGGCCCGTTCTTCCTGGGTGTGCTGACAAGGTTGGTCTTGGTTGCACGTTTCGGCACAAGTACGGCACAAGGGAAACATCAGTTTGCCTTGACAATGGTGAGGTAAGACGGGATGGTATAGGTTCGTGGGAGGCAAAACTTTACACTTGATCAAGCCTTCGTATTGTCGAATGTTTTTCAGGTCGATGTGTTCCGTGAACAATTGCGGGTGCCCTACAGGAAAGCGACAATATTTGCACACGTAGGGATACAGCGAACACACGTCCAAGTATTTGATTTCTTCTCCTTTCTCTTCGTCGGCTTGGTACAGCAAACAGGTGGCATTGGTCCTTCCTCCGTACAAACTATCCCTCGGGTTCAGCGGGTCCATGAACTGGTAACTTTCCACGAGGCGTTTAAACTCGGGATCGGTTTTCATACGGTGATCGTACTCGTGTTCCCACATTTCCACCACTTGGTATCCTTCCTGTTCTAACTTTAGGCGCCGCTGACAAGTGTCCTGGTACAAGTCTTCCATGGTTCGTTGCAAAAACTGATTTTTAGTGCCACGGTCAGGGTAACAGACGGGACATCCGTGAAATAAGCAACCGTTAAACTCGTACACGATCTTGGGGTTTTCCAAGTCCCAGCCATCGACCGAATACGTTCCGATGGTCTTTTCGCCCCCTCCGTTGCGGGCATGTTGAATCCACTTGTCTTCCTTGTCGCACAAGTAATGTAACCAACGTAGGGCTTTGACCGAGTATTGACGTTTGACAAAGTGGGTCGTTTGAGGACTGATGACAGCCACGGTGTTTTCAGGCATGAATCGTTGTCGATACACTAAGGAACACGCTTTGGCAATGGTGCAAGCTTCTTTCAAAGGATCGACCCCTCCGTGTTCCATGAACAGTTCTCGAAATTTTCCACAGCAACGCCGTAAAATGTCCACGTCGGAACGACAATACTTTAGCATTTCTTCCTGAAAGTCGAAAGGGTCCGAGGCGTGAATCTGGCACCAAGCGTAGAAAGCTTCTCGTTGTTCGGTACGCATGTTGTCGGGGTCGTAATAGTGAGCCTCAGGCAAATGAGGTAGAACGGCATGTTGATTGGCTTCCGTATTGAAAAAGTGTGGAAAGTACCCTTTAGCCATTTCTGTCATTCCAAACGTTTTAGGCATTCGACTCAAAGGCATGGCCAAGTAACTCATCGAATCTTTAAACTGTACTTGTCCCACTTGCATGAAAATGATTTTGGCTCCGTTCAAAGTCACTTTAGGACGCTCGGTGCTTTGTTCCGTATAGTACCTCAAAAGAAACTGTCCATCGTATCCGGAAAAATTGTGAGCCATCACCGTGGCATGACGATGACAATCTCCGTAACGTTCGATGTCCTCTTGGCTCCACGTCTTGTCGACGGGGTCTAAGACCCATTGGGCAAAATCGGCTAACGTGTTTGGTCCCCGAAAGATTTTTTCACGTCCTCCAGGAATCTTGCTGCAGTGAGGGCAATGACTGAAGATAGGTTCTTGAATGCACTTCTCGCACGCTCGATGAGCCACGCAGAAATTAGGAATGTGAATGCCAGTCTCTTGCATGCATTCGAAATCGAAAAAGATGAAATTGCCTTTCTTCTTGTGACCGTCCTCTTTCTCTGTTTGGGGTTGGTATTTTTGCACGTAGCATTGGTGTTCCAAGTCCACGATGTGGTGACAAATGTGACATTTTTTCTTTCCTGAACATACGTGTGCCTTGGTATTATTGGTACGTATGACTTGTTGACACGTAGAGCACAATCTCAGGAGTTGACAAGCGCATTTTTTCTGTGAACCTTGCGTCTTCAAATGTTGTTGGTAACAGGTAGGGCTGACAAACGTGCGCAGACAAGTTGAACAAGGCACTGGTTCTTCGCTCAGACAGGGTGAAGAGGCCAAACATCCTGTGCATTTCGATCCACAATGCTTGTGTTGCTCTCGATTGTTATAACCATGGTCACATTTCTCACAGTAATAACCGTATCCCAGGAATCCGGGGATACTGGTAATGGTATCAAAATGGTCATCGTGATGATAAACATGAATGTATTTTCCGTCCTTAAAATCTTGGCCTCGAAACAATAGAGGCCCGCGCATTTCTTGAGGGTGCACTTTCAAGGTGTATCGTGGAGCTAGGACATCTTGCAATTTTTGCATCTCAGGAATGCCACAGGGTGTGTCTTTGGACAGTCCGGCTTGTTGTAACAGGAGTTCTGCTTCGTTTCGTTGTTTGGCTCGGTCGGAACGTTGAATAGTGTTCCAGGTTCTTTTCCATTCTACCGTGTCGTTCTTGTTGGCATAGGTTCGTCCCACCACGATGGCACGGGCTAAACACATCTGGTCATGAGGGTTGTTAATTCGGACGAGACTCTTTTTGGTGTTGCGAAGGTCGTCCACCAATAACATCTTTTTGCGTCCAGTCCCTTGAGGAGGAGAGACGTGGGTCATGTCCAGTGTGGCTTTACCATCGGTGATGTCAAACTGATCATTAGATTGTTGTACGTGTTGAATCTTGTCCATGACTTTGGAAGCAGTCAATTCTGCAGGGGTGCTAAACTCGAAACAAACAGGGGATTTCAAACCGTCGTGTTGTATGGAAAGTCTCAAGCGATCGTCTTCTTTGGGTTGACATTGTCGCTTGAGTGCAGTGAGCAGAGAATCCCACACCTCAGTGATGAACACTTCTGCTTTCTCTAACGGCACTTCAGCCTTGAAATCTTTAAACTTCACTGTGTATTTGTAAGCCGTGGTTCTAAATTTTCTAGAGGAGCGCTTTTCCGTCTCTCGAATGGAATAGTACTTTTCAGGGTTGACTAAGGGTGGTGAACTTGGTTTAGAGGGTTCGGATTCTGGTTCACTCATGTCCTCTTCAAAATCACTGGCATGAATTTGTGCCAAGATTTCAGCCCTGGTACGAGGCGATAGATCACGTTTCTGCCTCTTACTTTCTTCTTCTTCTTTCTTCTCGAATGAATGGGATCGTTTCATCTTGAAAGCAAAAAGTCAAATGACTCAAGTTCAAACACCATGAGCTACTTTATAGTCATAGCAGACCAGCGTATATAAAAGGGTGTGTGTCTTGTCCTTTCACTATTCATTTCACTCTCAAGCCGAGCACAACGATGGAAGAGACTAACCAGATGGAACGTTTCGTCAGAGCTTTGCGAGGGGTCATTAGAAAATTCTCTTCAGACCAGCCTACGGACTACTCTCCTTCCTTTAGAGATAAAAGTCAAGATACTTGCTATATCTGTCAGAAGAAAGGGCATTGGTCTTCAGAGTGTCCAGACCGTCAAAAAAGAAAAAAACAGGGGATAAAAAAGACAAAAGTCAAGATACCTGTTATTATTGTAAAGAAAAAGGACATTGGTCTCCAGATTGCCCAAAAAAGAAACAAGAGGAGTCAGAAGAAAAGAGGAATTCTTCAGAAGAAGAGAGGGATTCTTCAGAGGAAGAGAGGGATTCTTCTGAGGAAGAAAGAAGACAGGTGAAGAAAAAGAAACAGGAGAAAAAAAGAAGAAGGGAAGAAAGCGAGGAGGAAGAAGAGGAAAAGAGTGTGACGGTGAAGAAATTCAAAAAACAGAGAGACTAAACAAGGAGAAAAGAAGAAATCAATGAACTTTTCATTAAAGTGTTATGTTGTGAATTGTGAATTGGATTGTAACAATGGATAAAAGAATAAATTAATGATAAAAGGTAAGTGTCTTTGAGCTTTGATTTTAAAATAAGAACGTACACTCACGCACTCATACACAGACACGTACTATAAGGGTAAAATGGGTGGGGTTTTTATTGAGTTATTGGCAAATTGAAATTGCATTTCTTTTCGAGAAATGTGGGTGGCCCTGAAAAGGGCCTTTTTCTTCATGGTGAAGGGGTGAGTTTAAGCAATCAACTTTAACTGCCTTATGCCTTTGCCACGGCCAAGGCCTACTTCTGGACTGCGTAATGTTGATGATGATAATGATTGGGTTGAAATCACTAAGGGTGGTACGGTAGGCTTAGTCACAGGGTTGACGTGTTTAGCTCGGGAAGGTCGTATTCTCTTCGGTCGTGATAAAGAAGTCTGATACATTTGTTTCAGACTTCTTAACTCCGCTAAAATGTCTAACAGTACCGTGACCGTTTGATTCTCACCCTCTATTTTCTTTGCTGTAACTTCTTCTTGCTGTTGCTGCTGTTGTTTTTTTCTTACCTCTTCTTCTTGTTGCTGTTGCTGTAGGAGAAAAGCCTGTTCTGCTTCCTTTTGTCGTTGTATAAATTTCTCCAATTCTTCTTTCTGTCTCTGTCTAAAATTCTCCACTTGCGGTAATGAAGAAGGTAACGAAGGTTCCGGAACAAATTCTTGCGAGGAGAGAAAATCCACAAAATCCCAATTCACCTCTTCTGAAAGTAAGTCCGGGTTCCCTTGGGCAGTCTCCCCTGTTGGTGCAGCCCAATGGATCGTTTTCTGAGTTTCCGTCATGTTGAGTCACTGTCGCATAGATTGACTGCACACAAGCGCTAGCGAATCTATATTGACTACGTGACGTCACAGACTGCTCTCTTCGGATTGGATGCGGGCTGACTGAATTCTGTAACGCGTGTTCGGATTGGTGAATGAACTCAATCCGTTTCAATCCTTTCTGTCCCTATAAATAAGCGCAGTTCACTGCATTGATTCACCTATTCTCGGAGCCTCAACATGTGGACAGACGTTGAATCTTCAACCCTTGTGTCAACAATGATGTTCAGGACGGACATGCTCATGTATGTCCGATCCAAGTGGACCGTTGTCCACAGGACCAACAGCAGCCTGTGGATAAGAAGAGTCTATATAGAGAGACAAGGTTGCCTCAAGCGGACTCTGATGTATGGCCCTGCTGTAAGACGAAGTTTGAGGACAAGAAGATGTCGCAAATGCCCTTTATGTTAAGGGCATATTAACATAAACCAAAGGCCCTTTTCAGGGCCAGCCATATATCTCGAAAAGAGATAGCCTTTGAATTGCCTACCCCTTTTTTTAAAATTTAAAAAAAAAATCCCATGTTAAATTCCCCTTGTACGTAAAGTGACCCACGATTTATTCCCATGTTAAATTCCCCTTGTACGTATAGTATCCCACGATTTATTCCCATGTTAATTCCCCTTGTACGTATAGTATCCCACGATTTATTCCCATGTTAATTCCCCTTGTACGTATATGTTCCCACGATTTTTCGCCATGTTAAATTTCCATTGTACGTATATGTTCCCAAGGGGGTCTGTAATGCTAATTTCCATTGTACGTAATGTATCCCCCTTCACTACTCAGGAAAATTAGATTTTAGAGGATGTCATATAATATTTTGTATTGTTTTATATATCTCAAAATGTATTAATAAGCGACGCCAACTGAGGTAATACATTGTGAAAATTATAGTGAAGTTATGTAAATATCATGACAATATTTCATTTCTTACAAAAGTTATTTGTCCAACATAACCACTGGCTCTTAATTCTAACAAGAATTGCAAATTAATAATATCAGTTATCAGTTCCAAGAATAAACCATATTCCTTCACCTTTTGCTTTAGAACGAATTAATACCCTTTATCTTCCCAAGATATGTACTTAATTTTTTTCATTGTCTCTTTATTACTAATTTGATATTGATCAATGATAAATAAAAATGTTATAACTTTTTAGTTTCTTATATGAGAGAGAGAGAGAGAGAGAGAGAGAGAGAGAGAGAGAGAGAGAGAAAGAGAGGGTGGGAGTATATTAGATTATTACAAATGTCGTTGTTCCACTGTGTACTCCACGCAACCCTCATCCCATTATTATTTCTACGTCATTACTGTCACTTACCCGATTAGAAGTAATCGAAACACTTTGGTCTCAAATACTTTGAAGATAATTCTTGCTTTGATGTATAGAAGTAAAATTAGCCTATTATTTCAATTTGTATTAGTTACAAAAATGTTTGAGGTAAAAGAAAGAATATACAGGCTCGAAGGACACTCCTCACCCATCCCCCAAACAAGTAATGAAATATAAAATTAAGCCTTGAATCCAATTACGCTAATTGTTTATTTTCAATTTTAATGATGAAGCAAGAAAATAAGGAAACTTTAACTTCTGATAAATGTCAAGAAATGCTTGTCCTGTACAATTATTGGGAATCCAAACTCAAGCACGCACCCTTAGACTTGACATCTCTCTCTCTCTCTCGGATACTCTTCACTTACTCAAATATCGATGGAAATACGGGTATGATACACCAAATTTGTGTATAGCTACGGCTCTCTGATGTTGTATAGAGAGACATACATGATAATACAATCCCTTCATAACAGATGCAGCAGATACGGCATTATGACGCAAAGGAGAGATTCTTGGAAATAAATCAATTTCTTCGTGATCACCATCTCTTCATTTAATGTTATGATAGCCACATAAAAGAGGAAATTGCGTCACCATGTGAAAGAAACAGAAACAAAAAATCTCAACGAGAACTTCTGGATAAACAATCATTTCGAATCATTGAACAACATGGTACAAAACGACATTGACTGGAAACCACGGCATACTTGTAAGCTGGTTCAGCTATTATTCCAAGCAGTAGACCTCCGGTTCGTATATTTCAGATGTGTGTACTGCATGGTGAAGGCAATTACCGTTTGCACCGAAATTATACCGCATATTGCGTCAAAAGCTTAACAAAACGTTGCAAAACTGAGAAGAAACGCAAAGAAGTTTCCATAAATTCCTGAAGAATTAAAAAAAAAGAAAAACATGACAGAAATAGCTTCAACAAACGAAAAATTCTGTTTCAAATGGTGCTAAGAACATTGCTTGAGAGCCAAACCAGCTGGAAAGACCGAGAAGTGAATAATAATAATAATAATAATAATGAAGACTTTGTATAGCGCGTAATCTTTAGAAGCTCTAAGCGCATTACAACATTAGACAACACCTATAAGATAAAAAAAACAACATATGTAATGATATGATTACAAAAACAAACTCCATGAAATTAGAAAACATAAAAAACATGCTGAGAATATTTAAGGTAGGAATCATTAGGTCTTTAAGTTTGTTCTTGCAGTCGAAATAAGTGAGTTTTGAGAGCTCTCTAGAATGGGATCACTGTGTCTTTGTGTCTAAGTTCAGTGGGCAATTCATTCCACGTTGCTGGGCCCTGGTATGCAAAAGAACGCTGTCTGTGAAGTTCTATGTTACCCACTGTTATGCGTTGGGGTGAGGTGCTCCCAATATTTATTTGAATTACTATGGAATTCCCACCCTGTCTCGTTTTTGTAGGAAGTGAAATTAGTGATAGAGAGAGGTAACGCTCCGAGCCCCCAGTCAGCAATACCAGCAATTAAATTATTAAGAACACAAAGGTGAAATTCAAAGAATAACAATTTAATACAAATTAAACGATATTAATTTCTCAACCAGTCTTCTTCCTCTCGACCATGTAACAACCTTGTTCATCACGTGATTATAGTGTGAGATGGCTTTCCAATGTATTTGGTTTCTACTCATCTGTGTTCACTCCGCCAATTCCTTTCCTCCTTCCGGTGTTCTCCGTACTCCGATTCTTCCTATCCTCTTCCTCTTTTGTCTCCTTTTCTCCTCCTCGTTCTCTCTGTCTTTCTCCAGCAACTAGGCTTGTTCTCGGCCTACTGCCTTGTTCTATCCTGTCTCTCTGAGACTCGGGACTTGACTATCCGGTAGTTCTGTCTCCAAAGGCTTCCTACGAAAAACACAAGGACGTTAGCATTTGTGTTAGCCATCTCGCCTCACACTACATCAACAATCAGTCAATCATCAGATCAAGGCTATCTACATCTTTGGTCACGCATTCGTGCACATAGAAAAACCCACACGTTCTTATAGAAACAACGTTGCAATAAGAGCGGTATCCTACTTATCATACAGAAATCACTAAATTGCGTCACATCAATATATATATATATATATATATATATATATATATATATATATATATATATATATATATATATATATATATATATATATATATATTCTTAATCTCATTATTCTCAACAATATCACAACAATCCGACGCATTTCTGTACATTACACTCCCACAAGTGTACAGAAATATTCAAATATCCATATTATTTAAATTTACACGCTGCAACCATTTCCAAAGTTACAATTAAATTCAACAATTGCAAAATCTAGAATATCACATAAATAAATACACTAGTTTACCACGAAGTAACTAAATAGCGAATTACAGTATTAATTCTGACCAGCGAGCAATCTCCATAATCATAGCTCATTTCTCAAGTACGCATGTAAATTAAACAATACAAAGGCAATTCTACGTACTAACGATTCTAGTAAGTAAATATACATACTGCACATAATTACAATTACAATGCCGTAACAATCTGCAACAATCGAGCAAATAACTCACTGACCTTTACGAAGCTTTCTGTCCTTGAATGTACCAAGGTTTTTCCCGCCAAATCACGAGTGGCTCCAGGAGTTATTGCTACAACTTGTCCGCACGATGCTTCACAATGACTAATTCGTTCCCAGCCCAAATGACTGTTAAGTTCTGGTTCGAATTGATGGCCCCACCCTTCCTCAGTTCCGATTGGATATCAATTCTACCCCAGTCGGTCCAGATTAACAGACGAGCTTCAGGCCATCTGTCAAAGCAGGGAGATTTACAACAGCATCGAGTGTCCCTTGTTCTTAGAACAAAGCTTCCAACGTCTACATGTCAGTTTTGACACCTAACGATGAGAACTCTTGTATAAACACGAATCGCCACGGCAGTGCAGGGTTGACATACTCATGGCGCTAACCCATTCCTTTGTTCCTGACTTACGTAATCGCGGGCAGGCAAACGTGACACTGTCCATATGACTTTGTTTTCATAGTGGGAATAATGAGTATACGATTGTCAGAAGAGGAGCGTAAGTATCTTGTTGGTGTGTACACATGGGTTAGGTCGGATAGGTATGTTGGACTAGAGTCCGACAGTGAAACGTAGCACAGAAAACACATTTTGTGTTTGATTCTGGATCGAATGGATAGCCAGTATAGGGTACAGAGCAACGGGGAGGTGTGATCAGATCGTGGTACTCTAAGTATGATCCAAGCAGCTGTGTTTTAAACTTTTTGATGTTTCCGGAGCAGATATTAAGATGAACCAGACAGAACTGAGTTACAATAGTCCAGTCTTGAAAGTACTAATGAACACACAAGTGTTTTAGTGGCATCAACTGAAAGATATTTGTGAATGTAGCTGATGCGTCTTGGCTCAAGATATGCAGCCTTGCATATGTTCATGACATGTTGGTGTAATGTGAGAGTACTGTCTAGAGTAACACCTAGGTTTCGTACTGATTGTGTGAATTTAATGTTGGTGTTGCTGATATTATTTATTGTTTGAGGTAAAGGATGTGAATGAGAAAGTTTTTATGTTGTGATCAGAATGGCCTCAGTTTTATCATCATTCATCTGCAGTTTGTTACATGTCATCCATGATTTCACATCAGAAATGCACCTCTCTACACCTTGGATGGTAGCATGAACTTAAGTTGGGTGGCTAGATTTGTATAGTTGTGTGTCATCAGCGTACAATTGGTGAGACACTGGATGATGATCTATGACACTTGAGAGCGGCTGAGTGTATAGAATGAAGAGAACAGGTCCAAGAACAGACCCCCTGTGGAACACCACAACAAAGATCAACTGGACTTGAGTGTATTCCATTTGCACACTCTATTTGTGCCATGTTGACCAAGTAGGACTTGAACCACAAAAAGTCAGTATCATGAATGCCAAATACATGCTGGAGACGGTGAAGTAATATATCATGGTCTATTGTGTCAAATGCTGCAGACAAGTCAAGGAGGGTGGGGACTGTAATCTTTCCGCTATCCAAAGCAGAGGAAATGTCATTAACTACTTTTAGAAGAGTAGTTTCAGTACTGTGGCAAGGGCGATATGCAGATTGTACATTGCTAAAAAGACTGTTTGAATTCAGATGAGATACAAGCTGGGATAGAACAACCTTTTATTTATTTTTATATGAATGGGAGATTAGAAACTGGGCGGTAGTTCTTTAAATCGTTATGGTCTAGTGTTGGTTTCTTCAGCAGAGGCTTTACACTGGCAGTTTTGAAAAATGATGAGAATTCCCCGGATGAGAGAGAGGTATTAATAACATCAGTTAGTGAAGGCAATAGGCCTACTGGATCTAAGCACTCAAGCAGCAGTGATGTTGGAGTTGGATCAAGTTCACGTGACTTTGGTGCACTCTTCATCAGGATAAAACCAAAAACAGTTTGAATGAACTGCGAGGAGAGTGACCTTCACTATAAAAATTTAACGTGTCTTTGTTTTTTAATGTATATTTATTCTGTAAACTGTTCCTTAATTTGATTTTCTTGTTTTCTGCAATGCTGAACTTCAATATTTAAAAGGGGGGGGGGGGGTTTACTGTCATGTGTAATTATATGTATATAAGACATTTTATTAATTTTTTCTTCTCAGTCAAGAGTCAGTCAGTATTGTCATAGCTTCTCCTTAAATAGTTTATAATTATTCATTGACTATGATTCATGATTTATTTTATTTATAAGTCTGTAAGAAAGGCAGCGTATTTGTGTGCGTTTTGCGCGAGGCTCCACCTTGACATGTAACTATTGTTTGTTTGTATGCGTTTTTCTGTTTGGGGTGGGGGTGGGGAGTTTTTAATCATATGTAAAGATAAGTCATGGCAGATGTATCTTGTTAAAAATATTGTTATCTCTGGTTTTTACGTCAAATAAAATTGAAACATAGAACTTTGGCTGTCTTCTTCTCAACAGATGATCCCATCCATAGATTGAGATGGTAGATACAAGGATTTAGTTCCCTTTGAACGTTTTTGCAGTATTATACAACTAGATAAGAAGGCAAAACTGGAAACAAGTATCATTTGTATTAAACATAGATTTCAAACTCTAAATTGCTTCTAACTGGTCTGTGGATATGGTACAATTTGCTGATGTCCATCATTTGACGAATTGTTTTCACGATCTCAAAAGCTTTTTGCAGAATGAATTAGTACACATGATTTAAATTTTGTTACTAAATTCCAACGGGACGGAGCACGCATGTTTGAAAATTCTTAAAATTTTATATCAGATCTATTAAAGCAGCAAATATTATATGTTGTCATTTACTGTTTAAATAACCTCTCCTTCCTAAACATGCCGGCGAGGCATGGATTTGCTTCGGAACATTTTAGACACTTAAATTAAGATGTAAGAATGACAAAAACAGAAAAACAATAACATTTATATACAAAAATGATTTATATAGCAATGATCAGCACAATCGAATTTTGTGTGGAAAAAAATCACAATTATGAAAAAGAAATGCACACCTAGTTACTAAAACGTATTAGTATTAGTAACCCCAACTTCCTGGACGTTGAGGCTGCGACACCGCTGCTAGTTACTACAATGAACTCAAATATACTAAAATACACACAAATATACTCCACTATAGTCAGATAAAGTTACTTATTTCAATTATCTGTTGTTGTATATGAATTTTAAGACTGATAGAGTGACTTAAATACAATATTTTGTCATTGAGGGCATATTAATTAGGTGAAATTATTTTGAGAACGATGTTCAAATAGAACCTTATGTTTGCCAGTGATAATTGTATCATGCGTGTAATGGATGCTTGAATGAGTATGAAAAAAGAACTGTACATATCGTAACAAAACTTTACAACTGCAAATCGGCGTAAAATTAAGTCTCATTTCAAAATTTCTTCACGTATTATATGATAAGTTTCACTATTCGTTCACTTGAAACATATTTTCACAAATTCGTATTATAATTAGTTTTAAATGTAGTTTGCGGTAAATACATAGACTACTAGATTCACCTATACAAATAAATAGAATAATGTAATGAATCCCGATCAACGGGTAAATGTAAATATGAAATTAAATGCGATTAAAGGTGTTGTTCGTCCTTCAAGTTCAAAGAAGACCACGTCATTACTAACTGCTTTGGTTTATGAGAACATGAGAATGGCTGTTCAGGCCGATTAATGCTCTGAACTGTATATGGCACACTTAGGAGATGATGCTTGGGTTTGCATGACCAATATAGATTAGGTTGCAGTTCTTTGAGTTCCGCTGCTTGAGCTTCGGCACTGCATTTGCAATTCTCTTCGGTTCAAAGTCTATAGCCCCAGTATGGATGAGATTCTACCAGTTGAAGTGATATTTATTTCAATTTAATTGTTGGTCAGTTTTATTTTATTTAAATTTTTTATTACATGATATTGTAATGTAAATTTATTCACTAGAGATGATACTTTTTCCAGAAAATAGTTTGACCTTGACTATTCGTTTTATAAACACCAGGTGTTGATCTAGACCCTGACCTTGATTCAAAATTAGTAGCAACCACGTAAACAAGATCTAATTTTATTGTAAAATGACTGGTTTTCGTCAGGTCCACAATGGGTGGACGTGATCTTTAACAAGTACCTAATTTCTGATTTCTTCTAGAACATTATCACGTGACTAATTTTTGTGTTTTAGAGTACGATTTAACTTTTGTTTTGGAGAGAGATTCTCAGCTGATGCTGGGCTGTTACGCTGGAAGTTGTATGTTATGCTGTTTGGAATTACTTCAAATTACTTGGATTGGATATATCAAATTATTTGGATTCAAAAGGATTAATTCTTTATTTTTCTGGAAAATACACGTGCTCATGTGAAATTGTTGAACAAGGACAGTTTTAAACAAAATTGTATTCAGCTATCCAAAACCAGAGTGATAATTTTTGTTTCTACAAGGAACTGTAGACTTCAACACTAAAGATACAGCAAACATCAATGTCTTCCATCTTGGATTCTTCATCGGGACTCGAATTTGAAATCATTAGAACATTTTGCTATTAGGACTTCAACAATTTTATTCGTGGATTATTCTTAGATTATTCTGGACTTAATTCTTAAAACCCTAAGTTCATATTTTTTTTCTTCATTTTCACAGAATTTTTCCAGGAAAATAATTTTATTTTTTTCATAGTTTGTTGTTTTCACCCTTTCTTGTGTTACTGTTTATTCGAGTCTAAACACGTGACATAAGAGTGTGATCTTCAAGACTCAAGATCAATGTTGAAGTGTTTCAGGGATGACATAAGCAAAATCTTTGAAGCGTTTCTTCTGGCTAACCTGAAATTGGTTTCTTTCCTCCAGCTCGCTGTTGAAGATATTCTTGGGTAGTCTGTCGTCTGACATCCTGATGACATGACCTGCCCATCACAGCTACGATTTTATTAGCAGTGTGTGGATGCTTGGAATGATTGCCTGTGTGAGAACCCCAGTATCTGGGGCCTCTCCTGTCATCTTATGCGCGTAAGTTTCCTCAGGCAGACCACTTGAAAATGATCAATTTTATTGGCATAGCGTCTGTACACTGTCCAGATTGTTCACGCACTAGACAGAATCTGCATGAACGATAGTTTTGTAGATCTGATGTTTTGTTTGCAGATCGATCCCTCTGTGCTGACACACATTTGCACGCAATCTGCCAAATGCAATATTTTGGCAATAGGTTCATCATTCATGTGAACTGCACCTGACAGATTGCTACAGAGTTTGCTAAACTTGTTCACTACCATCATGATTTGGCTGGGTGCATTGAAGCTGACGATATTTGCACTTCTATTTTCCTGACAGTGACAATGGAAGTCTAATTTGCAGAGTCTGTCATTCACAGATTTTTGAGCTTGCTAACATTGTTATTTGATGGCAAACCCAACACCGCTTAACGTAGTTCTTAAGTTAGGCCACTCAAGAAGGTGTAAATATCACAAGTTATTTCAAATCAAGAAACCACGATATACCGTTTAAAAGCACTCACGAGTTAGCAAATTATATTTTTTATATATAAATATCTACCGTTCTTAAGAAATCTAACATTTTATATACATTGAAAATGTCAAAAGTTGTTTGATACTACTTAGAAGGTATTAAAACGGGAATGACTAAAAGACGGTTATTATTGACAACATCTTTACATGACGTCTGCCACTTATTAAATAACTTTATTTTAAAATCGGAAGGTTGGAGAGAGAAATTCGTTTGGCAGCGCGGCCATATTTTCATTACCTTTGATACAAGCAGGACTCGGTAGTCAACATAAAATCATATGATGAGATCTATAGTTTGGTTTTCTTAATACAAATGTTTCTCAGAATTTTTTAAATTCCACCTTCCTATTCTGAAGAGAATGAAGTCTTGGCATCCGTCCGTCTACGGGAGACGATGGCGTAGCTCCAAAGTAAGCTTTTGTCTATCCTTCTTTCTAGCTCTCTTTTCAGCTTGTTTTATTCTTCTCTCTTCCTCTGCGTTTTGAACTCCCTGCCTGACAGCTAGGCGCCAGCTGGAACGGTTGTTTACACAGCTCTCCCAGTCGTTGACATTGATGTGTGCCGTCTTCATATCCTTCTTGCAAACATCTTTGTAGCGCAGATGTGGTCGTCCAGTTCGTCGTGCACCTTCTGCTAACTCCCCATATAACAGGTCCTTGGGAATGCGACCTGGGTCCATTCTTTTGACATGGCCAAGCCAGCGAAGGCGCCTCTCGCTGAGAATGGAGAACATGCTGTTCATGTTGGCGCGTTTTAGAACCTCTGTGTTGGGTACTTTGTCCTGCCACTGGATGTGCAGATTGCGCCGCAGACATCTCAGGTGGAAGCTGTTGAGTTTCCTCTCGTGTTTTGCATAGGTGGTCCATGTTTCGCTGCTGTAGAGAAGTGAGCTGAGTACGCAGGCTTGGTAGACACACAGTTTGGTCTTCTCTGTGAGGTTGGGGTTGTTCCAGACTCTCTGGTTAAGTCTGGCCATCACTGCTGCTGCCTTGGCAATCCTGCCGTTCACCTCAGAATCAATGGAGAGTGAGCTGGAGATGTTAGACCCGAGGTATGTGAAGTTCTCGACAACTTCCAAGTTGTACCCATCGATGTTGACAGAGGGAGGGGAGTCTGCGTCCTGCGCTATGACGTTCGTTTTCTTCAAACTGATGGTCAGTCCAAATTCCTTACAAGCATGGGAGAGGCGGAATACCAGCTGCTGCAGTCCATCTTCCGTGTGTGATGTCAAGGCTGCATCGTCGGCGAAGAGCAATTCACGGATGAGTACCTCTGTGACTTTAGTCTTAGCACGGAGACGGGCGATGTTGAACAGCTTGCCGTCAGCCCTGGTATGGATGTACACTCCCTCGCTGCAGTGCTTGAATGCGTACTGGAGAAGCATGGAGAAGAAGATAGCAAAGAGCGTCGGCGCAAGGATACAGCCTTGTTTGACTCCGCTGATGACTGGGAATGCTTCAGATGTTGCGCCATTGAAGCACACTGTGCTGTGCATGTTCTCGTGGAACGACATTTCTCGTGGAACGACATGATGACAGCAAGCAGACGTGGGGGGCAGCCGATCTTCTGCAGGAGTCTGAAGAGTCCACTCCGACTAACCAGGTCAAACGCCTTCGTCAGATCTATGAAGGCAATGTAGAGGGGCATCTGCTGCTCGCGACACCTCTCCTGCAGCTGACGTAGTGGGTAGACGCGAGAGGCTAGGATTTGCAAGCGCGCCAAGGCAACACGGGCGAAAGCCTTTCCAACGATGCTGAGAAGGGAGATGCCCCGATAGTTTTTGCAGTCGCTACGGTCTCCTTTGTTTGTGTACAAAGTGACGATGTTGGCGTCACGCATGTCCTGTGCGATGTATCCCTGTTCCCAGCAAAGGCAGAGGAGTGTGTGTAGGGGCTGGAGCAGTGCTGGTTTTCCGCTCTTGAGAACTTCAGGCGGAATGCCGTCGCTTCCAGGAGCCTTTCCACAGGCAAGGCAATCGATGGCTTTTCCGAGCTCTTCCAGGTTGGGCTGTGTGTCTAGCTCCTCCATGACAGGCAGGTCTGGAATGGCGTCCAGGGCAGTTCCAGTGACATTGTTTTGGGTTGCATATTGCTCGAGATAGTGCTCAACCCATCGCTGCAGTTGTTTCCCCTGGTCTGTGATGACTTCGCCCGTCTTGGACTTGTAGCTGTGGGGGCCTGTCGCCTTTTTGATACCCTCGTACATTCCTCTTGTACCCCCGGTGTCAGCAGCTGTCTGTATACTGTTGCAAAGGTTCAGCCAGTAGCTGTTGCAACAGCGGCGTGCAGTCTTCTGGGCGTTGTTCCTTGCAATCCTGAGGGCTTGTAGTGTTCTGGGGCTAGGTGCAGCCTTGTATGCCAGGAGGGCTTTCCTCTTTGCCTCAGTCACGGGCTCCATCTCCTCCCAGTTTGCATCATACCAGTCGACATTCTTTCGCTCCCTCTTCCCGTTAGCTGTGATGGCTGAATTGTACACAGAGTCACGGATATGGGACCACTTGGAGTCAATGTTGTCATCAGGTGTCACTTTGGTGAGGGCTTCCTTCAGTTTGCTGATGAACTGCTGTGTTTTCTCTGGGTTGCTTGCACAGCAGGTGTTGATGCGTGGGTGACCCTTCTTCTTGGTGTGGTACAGCTTCTTGGGTAATATTCGCACCTTGCTGGCCACGAGGGAATGGTCAGTGTCACAATCGGCACTGTGGTAGCTGCGGGTGAGGAGGACACTGAACGTGGGTGTCTCCACGACACCTGGTGGATCTCCTTGCATTTGAAGAAAGTGTTGGTCACACATAGGCTGTGGGAGCAGCACATCTCCAGCAGTCGCTGACCATTCTCGTTGATCTTGCCCCTTCCGTAAAAGCCGAGACAGGTGGACCAGGCCTCATGGTCAGCTCCCACTCTAGCATTGAAGTCTCCTAGTAAGTAAAGGCTTTCATTGTGTGGGATACTGGATATTGCCTGATCCAGAGCCTTATAAAACTTGTCTTTCTCCTCGTAGGTGGAGCAGAGGGTTGGGGCGTACACGCTGAAGATGTTGACTGGGCCTAAGGATGTTGACAGCCGGATGGCCAAGGATTCTCTCAGTACCTGATGATGGAGGTTCAATGAAGGCGATTAGCGTATTCTTTATGGCAAAGCCTACACCATGCTGCCTAGGTTCATCCGAGGGCTTCCCCTGCCAAAAGAACGTGTAATTGGCTTCCCTGATGGTGCCGCTGTCAGCCAGTCGGGTCTCCTGGAGGCAGACAATGTCAATGTTCAGTCGGGAGAGTTCTCTGTCAATGACGGCAGTCTTCCGTGCATCGTCGATCTGCTGTAGGTCAGCGGTCAATCCAGGACACATGGTCCTGATGTTCCAGGTTGCAAAACGAAGAGTTGGAGTCTTCTTATTTCTTCTTTTAGTCTTTCCTGGTGCGGAGTTTTGTGGCCCACTTGTCGAGATGGTTCTCTAAGCTCCACGCACCCAGTGAAGCAGGCAGGCCATGGCGGGCAGCACCTTACTGACTGGGGGCTGCCCAGCTTGAGGCGGGCGGTAGCTGTCCAGTGAGACCTGATGATCTCTCCCACCGTCAGAAGTAACCTCTGGCGCCAAGCTCTACGCCAATCGAGCTTTGACTTAGAACCGGTAAAATGCTACTTCTCGTTTTGTGCTGATGCCGTACGACGACGCTGGAGTGTCCTCTCCATTGGAGCTATGAAGCCTGGGCAGGGTGGTATGGAGAATCAGCTGTTGTCCATGCAGCAGATCCCCCCTCTCCACGCAGCTGGTGTGCCCAAGGGAACGACGAATGCCGATACAGCTTGGCACCAACGGCGTCGCAGGAGTTGCCGGAATGACATTGAAGTCAATGTCAGACCGCCTTAGGGACTCCATCTCCGGATTTTCTGTCGGGGTTTACTCCCTTAACCTTTCCCATGAGTGGGTATAGCCACAAGGCAGCAGAGGTTTGGAATCGGAGTTTTCCTTCTCCTAGATGAGCTACCATCCAAGGTTTACGAGTCCCATCTACCCGAAGCAACTGGTTTTAAGGCCTTCACCCCTTCTCCTGTTAGTAGAAAAGATGGTCTGCCGGGCTTCAAATCTAAGCCACTCGCGAAGGCCAGGAGCTGGATTTTAGTTGACAGAGGCAGTCAGAGACGCAAGCCACATGGGGCATTTTTTGGAGGATTGGGGCGTTTGTCTCCCACTCCCACCCCGGGCAATGTCAACCTTAGACCACAAAGAATGAAGAATGAGAATGAAGTACAGATTTAAAATTGGGAAAATAATTGAATTTTGAATATTATACATATCTGAGATCGGCTTAAGAAATCGACGCGCAATCTGGTAAACATTTTACATTCTGATTATCACGAATAAAGATTGTATCAACCATTTTGCCATCTTTTAAACCAACGCTAAACATATTTGTCTAGTTTCCATGTTATCAAAGGGGTTCTTGATGCAACATATTAAAAGTTAAAAGAGGAAGGACTGATCCCTGATTATTTTCCTTCATGCAGAGTAACTAGGACTCTGCTGTCTTTTTGAAGCCACTGTGCTATTGCAGGGATGAAAGCCTTTTCGATTTTTGAGACATCAATATTTGCATTGTCATGGTATGGTGAAAAACCCAAAGTTGGAATGGAGTTCATTTTAGTTTAAAACAGTATATTGTGCACCGAGTTTAGTTACTTTAATTCACTCACTTCTATTCCATGCTAAAAATACTTAAAATTATTCTCACTATGCCTTCAAAAAAACAAAAACAGCCTTCATGACAGATGAATAGAAGAGTGTACAACCGAAATTACCCACATGTGATGAATTAGTCACTATTATCAACAGTTTGTTGTCGGTTAAATGTCAGTTGTTCAGCAGAGAATATGTTATAAATGGCTGCCAGTATCTCTTGCAAAAGAAGGATTTTTTTTTTTGATGCACTACAGGACATATAGGTTTTCTGTAAGAGGCGATTGTTTAGGATTATATAAGACATGACTCTCTGGTACATGGATACGTACACATTGTAAACAATGACAGGATCCCCTGTGGTCTGGAGTCTGTCTACCCATCCATCCATCCATCATCTACACTTTCGTTTCCGGAGAAAAGTCCAATACCTTTTAAGACGTCCCTATGAAATTTTGTTTATTTGGTTGACTAACAGCATATATATGCAATTTACTATTCATAATCCTCAGTCATAGTCAATTCAATATGGCTATGAAATTTGCTACACGTTATTAGATTAAAGCCGTTTGTTCACAATTCTTCACTTTCAGTATTGATGTTTTCCTTCAATTTGCTATTCACCCATCGGTCCATCTTATTTAGTTGTTTCAAGGGCAAAAGTCTTGAATGTTTATCACATTCCCCGAATACATTGTAAATATAAATGCCTATTATTGAAACTGAGAAATCTTTCCGTTTCCCGTCATTTTGAAATATCCCAATACTATTGCAATTTTACAAACTTCATAAAGGCATTTAATTTACACACACAAAATGGTGTGTGTGCATGTCTGAATGTCAGCAGAGGACATTTTTGTGCTTCAGGTATAAAAGTTTGGACTATAAATAATTTTGGCTCCTTTCTCGCTTTTGCAAACATGAAATGAGGGAATTGAAGTCTTGCATATTGATTTTGAGGTAAATGGTTGAAGTGTGTAAGATTAGTTAATGTGGATGCAAGGATATATCAGAGCATGGATATTTGAATATTTGTGTACTTTGTACGAGTTGTAAATAAATGCATCTGATTGTTGTGATATTGTTTAGTATAATGGGATTAGGAATATGTACTGATGTGACAATTATAAGTAATTGATACCGTGCTTTTATAATGACAGTTTTACCATACAGGGACGTACGAGTATTTCGATGTGAATGAATTCGTGACCGAAGAAATTGAATAGCCGTTATCTGATGATAGGCTGGGTGTAGTGAGATGAGAGGGCTAAGGAAAATATTGTATCATCCTTGTGTTTTCACAGGAAGCTTTTGGAGGACAGAACTTCCGGTTTATTTAAGTCCCAAGTCTCTAAGAGGGGAAACGGAAGTGCAACTAGCAGAGCAGTCGGAGTCGACAAGTCCAGTAAGAATAGAGAATTGAGGAGGAGGAGGAAAAAGGAGTTGAGAAGGAATTTGGAGGAAGTCAGGAGGAAGAGAAGAAATTGGAGGAATAGGAGAGAAGAATACACAGATGAGTGGAATACAAGGACAAGTGGAAATCTATCTCACACTACTAATCAAATGATGCAATAGGCTATCACAGGGTCGAGCGGAAGGAGAGTACTTGGGAAATTTTAATCATTTGATTATTGAATTGTCATTAAATTGTTATTCAGTGAATTTCACTTTTTTATTTTATATTCAATCATTTAACCATCGGCATTGCTGACTGGCTCAAAGCTTTACATCTATCTTTCACTAATTTAACTTCCAACCAAAATTTAGCCTGGGTGGGACTTCTATAATAATTTAAATAAAATATTGGGAGCACACCACCATCAACCATAATAACACACCTACTACACTGGCGGCATAACAATCCGTCATGCTACAGTGACCATTACCAAAATCAATGCCATGAGCATGAGAACATAAAGGCCCACAATGACGATCAAGGGATATCTCATACGACGAACTATACCTCAACTGCAATACAACACCCAAACTGTTAAATTTGAAGAGTGTCCAATTGTAGTGTTAAGTTTTCGTCACTAATGGCTGTTTACAGTAATTAGTTAAATATGGCTCTTGTGGACATTAACTATTGCGATAATCCATGTATTAATCCATGCTTAAAGGCAACATGGCAAAAGACTGAATCCAAACGGCAGGAACTTAGCGTTTGAAGATGACAGTAATGTTAGGATTTTGCACGAATTGCTTGCACATTATGTGCAGACGGGTTCATTTTAGAGAGAGGAAATCTTGGAAAGACAAATACAATAATCCCGTGAATGAATACAAAGGTGGAGACTACTCAACATTTTAATTCAAAAATATACTTAAAAAATCATTAACAAAATAAAATATCTCTGGTAATTTAACCAAAATGACAGAGCATCTGGATTGCCGCTGAAACGCAAACCATGCATTAAAGACACTATATAATGAACAGCTCTCGACTTGTAGTGCTGTATTATGGCTCAAGCTGAATATTAGCTCAAAGAGAGGAACCTGACATCATCCAAAGCTTCATCTGGTATACAAGGATAGACGGCAAACTGTAAAGGAAGAAATCATCACGCTAATTAAACCGACTTCAATGGACAAGGCAGCAAACGAACTTGATACTGCATACAACGATGAACAATCAAGTCTACAGCAACAATGGCTAAACAGTTTCTAAATTGTATATTTATATCCAGAAAGAGAAGGAAATAGTCTATGTTCTGTTGTTGTTGTGGGCTTGAAGCCATTTTCATCACATCATAGTTGACACATGGCTGCCAGTATAACTAGAGGAATAACCCAGGAAAAAAACCTGGAATAACCACCGACCCACAGGAAGCTACTGGCTAACTAAGTCGCATACCCATATAGACCGAAACCGAGACTCTATATGCCAATGACTGTTGATGGTAAGCGTTTTAGCTCACTCGACCACCTGTGGTCCATCCATATTCTGTAAATGGATTAATTACAATAAGAATATTGGCAATATTTCTAAATGTTGGCAAATTATGTTTGTAGCCTTTCACATTGTTGTTGCAACAACAATTTATCTAATAAACAGCAACGTCAAGTGTCGAGTTTTTGTATTTATTTTGATAAGAATGGAATCTACATGATACACGAGAAATATTTACTTCTTTATGGGTCATTTTTTTCTTGCTTCATTGTACTCAGTATACGCATATTACCAGTCTAGTTTTGTCAGCAACAAGTACGAGAGCAGAATGGTGGAGTCTTTTATGCTATTATTGGAATAAATGTACAGATATGCAATCCTTACTTTGTATTTCTGTTTTCGTGAGTGATATACAGTGTACAATACTGATATACATTGTTAGTTAAATATGACTAGAACAAACAATTTGCGAAACGTTCAAAACGTCATAATTTTTTTTTGAAATCCAAAAGATTCAGATTTAGTGCTGAATTAAACCCTTAAACATGGATTTGTAAAAGTGAGTTTACTCATCTGTAGCAGCAGTGACATCACTGGTTTGAACAGATGAACATTATTGGTTTGAACAGATGAACACTATTGGTTTGAACATATGAACATTATTGGTTTGAACAGATGAACACTATTGGCTGAACAGACGAAAACTATTGGCTGAAGAGACGAACATTATTGGTGGAACAGACGAACATTATTGGTGGAACAGAGGAGCACTATTGGCAGAACAGATGAACACTATTGGTCGAACAGATAAACACTTGGTCGAACAGATGAACACTATTGGTCGAACAGATGAACACTTGGTCGAACAGATGAACATTATTGGTTGAACAGATGAGAATTATTTTTGGAAGAGAATATCACACTGGACATAAGAACATTGATCAGATGAACACTATTGATTGAACAGCTGAACATTGTAAACATATAAACCTTATTGATTTGAACAGATGAACAATTTGAACAGATTAAAACTATTGGTTTGGACAGATGAACAGTATTGGTTTAAACAGATGAACATTTAGAACAGACTAACACTATTGGCTTGAAGAGAAGATCACACTGGTTTGAACGTACAAACATTTATATGAACAGATGAACACTATTGGTTTGAATATATGAACATTATTGATTTTAGTAGCTGAACAGCCTTGGTTTAAACTTATGAACACTATTGGTTTGAACAGATGAACATTTTGAACAGATGAACATTATTGGTCTGAATAGATGAACATTATTAGTCTGAACAGATGAACATTATTAGTCTGAACAGATGAACATTATTGGTCTGAACAGATTAACATTATTAGTCTGAACAGATGAACATTATTGGTCTGAAGAAATGAACACTTGGTCTGAACACATGAATGTTATTGGTCTGAGCAGATGAGCACTATTGGTTTGAACAGATGAACACTTCTGGTCTGAACAAATGAGCACTATTGATTCGAACAGATGAATATTATTGATTCGAACAGATGAATATTATTGGTTTGAACAGATGAACACCATGGTGTGAAGATGCCTATGCATATCGAGTACAATTATATGCGTTGTCGGAACTTTGCTTTTAAATCTTTTTCACTTGGCATTTTCTGGTGAAGTTTTAGAAACTATCAAAAGTAATTGCTTGTTTTAGCGTCAGTTTCTGACACATTTTTACACCATTTGCAATTACAATAATATTATCCTAGGTACTCATTTAGTTAAAATAATTACAATGTATAATTTCTGTCATGTTCATTTTAGCACATTAACCCCTGGATGTTTTTGTCATTTTCGCCTGAAAATCGAGTAAGAAACTCATTTTGAAAGCTATTTCTGAATAGATCCGAAAACACCAAATCCCCGGTGATCTTTCAATAACATACTGCCTAGTTGTGTTAGAAACATCGTTTTTCATTGGCTATTTGACTCGTGCATGAGCAGAAGGGTAAAAGTTGGAGTTCTTTTTTTGTGCTAAACGGAGCCATTATTTTTGTATCGAGACCACTCTTTATTCCAAATGCCCATCTTATCCTACTTTTTGCAAAGGTTCATCTGTCTCTTTGCAGTTCATACCGGTTTGCCTTAGATCTGAGACCAAAAAGACTAAAATCCGGACACAAAATCGGATTCCAACCACGGGCAAATTTTGGGTAGAAAAAAGTCGGGTCCAAAAAATGAGCTTTTTAAAATCTATATTTTGTAATGCAACTAGATATTCCAGATTATTTGGCATCATTGTAGAGCTACATCTGTCTACCTTTCTATAATACCACCCACTTTAGTGTATCATGCATGACCATGACTCTACAGAGCTCGGCAGTAGGCTACTACCTCCTGCCCCGTTAAGTCGTCGCTAGGGGTTAATGTGTTAAGTATTGTGTCCACAATACATGGTATATTGAGCAACAAGGGTAAATACACCATAAATCTCGGAATTACCTATATCTTGCATCCAGCCATCCGATGACCTAATTAAGTTACAAACCTGAGATTCATGTTTAAATCAAAATTAGTTGAGAAAATATAGATTACTATGACAATTTTATCCCCATACTTTGGAGTGAAAGGCTAGGGATAATGGTATCTTGTCTGTTGAGATGCCCACTTGTGTTACTGCATGCGTGCCTGCACAAGTAATGTAGCACAATTCCCCCTGCAACTGTTTAAGGCAGGCTAACTTTGTCATGACTGGGCTGTTCTACAGATGCGCAAGGTTTTGGAATTTGGATCGATCGCCTGGTTGTGGAGCCAAGAGAGGGAAAACGTTTTGGATCCATCGCTTCGTTGCGAAGACAGGGGAGGGGAATACGTGTGCATACATGTACATGTTTAACCAATAAGAAAATTGTAGATAATGATGCCTTGCTGCAGACTTGTAGTGACTTTGTGATGGTATGGTACGAATTTGCTTTCTGGATCCAAATTCAGTTCCCATTTGTATGTACATGTACTTGTAGCATCGTCTGTGCACATCACTTTAGTGCCAGGCCATCCAATAATATGGTCAGTTATCAACTGTAACAAGCACTGTCAAAGGCTGATTTATAGTTTTATGCAAAAAAACAATACCTTCTAGCTTCATTTTAACAACAAAGATGTGTTTTGCGACAAAGCTTTCAGAAACAAGTCAAAGAACCAAGCTGGTATACAAAATTTAACCCAACATACGTGTCATTCAATCTCTGCACTCAACACATTTGGATTTGAATACACACCTACCTTTTTCTAAACTACCCACCTACCTCAACCCAAATATCCAACCCCCCTCCCCCCCATCTCTCCATCTATCTAATTCAAAAATGTTACCTCATCGATATCTCCATTGAAGAAGTGACCATCTAGGCCAGACGGACGCCCTATGATCAGACCAGTCTGTCTCTCCAATATTCTGCCTGAAATTAAAAGATTGAGATATAAATATCTTCAATAACGTATTGCTGTGTGCATATTCCTTTAAATACTTGTCTGTAAAATAGTGTGCATTTGAAACAATTTTACTAGGATACTTTAATACAATTTAATGACACTAGCTGTTGTCTGTCCTTGGTGCTAGTGATGTCTGTGATACTGACTGCCATCTGTCCATGGTGCTAGTGATATTTGTGATACTGACTACCATCTGCCCATGGTACTGGTGATATTTGTGATACTGGCGTCCGCCATATGCCCATGGTGATATTTTTGATACTGAATACAATTTATGACACTACCTGCCATCTGTCCGTGGTGCTAGTGATATATGTGATATTGGCTGCCATCTGTCCATGGTGCTAGTGATATTTGTGATACCGGCTGCCATCTGTCCATGGTGATATTTGTGATACTGACTGCCATCTGCCCATTGTGCTGGTGATATTTGTGATACTTGCTGCTATCTGTCCACGGTGCTAGAGATATTTGTGATACTGGCTGTCATCTGTCTATGGTGCTGTTGATATTTGTGATGCTGACTACCATCTGCCCATTGTGCTGGTGATATTTGTGATACGGCTGCCATCTGTCCATGTTGCTAGTGAGATTTGTGGGTCAAAATGCATCCTGAATATGATGCTCACTCCTATACCTACGATTTCTTAGTATACATGACTACTACGACTTTAACATTTTAGAAATGCATGTAAAGTTTAAAGTTACTTAGTCAATTGGCAGGTACCAAATAAATCAAAAGCACTAACCAACGGTACAAATTATCAAACCTGTTTTTGTGGTAGAATGTGCGAATTTATGTGAACTACACTGAAAATCATTAGCACCATGGGCCAAACATTTCACTCTTGTTTATACTCTGCTTGAGAGGTGGCATTGACCAAATGGCGTGTCCCTTTCGTGTTGTAGGGGAAGATGTGTCACATTCTGATTATTTGCCAATTTTTTTTTTTTTTGCTGAAATGAAAACCTGTATTACATACCGAGATTTTAAGTGTAAGGTACAACTCCCCCATAATTAACATTGTTTTTACATGATACAAGTTTTTATTAAAAGCCCTTTCTGATGTGTCAACCAACCAGTGACTTTACCCATCTTTAGTAAGCACCAGTCTGAGTGTTCCATTAAATGTACAGACATTTACCGACCCTAGTATTACTAAGCTTTTTGCCACTCCCGAGACTGAATGATCAGACTTGGTAAATTGATTTGCATCATCCGTTATTTCTGGTCCTATTTGGATCCTACTTTGCTGTCCAATATCAAGATGTCGATATTTATAGCGAAGAGTACGCTTATAAACAATGTGTGTGATCTTGCTTCCGACTGACTGACCTCTAGACACCATGTTTTTCATATGAATTTGTTAAACCTTGTAAATAGGTTTATATGATCAAAATTTCAGACAAGTACGTGTATAGTATACATGAGATTTTCGCATATTAATAAGGTGATCAAGCACTTTTCTGGCTAAGTTTGCAAGCCTCTAGTGACTCTGATTCAATTTGGTTATTATTGTTGTTGGTATTAATGCCATTTTCAGCACAAGATAACCTATACATGGCGGTGTTGTAAAACTATAAATTGTATTTGATTCAATTTAGAAAACGCTTCAGGACAGGCATCACTAACCTACTGGACAAGTTTTATGAAGAGTAAAATCTACGCAAAATTGTTAGTTAAATCTATGCAAAATTCCTAGTTAATCTTGCATCTATGTTACTGCCCTTATTACCACTCTGGAGACTGAATTATTTCAATACAAATATGTTCAGATTTGTATGTTTTTAGGTTCTATAACAAGTGATATCTGCACATTAATGAGATCTCGAGTTTGATTGATCGGATTTTGTTACCTTTCTATGGACTATTTCTCGTTTGCTTTTGATAAAACTTGGTAAATTGGTTTATATCGTCAAAATCTTGATGGAGTTATTTATGTGATCTGTACATATCAAGTATGCCTTTATCTCTGGAACCATTTTCATGAGACTTTATTAAAATTAGTAAAGTAAATTTGTTTCAGTGTAGAGAGATGGTTTACATATGGTTGACTTATGACAACATTACATAAACGTTCTAGTTGTAATCAAGTTGAGCAATATCGTACCCTACTGGGCCTATTATTATTATTATTATTATTATTATTATTATTATCGTAAGTCAGGTCTATGTGGAGTGGAAAAAAAGCACCTTTCAAATGTTTGAGGAATCGGTCTGTATTAAAGTGGTTCAGGCGCGTTTCATTTGCAGAGAAACTGGTGTAGAAGATAAATAATGGTCTTCACAGTGGAATAAAATTTGTCATGTGTCTGAATCATACCCTCAACTTTGTGGGAATCCGATTTGCCTTGCCACTGAACTCCGAAAACTGACGTCTGTTCCCCATCGTAGATATACCAAACCTTGGACCATCCATGCTGAAAATAGACCAATCATAGCAATATCTAGTTATGCATGTTCTATTTTTTTTTATAACCGGTTTGAGGGTGGGTAAGGTAATCAAGTCTTAAGAAATAGTTATTATGTAGCAAGTCCTGGATACTGCCAACTTGGTACCCTTCCAATTGAAATCCGAAATGAAAATCATAAGCAAATGAAAATTACAGTCGCTAGACAGTAAAACATGAACTTGCACACATCGATGCCAATGTAAATGCCCATTACGATCTACGTTCAGTGATGATGAAGACAAATGGGGGGGGGGGGTCACAGTAGTGTCTTATACAATGCATTAATGCTAATTAGGAAATATTACGGTATTAGCTAGGCGGTCAGTACATCATATCGTGCAAACTGAGACAGTGTGACCTAGTTTTGGTATGTTAGTATAGTTGTAATCAGGATGCACACATTTACCAAGTGCATGACTGTATAAGCAACTGTGACCGAAAACTGACCTAGACATAAAAGGTGTGCTCATGTTAACAACCAAATATGACGAGTACAATGCAGTGAGTTTCAACAGCATCTCCCATGCGTATTCGTGCCGATGAACTTAAAACAGCTTAGACAACTCGACTAAATACTTGCTAGAAAATAAATCATTTGAGACATTAATCATCACAGATTTATCCACGTTTGGTTTTTACCTTCTACTGAAGCTGTCTGGTTGTTGTTGCTGTAGGGTTTAATGCCATCTTTCAGCACAAGATAGGCTATACATGGCGGCCAATATAAATGGTGGAGGAAGAAGCCGGGAAAACCCCGGAAAGAACCACCGACCCACGAGAAGCTACTGGCAAGCTATCTCATGTACCCACATTGGGAAGCTGACTGGCATAAATAAATCGTACTTACGGAACCGCATAAACTAGTGGAATCCTTTTGCAAACCAAATTTATGCCATTTAAATGTTTCTGGCTAAGCAAAAATGTTAAAAATTTATGTATTGTACTTGTCCTAAAAAAAGTCTTTTGTACAAAATATAACAATTTGTACTTTTCGAGGTCCAATTGAACAACTTTTTTAAAATAAGGTTATCTACGACACGTGTATTCGACTTGAATTTATCATAAACAAGTTCCTAGTGTCAGAAAACTAAGAACTCGATGGCTTAGAATATTTGTCCTATCAAGGATTTGTATAGTAATTAAATCATGGTATCTGACCAATATCTAATTGAAATATGGTTTTGTCGAGTTTTTGCTAAAAAAAAAAAAAGGCACAAACTTTAAAAGACTTAGACAAGTGTATGAATCAACCTTTAATAGCCTTAAAATAGATGACTTATTTATAATAAAATCTTCTTTATATTTGGGTAATACGATTCCAGTGTTTGAGGTACATTACTGATAAATGATGCCATGGAACTGTAGCATATCGATGTAAAGATGTAATAAAAGTGTAATCCATACTCACAGTGGTTTTAGTGGTGCATTGTTTATCTCTCATATTTGTCCGAAGGCTGTACAAGGCATTGTCACCACTCACAGATATTTCTATCGATGCATCACACAGTGCAGCATCTGTACAGGGCCAGCCAGTTTCGAGGTAATTGGTCACTATTGTCTGAGAGGCTTTCCCAACCTTACCTAGTCGGACGTAAAACGAGATGGCTTTGGTCGCTGTTCCATGATTATTTGCCAGGGTCAACAAATTCATGTAGGCACTGCCATTGAAGTGCCCATAAGAGCCGGTTTTGCTTGGGCCTCCACTGTGTTTGATTTGCACATGACGGGATTCTATGTCGTGTCTGGAAAGTTCCGGCTCCTCAAAATGAACCAGAAGCACTGGTTTGCATACTAAAAAGCAAAAGAAAACTTTTTCTAAAGTACAACATCATCAACAATAAAATATCCAGAAAGTTGAAGTGACCCATTTTCTAATTAATATTCATGGTAGCTATTCAGACTGTCCAATCTGTTTTAGGTTATTTTTGTTATTTATTTTATTGAACATCAAATCTAAATGTTCATTTTAAAATAGTAATGGAACGTAATTGATTTTTTCAACTGAATATTTTTGTCACGGATCTACAAATACTCTTAGAGAGTTTGACAATTGTATTTTTGAGCAACTAAATCATTGTTCTAAAACAATAAGCAGATACAAGATATCTATTTCTACCGCACAGATACAATTATTATTATTATTATTACTATTATTATTATTATTATTATTATTATTATTATTATTATAATGAATTCTTTATTATTCCCATAATCCGTCGACCGATGGGTCGGTAAACACCATCCCAAAGTCACCTTACAAAATATTTCTGGTTATCAATTAACCTAGGGACAATAGTAGTTCTGCAACGTAAGACACATCACCCGATTTTTTTTGTTCTGGAGGGTGCACTAAAACAAAACCAATGTGTGCTATGTCTTACACTGTAGGACTACGGACAATAGATATTACACAAAAAACGGAAAAGACACGTGCACATACACTAGACCTACATGCAAGACCTCGACACTGATATTTATGTTGTGGGTGTCACTACATTGTAGGACTAGTGTATGTGCAACTTGATTTGTTGTGGTTGAGGCTATGAAGTGATCCCATATCATGTAATGGAGCACAAAAAAAACTAAAGTCAGAGAAACAAATAGTGTAGAAATCTACTACATAAGTATAATCATGTTGTGAAAGAAGTTTAACAAGTTTGGTCACTGTTAGGTCATAAAAGGTTTGAATTTTGAAGTGGTGGGTTGAAGGATCAATTTAGTGTACATAATAGTTTTATGAAATGGGATACCAAGCCAAAATGGTTCCCTGGATAAGAGGCAATATTGGTAGCCCTTAGAAGACCTTTTCAAGCAAACGTTCCCGTTTTTCTTCTGCTTCTTTACATTTCTCCGCAGTCCTTTTTCCTCTCAGGTAATTTCGGGCAAATGGTAGCTGTGTAGCGTAGAAATGTAGTTAGCTGCTTCTACTAGCTGCTGGACTGGGTAGTTCTTGTTGTTGCTGTTGCTGTTGTTGTAGGGTTTAACGCCATTTTTCAGCACACGATACGTCATACATGGCGGCCAGTATTAATGGTGGAGGAAGAACCCGGGAAAACCCTGGAAAGAACCACCGACCCACGAGAAGCTACTGGCAAGCTTTCTCACATACCCACTTTAGCCGAATCCGAGGACTCGAACTCACGCAGACAGAGGTTAAGATGGCAGTGATCCGTAACGGAGAGCGCTTTAGACCACTCGGCCACTCTGGGCCCTGTAGTTCTTGTAGGCCTCTTGATAGAATTGTAAGGATTCTGACACCATTGTGCCACTCGCTGTTCATATATTTTTGCTTTTATTTATGTTATGTGTTTCATGCGCGCGTTGCACGCTTATTTGTGTCTGACTGAGGCAGGGGAGGAGTGACCAGAAAGGTAGGCGACCATCTGCAGGCAGTAGTCCACTTATTCCAGGGTACTGGTCTAAATGGATGTACTTGCACAAATTTTGAGTTTGGTTCTTGTGTTCGAAATTGTTCTAAAGATGAGCTAGGTTGGATTTGATGGAAAACTCTGTGCTGCTTTAGTGTTAGTATGGTCTGTATCATAGAAGTAGGCCGCAGTATTACCTTGACCGTCTTTCACGTTAGGGCTAGGTAGAAAGCAGAGATTATTATTTTTGTTCATTTTTAAGGATATATTTGGGATTTAAGAAGACGGGAACCTTTGCTGAGTATTAAGGTCCCTAAGGATGATCAAAAGCACTCGTCTGTCTATGTTATTAATCTGGTTTTAGAGAGACTTGTATGGGTTATGAATGTTTTACAGGTTATTTTTGAGCTACAGGGACACCATTGCCGAGTACTCTGGTCCCCAGGACAAGTCAAGTCTGCTAGTGGAAATTTATTTTTAAGTGAGGTCGGGTTGTTTATTTTATGTTTTTAGGGTGTTTTATATTTTTTCTTTTAGCTTGGATGTGTCTAGGAATTTAATGTGTTTTGGTAGATCAAATTTATGTTGGGGTCGTTATTTTTAAGGAAAAATGGGTAAGTGGTAGGGGATCCAATTTTGTTTTGTGGGGGGTCTTTTTAAAATTCCATTCTAGCTACCTGATATTTTGAGCAGCTACTGAATATATGTGGCAGGTCTTCAATGGTTTTGCAGTGATAGTAATTGATATTAGCAGGCTTGGGTCCTTGATGTTTGCCAAAACTTCATGCTAATTTTGTTTTTCCGGTTACGATGCGCTTGATAATTTTTTGGTCCAGGCTGTTCACTTTGGGTGTTATGATGGACCTATTGGTTTCTTATATAATAGTTGCGAATAATGGCTTCTTGGTGGAATTTCAAAGTTGCCTATAAACTGTATTTACTTTTAATGTGCAGAATTTCTGACTCAATCCGTGCCATATTTTTACTACGATTTGTTTATGTTTCCAAATAAGGTCTCAGTGTCCTTATATGGCACACAAACAAACGAGGCAGAGAACGGAAGTAACCATTATTTGAACTAATACAGCGGACGATCTAAACGAAAATATCTGAAAAGAAAGGTAAACGAGATTTTGCAACTATTTCTACAATGATTTGCGATACTTCCAGTATTAAATATGAGGACTACTCAATTTATTTCATTATATGCAAGGAACTTGTTCAAACTGTTGATATTAGGCTAAAAAAGAGAGCACCGGGTGTGAATCACACCCAGCTTGCTCCATGATACATATGTTCATGTTAGTACCCCGTCCAAGAGGTCGGAGTAGGGGTACTAATATTAGCACTAGGTTTAGGTCCATTTCTGAAAACGCTGGTCCTCTCTTTTGTTTAACTTAGCAGCATATTTGTCATTGTTCTTATGCGCTTCAAATATTTGGTTAAAAAAATGGAAGGATTTTGCATGTTGAATCTGCAAGATAAATATAATATTTAGGTAAGATAAGCAAGAGATTACATAAAGTATTAAATTGTTCACTTTCTAAAAATATTTTTGGGACAAATGGACAATATTTGGATAGCAAGGGTCAAAAAGTTTAGTAAAAGAGTACCAACACTTTGAAATAAATATTGCAGTCCTAGAAAAAAATAATGTTCAATACTTTCGTTCTGACTCTTACAGAAAGTGCATTTGTCGTCATCTAATATGTTAATTCTTTTCAAAAAGTTATTAGTGATAACTATTCAATGAATGAATTTAAAATTAAGAGATCAACTTTGTATCCTTAGTACAAAGTTTCGCCGCTATAAATCTTAGACCACTCTTCCTTACATGTATTTTTATTTAATAATTGCATCCACGTTTCTTGTTTAGCAGTGTTGCCTCTTTACTTTTAAAAAAAAATCTTTGTAAACAAACTTCAGTTTTGTTTTTACAAGGGCATTATTTTACCGTCCTGCTTATCAAACATGTTGTGAACCAAAGTTTTTTTAATTTCATCTTTCCAGGATTTTTGAATTTTGGATAGTAAAAAGTTTTTCAAAAAATTGTCGCATCTGGTTTTTTGTTTTATAATTTCAAAAGGTATTAAAGTACCGCGATCATTAACTAAATCATTAAGAATTTCAATGCCGGCATCTTTCCAGGATTTGTATTGATTGTCTTATGTTACGAGTTTGGGCTCGAATAAACAGAAGAAAGAGTGAAAACAACAATCTTTGAAAAATATAATTTATTTCCCTAAAAATATTCTGTAAAAATAAAAAAATATGAACTTGCGGTTTTAAGAATCAAATCCAAAAATATTTCAAGAATAATCCACGAATAGAATTTTAGGAGTTCTAATAATAAAATGTTCCAACGATTTCAAGTTTGAGTCCCAACGAAGAATCCAAGATGGAAGACAATGACGTGTGCTGTAACATGTAGTGATGAACACTACAGTTCTTGTAGAAACAATAAATATCATTCCGGTTTTGGAAATCTGAATAAATTTTTATAAAAGCTATCTTTGTTCAGGACTTTAACATGAGCATAAGTATTTTCCAGGAAAAAAAAGAATTAACCCTTTTGAATCCCATTATTTGAAATAACTCCAAACGGCACAACAGGCACTTTCCAGTGTAATAGCCCAACTGTGTTTACTTGTCTAATACGATGGTTTAAAACTTCAATTTTACGCCATGGATAAGGGTCACGTGGTCATGTTTACATATAAAAAAAAATCACATAGCCCGTGTATGTCCTTGACAAGACCCACAGTGTATGTCCTTGATAAGACCCAATCATTTTACTCTAAGAAATAAAATAAATTTTTTTTTATACTTTTAATCACATAGTCACATCATGACATCGACAACAACCAATCATTTTAAAATAAAAATAGAACTTATTTACGCGGTTGCTACTAATTTTGAAGCAAAGTCAGGATCTGAAATGTAGACCAAAGAAACTTGAAAACAGGTCCATTTCTTTTGTGTGAATTTGAATTTATTAGAGGAAAGACATCAGGGTAAGTAAAGTCTAACAAATGCATTACAGCTTTACTTCGTAGAAAAGTATCGTTATTGGTTGCCAGCTGTGTGATATTCCTGAAAATTTGACTTTCGTTACACTTAGGCGACATCAAAGCACTCAACACAGCGCCGTTAGTTAGGCGGCAAAACCAATCCCCACCTGAACAAAAATATCGGGTGATGTGTCTTATGTTGTAGGACTAAATGAAAAGCATGCACACTGAATCCAGTTTCTAAAGTTATTAACACGTACAATAAAAAGTTAACACGCCGAGGGTAACCCATCCTAGCTAAAAATGAATATTCGTTAATATGGAATGTTTAACATTGAATTAAACATATTCCTATTCGAGCTAAAGGCAAAAATTAACCTAAACCATTAAAATGTGAATGCAGGTCAGTGAACTTTCGTTGCTATGTTGTGGTACTAGGCCAAGTTCTCCGTCTTCTTTCTTACATTGCTGGTAGCGAAGACTATCATTGCTTGACACTTTTCGGAATGAAGTTTTCAGCCTCCTTTCAGGTCGGACAATCGGCCGCTCCCTAGTAATTTAAAAATGTCCATTGACCTTTGAATGCGAATGGTATGGAAAATCCCTCTTCTTTTGACCTATGACATTGAATCCTTCCGAAAACTCACTTTTTAGTATTAATCCCTGTCAGAACAGAACACCTGTGTTATTCATTGATTATTGACATTTTTTAAATTGTTGACGCATGCGTGGAAGGCAGTATCACCTAGGGGCAAGAGAAACTCGCGAAGATCGTCTAGCGATGATTATATCACTAGGAAGTGATTAATGCTTGGGACAGCTGCGGTTAAGTCGTGCTGCTACTCTTACCTTTAGTTGAGAATGCCTTACACGCATACGTCAGAAATTTAAAAAGGTAATTACATTTTTTATAGGGTCATTTTAAAGGAATGTGAATGATTTGGACTTTGTTAAGTATAAGAAAAGAACTTTCACGAACATGATTTAAGCGAAGCAGATGAACTCGGAGGTTCATAACTCACCTACTGGTCGATTATATTGAAAACCCTTGATTTTTTCACATCGACAGGTTTTATCGTCAAAGTGCGTTCCATACGGACAGTCTAATATGACAGCTGGGTCGCCCAATTTAAACTTTTCTGGATGGCCCTTGACTGGTGTGATTTCGCATTCTAAAGAGTTGTAAAAAAAATACCACAAAATGAAGTAAAATAAAAAGAAAAATAGAATAGTGCTGGAACTGGCGACGTACAATTGTTATTACATAATTTCATCCGATATTATTACTGGTTCTGCATTTTTCACCTTATTACTATTCCCGGAAACAAATCTAGTTGAAACATCAAATTTTGATGAAATCCATCGTTAGATACATTGCACATCACCTCAGCCAACATACATGCGAAAAGAATCTCCACATTAATATTTCATGAAAACCACCTATTTCCGTGACTTTCGACCTTTTGAAGCATGCTTTTCATATTTCTTATTGAAATTTGTATATCTCATTGCCATTACGCATTTGTGAAATACTTGAAGGATTTCTGTTTTTAATACTCTCTAAAACATACCGTACTCGAGCATTAGTTTTCAGCCACAACTCTGTCTCTGGAGTATTCCAATAGATTGTCAGGAACCAACTACAATTTTTGGGCCAGGCAAGTATTATGGAAACAAAACAATAGTTAAAAAACAATGAGGGGGTGTATTTGTCTGAAAAATAGTTATTTTACTGATGCTTAATTTTAAGAGAATTAATGGATTACTTTCTAGCATTACAAAGAGTAAAATAAATTTCAGGTTTCTATTATGAAGAAGAGAAGAACAATGTACATACCTTTCAGCTGTGGGGTTTGCCCACAATCCACGTGTGCACAGATATGATTCTTGTCTGCTACGCACTTGCTGCCACCAAATCTCTGACCTGGTGGGCAGCATTTAGGGTGTGAAACACCCCTATGACATTCCCAGAATCCACCACAATGACCCTCCATTGCGTAGGTATTTCCTGCACGTAATGTCCGACAGGGATCTGAAAATCACGCATAAGATTTTTGATAAACGGATTTAACCAGGAAAATGGACTGGGTGCACTCGTACGATTAAAACAAGGATAAATGAACTTGAGTACACAATACAATCACATCTGTAGATTTACAATAACATCAGAACTTACAATAAATTCATATTAATTTCATTTCCTTACATATAGCCAGATGTAGCCACATCCAGTTTAGATATCTTCGTCCATTCAACCTATTTCATTATATATATTCCTGACCGCTCCAGTGGTTAGAGCGTCCGCCTCGGAAGCGGGAGGTCGTGGGTTCGATCCCCGGGCCGAGTCATACCAAAGACTTAAACAAATGGTACTAACAACTGCCTCAAGGGGACCCGAGTGGCCGAGTGGTCTAAAGCGCTCTCCGTTACGGATCACTGCTATCTTACCTCTGTCTGCGTAGGTTCGAGTCTCGGATTCGGCAAATGTGGGTATGTGAGAAAGCTTGCCGGTAGCTTCTCGAGGGTCGGTGGTTCTTTCTGGAGTTTTCCCGGGTTCTTCCTCCACCATTAATACTGGCTGCCATGTATAGTCTATCGTGTGCTGAAAAATGGCGTTAAACCCCCACAACAACAACAACAACTGCCTCGCTAGGCGCTCAGTATTAAGAGGTTAATGTTAGGACTGGTCGTCCTGGTGTCAGGATAATGTGACTGGGTGGGACATCATGCTACATGTCTGCGGCACGATGTCCCAGTGCTAGACATCATTATAAACTGTCACACTGCCGACATCGTAGCGATATGACTGAAAAATTATTAAAGTTACGATAAAAATCCCAATCATCCCCCCCCAAAGGCTACGTCTGTAAACCAGCCCGATGGTCTGTTAAAGGTGGATCTGATTGGTCAAGTAGGTGCAACTTAGTTGCAACACGTATCAGTGTGAAAGCAAATAGGATAGTTACTCGCTGTAAAACCGCTCAAATAAACGAGTTCTTGCTGCAAGAGTGTGATAACAGATCGCATTAATTCATCGAATTTTATTTTATCATTCCTACTTTCGTTCAGTTCTTTGCTCATGAGAATTGATTATATTATAAATTTACAGCATTCAAAAGTCGATTTTCGTACTTTGATGCATTATCAGGAAATCCCCTTATTTGATCTGGTACAATGCTCCGTCACCAAAAACGTTGGGTCAGTTGCAGAGCTATAACTATCACAATACTAATCTCGTGCAGCAACGAGTCATGGGCTAATTGTGCCTCCTTGGATACGTATAGGCGACCAGTCAAACTTTACCTGTCAGGTACGTGTCCATTAGTCAACCTGGCCAATATGCGGTAAGGTACTTAATATAAATAACGTAGGTAGTAAAGAATGCACTGTAGGTGGCGGTAACCTTTTTGTTTAAAGGATTTTGTGCTAATTAAGAAGATCTGAACATGAATTGCACCTACTTGATTAACTTTATACACATCAAAGTCGCTGAGACATTAAATATAGGTCACATACTTACTGTGTAATCAATGTGAAGTGCTTACCAACGTCTAACCCTTCGCCAAGGTTTACAATTCTATTCATACAGCAGTTCACAACCTTGTATGACTACGACTTAATGCAAAACTTCGCCTGCCAATGACGAAATATAGGCTACAGTCAGCTTCAATTATAAGGACGTGATAACCGAGATGTGCTTTGTGGTTTTGTGTGTTTAAGGCCATTTTTCATCATACGATTAGCATACATGATCTGATGGACGAAGAACCCTTGAAAAGCCCCGGGAATAACCATCGATCCACCGGAAGCTACTTGCAACCTTTTTCACTTACTCACGATGGGCGAGCCAGACATTGGAACCCACGCAGAGGTTAGAGATCGGTGATCTAGAAAGGCGAGCGCCTTCGGCCACCCGAGGTCCCTGTTAACCGAGAAGTACACCGTCTATAATTTCACCATTCTAGTTTGAACAGTGCTGAAAAATGAACCCACTCAAATATTCATGCGCGAGTCGGGTACAATACCACCCGTCTCTGCGATTTATTCACACGAGAAATGTTAGTCTCCAGTGATGGATATAATATTCCCAATAGTTTTATGGAACAAAAAGGTGGTAACTGTTCTGCAAAACTGTCAGGATCAGACTGGGATGCTTGAAGGAAGATGTACTGAGGAATGTGTAATAGTTTTGTATGGGCACACCAAAGAATACAGTCAATAATGTTGTTGTTGTAGGGTTTAACGCCATTTTTTGAGCACACGATAGGCTGTACATGCCGGCCAGTATTAATGGTGGAGGAAGAACCCGGGAAAACCCCGGAAAGAACCACCGACCCACGAGAAGCTACTGGCGGTCAATAATGTAGTATCGAACTTAATTTAGCTGCGAGAAGTTTGGTCGTTTCTGCCCATGGACAATTTTCCTACGGCTTTGTCGGCATTTTTTTGAACGTTGAAACGTTGCTGTAAGTTATGAAATATATTAGATTAACTCTTCTGGTTTTCTTGTTAAGAAAGGTCTACTGGAGGCATATATATATATATACTAGGTCGTGTTTTTTTTAGTTTTGTCATTATTTTAAAACCTCGGCAATTCCACTGTATTGTGGTGCCAGACAAGAAAAGTAGATAGAATTATGGGCTTTCGGTGATCTTTCATTTACGCCGTATCCTGGGAATTCACTAGTTTCCAGCTTTCTAGACTTCTAAAAACTACTTAAGAACTTGATAGGTTCGTTAGTTCCATCCGGAAGTCTAGTAAAGCATTTAAGATGCTCTTTTGATTGGCTTTTAGCGTGCATTACAATTGGAGTCAAGAGGTTCGATGTTCTATTTTGGACCAGTTCTATCGTTTCGAGCCGATTGTTAAATTTCTTATTTCCTCTAAAGTTACAGTACCCAAAAGAGCCAGTGGTCTGCTGTTCTGCTTGGGGGTTGGGTTGGTTTCCTACTTGCTACACTATCAAACGGAGAGCTCGTGCAATCCGTTTCTCCCTCCTTTTGTGAGGTTTTTGATGCGTCTAGACCGAAACTTTGGTTTCACACTGGCCAAGTAACATCTGTCATAATAATGTGTCACCAGACCGCAAGGCCAAGCGAATTTATGGTATGGTCCTTTGCCTATCGTGTGTCGTCCGTCCGGTGTCTGGCAACAGTTGCGATTTTCAGCTTATCGGAATCCTCGCGACCAATTTCAAACAAACTTTGTCCAGAGCATTCTGGCATAAAGACATTTAAAGTTTGCAAAACAATTATACCAAGCCTCTATCAAAAATAATTAGTTTGGTGGGTTTTAACCCCATTTTCAGCACATGACAGGCTATACCTGGTGGCCATTATATTCGGTGGAGGACGAACCCGGGAATAATCCAGGAAGCAACATCGACCAACGGTAAGCTACTGGCAAGATTTCTCGCATACCCATGCTGGTCGAGGCAAGACTCAAATTCGCGTGGTCAGAAGTGAGATGTGCGAATGCTCTTTAAAGGCGAACGACTTTCGCCACTCGGCCAGCCGTGGCCCAGATGGCATTATGAATTATAGACGTTTCAAATTCATAGAAATGATACTGATCCGCATTCAAATACAGCCACCATTACAAAAACATAAAAACCTTTAAAACTTCACAAAACTGTCAACAGAATATGGCAGATAGCAGAATTATGGCACAAAAATCTTTAATTTGTACAAATGACCGGAGTGAACCGCCATCAATATATGGATGCAGTTATTAAATGTAAAATATAAAAAAACTTTATTTAATAAAGTACTAAACATAATTTGATCAAATTTGACAGAAAACAATAAACGAAGGTTTCTAATTTGTAAAAATGTCTGAGATCTGACATCAAAAATGTACACAACTTTATGCCCAAAATATGCTGAACAGACTTTGACCAACTCCGACACAAATCATCCTGGAATAGGGACATTTCAAGAGTGCAACATCAGAAAACTCGATTCACCCTTGCCACCAGCATCACAGGGCGATGCCCTTTGTAAAGTTCTGGGCAGAACACAGTACACAGCTCATTAATTACAACGACAACGTTTAAACGTCTAGAGCCGTAAGTGAAATCATGTCTCGATTAACTTGGCTCTAAAGCTTGGCGTGACTAGCCAACTGATCAGATAGTGCCATTTTCATCACCCGCCTATGCTGAGGCCGACGTAGTATGATGCTTCGGATTGGCAACAATCGGCTTCAGTAGCTTCTCGTGGGTCGGTGGTTCTTTCCAGGGTTTTCCCGGGTTCTTCCTCCACCGTTAATACTGGCCGCCATGTATAGCCTATCGTGTGCTGAAAAATGGCATTAAACCACTGCAACAAAAACAACAACATTTACACGGGACGCAACCCACGTCAAGCATTCTGCCTCATTAGTTAACCCTTACCACACGCTGAAGGGCGTATCTGGCCTATTCTATATCCCCAAGCCCTTAGGAGTCAAAAACACGGCAAGATCGGACATATGTGTACTCAGATGCTGATGCTGGGTGTTGTAAAATAACTTTCTCTACCTCTCAGAGGTTTTAAACATTTGATTGGAAGAAATTCATAACTCTTGCATTCCGAGTGAGTCGTAATCGAAACTGAATGGAGGTGCTAGTTTTCAAATGTCATAGAGGATGAACGCTTAAAGCAAAATGTACAAACCTCTTGAGGTCTACTTGTCATTGTTTAGGGCGAAACTGTTACATCTGAGGAAGTATTCTAGTGAAGCAATTTTCAACTATATTAATGCATCCTGCAACCTTATTTAAATTTGATTATTTTATTAAAATGGTCATTTCGCAGAAGAATTACTTGGAAGCAATATGTACAAAATCACTACGTATTCATGAACTGTTGGGAAAATACCTAGCCATGCTTTAGAAAAGTTTTACCTTGGTTCAGTGTCGGAGGTCCTCATTTGAATAATATAAACATTTTGAAGAGAAAAAAAAAAAACATTACAATAATGCTTTACAAGTATAGACGACCATGACTATTCACAAATGATAACTGGAATTTAAAATTACGTTCAATTGTTTATTGTACCTGCGGTCACGCTGAACTTTGAGAACCTATGACCGGACGTTTTGCTTCGAGTCTTTTGACACAACTGAATCGGCAATTTACATTAATGGAAGTGCAGGTAGTCCAAAGTAATGCGCTGGCCTCGTCATTCAAAACTTGCGATTCCAGCCAATAATAGTGTCCAGTCCTTTCCAACACTAAATGTATTCGCCCGTGCTGTACTTTATGTGCTATTGATAGTTCGAGTCTCCTTAACATTTTACTCAATATTTTCAGCGGAAGAGTTTCATCTTCCCATGAGTCGATAACAATAAACACCTTAACATATTTAAACACTATATTAAATATGGAATAAACTATTTGTATACATACATATATACCCTAATGTATCTAGTTTGACTGTTAGAACTAACCTTCACACTCTGAGTCCTTGGGAAAGACGCAGGTAAGGACCTTTTGGGACCAGAATAGTCCGAATCTGCAGAAATGTATTTTGGAGTCCACCCTGTTGTCAGCGATCTTGTAGCATTGGTAAAACATGTTGCAGACCCCAGGGAAATGATCGTAACCTCGACCGTCCGAAATCAGACCATCCCGACATTCTTCTGGGTAGTGGACAACTAAAGTTTTAAAAATGAAAATTATATAAATCTGGTTTTGGTGTCCGTTCTTTGACAAAGATTGATTAATTATATAGCGAGTTAGATGGAAAATGAAATCATATGTAGAGGTAATGTAGATCTAAACCGCTAATCTTTAACTTCATCTGTGAAATAGCTCTCTCTCTCTCTCTCATAATTTAACTTGGATTCCACTCAGTTCTCACCTCTGATTGGTCAGTCATTGAACATTATTATCCAATCGGACGTTATCAATCTGACTCTAGTCTGAGCAGGATATTTATATTACCACCTGAATGTACACTCAGAATCAATGTTTGATACGAGTAGTAAAGCACATTACTTGCACAAAGGAGATGTGAACATTGCAAATCTAGTTGGGTGAAAAATGTTGGACACAGAGTAAAAGTTATGAAAACACAGCAGTATTTATACCTGGTCGTTTCTGAAACACTTGTAAAAGTTTTAAACCGACGGTATGTTTAGGAAATCCTCTTTCTTAACACGCTAGGTTGTGATTTCTGAACAAGCGGGGATCGAATTTTCGAAATGCATGTAAAATGTAAACACACAACGGTATAAAGCAAGATGACTCGTTTTAAATTAATTACGAATTAATTCCTTTGATTACATCTACAACGTCAGTACGTAATTATGCAAATGTTTCGCAACAAATACTGTTCTGGTCTATGGGAAGGTCTAATAAACTGAAGATGTACATAAAAAAGCTATCGGAGCGACTGGCAGTCTGGCGAGTTGGCTAATTGTCAGATTGCTGCTCTCGCATTCGAGCGAGAATTTTTAACAGAGGTTCGTCCTAACTAGGATGTAGATGTTGTCTTAAAGGAAGTTTTGAAGGTTACGGGTGAATATTGAACTCACCTTTGAAGCCGTCCACATGGGTGATTTACAGCGTATATTTAATATTCCGAGTCTTTAAAAACTTAAAAAGAAAGGAAAATGTGTGTGCATACGTGTGATTGTTTTCATTTGCATGACCTGTAGATCTAAACCATATATTGTATGTGTGTTGTAACCGGCAATGATTCTATACCTGCTGCAAAATTTGTGACTGAGGTGGCTTCTTTGTGGACACGGAAGAGTCTAGTCTCAGAATGAGACTTGAAACTTTTTATGGAACAAAAGCCAAAATAAACGGGAATAAATCCACACTGAAGCATAAAAATTTCAGGACAAGTTTAGTCAACCCCAGGAAAGGGTAGTTTTACTAACTTTGAGGCTTCATCCATCCAAAGTGAAATTGCGAACAAATCGTGCAAATGCTTAAGCCTAAGAAAAGAGGAAAAGGAAGCATTCAAGTCGCTAAAAATAGAACTGACATAATCAGATTAGCTGGTCTGCGATCGGCGTGATGACCTGAGTAGACTTGAGGAAACAGACGGCTTACTGACGTCAGGTTCTACCACAAATTGAACCACGACGCAACACTTGAATATCCTAAAATAGTTTAGCAGGGCATGAATGAAAACTTTCAAGCGGGATCGGTAGACCAGAGGACCAAGAAATATTTTGTCATTGAAAATCAAAGAGCATGGAGATTCTATCACATATCCAAAATACACTAACCAGGAAACCAAATTAGGATTGTTATCTCTGGTAACGGTCACCCAGCCAATTTAAGAATATTTAGACTACTTCTGGTTCCCACGTCCATATACTATTCTCCTACCTTCAGGACGCAACGAACTACCTAGTTAAAAGTAAAACCAGTGGAAAGTGACCACCTAACAGTTCTTGTTTCACTGGACGCAACATCCCTCTATATCAATATTACACATAAAGAAGTCGGGAAAACACGAGCTGTGAAAATGCCACCCACATCATTTCTGGTCAGTCTCCTGGAGCTAGTTCACAAAATCAGTAAATTTAAATTAAATGGCAAGAACTATCTCGGATAATCGAAACCGTCATGTAGTCTAAGATCCCCCCCCCCCCCGCATGCAAATGTCTGTAGGGCCGATTAGAAATCAAACTTCTATAGCTAGACGAATGCATCGTACTGATCAAATCTGAGCCTAAATTCGGAACACTGATCATTTAGTTTTAGACCAATACTAAATTGTCAAGAACACAGTCCACATTGGACATTTATTCCAAACCAACAGACAAACGTCCAGTACCTTTTTCCATGCAGCTGCCACCCAAGGCACTGCACCCAAAGCATCCCCCTTAGCATCACTTTGAATCAGGAGAATTTCGCTCAGACGACACAACTTTCGATGAAAGATGAAGAGAACCAGCCCAACATCCGAAAAGTTAAGGCTTCAACGCAGATATAATAGGAAATGTATACAAAAAGCCAAGCAAACAAACTGTGCTGACCTCTTAAACATATAATGGAAAAGAAAACGTGGAGCGAACACTTCCTCCTCACATTCTACCCAGAAAGCACCAACAAGTAGACCTCATCATTCACAAATGCTGGTCAACCGCTGAAACTGTTTGTAGGAATGCTGTGCTAGTCGGGGAAAATTTAAGGCCAGTCTAGGATACAAAAAATAGATGGGAAGTCTTACAGATACATGAAGAAAACGAACATTTTCCAGCACAATCACAGGTGAAAAATGTGGTATTCACAACAATGCTATACTTTGCTATACAAATAAATCTGTTTAGCCTATCATGTGCAAGATGTATTCAGAACCCAATATGTTTGTCTAATGCAGAAATTGTATATTACAATGAATGTCCATAAACCAAACTGGCAAACCAATAAATTAGATTTGCCCGCAACTTAGAATGAAGCCCAGAAATGTAGAATCTAGCGAATCGTTTTAGATTCTCCGCAAAATGTTAGGTTCGGTATTAAAAAGGCAAGTGTAGATGGCGCATATATCTAGTTGCTGACATACGGGATCAATTAGAGACCTTTGTTGTAGCCGTTACTACCGTAAGAGTACTTTATCAGAATGTATCTTAAAACGTATCAATATTCAACCTTGCTCGTTTTATTTATTATTTTATTTATCGTCTCACTGATACATACATGCACATTCTCACGGACACACACACACACACGTACTGGTTTAAAGATTTTTTTAATGTAATTCAGTAGCACACCTATTTTGAAGTCTTGTGTACGTACTATTCGTGAATCGTAAAGCAATACAAATACAGTCTTTACGCAAGTTTTGCCATCTTCCTCCTTTTTTAAATTTATTTACAATGTCTTAATTGTATCCAACCTCGAAATGTTTACACCCAGCACTTGATTTGAGAGATTATTTGTATCTACCCCTACTGCGTGTTCTCCATGGTATAGTTGATTTAGGGACCAGCTTCTCACTGCTAAAAGAGAACTATTCATAAGCTGATCTATGAGGCTGCTAAGAAGAGTTTCATAAACACAGTTCACACAGCAAAATCAGCATACTATAGTACTAAGATCACTGAAGTTGCAGCTGCAAAGAGTTCTTCGAGATTACGAACGGACCTGTTTTGCAAAGTTCATCCGCAACAAATTCAGTCTATTTGAGATGGGGTTGACAACACAATTTCAATTAATTCACCATAACCTAGTAGTTGCGATACTGAATATCAACGGCCACCTTTAACGGCATTTGATCCTATCGCTATGGATGAGACATATAATGATTTCAATTTGATCCTGTTCCGACATCAATGTTGCTCGAGTGCTAAGATTCAATACTCCCTCAATAACCGATGTTATCAATACTTCCCTCTCATTCGGGGAATTTCCATCACTTTTTAAAAACTGCCAGCGTAAAGCATATGTTAAAGAAACTGACATTGGACCATAACAATCTAAAGAACTACCGTTCAGTTTCCAATCTCATTTATTTAAAAAAAATCTTAGAAAATGTTGTTCTAGCTTGTAGAAAGATTAGTCCTCACCCTCCTTGATTCGTGTGCGGCATTTGACACAATAGACTGATATACTTCACCGTCTCTAGCGTGTATTTTGTATTTAAGATAGAAACATACTATAGTTCAAGTTCTACTTAGTCAACAGGACACAAATCGTGCCCGTAAATGGAAAGCATTTCAGCTCAGGTGATATATGTTTTGGTGTTCCACAAGGCTTTGTTCTCGACCCCTTTCTCTTCACTCGGCCATCCTCGAGTGTCATAGATCGACATCCGGAGTCTCATTAATTGCTCGCTGATGACACTCAAATATACAAATATATCTGCCCAGCTGAAGCTGCAACAACTATCCAAGGCGTAGAGAGGCACGTTTCCAATGTGAAGTCAATAACAATATGTAAGAAGCTGCAGATGAATGATTATAAAGATAAAGCCATCCTGATCACCACACAAAGACCTTCTCATTCATGTACTTTCGCTCAAACAAGTATCAGCAATACCAACATTAAATGTACACAGTCAGTACGAAACCTACGTGTCATTCTCGACAGTGCTCTCTCGTTACACCAACATGTAATGAACGTGCATGGCTGCATATCTAGTGCCAAGACGCATCAGCTAAATTCGCAGTTTTCTTTCGGTTGATCCACTAAACCACTTGCATGTTCCTTAGTACTTTCAAGACTGGGCTGTTGTAATTCAATTCAGTCTGGTTCGTCTAAGTATCTTCTACAGGAACTTTAGTTCAAAACACGGCTGCTCGAATCATCCTTAGATTATGAAGAACCGAGCAAACCTCCCCTGGCTACTTGTTCAATCCAGAATCAAACAAAATCTGTTCGCTATGTTCATTCGTTGACTGGCTCCAGTCCAATAAACTTGTGACCTCACCCATGTATACACCCCTATCTTGAACCACACGCTTCTCTCCCGACACTTTCATTCTCATTGTTTACGCGGTTAAAACCAAGTTACGAGGTACGGACAACGTATTTTGCCTACCAGGGACCATCTACGTGGAATGAATTGCCCAAAGGTTTTAGACACAAAGACACTACGATCTCGTTCACGAGTGCCCTTAAAACGCCTATATTTCTACTACAAAACTTGATAATGTTTATTTCCTTGACTATTGTCAGCACGTTTTTGTTTTGTAATTTCATGGTGTTTATTTTTGTCCTTGTACATGTTTTTGTGTTATTTAATATTGCAAAGCGTTTAGAGCTTCTCAGGATTAGGCGCTGTACGAAGTCCACCTTATTATTATTATTATTATTATTATTATTATTATTATTATTAAAATCATGTTGCCAAAAATACATGGTGTACTAATCAAGAAGGACACACATTTTAATTACCACACAGAAAAAATATTTGGACTAAAATGACACTGAGAAGGAAATGTTGGCTCCTTTCCTAAGTAAAGATTTTATTGAATTTTTTATTGCTATTTACATACAAAATATTTTCTCAGAATTTTAAACTAGTTCTATATAGCCATTATTGTGCTAACCTACCATTAAATCATATGCGTACGTCCTTGCAGTGACAGGGAATACAACTAAAAACACCTACGTCCCTGGAGAGAAGTTTGCAAAGTTTTCAAATACTTCATTTTTGGATGAAAGCAGTTCCTGAAAGTAGTTTGTTATCCCAAAATGGCTAAATAAAGTGATCGGTTTTGAAAAACACTGCAACTTGTTGAAGTTTAGGGACCAGAAAATAATGATTTAGATTCAAAAGGCTGTACAAATGTGCATGCTTTTGCTTGGTTATACGCCATATTTGGATGCATTGCAGTGCAAGAGATTTCTACTTCAGTAGAAGAGAGCTATATTTGAGAGGTTCTTTCGTTTTCGTGTCAGCGAAAGCAACCAAGATATGAAGATATAAGCGTTTCATCATAACGACAACTCCCTTAATAATGCAAGCACATCCCAGATGAGACTTCGCATTTCACGGAATTGTCTTTAAATCTTTGTTACTTTACAAGATGTCGTAGCCAGGAAATAATGTTCAAGCGAAATATCGCAAAATGTAAAGCATGAAAAGCAGAGGCAAAAACAAAGAGATTAGGAAGAAAGAAAAGCAACTGACGGAATTACATTTACAAGTTCTGTGCACTTACCATCAGGTCCTGGCATCCACAGTGATTATTTTACACATCTATGTTCTGTGTACCTACCTTCATGTACTGGTATTGATATGGAAACACTTAAGAGCGCAAGAACTAATGTTGAACACAAAAAGTATCCCATCTGCAAAAGAAATTTGGAACGTTTCACTGTTCTGATCAATATGAAAATATAGAATCTGGCGATTGCCAGTAATTAGACAATGCTTCATTTAAATTATACAAGATAATGTACTATAGCGATGACAGTATAAGCTGAATCATTTGACGTGCTGGTCATTCTAATAATTTCTCTAAAATTGCTTAAAATTGTATAATTGACATACTTTTCTACTTCTGCTGTTTATTCTCTTAAAATATTTGACGTGTTCACAAAATACTGGCAGCTGGCCAATAGCCTAAACATTCCTTCTGTATTTGACCATGCCTACCACGAGATTCACGGTGCGACCAGACCTAGACACCATATCGACAAAATAGCATTACATTAAGGTGTCACGAATCAATTTTATGAAAGATACTGTACTGCTTTCGCTCCATATTTGATTTCTGAACATAGAGAGACTGTCTAGTCCCCTTGCTTTATCACATTTCTGCACAAAAAATGTATGCATGGAGTTGAAGAATAATATTGTCATTAGAAAAAGTGCCGACATTGACTACACCTTCCGGATTAATTGAAAGAATTTTTAAACGTCTCAGTTTCAGACGCAGGATTACTGTCAACTGTACCCTTTTGTTTAACGAGGAAATTCAATACCTTTGTAAATGATACAAAAACAGTTACTGTATTCTTTTATTGTATCTCTACACTCCCACCAAGGTGTTGATCGACGTAATAAAGTTCACGTTAAATTTCTACAAGCATACAAGAAGCAGCAACGAGTGTTCAAGATTCCTTCAAGTTCCCACTTGGAAAAAATGCATTGTGGATGGTGTTCAAGTCAGCTGTAGAAATCCTGTCACTATTAAAGTTCTCTACACGTACGTTAACAACTGTATCGATTTTCACAGTACACACAATTGCTGTACATAAACTATGCATAGTTACATAGCGAGTGAGTGATTTGGATTTTTAATGTAGCTTTAACAATTTTTCAGTCATATCGCTACTATGTCTGCAATGTGGCAGTTTATAATGACGTCTAGCACTGGGGCATCATGCCGCAGATATGTAGCATGATGTCCCACCAAGTCACATTATCCTGACACCAGTCCTACCAGTCCTAACACTAACCTCTTAACGCTGAGCGCCAAGCGAGGCAGCTATTAGTACCATTTTTTAAAAAAACAGTCTTTGGTATGACTTGGCCGGGGATTGAACCCACGACCTCCCCCATCCGAGGCGGACGCTCTAACCACTAGGCCACAGGAGCGGTCTAGATACACTTCCAATATGCTGTGCAATGAATATGCTACAATTAGCTCAGATTAGCGTTTATTGTTTACCCTGCACTGAATGTGTAAAATCTCGCACCAGATTTTAAAGAAGTCAATTCGATTCTTGATATACCAAAGTGTATGCCTTCCAAATTGGATTCAAGTAGGCAAGACAAGAAACAACAGAGAATCTTCGAGTAAAAGTGTTCATTAAATTGTCAATATGGTTCTTAAGCAGTTCACGTGAGAAACTTTTGAGATGTCGTTATGGTGATACAAGTTATGAGCAACAATGCATAGACGGTACAAGAAATCGGTGCTGAATCGTCGAATTGTCATATTTCGACTTGTGCTAGTTGCCCGAAGTTCTCTGGTTTACGTGTACATTTCTGGTTATTAGGCCTCAGTTTGGACAACAAGGGGGCGTTTAAATTTAAACGAATGTATAGCTTGGTATCAAAATTTAGGGATGAGTGATAGGTTTTGATCGCTGAAACGCTTTAAATAACCAAAGATGTCAAAAACAACGACTTGTGCGGACATTCCGACGCTTATAATAGATTTAACATAAAACGTGGAAATTGCACATTCTTCGATGACGAAATATGACAAAATGGCGGACCTACTGAAGCATGACAAGAGTACAATTGCAACGGTATACTCAAATGCCAAAGTTACCGCCCCCCCCCCCCGCAACACACTGACACCCATGGAAGAAATCTCGGCATTCGACATTTGAAAAGAACGAGTTTTCCGCGTTGTTAAAAGTGCACAAAGCATTGTACCCGTTTTAAACTCGTTTAATTCAGTTTGGAATATTTTTGCTCTAAAAGTAAACATCTGGCGATGTGATTCGTTGCCACATCTCAGGAATGCTCTTGCGCAAGTTGTGACCATATTCTGAAAAAATTATCGCAGAGCGGAAATGTGGACCCTACGACGGCCATGTTGATATAGAATATTTCTTTGATAACAAAAGTGGACCACAGAGGTAACGTACTTGCTCTCTTACAGGGTATATGCAGTCTGTTGTGAGGAATCAGTAGAACAAACAACAGACCCAGACCTGCCGGCGCATAAGGTAACTGCAGATGAGGGTCTATTTTGTTTGCATTAAGACCAGACCCATAAGCGAGTTTACGAGGATGTATAGCAAATGTAAAAGTACTTCGAAAGATCATTCTAAATTATGACGACACGCTATTAAGAAATTGTCGTTCATAGCGTACGAACGGAAAATGTTTCATTACACGAAATAATAAAATCTGGTTGCAAGTCTGGGGGAAAGGGGTTAATGACGGGCTGTAGAAACGTTGACATGCAAAATTAGTAACACTGTACAATATTGGATATAGTTATTCTTTTATCTGAAATAAAATAAATCGCCAATAAATTTTGCAGAAATTTTACGGTTGGGTCAGTATACTAACTTTAGCCATAAATCTGCCAAGCCTAAAACTATAAATTTTGTAATGAGTTCTAACTGTTAGTGGTACCTATACCGAATTACTGAAATTACTAATAGGTTAATATGTGTGCGCGTGTGTATGTGATTCGGATTTTTAACGTAGCCATATCGCTACGATGTCTGCAGTATGACAGTTTATAGTGATGTCAAGCACTGGGGCATCATGCCGCAGTTATGTAGCATGATGTCCCACCCAGTTACATTATCCTGACACCAGGTCGACCAGTCCTAACACTAACATCTTAATGCTGAGCGCCAATCGAGGCGGCTGTTAGTACCATTTTTATAAGTCTTTGGTATGACTCAGCCGGGGATCGAACCCACGAACCACCCGCTTCTGAGGCGGAAACTTTAACCACTAGACCACTGAAGCGGTCAAAAATAGGTGATATTTAAAAAATTTGCCGTATTTTGCTTGCTTTTACTTCAACCAAATTTCAACAACTACAAGCTATTCAACTACAATTTTAAACTGACCCCATATAACATATAGTTGCTAGGTAGAGTTTACTCGTCCTTACCTCTAGTGGCCACACTTAGTATTGTTTGAATTAGTGTCCACCATTGTGTGTCGTGCCAACGTCTACATTATGAGGGATAAGAACAATATTTTTGAGGCCACTAAGTAAACATGTATCAACAAAAACACAATAAGCTGGGACTGCATATATCTTACTAAATTCCGTATACAAGTTTGGCCAAGCCCTTTCTCAAATTTTGGGATTTTGATTTTATACATTAACAAAATTGTTATTTTTACCGAGTTTATTCCATTACAATTTGAAGAAATGACGCCTCTTAAGGTAATTTCAAGCGATGATAGAATTGTCAAGAAATGTCTAGAGATTCAAGTTACTCGTTATGAATAACCGTACACTGATGCATGTGAACAAGTGAAAAGGGACACGTTTTCATGGAGAATTTGTTCGGTTTCTTTTGATTTTTTTAATTAAATTTCGAGTCGATTTAGCAAAATGTAGATTAAAACTCCATTGTTCCTTAGATTGATAAGTGTTTCCTTTTAAAGAATACAAAGCCTCGGTATTCAAATGAGCACCCATATTTACACGCGTATAGTCCATCATACGTGTGCAAGTAACGTACGATTTGCACATTTTGCTATACTTTAATAAAGAAAAAGGTCTAATACTTAAACGAGTTACTTTGTTTCGCAGAGTCAGCTGCCACTGAAAACTGTTCTCACGAATCTAAAAAAATATGTACCCATTATACCATCTATTAGGGCGATCGACTTCAAACGAGTACAACACTCGTATTGAATTGGCACCTTAATCATGTAGTTTTAAAGTTGAAATTGTTCACCATAATATCAAGGACCATACTGTACGAATACAAGATTAATATTGCATGAAAATATATGTACACGTGTTCTTCGGTGCATTATTAGTGATTGTTTCAAGCCAGCTTAGATATGTTTTAGACTTTGTAATTTTTAGTAAAGATTAAGAAACTAACAAATAAAACATTGGTTGTGTCGTGTCTATTGTCAGTATTAAATACACCTTTTAAAAGCTATTTCTAATTACAGACATGCAATATAGAATAGTTACAGTAAATACGACGAATCGCATTATTCTCATCCATTGGTTTATACTGTCAGTTAGAATTACAATATATCGTTTGCCTTGTGCCCATTTAAGTCGTATGGCCAAGTACATTGCGTACAGGCCAAAATGCGTTCATAAACTTAAAACTATTCTTTGTTTTATATTGAAGAGGTTATCTTAATCGAGTTAGGGAAACTAGCGAAACACACTCCACGAAGCAACTAATAATCACGCGGCGCAGGTTAGTTTTCTCATGATTAATACATTTTATTAATTGCGCTAATTTCTTTAAAGTAATTACTTCTCGAAGTTTTTTTTGGGTCAAAGGTTATGAGCAGAAAATGAAGGATGAGAGAGAGAGAGAGAGAGAGAGAGAGAGAGAGAGAGAGAGAGAGAGAGCGGTACCTTTGTGGTTTGATTTCTTATCGTAGTGGGTAAATTTATTGTAAGTTGGAATCCAGTGCAATATGTTTCCAAGTATCTTCCACACGGCCCCATGCACTGCCGTCCACGTGAATGTAACTGGATTTAAGGCAGTAGAGAGCACGTGATTTAAAATGTTTTTACAAATGGTCGACGTGCTGCGCGTGCAGCATGTACGACAAATCGCATTTCTTCCATTGGTTGGTACTAAATGACGACGATCCTCATCGTTACTTTGTATGTTTCACAACGAACTGATTATTATAATCAATTTTCTCCTCTGTGTGAGGAAAAATCGTTAAACTTTTGCATTTGCCTATAATTTATGAATTATTAGCAAGATGAGTCTTTTTTATATAAAAAATTTACGTTTGGCTTTAATCATTCGATTGGTACATACAATACAACATATACAGAACTTCGAAACTCTATATATCTCGCTTAATTTTAATTATATTGAGCAAGAACATAAAAATTGCTAGCTATGCCAGACGCAACATGCTGAGTTTACAGACTGAGTGGGCTAAACATATGGTATACTGCCCCCTCCCCCGCCCAACCAAAGAAGAACAAAAGAAAGTCGTCGTTTTCAGATCAAGTAAAGGAAATGAAGAAGTCTATCGTTTTAAATAGACGAACTAAACAAAATGTACAACATACGAAAAGTGCTTTTTATGCTCAAGTGCCAAATAATATCGTAAAATTTGTTGAAGGTCCAAGATCTGTCAAAACTTGTAACCGTGCTAAAAAGGGACATGATATCGTTGAACATCAATTTCATGACAACATGAGAAATAATAGCAATTCACCCTTGTTCTCATGCCTGTTTCTTGTCTTGTAAGTGAAATTATGTATAAAAAAAGCAGAAACATTGTGAGACCTCATTTACCTTGTTTGAGTACAGCACATATAGTTGTAATTATGAAACATGCTAATTAAAGATTCTAAAGGGAAATATGTATTTCATTTATAACATCGAACAGTACAATGCTTTGTTGTTGTTGTTGTTGTGGGATTTAACTCCATTTTTCAGCACACGATAGGCTATACATGGCGGCCAGTATTAATGGTGGAGAATCCGGGAAAACCCCCGGAAGAACCACCAACCCACGAGAAGCTACTGGCAAGCTTTATCACATATCCATATTGGCAGAATCCTAGACTCGAACCCATGCAGACAGAGGTGAGATGGCAGTGACGGAGAGCGCTTTAGACCACTCGGCCATTCGGGGCCCCAACAGTACAATGCGTTTATGAATTTAAAGCATAACACGGTGATGACAATTAAAGATAGGGCTAGGATGTTATCTGTCTGGTGAATGTGAAGAGACATATAAAAAGACCTCTTACCTGTACATATAGAAATGCCTGTTAAATAAGCTATATCTTTAAAAGCCGTATTTCTTCCATGTGACGAACTATAGGACTGCGGTGGGGTCCTCCCAATATTTTATATAAACTATTATGGAAGACCCAACCAGGCTCTATTTTGTTGGAAGTTACATTCAGTGAAAGATAGACGTAAAGCTCCGAGCCCCTAGTCAGCAATGCCGACGGTTAGATGGTTAAATGTACAAAAAAGGTAGCAATTCAATGAATAACAATTTAATAACAATTCATTGATCAAATAATTCAAATTTCCAATTACACTCTTTCCGCTCGACCCTTTAATAAGCCTATAGCATCACGTAATTAGCAGTGTGAGATCGATTTACACCTGTCCTTGTATTTCTGCTCATCTATTGTATATTTTCTCTCTCTTATTTCTCCCAATTCCTCCTCCTCCCTTTCCTCGACTTTATCTAGACTCCTCCTCTTCCTCCACTTGTTCTCCCACGACTACACTTCTGTTGACTTCGACTGTTCGGCTACAGTCTCAATTCCGTCTCCAACTCTTGAAGACTTCGGACCCAAAGGAACCGGAAGTTCTCTGTCCCCTAAAAAGCTTCCTGTGAAAACACAAGGACAGTACAATCATTTTCCTTAGCCCTCTCATCTCACACTACACATAGCCTATCATCAGATAACGGCTATTAAATTTCTTCTGTCACGCATCGGTTCACATCGAGTTACCCGTACGTTCTTGTATGGTAAAACAAACGTCATAATAAAGCACGATATCAATTACTTCTTATACATACATCAATAAATTCCGTCACATCAGTAATATTCCTAATCCCGTTATACTAAACAGTATCATAATACTCAGATGCATTTCTTTACCTTACAAATCATACAAAGTACGCAAATATTCAAATATCCATGCTCTGATAAATGCATAGGTCCATAGTAACTAATCTTGCATACTTCAACCATGTTTCAAAAGTTACAATTCAAGCATGTGTAAATTCTAACTTAACGCATTAATAAATGCACTGATTTACTGTTGTTGTTGAGTTTAATTATAGTGGCGTGCGCACAATTGTGCATGTGCCACTTTGTTTCTGACTGCACCGCAGCCTGTTAGTTGTTCCTGGGAAAGGGAATGGTGCCACCTCCCCCAGGCTTTTATGGGTTCAAGGAACCCTGATAGTTTGGCCTCAATCTGTGGGTCAATAAAGGTCCCTTACATTTGGATGGTTGGCTGTCATTAGTGGGAGGGAGAGCTCGGGAACGGTCCTGGTTGCTTTTCACATCAGTGGTTTCTTGTTGCATTTGCCTGTTTGTTTTTCTTTTTCAGAATGTTCTGAAAAAAAGGGTGTGTGTGTGTTCTATTCTGTTTATAGAGGTTGTTAGTACAAATCATGTATGGAGAGAGATTTTCAAGGTTATTATGGTATTGCTAGTCGAGGTGTTTAGTGTGTGCTTCCTACGTTATGTTATTTATAAGTTTTTAGATATTGCCTCTTTAAGTTATTTATTTATTAATGTTTTTAGAGATTGAATGTTATTTATACATTATTTAGCAAGAGACCGGAGTACTAGCCGATTACACGGTTCGTTAAGGACATTTAGGACTGGAGTCCTAGCTGATTACTCGGTTCGTTAAGGACATCTAGGACATCCAATTTTGCGGTTTCCTTAATTTTTGATATGTGCTTCGTAAGTGAATTATTTATTAATATTTTTATAAAATTGAATGATATGTTATGTTTTTTTTTGTGGGGGCTTCTAAATTTATTTAGCTAGTTACTGGGTCTTTTGGTTTTGTGGGGATAGTAATTATATTTTGTTCCTAAGTCCCGCTGAGTCTATGAATTTATTTATATTTTTATATACTGATTGTTTATTTTTATTAGAGTCCATAAGTAACTCTGGGTATGTGTGTGGTGATCCAATCTCTTTTTGGTTTTTGATAAATATTTTCCTAGCGGGTTGATATTTTGGGCATATATTGAATACGTGGTGTAGATCTTCGGTGATGTGGCAGTTAAAGCGGTTAATGGTTGCTGGTTTGGGTCCTATAAACCTTCCAAAACTACTTGCTAGTTTAGTTTTTCCAGTTATTATCCTGTTTATGGTTTTCTGTTCTAGATAGGTACCCTTAGGTAGTTGTATGTTCCTATCTACGGTTTTGTGGGTTTCATGGTGTTTTTTTTACCTTTTGTGGAGGAGTTCCAAAAATCTTGCCATTTTTGGTTTATATATGTTTGTGCGAAGCTTAGTGCTTCTGTAGAGCTATAGTTAAGCTTGATTGAGGTTTGATGTCCTAGTTTGGTTTGTGCAACTTTGACTGCTGTTTCGTTGCCAGAGATTCCAATGTGCAGCGGTATCTACATGAGCTCGACTTATTGATGTGCTGTGGCGATATCGTCGATTAATTGGCATGCTCTGTCGAGGAATTGTTCCCTAGAGTGTGTATTGCGATTTTGGATCGATTTGATAACGTTTAGGGAATCGCTTATAATGATTGCTTTAGGTATTTGGTTGTCTTTGATCCATTGTAGTAATTAAAGTATAGCCCAGAATTCAGTAGTGTAAATGGATCAATAGTCAGGTAATCTGGATCCCGTTTGTATATTGAATTCAGGGATGACTATTGCTGCTGCTGTTCTTGGTGGGTTGTTTGTTTTCGATCCATCGGTATATATTTTAACATAATCCGGGTATTTTGGGTTGATTTTGTTTACCAGCACAGGTTTTAGTAAGTTTTCTTGTCCTTCTTTATTGCCTAATTTGGTAGCTTCTATGTTAATCCTTGGTGGTTTTTGTAACCATGGTGATTTGTTCTGGTCTGAATTGTTTGTTACCTGTTTTTTTTTAGTAGTGGTATCTTTTCTCTTAGTTCAAGGATTACTTTGCCACTTGGTGTGGTGGGTATGATTTTGGGTTTGAAGACAACTTTACACTTGTTTATAGCTATTTTGGTGGGATGGTTGACTGGGTGGGTATCTAATTGAATGGAGTATCGGAGGAGCAGTTCTTGCCTACGTAATTGTAAGGGTAGCTCTTCTGTTAGTGTTTGTAGTTCTTCTAATGATGTTGAGGGGAGTGTTCCTGTGCATAATAGTAAGGCTTTTCTCTGGATAGTGTCAAGTTTTTATAGTACAGGTTGCTTAGCCGGGTTATATGCTTGGCAACCGTAATCCAGTTTTTGATCTAATTAGGGTTTTATATATCGTGAGGAGGGTTTCCTGGTTGGATCCCCAGTCAGTCCCTGTGATGTTCCTGAGTAAATTGAGATCTTTGTTACAATTCTAGGTGAGTTGTTCAATGTGCTGTTTCCATGTGAGGTGGTTGTCAAAGAACATTCCGAGGAATTTTACTACTGTTACGTATTTGATTAATTGATTTTGTATATAGAAGTTTGGATAGACTAGGTTGTTATTTCGTTTGGGGGTGAGTATGATTGCCACAGTTTTTTCATGAGATATTTCGAAACCCCATTTGTCCGCCCATCTCCCTATGTTGTCTAGGCTATGCTGGATTTCTTTAACTACTGTTTTATTGGCAGGATTTCCATTCCGCCATATGCCACTATCATCTGCAAATTGTGACAAGTTTATTTTTGTGGAGGCTGCATTGAGGTCAAGGTCGTTTATCATCAGGTTAAATAGCAGGGGACTTATTACACTGCCTTGTGGTGTTCCATTTTCAAGTGAAAATTCTTCCGAATGGGTGTTGCCTATTCTTGTGGTAATTTTCCGGCCTGTGAGGAAATCGCCAATCCAGTTGAACAAGCGTCCAGTTATTCCAAATTGGTTTAATTTGGCCATTAGTCCATTTGTCCATACTAGGTCGAACGCTTTTTCTAAATCTAGAAAAACCGCTATGAGGTTGAGATCGGTTTTCCATGTGCGTTAAAAGCGAGTTTGATGTCTGTTTTCAATCTGAGAAGTTGGTCAGTGGTGGACCATTTGTTTCGAAAGCCACATTGATTTATGGAGAGTAGGTTATTGGTTTCTAGGTTGTGTTTTAACCTATTTGCAATTATTGTCTCCATTATTTTGCAAATATTGTTTGTAAGGGAGATGGGTCGGTACGAATTTATGTTGTTGGGATCTTTACCTAGCTTGGTGATTGGTATTACTATGGCCTGTTTCCATTTGGTGGGTAGCTGGCCTTTATCCCATATCCTATTAAAGAGTTTGATTATGGCTATTGTTATATTGATAGGTAGTTTTTTTATATAGATAATGTAACCTAACTGATCCTTACCAGGGGATGTTTCGTTTTTGGATCGTAGGGCTATCTCCCATTCATGTACTGTGATGTCGCTATTTAGGTGAGATTCTTTTGTTCCTTGGTCTTGAAACATTTGAGGTTGGGTTTCCTCCATTAGTTTTTGTGATCTTGAACGTTTCTGGTGTGGTTATTGTTGCTAATCATGTTCGAAAAATGCTTCGCTAGGAGGTCTGCCTTATCTTTATTTGTTATGGCATTTTTAACTTTTGGGGCTGAGGTAGCTGCTTTCCCTTTTATGGCTTTTATCTTGTCCCATATCTGTTTTGAGTTTGATTTTAGACTCAGTTTAGAGCAAAAGGTTTGCCATAGATTAATTTTAGCAGTTTTTATAGTTTGTTTTAGTGCTTTTTCTTTATCTTTATATTGCTGGAAGTAGATAGAATTTTTGGTGCGTTTATATTTATTTAAGGCCCGTTTTTTGTCTTTATGTGCTATAGTGCACTGTTTAGTCCACCATGGTACAGCTTTTTTATTTTGGATATTGGTTGTCTTTGGGATGCATCGGTTAGCTGCCTCTATAATTGTCTGTTAAGTTATCATAATATATGTCAATATTTGGGCTTTCTAAGTTATCTGGATTTACTCTAGCTAGTAATAATTTGAATTGGTCACAGTCTGCCTGTTGGTACCTCCATTTAGGCGGGGTTTCGTTTGGAATGTGTTGAGTTTTTGTTTGAATATTGATTGTGATGGGGAAATGGTCACTTCCTAACGTATCTTCTTGATCCACCCACCAATTTGTGATTTGAGCCAATTTTGGGGTAGTGACGGTTAGGTCTATGGCTGAGAGAATGCCATCTTCAGGGTTTAATCTAGTGTTCGACCCGTCATTTAAGATGACCAGATTGTTTTCAGTTATCCGTTTTTCAACCATTTTCCTTCTTTGATCTTTCTTTTTATCTCCGGATAATTCACTGTGTGCGTTGAAGTCGCCACAGATAATTAGATTATTGTTGTTGTTATTAGTGATTGCCCTTAGCGAGATTAGGTTGGTTGAGCAGAAGGTACTCCCTGGGTCGTATGCATTTATCATTTGAATGTTTGTGGTTCCTATATTTATCATTACTGACATTATTTCGATGCTATTATTGATGTTTAGGTTAGGGGGTACTTCTATTATTTCATAGTAGATTAGTGTATCTATCAAAAAATTGCTAGTCCACCCCCTTTCTGCCCCTTGGGTCTGTTTTTAAAGATTCCCTGTGTATAGCCTTGTAGTTTGGGCAGGCGTTTGTGTTCTTGTGTTATGAGGGTTTCCTGTAGGCAGATTACGTCTGGTTTTACGGCCGTATTATTCAGTTTGTTCTGCAGTTCTGATAAGTTTTTAAAGATTCCTCTGCAGTTCCATTGCCAGATGGTGATTTTATTATTTTTTGTACTATCCATTTTTGACGTTGTCTTTATCTGTTAGTCTTTTGGTCCAATCAGCCAGTATGGTGAAAATGGTTTTGAGGGTTCTCATTATGCTATTGAGGTCTTTTATTAGGGTTCCTGTTGTTAGGTTCATTACTTCCTGTATTAATTCTGTGTTGGAGTGTGTGTTAGGTTTGGGGATGTTTTGGGTGACAGTTTTGATTGTATCTGGAGTGTTATCACGGTGGTCTTGGTTTGTTACAATGTGGGTTGTAGTTTTTGGTTGTTTTGTTTCCTGATTCGAGGGTATGGTTTGTGGTGCAATGTTTTCCCTTCTGATTCTGTATTGAGAGTTTTGGTGCTCATTTATTATTTTAGAGGTGGATTTTGGTGTGTTGGGGTTGTTTTTACAGATAATGTTTTGGCAGAATGGTAGGTGAGGTGTTTTTCGTTCATTAAGTCCACTATTTGTTTCTCTTTTTTTGCAAATCTGCATTCTGCCGATCTAGGATAATGGTTTTCTTTACAGTTAGCACATTTTTGTTTAGTTGTGTGGCATTCTCCTTTGTGTGGACCTCCGCAGTACTTACATCTTGGCTTGAATCTACATCTGAAGGCATAGTGTCCCCAGTGCAGGCATTTGGTGCAAAATCTTGGCCCATTTATATAGTTTTCCAGCTTATGGTACACACCTGACTGTCCTAGTTTTATTATTGAAGGTATTGGCTCGGTAGCCTCTATAACTGCTTTGTTTGTTTCTTGTCCCTTGTGATTTTTAAGACGATAGACTTTCGTGGTTTGTGTTCCATTTGTTGTGAGTTTATGAAGTATGAGTTCATTGCTTATGTCCTTGTTGTATCCGTTTAGTACTATTACCTTTTTAAAGATAGTGGTTTTAGTGGGTTGAGCCAGATTAGTTGTGGTTTCACTGTGTTTGGAGTTCAAAGTGACTCGTGTTTTCCTTTGAGTGTTATGGTGTCTCTCTACTTTGATCTTTATTGGGTCTATAGTTTCAATTTGGATGAATTTTTCCACCTGTTGAATTGTGCTGCATTGGACAATCAGGTAGTTTCGCCTTGGTCTTATCAGTTTGAATTGTCCAGTGTGAATTTTGGCCAGTGCTGTCATAATACTATTGGTACTTAGACTAGTAATTCTGTTGCACCTGCTGCTCATGTATATGGTGTGTTCGATGGAATGATAATTGTGAATTTTGTTTTGGGGGTTCTGTTGTTGTTTTATTTCCTGTTTTGAGTTAACCTTACTTGTGGGTTTTTTGGTTGTTCTGGGGTTTTAGCGGGCCCTTGCCTTTACCTAGGTATGTGTTTTGGGGTTTTTGGGTTGTTTGTGGTCTTTGGGTTGCCTTATTAGTGATGCTGCTGGGTAGTTTGCTAGTGTCTAATTAATTGGATTTGTTCCCATAGGTTGGTGGTTCCCTTGGTGTTATTATCCCAGATGGTCCAGGAGTTTGGCTTGAGTGTATAGTTTCTTTCCTAATGTTTTGATTTATTGTTTTTTGCTTGATTTCCTGTTGTTGGCTTGTTTGCATGTTTCTAGGATTGGTTATTTCATTTTTGGTGAATTTTGGGGTGCTGGTTATGGTTATGTGGTCTAATTGTGGGAAGTTTAAGGTAAGTAGGTTACTGTCAAATTCATTTGTTAGGTTTGGAATAGTGGTGTCTATATCTTCATTTGTGTTTGGTTTTTCCGCTTCCTTGAAGAGGATTGGCGATAGTATTGACATTGTATTTATATTGTTCCCTGGAGTGTAGTTTTTTATTTCTAGTAGTTTCTGTTGTTGGGGTGGGGTGGGGGTGTTAGTTATGTCTGCTGGTTTGTGGTTTGTTTGATCTGTGTTTGTGACCAGAATTTGTGGTCTCAGTGTGATGTTGGTTGAATTGGAGTTTGCTGTGGTTGGTACGACTTGCGTTAATCTTGCTTGTTTTACATGCTTTATTGGTGCTGTTTGGAGTTGTGATACATCCATTATTTTTACCGATTTGTTGATAGGGTTGTTTGGTGGCTTGTGTGTTTGCGTGTTTGGATTGAATAGAGCCATTTGTTTGGACCTAGTTTGCATTCTTCTACTTAATTACGTCTAGCATTGAATGATGACTGATCTTTTGTTTTTGTCCTAACGCCCAGTCTGCTCCTCCGCTCCAAGTCTCTCCTTTGTTCCTTTGTTTTCTGTTACGTGTTCCTATCGTTCCTTTGTTTGAGAGTTCCTTTGTTTTGTGCACTTCCTTTGTTCACGGTTTGGCGGGTTGCAAATCGTTTCCTCTTCTTAGCATTATTTCTTTGTTCTTCTTTTCCTGTTCCTTTTTTTCTATGTTAATTTGTGATGGTGGTGAGCACACTCAGTAGAACTTTTAAAATTATACACCAAGCCGGTTTGGCACAGTAAACAAATCAAGCAAACTGAGAGATAGTGTTCAAACTTGACGTTATGGGAATGATGTCATTAAAATAAACAACGTTAGCTTACATATAATAGTTTGTCATTCTATGTAATTCTGAATATATTTAAAGGATATTGAAACAATCGTCATAAAAACCTTACACAATTCTCTCTCGGCAACATGGTGTAATATTCGATAATACAACTGTATCCATTTGCGAAGTAACTTCAATAAAATTTGTAAAAATATCAGGGTTAAAAAATACGTTTGTTTGCTGTGACGTCAGGAACAAGACTGACTGATTTTCTACGAAGTAACCTAATAATGAATTACAAAATTAATTCTGACCACAAGCTAACAATCGATATAATTCAGCCTCGCATTTAATAATTCTCTACGTAAGGCTCAAGACCATTTCTCAAATACGCAAGTAAATGAAACACTACAAAGGTAATTCTACATACAACACGATCATATTAATTAAGTGTACATGCTACAAATAATTACAATTATGATGCCGTAATATTCTGCAAAATCGAGCATTATAACTACTGACCTTTTCGAAGCTTTGCCTTTCCTTAGAATTTACCTATATGTTCTGCCGCCAGATTACGAGTGGCTTACTTCTCGGAGTAAACTCTATTGATCTTCAGTCCTTCCAGGAGATGACTAACTTATTCTTACGTTTTCGGAAAGTATCATTCGGGTCCGAATTGTAATCACTCCCTTTATGTCAATTTTCCACTGGATATCGATGTGAACCGATCCAATCAGACTTAACGGACATTGTCCCATCTCGTTGTCTGTCAACGTGGGGACGGATACTGCCACACACAAAGGACAAAGGGTATAACGTGTTTATAGACACACTACTACACCTTCTTAGGCATACAAGCACAATATAAGTGTTAAGGGGTTTTAAGATATGGATTTAAACAATATCGAGATACATAAACACATATAAATATACACAAACGCAAAATGATGGCAACTATTATTAATATTTTTCAATATTAGAGATGTTGGTGACCCGTAAAAGCGCTGTTTTTTTCTTTAACTAATACTCTCCTTAACGGTTACTCCTCCCGGGTCGATAACCACTGGCTGTACATCTTTAAAGCAATGATGTGTTTTGAGACTAGCCTAAAAATCGTTTGGCCTCCTTCTATCAGCATACCTTCTTCTTCTCCTCTGTCATCCAGTCTGGATGACACCAATCTTTTTAATTCCTCTTGAATTTTCATCCAACTTTTATTAATTCTACCAAATTTGCTCGATCTTGTCCTTCCATCCACTTCCCTCTCCTTTTTTAGTCTCTCCTTTTTTCCCACGTCTCCTCCGTCCATGCTGCTTTAATTTCTCAACTTCCTCCTCCATCAGTGACCAGCCAATTCGCAGAGTCCCCCCCCCCCCACTTCGAATGGCGCTTGTAGGCGTAGATATCTATTTCTTGTACACTACCCAGAGGGTGCTCCATTCTCTCCAATAAAATTATTACTTCTCCCAACTTGCCCACATTGCAGTCTTCTGACATTTGACTTTCGTGTCTGATCTTTGATGACTGAAACAGGAACGTTAAGGAAAACACCCCTCACACAGAATAAAATGAAACAGAAATTGCGAATACCCAAATCAAATCATTTGTCTGATTTTTTTTTATTAAATAGGTTTACGACCAGGAAAGGAAATGTTTATATATACACTCTGTAACCACACTAACCAACTATACCTAATAAATATACATTTCAGAAGGTAAGGGATTATACACTTTAGTGTTTTGGGGGGCGGGAGACAAAGATATATACAAACACAAAGCATAAAACAACACAAAAAAATTGGCAATATACTCATATTCATTTCAAGATATGTGGGTGGCCCTGAAAAGAGCTGTTTTGTTGGTACAGGCCAACTTCGCTGAACAACAAGTGCATGAAATGTTTAATGGGAGCTAGTATGGCATCTTTTTCTGGATTGCTGTTGTCCACTTTTAAACTTTGTCAGGTACAAGTGAATGTTATTCAAATCGCGGTAATCTTCGGTTTGTCTCTCTATATCAGATTTGATAGTTGCTGAGGTAGTCACTTAAGACACCGGATGAAATTCTACCCATTGAGATTCTTGTATCATAATTGTCGTCGCTGTTTATGGTAAACAGATCAAGCTCTGACTTTGACCATTCACAAGAATCTCGGTGCATCTTTGTTTTTCTTTTGTTTTTCAGTTAGTAATAAAAATGCACAATTAGCTGAATTCTGTTCTTCCTTTGTAATTTTTTTTTCTGAGCTTGTTTTTGATATCTGATGCGGTTTTGACGTCTCTTTCTTCCTCGACCTATAGTGACGTAAAGGAAGAAGTAATGACTTGGCCAGAAATGTAAAGCAAATACATAGGAATGTCTAAGCCACCCTAAAGGTCTATTCGACGATGAAAGTATTTGATATTTGTTAAAACTGGAATTGCGTAGGATGAATGATTTTTACCGAATCTACTTCTGATGGAGCTTTTGATCCAATTATATGGTTTGAGGTAATTTGGGTGTAACCATAGAATTGTCACAAGGAAAGGTTAAAGATGAGTATTAATAGTTTGATGATTCTGGTTTCCGATGGGTCATTCGATGTCAAAGGAAAGTTTTTTCACATGTTCCAAAGAGGATTAGAGCTGTTGTTTGGACTGTAAAAGTTGTTGTGGTGACTCGCGTTGGCCCCAAAGGCTACCATTGCTGTTACAGTTAGTATTATATTTAAACGAAGGACAGGGAAGAAGATAACCAATACAAATGCTGAGTAAAGTCTCTACAATTGTCTGCCACCTCTATTCAAACTTAAACTTGCAATTTGCAAGCTCCGATGACACAATGCACCAAAAAGAAAAAGACGATTTGAGGTTTTGGAATACAGTCTCTACACCATACCCAATATAGTTTGTGTTTGGAGTTCTCAAAGAGAGGAACTCTGAAAAGGAGAGATAGCTGCAGTGTTTAATGTCACATCTGTCATTTCGTCTTCTTTTATTGTCGATGGCTTGCGAAGCGACAATCCAATAATTAAGACTAGGTGGATATCCCTCCATGGCACTTCCACTTTTTCAAGTGGATATTTACCAGCTTTACTTTTTTTGACCAATAATGTTTCCGATATCATACACGTTGTCTTCTTTTGTGATCATTCATTGCAACCCAACAAGTCAAAAGGTCTTTGTAACACTTCTCCGTTCATATTAGGAACATCACATTCATGTCTTGTCCAACGATGTCTGAACAAGTGTAATCGGTTCCCGTTTGAAATCTGTACTCACTTCTTATCTATTGATGGGAAGTTTGTGGACGTTATCTCTTTGACGCAACCATTTATTGATGCAAATATTTTGAAGCTAGTAGAATTTGAAACAATTTTTCTATTTTGTCTTTTTCTCTTTTCTTTGCCAAACTTGTAGCTATGTCTGTCGTTCTCTTTGGGAACAGTTGCTACCTATGTTTTTCTCTCATAGTTGTTTCATCAGAAGCTTTCTGGTGAAACAGTTGAATACGTTACATAGCAATAATTGTCCATACCGTTGCGATGTTTCTGTGTCTGACACAATCAGTTCGATCCATCACTGATTGTAACTCTTGTTGTAAGTGTGATATCTCGGCGAGATTAAGGTAGAAGATAGATGAAGTATACGTTGCTGGTATCAACGATGGAGTTCCATCCATCGTTTGCATGAAACAAAAAGTGAGTTTTTCTACTTCCATATGACACAAAGGTACAAGTGTGATGTATTTCCAACCAGAAAAAAGTTGATTTTTATATTCTTCAATCTCATCTAAGGTTCCTCCTAAATGTGGCCCAGCAATCGACCAATACGAATGATATATTTTGGGACGACGAGGAGGGTGGTGTGCACTTATTGGTGACATCTAAATTAAAATTACATATTAGACGGAGCTGAGGTCACCTAGAGAAATAAATATGCATACCCAATAGAATTACTTATTATCCATTATTCATAGTGTAGGTCCCAGAGAGAGAGAGAGAGAGAGAGAGAGAGAGAGAGAGATGCAGTAGAAACCACAAACAGATTAACACTATTATCAACTGATACGTTTCTTCGGATCATATTCACTTAAATAAATTTTAAATTGAGAATACAGCACATATCGTAATCAGATACCGTTGTCTTCATCATATCGATGTGTATGTTCACAATAATGGTGAAATTTACTGGCATTTAACTGGCCAAATGAAAACTCCAAAAAACTGCTATTTTACACGTACTTTTCCCTAAACAAGACGGTCATATAACCTTTCTGAAAATACACTGAAAATACTGTAGGGCAAAATTTGCATGCTTTTTTTCATACACATTTAATCTTATGATATGGTGTATGAATACGTAACGACCTGACGGTCTTGATGTTGGCTAGACCTAAAATATACATTTTCTGTGTTTTAGTTGGTTGCTCGCCTTTTCCTTTTCTATTTATTGATGTTTAGTTTCTGATGTATCGTAAACATTATACAATCGCAAATGAAATCGATTTTTTCATGTAACCAGTCATGCAGAACAATGGTTGGATAGTTACATGACGGACGCGTGGGCTGTGCTTATTTGTCCGGATGCGGACTAGACTCGACGCATCTGAACGAGATGTTTCCGCCAAGTACTAGAACAAATACTATATAGTTCGTGATTCGATTTTTCGGGTGTTTGATATTATTGTTTTAATGATTCAGAGATAACTAAATGAACGCATCCCGTTGAACGAAAGAAAAAAAAATCGAAATGAAAAACAAAGAAACCGAAAAATGGAGAAAGTTAATGAAATAGACGGCTGACGCCAGAGGGTTGATGGATGTCGAACAACATTGTGTAATCATTGTCCCGCATGAAATGCCGATAGTAACGATTCTAATTTGGATTATACTACCAAATCTGATATTGAAAATTACTGCGGTAATATGACGTGTTGAATCTAACTGTGTGGGTTTTTAAAAATTATTTTTATTCTTCGGTTTCTTCTTTTTTGTACAAAAACCCTTGACCACTGTCGCCAAAGTGTTATGAAATTCGATGCTGAACTATGACAGTCAGAATTTCACATAAAAATTATAACTTCCTTTGTTATGTCCAAACCACTAGTCCTCTAGTGCACTTAGAAATCGCACAGAAGCTAGAGTTATATAGGCTGTATCACACGTGAAGCACAGTGATTATTTTGCAGTCACATGGTCATTACCGACAGTATAAACAGTGCGTGCAAATCACGCGATACGTGCAGATTTATTGTTTCAAGTTACAGGAAGCGCGTGCAGATGTAGTATTTCAAGGTACAGGAGGTTCGGATTATATTGCAGCTTACAAGAAAGTAACTGTGCTCTCTCTCTCTCTCTCTCTCTCTCTGTGCCACGCTAGAAGAAGTTAGCCTTTTTATTTTCAATTACATAGGATTTTACTTAGCGATCACAGCAGTCAAGATGAATCCCGTGCTGACTAATGATCACATAGGAAATTATACAAAGTACTAAATTTAAACTTTATGGTAGTTATACACCTTGTGAATTTCAACTTCATGATAATTATACACTGTAATGAATTTCAACTTGATGGTAATTATACATAAAAATATTTATTAGTGTGGTGATACTTGTTCATGTGCACAAGCGGTTGTCTCAAAATTTCTTGCAAAATGTTTGGGACTTCTTTAGTATGTGTGAATTGGATTTTTAACGTTGTTTTAATTTTGTCCCAGTCATATCACTACGATGTCTGCGGTGTGGCAGTTTTTAGTGATGTTTATTACGGGGGCATCATGCTGCAGACATGTAGCATCATGTCCCACCTTGTCACCTTATCCGGACCCAGGCCGACCAGTCCTAACACTAACCTCTTAATGCTGAGGGCCAAGCGAAGCAGCTTTTTGTTCCATTTTTATAAGACTTTGTTATCACGTGGCCGGGGTTTGAACCCGCGACCAACCGCATCCGAGGCGGACGCCCTAACCACAAGGCCACCGGAGCGGTCTGTTTGGTAACAACTGAATGAAGTTTGTTTGTTCAATATTTGCCTATCAGCAAATATCTTTATGTAATATAGATACTACAAGCAGTTAGAAATCATTACATTGTATAATTTAAACTTATGCTCATTTGAAGTCATATGGAATTATATAAAATTGACAAGAATCATGTTTATATGCCCTTCTTCGGTCATCCTAGCAGGTTTTTGGCCACATGATTTCAAACATTAGCACAGCATAAACAGGGCCGACAAGGGGGGGGGACTATACATTGTAGTTAATATTAAAAACAGAGACTATACATTGTAGTTAATATTAACAACATAAACTACACATTGTAGTTAATATTAACAACATAAACTACACATTGTAGTTAATATTAATAACATAAACTATACATTGTTGTTAATATTAACAACAGAAACTACACATTGTAGTTAATATTAACAACAGAAACTATACATTGTAGTTAATATTAATAACATAAACTATACATTGTAGTTGATATTAACAACAGAAACTATACATTGTAGTTAATATTAACAACAGAAAATACACATTGAAGTTAATATAAAGTGATAAGAGTACCTAGATGATATTGTCGTAATTACAGAAAGGTATAAAGAGTTAGTCAATGAAGTAATCAGTTATCACTAAAACAAGCAATTTTATATATTTTGTTATTTTAAAAATTTCACCCAAAAGGTCAAATATTAAACTGTTTCTTTAAATCAGTGGTTCCCAAACTTTTTCCATACACCGCCCCTTCGGTTACCCTCAGCACCCCCTACCTTATCCAGTAAAAAATAAATAAATCAGTATTTGCGCACCCACCCCCCACCCCCCGGTAATCGCCCACTTTGGGAGAAAAGCTTAAAAGAAATCCTCAAAACATGTAGCCGTAAGCCTGTACACGATGTAATGACGTAGCGAGGAGGGTTCAGTTTGAAGCTTTTTGCAGTTGAAGTTTTTATAGTACTTCACTTCACTTTAATGTAAAGGGGCAGTTCTTTACAAAATGTATAATTAGTGTGTGTGTGTGTGTGTGTGTGTGTGTGTGTGTGTGGCAACTGACATAAAAACTGTTTTATATACCAAAGTAGATTCAACACTAAAAAAATATTGTACCCGATGCCTCAGACTCTGCGCCACTACCGTGTGCTTGTACTCCTATGTGCATGTATAAAACTTGTGTCAAATTAGTTCATTTGTTTTCGATTTTATCATTTTGTGGTAAAGCTTTAGAAATTAAAACGTTCATAAATTGCTAGCTAAAGTGGCAGCTGATTAAATATTTTGCGTATATTTTTTTTTGTAACTGCAACACTGTAATTTATGTATTCTATATATTAACCATATATATAGACTATCACACAAAATTTTTAAATCAACAGGAAGGTGTGGGGATATGGCTGTTCAATAAAGTAATTTGTTTGGTTGGAATTGAAGTATAGAAATAAGGCAGCCTTGTTATATATCTTTTTTATGTTTTCTGCATGTTTAACATATATTGTTTCATGGGAACTTTAAAACTGGTGTGTGTGTGTGTGTGTGTGTGTGTGTGTGTGATTTGGATTTTTATCGTAGCTTTAAAAAAAATTCAGTCATATCGCTACGATGTATGCAGTTTAACAGTTTTTAAAGACGTATATCAATGAAGATTCGTGCCGCAGACATGTAGCATGATGTCCCACCCAGTCACATTATCCTGACACCAGGCATACCAGTTGTAACACTATCCTCTTAATGCTGAGCGCCAAGCGAGGCAGCTGTTAATACCATTTTTGTAGGTCTTTGTTATGACTCGGCCAGGTATCTAACCCACTACCTCCCGCATACGAAGCGGACGCTCTAACCTCTAGGCTACCGGATCGGTACTTTAAAATTGGAGGCTGAACGTGGTTCTCTGGTTGGCATGCCGAACGAGGGACCGAAAGGGTGCTAGTTTGAATCCAATCGTTCGATCAACCCTGGTCCGCTACTGTGTTGAGTCCTTGGGCAAGGCACTTTACTCAGATCGGCTCAGTTCTAAAAAACCTACCAAGGTTACTGTGCCATAAGGCACCAAACCTAAACACACCCATGTAGTTTTATCATCATTTTAATAGTTACCCAGAAATACCATCTCGTTCTTGCAGGTGCAACCGTCATATTGCTCATTTATAAGGGCCAGCTGAAGATTTTGGGGTAACCGTTTGAAATGGTGAAAGCGTAGGCCATGGGGTAACCGTTTGAAATGGTGAAAGCGTAGGCCATGAGGTAACCGTTTAAAATGGTGAAAGCGTAGGCCATGGGGTAACCGTTTGAAATAGTGAAAGCGTAGGCCATAAGTTTTTCCTGTACAACTCTCACAATATAGAGAAATTTAATATGCATTTACATGTCTTAATCTGCATAGACTGACATCTATTTTTTATGTTTGGTCTCGTAATTCAGACAACTTATGCCAATGACTGTTCATATGTACTCAGGAAATGAACCTGATGTAGCACAAAGTACACCACTTTTACCTGTTCTTAAAAAAACCGAAAAGAATTTCCATTGTAGGCATTAATATTTTCTGAATGTGCTAATTCCTAGTATTTTAAAACATGAACAAAAGTTAACAAATTTAAAAGAATGTTTTATGGTATTTCATTTTTTTTAAAAAAGTTTTACAGAGCGAGTCCAATATATTACAGAAGGTCTTCCCTTAGCGGCATGATGGATTCACAAAAAATGTATTTATAATCGCGCTTCTTTGTTTTTTTTTTATGTCTACTAGATGAAATTATTGCTGGTCACAGTTCTTTTGACGTCAGCATGGCAATCAAGGGCACAGCCAATAAGTCCAGGTAGGGATATAGTTATCCGTAAGTAGTTAAAAAAAGACTGTTTATATATTTTGAAAGAATTGTAACAAAGAAAGTTCAATGCAAAACACATCGGTGGAAAGGATTCATGTATTTTGTCCCTCGGAACTTGTCCGATCCAGCTTGGTCTTGTTTAACCAACTGTCAACTAACTCCAAAAAAGCTATATCCAGCGAAGTCCGGTGAAGGTATGTACAATCGATTGCTATCGTTAGGTATCGCTGAATTTGTTTTTCTTCTCTCCGAAAAATATACTAACCACACAATAAAGTCCTTTAGCACGTTTTGAACATAAGCGATAAATATAAATATATGTATAATGTACTTTAATGGTACTTTATTGTGCGTGTTTGCCAGAATGGTAACATACAAAGTATAAAAAGTGACAGCTAGAAATATCTTGATTTTGTATAATATTTCATTATTCTTATTGCACACTGCCACTTAAAGTCTTCTGTATTCATAGATTTTGCATTGAACAGAGCTTGCCGTGTTTTCAGTGTTAAAATGCTGTATTAACATTTGGAAATGCATGCTCTTGGATAGGTGTCACTGCTTGACATATAATAGTCTTTTCACTAATCTATGTGATATTGCAAAATGCTGACATCCTGAAAACACGTACTATCTTCCAAATCCTCAGACTGTAACAAAACTTGCATGCATAATAAGGGCACTGATTTTCAGATTAAAAGTAATAAACCGATTCTTCATACTATTTCTTTAGTAACACATCAGATATGGCCCACACATCAATAGGTTTCGATTCGGTACCCAAGTGGTTCATTTAAAATGACGACAATCTTTTTTATGGAAGCTAATATTCATATGATATGTGGAAAGAGATGTCGTTGTCCAAATAATTTTTTTTAAATGTCAGAATGGAACAAAAGACACAAGCAGTCCATTTAATAGTGAAGCTTCGTAACCGTAAAATCGTTCAAATTGATCTTTCAAACACTTTTCTATGGTTTTGATATTTTATTTATAGATATTTCGACTTTTAACTATAATTATTCTGAGAAAAGGCGACAATGAATACATCAATACGTCTTTCTTCTATTTGTTAACAAGTCAGTTTTATTTTAACTGTGTAAGCATTATGGATGTTCACAGAAGATAAGCAATCTTCGTGTTATTAGAATTAAACATCAGGGTTGGGCTGAAATGGCTATTTATAAGACTTTCTCTTGCACGTTTCTATGCTATATGGATCCTTTCCCCCACAAACACGGAAGAAAATAATCAACTAATTCAGAGCGAGGATTTTCGTTCTTAGGAATTTACAACTACTTCTTATGTCTTCCTCAGAACTTTCTAGCAGAATTTAAATTTTATTCTGTATCTGGGCAGTATTTTTCAAACTTGTTATTGAAGTTCAGGATGCTATTACGCGTTTAGTTCCTCTATGTGATCAGTCAAGTTCAGATTGCGAAGACACCTTTAGTTCCTTTATGTAATCAGTCAAGTTCAGATTGCAAAGACACCTTTAGTTCTTCAATGTAGTCAGTTATGTTCAGGGTGCCATGACAAATTTAGTTCTCGATCTAGTTAGTGACACAAATTTTCTAACTCGTCCCTTTTGAGATACCACATAGATTTTAAGTCACTTTTTTTCTTCATCAGATATACATTCTTTTACTTTTTAATAAGTATTGAAGGCATATTATATATTTATAATGATTTCAGCATTGCTTTTTGTTTTTTGTATAAAAAATAATTTGTACAAAAAAGGGACATGGGCTGAATACTTCCCCGATGAGATCAGATGGTTGTTTTCCGGTTCCAAGAGATGTACCCGCATGACCCCGACTGCTTTTCATCCATCAGTGAATCGCTCGGTGTGCTGCACGTTACTATACTTTTAAAAACCGAGTAGATCAACTAAATTTAGTCGATATTAGTAAAGCACCAAGCACGGAAGGGCACCATTAGACCATACAACATAAATGTGTTGGGTGTCGAATCTGAGATCTCAGTGGTGGAATTCAAACCATGCATTCTCCTACTTGTTGCAAGTAACAACACGTGTTCTTTTCAAAACTTCAGACTCAATTCCTGATGTGTGCAGGGAAGGTATGATATCGGACGGTTGGGGTTTCAATCGACACCGCGCAGACTGCAGCCTTTTTTACCAGTGCTACCCAGGTCCAGGGGACAAGGTGCTGTTTAAGACTATGACTTGTCGGTTTGGTCTCTTCTGGTCACAGAAGAAGCTAGCCTGCGTGATTCCACCAGAATCTGAGTGTGAAGGTATCAGTACGTTTTCAGGCGAAAAGTTTCACGCCGATAATAAAGTTCGTGGTAATGTGCCTGTGTTAGATATGGCCTCGTGTCATGTTTGAAACTACCGAGAGAAGTTATAAAAAGTTTCTTTACATCCGATATTGCTCTTAAAATAAATTATCGAATGATTAAGTAAAACTGATTCTAGAACCCTTCCAACTTGAACAAAGCTGTGATGAATTTGCCCGGATATGCATATAAGTCATCAAATGAAAGACAGAATAATATGTAGACAAACAGAGAAATATGCATCTGGCAAAAAAAAAGTACCCACCCCCGGTCAGTAACTAATTGTATCTGACCATACATGTTTTGTTTGATGCATAAACCGCCATGCTGCTCATTTATAGAGATTCCTTGGAAATTTATTAAATTTAATTCTTTCTTGGAAAGTGTCTTGTTAAAGAGACACGATTTTTTTTAATGAAACAAAATTAATATATTTACTTTCGTTTAACCAATTTGAAACCGTGATTTTACTCCTTGAAAAATCCTGTCAGAGAGATAAATAAATAGGTACCTAATTGACATACTAGATCTTGTTCGCATTTTTTCTCTAGCCAAGGGTCGTCGATTCAGTTTACTCCACATCAATCCTTGGCATCTTTAGCATCGGAAATAGTGTTTAGAATAAATGTCATTTTGTGGATAAGCAAGTCCCCGCCCAAACCAAGTGAAATCAATTAAACAAAGACATGCTTATCACATGACCTAATAGCTATTCAATCATGCAATTTTTATAATGTCCGCATGCACTGATTCGAAATTAAAAATTGCACAAAACGTTTAAATTTATTAAACGTACGGGAGACACGTGTCTTTGTGTACCGTGCATGTTAAAAACCTCTTAATGTAAAGGTAAAAAGGGATCTGATTGGATTATTTTATGAGCTAATCTAATCAGACAGCGGTACAGTAAATATCGTTTCCTCAAGCTTAAGATGCCAAGTGTTCATGTGAAACCAAGTGGATGAAGGGTTGCATGCGGTGAAGCTTAGGTCTCCTGTAATGCTTTGAGACTTAGCTGGCGAAGAGTTATTAGGTCTGTCGCTCACTAAACTCGTAGAACACTCTGAATTAGAAACCGTGACTTGAGACAATCGCTGAGTAAAGAGTCTCTTCTCGTGGCAGAGTGTAGAGAATTTGCGAACGACATCTATTGAGTCTTGAAAAACAATTTGTAGAATCGTGCCGAATGAGTGTCTCGAGGTGGTATAATAATTAGACTGGTCCCTGCACATGTCTGCAAAAGTCGAGTTCGACGTACTGAAGTCGGGCTGTTAGTGATCGAGCCCACAATATTGATGTTTTGGCTCTTCACGATCCCTAATATATGCCCTAGGCCGGTCGCAACGGAAATGGGCTGTGTGTACGATAGTTGTTCTCCCGAGCTGTCATCTGTTCTGCATTATCCGATGTCATGGGTAAGATTCAGCCTTAAGAGCCTCCACTGATTACATTTCCACCTTTGATCTCCTGAGGTTTGTCCTTCTTCTCCCACTCGATCAACAACCTGGACTAGATTTTCAGCATATGTTGATCTTAAAACGGAACGGAAGAGACCGACTTTAGTTACTTCCTCAGTCTGGGAGACTTGCAGACATTCTGACCCGACTTCATCATCATTTTGTTGGTAGTTCTACATATGCCACACACAAATCTTTCATTTGGAAACACCAGCAGTTGACAATGATATCGCTTTTTGGGGATGACAAACCCACACTCAATACGATTGGACCGGATGGTCTTTGATGACACTCGGTAGTTTGTCCGCATTATCGTTGCTGTGGCGTCGATTTTGGATTTTCGACTCTATGGCTATAGGAAGGCTATTTTCCTATAGACGGAACATAGGTTATTTTCTTCCACTCCTAATACCTCTGGGAATGCATGGGAGTCGGTCTCAAGAAAGGATCGATCACTGAATAGAGCCGCTCAAAACACTTTGGTCAATGCCGTAACCGCAGCTACAATTTTGCAGATTTTGGCGGAATGCGACTCAGTGCACTCTGCCCGCATTTTCATGAACGATCACCATAAGGCCAAGTTAAGAGCGCAACCTTCATCATATAGTCTTCTGTTTAACGGCCAGTTTGAAGACTTATGTAAACGAGCCACCTAGGAGACTAATCCCCCACCTCAGTGTTGATACAGGGATAATACAGGAAATGAACAAAAGGACCCAATTCAATTCATCTACGTCCCTTGGTTCTTGATCTCAACACCACAGCGCATTTGAATGCCATCCATGAGGGAGACTTCTCCAGCATTGTGGACTTAAATGACGCATACTTTCATGTCCCTATTCGCAAGGTTTCAAGGACGTTTCTGCGATTCGTTTACAACATCGTATATCAATTTAGGGCACTTCCATTGGAGCTCAACATCAACCTCTGGGTATTCACTCGTCTGATAAATCGAGTAATAGCTAATGTCTGAACCATTTCTATGGTGACAATATCAAGTTAACGACATCCTGCATACATTTCAGCGAGTTAGATCTAACAAGACACGATAACCCTTGTTACCAGTCTGGGAATCTCGTCAATAAGGAAAGATCCGACCTAGTACCATCACAACAATTTGTTTACCTATGTATGGAGTTCAATACGCAGGCAGAATGTTTCGTCTCCCCCAGCATCAGGCATTGAAATCCAATCAATGACAGTATCTTTACTTTCGAGGAATTCTATCCGCACGGGAATTCCTTCGCCTACTATACTAGGCTTGCTCAACGTGGCAGCGTATCTCATGTTACTAGGTCTCCTTCCTACACTACCCGAATGGAGGCCTAAAGTTCGCCCACTGAACCATCCTCTCACCATCTGCACACAACTGAGGCACCATCTGTGGAATGAGGCAACCTAACTTGCGAGTATACATCTACAAGTACAACCGCGAAAGATTACAGTCTGTACAGATACAAGTACGGAAAGCTGTGGAGCCCACCTACTACCATCCTTTCGAGAATCCCGCGGTGCATGCTTTCCCCATGAACGACATCCTCTTATCAGTATTTTCTGGGGATGACGGCCACTGTGAAAGAATTTCACTGGTGGCAAGAATATTTGCATGTCAAGGAAGTTGTCATGCTGTCCGACAACTCTACAATGGTGACTTATCTCAAACGTGTAGGATCAACCAAGTCCTACATTAGTGTCTTTTCTTAAATGACAAGTAGCAACCAAATCCCAAGACCTTTGCGTGTAGGACTTTCTAAAGTGGAATTGTCAACAATAAATCCACGTACAAGTTGGCCATTTCCCAGGACTCCTAATATACTAGCCGAAGCTTTGTCCCGGAACAATCAGCTAATACAAACATAATGGCCTCTTCCTGCCTCGGTCTTCGTTCAGAGATAAACCCGATGAGATCGACCGTTAGTGGACATGTTTTTGATAAGGTGGAATACCAACTTCAAACCTTCGTTTCTCCAGCCCCGGACTCAAAGCTCGTGCAGTTGACGCTCTATCGATAGATTGGAAACGGCCTAGATGCATACGCATACCCTCCAACACCTCTGATTCCAAAATGTGATACGAAAACAAGAAAATCAGAGCGGTGCACCACTCGGATGGGATAAGTCGTTGATCAACGACTTTATCAATCTCGCAAATGGAACTCCTCAGAGACTTTTTGACTCATCTACTCAAAAAACACGATGGTTTCATTCCTTCTTAGAGCTAATGAACCTGCACGTCTGAATCATATGAAACAGTTGCTCAGGAATAAAGAATTCTCACAAGTAGTCGTGGAGATAATCGCTCTAGCAAGAAGGTCATCTACTCTGAAAGCATATGAGAGCAAATGGCACTTATTCACCTAATGGAGCACAACGAACACATCATACCTCTCCACGCATTTATACTGCAAATAGCTAACGTTCTCTGGCTCTTTGTAGAGAGAAAGTTCTCGCTGACACCTTTCTCATCACGGACAAGAGGATATCGGACAAAACGACGACTTATCCGACCTATTCTTCAACGTAGTTTACACAGTCATAAACGTTAGACTTATTCTCAATGTGGAACCTATCCTGTGTGTTAACTGTCCGAACAAGACGTATTTGAACCACTTTCAAGGCCATCACTGGCACACCTTTCATACAGGACATCCTTCCTCATGGTGTTAGCAACTGCAGGCAGGCTTAGGTAAATATATGCCTATCAGGAGACCCAAACTTCGTGCAGTTCCGGCAGGACGGGACAGTCTTACTCATGACGGAATTCTCATTCATCGCCAAGAACCGGATTCCTTCCTCATATGACCAGACTTGTCATGCTGTCTAGTCTGGACAAATTAGCTGAAGACCACCTACAAGTCCCAGTTCGGGCTTTCAAGTGGTATCTTAATAGAACAGAGCCTTCGCGTCGAGGGATATTACTTATCTTTTTACTTCTCAAAAAAGGACATGAGGATATATCGAACGGGCTATCTCGTCATGGATTAAGTGGATTATTCGTTCGGCCTATTGAGACATAATCCCATCTCAAAAATCAAATTTATTGCATATTTCGGTTCACAATGTTAAAACAGTTAGAAACATCATAGCATTAGTCCGGAATTGTTCGCTAACCGATATCTTTCAGGCTGTGGAATGAAGATCGGGCCCACATTTTCTGGCTTTTATCTCCGAGATCTACCATCCCAATGAGCCCAAATCGATATGGTGGGACCTCTATCCGCAGCTCAACAGGACACCCTTCCAAGTTGATCGACAGCTTCGTCAGACTAGGCTTCAAGACTTCCGCTGAATTTGCTGGGCGTGTGTGGGTATGTTTCCCTATTTAAAGCTGCTCTCCACTAGATGGAGTACCTTCCGGTCTGGTTACCTTGAAGCTGTCTCGCATACATTTTGGGACCGGGGTTGGTATCTTCGAGGTATGGGGATATACCTCCCTCCACGTCTTCCTTCTTCTCCTAAGGTGTTATGATTTGGTAACGTATTTAATGAAGAAACCAATTTTTCCTATTAAAATATTTTTATTCGCGAATACTTACCCAATCATGATAAATATACACCCTCCCAGCCTCCCCATAGCTTCTCCGCAGTTGCATCCATAAAGTGCATCCCTTCCGGTCCACATAGGTCGGTAAACAACGTTTAGCTCCCTTTAGCTAAATGTAGTATCTGGTAGGGGCTGGATAAGTGAGGTATTAGTTGTTCTCATAAGGTATTATGATTATGTAAACATTCTCGAAATTTGTAATAGGAAAAATTGGTTGCCATAAACATATAGCAATGGAATGGGTAGTCATGTGAAACCTCTCGAGCTTTATTACATTCCAAGCCGGTAAGTAACTGTTCGCCTCGTCGCATTCATGTAGGAGCATGGTAAAATGCATCAGAAAGACCCAAACTCCGTAACGCGATTTTGACTGGGTTGTTGTGTGGCAAAGATACATTTTGTTGGAGCGACATACGCAAAGGAATTGGAATAGTTGGACACCTAGAAGCAAGAGTGGCGCATTAGTTGCTGAAGTGGCAGCTTGGCGATTATATATTGTTTGTATTCCGAAGACTCGCGTACGTCTGTGCAAAGAATAAGGGATAGTACTTCCATTAGGAGTCTTGTACTTTTGCACCAAAATGGACTACATCAGCTTGCGGTAAGTCTTGATGGCAAGTATTGCTAGCCTGCCCTTCCTTGTTGGCTGTAATGTGCTATTGTCTGGATATGTAACGGACAGGTCTGTATAATTTTGAAAGTGCGCCTACCCAGTCAACGTGGCGCTTTGGGAAATATCCGTATGTTTGAAACTCCTCTCCACATGTCGGTTCATCTCTGTGATTACATAACTGTGGAAGGAGAATTGCACCAATATTATAAAAAAACAGAGTCTCTGTACGGAGTCTGCAAAGGTACTCGTTGGCGTTGAGACTGATTGTTTTTGTGGATTCCTTTTATATTTCTCTGCGAGTACAATAACAACTTTTCAGCCCTGACAAAATCATCTATCGTCCTGTTTTGCAGGTCGTCGTCCTCTATACTGTTGTGGTGCAGATTTTTTTTTATTGCCCTTTGCGCGTCCTCTGCAATCGTAGCACACCGGCCTAGAATTTTCGGTTTGGAACATCTAGACCGTGGGGCGGGGGGGGGGGGCAGAAATCCATGCTAGATCCCTTCCATCGGTCCTCAAAATTACCCGAGATGTCTGTACAGCAATTTCCAGTTTTGGTTAGCCAGCACAAACGGTCATCATCTTGCATTATTTTTCAGCATATTGGTATATTTCTTTGGCGAACGAGTCTTTGCATTCGTCAAATATCATGTCGAACCCATTGCTAGATCATACTACGTGCAGATCGGATGTGCCGCACAGTATTGCCAGGTTGCCACTTTCAAAGCTGTTGCGCTGCGTATGTGGTGTTTAGTGGCGGAATATTAAGACTTGGAATATTTACACTTGCTTCTGGACAAGGTCGAAGAGTTTGTTGGTCTTCCTGTGCGAAAGGACTACTTTGACGTTTGGCTAAATGATGGCCGACATGTTTTCGTATTGCCTCATGTCTTCTGCTATTCCGCCTGGACATTTCAGCACTTTGGTTCTTTTTACAGCTCCCTGCTACTTTGCCATGTGACTCCGTCTTTCTTCAGAAATTCTTGCTTTATCGATATGAAGCAAAAGGTCCTCGCTTCTGCTTGTGGATAAGATTCAAACATATGGGTTCGTCTTTATCTCGCCCAGAGGGTACATCATTTTTCGATCGCACGGCCCTTTTTCGTGCGCCATTCCCAGGCAGCATGGTTTGCGTCCAGTAGAATCTTGCTCGGAGGAGGAGCGGTGTGGATTTGGTGACGCTTCAAGCGAAGTTGCCAACACTGCTAATATTACCGAGAAAGGTAGTGGTGTTGTCCTTCACAGAGCTTGGCCAGGTCCACTTGTTGTCACATTCCCATGGGTTCTCTAATTGGCAAGTTTAGTCTGCTGTACATGCACTGGGGAAAATAGGTCATATAATAAGGGAGTCTAGCATGGCCAAGAAGTCAGCTCCATTATAAATATGCTATAGAACAGAGCTAGTTGCCGAATTTGGTAACCTCTAGCTCGGTCCGAATACTTGACGGAAAAGGATTTAAAGATATATGTATATATTTTACCTTCAGTACCAGTAGTTTAGTTTATTCTCAATATGTATGCTATATGGTAAGAACTATATACTGTACTAGGTGATAAATAATAAACTAATAAAAAGTCAATTTCATTACGTCTAAATTTCCTTACTATCGACATTTCCAAATAAACAATACAATTTATTACTTAAAAAAGTTTTAAATAAAACAAAATTAAAAAGTTAAGGATAAAAGGCAGAAACATTGGTGACTTAACATTTATCTGATCCTTGCTCTTTTTGTATTGAATTCGTGTACTGAATTAGCAATTGTAATGTTCAAGATTTAAAATTCTACTTGTCCATTTCTTCCCATAAAGTACTTGCATGGCTAAATAACAAAAATAATTTAAAGAATTTGTCAAAAAATACTGTATTCTACAAATACATTTTTCATTTTTCAAGAAAAATAAGAAAAGTATAAGTTATCTTTCTGTGAAGATATATTAAAAGCAAACAAAATAGAAGGTATCGAATGTTTTTGTTGGTTAGTTTTGATGTTCAGGTCATGTTCAGGTCATTTCGATCTCTTTTTATGGTCAGATAATTCAGTCAAATTTCAGAATTTCTGTGTAAACTAAAATTATGAAAGCGTCTTTAAAATTTTAAATAAGTATTCATGTTTCATTTTAATTAAAGGGACAGTTAGATTACTGCTAGATGTTCTTGAAAGTCTACTTTTTCAGAAATACGGATAATGTATTTTGTAATACAAGTGTCACGAGGAGAGTGTCAGATTTTCATTTAGCGGAGCTTGTATTCTATGTAGCCATTTACTGTAGAGTTCAAGAGCAAAAATTCGAAGCTCTCTGCGGTAGTGAAGTTTGTTCACGGTGAAATAGGAATGCACAAATGTAGATCGAGACAGACAGATAGACATACATTACTTAAATGGAGGACACATGTAGTGAAGTAAGGGATATGGGGAGCTAACTATAGAATAAGTTTTCACTGAAAAGGCCCATATTCTTTAGTCAGAAGGTTGTTTTGTAACAGAATGTTAATTTCAGATAACTGCGCCAATAAAACAGACGGAACAAAGAGACCCATGAAGGGGCACTGCGCAGGATTTTGGATGTGTAAGGACGGTAAATCTGTACCCAGTTGTTGCCCCAAGGAAATGATATATTCTCATTTGATGTCCACGTGTCGCAGGGACGGAAGAAAAGCCTGTCTTCACAATGAAAAATGTGGCGAGATTAGGGAGGAAAGAGGTTAAATTTTTTCTTAACGTGACAGAAACATTCAATAATACCCACCGACTAACTCACCCACTAGTTACCACACACTTATCCACTCACCCACCAAAGAACACTTTCTATGGAAAAGTTCACATTGTGGTAATTGTACTGTATTGTATAACTTCTTGATCGGTGTCGGCTTTATATTGTGATATTGGGTGAAGTTAATTTAAGGCAATGTAATATGATTCATCTTTCCTGCGATCTTCCTCCAATAAAACCTGAAAAGTGTAACTGATATGGATACACAAAATTTAGATTTAAATTTTCCTTTCGATCTATGTGTCGTGTCCGTCAGTCGATCTTTTTGTTACTCTGTCCGATTAATGAACTTTTTCTTTTCTCATCTGTTTTAGCAGATCGTGAAAAATCATTACTGGTGGCGGTGTCAGCACTGTAAAAATTTCGTGTTTAATACTTGGTAACCCACAATACTTACATTTCCTCAAATGATAGCAAGGGATTACCCTTAAGTTTTGCAAATATCTTTATACCCGATGATAAAATAATGATTTATAGCTACCCTGCATTTTGGACAATTTTGCAGAAATATTTGTCTTTTCCTGGTTTGCTTGGTTTTAATTAAAAGAGTTTGCTGAAAAGGACAGATTCAGTAAACTGCAGACAAATTGCAATATTGTTTTCAATTTTTGCTTATCTCTGTTTTCAATACGATTTTAAAGCTTATACTAAGGGATTGGTCCTAACCTCTTTTGGGAAGATATTCCATTCCATAGCACATTTGGATACTAAAGAAATTTGATACAATCTTGTTTTGGTAAAGCAATTGTAGGTTATACCTGTCACGAATAAATATGTCTGTAGCCTACTTGACTGTTGGTGGAACCAAATGCTTGAGTTTGGTTTGTTTTCTTCAAAATTTGTGAGTATGATGTAGATTTTGTTGCCCAGCAGAATATTAAATTTTATATTGAGTCCATTTGTTCAAAGAAACGTCTCGCAAAGGAGAAATGTAGAAACTCAAACGATTTCCTGTCAAGTTTGAACTTCAGACTTCGTTCGAATAACAGATCTACTCTTTTCTAGGCTTTATTCATTGGTTATCAGGTATGGTCTGCCAACAAAATTCAACCTCTAGTAAAGCCGATAAGCTTGTATTATTTTTCAGTATGTGACAGTGTCCCTAAGCCAGGTTCAGAAACAGAATATATTGTTGCAACATCAGGTATGGAGTATACAATGCCTTGCCCCCCGGGAACTGTCTACAAGCAAGAAAATTGTTCCTGTTTAGCCACATCCGTATCCGTACTAAGCACAGGTAAATAATTATTGAGCAGTTTGTACACATAAAATATTGCATGAGAATAATACTGCATTGTCCGTCCAAGATTTAGCAAGTTTGGAACTTTAATATTCTGTCGCAAGTAAAAACAATGTGTCCACACCACTTTAATATAAGAGCAGCCATTGAAAAAGAAAGTCCAATAAGCTACTGCGCATTTTCCTTCAGTGTCAGACCACCTAGGGCCACTTTTTAATGTAGTCTTCGGGATAAGGGAATTTCAATTCTATATTTTGCTTTTTTGACTTTAACCATAACTACAGTGCTTTGGTGAAGTCTCACCATCAAAGACTCAAACTAAACAAAGTTCGATGGCAAGTCTTTCATGGTATGCCGATGTACAGCATACACTTGACGTCGAGAGCTTATGACAAGCCATCAGAAACAGCGCATTCAGTAAGTACAGTGGGTACCACTGAGCAGAATGCAATACAACGAATCAGAGTGAATGCCAGGTTTATAAAGGTAAACATTCCGTCAAATGTTTGTAATTATGTACTTAAATCTCCACATGAGTTAAGCAGTGACAAAATGTGCTTGTCAGAACAGGGACAGAGCAAAAATGACGAGGTTTAGCTACTTTTGAATCCCTTTTGGTACGTCACAGTCTAGATTTAAGCCGACGAGGAATACATACAATAAATATATTAGTTAGGTAGTTTAATTTTGATCGTAATATATGAAAAATTCCAAGTATAGGGCAGTTATCGCTACAAACACCGGTCTTTAAGCAGACTATTCGCACCAGGAAGTGAAAATTTGCAAGAAATGTGGCGCATAAACAAAACCCTGAGGGCTCAGGAGAAAACATTTTATTTCGCTGCTTTAGTTCAACTTCTTTTGAAAGTATATATTATTTATGATACATTTAAGACAACTAAGAAAGAAATTTTTAAAAAATTCTCCTAAACACATCTATATTTCCACCCATTAACCCTCCGCATCCATTATTATTACGTGTTATAATGTTTTTTTTTGTAGATGACTTTTTTTACACTAGTTAGATTAAGACGGCAACGATTATTTCGGAGCTTCACTAGGGCATCGAAAATAATTTGAAAAAAATGATTGGCTGATTAGTTAAAATGTCAGAACTGTTAATCACCCTCTGCTGGACACGACGACGTAGTTGAAACAATTACATAAAAACAATAAACAAAAATGTTTCCAGAGCGAAATCACTTACTGCATAATAATATAATAGTCCTCAGCGAAATCACTAGACTACGGCATACTAATATAATAATCCTCAACTAAATCACTAGATTATTGTATAATAATATAACAATCCTCAACTAAATCACTAGACTACGGCATACTAATATAACAATCCTCAACTAAATCACTAGACTACTGCATAATAATATAATAATCCTCAACTAAATCACTAGACTACTGCATACTAAGATAATAATCCTCAGCTAAATCATTAGACTACTGCATACTAATATAATAATCCTGATCTAAATCACTTACTAGACTACTAATTCCTTAGCACTAAAACACAACTATCTTACTACTTAAGAAATAAAAGCGTTGCATGTTTCTAGACTTTTCTACAGGAGCAATTTAGTAATTACTGAAGTAGGCCACATTATTTAAACCTTACTATTGAGAAACACGGAAACGATATAATGCTGAAATTGCAGTACTTCAGATTAAAAGCACATACTAATTTGAATCTTTCAAACAATACAAATAATGCAGCAAAGTTAGATTTGTGGTCAGCTCAACAGTTTTCACTAAGGTGATAATGTCACTGTAAAAGGATAACGTGTATCCCATTACAAGTTTGGATTAAAGAGTAGCACAAAGTTTGATGTAACACAAGACAATATTCAAGAGAATGCAAATGTGAATTTGCCTATTTCAAACATTATAAAGATGATCTGCAATATTTTCGAATACTTCCTGTTTTGTGGATTGCAATGAGTTATGGAAACATTGAGATATGCAGCAGCAGTCGAGATAGCTGGATGATAAATACTGCAGTATATGGAGGGATTAACAACTTATTTGATGTGAATACCTTTAATAAGCTAAATTTACAGCACAATTTGAAAAGTACATTAACTTTGCCAGGTTCATATACACAGATTCATCAAACACAGAGATAGAATTTATGGAAAATAAAGATGGATTCAAAACAGCACGTGCTATATGGTCTATGAAGTAGCAGTTTTAGAGTCAACCGTTATAACAGCACAATTTGACATAGATCTATTGAACAGATTACAAACTGTTGAAAATAGAAGTAGGGTGTGGTTGCAATAGGTTAACCTTAGAAAAGTACTGGATATATGCTGCCAATCAAAAGTAAAGTTCTGAAACTTTAAATTTAATAAACTGTAGAAAGAAAACACAAGATGAATCTTCCCAAATAAATACAAACACGAGTTAACCAAGAAATAATGTAAAAGACAAACGTGTTAAAATCCTGAAAAATTACATAAAATGATGAAAGCAAAAAATACTATATATCCAAAATCTGTCATATAAATCGCATTCTCCTAAATACTCAAATAATTTCGGTGGTGGTGCATTAGAATAAAGTTTATTTTAAAATTGTTTTAACATCAAAAACCTTTGTCTCACATGATGAAAGTCAATATACCCGAAAAGAATGTGTTCTAATGTCATTGAACACTGGCATTTAGTTCGAGCTTCACTTTTCTGTAAATATGCATAAGTTCGGTGTGCGTGCCAGAATAAAACAAGGTAAGAGCAGTAGGTGGTTTTTCTGTTGGCTTCTGGATTACACAAAGAAATGAATTTGTCAAGGTTATCTATATCATTATACCATTTTAAATTGCCGAGAAAGAGCAGTATTTAAGGCACATATACGACGATCCAAAACGTCCAGTTGCTTTCACAAACCTTAATCAGTTGTGTGAAGAAGTTAAACGTGACAAAGATGGAATATTCTATGCTGAATTAAAAAATTGGTTGACCAAACAATCTGTATATTCATTGCACAAGTAATCTGAAATATTCTTTTTTCTCTTAAGAATGGTATATTTGTTTGTTATATCGATGACCTGCGGCAGTCCAACTATAATTAGGAAATATTTCATTAATATGAAACCAGAAAATTGGCTAACAGTTAGCGAAGGCTAATTTAAGGATACAATAATAGTGATCATTCATTAATAAACATAGTTCAAGCTGAAGCAAGCGAGAAAATTATAAAACCATGTGAAAAGTATGGATGAATCTATTCGCCTATTTCATAACAGCTTATACAGACGGATCTAAAAGTCAGGAATTGTGAGACTTGAAGTTTAGGATATACAGGACATGCTTTAGGAACACAGTATCTCCATTGGAAAAACAAGATGACTTCCACAAGGGTGAAAATGTTGTGGCGACTAAAAGATTAAAAGGACGAAAGTGTGTAGTTTTTAATAGGGAGGGTGTGATGATTTTAAACCTGCAGGAAGTAATATGCATCGGCAGCAACACCAGGTAGCATAGCAAGTCGGAATATTCAGTAGATCACAAGTGTACCTTTAACGTTACAGAAGTATTTAACATAGTACACTAGAAAACGAGAGCTAAAACATGCTTATCATGTGATTTTATATGGCTTGGAAGCAAAGTACAAAGGTATTGCAGTTAAGATGGAACGTGAAAGAAATAAAATCAAAGAAGACATGAGTATGCTCCTGGCGGATGAGTCGTCTAAGGCGCTTGCCTTTACAGATCACTGACATATCATTTCTTTCCGCATGGGTTTGAGTCTCAGACTCGGCCAACGCGGGTATGCGAGAAAGATTAGCAGTAGTTTCCCGTGGGTCGGTGGTTTTTCCCAGGATTTTCCAAAGCTGCTTCCTTGACCAAATTTGCTGGCCGCCATGTATAGTCTGTCATGCGCTGAAAATGCTTTAAACCCACTACAACACAGAAAAAGAAATGAAAAAAGACAACATTAGGGACAATACGAGTGAAAGTAGAACAGACGGTCAGACGTTGTACGCTCCATGTCGTCGCTCATGTAGATGCTATTGAAGTGTTACAGGGGCCTATTCATCCTCAGCAGGTCAAAGATGGAAATGGCCCTCATCACCACTGCTCGAGAAGGAGGCCTCAACTTTTTACCGGCGGCAAAGGCGTCTCACGTAGCATCTTTTTGGCAGCCAGGTAATCATCAACGATAACGGCAATAAGGGCCCTAGCCCTGCCGTCAGCCGCTGAGGTGGTACCAGCGTCTCACTGTCAGCGAGTCTGAGACTCAAACTATATTTCAGTGGTAAAATACCGCCTTCTTTTTGCATGGCTCTCAAGGCCGGGATGTAACTATTACAGTCGACGGCGTAATTAACCAAGAAGCTTGGTGTTGACGGCCGTCGGCATAAAATGATGACGCCAGTTAAGCTCTCTGGAGTATAACCGCACCCTTTCTCCACGGCTGGCTTTCTATGAGGTCGCGAGTTTGTCATCTGTCCTTTTGTGTGTGATCGCGAGCACTTGTTTACGCCTTGACCTCTGATTGGTATGAGCTGGCAAAGATCTCACTACCCTCATTCGCTCTCCAACTTTCTCGAGCAACATCATTTTGCTCAATAGGTAGTATTTGGACCTCGAGCGACGTGTCAGCTACTGCCTGCTTTACCAGATCGAATCGCTCCATGCTGAAATAATAGATTGGGTTAAGTCCGGTGAAGTCCTTTTGGCTGATCTGTTGCCCCAAATCAACTTTTTTGGTCGCGGAGTATGAAGCGCGTGATCTGGCGCTACACGGGGGATACGTTGTTGGCCGCATAGTCCGGACTGATCACCTCGGATGGTTTCTGGCAGCCTTTGAGTCACTGACCCACCTCCATGATGCCACGCTTGTCAAACAACAGTGTGTTCGGTTCCTGGTTGTTCTCATGCTTTGTGTCGTGAAGGGCTACTAAACGAGTTTGGAGGTAGATATGCCCTGCTGAATTCTGATCTGCCATGAGAACTGGCCATTGAACGTGCTCTACATTCTTCGAATAAAGTTGATCATGTTGGCTTCCATGTCCAGCGCTGGAGTCATGACTGACATACACAAGAAAGGCTCTGAGATTATGACCGAGCTTGGGTCCGCGGCGTTGGCACGAAATATGGCGTCGTCGTCGGTGGTGTTTGTACGAATCAGCAACACTGCGCTCTTCGTAACTAAGATGACGCCCATTGCTGCCGTTTTACATAACCAGTTGCGTTATTTACTGTTTTCAAGGTAAGCTGGACATTGTTGGAATTGTCTATTGCTTCATTCATTCAAACTGTCAGCCCTAGGCCGAGATCGTAGTCACCGCTTTAGCGGGACAAGCCGTGAATTGTTTTCACAATGCGAAAGCGATAGAGGCAGCGCTGTCAAACAGAGCCATTTTACCACTGATAACGAGAGCTACTTTATCCGCCGCGACGTCGTTGTCGTCAGACTCCTTTCAGATCCAATCATAGACCTCGAACTTCAGTGGAATGAAGTGGAACCAAACCTTTTCCCTTATGGTGTTGAGTCGCCATTCTTGCTTCTGCGTACTCGGGGAGATTCCGCCTTTGCTATAGTTTTAACAAATTTATTGGTGATTGGTTCTTGTCGCTTTTGTATAGCAGCATTTGCTTCGAGTTTTCGGTGTTGGAGTCGGATGAACATGTCTGCGATCAGCTTGGCTCTTTGTTCGAGGATACACTGGCGACCCTCTTTGATAAACGTTTGCGTCATGGTGGGCATTTCTGACATGTTTCAGGGTGAGTGATTCTGAAACCGGATGGAGACGGCTGTGTCGTTTGGCACCCCAAATAAGGCCTCTATGACATTTATCCTTGACTCCTCGATGGTCCACTTAACGTCCTTAACCTCCTCATAGATTTCTTCACCGGCCTTCATGGCAGCCTTAACGGGCTATAAATCGTGTGTGTATGTGAGATGTTTTTATCATCAGCAACAAGGAGGGCCCAAGTCCATAGATTTGTGCGTCATTGTTTTGGACGTATCTCAAACAGCAAAGAGGAACTCCTTTCTACAATGGTGATTTATCTCAACAAGAAGTACCCAACCTCCAGACCTTTGCGTTATGGTGTGAGGCTTATCTCAGAAAAAGAAGAGGAAATCAATCATACAATGATAATTTATCTTAACCGCAAGGAGGATTCGGTCCCCAGATCTTTACGTTATGGTGTGGGCCTTGTCTCAAGCAACAAGGAGGAACTCAATCCTACAATGGTGATTTATCTTCAAGAACAAGTAGGACCCCAGTCCTCAGACCTTTGCGTCATGTTGTCGGACGTTTTGAAGTGGTGTTATCATCAACAATCCATACAGGTTCACCATATCCGGGGACTTCTTAACGCACTGACCGACCCTTCGTCAGGGAAAAAAAACCTACTAGTACAGTAGGAAATGTCTCTTCATCCCTCAGTTCTCACTTAGATCTGTACCCGATGAAACCGATCGTTAGTGGGCCTGTTTGCGACGGTTGGGAATGCCAAATCTCCATCCTTCGTTTCTCCCGTCCTGGAGCCAACAGCTTGGTCAGTGCACGCACGGACCAACCTGAACTCGTACACCAAACCCCAACACCTTTTGTTCCAAATTATACAGAAGCAAAGGAATCAGCATGTAGTCTCATCATCGTCGCACCACTCTGTAAGAATGAGATGTGGATTAACTTCCTCTAAAATCTTACATCGGAAACACCAAGGAATTAGAATGTTTCCTTCATCTTCTCATAAAACCTCGACTGCATTTGTTTCATCTTTGTCCAGAGCTCCGAATCTGCACGTATGGATTATCTCAAACAGACCCTCAGAATTAAACATTTTCGCAATCAGTCGTAGAGAGAATTGCTCACGCACGATGGCTCTCCACACCGAAAGCATATGACGTCAATGGCACATTTTCACCCGATGGTGTGCAAACGAACATAACTCATTTCTCCAGGCATCGATATCGCAGATAGCTGACTTCCCTCTATGGCTCTTCGACGTTATTCTTTCATTGTCAGATTCGTAACTTATATTGCGACAAGTTTGTAATTACGGAGTCCGATATAGGCGATGCAAGAAAAATATTAGTTTTAAATCCAGGCGCAATAGTTTCACGTGTCTTGGATGCAGCAGTACCGAGTCAAAAGAGAATACCCATCTGAGTGAAAAGCAAAGTCGGTGTCTTTTTTCTTCAAAATACAACTTCAAGAGCTACTAAATGAATTACCACTATATTTAATATTCTACACGTGTGCACTAATGACCAAAGTGTCCACAATTACAAATTTGCTGATGGAGTTATTTTTAGACCTATTTGGCGATGCTGCCTCAAAGTAACGAATCAACAGATGGTCAGATACAGACGATAATTCAGTTATCTGAAAATAATTTAAGCTATTAAAAGAGACGAACTTACTGAAACAACAATTTTCGTAAGAACGTTTTGAAAAAACGAAACTGTGTTGGTAGAAAACGATCTAAAAGTTTGTAGGGAGACAACAAATTACGAACGAGAGAGATGTTCATGTTCCATGTGACCAAATACTAGACATACAAGTAATGTTTCATACTGGTATCATGAGATTGTTTAGAAATAGAAATGATGTTAGATTTTTCCAATGACATGAAAGTTCACTCTTAACTTGGAACTGAATGTACGAAAGTAATTTTAAAATTAAAGAGGCTTTGGATGACGTACTATCTCAAGGTTTCAGGCCAGATTGATTACCTTCAGGAGGAAAGAATCGTGACTCGTGCTTAATACATGCATATTAACACGTACTGATCATAAAAATGTTCTGAAAAAAGTCTGCTCAATGCCATTATTTGAATTTCTTTCTGAAATTAAACACTTCACTATACTCATGTTTGACAGTGACTATGTTTTATGCTTTGTACTTTGTGTGACAGTGTCTATGTTTGATTCCTTTTTGGATCGGTTAATGTTTTGAATATCAATAAAGAAGTAATTTGATGGCTCACTTTCTCTTGCAGGATGTAGACCAAGTCTTGAGATCCATTTCGAGAAAAAAGATTTGTTCCAGGCAGGAATTGAAATATCTGGAGTTCAGATTATAGCAAACGGCAGCCCAGTTGATGGCGGATCCTATGCTTACTTTGACGGCAGCGCCTACCTTAATGCATTGACACTTGCAAATAGTCATTCAACAGAAACCAAGGTCGTTTCGTTTTATATGAAGAGTGATGGTGAAGTTGGCAGAAGGCAAACTATAATGACTAATAAAATTAAAATTACAAAAGGAAGTAACGGAACAGCTTGCCGTGGATCAATGCAGATCGATATAGGTCCTAACAAGGAGCTACTTCACCTTTTGTCCACCGGGCGAAGAAGTGTGCAGCTGTCCACAATCATATCGGTATAGCCATTTTCCTCATTTTATTTCTTGTTCCCAAGCACCCACTTTTTTAAAACTTCGAAGGTTGAATGCGCACAGTAGAAGAAAGGTTTCCGAGTAATAAAGGTCCTGTTTGTAGAAGCTAGATTGGATATATCTGATGCTTTTGAACCAGCTTGGATGGAGGATGGCCTCATTTTGAAACATGGTCCCGCTGCTCCTCCTCTTCCATTTTGCAAGATTTTGTCTCAGGGTTTGGGTTAACCGCTATAAGTCTATCATAATATTTTATGCAGCAAAACATCCCTAAACTGGTCTATAAATGCGGAACTGTTGCAGAATGATCAGAGAGTGTAAGGTAGCTAAGGAGATACGGTTAGGGAGGTTTCAATTTTGTACAAAATAATGTACATAGAGCAGTACAACGCCGTTGATTAATCAAGTTAGTATTTATTATTTGCATGATTTACGTAATAAAAATTATCTGTAACTCCATTCAAGTCAAAATGTACATAAACTACATACCTTTAACATGAAACGGCGATGTTGCTGGCACCAACATAAATTATGTCTGTAAGCATTATAACGCTATCAATAAAAAGTTCGTCCTCAGACATAAAATTTCACACATAATATTTGCATGACCATGGTTCTATAAGCAAAATCGAAATGGAAAAAGGAGAACAATAGCACACATTTAGAATATATGATATAATAACGAAATGCACATGCATTTTTTCATTTGAAATAGTTTTTACTTCAAAATGTCAAATTTTCAGAAGCAAGGATTCCTTGGGTGATCGACATGGTTATCATCGTTATATTTTAAACTCACTAACATATATTACTTTCGGAAATATCAATTGTAAGATTATTGAGCTTATAATTTAACATGGTTTGACGCTATGAACTGCGTGAAGTTTGAAAATTAGGCTTTGATGGGGGTGTATTATGAAAATAGGAAGAAACTAGTCAAATGGTAAATTTTTACGATCTTCAACCACAGAATCCCTTGCTTTCTTAGCCCCAAGGAGCTGAACATTCGACACCAGTGTTTTTAAATAAAAGAAAACGGGAGAGAAAAGGACCGAAGCGGAAAGGAACGACGAAAGAACATAAATAATTAAAAACATCACATGTTGTAACAAACTTCCACAACCAACCACTTAGTATGCATTGCTGGGTAACCCCGACTGTATGAAATTATGTTGTTGCTTTCTATTGACGTTGGTTAGAGTGGCATAGTCCGTTCACACCACAGATAAAGTTATCATACTTCAGATTGGACTTTCACCTGGTCGTTCGTTTGTTCTTTTCATGTACCCCCCACCCCCAAAAAGAAATATTCAGAAAAAAGAAAGAAAAACACTCAAACAAGCATCAAGAACAATACCTTGAAACTGTGTGCGAGACCTGCTAAGTAGAATCACGGCACAGCATTCATTCACTTACGTGAATGCATTTCCTCTTTCCAGGACGACTGGACGAAAGTTTGGTACATCTATGACAGCAAGATTTACGGAAAGTTTCTGGCCGTTTCCAATCAGACAGAGGCCTTTGTTGATGTCGATGGTAAGGCACGAATAAGTTGGTTTTAAATAGTCGAAATGTCTGTCAATGAATATATATATATAAAGCTTTTGAAAAGTCGCGATGCAACTATAGCATGTGAGCCAGATGCTATTTACCTCAAAGTGTTAACAAAGGGATCTGAAAATGCGTGGGAACTCTGTCATTAATGCTTACTAATTTTTAAATAAATTTATATTTTCCTGTTTCTCAACAGCATGAAAAAAATCCCTGTAACTCCAGAACATAAGAAGGGAGACGGTTATTGCATAGCAAAGTATGGCTCTATTTCTTTATTATGCAGTGTTTGAAATGTATCTGAAAATTATATATTTGTACATCTTTTCTTTTTAATTTTTTTTTATTCTACCCTACATTTCAAACATATTGAATTTACAGCAAGGGACTTAACCTCATTATAAATAATTGATGTTTACAATGCGTTTATAAAGCACTATTCATCATAAGGAAATTACAACCTATATATTTTGTTACATGCATAAAGCTTTCGCAGGGTATAAGATAATGTTATCCGAAAAGTAGGTCTGAAAAAGTAGTAGCTGAATATCATTCCAGTGACTGCTAGCGTATTAAAGCAGGTGCACCCCAGGGGTCTATGCTAGCTCTATATTTATTTTCATCTTTGAATAAATGGCGTTGTCGTCTTTTATCCAATTATTTGCATATAAATGCATTCCTTTATATTATAGTTGAACATTCAGTCATGATTACAAATATTCCTAATAATATTCTAAAAATGTATGCCTCTGAGACTGTGGGTGGAAAATGTTTAACTCTAATAAAACCAATTGTTAGTATAATTGTTAGTATTCCACAGTTCCATGTTTATGGACAATTTACAAATTCGGAACGTTTTGAATGTTATACGCATCTTGTTCTGCATTTTCATAGGAAATGCCAAATATACTTTTTAAATGAGAAACAAACAGCCTGCATCTGTTAAATCTAGGTTGATAAATACATTGATTTGCATATATAATTATTCAGTTATTGGCATCATCAGCCTGAGCGTTGTCTTTAATTCCACAGATAAGATTTCTTTTATGCCAAATTATTAGCATGACTACACATGCTCTTCATCCATTGTAAATACCATTTTAAAACGGAGCTGTGACAATCCGAAACAATATGAGATATTTCTGCATATCACATTAAAATAACAAAGCTTGTTTTGAAATAAGTCTAAAAGTTTAGAAATGCAATGTTAGCCATAATTCGATATAAATATTTAATTTGTAACCATCTATGGACAGAAGAAAACTTGCTACCAATAATTATCTTTCAAGGTACCAAACTAAAATTCAATTTCTTTCAAGAAGTGGTATTTCATTGGCTCCAATCTAATTTTCTTTTACTCCTCTATAACATTTTGTTTTGTTTCTCATAATGCCATATACAGCATTATCAAAGGTCGTTGAAGATTAGAATCCTAATTTATACTAAATAGCTTTCTTTTACTTTATTAGTGCAAATATGAAATTAATCTTTGAAGAAAATCTATGGTTAAAATTCAAAACCCGGAAACAGCATCATGAAGAAGATCATTTACTAATCTAAGGATTTTTTTGTTGCCGTATATTGTAACATAAACTCTTTTCATCGATTGTAATATACGGATTGAACCACATTTGTTTTTCTAATAATTATTCAGACATGACCAATTAAAAATAATTTAAATATTTCTAGATCTGCTTAAAAATCTCCAGCCAAAATGAAGGAGATATTTATTTATTACACATGCACAAAAAATCCAAATGAAAATAAATGGTCAATATTTGATCCTATAACTTGTAGAAAACGTTTTAATTTTGACTTAAAAGACAACGTTATTTTCAAAGCATTCATAATATTAAATATATTAATCATATTGTTACCCCATCCGACGATAATCCTTTGCTGCAATATTTTTTTATCTTGTCGTTTGACCTATGTATGACAAATGTTCGATTGATTTGGTAATGGAAATAAAATAATGTAAGTTTAGAGATGGGTACAATTAATCATCACTGTTATCTTTCACAATGGAATTAAGAACCACGTGTCTCTCTGAATGAATAGGCTCTTGATTTTCAGAATTGTACGTGAAAAACTAGTACTTGGACTAGTACTAGTCCAATTTGGTTGAAAACTTTCCACCTAAGACAACACGTAGATATTGAATAATGATGTATGAACAATAAAAACAGCCCTGATGGCTCATGGTTTCCGTTTATTTGTGAAAACTTATGAAATAAATTATATAGATACATTAATCAGGTTTCTGTCAATGACTAACTTTTAGTACCTATTAGTTATACATTTTTAGTCCCTATTAATGAATTTCAGTTACTTATGTTTTATACATCAGTAGGTAAGATCCGACAGCTCCGGTGATCTAGTGGTTAGAGCAGTGGTTCCCCAACTTTTTCGGGCCACCTCCCCCCTTGGTTATCCTCAGCGCTCCCCTACCTTACCCCGTATAAACATTATTCAGCATTAGCGCCCAAATCGGTAATCCTATTTTGGGAACCACTGGGTTTGAGCGTCCGCCTAGGATGCGGGAGGTCGTTGGTTCGAACCCCGAACGAGTTATATAAAAGACTTTTAAAATGGTACTAACAGCTGCCATGCTAGGTGCTCAGCATAAAGAGGTTACTGTTAGGACTAGTCGGCCTGTAAACAGGATAATGTGACTGGGTGGAACATGATGCTACATGTCTGCGGCACGATGCCCAAGTGTTAAATGTAACATTCAACTGTCACACTGCATATATAATGGCGATATGACTGAAAAAATGTTAAAGCTACGTTACAAATCCAAATTAAAATCACGCACCCACAGGGAAGATCCAGTGGCAGATTTATCATTGCAATAACTCGATAACTGACGTGTTCATCTTCTTACAACATGGGGTAAGCAAGCAACCTTACGCAATAAATGGATTTAGCACCGTAAAAGTAGCAAGTAAATTAATAGCATTAGAGATATCTTCAAAAGCAGAGGAAAATACAAAATAACAAAATTAGAGAAGCTGGAACTAAACAGCATTGTTGAAGAAAGTTGTGCAAAAGCTGACAAAAATGACTGTAGAAGAGACTTTCAATTTTCTTTCAAACAAATACAAGATACAGAGGGAAATTGACAAGCTAGAGCAAATAGAAGAATATTTGGTCAGATTAATTTGTTTAAAAGAGATGGAAGAAACACTACTTTAAGACACGGAACAATGTGAAGATAAATAATACAAATAAAATACATTGTTAAAAAAGAGCAAAAGGAGGAAAATGTATTATTCGAGTTGCTATCTAAATCTGTTTTCTACTGATTACAGATATCGGCTACGTCATTTACAAATCAGAAGCATGGTTAAAACGCAGCTTGTAGATAGCTGACAAGGGACACAAACCTGTACAGACAGTGCGAAACAAAAACTTTACATCACAACAATAATTAATGCGTACCCGAAATGTTCGAAACAAAAACTTTACATCACAACAATGATTAGTGCGTACCCGAAATGTTCGAATTACCTAAATCATGTATTCTCGTAGGTTTAGTTTTAGTCATTTTCTGTTTCCAAAAGATTTCAACAGTAATTGAAGCGTGAAATGTCTCGTATTGCACTTTTGTTTCTCGTTTTATTTATTTAAGATGTTGCTACGAATCCAGCCATATGAACTGCAGCTTTATCCAAATATATAAGAATGAAGCTTTGAGTAAGCGATCAATTAAGGCAATTTATGCTATTTAAATAATTATACAACTATGGACCTATTTTAAATACAGTTTTGCATTTTAGTACACTATTGTACCATTATGAAACTCCAGATATTCATGAAATAGTTTAATAATTGAAGGTGCTCATTTATTTCAACAATATGAATTTTTGCTCATTTACTGTTCTCGGAAGGGTAAAATAAAGGTTAGTATAGAACTCCTTGTTATGTAGCATGCATCTAATGGTTACTTAGTATAGAACTCCTTGTTATGTGGTATACATCTAATGGTTACTTATTATAGAACTCCTTGTTATGTGGTATACATCTAATGGTTACTTAGTATAGAACTCCTTGTTATGTGGTATACATCTAATGGTTACTTAGTATAGAACTCCTTGTTATGTGGTATACATCTAATGGTTACTTAGTATAGAACTCCTTGTTATGTAATATCAACTTTCTGGTTATGTAAAGCACAGAAGAATTCCTGGGGCACTTAATATCATGGTTTGCTTAGAATTTCATAATTGTTATTGGAACTTGTGTCAAACACAGCGTCGGAGCAGCGAGCGGTTTAGCAGAGCTGGGAGCAGAGGAGTAGTGGATTTCAATGGTATAAACACTCAAAGCCATATAAAACTTATATAATGTTAACCAGAAATAATCTTGAGGGTCGATGGTTCTTTCCGGAGTGTTCCCGGGTTCTTCCTCCACCATTAATACTGGCCGCCATGTATAGCCTATCTTGTGCTGAAAAATGTCGTTAACCCTTACAACAACAACAACAACGACAACTATAAATAATATATCATGTACTTTACTACAGGATAACATAATCTCATGTGCACAAGCTTAGTGAATTTTGTGTGCCCCAGTTTGAGTTTCAGGGTCGGATATCAAATTCATTGCTTTAGCGAGATTAAATATAATAAAACGAATTGGTTCCAAGTATTTCCGTTCGATAAAAAGATTTAGCTAATTCGGGATAAAGCCGCACATGCTTCAGAAAGTAGAAACCCTTGCTGCAATCATGACTATAGAAAGAATAAGATCACTCTTCAATAACAGTTTGTTCCAGCACAAAGCCACTCGAAACATTGAAAACATGTCTAATGCATATGTCTTTTCTGTCTCAGGATCAATCAATGAAAGCCAAAGTGGACTGATTATCGGGCGGCCGCCATCTGCAGCTGTGGGGGATTTCTACAAGGGAGCTCTGGATGAGGTAATGCAAAACAATGTACTTCTTATTGATCTCGTATCTTTTTATTGTTCTGATTTAATGGCAGATTAATTGTTTTAACTCCAGAAGTTCATAACTTTAATAGAATATGAGACCATTAAATACACTTTAGTCAATTATTCATCTGTGGAATAATTCCAATAATCGATCATTCTGTACAGTCTTCATGAACTTTAAATACATGTAAGCGTAAGAAAATATCGACTTGTGGTGATATTGGGTATTAAGTCAATGAAAAATTGGAGCCGACTTCAGGAGGTTTCGAACTTACATCGATCATATTTTTTGTCTGCTTTCTCCGTCGCCATGTTTTCTAATATCGAATAAATATTAATTTGTCTACAATTGTTTAGATTTCCATGGAAATGTATATGGTTTCTTCAGTATTTTTATTTCGTGCTCATCGCATATTGTGAAGAGAGTGGCGCTTCGTTGGAAACGCAATCCTTTATTTCTGGGTGATGTCTTACAGTCGATCAATCGATCACGACATTTAAAGTGTTTTACTGATAAATATGTCATCCTTTCGTAAATATTGGAATCTATATTTGTACAAAACTGAAATAAACAATAAGGTGTGATATCTGCAATTTTCAAACAACATTTATGTTGGATCTAAAAGCATGTGAAGTTTTATAAGTTCAACGTTTTGTTCCGTGTTTATCGCTTGCCATATGTGTTTTTGTTCGTAATGGCCTTCGAAAAGTACATCGTGAGAGTGAAAAGCATTCAAACCAGTTAAACACTAGTTCTTCACGATCGATGATTATGGGTTTTTTTTGTTTTGTTTATCAAAAACACATTTTTCTTAATTTATTCAATCCCTGACGCAGTCACTTCCTTGAAGTAGTGCATTTGCAAGATTCTGACAGATGTTTCGCTAAATAAAGAGTGTAAAAATTGGATGACATCCCTTGGTATTGCCGACCGGTAAAATTCACCAAATACTGGAAATATTGGATCAGTCCAATTTACATAGAGTTGAAATATGTATTTCTTATAGTCAAGGATACATAGATATTGGACACCCTTTACTGCGCAATTGTTAAATCTCGAATTATTACTGTCAATAGATAATTTACGTTAAATTAGGTTCTATTACGAAAATATCTGTTTTATTAGCGAGGTTTTTTTTTAAAACATTAATTCTATATAATGGGATATGTTTAATTAGCGACGTTACGTTATACGTTACATTATGTTTTATTAAGATGGGGATCTCTTTGAGAAATAAGCGGTAGATATGTTGGACAAACGTTTTGTCAGCGACATGTTTCTATCAGATTACTAATAAATTGTTCTCGAACACAAAATATGTGACATAACATATTGGGACCATGGGTGTTTTGGATCTTGGAATTTACCGATGATCACATTCTATACATCCTACAATAGTCTCTTCATCTTCATTGGTAAAAAAGAATTTAGTTTAATATTCCCAGTCCTCTATATCAGATGATAGGATGACTCCCGTTCCTAGACTAAACATTCAAAGAAGTAATGCAAATAAGGAAATAATTTTAAGTTAGAGCACAAATGGGACAATATGCATATTGTATTTCAAAAGAAATAAATATATTATACGTAAGTAGTAAATGGGGATACCCTAGCCTCAATGGGAATTAGCATTACAGAGACCCCTGAGACACTCTAGCCTCAATGGAAATTTAACATGGAGAAAAATCGTGGGCCACTCTAGCCTCAAGGGGAATTTAACATGGGAAATAGTCTTGGGCTACTCTAGCCTCAAGGGGAATTGAACATGGAGAAAAAACTCTGGGCCACTCTAGTCTCAAGGGGAATTGAACATGGGATTTTTTTTATTATTTTTTTAAAATTTAAATTTAAATTTAAATTTAAAAAAGGGGTAGGCAATTGAATAAAGTCATTCTCTTTTCGAGAAATATGGCTGGCCCTGAAAATGGCCTTTGGTTTTTCTTCTTCTTCTGCTTCTAATTTCTTCTTTTTCTCAACCAACTTCTTATTTTCTCTCCTACACTCTTTCTCTTCTTTTCTTTCTTTTTTTTCTCCTCCTCTTCTTTCTTCTTCTCTTCCTCCTCTTCTTTCTTCCTCTTCTCATTTTCTTCTTCTTTTTCAATTTTTTCGTTCCATTTGCGTATTCTTATCCTTTCCTCTTCATCATCCTTCTCCTCCTTTATCTCTTTCATTACACCACTTATCTTATCCTTTACCTTTCTTAAGTTATTAATTTCCATCTTTACACGATGGGGACTATAGGAATAGTGGTCTTCAACGAGTCTTATTAACATCTGCTCCATCATTCCTAAATTGTCCAAAACGTCTTGCAATGTTTGCATTTTGTCAATTTGGTTAAAAGCCATCTTCTTTGTAGAATGGTTTGAACGACGAATACTGTGGGTTCTTATAGTGAAAGCGCGTACGTGATGGAAAACATCCCCCTAAAACATAAAATTGATATTACCTAGATCATGACCTAACATCGTGCGGACGTGAAAGAAAACATCCCCTACTTTTCTCATTTCATATAATATACTATCCACATAAGTAAAGCAACAATAAACAAACCCCAAATCTACTATTTACACACGCAAATCATTAAAACAGAATCCATAATCTACTATCCACACAATCGTACGTGAGCGGTTACAAAACCCAAACTATACTCTCCACATACGCTAAGAAACAATAAACAAAATCCATAATCTACTATCCACACAATCGTACGTGAGCGGTTACAAAACCCAAACTATACTCTCCACATACGCTAAGAAACAATAAACAAAATCCATAATCTACTATCCACACAATCGTACGTGAGCGGTTACACAACCCAAACTATACTCTTCACATACGCTAAGAAACAATAAAGAAACCCATAATCTACCATTCACACAAACTTACGTGAGCAGTTACAAACACAAACACATACCCTCGCACTATGAAAAAGAGTTAGTGTTTATAATCACACTACTCTACCTACACACACACACACACACACACACATTGGCAAATCGATAGTTATTTCTTTTCTAGAGTATTGGGTAGCCCTGAAAAGGGCTGTTTTTTTTAAACTCCAGATGCAACTATCTAATGATTGCACCTTCCTGGCCTGGCGCCACACACGCATCTTCTTCCCCAGTCTCCTTTCACCTTTCTTCTGGGGAGCGAAGAGGGAGGATGATTCGCTTCAGCACCCCAATCCTCTGTCTCGGGAATATTGAACGACATCCTCTCTTCTCTTTTCTTTTCCTCCTCTTCCCTCTGTCTTCTCTCCTCCTCTTCCTTCTTTATTCTTTCTTCTTCTATTATAGCCTCCGCAGCCAGTTCATTTACCAGGAGCCTGACATATTCCAGATGTATCTGGAGTTCAAGAAGTTTGCTTATTCTGCTACTATTCATTCTTGTGTTGATCAATCAACAAGGGTAGCTAGACTGCCGAACGAGTTTCAATTTATAGTGAAAGCGCGTACGTGAAGGAAAACATCCCCCTAAAAACATAAAATTGATCTTACCTAGATCATGATCAAAAAAAAGCAACAACGCGCGGACCTAAAAGAAACACTCACTCACTTTTTTATTCTACCCATCACTATTTTAAAATTTTTTATAAATCACTTCAATTGACTATCCACATACTCAAAGCAATCCAATCTAACCCCGAAATCTACACCTCAAACACCAAATAAAGACATCATTTTAATCTACTATCCACACCAACGTACTTGATCACTTACAAACACACAAACTCACAAACACATACCCTCACATTTTTTAAAAAGAGTTAGTGTTTATTTTCACACTACTCTACCTACACACATTAGCAAATGGATAGTTGTTTCTTTTCTAGAGTATTGGGTAGCCCTGAAAAGGGCTGTTTTTTTTTTGTTTGCTATGGCAATCTTTTAGTTTCTAAGAATGCGATGTCCTCTGAGGATAGACTTTCTGGCGATAGGTCTGCTTCTTCGGAAAGAGACGAAGAACTCTTTGGTGTCGATACGACAATCGACAAAGCCTCTGTCAGCTTCAGGTTCTTGTTGCTGTTGTTGTTGTTGTTGCTGCTGTTGCTGCTGTCTCTGAAGTCTGTACTTCTCTGTCCATTCTTCTTTTTCCCTGTTCATTTCTTCTCTGAAAAGCTCTTCTATCAGGTCTTCAGTGATTTTTAACATTCTCACATTCTCTATTTCTTCTGGCTTCGGTATCAGACTGTGTCTGACCCTATGCAAATTCACGTAGGCTTCGTTGAGCTTAGCTAGTTTGGAACACATCTTCTTAGGAGGATGAGTCGACAATGGATGGTTAGACTGGAAACAAACCGGTTCTTAAAGTTAAAGCGCGGACGTGAAGGAAAACATCCCACACGGTTTTCGAGTCGCAATGTACAGTGAGTGTCATGAGAGGGATAGTAAGAAGTCAAAGAGCATCAATCCAACATTCTTATAGCTAAACAAAAGACAAAGGCATTTTTTTCAAAACACAACATTTTTATTCAAAAATCACTTAACACTAACCAACAACAACTCTAACATTTTTAACAATAATCCAACACTAGAGCATCAAACAATTTTTTCAAATCACCAACATTTTTTTCTCAATTCACAATCTACTTTAAACATGGCTGCCAACGTTGTGAATGAAATTGTGATTTCCACTGTTGGAAATCATTAGGCCATTGATGGACACTACGTTTCCTAGCTTGAGACAAAAGATAAGCATAATGGTCACAAAACCATCGATCTACTTTCACATCATTTCTTGAAGAAGAACGAGGATCAAAATGAGTCACTAAATGTTCTAAGGAATAGCCCAGGCTTCGATGATGCAGAAAATACACGTAATATTGTCCACACACCAAGGAATCTGTGCCTTGTAATTTCACATTATTGAATCGGGTGGTCTGAGCATTTCTTCTCATAAAGTCTTCCAAAGGGGGCAATCCGTACGAATCGAAATATTCCACACATCCTTCTTGAGGAAAGTAGACGGCTACCCAGTGGGTTCCTGGGAGATGACTGTCGTCCGTGTTGATCACGTAAGCTTGATGGTCTTGAGGTTTGCGATGAGGGAGTTCATCTTTAGCACAGACGACAGGATTCCAAGAAGCCGTATACGAACTGTGGTTCAAAAGGTAATAAAGTTCCCAGGTATCCATTGATTTGTGTGTGTTTTTTTTCTTCTTCTTCTTCACAGGTAATAATAAGTCGTCAATTCGATCCTGACTTTTTGCTTGAAAATGTCTGACGAATAAACGGTTATTCGTTCTGTTTCCTCACTCTCATTCAGGAGAGCTTCGATACGATGGATCTCTTGGGTGGTTAATGGTGGACAAGAATGTTTACGCAAGTCTTTATACCACTGATGCAATACGTCTTTGTTCGAGATGAGACTCCAAGCTTCGTCCAGATACTCGTCCAATTTTTCTTCTTGACTCAACATCAGGCATTTATCGTGTTGAATTTGACTGGGATGATCGTTTTGACATCCATAGCAATTTTTCTTGATCAATTCGGTCATTTTATCGACCAAGTGTTTGGCAAAACAGGAGACTAAATGGGCTTCTTGTTCTGGCCATCTTGACTTCATCATGATCACTTCCTCTTTTTCCACGGTCTCCTCACATTTCATGTCCAAAGTTTCTCCACTAGGTAAAGAGGGATAACAGTCTTCCATGGTTTCTAGTAATCTAGGATGACTTCTCTCAAACTGTTGATTTCTATCGTATTATCGAATTCTGCATACAGGATGACGTTCACCGTTTCATCAGGGTCTCGGTCTTTAAACTGAATTTCCACACGAATCTGGCCCGATTTTATAGGGTGGAAATGTCCCTCGTCGCTGCCTTGGTCTGGAGTGAAATCGAAAGCCCACAAAGCGTAGCCTCCTGCATAATCTTCATACGTAATGCCGTGACTGGTGTTGGTTCCTAACTGGCCGGTGGCTTCGTACAAGGACAAGTACGATCTCAAGTAATTCTTCTTGGTAAAGTCAGGTTCGAAAGGTCGGGTACACAAGGTTTTGCCATCGCGACTGACTTCGATTTTGGACACGCCAAAGTGTTGAAAGTAGAAAGGATTTTTTTTCGGCAGCTCCGTTGAAGGCTGTATTCTCGACGATACCAACGATCAAACGTTTGAGTAACTGTCCTTGGAACAGATGATCTTCGATCATGGATCGCTGTCCCTTGGGAATGGTGAAGGTTTTCACTTCCACGCGTCGTATGGGATACTTGGCGGTCGTTCTGCTCAACGTCTGACTGATGTCGTTTCCCACTTTAGGTAACACTTCCACACGGCGCACGTAGAGTCTGGCTTCTTGGATTTTGGTTTTGTAACCGTCACTATCAGCAATAAAATGGAAAGCGGCACTGCTACGATTCAGTCTCAGGCGGACATCCACCCCGTTCAGCAAACACTTTTCTTGCAACCACATGTCCAAATGCAAACGATCCATCAGTTCTAAACTTGTGTCGACTCCCTTGATTCTCTTTCTTCGTTCTACAAATCCATCATTGTTGTCTTTCTTTTCATCAGTTTCCAATATTTCAAACTTGGTAGGTTCGTCAGCTTCCCATACCACACAGGCATTGAGATGAGTGTTCTTGGCATCTATTCCGTACGTCAAGAGATTTTCCAGGTAGGCACGATAAGGGTAAGTATCCATGCTGCTACTGACCAGTTTGTTATTCAAGTACAAGTCCACTCCACTGAACAAGGAATGCATGAAATTGTTGACGGGAGCTACTGCTTCATCGTCTAACGGACCTCCAGTCTTATCTAGAATTTTGACTTTCAGGTACAAGTAACTGCTATTCAGATCGATGTAATCTTCGGGCTGTCCTTTGATTTCAAACTCGATGGGAGCGGAATCGGTCAGTGAGGAGACGGGGTGAAATTCCACCCATTGGGATTCTTGCATCGTCATCATCGTGGGGGGCATGGCAAACAGGTCCAGTTCCGTCTTGGAACAAGCGCAAGATTCTCGGTGCATCATGTTTTGGTCTCTTTTCTCAATAATCGAAAACGTCTAAGTCTCGAACGGTTCTTCTTTTCTTGGCCTTTCTCGCTTGAAGTCTGGTGAAAGGGTGTTTTCTTCGTCGTCTCTTTCTGCCTTGTCCTTGCTGAATGCCTGACTCGGTAGCGTGCAGGGCATTTATAGGTGTCTCTCGTTGGCCTAAAATGTCTTTGCCCGTTTGCAGCAAGATATTTTTTCCTGCCCTCATGAAGGCTTCTTTAGGGTTTTGTTTGTCGATGATGACATTTTGGAGAAATTCTTTGCCTTGCGTCAGTGCCGCATCTTTCAAGGCGTGCAATCCGCGTGTCACCATCGGTTTCAACACTGGGGCCACCGAACGAAAGGCCGATTTTAACATGTCTCCTAAGCCGTGTCCTCGCTGTCGAGCAACCCCTCGGTACACTGGATACATGACTTACTTACGAGTCGTGAGAGAACCGTTTTCGAAAATGGAGTTTCACCGTGACTTTTCCTTTGGTGAATGGAATATTTTGTCCCAGATCTCCTTTTATAGCAATGTTGATCGTGTCCAAATACGACTTGCTGACAGGCAAATAGTGAAGATGGACAAATTCGCGGTGGACGTGGTAAGTGTTTCCACCTTCCTCGTCAGCGCCCGTGGCAGAATCTACTTTGAAAGGAATGACACGCAGTAACGGTACGGAGGTGTGTCCCACCACGTTGTACTCCACCACATCGGAATACACGAACATCAAATTCAGTCCTTGGTTCAGTTCTACCTGGGCACGAAATAACTTGCTAAAAGACTCGTTGTCGTAAACGATGGGTAATTCGTTTTTCTTGAGCATGGCCTTTCTCATGTCCATGTCTCCGCCCAACATGTCAAACAATTCAGGACAAAATAAAATGGACACGATTTTACTTCGTTCAAATTTCATCAAGAAGCGACGAGCTGCTTTGTGGTACTCCATGGTGACACTTTTGTTGACACTTTCCAAAGCTTTCAGAAACACGACATTAAACCTGGAGGCTATGGTGCTGACCAAATGTTGACCACTAAAATAATAGCCTGGGGGAATGAACAAGTGATAGGTGGTGTACTTTTGATTTTGTGTACGGGTTTTCTTGTCATATTTGACATTGCTATCCATCCACTGTTGCATTTGCTCGTCATGAACTTCCACATCAAAAAAATTTTGATTGGGAAGGACATTGAGGACTTGGGTCGGGTGAATCATTTCTACTAAAGCCACTTCCCAATGGGCTTCGTGATCTAACTGGATGGCTTGAGGTAATTTGGCCGTGTAACAGCACAACGTGTTCTTGGGAAACACCTCCATGGAACTGTCACTGGGTAAAGTTAAGTAAAATTGGTTTTGGTGACTCATAATTCCAGAGTTCTGTGGCTGTCCGAGGGGTTACTGGACGTCAGAGGCGTGTCTCCGTCTAAAATGGGGTTCTAGTTGTGGTTGAAGTGGTGACTGGCACTGGCACTGGACAAAAGGTTCCCGGGGTTCCCGTTCGAGGTGAATTTCAGGGAGGGATTAGGAAGCAGGTAGCCGATGCAACTGCTCAATAAAATGGTCCACAATTGTTTGTCTCCTTGTTGCAAACTCAAATTGGCGATGGCTGCCCCGATGACACAATACACCACGAAGATTTGGCAGAAAAAGACGATTTGCGTTTTAGGCACACGTTCTCCACACCACACCCACAAGGGTTGTTTTTGTAAATCTTGCACAGAAGAACTAGGTGAAGGAGGAGTGGTCGACGTAGCTGCGTCTGCTGTGTGAAAGGGCATGATGGTCACTTCTTTTTATAGTCGATGACTTGCGAAGCGTCGATCCAAGAATCAAAACTGGGTGGATATCCTTTCCAACATACTTTGACTTCTTTGACACGTCGTTTGCCCACTTTACGGGTTCTGCGTTCGAGAATGCTTTCGATGTCGTACACGTCGTCTTCTTTTTTGGTGACACGTTGTAACTCGGGCGAATAAAACGTTCCTTTGAGCACTTCTCCGTTCATGTCTTCCAATTTATAGACGGCAGGATGACGGCCATGCACTCGTCCAGTGACGCGAAACAATTCGGTCGTCCAGTTAGGTAAGTAACCTTTGTCGAAAGTGCGTTTGGTTTTGCCAATGCGCACCCAATCTCCTAGTGCCAACACTCCACTTTTCTTGGGGACCGCCCTCGTCGGGGACGTACCAAACAGACGCTCAAACACCAACACTTCGTTGTCGGGAGTCACGTCTTGCGGGGTACGTCCGATGCTTCGATGGTAAGATTGGTTGTACGCTTGCACCAGGTGAGGTAAGATGTCGATGTACTTCAGAGTGTGGTGATGCGTAAAATATTTCCACATGCGTTCTTTCAAAGTGCGTTGAAAACGTTCCACGATGCTGGCTTTGGTTTCGGGATTCTCGGTGGTAAAAAAATGAATGTCACGTTTCTTTAATTCATTTTGGAAAGCTTGGTTCAGAAATTCGGTGCCTTTGTAAGTTTGCCATCGAAGAGGGTGACGACCGCTTTGTTTCAACACCCGTTGCAGGGCTCGCACTAACTCGCTGCTCGATTTGGAAGTCAAGGGCACGACCCAGGCAAATTTGGAAAAGACGTCGATGACACAAAACAAATATTTGTAGCCACGATTGTAGCTGGCCAAATGAGAGACATCGGCTAAATCGGCTTGCCATTGATGATCGATGCCTTCCACTCGGGTGCGACTTCTGGCAAGCTTGCGTCGAATGGGTTTGTGTAAAGTGTAGGTAGCTTGTTCTTGTAACCATCGTTGCACTTGAGGTAAACGGAGACTTTTCAGTCGACTTTTGGCAGCACGATACAATTTTTGAACTCCTGCGTAACCTGCAGGATGCGAGGGATCGTAGTAAATGCTGGCTAAGACTTTTTCCATTTTTTTTGTGTTGGTTGGTGTGTTAATAAGACACCCACTCTTGGAGGATGCTACTCTTTTTCTCTTGGGGTACTTTCTTGGATTGCAATGCTTTGCGTGTGCGGCCGGCAATAGGTGTTGAAGAGGAGGAAGTCTGAGCGGGGGATATCGGTTCTTGTTTCACTTCTGTCTTCACTTCTGTCTTCACTTTCTTTTTCTCTTGTGATGAAGAAGGGGTGGCCATCATCTTTTTAATCCATCCAATTCTGGAGGTAGGTGGTGTTGTTAACTTGCGTACTTTTTCTGGTGGAGTTTGAAACCCTTCTTCTTCTCCTTCTTCTGTCTTGGTCACTGGTACTGGTGGTAGTGGTACTGGTACTGGTACTGGTGATGGTGCTGAACTTTTCATCAAGGTCTTAAAATCTTTTAGAGTGGGTAGAGCTGTTTCGTCTAAAGCTTTCTGGTGAAAGAGTTGCAGTCGTTGCAAGAGTTGACCGTACTTTTGCGATTTTTCTGTTTCGGACAAATCTTGGTGATTCATCAAGGACTGCAATTCGTGTTGTAACTGGGACATTTCGCTCAAATTGGGATTGGAAGGTAAATGCGGGGTGCGTTGTTCTTGCCACCGATGGTATTCCATCCATCGTTTGTAAGGCACTAAAGCTAGTTTTCGTCCTTCCATGGGGTTGTCAGGGGTCGATTCTGAGATCTTAGGACTTCCGAAGGCCTTTTTATCTTGCTCCAACTAGTCCTCCCAACACGGTTCCCAAGACTCCTTTCAGTATGGGGCCTAACAAGAGAGGCAAGATGCCTCCACGTTGGACCAACATCTTCTTTTTTGACGAATGGGAATTTTCTTTTGAACCATTTGGCGAAGAACGTGACGATGTTTGCCTAAGCATTGTTTCTGGTGTTTGGACAAAGGGATCGTGCCTTTCAAAACGTTCAAACAACATTCGCACACGGTATCGATGACCTCTTTGGAGGCCGTTTGAATGAGTTTTTTTCGTAGGGGTGGAGAAGCTTTGGACATGACAGATAACATGTCCCCATGTTTGGCTAAACGTGGTGGCAGTCCTTTCCTTTTCTTTCCTTGGGGTTTTCTGGAGGGTGACATCTTTGAATCTTCAGGAGCACCAAAAAAACACTGATACCCTACTCGGTCACAGGCCTTTTTTATACTGGAACGCGTCGCCACTGATTGTCTTGACGTCGTATCAGTTTGAGGACAGGCATGACACGTCGTGCAGGGGTACGTAACGGACTAAATCGAGCCAGTTCTTGCTTGGACAAATCCAGTAAACTTTGTAACATGCCCGATCTTTCATGGACTTTGATTTTGGGAGAAGGTACTTTGTGAGCAGCAGCCACTGCCACTAAATTGGAGGGTCCTGCCACCGTGGAAGTTCTTTTGGGGGTCATCAACGGAGAAGTTCTTGGTGTGATCAACGTCTCCAAGTACTCTTCAGTTCCTGGTGTCATTAACGGAGAAATGGACAAACGTGAGGATGCCGGAGACGCAGTCATTGCCGTGGCAGATCGTGGTTTGCGAGTGTAAGGTTGCGTCCTGTCCGAAGTGCCTCTCTTGCGACTAGTTTTCTTCTGTGGACTTTTCTTTTTCTGGGTACTTTTTTCTGTTTCTTTTTCTGGGGGCTTCTTTTCTTTTTCCGGGGTGGTGGTGGTGTCTGGTAAGAGGAGGGTCCCGCCACTGGAGAAGTTCTCCTTGGGGACCTGGTCTTTTTCTTCTTGGGGCTTCGTTGGACTTTTGTCTTGGGTATAACTTTGGGGGCATTAGGATCCCATCTTAAGAGTGAGAGAATGATGACCCCTCCTAGAGTACCGCTCCCTCCAGGTTTCAAAATGATTTGTTTTTTGGTTTGAGTGTCGATGCGGGGATCGGCCAGTTGGACCAAAGCGACTTTGTTTCGATCGAAAAAGCGTTTGGTTTGATGAGGAATCTGAATGATTCCTTGGAGTAATTGACGTGCCGTCACCGTGAACCATCGTAAGACTTCTTTGAGACTAGCTTCTAAGACACGAGCTCCTGTTTGTGGATTTTTTTCTCGACTGATGCCATACAAGGCACGAATCAATTTGACGGGAAGATGCGACTGAAGGGACGTCATGTTCACACTGTGTGAGACAGACGAAAAAGGGTCTGAGGTTTTTATAGATTTTTTTATGGGGAGTGAAATGAAGTCGAGGACGGAGACGTGTACAGGACAGGCCCTCCGTCTTGGCACCAGTGGTGAAACAAGTGGGTACGAAATCGCAAATCCTCGGGGGTCGTAGGTTTCAAATCGACGAGTAAATAGGCGTGTGGCGTTTGAGTGGCATCGTCGTACGCCTGAGTCAGCCAAGGCGTTCCTAACTGTTTGGCTAAGACTTGCACTTGCGATTTATCTCGAGGGCTTTTAAACAAGACCACGTAATGCGCATTGAGACTGATGGTGCGATGGGCTTTACTTTGTTGAAACAAATTTTGGGTGATGTAAACGACACTGGCATTACGGTGATGCCCTTTGCGCGTGAACCACAGTTTAATTTCTTCTTCGTCTTCTCCTAACATGTCGTCGAAAATGACCAAATGGGTTTGACGGGAGTCAGAGACGATGCCGTCGTCTTCTTTAGGAATGCCTTCCACAAACACGATGGAATCGCCTTGACTTTCTCGCAAGAGGTTGTACGCCGATTGCCACTCTTTGTAACACCACACGATCCGTTGAGGTGGCCGATCGATCAAATGATGTTTATGTTCGATCAAACGTTTGACGAATTCGGTTTTGCCTGAACCGCTAGGTCCAGCAATGAGCATGTTAAAGGGATGGCGAAGATACAAAGCCTCCCAACTGGCACGATCTAAGTGTTCGTCGATGACTTTGACAGTAGAGGAAGAGGGAGCAGAGACAGCAGAGGTAGCCATTGTGTGAGAAGTGTCACTTGTGACACGAAAAACAAACAAGACAAGAGTTTATATACTTTTTCAGAACACGTTTATTGAATGTTTTTTTTTTCAAACATGAATACGAAAGACAAAAATACATAAAAGCCAAAGGCTTAAGTACAAGGATAAAAGGCACATGATAACCATGAACGTGGAATAAAAACAAGTGTCTGTACAACATGTTTTGGGTAATGTTCTAACCAGTTCTATAGTAGGGGGTAAGGTCACACAAGTGTCCTCCCGAAAGGGTCTTTCAGGCCTGTCCACGACAGTCCCGTCCTGGGTGACGGGTTCTTCTGGCACCGTCACTAACACGGGTTGAAAAGTAACTTTTTTTCCTTGAATAACTCTCGTGCATACTGGGCCACCTCTTGGGTCCAAGCCAAACCAATCTGGTTTCTTCTTCGTCAACGACATGGTAGGTTACTTCAATGAACAATGAACTATCGATCTTGCCTAGGGTTCCTTTTTATATACAGACCAATACCGACGTGACCGTACGGCAACGTAAAGTGATTGGGAAGTCGCACTCGCTTCTGGTATACAATTTGATAGACTTTTTCCAAGGGTCGACTGACGATGTGGTGAGTGGGTAAACGTACAATCTTGTTCGGTTGATAGGTGGTCACTTTAAAGTTTCCATCCTCTCCCAATTGCAAGGCTTCTTTCAATACCTCAAAGTTGACCACTCGACTGGTACGATGATTCAGAGTCAGTCCTTTCACTTTGCACGTCGTGTGCACTTCTCCTTGTTCGTCCCGGTATTCGTAGGCGTAATTTTTGGGGCCGCCACTGACGAAACTTAGAATCTTGTCGTCGGGATGCTCGTCTGTCCAGGCTCCTAAACGGTCTCCTTCGATGTCAGGGTGCTGTTGACTCGGGTGATGGATGTAAATGCAACTGTCCGTGTCAAAGTACATGACGCGTTCTTCTAACAGTTCTAAAGCTTAGTACAATTTTAAGCGAGCATGAGCTGTCACGTAAGCCGCAATGATGACATTTCCAAAAGGGTCGTCTTGTACAAAGTCCAGATCTTCTTCGTAATTGACCAAGATCAAATCCTCTCGAACGACGTCCACGTGTTTCATGTATTTGGTTTTGTCGTGAATCATGTGGAAGTAGCGGGAAGGTTCTGTCAAATATTCCGTCTTGGGTAAACACGGTCGTTGTGCCATTTTACCCCACAAGCAATTTAACATCACTTTGGCAAACGATCGCCTGCCTTCATTTTTTTCGATGTGGTCTAAAGAGATGCCTTCTTGTTCGTAGTATTTCTCTTTGAATTGTATTTGGTCTTCGGGAGTGTGACACTAGGAAGGATAGCCGCTGGCTTCTTGTTTCAGTTTCAAAAAGGCATCCACGTAGTCGGCGAAAATGCCTTTCTGAGTAGGGTCACCCTTGTGGTACTGTTGTGTCTTGGGAAAGTGGCAAATTTCGTACACTTCTAACAGTTGGTATCCCATGTCCAGAGCTTTGAACAATTCCACGCTGACCCAGGTTCCCGTCAAGGCCAGTTCTTCCTGGCTGTGATGGCAAGGATGGTCCTAGTTGCACGTTTCGGCACATGTACGGCACAAGGGAAACATCAGTTTGCCTTGACAATGGTGAGGTAAGACGGGATGGTATAGGTTCGTGGGAGGCAAAACTTTACACTTGATCAAGCCTTCGTATTGTCGAATGTTTTTCAGGTCGATGTGTTCCGTCAGCAATTGCGGGTGCCCTACGGGAAAGCGACAATATTTGCACACGTAGGGATACAGCGAACACACGTCCAAGTATTTGATTTCTTCTCCTTTCTCTTCGTCGGCTTGGTACAGCAAACAGGTGGCATTGGTCCTTCCTCCGTACAAACTATCCCTCGGGTTCAACGGGTCCATGAACTGGTAACTTTCCACGAGGCGTTTAAACTCGGGATCGGTTTTCAAACGGTGATCGTACTCGTGTTCCCACATTTCCACCACTTGGTATCCTTCCTGTTCTAACTTTAGGCGTCGCTGACAAGTGTCCTGGTACAAGTCTTCCATGGTTGGTTGCAAAAACTGATTTTTAGTGTCACGGTCAGGGTAACAGACGGGACATCCGTGAAATAAGCAACCGTTAAACTCGTACACGATCTTGGGGTTTTCTAAGTCCCAGCCATCGACCGAATACGTTCCGATGGTCTTTTCGCCTCCTCCGTTGCGGGCATGCTGAATCCATTTGTCTTCCTTGTCGCACAAGTAATGTAACCAGCGTAGGGCTTTGACCGAGTATTGACGCTTGACATAGTGGGTCGTTTGAGGGCTGATGACAGCCACGGTGTTTTCAGGCATGAATCGTTGTCGGTACACTAAGGAACACGCTTTGGCAATGGTGCAAGCTTCTTTCAAAGGATCGACCCCTCCGTGTTCCATGAACAGTTCTCGAAATTTTCCACAGCAACGCCGTAAAATGTCCACGTCGGAAACGACAATACTTTAACATTTCTTCCTGAAAGTCGAAAGGGTCCGAGGCGTGAGCCTGGTACCAAGCGTAGAAAGCTTCTCGTTGTTCGGTACGCATGTTGTCGGGGTCGTAAGAGTGAGCCTCAGGCAAATGGGGTAGAACGGCATGTTGATTGGCTTCCGTATTGAAAAAGTGTGCAAAGTACCCTTTAGACATTTCTGTCATTCCAAACGTTTTAGGCATTCGACTCAAAGGCATGGCCAAATAGCTCATCGAATCTTTAAACTGTACTTGTCCCACTTGCATGAAAATGATTTTGGCTCCGTTCAAAGTGACTTTTGGACGCTCGGTGCCTTTTTCCGTATAGTACCTCAAAAGAAACTGTCCATCGTATCCGGAGAAATTGTGAGCCATCACCGTGGCATGACGATGACAATCTCCGTAACGTTCGATGTCCTCTTGGCTCCACGTCTTGTCGATGGGGTCTAAGACCCATCGGGCAAAATCGGCTAACGTGTTCGGTCCCCGAAAGATTTTTTCACGTCCTCCAGGAATCTTGCTGCAGTGAGGGCAATGACTGAAGATAGGTTCTTGAATGCACTTCTCGCACGCTCGATGAGCCACGCCGAAATTAGGAATGTGAATGCCGGTCTCTTGCATGCATTCGAAATAGAAAAAGATGAAATTGCCTTTCTTTTTGTGACCGTCCTCTTCCTCTGGTGGGGGTTGGTATTTTTGCACGTAACATTCGTGTTCCAAGTCCACGATGTGGTGACAAATGTGACATTTTTTCTTTCCTCGACATACATGTGCCTTGGTACTATTGGTACGTATGCCTTGTCCACACGTAGGGCACAAGCTCAGGAGTTGACAAGCACATTTCTTCTGTGAACCTTGTGTTTTCAAATGTTGCTGGTAACAGGTAGGGCTGACAAACGTGCGCAGACAAGTTGAACAAGGCACTGGTTCTTCGCTTAGACAGGGTGGAGAGACCAAACATCCTGGGCATTTCCATCCACAAGACTTGTGTTGCTCTCGATTGTTATAACCATAATCACATTTCTCACAATAATAACCGTATCCCAGGAATCCAGTGATACTGGTAATGGTATCGAAATGTTCATCGTGATAATAGACATGAATGTATTTTCCGTCCTTAAAATCTTGGCCTCGAAACAACAGAGACCCACGCATTTCATGAGGGTGCACTTTCAAGGTGTAGCGTGGAGCTAGGGCATCTTGCAATTTTTGCATCTCAGGAATGCCACAGGGTGTGTCTTTGGACAGGCCAGCTTGTTGCAACAGGAGTTCTGCTTCGTTTCGTTGTTTGTCTCGGTCCGATTGTCGAATAGTTTTCCAGGCTCTTTTCCATTCTGTCGTGTCGTTCTTGTTGGCATAGGTTCGTCCCACCACGATGGCTCGAGCTAAACACATCTGGTCTTGAGGGTTGTTAATTCGGACGAGACTTGTTTTGGTGTTGCGAAGGTCGTCCACCAATAACATCTTTTTGCGTCCAGTCCCTTGAGGAGGAGAGACGTGGGCCATTTTCAGTGTGGCTTTACCATCGGTGATGTCAAACTGGTCATTAGATTGTTGTACGTGTTGAATCTTGTCCATGACTTTGGAAGGGGTCAGTTCTGCGGGTCTGCTAAACTCGATCCAAACAGGGGATTTCAAACCGTCGTGATCTATGGATAGTGTCAAGCGATCGTCTTCTTTGGCTTGACATTGTCGCTTGAGTGAGGTGAGCAAAGAATCCCACATCTCGGTGATAAACCCTTCTGCTTTCTCCAAGGGTACGTCGGCCTTGAAATCTTTAAACTTCACCGTGTAGGTGTAAGCCGTGGTTCTAAATTTTCTAGAGGAGCGCTTTTCCGTCTCTCGAATGGAATAGTATTTTTCAGGGTTGACTAAGGGTGACGAACTTGGTTTAGAGGGTTCGGATTCTGGTTCACTCATGTCCTCTTCAAAATCACTGGCATGAATTTGTGCCAAGATTTCAGCCCTGGTACGAGGCGATAGATCACGTTTCTGCCTCTTACTTTCTTCTTCTTCTTTCTTCTCGAATGAATGGGATCGTTTCATCTTGAGTGCAAAACGTCAAATGACTAAAGTTTAAACACCATAGACTAATTTATAGTCATGACAAACCAGCGTATATAAAAGGGTGTGTGTCTTGTCCTTTCACTATTCATTTCACTCTCAAACCGAGCACAACGATGGAAGAGACTACCCAGATGGAACGTTTCGTCAGAGCTTTGCGAGGGGTCATTAGAAAATTCTCTTCAGACCAGCCTACGGACTACTCTCCTTCCTTTCGAGACAAAAGTCAGGATACTTGCTATATCTGTCAGAAGAAAGGGCATTGGTCTTCAGAGTGTCCAGACCGTCATAAAAGAAAAAAAAACAGGGGCTAAAAAAGACAAAAGTCAAGATACCTGTTATTATTGTAAAGAAAAAGGACATTGGTCTCCAGATTGCCCAAAAAAGAAACAAAAGGAGTCAGAAGAAAAGAACGATTCTTCAGAAGAAGAGAGGGATTCTTCGGAAGAAGAGAGGGATTCTTCGAAAGAAGAGAGGGATTCTTCAGAGGAAGAAGAGGAAGAAAGAAGACAATTCTATTTAAAAGAGGCAAAGAAACAGGAGAAGAAAAGAAGAAGGGAAGAAAATGAGGAAAAAACGGTGAAGAAATTCAAAAAACAGAGAGACTAAACAAGGAGAAAGAAGAAGTCAATGAACTTTTAATTAAAGTGTTCTGTGGTGAATTGTGAATTGGATTGTAACTATGGAGAAAAGAATACATTAATGATATAAGGTAAGTGTCTTTGAGTTTTGATTTTAAAATAAGAAGCTACACTCACGCACTCATACACAGACACGTACCATAAGGGTAAAATGGGTGGGGTTTATTTTTGAGTTATTGGCAAATTGAAATTGTATTTCTTTTCGAGAAATGTGGGTGGCCCTGAAAAGGGCCTTTTTTCTTTATGGTGTAGGAGTGAGTTTAACCAATCAACTTTAACTGCCTTAAGCCTTTGCCACGGCCAAGGCCTGCTTCTGATGATTGGGTTGAAATCACTAAGGGTGGTACGATAGGCTTAGTCACAGGGTTGGCGTGTTTAGCTCGGGAAGGTCGTATTCTCTTCGGTCGTGATAAAGAAGTCTGATACATTTGTTTCAGACTTCTTAACTCCGCTAAAATGTCCAACAGTACCGTAGCCGTTTGATTTTCACCCTCTTGTTTCTTTGCTGCTACTTCTTCTTGCTGTTGTTGCCTTTGTTTTTTCTTACCTCTTCTTGTTGCTGTTGCTGTTGCTGTAGGAGAAAAGCTTGTTCCGCTTCCTTTTGTAGTTGCATAAATTTCTCCAATTCTTCTTTCTGTCTCTGTCTAAAATTCTCCACTTGCGGTAATGAAGAATGAGACGAAGGTTCCGGAACAAATTCTTGCGAGGTAAGAAAATCCACAAAATCCCAATGTACCTCTTCTGAAAGTAAGTCCGGGTTCCCTTGGGCGGTCTCCCCTGCTGGTGCACCCCAATGGATCGTTTTCTGAATTTCCGTCATGTTGAATCACTGTCGCATAGATTGACTGCACACAAGCGCTAGCGAATCTATATAGACCAACTGACGTCACAGACTAATCTCTTCGGATTGGGTGCGGGCTGACTGAATTTTGTAACGCGTGTTTGGATTGGTGAATGAACTCAATCCGTTTCAATCCTACCTGTACCTATAAATAAGCGCAGTTCAGTGCATTGATTCACTTGTTCTCGTCGCTTCAAGATGTGGACCGATGTGCAATCTTCTACGCTTGTGTCTTCCATGATGTTCCGGACGGACATACCTATGTATGTCCGATCCAAGTGGACCGTTGTCCACAGGACAAACACCAGCCTGTGGATACGTAGGATCTACGTAGAAAGACAAGGATGCCTCAAAAGGGTCCTGATTTACGGTCCTACAGTGAAACGCAGCCTTAGGACAAGAAGAAGACCAATGCGGTGCCCTTTATGTTAATGGATACATTAACATAAACCCAAAGGCCCTTTTCAGGGCCAGCCATATTTCTCAAAAAGAGAATGACTTTATTCAATTGCCTACCCCTTTTTTAAATTTAAATTTAAATTTAAATTTAAAAAAAAATTAAAAAAAAAATCCCATGTTCAATTCCCCTTGAGGCTAGAGTGGCCCAGGGTTTTTTCTCCATGTTCAATTCCCCTTGAGGCTAGAGTAGCCCAAGACTATTTCCCATGTTAAATTCCCCTTGAGGCTAGAGTGGCCCACGATTTTTCTCCATGTTAAATTTCCATTGAGGCTATAGTGTCCCAGGGGTCTCTGTAATGCTAATTCCCATTGAGGCTACGGTATCCCCATTTACTACTTACGTATTACCAATTCATTTTCGTATGTGTGAATAAAGTACAGCAAGATTAATCATAGATACTTTAAATTATATCCGATCTCACAACTTTGGAACTACAGTACTCACTCACACCTAAGCACTTTACATGTAATGTATCGCCATCTCTGTAGGTGTCATGAATTGCCTAATATATGAGAGAGAGAGAGAGAGAGAGAGAGAGAGAGAGAGAGAGAGAGAGAGAGAGAGAGAATGCAGACTTGTGACAGAACTCCTACAAGTATTTATTTCCTTTGGTAATTTTTTTCTTCTTCTTCTATTCTTGAAATATTATTTCAGTTCCAGGTCTGGAATTGCATTCCCAAGGACGCGGAAACGTTGTTAAAGAGGTCACTGGAGCAGAGTTTTTGAATGGAGATGATTTACATACTTCCTGAATTGACTGTACATATGTTATAAAACTGCTAATAGTTTACAGCCATAAAAGCTCCATTACATTTCCTTGATACGTGTATTTTGATTTTGGGTCATATGATGTTTTAGAAAGAAGTAATAAACTATTGAAAACAGCTAAATTGAATTTCCTGTCTACTCATTTTAAAGTGTTTGAAAACATGACACATCTAAGTACATAGCACTAGATACACCAAAGGTAGGCATATATTTAATTGTGGTAAATTCGTTAACAGACACATTAGCGAAACTTCAAGAATGAGCAGTTCGAGTTGTTATGAGGGTGAGAGTCAGTGATCATAGTGAAATGTATAGATAGGAGGATATATTTTGCTTTTGGCTTTCGTACATTCTGTAAAATTAAAATGATAAATTTCCATTCTTTCAAATTCAAAACAATATCAATCTCTCCCGCCGCGCCTTTCACTAGCGAAAATACCATGGATTATCATATACTCAGCTTGGTGTATATGAGTGTGATCAAATCTAGTTTGTCCAGAGTTTGGTGTATATGAGTGTGGTCAAATCTAGTTTGTACACAGCTTGGTATATATGAGTGTGTTCAAATCTAGTTTGTACACAGTTTGGTGTATATGAGTTATCATATCTAGTTTGTACACAGTTTGGTGTATAAGAGTTATCATATCTAGTTTGTACACAGTTTGGTGTATACGAGTGTGGTCAAATCTAGTTTGTACACAGTTTGGTGTATACGAGTGTAGTCAAATCTAATTTGTACACAGCTTGGTGTATACGAATGTGGTCAAATCTAGTTTGCACACAGTTTGGTGTATATGAGTGTGGTCAAATCTAGTTTGTACACAGCTTGGTGTATATGAGTGTGGTCAAAACTAGTTTGCACACAGCTTGGTGTATATGAGTGGTCAAATCGAGTTTGTACACAGTTTGATGTATATGAGTGTGGTCAAGTCGAGTTTGTACACAGCTTGGTGTATATGAGTGTGGTTAAATCTAGTTTGTACACAGTTTGGTGTATACGAGCGTGATCAAATCTAGTTGGTACACAGTTTGGTGTATATGAGTGTGGTCAAATCTAGTTTGTACACAGCTTGGTGTATATGAGTGTGGTCAAATCTAGTTTGTACACAGTTTGGTGTATATGAGTGTGATCAAATCTAGTTGGTACACAGTTTGGTGTATATGAGTGTGGTCAAATCTAATTTGTACATAGCTTGGTGTATACGAGTGTGGTCAAATCTAGTTTGTACACAGTTTGGTGTATACGAATGTGGTCAACTCTAGTTTGCACACAGTTTGGTGTATATGAGTGTGGTCAAATCTAGTTTGTACACAGTTTGGTGTATATGAGTGTGGTCAAATCTAGTTTGTACACAGTTTGGTGTATATGAGTGTGGTCAAAACTAGTTTGCACACAGTTTGGTGTATATGAGTGTGGTCAAATCTAGTTTGTACACAGCTTGGTGTACATGAGTGTGGTTAAATCTAGTTTGTACACAGCTTGGTGTATACGAGTGTGGTCAAATCTAATTTGTACACAGCTTGGTGTATACGAATGTGGTCAAATCGAGTTTGTACACAGTTTGGTGTATATGAGTGTGGTCAAAACTAGTTTGCACACAGTTTGGTGTATATGAGTGTGGTCAAATCTAGTTTGTACACAGTTTGGTGTATATGAGTGTGATCAAATCTAGTTGGTACACAGTTTGGTGTATATGAGTGTGGTCAAATCTAATTTGTACATAGCTTGGTGTATACGAGTGTGGTCAAAACTAGTTTGCACACAGTTTGGTGTATATGAGTGTGGTCAAATCTAGTTTGTACACAGCTTGGTGTACATGAGTGTGGTTAAATCTAGTTTGTACAAAGCTTGGTGTATACGAGTGTGGTCAAATCTAGTTTGTACACAGTTTGGTGTATATAAGTGTGGTCAAAACTAGTTTGCACACAGTTTGGTGTATATGAGTGTGGTCAAATCTAGTTTGTACACAGTTTGGTGTACATGAGTGTGGTTAAATCTTGTTTGTACACATCTTGGTGTATACGAGTGTGGTCAAAACTAGTTTGCACACAGCTTGGTGTATTTGAGTGTGGTCAAATCTAGTTTGTACACAGCTTGGTGTATATGAGTGTGGTCAAAACTAGTTTGCACACAGCTTGGTGTATATGAGTGTGGTCAAATCGAGTTTGTACACAGTTTGGTGTATATGAGTGTGGTCAAGTCGAGTTTGTACACAGCTTGGTGTATATGAGTGTGGTCAAATCTAGTTTGTACACAGTTTGGTGTATACGAGCTTGATCAAATCTAGTTGGTACACAGTTTGGTGTATATGAGTGTGGTTGAATCTAGTTTGTACACAGCTTGGTGTATATGAGTGTGGTCAAATCTAGTTTGTACACAGTTTGGTGTATATGAGTGTGATCAAATCTAGTTGGTACAGAGTTTGGTGTATATGAGTGTGGTCAAATCTAATTTGTACATAGCTTGGTGTATACGAGTGTGGTGAAATCTAGTTTGTACACAGTTTGGTGTATATGAATGTGGTCAAATCAAGCTTGCACACAGTTTGGTGTATATGAGTGTGGTCAAATCTAGTTTGTACACAGCTTGGTGTATATGAGTGTGTTCAAATCTAGTTTGTACACAGTTTGGTGTATAAGAGTTATCATATCTAGTGTGTACACAGTTTGGTGTATAAGAGTTATCATATCTAGTTTGTACACAGTTTGGTGTATACGAGTGTGGTCAAATCTAGTTTGTACACAGTTTGGTGTATACGAGTGTAGTCAAATCTAATTTGTACACAGCTTGGTGTATACGAATGTGGTCAAATCTAGTTTGCACACAGTTTGGTGTATATGAGTGTGGTCAAATCTAGTTTGTACACAGCTTGGTGTATATGAGTGTGGTCAAAACTAGTTTGCACACAGCTTGGTGTATATGAGTGGTCAAATCGAGTTTGTACACAGTTTGATGTATATGAGTGTGGTCAAGTCGAGTTTGTACACAGCTTGGTGTATATGAGTGTGGTTAAATCTAGTTTGTACACAGTTTGGTGTATACGAGCGTGATCAAATCTAGTTGGTACACAGTTTGGTGTATATGAGTGTGGTCAAATCTAGTTTGTACACAGCTTGGTGTATATGAGTGTGGTCAAATCTAGTTTGTACACAGTTTGGTGTATATGAGTGTGATCAAATCTAGTTGGTACACAGTTTGGTGTATATGAGTGTGGTCAAATCTAATTTGTACATAGCTTGGTGTATACGAGTGTGGTCAAATCTAGTTTGTACACAGTTTGGTGTATACGAATGTGGTCAACTCTAGTTTGCACACAGTTTGGTGTATATGAGTGTGGTCAAATCTAGTTTGTACACAGTTTGGTGTATATGAATGTGGTCAAATCAAGCTTGCACACAGTTTGGTGTATATGAGTGTGGTCAAATCTAGTTTGTACACAGCTTGGTGTATATGAGTGTGTTCAAATCTAGTTTGTACACAGTTTGGTGTATAAGAGTTATCATATCTAGTGTGTACACAGTTTGGTGTATAAGAGTTATCATATCTAGTTTGTACACTGTTTGGTGTATACGAGTGTGGTCAAATCTAGTTTGTACACAGTTTGGTGTATACGAGTGTAGTCAAATCTAATTTGTACACAGCTTGGTGTATACGAATGTGGTCAAATCTAGTTTGGTGTATATGAGTGTGGTCAAATCTAGTTTGTACACAGTTTTGGTGTATATGAGTGTGGTCAAATCTGGTTTGTACACAGTTTGGTGTATATGAGTGTGGTCATATCTAGTTTGTACTGTTTGGTGTATATGAGTGTGATCAAATCTAGTTTGTACACAGTTTGGTGTATATGAGTGTGGTCAAATCTAGTCTGTACACAGCTTGATGTATATGAGTGTGGTCAAGTCGAGTGTGTACCCAGTTTGGTGTATATGAGTGTGATCAAATCTAGTTTGTACACAGTTTGGTGTATATGAGTGTGGTCAAATCTAGTTTGTACATAGTTTGGTGTATATGAGTGTGTTCAAATCTAGTTTGTACACAGTTTGGTATATAAGAGTTATCATATCTAGTTTGTACACAGTTTGGTATATACGAGTGTGGTCAAATCTAATTTGTACATAGCTTGGTGTATACGAGTGTGGTCAAATCTAGTTCGTACACATCTTGGTGTATATGAGTGTGGTCAAAACTAGTTTGCACACAGTTTGGTGTATATGAATGCGATCAAATCTAGTTTGTACACAGTTTGGTGTATATGAGTGTGGTCATATCTAGTTTGTACACAGTTTGGTGTATATGAGTGTTGTCAAATCTAGTTCGTACATAGTTTGGTGTATATGAGTGTGTTCAAATCTAGTTTGTACACAGTTTGGTGTACAAGAGTTATCATATCTAGTTTGTGCACAGTTTGGTGTATACGAGTGTGGTCAAATCTAATTCAAGTTCAGCATCATCTATAATTAATCTTGTACAACGAAGTTATGATGAAGTCGTGTCAGAATGTCTGCAAGTCTCCCAAACCGAGGAAGTAATTAAAGTCGGTCTCTTCTGTTCCCTTGTAAGATTAACATATGCTGAAAATCTGGTCCAGGTTGTTGATCAAGTGGGATAAGAAGGACAAACGTCAGGAGATCAAAGGTGGAAAAGTAATCAGTGGAGGCTCTTAAGGCCGAATCTTACCCGTGCCATCAGATAATGCAGAACAGATGACAGCTCGGGAGAACAACTATCGTACACATAGCCCATTTCCGTTGCGACCGGCCTAGGGCATACACTAGGGATCGTGAAGAGCCAAAACATCAATATTGTGGGCTCGATCACTAACAGCTCGACTTCAGTACGTCGAACTCGACTTTTGCAGACATGTGCAGGGACCAGTCTAATCATTATACCACCTCGAGACACTCATTCGGCACGATTCTACAAATTGTTTCTCAAGACTCAATAGATGTCGTTCGCAAATTCTCTACACTCTGCCACTAGAAGAGACTCTTTACTCAGCGATTGTCTCAAAGTCACGGTTTCTAATTTAGAGCGTTCTACGAGTTTAGTGAGCGACATACCTAATAACTCTTCGCCAGCTAAGTCTCAAAGCATTACAAGAGACCTAAGCTTCACCGCATGCAACCTTTCATCCACTTGGTTTTGCATGAACACTTGGCATCTTAAGCTAGCGGAAACGATATATACTGTACAGATGTGTGATTAGATGCAGCTCATAAAATAATCCAATCAGATCCCTTTTTACCTTAAAATTAAGAGATTTTTAACATGCACGGTACACAAAAACACGTGTCTCCCATACGTTTAATAAATTTAAACGTTTTATACAACTTTTAATTTCGAATCAGTGCATGTGGACATTATAAAAATTGCATGATTGAATAGCTATTAGGTCATGTGATAAGCATGTCTTTGTTTAATTGATTTCAACTGGTTTGGGTAGGGACTTGCTTATCCACAAAATGATCTTTATTCTAAACACTGTTTCCGATGCTAAAGATGCCAAGATTGATGTGGAGTAAATTGAATCGACGACCCTTGGCTAGCGAAAATGCGAACAAGATCCAGTATGTTAATTAGGTACCTGTTTATTTATCGCTCTGACAGGATTTTTCAAGGAGTAAAATCACGGTTTCAAATTGGTTAAACGAAAATACATTTATAAATCGAAGTAATGTTAACTTATCAGACGGAACTAATTTAGGCACAATTGTGAGTTATATCGATGGTGAGTCACCGCAGTTTACTCATTTAAGTTCTTCAATGATCGCGTACGATTCGATAAATCTATTATCGATGCTAAATAGAGTTTTCAAGTTTGCTGTGAGAGTTGCTACTGATTCGTTTTATATCAGAAAGAATACAGGATTGCTAGAACAACTACATACCAGGACCGCAATAATTATATCCAAGAAGGTGTTTTTCTCCAGGGTATTTAGCCCATGGAGTTCCTGGTAATTTTCGTAATGACGTAGCTATATCACTACCAGACATTTTATGTCTTGACTGTGTAAGGAAGATAAACTGTTATTTTTTTGTACCACATTTAACACATTTACCTGTAAGTGCATGCTTTTTATTTTTTTAAAAATTAATGTTGCTAGCCCATGAATGGATGTAAATGCTCTACATCGAACACAATATAGATCCATATTATTTATTATATTTGTACAACATGGTTGTCATTGATTTCTCAGCTTCACGAAAATAAAAACCAGTCAAACATCATCCAGCGCTACCAAATTCTATCAGAATAATAATAGGTCCATCTGGGTCTGGTAAAACGCAATAATTACTTAATTTGATAACGAGATGGCTCATGTGGGTTAAGTATTTAGTAGCCCATTTATTTTTATTTTTAGAATGGCTCCACAGAGAAAAGCCTCCAAGGGGGTACAGATGGTGGTAGACTCTATGAATACTGCACGCAAAAGAGAGCCTCCGCGACCTAAAGGTTCAAAGGAAATACATCACGTAGTGGACACCAGGAATGTCAGGCTTAGAAGAACTTCCTAAGCTCCAGCTCCTGGCACTTTTTCATCCCTTGATGTGGAGGGGATAAAACATAACAAAAGAGGTAACTGATACCATCAAGGCCCACGTGGATGACCAATTGGCCAACATTTTCTGCACCTTGCAACAGATGCTTCAACCAGCTGCTTAAAAATCACCTGCGTAGAGATGGCAACGTCATCATTGGTGGGAGATACACTGATAGGTAATGCTACTTTGTGCACCCCTATAAATGTTCCCAGTCAGTCGGCACAGCCATGTCTAAACCAATCCACATTTGTTAGTGTATGCACTCAGATCACAGCTGTTATCCCTATAAAGGTCAAACAACTCATTTATGAAGACCAGTACATTCATTTAGCTATGCTTCTTCCTGATAGGAGTGAGAAGACCTAAAAGATGCAGATTGATATTAACCAGGCTTCTCCTGAAATTAAACCGGTCCCTAGTCAGAAGAAAACCCCTCTTTCTCTTACTCTGTGGCTTTTTTCTTGGAATAGGTTAGTAGCAATTCTTGCAGAAAAACAGTATCAATTGCATGTTTTGTCGCAACATATGGAGACAGTAATGACAATTTCCACCAAAAAAAGGCCGACTGGGGCACAATACACTAAGAGTCGGTTGTATAATTGTAAGGGATTGCACAATCTCAACATCAAAATTCCCCAAGAGTTAAATTTCCGGGGGGGGGGGGCTACTTCCTTTATCATAAAAGTAAAAACTGTACAGCTGGTTCGGCCTGCTCATTCCAACACAAATGTTTCAATTGTTTTTGGAAACCACCCCTTTATATCATGCAGGTAGAATGTAATGCAGACATTCAAGGTCATGCCACGTTACTCCCAAAAGTTGGAATTACAAAATAAGCCTTTGCTTTTTCGTGGGACCGCAAAATCTGTAGCAAACCGCCCACAAAAAGGAATTGAACTCGCCCTATCGGGCCCCCGTATACAATTCAAGTAAGGCGTTACCTACGCCAATTGTACCACATCGACTTCGATTTTGGTTGCAGGGTTTCGAACCCCTCTCAACACATTAATTAATGGTTTCACTCGGGGTTTTGACATCTGTCATTGTGTGGGTCCATATCGACATCGGGTTGTGACAACTTGCCATCGGCTGAAGCACAACCAGAAATTGTTGACGCCAAACTCCAAAAGGAATTGACACTTGGCAAAATTTCGGGCCTTACAATTGTAGTCATTTCGATGCTGATATCAAGGCCTTAGTTCATATCATCAATAAGCAATCGCGCAGGGAATCTGACATTATGTATTTGATTTGGCGACTGGTCCTCACCTTCCTCTACTACAATTTTTGTTCCGTGCTCGTGACGTCCCTGGTCTTCAAAACGATTTAGCGGATGCTCTTTCTCGCCAACAGGTGCACAGATTCATCAAGCTCTCACCTTGTGCAGAGGAAATCACAGAACAGGTCCGGAACTACCTACATTAACAGACTGGGAGTGATATTAACCATGTTAGTACAAAGTGCTCTTTCTCCATATTCGGTAGAAGCTTTCAGGCACAGTTGGAAACATTACATCGATTTTTCAACTGCTTTAAAACTCCACAGTACTTTCCAGGTTTCAAGTACCAATTTGGCACTTTTTATCTCGTATCTTTTTCAAAAACACTATGCACCATCAACCATATCTACTTATGTCTCTGCTATTAGCTATGTGCACAAAGTGAAAAATTTCCCTGATCCAGCCAATTCCTTACTTATTGAAAAACTACTGCAAGCGCTTCGTAAACATTTACCGTACACAGATGCCAGACTACCAAATGATAAACGTATGCTACAAAAACTCGTTCTAGTCCTGCCGACATTTACCACAATGCTTTTCATGTGGCTCTATTTAAGTCTATGTTTTGTCTTGCATTTCATGCTTTTCTGCCGGTAGGGGAAATGATCGTTAGACAGCCTGGTTGCCACAATCTAAACTTGCTTCATTTCTCTCAGGTTAGGATGGTTTAGTTGTCCAGTTTACACATGACAAACATTCCAATGGTATCCTTTTTCGCCTAAGTGTCGTACCCCAAAAAGTAGATGACCGGTAACCTGTCCACGCGCTTCGCCATTATTTACAACTGTGGAGATGTCAGGCGTGAACACTCTTCCTTACCTCTGGAGGGTTGCCCATAACTAGGCAAGAGTTCAACCAAGCCCTGTGCACAGCGCTTCTGAAATGCGGTTTTAACCCTCAATTATTCAAAAGTCATAGTTTTAGGATAGCAACAGAGGGTGCTAGGCAGGGTCTCTCAGCCAGTCTAATTCGGGTATTGGGTCGGTCGAGGTCTGATGCCTTTAAGAAATATATACGCCTAAGCGATAGAATTTCCAATCTTTGATTTAGCCCTGACTTCCTTTGGTGTACACGTCATCATATCACTTCCTACTGAGATGTTCTTCTTTCCAATTCGTCTTCTAGGTCTCGTAGGTGCACAGACCGATACTGCCGCCCACATCATACGGGCACTGCTCTTCATATGGGTTCATTAAAGAGCATTTCACTTCACATGGGTTCATTGAAGGTGTGACCATCTTGCAAAAATATTCCTCCAGTTGCGTTCTGCCACATGTCATACACCCTAATCTATACTAAAGTCACTAATAGTGGCCTGCAGCAACAATCACGTAGTATGTTATTATTTCTTTCCTGATGCTGAATTCTAACAACGTTCACCTTTCAGTGTCGTTCTTGATTGAATTATCTGTCTCCTCATTCTTGCTGTACCTCGGACTATAAACAAACACCTAACACACACACACACACACACATACACATATATATATATATATATATATATATATATATATATATATATATATATATATATATATATATATATATATATATATATATATATATATATATATATATATATATATATATATACTGTGTTCTTTGTGTATTATTGTTTTATATGTCAACACGTTAAGATATCACTTTCCGTGAATTTGATTGGTCCAGTAACGTCAATGATAAACCTTGCACAGTATTCCCATTATTGACTGGCAGCGATCGTTGAAAATTGTCTTTGCCACACCTTCTTGGACAAGTTTATTTTACTCTAGATATCAACTATATGGAAACCATTAATCCGTTAGGATGCTGGAAACCAGATCAGTCAACAGTCACGAAAACCCCGCACAGTAGTAATCACGTTGGTTGGTTGGTTGGTTGGTTGGTAAACGTTAGAACAGTAGCGGAAAATGTCGGAGAAGTGGGAAAATCCGTCACCTTGTTCAACGCGAATATGCAAGAAAGAACCTGCAACAGCGGATTTAATGCAGACTGTCCCTTTTACATTATTGTTCAAAACGGTATGGATCATGCACCCCGATCACATTAGAAGCAAGTATTTAAATAACATCCTATAGGAGTAGTTAAACTAACTTCTCTTATCAAAAGAATATCAACAAACGCTAGGCTCTCAAATGACTAAAAGGTATCTAATCACAGCATTCCTCCAGTCAAATAATGCAATATCCTGACACAAAACCATTTAGTCTGTAAATATGAATTCCAAGACAGTCATATATATATATATATATATATATATATATATATATATATATATATATATATATATATATATATATATATATAACTAAAAGCATCCTATACTTTCTAACCGTACTCAGTACGACATCGCTTCACTCTCATCCTCGCACCATATAGATTCGTGCGCCGTATGTGATCTTGTTAGAAGGTCGTCTAAAAGAAGCGTTACGATGGTTTGTTTTCGCGGCACATCAGTTACTTCAAGGTATCATTCACATTCCGCATCAAGCAAAATGTTTCTTGACAATCATAAAATATCACTGTCACAACTAGCTGATAGAAGAATCGACACTCAAGCCAAAAAAGAATCATCCTGAATCCAGGTGGAAGTTCATCTTTGGGATGTGTCATTATTCTTTCACTTCACTCTTAAAAACATACCTAACAGACAGCAGACACAAAAGATAAAAGAGACAGCAAGTTCACATTCTAAAAATAAGAAGGAATACTTAAAGAAAACTACTTCTTCAGCGAAGTGAGGTATGGCCGATAGATCTCGCGAATACTAAAAAAAAATCGATCTGTTTAATGTGTCCCCTGTCTCTTCTACCCCTCTTCAGTTAAGTATGATGACATCTAAAATTGCTGTTCCTCCAAAACTAATGCAGAAATGGAAACCAGTTTCTAAGGGGACTTATACTACTCCAGCGATTTCGTCTTCAACTACCTTAGCTGCTGAGGCAGACATCAAATAATGGCATCTCCTACGACAAAGAACAAAACAGAACAGGTGTGTTACAAAGTTTGCTAGAGTCATACACTCAAGAACTAGCAAGATTTAGTACGTTGGAAACATCAGTGTTACTTGAAGTAAAATTGGTGCAACGTTAAAAAAACATCGGTCGAGACGAATTCGTATATAAAATATGTGTTGGACAAGATTCGCATGTTTTCCTCCTCAATAAACATTTCACAAAGTTCACACCATCGTCATTGACAATGTTCAAACAATCCTTCCAAAAGAGAGAAAAGGGTCCTTGTATTCGTTTAGCTATACAGTGAGATGTTTTGACGATACTCGCTAAATCCAATGCTCCAGTGCGTAAACAAATAATTCAAAACGCACCAAAATATATCATCGATACCGTGTGTGAACGTAGTATAAATGATTTGAATGTAACAATAAAAGAAATTGCGTTTAAGGCAACATCGTCAAGTTCTTCGACAAATGGTGAAAAACAAATGCCAATCAATCAAACGAAAGCAATACTCGTTCAAAGAGGAGGATATCAAACCACTCTAATTGGACCGTTTTTAAACGTGTTGCTCCATTGCTACGATCAATCACTGGACCTCACTGAATTTGAGTGACAATGAGATAAAGAAAATAAAAACATACTTTTCTGGAAGGACGTCACACTTATTTCTAGGATGTTCTGGAAGGACGAAAATTAACTTTAGTTCCTTATAAAGGATGGACTGAACTCCATCGTTGGTGAGATTGGTGCAACATTTACCTCCTAAATCTCATTTTACAGAGATGTCACAGTTGCAAATAAAATTACAGTCATTAGTCGATCGAACAGATTAGCCAGAAACAAAAATCAATGCGAAGGTACAGAAAATGATTACAACGATATTAACTGTTTCACCAGACAAAATAAGTAAACTTTGAAAGATTTCAAGAATGCTACTAAAAGCGAAGAAAATCAAAAGTATCAAAGAGGATGATAGACGCAACGATAGAGATGGAACAGATAAAGAAACAATTGTTGCATTTCAAAATCCAACTTCTCAAACACATAGTGTGGCAGCATAATTCTTACACTTACCCTACTCCGACACAAAACAAAATGAAACCTTGGGTCAAAAAGACGCAACGACAGGGATATGGAAGATACGTCAAGAGCACATATATCGATGCTTCAGAGGTGTAAAAACCTTAGATTGCGGGTGATAATGCTTCATACTATATTTATCAACCTCAAGAAGAAATCAAACAAGATCGTAATTTACTAATGATGGATCGTTTACACTAAAACATGTGATTGCAAAAGAAGTAATTGTTGAATATCTGAGACTGAATCGAATTAGTACCGTGTTCCATTTGATTGCGAATGCTAACGAGTACAGAACAAGCACAATTTACTCTATGTACGACGTGTGAAGGTCTAACTTAAATAGGAAACGACATCAGTCAGACTATGAGCAGAACAATGTCTAGTTATCCTCTACGACGAGCGGAACTTGAAGCTACCACCATTACCTCTAGACACCAATCCAAACTCGAATATTATGTCTTCCTATGTCAACAGCCAAAACGTTAGCACATTGGCATCATCAGCAGTGCAGCCCTCAACGGAGTTATCACTCACTCATTTTGTATAACAATTATGCAGAACAATATGCTTTATAAGAATTTTATTTCATTCCAGAAAAACACATCTACGAAAACATGACCACCCTAAATTAGTATTAGGCTATCTCTGTGTGGAACTTTCGTTTGCAGTAGCTATGGTGAACGTCTTGTATCCGAAATTCGATAATACTCTAGAAATCAACAGTTGGAGAGAAATGATCTTAGACTATTCAAAACATGGAAAACAAAGCTATGGAGATAGGTGAGTGAGAATGGGAGTTTCTTTCCTGAACAGAGGTTACATAACAAATGAACAAGAAAATGAGAGTCTTGATGCCGTCGTGGTCTGAAAAAGAACAACATTTACTCTCTTGCTTTGCTCGCCACTGAACTGAAAGAATGATACTTCTGAGCAGAGGGTATTACAATGGTTGTCCAATAGAGCATCCTAGCCAAGTGCAACACGAAAAATATTAACGATGAGTCAAGAAGATCAGTTGGAAGAGTATCTGAAAGAAGTATAGTCAATCATTTCAGAATAGAAGATTTAAAATTACTGTTATTAAGAAATACGTGACCATTACCTGCTTCCTTGCACTTCTTTGGAGACGAAACGCATTAAAGCTCTCTTGGAAAGGAGTACCGAGGCTTCATTTTCACAGACTTAATTGACAGGAAAATGTGAATTTTGAATGCATTGCTTAGCATTATCTTTGAAGAAGGAATAAATGGAAATTGCACTACCTTCCGATTCAGAGTTCGTACAAATCTTCTTTGAATCCAGTGTTGTATGTTAAAGATGAATTTCGTTCTAGAAAACCTAATAATATTCGAGCTAATTTCATCAAAACAGACGACAGTCCTAGCTCAGAAATCCATTAGGTAGCCGTCTACTTTCCCGATGACTACAGTCTGGAATATTTAGAGTCTTGAGGATTGCCTTTTCTGTAAGATGATTTTATCTGCTTTATGAGAATAAATACTGTATTCTCTCAATTCAATGACGCGAGATTACAAGGATCATAATCGATAATGCGTGAATAAAACTGTATTTTTTCTTCATTCACGGATTGTTGGAGTTCCATTAGATATATACTGATTTGTTTTAGATGTGCTTTCTCTATATCAAGAAGACAATACTAACCCTAATTCTCCTTCTTCATTTGAGGATATTTTAGATAACAAGGCTTATTATAAAAATGTTCACTTATAAAATATGGTGTTTGTTTTTCCTTTTCATGCAAAAATCTTTACGACATGCTCAATCACATTCTCTCTGCCGAGCTTTAATATTTTTCTGCAGGGATGTTTTCTATCACGTCTGTACCTAAAGCACAAAAGTCCGCTGAGTTAGATACTCTTGTCTCTATATTGGACTCGTTAATGAAGAACAAATGAGTGGAATAGTGCAAGTCTAGGGAGCAAAGTGAGGCAATGTCCTTATTATATAAAACTAAACACCTCCTGGGGCGGGTAAAAAAATAGAGTATTTCAAACAGTCAGATCTGGAAGATGCAGCCATTAAATGCAAGTGTAGCCAAAGCCAAGTGGACCTTCTCATGGGCACCCATTCAGAGGCAGAGATAACATACAATCATTGCCAAAAATATATATGCATGCCTATGATTAAGTATGCCCTTCTCTGTTCGCAGCCAAATAAAAAACTTAAAACTGTTGCCCATTTTATGTCTTTGGGTGTAATGTGTATGTAAACACTACTACTTTTGTTTATAAGTGATAGTGTGTTGATGATATATCAAAAATAGATGTTGGATAGTAATAAAATACTAGGTGTTGTATGTTAATCAAACATAGGTGTTGGATTGTACCTTAGATTCTGGTGTTAGATAATACTAAAAACTACAGGTGTTAGTACTCAGAAAATGGGTTGTTATATAATACTTAAAACATCAGATGTTGGATAGTAATCAAAACGTCGGTTGTTAGATACTATATGTATTATATACTTCCTTTATGCCCAAGAACGACCCACAGTGTTAAACATATGGACATGATTTACAAAAGATTTTCAGTTTGACCCCAGAATGACATACAATGTTAATCTTATTTATATTTTTAACATAGTATTTACCGCTTTTCCTCTGCTATGCCCATAATGTTAAATTCCCTTTTGACCACATAATGTCACAATGTTATATTACCCGCCCTAATGTTAAAATATTACATTTCCCGCTAAACAGACGCAAAATGTTAAACCTATGTACATGTTTTACTTAGGATTTCCCGTTAGTCTCCAGATGGCTCCATAATGTAAACCTGCTGCGTAATGTTCATTTCCCTTAGGCCGCAGATCGCCACTTATATTACTAATGGTAAACTAGCACGCCTGACGGAACTCACAGTATTATATAATGTAAGAGTGACAAAGGTCGGAGGGTAAAAACACAAAGTTTATGACGAAGCGTCATGCCTTCAGCGATTGTTATATTCTGTGACCACTTTTGGCTGTCATTTTTCCACTTCATGCTTCTACGACGTCTATCTGACATTGCATTACCGCCCGTCATTGTCGTTTTAAGCGATTTTGAATGTCTGTTCATGGATGTACCTGTTCATTAATGTAACATCACAGGTGGAACAAATTTTGTCTGAAGCTTACAAATTTAATTATGATCTTTATAGATGCAAACTGGATATATGACGTTAGCTCTAGACCTATTTTAATTACTCTACATGTGTACACTCGTTCAACAGTGACATTAATTCAATAGCATATAAGACAACGGAATCTTGACGTCCATGTATGTCCAAATTCTAGTCTCGCTTTGTGAGCGTACCTGCTCTTCTATGCACAGAGGAATCTTGCAGACAAGACAGCCCAGACAGTAAACACATACTGGGCTAAGTGCCTCCAACGTCCGCCCAAAGTATCTAAATGACGTTTGTCCCAGGACTTTCGTTGTAGTACGTTTTCTTCAAAATCAGATGCTTAAAAGTAGCTCTTAAATCTCAAGAGCTTCCGTAGGTTTCGCCCCCCGCCCCCCCCCACCTCTGGGGAGGGTGTTTTCTATCTACTTATTTACTCTCCTCAAAGCGATATTTCTGAATCCACGCCTGTAACTACATATTACAAGAAGGGATCTAGCTTGCTACATCACTGCAACATTTTGTTTCATAGTACGCCATTTATAATCTGTTGAAGTGCATTATTAGCTTCCAGCATTTACAACCCGGATAATTGCCACTATGAGAAACTAAGAAAAAGTATTTACATCATAAGGAAAGGTGCTGAGAAGTATCTATGGGCCCAACGGTACGTCAGAACAATTTAAGCCATTCAGCGCCGCCGATTAAAGTATAAGTTTTAAAAATGTAAATAAAAAGTATTAGAGAACAATATAAAAAACCGTATATTGTCAGAAAAGGCGTGGCTGTAAAAAAAATGTCCTGTCAGCTATTGAGAGTGACATATCATCCCTCACATAAACACATAGCAAACAATTTGATCGAACCAGGGTCGGTTCCAGGAATATTGTTTAAAAGGGATGTAAACAAGAAGACGTGGGGAGGGGGGCGGGCGATTTCCCCGAAGGCTTCTGCATTTGACGCTTGTTGAGAATTTAATTTAAAGCATCTAAATGTAAAAAAAATAGTCTAGTCGTTTTACGCTAATTTTTTGTGGGGCTGGATTTGGGACAAATGGCAGACTATCGGCTTTGGCCTCCTTCCACCACCTCTGCTCTAATCAAAAGTAGAAAGATAATCTTTGAACTGGAGAATATGGTTATAAAGCAGCCTTTTTTGTGTTGTTGTATTGAACAAAAGTGGCTGCATCACTGAGACAAACAGCCTTCTGTCGGATAAAATGTTTCATACAAAACTAGACGAAGATTTGAAAGAATACACGCAAGTAGTGAAGGAGGTCACCCTAGCCTCAATGGGAATTAGCATTACAGGACCCCCTGGGTCACTCTAGCCTCAATGGAAATTTAACATGGGAGAAAACCCTGGGTCACTGTAGCCTCAAGGGGAATTGAACATGGGAAAAAGTCTTGGGTCACTCTAGCCTCAAGGGGAATTGAACATGGGGAAAATAGTCTTGGGTAACTCTAGTCTCAAGGGGTCTATGAAAAGGGAACAGGCGAAAATTGAAACAGGGAGGGGTCTCTATTTAAAAAAAATAAATAAAAAAATAAAAAAGGGGTACGCAATTGAAAGTCAATCTCTTTTCGAGACCTATGAGTGGCCCTGAAAAGGGCCTTTGGGTTTATGTTAATATGCCCTTAACATAAAGGGCATCTGCGGCATCTTCTTGTCCTCAAGCTGCGTCTTACTGTAGGGCCATAAATCAGAGTCCTCTTGAGGCATCCTTGTCTTTCCACATAGACTCCTCGTATCCATAGACTAGTGTCTGACTTGTGGACAACTGTCCACTTGGATCGGACATACATTAGCATGTCCGTCCTAAACATCATTGAAGAAACAAGGGTGGATGATTCGACTGTGGTCCACATCTTGAGGCGCCGAGAACAGGTGAATCAATGCAGTGAACTGCGCTTATTTATAGGTAGAGGAAGGATTGAAACGGATTGAGTTCACTGACCAATCCAAACACGCGTTACAAAATTCAGTCAGCCCACGTCCAATCGGAAGAGAGCAGTCTGTGACGTCAAGTGGTCTATATAGATTCGCTAGCGACTGTGTGTAGTCAATCCATGTGACAGTTTTTTCAACATGACGGAAACTCAGAAAACGATCCATTGGGGTGCACCAGCAGTGGAGACCGCCGAAGGGAACCCGGACTTACTTTCAGAAGAGGTGAATTGGGATTTTGTGGATTTTCTTACCTCGCAAGAATTTGTTCCGGAACCGCACGTGGAGAATTTTAGACAGACAGAAAGAAGAATTGGAGAAATTTATACAACAGCAAAAGGAAGCGGAACAAGCTTTTCTCCTACAGAAACAACAGCAAGAAGAAGAGGTAAGAAAAAAACAGCAACAAGAAGAAGCAGCAGCAAAGAAACAAGGGTGTGAAAATCAAACGGTACTGTTAGACATTTTAGCGGAGTTAAGAAGTCTGAAACAAATGTATCAGACTTCTTTATTACGACCGAAGAGAATACGACCTTCCCGAGCTAAACACGCCAACCCTGTGACTAAGCCTACCGTGCCACCCTTAGTGATTTCAACCAAATCATCATCATCAACAGTACGCAGTCCAGAAGTAGGCTTTGGCCGTGGCAAAGGCTTAAGGCAGTTAAAGTTGATTGCTTAAACTCACCCCTACACCAAAAACCAAAGGCCCTTTTCAGGGCCACCCACGTGTCTCGAAAAGAGATAGACTTTCAATTGCCAACATCCATTCAAACTAAAAAACAACCCATTTTACCCCTATAGTACGTGTGTATGAGTGTGTGTGAGTGTACGTTCTTATTTTAAAATCAAAACCCAAAGACACTTACCTTTTTTACCTAATTTATTCTTTTATCAATATTTACAATTCAATTCACAATTCACAACCCAATAACTTTAAAAAGTTCATACACTTCTTCTGTTTCTTTGTTTAGTCTCTCTGTTTTTTCAATTTCTTCACCGTCACAGTCTTTTCCTCCTCTTCCTCCTCACTTTCTTCCCTTCTTCTTTTCTTCTCTTGTTTCTTTTTCTTCACCTGTCTACTTTCTTCCTCTTCTTCTTCCTCTCCAGAATACCTCTCTTCTTTCTCCTCTTGTTTCTTAGGGCAATCTGGAGACCAATGTCCTTTTTCTTGACAATAATAACAGGTATCTTGACTTTTGTCTTTTCTAACCCCTTTTTTCTATTTTGACGGTCTGGACACTCTGAAGACCAATGCCCTTTCTTCTGACAGATATAGCAAGTATCTTGACTTTTATCTCGAAAGGAAGGAGAGTAGTCCGTAGGCTGGTCTGAAGAGAATTTTCTAATGACCCCTCGCAAATCTCTGATGAAACGTTCCATCTGGGTAGTCTCTTCCATCGTCGTGCTCGGTTTGAGAGTGAAATGAATAGTGAAAGGACAAGACACACACCCTTTTATATACGCTGGTCTGCCATGACTATAAATTAGTCCATGGTGTTTAAACTTGAGTCATTTGACGTTTTTCACTCAAGATGAAACGATTCAATTCATTTGAGAAGAAAGAAGAAAGTAAGAGGCAGAAACGTGATCTATCGCCTCGTACCAGAGCTGAAGTCTTGGCACAAATTCATGCCAGTGATTTTGAAGAGGACATGAGAGAACCAGAATCCAAGCCCTCTAAACAAAGTTCGCCACCCTTAGTCAACCCTGAAAGATACTATTCCATTCGAGAGACGGAAAAGCGCTCCTCTAGAAAATTTAGAACCACGGCTTACACCTACACGGTGAAGTTTAAAGATTTCAAGTCCGACGTACCGTTAGAGAAAGCAGAAGGGTTCATCACCGGGGTGTGGGATTCTTTGCTCACCACACTCAAGCGACAATGTCAACCCAAAGAAGACGATCGCTTGAGACTTTCCATACAACACGACGGTTTGAAATCCCCTATCTGGATCGAGTTTAGCACCCCTGCAGAATTGACCGCTTCCAAAGTCATGGACAAGATTCAACACGTACAACAATCCAATGACCAGTTTGACATCACCGATGGAAAAGCCTCACTGGACATGACCCACGTCTCTCCTCCTCAAGGGACTGGACGCAAAAAGATGTTACTGGTGGACGAGCTTCGCAGCACCAAAACAAGTCTCGTTCGAATTCACAACCCTCAAGACCAGATGTGTTTAGCCAGGGCCATCGTGGTGGGACGAACCTATGTTAACAAGAACGACACGGTAGAATGGAAAAGAGCCTGGAAAACTATTTGACAATCGGACCGAGCTAAACAACGAAACGAAGCAGAACTCCTGTTACGACAAGCTGGCTTGCCCAAAGACAAACCCTGTGGCATTCCTGAAATGCAAAAATTGCAAGATGCCTTAGCTCCACGATACAGCTTGAAAGTGCATCCTCAAGAAATGCGTGGGCCTCTGTTGTTTCGAGGTCAAGATTTTAAGGATGGAAAATACATTCACCTTTATCATCACAATGACCATTTCGATACCATTACCACTATCACTGGATTCCTGGGATATGTTTATTACTGTGAGAAATGTGATCATGGTTATAACAATCGAGAACAACACAAGCATTGTGGATTGAAATGCTTAGGATGTTTGGCCTCTCCACCCTGTCTGAGCGAAGGACAAAAACCAGTGCATTGTTTCACTTGTCTGAGCACGTTTGTAAACCCTGCCTGTTACCAACAGCATTTGAAGACGCAAGGTTCACAGAAGAAATGCGCTTGTCAGCTGCTGTGATTGTGCCCCACGTGTGGACAAGGCCTACGTGCCAATAATGCCAAGGCACACGTATGTTCAGGAAAGAAAAAATGTCACATTTGTCACCACATCGTGGACTTGGAACACCAATGCTACGTGCAAAAATACCAACCCCAACCAGAGAAAGAGGATGGACACAAGAAGAAAGGCAATTTCATCTTTTTCGATTTCGAATGCATGCAAGAGACTGGCATTCACGTTTCTAATTTCTGCATGGCTCATCGAGCGTGCGAGAAGTGCATTCAGGAACCTATCTTCAGTCATTGCCCTCACTGCAGCAAGATTCCTGGAGGACGTGAAAAAATCTTTCGGGGACCGAACACGTTAGCCGATTTTGCGCAATGGGTCTTAGACCCCATCGACAAGAGGTGGAGCCAAGAGGACATCGAACGTTACAGAGATTGTCATCGTCATGCCACGGTGATGGCTCACAATTTCTCCGGATACGATGGACAGTTTCTTTTGAGATACTATACGGAACAAGGCACCGAGCGTCCTAAAGTCACTTTGAACGGAGCTAAAATCATTTTCATGCAAGTGGGACAAGTACAGTTTAAAGATTCGATGAGTTACTTGGCCATGCCTTTGAGCCGAATGCCTAAAACGTTTGGAATGACAGAAATGGCTAAAGGGTACTTTCCACACTTTTTCAATACGGAATCCAATCAACACGTCGTTCTACCCCATTTACCTGAGGCTCACTATTACGACCCCGACAACATGCGTACCGAACAACGAGAAGCTTTCTACGCTTGGTACCAGGCTCACGCCTCCGACCCTTTCGACTTTCAGGAAGAAATGTTAAAGTATTGTCGTTCCGACGTGGACATTTTACGACGTTGCTGTGGAAAATTTCGAGAACTGTTCATGGAACACGGAGGGGTCGACCCTTTGAAAGAAGCTTGCACCATTGCCAAAGCGTGTTCCTTAGTGTACAGACAACGATTCATGCCTGAAAACACCGTGGCTGTCATCAGTCCTCAAACGACCAACTATGTCAAACGTCAATACTTTGTCAAAGCCCTAACTGGTTACATTACTTGTGCGACAAGGAAGACAAGTGGATTCAGCATGCCCGCAACGGAGGGCGCGAAAAGACCATCGGAACGCATTCGGTCGATGGTTGGGACTTAGAAAACCCCAAGAGCGTGTACGAGTTTAACGGTTGCTTATTTCACGGATGTCCCGTCTGTTATCCTGACCGTGGCACTAAAAATCAGTTTTTACAACGAACCATGGAAGACTTGTACCAGGCCACTTGTCAGCGACGCCTAAAGTTAGAACAGGAAGGATACCAAGTGGTGGAAATGTGGGAACATGAATACGATCACCGTTTGAAAACCGATCCCGAGTTTAAACGCATCGTGGAAAGTTACCAGTTCATGGACCCCCTGAACCCGAGGGATAGTTTGTACGGAGGAAGGGCCAATGCCACCTGTTTGCTGTACCAAGCCGACGAAGAGAAAGGAGAAGAAATCAAATACTTGGACGTGTGTTCGCTGTATCCCTACGTGTGCAAATATTGTCGCTTTCCTGCAGGGCACCCACAATTGTTCACGGAACACATCGTTCTGAAAAACATTCGACAATACGAAGGCTTGATCAAAGTGCAAAGTTTTGCCTCCCACGGACTTGTACCATCCCGTGTTACCTCACCATTGTCAAGGCAAACTGATGTTTCCTTTGTGCCGTACTTGTGCCGAAACATGCAACCAAGACCAACCTTGCCATCACAGCCAGGAAGAACGCGCCTTGACGGGGACGTGGGTCAGCGTAGAATTGTTCAAAGCTCTGGACATGGGATACCAACTGTTAGAAGTGTACGAAATTTGTCACTTTCCCAAGACACAACAATACCATAAGGGTGACCCCACGCAGAAAGGCATTTTCGCCGACTACGTGGATGACTTTTTGAAACTGAAACAAGAAGCCAGTGGCTATCCTTCCTGGTGTCACACTCCCGAAGACCAAATAAAATTCAAAGAGAAATACTGGGCACAAGAAGGCATCACTTTAGATCACATCGAGAAAAACGAAGGCAGGCGATCGTTTGCCAAAGTGATGTTAAATTGCTTGTGGGGTAAAATGGCACAACGTCCGTGTTTACCGAAGACGGAGTATTTGATAGAACCTTCCCGCTATTTTCAGATGATTCACGACAAAACCAAATTCATGAAACACGTGGACGTCGTTCGCGAGTATTTGATCTTGGTCAATTACGAAGAAGATCTGGACTTTGTACAAGACGACCCTTTTGGAAATGTCATCATTGCGGCTTACGTGACAGCCCATGTTCGCGTAAAATTGTACGAAGCTTTAGAACTGTTAGGGGAACGCGTCCTGTACTTTGACACGGACAGTTGCATTTACATCCATCACCCGAGTCAACAGCACCCTGACATCGAAGGAGACCGTTTAGGAGCCTGGACAGACGAGCATCCCGACGACAAGATTCTAAGTTTCGTCAGTGGCGGTCCAAAAAATTACGGCTACGAATACCGGGACAAACAAGGAGAAGTGCACACGAAGTGTAAAGTGAAAGGATTGACTCTGAATTATCGTACCAGTCGACTGGTGAACTTTGGGGTATTGAAAGAAGCCTTGCAATCTGGAGAGGATGAACACTTTAAAGTGACCACCTATCAACCCAACAAAATTGTACGTTTACCCACTCACCACATCGTCAGTCGACCCTTGGAAAAAGTCTATCAAATCGTGTACCAGAAGCGAGTGCGACTTCCCAATCATTTCACCTTACCGTATGGACACGTCGGTATTGGTCTGTATATAAAAAGGAACCCTAGGCAAGATCGATAGTTCATTGTGACTACCAAGATCAAGCGAACAAGATGAATACTTTCAGAGAAACACAAAACCAGTCTAGAAAGGCACAATTCAAGTGTGGGGCTTCTGAAGTGGAATGCGATTGTGAGCCTTGCGATGGGAACGATGCTGTACGCTGTGACCTTAGTGATGCCGTAAAGCATCGTGGGAACTTTGTTCTCACTACTCCTATCATGGAAAGTGATGCTGTGCGTGTCAAACCTGAGGGATGCGAAAGCGATGCCGCTCGTCCTCTTGGACATTTTACTGGGTTTCGTTTTAAAGGTGGATGTTCACCTTCACGTCTACCTCCCTACGGATGTCATCCAGCCCTGAGCAAACTCCTGTCCATGTCATCCAACCCTCATCGAAACGAACCTGTGAAAGACGAATATTCGTTTCCTGTGCGTTTGTCGGAATACTGCGACTTTGAAAATCGTCTTCAATCGTCCAAAGGAAAATGGCCTAAGTATCTGGGAGGACCGACCCCCGAAGAATTAGCCAGAGCCGGATTGTTCTACTTGGGTGAAGGAGATAAAGTCAAGTGCTTCAGTTGCGGTGTGTCACTTCACCACTGGGAACCACAAGATTCGGCCTACGTAGAACATGCTCGATGGTCACCGAATTGTCATTACTTACCCTTAGTGGGACCGAGACATTGAAGTAACTTACCATGTCGTTGACGAAGAAGAAACCAGATTGGCTAGGAATGAAATGTTGGACATCACCGAGACCGGTATTTAAACTTCATTTCAAAAACGATATTGAATCATTACCTAAAGAACTGCAAGAGAAGATTTACAAGGAAGTTTGGCAGAGGTTTGCCAGAGTGAAATCTCAATGGGTCACTGTAGAACTTTTGTGCCAAGAAATTCACAAGAGGAAAGTGAAAAAGTCAACCAGTGTGTTAGATTTCTCTGGGTCAAGTGTGCATTCGTCCTATTATATCACTCTAGACCGTTTACATCAAAAGAGTTCAGTGACATTCTTGGACGTTACCCTGAATGGCAGTGGTCAGAAATTACTTACTATGTGGATTACTTTTGCTCTAGAAGATTGTGAATTGTACGGACTGACCTATTCATGGATACTTTACAAGAGAACATACGTGCGTTGTCTGTGGAGTTAAGAGAACGCATTTACCGAGAGCTGGTCAAAATACAAGTCAAACGTAAAGAACAGTTGCATCTGTTACGTCACCAGATCTTTAACCACTGGTACCTGAATGGTATAAAAGAACTGATTCGTCAGAAATTGTTTCAGTGGTTAGACATTGTTCAAAATTTTGAGGTCGCCAATGATCGACATGTTCATAATTTTGGTTACTTCGAGATTCACCTAGTGCAATGCATTGAGGAAGACAAGTTAAAGGATTACAAACATATTTTACGTGGAATCTACTTAGTGGAAGAGGAAACTTCTAAACAAACTCTGACGTTTCGGTTACAGTATGCAACATTTAGATACCCCACTGGAGAACGAAGATGTCTGGCTAGAAAGTACGCGTATTGCATCCGAAAAAAAGAGAATATAAAAACATGCTGCCATGCCACGACTTATGTCACATGTAATTGAACAGATTCCGTGGAAGGAACTCAATGACCATATTCAAACCGTGGATCATTACCATCAATTATTACAAGAACTGTATGCATTCAATTTGGGTCGACAAGTGGTGTGTGTCTTAGTGACTTGTTTTCTAGGATTTCGTTTACCAGCCGATTCCTTGTGGACTCTTTACGAACAGTATTTACCACCCCATTCAACATGAAAGTGGTGCCTTTAAATGTTCACGAGAGACTCGTTTTGCTCAAAGCCTTACGTTTTCATCTGGATACTTCTCGACCTCTACGGGAAAAAAAGATTCGTCAACTTTTACCTACCCGAGACATGTATGACGATGTGTGTGTAGCTTGTGACTTACACCCCCATTGGACAGATGTCCGTGCCTGGAAAAAATGGGATTTTGAGGCTTGGACCCAGTATGCTCGAGAGTTGTGATCCTTCCTTTCAACGTCCAAAGAAAAAAGTCTCACACACATTTTGAACATGACGTCCCTTCAGTCGCATCTTCCCGTCAAATTGATTCGTGCCTTGTATGGCATCAGTCGAGAAAAAAAATCCACAAACACGAGCTCGTGTCTTAGAAGCTAGTCTCAGAGAAGTCTTACGATGGTTCACGGTGACGGCACGTCAATTACTCCAAGGGATCATTCAGATTCCTCATCAAACCAAACGCTTTTTTGATCGAAACAAAGTCGCTTTGACCCAACTGGCCGATCCCCGCATCGACACTCAAACCAAGAAACAAATCATTTTGAAACCTGAAGGAGCGGTACTCTAGGAGGGGTCATCATTCGCTCTCTCTTAAGATGGGATCCTAATGCCCTCAAACTTCTCCCCAAGAAAAAAGTCAAACGAAGCTCCAAGAAGAAGAAAAAGACCAGGTCCCCAAGGAGAACTTCTCCAGTGGCGGGACCCTCCTCTTACCAGACACCACCCCGGAAAAATAAAAGAAGCCCACATAAAAAGAAACAGAAAAAGTCCCCAAAAAAAGAAAAGTCCACAGAAGAAAACTACTCACAAGAGAGGCACTTCGGCCAGGACGCAGCCTTACACTCGCAAACTACGACCTGCCACGGCGGTGACTGCGTCTCCGGCAGCCTCACGTTCATCCACTTCTCCGTTGATGACACCAAGAACTGAAGAGTACTTGGAGACGTTGATCACACCAAGAACTTCTCCGTTGATGACCCCAAAAATTTCCCCAGTGGCAGGACCCTCCAATTTAGTGGCAGTGGCTGCTGCTCACAAAGTACCTTCTCCCAAAATCAAAGTTCAAGAAAGATCGGGCATGTTACAAAGTTTACTGGATTTGTCCAAGCAAGAACTGGCTCGATTTAGTCCCTTACGTACCCCTGCACGACGTGTCATGCCTGTCCTGAAGTTGATACGACGTAAAGACCATCAGTGGCGACGCGTTCCAGTATAAAAAAGGCCTGTGACCAAGTCGGGGTATCAGTGATTTTGGTGCTGAAGACTCAAAGATGTCACCCTCCAGAAAACATCCCTCTTCTAAACAACCCCAAGGAAAGAAAAGGAAAGGACTGCCTCCTCGTTTAGTCAAACATGGGGACATGTTATCTGTCCTGTCCAAAGCTTCTCCACCTCTACGAAAAAAACTCATTCAATCAGCCTCCAAAGAGGTCATCGATACCGTGTGCGAATGTTGTTTGAACGTCTTGAAAGGCACGATCCCTTTGTCCAAACACCAGAAACAATGCTTAGGCAAACATCGTCACGTTCTTCGCCAAATGGTTCAAAAGAAAATTCGCATTTGTCGAAAGAAGAAGATGTTGGTCCAACGTGGAGGCATTTTACCCCTCTTGTTAGGCCCCTTACTGAAAGGAGTCTTGGGAACCATGTTGGGAGGACTGGTGGGAGCAAGATAAAAAGGCCCTCTGAAGTCCCAAGATCTCAGAATCGACCCCTGACAACCCCATGGAAGGACGAAAACTAGCTTTAGTGCCTTACAAACGATGGATGGAATACCATCGGTGGCAAGAACAACACACCCCGCATTTACCTCCCAATCCCCATTTGAGCGAGATGTCCCAGTTACAACACGAATTGCAGTCCTTGATGGATCGCCAAGATTTGTCCGAAACAGAAAAATCGCAAAAGTACGGTCAACTCTTGCAACGACTGCAACTCTTTCACCAGAAAGCTTTAGACGAAACAGCTCTACCCACTCTGAAAGATTTTAAGACCTTGATGAAAAGTCCAGCACCATCATCACTACCACCACCACTATTACCATCCCCAGGGGTCACCAGAGATGCTACCCCAGGAAGACCTGAGGAAGAGGAGATGCGAGAAGTGTTTGAAACACCGTCAGCAGCTCCCATTTCAAGTAAGATCTCAGCATCCTTTTTGACCCCATCCCCCACACCCCAACGAGAAGAAATGAAAGCTTGGGTTAAAAAGATGATGTCCACTCCTCCTTCGACAGAAGTGAAAAAGTTAGAAAGGAAACCAGAAGTGAAAAAAGAAAAGAAGACCAAAGCCATTCCATTGCCACCTCCACCACTACCTTCGACTTCTACTCCCGTAGCCCATCGGACACGTAAATCTGTTTCTAAACCACCCTTTCGTCCCACCCAAAGTAGCATCACCGAAGAGTGGGTGACTTATTAACACACAAACAAGCAAAAAAGATGGAAAAAGTCTTAGCCAGCATTTACTACGATCCCTCCCATCCTGCAGGTTACGCAGGAGTTCAAAAATTGTATCGTGCTGCCAAAACTCGACTGAAAAGTCTCCGTTTACCTCAAGTGCAACGATGGTTACAAGAACAAGCTACCTACACTTTACACAAACCCATTCGACGCAAGTTTGCCAGAAGTCGCACCCGAGTGGAAGGCATCGATCATCAATGGCAAGCCGATTTAGCCGATGTCTCTCATTTGGCCAGCTACAATCGTGGCTACAAATATTTGTTTTGTGTCATCGACGTCTTTTCCAAATTTGCCTGGGTCGTGCCCTTTGACTTCCAAATCGAGCAGCGAGTTAGTGCGAGCCCTGCAACGAGTGTTGAAACAAAGAGGTCGTCACCCTCTTCGATGGCAAACTTACAAAGGCACCGAATTTCTGAACCAAGCTTTCCAAAAAGAATTAAAGAAACGTGACATTCATTTTTTTACCACCGAGAATCCCGAAACCAAAACCAGCATCGTGGAACGTTTTCAACGCACTTTGAAAGAACGCATGTGGAAATATTTTACGTATCACCACACTCTGAAGTACATCGACATCTTACCGCACCTGGTGCAAGCGTACAACCAATCTTACCATCGAAGCATTGGACGTACCCCGCAAGAAGTGACTCCCGACAACGAAGTACTGGTGTTTGAGCGCCTGTTTGGTACGTCCCCGACGAGGGCGGTCCCCAAGAAAAGTGGAGAGTTGACGTAGGAGATTGGGTGCGCATTGGCAAAACCAAAAGCAATTTCGACAAAGGTTACTTACCTAACTGGACGACCGAATTGTTTCGTGTCACTGAACGAGTGCATGGCCGTCATCCTGCCGTCTATAAATTGGAAGACATGAACGGAGAAGTTCTCAAAGGAACGTTTTATTTGCCCGAGTTACAACGTGTCACCAAAAAAAGAAGACGACGTGTACGACATCGAAAGCATTCTCGAACGCAGAACCCGTAAAGTGGGCAAACGACGTGTCAAAAAAGTCAAAGTACGTCGGAAAGGATATCCACCCAGTTTTGATTCTTGGATCGACGCTTCGCAAGTCATCGACTATAAAAAGAAGTGACCATCATGCCCTTTCACACAGACGTAGCTACGTCGATCACTCCTTCACCCAGTTCTTCTGTGCAAGATTTACAAAAACAACCCTTGTGGGTGTGGTGTGGAGAACATGTGCCTAAAAAGCAAATCGTCTTTTTCTGCCAAATCTTCGTGGTGTATTGTGTCATCGGGGCAGCCATCGCCAATTTGAGTTTGCAACAAGGAGACAAACAATTGTGGACCATTTTATTGAGCAGTTGCATCGGTTACCTGCTTCCCAATCCCTCCCTGAAATTCTCCCGAACGGGAACCACGGGAACCTTGTGTCCAGTGCCAGTGTCAGTTACCACTCCAACAACAACAACAACCCTACTTTGAGCGGCGACACCCCTCTGACGTCCAGTAACCCCTCGGACAGCCACAGAACTCTGGAATTATGAGTCACCAAAACCAATTTTACTTAACCTTACCCAGTGACAGTTCCATGGAGGTGTTTCCCCACAACACGTTGTGCTGTTACACGGCCAAATTACCTCAGGCCATCCCATTAGATCACGAAGCCCATTCTGAAGTGGCTTTGGTAGAAATGATTTACCCAACACAAATCAAAAACATCACTGAAACTCAAAACAATTTTGACGTCGAAATTCTGGACCCAATAGTGCAGCAAACCATGACGACCACTCCTCAACATAAATCACTTCCGAAGACCCTAATACCCCGCAGCAACAGCAGTGACACTTCTCCTCCTTTTTACGTTTATCACTTTAAAATTAACTCAGGCCATTATTTTAGTGGTCAACATCAGGTGGAGGCCATCGCTGACAAATTCTATGCAGCATTTGACAAAGTTCTGACCAAACTAAATAAACGTGTCACCATTGAGTACCATCAACTGTCTCACCGTCTACTCATCAAATTTGAAAGTGAGGATAGAAGTATACGTATTAAATTTTGCCCTGAATTGTATGACACTTTGGGTGGAGACCTCAATATGGTCACGGATAAGGAGGCCAAAAAAATTCACATGGCAGACATTGACAACAACGGACATTTTGCGAGGTATTTTCGTTTCCCGGTAGAACTGAACCAGGGACTGAATTTGATGTTCGTGTATTCCGATGTGGTGGAGTACAACGTGGTGGGACACACCTCCGTACCGTTACTGCGTGTCATTCCTTTCAAAGTGGATTCTGCCACAAACACTGACGAGGAAGGTGGAAACACTTATCACGTCCACCGCGAATTTGTACATCCTCATTATTTGCCTGTCAGCAAGTCGTATTTGGACACGGTCAACATTGCTATAAAAGGAGATCTGGGACAAAATATTCCATTCACCAAAGGAAAAGTCACGGTGAAACTCCATTTTCGAAAACGGTTCTCTCAAGATTCGTAAGTCATGTATCCAGTGTACCGAGGGGTTGCTCGACAGCGAGGACACGGTTTAGGAGATATGCTAAAATCGGCCTTTCGTTCGGTGGCCCCGGTGTTGAAACCGATGGTGACACGCGGATTGCACGCCTTGAAAGATGCGGCACTGACGCAAGGCAAAGAATTTCTCCAAAATGTCATCATCGACAAACAAAACCCTAAAGAAACCTTCATGAGGGCAGGCAAACATTTCTTGCTGCAAACGGGCAAAGACCTTTTGGGCCGACGAGAAACACCTATAAATGCCCTGCACGCTACCGAGTCAGGCATTCAGCAAGGACAAGGTAGAAAGAGACGACGAAGAAAACACCCTTTCACCAGACTTCACACGTCTAAAGCTAGAAAGGCAAAGAAAAGAAGAACCGTTCGAGACTTAGACGTTTTTGATTATTGAGAAACAGAAAAAAAAATGATGCACCGAGAGTCATGCGCCTGTTCCAAGTCGGAACTGGATCTGTTTGCCATGCCATGATGACGATGATGACGATGCAAGAATCCCATTGGGTGGAATTTCACCCTGTCTCCTCATTGACAGATTCCGCTCCCATCGAGTTTGAAATCAAGGGACAGCCCGAAGATTACATCGATCTGAATAGCAGTTACTTGCACATGAAAGTCAAAGTTCTAGATAAGAGAGGAGATACTATAGTAGACGAGAAAGTAGCTGCCGTCAACAATTTCATGTATTCCTTGTTCAGCTCAGTGGATTTGTACTTGAATAACAAACTGGTCAGTAGCAGCATGGATACTTACCCTTATCGTGCCTACCTGGAAAATCTCTTGACGTACGGAATAGACGCCAAGAACACCCATCTCAATGCCTGCGTGCTATGGGAACCTGACGATGCGGGCCGTTTAACACAATCGAACCGGATGCAAGCAAAACACCACACAATGAGGGATTTGTAGAACGAAGAAACAAAATATTAAATGGAAATAGTTTAGAACTGATGGATCGTTTGCATTTGGACATCTGGTTGCAAGAGAAATATTTGCTGAACGGTGTAAATGTTCGCTTGAGACTGAATCGTAGCAGTACCTCTTTCCATTTGTTGGCTCATAGTGCTGACGTCAATCCCAAAAGCAAAATCGATGAGGCCAAACTTTCGTACGACGCGTGGAAGTGTTACCTAAAGTGGGAAACGACATCAGTCAGACGTTGAGCAGAACTACCGCCAAGTATTCCATCCGACGCGTGGAAGTGAAAACGTTCACCATTCCCGCTAACCAACAATCCATAATCGAAGATCATCTGTTTCAAGGACAGTTACCCAAGCGTTTAATCCTTGGTATGGTCAAGAATTCAGCCTTCAACGGAGCCGTCACTGAAAATCCTTTTAAGTTTAAACACTTCAACGTGAAGAAAATCGAAGTCAGTCGCGATGGCAAGACCTTGTGTACCAGACCTTTCGAACCTGACTTTAGTGACACGAAGATGAATTACTTGAGATCGTACTTGTCCCTGTACGAAGCCACCGGACAGTTAGGGACCAACACCAGTCACGGCATTACGTACGAAGATTACGCAGGAAGCTATGCTTTGTGGGCTTTCGATTTCACTCCAGACCAAGGCAGCAACGAGGGACATTTCCACCCTATAAAATCGGGTCAGATTCATGTGGAACTTCAGTTTGCAGAACCACTGGACAAGACAGTGAACGTCATCCTGTATGCAGAATTTGATAATACCATAGAAATCAACAGTTTGAGAGAAGTCATTCTAGATTATTAGAAGCCATGGAAGACTGTTATCCCTCTTTACCTAGTGGAGAAACTTTGGACATGGAATGCGAGGAGACTGTGGAAGAAGAAGTTATCATGATGAAGTCCCGATGGCCAGAACAAGAAGCGCATTTAGTCTCCTGTTTTGCCAAACACTTTGTCGAAAAAATGACGGAATTGATCAAGAAAGATTGCTGTGGATGTCAAAACGATCATCCCAGTCAAATTCAACACGATAAATGCCTGATGCTGAGTCAAGAAGAAAAATTGGACGAGTATCTGGACGAAGCTTGGAATCTCATCTCGGACGAAGTCGTGTTGCATCAGTGGTATAAAGACTTGCGTCAACATTCTTGTCCACCATTAACCACTCAAGAGATCCATCGTATCGAAGTTCTCCTGAATCAGAGTGGGGAGACGAAGCGAAGAAACGGTTATTTGTCAGACATTTTCAAGCAAAAAGTCAGGATCGAATTGATGACTTATTATTACCTGTGAAGAAGAAGAAAAAAAAAACACAGAAAACATGGATACCTGGGAACTTTATTACCGTTTGAACCACAGTTCGTACACTGCTTCTTGGAATCCTGTCGTCTGTGCTAAAGATGAACTCCCTCATCGCAAACCTCAAGACCATCAAGCTTATGTGATCAACACGGACGACAGTCATCTCCCAGGAACCCACTGGGTAGCCGTCTACTTTCCTCAAGAAGGATGTGTGGAATATTTCGATTCGTATGGAATGCCTCATTTTGAAGGCGATATCATCGACTTTATGAGAAGAAATGCTCAGACCACCCGATTCAATAATGTGAAATTACAAGGCACAGATTCCTTGGTGTGTGGACAATATTGTGTGTATTTTCTGCATCATCGCAGCCTGGGCTATTCCTTAGAACATTTAGTGACTCATTTTGATCCTCGTTCTTCTTCTAGAAACGATGTGAAAGTAGATCGATGGTTTTGTGACCAGTATGCTTATCTTTTGTCTCAAGCTAGGAAACGTAGTGTCCATCAATGGCCTAATGACTTCCAACAGTGGAAATCACAATTTCATTCACAACGTTGTTAGCCCTGTCCAAAATAATGTGTAAATTGAAAAAAAAATGTTTGTGATTTGAAAGAAAATGTTTCATGTTATATTGTTGGATTATTGTTAAAAATGTTATAGTTGTTTGTTAGTGTTAAGTGATTTTGAATAAAAAATGTTGTGTTTTGAAAAAAATGCCTTTGTGGTTTGTTTGGCTATAAGAATGTTGTTTCATGCTCTTTGACTTCTCTCTATCTCTCTCATGACACTCATTGATCGTTCCGGCTCGAAAACTGTAGTGGGATGTTTTCCTTCACGTCCGCGCTTTGACTTTAAGAACTGGGGCAGTTTCCAGTCTAACCATCCATTGTCGACTCATCCTCCTACGAAGATGTGCTCCAAACTAGTTAAGCTAAACGAAGCCTATGTGAATCTGCATAGGGTCAGACACAGTCTGATACCGAAGCCTGAAGAGATAGAGAATGTGAGAATGCTAAAAGTCACTGAACACCTGATAGAAGAGCTCTTCAGAGAAGAAGTGAACAGGGAGAAAGAAGAATGGACAGAGAAGTACAGACTTCAGAGACAGCAGCAACAGCAACAGCAACAACAGCAGCAGCAGCAGCAGCAACCTGAACCTGACAGAGGCTTTGTCGATTGTCGTATCGACACCAAAGAGTTCTTCTTCTCTTTCCGAAGAAGCAGACCTATCGTCAGAAAGTCTATCCTCAGAGGACGTCGCATTCTTAAAACTAAAAGATTGTCATAGCAAACAAAAAAAAACCCCAGCCCTTTTCAGGGCTACCCAATACTCTAGAAAAGAAATAACAATTGATTTGCCAATGAGTGTATGAAGAGTAGTGTGAATATAAACACTGACTCTTTTTTATTGTGTAAGTGTATGTGTTTGTGTATATGATTGTGTGTTTGTAAGTGATCACGTAAGTTTGTGTGGATAGTAGATTAAGATCATGTTTTTTTGCTGTTTGACGTGTGGGGAGAGTAGATTTGGGGTTTGATTGCTTTGTGTATGTGGATAGTACATTGAAGTGATTAATGAAAATTTTTAAATTAGTAATGGGTAGTACAAAAAAGTGAGTGAGTGTTTCTTTTAGGTCCGCGCGTTTGTTAGGTCATAATCTAAGTAATATCGATTTTGTTTAAAAGGAATGTTTTCCTTCACGTCCACGTTTTTAGTATAAATTGAAACTCGCTGGGCAGTCTAGCTACCCTGTTCATTCGTTAACAAGACAATGAATACCAGAATTGTAAAGCTTCTAGAACTCCAGATGCACCTGGAATATGCCAGGCGCATACTAAATGAACTGGCCGCGGAGGCCATTGTCGAAGAGGGAAGGATGAAAGAGGAGGAGGAAAGAAGAAAAAAAGAAGAGGAGGAAAAGGAAAGAGGAAATTTCAGAATCCCAGAGACAGAAAATTGGGATTCTGAAGCCACCTATCCCGCCTCTGCACTCCCAAGAAAAAAGGTAAAAGGAGACTGGGGAAGAAGATTTGTGTGTGGTGCCAGACCTGGAAGGTGCCATCATTAACCAGGTGTCACTGGAGTTCAAAAACAAACAGCCCTTTTCAGGGCTACCCAATACTCTAGAAAAGAAATAGTAATCGATTTGCCTTGTGTGTTTATGTAGAGTAGTGTAAATATAAACATTGACTTTTTTTCCTAGTGTGAGTGTATAAGTTTATGTATATGATTGTGTGTTAATAAGCGCTAGCATAGGTTAGTGTGGATAGTAGATTATTGGGATTTGATTTTAATGATTTAGGTGTGTGGATGGTAGATTTTGGGTTAGTTTATTGTTGGTTAGCGTATGTGAATAGTAGATCATATGAAATGAAAAAAGTAGGGGATGTTTTCCTTCACGTCCGCGCGTTTTAAGTAATGCTCTAGGTAAGATCAATTTTGTTTTAGGGGGATGTTTTACATCACGTCCGCGCTTTCAGTATAAGAACCCACAGTATTCGTCGTTCAAACCATTCTACAGAGAATAGAAAAGAAGATGGCTTCAAACCAACTTGATAAAATGAAAACATTGCAAGACGTCATGGACAATTTGGGTATGATGGATCAAATGTTAGTGAGGCTAAACGAGGATCACAATTCTTATAGTCCCCATCGAGTGAAGATGGAGATCAACAATTTAAGAAAAGATAAGGACATGATCAGTGCTCTGATGAAAGAAATAAAGGAGGAGAAGGAGGATGAAGAGGAAAGGATAAGGATGAGAGAATGGAACGAAAAAATTGAAAAAGAAGAAGAAAATGAGAAGAGGAAGAAAGAAGAGGAGGAAAAGCCAAAAGAAGAGAAAAAGGAGGAAGAAAAGAAAGGAAAGAAGAGAAAAAGTGTAGGACAGAAAATAAGAAGTTGGTGGAGAAATAGAAGAAATTAGAAGAAGAAACCCAAAGGCCCTTTTCAGGGTCACCCATAGGTCTCGAAAAGAGATTGACTTTCAATTGCGTACCCCTTTTTTATTTTTTTTTAATAAAAAAAATAGAGACCCCTCCCTGTTTCAATTTTCGCCTGTTCCCTTTTCATAGACCCCTCAGGTCGGGACCCTATTTTAATAGGGTCCCGACCCTGTTCCATTTTCAATTCCCCTTGAGGCTAGAGTGACCCAAGACTTTTTTTCCCCATGTTCAATTCCCCTTGAGGCTAGAGTGACCCAAGACTTTTTCCCATGTTCAATTCCCTTTGAGGCTACAGTGACCCAGGGTTTTTTCCCATGTTAAATTTCCATTGAGGCTAGAGTGACCCAGGGGGTCCTGTAATGCTAATTCCCATTGAGGCTAGGGTGACCCCCTTCACTACTCACGCAGCGAACTAAGTCAACCTTTCAAAGATATGCTTGAAGATGAAGACAGATGATACGACCCTTACTTATATGCTTCTTGATGACCGAAATCCCTGCCGAACCCCGATAGACCTATCATCTCTTGCAAAAACCACCCACAAAACAAATATATCAGAATTAATCAACTACCGTCTTCACCCCTCTGTACAACATCTCCTTTCTGTTATTGTCTCTGTGTATGTGTTTCATTGTCCCTGTGGAAGACATTGATTTAGGTGGAAATGTGTGGAAACTGTTAATTTCCTTACGCCGTCGTTTTACGACTTTCGTGTTACTACACACACACACACACACACACACACACACACTCTACTTACATACCTATATACATACATACATACATACATACATACATACATACATACATACATACATACATACATACGTACTGAGAGTCTGAAATGGATTGGGTAAAATGCTTATTTACAATGCATGCGTTTTATTTTGCAGCAAATATTTTACTTATCGCCAGCTATTATGTGTCTTTCGAAAACTATCAATGTTTGTCTATTCTAGAGGGTCTCTTCTGTTCACATTTGCATGCCGTTCAGCTTGTTTCTTTACTTATGCCTGTCAGTAGGTTGATGCGACCCCTTATTTAAGTAAATTTGACTTTGAGTCAATGTCTTTCGTCTTATTACTTTCTGCGTAAACTTTTCAGTATAACGAATGAATGACTTCGCAATTTGATACGGTTTTCAAATGATTTTGTGTATTATTTGCAATATGTCTGCATTAAAATTGCACAGGAACCGTGCAAATCAACTCGTTCAAATCTCATGCAAACGATCTATTTCCTTTGCTGTTATAAGGCGATGAATGAGCATCCCAGGTCCACAGGGCGATTAACGGGCAACATGGGTCCATTATGCCTTTACACAATGGACTTAAGTCTTTACAACTGTATTGTATTGAAACTATTGAGTGTATGACGAGTACATCCTCGTGTTGACATGTTCACCTCAGTACAATGTAAAAGGATGATAGCGAATAAAACTTCCCCATTTTTATCGGGTTAACAATCACTTCAACACGTTCGACTTCATTCAAACGCTGTGTTGCCCACAGAGTCTAGGATAGAAAGGACGTCATGACCAGGCACACCCACTTTGTTGAGGCGTTCTGGGTAAGCATACCAAACAAACGCATATGTATATGTTCTAGTATACTGTTACGTTATTTAAAGGTCTATATATTTCCTTTTTCCTGCTACGGCCACAGTACAGAATTGCATACCTATCTAAATCAGGTGTAAGCAAAAGGAGTGTAAATTTACAGATACAAACATTAGAAAGGATGTGGGTTTTTTAAAAAAAAAAACAAATAGGCACAGAAGAAACATACAGCTTCCTTCCATCGGTGTTTTATCAGTAAAATTTAGGATTATAGATCTTAATGGATCGGTGAGTTTCATACAGATTTATCATCTATGATACAGTTAAGTGAGTAATTAAAATCGTTGATTGTTTAATTAAAATTGTTGTGTACAGATATTTCAGAATGAAATAGAACACAGGAACTTGGTTTTTGTCTTCGTTGGATAGACTTCGGTAGCTGATGCATTATATTAATGTTGATACTGATATTCACAATAACGATGATGATGATGATGACGATAATGATGATTTTATTATTATTATTATTAATACCGTTCCGGTGGTCCAGAGCGTCCCCCTCGGATGCTGGAATTCGCGGGTTCAAACCCCGGCCGAGTCAGACTTATTAAAATGGTACTGGCAGCTGCCTCGCTTGGCGCTCAGCATTAAAATACTAGTCGATGGCTGGTCGACCTGTTGTCAAGATCATGTGAATGGGTGGGACACTATTCTTCATGACTGTGGCATGATGTCCCAGTGCTAGACATCGCTATAAACTGCCAAACTGCAGATATCGTAACGATTTGACTAAAATTGTTAAAACTACGTTAAAAATCAAATCATATACACACATATTATTATTATTATTATTATTATTATTATTATTCAATAAGACTTACAATAATGGTACTAACAGCTGCCTCGCTTGCTGCTCAGCATTAAGAGGTTAGTGTTAGGACTGGTTGGTCTGGTGTCAGGATAATGTGACTGGGTGAGACATCATGCTACATGTCTGCGGCACGATGCCCCAGTGCAAGACATCACTATAAACTGCCTCACTGCAGATATCGTAGCGATATGACTGAAAAATTGTTAAAGCTACGTTAAAAATCCCAATCACACACACACACACACACACACACACACACATTATTATTATTCAAAACAAACAATTATTTCTGACTTTTTATCTTATTGTTTGACTTTTCTATTTTTATATCTCTATTTTCTGCAATCTATCTATTAAATTCATTTAACATTGTACAATATGTCGCAGTACTGTACAATGTTACCGCAGAAATGAATTCAATTCATATTCATGGAATATTTAAACTGACTGAGACATAGAAAGCTGACATAAATAGACGATTTCTGGTTTTTTTTGGGATTAGATATAAGGAAAATATTTGACAAGTGTAGTGGAAAGACTGCATTGTTATGAGAGGTGAATTAATTTATTACTATAATTACTGATGACTATTTCTTGTAAAATGTGTACCGTTGGTCGAAACGAGTGAAAATGCAAAATGTTTCCACTTCACTAATGAAATATTTCCTTATATCAACTCCTAGATTTTACTTTTTACTACATATGTCTTTCAGTTAAAAGAAAAATACCTTCGATTTGCATTTATTTGTTTCTCCACTCTGTGTCATTGCGATTAACGGCTGCATTTCTAGATCAATCAAAAGAAAATCGGAAATTGTACAATAATTTTAGAACATCAACATTTTATATATTTACAATGTACATAGAATACTTCCTGTTGTGTTCTTTATAAACTAATTACTGTTTTTCATATGAAAATTAAGAGATCATTATTCTCGTTAGCATATTTCTTGCACGAATTGATGTAATGAACAATGCTGGGGTGGACCTCGGAAGAAACTTGACACAACGGTGCAACAGACATAGAACGTAACATCATCAAACAACAGATTTTAATGATTGTCAGTTTATTTGTAAAGATTTTTATTTCTATTTATGTTTGTTTCTTATTTCAAACTGGACTTTATCTGTGTTGGCAAGCTTGCAGTCAATATTGTGTCACTTAATTTTGTTTGCAATCGACACTAATCAATGCCTGATTTCTCCATCAGACATGACTATGATTGTCATAACAGTTAAGCAAACTTACTACTATACTAAATCTAGAGACCATTTTGTATTGTTGTGCAATAGGCATACGATGGATACTGTATGAATGACACATAATATCGAATAGCAACAGGTCATCTCAGTTTAGTCACTGTATGATTCATGTGGAAAACTGATTGTTGCTGTAGTTGATGATGTAGGGTTTAACGCCATTTTTCGGCACACAATAGGCTATACATGGCGGCCAGTATTAATGGTGGACGAAGAACCCGGGAAAGAACCACCGACACACGAGAAGCTACTGGCAGGCTTTCTCGCATACCCACATTGGCCGAATCTGAGGCTCGAACCCACGCAGACAGAGCTGAGATGGCAGTGATCCGTACCGGAGATCGCTTTAGACCACTTGGCCACTCGGAGCCCCAAAAACTGATTGTAAAAAAGTTAATACTTGAAGCATGCATTGTTTTATTTGAAGTTCGTTTTTATGCATTCTTGACAGCGTCTTCGGGTTGATTACAAAAATAACTACTAGAAATTCAACAGTTTTGACACATTTTAAGATCTGTTAATCCTAACGGAGAGATAGAGAGTGAGGACGTGTGTGTGTGTGTGTGTGTGTGATTTGGATTTTTAACGTAGCTTTAACAATTTTTCAGTTATATCAATACGATGTCTGCAGTGTGACAGTTTATAGTGATTTATAGCACTTGGGGCATCATGCCGCAGACATGTAGCATGATTTCCCACCCAATCACATTATCCTGACACCAGGCCGACCAGTCTTAACAATGACCTCAGTAGTTAAGTGGGCCACCATAGGGACAATGGGACTTAGCATTAAAAACACCCCTGGGCAACTCTAGGGACAATGGAAATTTAACATGGAGAAAAACGCTGGGCCACTTTAGGGACAATGGGAATTTAACATAGAGTTTGGGTCTGTCTAGGGACAAGGGAAATTAACATGGGAATAGAGTTTGGGTTTGTCTAGGGACAAGGGGAATTGAATATGGGATTTTTTTTTTTTTAAAAAGTTTTTTTAAATTTAAATTTAAATTTAAATTTAGAAAAGGGGTAGGCAATGGAAAGGCTATCTCTTTTCGAGAAATATGGCTGGCCCTGAAAAGGGCCTTTGGGTTTATGTTAATATTAATATTAACATAGATGGCATCTGTCACATCTTCTTCTTCTTCTTCTTAAACTCCTTCTAACTACCGGTCCATACACAAGTACCCTCTTGAGACATCCTTGTCTTTCTATGTAAACTCTCCTCATCCATTGACTAGTATCTGTCCTATCAACAACAGTCCACTTGGACCTGACATACATGAGCATGTCCGTCCTAAACATCATGGAAGACACAAGGGTGGATGACTCAATGAGCGGGTACAAACACAAACACACAAACACAAACACACAAACACAAATACGCAAACACATACGCTAAGAAACAATAAACAAATCCATAATCTACTATCCACACAATCGTACGTGACCGGGTACAAACACAAACACACAAACACAAACACACAAACACAAATACACAAACACATACGCTAAGAAACAATAAACAAATCCATAATCTACTATCCACACAATCGTACGTGAGCGGGTACAAACACAAACACACAAACACAAACACACAAACACAAATACACAAACACATACGCTAAGAAACAATAAACAAATCCATAATCTACTATCCACACAGTCTTACGTGAGCGGGTACAAACACAAACACACAAACACAAACACACAAACACATACGCTAAGAAACGATAAACAAATCCATAATCTACTATCCACACAATCGTACGTGAGCGGGTACAAACACAAACACACAAACACAAACACACAAACACATACCCTCACACTATCTTAAAAAAGAGCTAGTGTTTATATTCACACTACTCTACCTACACATTGGCAAATTGATGGTTATTTCTTTTCTAGAGTATTGGGTAGCCCTGAAAAGGGCTGTTTTTTGGAACTTCATGGACACCTGGTTAATGGTGGCACCTTCCAGGCCTGGCGCCACATACACATCTTATCCCCCAGTTACTTTTTACTTTTTTGGGGGAGAGAGCAGAGGCAGGATATGTCGCTTCAGAATCCCAATTTTCGCTCTCTGGGATTCTGAAATTTATTCTTCTTCTCTTCTTTTCCTTCTCCTCCTCCTCTTCTTTGTTTCTTCTCTCCTCCTCTTTGTATCTTCTTTCCTCTTCTTCTTCTTCTTTATATCTTCTCTCCTCCTCTTCTTTTTTTCTTCTTTCCTCCTCCTCTCTTATCCTTCCCTCCTCCACAATGGCTTCCGCGGCCAGTTCATTCAACAGGCGCCTGGCATATTCCAGATGCACATGAAGTTGCAACAGTTTAGACAGTCTCGTGTTCATTTTTGGTGTTGATCAATCAACAAGGGTAGCTAGACTGCCCAGCGAGTTTCAATTTATAGTGAAAGCGCGGACGTGAAGGAAAACATCCCCTTAAAAAAACATAAAATTGATGTTACCTACATCATGACCAAAAACAACAACGCGCGGACCTAAAAGAAACACTCACTCACTTTTTTATGCTACCCATCACTATTTTAAATTTTTTTATAAATCACTTCAATAGACTATCCACATACGCAAAGCAATCCAATCTAACTCCAAATATACACCTCAAACACCAAAAAAACATGATTTTAATCTACTATTCATACCAACTTACTTAAGCACTTACTAACACACAAACACATACCCTCACATTTTTTAAAAAAGAGTTAGTGTTTATTTTCACGCTACTCTACCTACACACATTGGCAAATCGATCGTTATTTCTTTTCTAGAGTATTGGGGTAGCCCTGAAAAGGGCTCTTTTTTTTGTTTGCTATGGCATTCTTTTTTTAGTTTCTAAGAATGCGATGTCCTCTGAGGATAGACTTTCTGGCGATAGGTCTGCTTCTTCGGAAAGAAAAGAAGAACTCTTTGGTGTCGATACGGCAATCGACAAAGCCTCTGTCAGGTTCAGGTTGCTGCTGCTGCTGCTGTTGTTGCTGCTGTTGCTGCTGTCTCTGAAGTCTGTACTTCTCTGTCCATTCTTCTTTCTCCCTGTTCATTTCTTCTCTGAAGAGCTCTTCTATCAGGTCTTCAGTGATTTTTAACATTCTCACATTCTCTATTTCTTCTGGCTTCGGTATCAGACTGTGTCTGACCCTATGCAAATTCACGTAGGCTTCGTTGAGTTTAGCTAGTTTGGAGCACATCTTCTTAGGAGGATGAGTCGACAATGGATGGTTAGACTAGAAACAACCCGGTTCTTAAAGTCAAAGCGCGGACGTGAAGGAAAACATCCCCCACACGGTTTTTGAGTCGCAACGTTTAGTGAGTGTCATGAGAGGGATAGTAAGAAATGAAAGAGCATCAATCCAACATTCTTATAGCTAAACAAAAGACAAAGGCATTTTTTTCAAAACACAACATTTTTTATTCAAAAATCACTTAACACTAAACAACAACTCTAACATTTTTAACAATAATCCAACATCATAACATCAAACAATTTTTTTCAAAACACAACATTTTTTTTCCACAGTCTAATCACATTCCATCTTTAAAGTTTCTCCTCTAGGTAAAGAGGGATAACAGTCTTCCATGGTTTCTAGTAATCTAGGATGACTTCTCTCAAACTGTTGATTTCTGTGGTATTATCGAATTCTGCATACAGGATGACGTTCACCGTTTCATCAGGGTCTCGGTCTTTAAACTGAATTTCCACACGAATCTGGCCCGATTTTATAGGGTGGAAATGTCCCTCGTCGCTGCCTTGGTCTGGAGTGAAATCGAAAGCCCACAAAGCGTAGCCTCCTGCATAATCCTCGTACGTAATGCCGTGACTGGTATTGGTTCCTAACTGTCCGGTGGCTTCGTACAGGGACAAGTACGATCTCAAGTAATTCTTCTTGGTAAAGTCAGGTTCGAAAGGTCGGGTACACAAGGTCTTGCCATCGCGACTGACTTCGATTTTGGACACGCCAAAGTGTTGAAAGTAGAAAGGATTTTCTTCGGCAGCTCCGTTGAAGGCTGTATTCTCGACGATACCAACGATCAAACGTTTGAGTAACTGTCCTTGGAACAGATGATCTTCGATCATGGATCGCTGTCCCTTGGGAATGGTGAAGGTTTTCACTTCCACGCGTCGTATGGGATACTTGGCGGTCGTTCTGCTTAACGTCTGACTGATGTCGGTTCCCACTTTAGGTAACACTTCCACACGGCGTACGTAGAGTCTGGCTTCTAGGATTTTGGTTTTGTAACCGTCACTATGAGCCATCAAATGGAAAGCGGCACTGCTACGATTCAGTCTCAGGCGGACATCCACCCCGTTCAGCAAATACTTTTCTTGCAACCACATGTCCAAATGCAAACGATCCATCAGTTCTAAACTTGTGTCGGCTCCCGTGATTCTCTTTCTTCGTTCTACAAATCCATCATTGTTGTCTTTCTTTTCATCAGTTTCCAATATTTCAAACTTGGTAGGTTCGTCAGCTTCCCATACCACACAGGCATTGAGATGAGTGTTCTTGGCATCTATTCCGTACGTCAAGAGATTTTCCAGGTAGGCACGATAAGGGTAAGTATCCATGCTGCTACTGACCAGTTTGTTATTCAAGTACAAGTCCACTCCACTGAACAAGGAATGCATGAAATTGTTGACGGGAGCTACTGCTTCATCGTCTATAGCACCTCCAGTCTTATCTAGAATTTTGACTTTCAGGTACAAGTAACTGCTATTCAGATCGATGTAATCTTCGGGCTGTCCTTTGATTTCAAACTCGATGGGAGCGGAATCGGTCAGTGAGGAGACGGGGTGAAATTCCACCCACTGAGATTCTTGCATCGTCATCATGGTAGGGGGCATGGCAAACAGATCCAGTTCCGTCTTGGAACAAGCGCAAGATTCTCGGTGCATCATTTTTTTGTCTCTTTTCTCAATAATCGAAAACGTCTAAGTCTCGAACGGTTCTTCTTTTCTTGGCCTTTCTCGCTTGAAGTCTGGTGAAAGGGTGTTTTCTTCGTCGTCTCTTTCTGCCTTGTCATTGCTGAATGCCTGACTCGGTAGCGTGCAGGGCATTTATAGGTGTTTCTCGTTGGCCTAAAATGTCTTTGCCCGTTTGCAGCAAGACATTTTTGCCTGCCCTCATGAAGGCTTCTTTAGGGTTTTGTTTGTCGATGATGACATTTTGGAGAAATTCTTTGCCTTGCGTCAGTGCCGCATCTTTCAAGGCGTGCAATCCGCGTGTCACCATCGGTTTCAACACCGGGGCCACCGAACGAAAGGCCGATTTTAACATATCTCCTAAGCCGTGTCCTCGCTGTCGAGCAACCCCTCGGTACACTGGATACATGACTTAAGAGTCGTGAGAGAACCGTTTTCGAAAATGGAGTTTCACCGTGACTTTTCCTTTGGTGAATGGAATATTTTGTCCCAAATCTCCTTTTATAGCAATGTTGATCGTGTCCAAATACGACTTGCTGACCGGGAAATAGTGAGGATGGACAAATTCGCGGTGGACGTGGTAAGTGTTTCCACCTTCCTCGTCAGTGTTCGTGGCAGAATCCACTTTGAAAGGAATGACACGCAGTAACGGTACGGAGGTGTGTCCCACCACGTTGTACTCCACCACATCGGAATACACGAACATCAAATTCAGTCCTTGGTTCAGTTCTACCGGGGCACGAAATAACTTGCTAAAAGACTCGTTGTCGTAAACGATGGGTAATTCGTTTTTCTTGATCATGGTCTTTCTCATGTCCATGTCTCCGCCCAACATGTCAAACAATTCAGGACAAAATAAAATGGACAGGATTTTACTCCGTTCAAATTTCATCAAGAAGCGACGAGCTGCTTTGTGGTACTCCATGGTGACACTTTTGTTGACATGCTCCAAAGCTTTCAGAAACACGACATTAAACCTGGAGGCTATGGTGCTGACCAAATGTTGACCACTAAAATAATAGCCTGGGGGAATGAACAAGTGATAGGTGGTGTACTTTTGTGTACGGGTTTTCTTGTCATATTTGACATTGCTATCCATCCACTGTTGCATTTGCTCGTCATGAACTTCCACATCAAAAAAATTTTGATTTGGAAGGACATTGAGGACTTGGGTCGGGTGAATCATTTCTACTAAAGCCACTTCCCAATGGGCTTCGTGATCTAACTGGATGGCTTGAGGTAATTTGGCCGTGTAACAGCACAACGTGTTCTTGGGAAACACCTCCATGGAACTGTCACTGGGTAAAGTTAAGTAAAATTGGTTTTGGTGACTCATAATTCCAGAGTTCTGTGGCTGTCCGAGGGGTTACTGGACGTCAGAGGCATGTCTCCGTCTAAAATGGGGTTCTGGTTGTGATTGAAGTGGTGACTGGCACTGGCACTGGACACAAGGTTCCCGGGGTTCCCGTTCGAGGTGAATTTCAGGGAGGGATTAGGAAGCAGGTAACCGATGCAACTGCTCAATAAAATGGTCCACAATTGTTTGTCTCCTTGTTGCAAACTCAAATTGGCGATGGCTGCCCCGATGACACAATACACCACGAAGATTTGGCAGAAAAAGACGATTTGCGTTTTAGGCACACGTTCTCCACACCACACCCACAAGGATTGTTTTTGTAAATCTTGCACAGAAGAACTAGGTGAAGGAGGAGTGGTCGACGTAGCTGCGTCTGCTGTGTGAAAGGGCATGATGGTCACTTCTTTTTATAGTCGATGACTTGCGAAGCGTCGATCCAAGAATCGAAACTGGGTGGATATCCTTTCCAACATACTTTGACTTCTTTGACACGTCGTTTGCCCACTTTACGGGTTCTGCGTTCGAGAATGCTTTCGATGTCGTACACGTCGTCTTCTTTTTTGGTGACACGTTGTAACTCGAGCAAATAAAACGTTCCATTGAGCACTTCTCCGTTCATGTCTTCCAATTTATAGACGGCAGGATGACGGCCATGCACTCGTCCAGTGACGCGAAACAATTCGGTCGTCCAGTTAGGTAAGTAACCTTTGTCGAAAGTGCGTTTGGTTTTGCCAATGCGCACCCAATCTCCTACGGCCAACATTCCACTTTTCTCGGGGACAGCCCTCGTCGGGGACGTACCAAACAGACGCTCAAACACCAACACCTCGTTGTCGGGAGTCACGTCTTGCGGGGCACGTCCGATGCTTCGATGGTAAGATTGGTTGTACGCTTGTACCAGGTGCGGTTAAGATGTCGATGTACTTCAGAGTGTGGTGTTGCGTAAAATATTTCCACATGCGTTCTTTCAAAGTGCGTTGAAAACGTTCCACGATGCTGGCTTTGGTTTCGGGATTCTCGGTGGTAAAAAAATGAATGTAACGTTTCTTTAATTCTTTTTGGAAAGCTTGGTTCAGAAATTCGGTACCTTTGTCCCTTTGCCATCGAAGAGGGTGACGACCGCTTTGTTTCAACACCCGTTGCAGGGATTGCACTAACTCGCTGCTCGATTTGGAAGTCAAGGGCACGACCCAGGTAAATTTGGAAAAGACGTCGATGACACAAAACAAATATTTGTAGCCACGATTGTAGCTGGCCAAATGAGAGACATCGGCTAAATCGGCTTGCCATTGATGATCGATGCCTTCCACTCGGGTGCGACTTCTGGCAAACTTGCGTCGAATGGGTTTGTGTAAAGTGTAGGTAGCTTGTTCTTGTAACCATCGTTGCACTTGAGGTAAACGGAGACTTTTCAGTCGAGTTTTGGCAGCACGATACAATTTTTGAACTCCTGCGTAACCTGCAGGATGGGAGGGATCGTAGTAAATGCTGGCTAAGACTTTTTCCATTTTTTTGTGTTGGTTGGTGTGTTAATAAGACACCCACTCTTGGAGGATGCTACTCTTTTTCTCTTGGGGTATTTTCTTGGATTGCAATGCTTTGCGTGTGCGGCCAGCAATAGGTGTCGAAGAGGAGAAGGATGTCTGAGCGGGGGATATCGGTTCTTGTTTCACTTCCGTCTTCACTTCTGTCTTCACTTTCTTTTTCTCTTGTGAGGAAGAAGGGGTGGCCATCATCTTTTTAATCCATCCAATTCTGGAGGTAGGTGGTGTTGTTAACTTGCGTACTTTTTCTGGTGGAGTTTGAAACCCTTCCTCTTCTTCTCCTTTTCTGTCTTTGTCACGGGTACTGGTGGTACTGGTACTGGTACTGGTACTGGTGATGGTGCTGGACTTTTCATCAAGGTCTTAAAATCTTTCAGAGTGGGTAGAGCTGTTTCGTCTAAAGCTTTCTGGTGAAAGAGTTGCAGTCGTTGCAAGAGTTGACCGTACTTTTGCGATTTTTCTGTTTCGGACAAATCTTGGCGATCCATCAAGGACTGCAATTCGTGTTGTAACTGGGACATCTCGCTCAAATGGGGATTGGGAGGTAAATGCGGGGTGTGTTGTTCTTGCCACCGATGGTATTCCATCCATCGTTTGTAAGGCACTAAAGCTAGTTTTCGTCCTTCCATGGGGTTGTCAGGGGTCGATTCTGAGATCTTGGGACTTCCGAAGGCCTTTTTATCTTGCTCCCACCAGTCCTCCCAACATGGTTCCCAAGACTCCTTTCAGTATGGGGCCTAACAAGAGAGGTAAAATACCTCCACGTTGCACTAACATCTTCTTTTTTTGACGAATGCGAATTTTCTTTCGAACCATTTGGCGAAGAACGTGACGATGTTTGCTTAAGCATTGTTTCTGGTGTTTGGACAAAGGGATCGTGCCTTTCAAAACGTTCAAACAACATTCGCACATGGTATCGATGACCTCTTTGGAGGCTGTTTGAATGAGTTTTTTTCGTAGGGGTGGAGAAGCTTTGGACAGGACAGATAACATGTCCCCATGTTTGGCTAAACGTGGTGGCAGTCCTTTCCTTTTCTTTCCTTGGGGTTTTCTGGAGGGTGACATCTTTGAGTCTTCAGGAGCACCATAAAAACTCTGATACCCGACTTGGTCACAGGCCTTTTTTATACTGGAACGCGTCGCCACTGATTGTCTTGACGTCGTATCAGTTTGAGGACAGGCATGACACGTCGTGCACGGGTACGTAACGGACTAAATCGAGCCAGTTCTTGCTTGGACAAATCCAGTAAACTTTGTAACATGCCCGATCTTTCTTGAACTTTGATTTTGGGAGAAGGTACTTTGTGAGCAGCAGCCACTGCCACTAAATTGAAAGGTCCTGCCACCGTGGAAGTTCTTTTGGGGGTCATCAACGGAGAAGTTCTTGGTGTGATCAACGTCTCCAAGTACTCTTCAGTTCTGGGTGTCATTAACGGAGAAGTGGACAAACGTGAAGCTGCCGGAGACGCAGTCACCGCCGTGGCAGGTCGTGGTTTGCGAGTGTAAGGTTGCGTCCTGGCCGAAGTGCCTCTCTTGCGACTAGTTTTCTGTGGACTTTTCTTTTTCTGGGGGCTTCTTTTCTTTTTCCGGGGTGGTGGTGGTGTCTGGTCAGAGGAGGGTCCTGCCACTGGAGAAGTTCTCCTTGGGGACCTGGTCTTTTTCTTCTTGGGGGTTCGTTGGACTTTTGTCTTGGGGATAACTTTGGGGGTATTAGGATCCCATCTTAAGAGTGAGCGAATGATGACCCCTCCTAGAGTACCGCTCCCTCCAGGTTTCAAAATGATTTGTTTTTTGGTTTGAGTGTCGATGCGGGGATCGGCCAGTTGGACCAAAGCGACTTTGTTTCGATCGAAAAAGCGTTAGGTTTGATGAGGAATCTGAATGATTCCTTGGAGTAATTGACGTGCCGTCACCGTGAACCATCGTAAGACTTCTTTGAGACTAGCTTCTAAAACACGACCTCGTGTTTGTGGATCTTTTTCTCGACTGATGCCATACAAGGCACGAATCAATTTGACGGGAAGATGCGACTGAAGGGACGTCATGTTCGCACTGAGAGTGAGACAGACGAAAAAGGGTCTGAGGTTTTTATAGATTTTTTTATGGGGAGTGAAATGAAGTCGAGGACGGAGACGTGTACAGGACAGGCCCTCCGTCTTGGCACCAGTGGTGAAACAAGTGGGTACGAAATCGCAAATCCTCAGGAGTCGTAGGTTTCAAATCGACGAGTAAATAGGCGTGTGGCGTTTGAGTGGCATCGTCGTACGCCTGAGTCAGCCAAGGCGTTCCTAACTGTTTGGCTAAGACTTGCACTTGCGATTTATCTCGAGGGCTTTTAAACAAGACCACGTAATGCGCATTGAGACTGATGGTGCGATGGGCTTTACTTTGTTGAAACAAATTTTGGGTGATGTAAACGACACTGGCATAACGGTGATGACCTTTGCGCGTGAACCACAGTTTAATTTCTTCTTCGTCTTCTCCTAACATGTCGTCGAAAATGACCAAATGGGTTAGACGGGAGTCAGAGACGATGTCATCGTCTTCTTTAGGAATGCCTTCCACAAACACGATGGAATCGCCATGACTTTCTCGCAAGAGGCTGTACGCCGATTGCCACTCTTTGTAACACCACACGATTCGTTGAGGGGGTCGATCGATCAAATGATGTTTATGTTCGATCAAACGTTTGACGAATTCGGTTTTGCCTGAACCGCTAGGTCCAGCAATGAGCATGTTAAAGGGATGGCGAAGATACAAAGCCTCCCAACTGGCACGATCTAAGTGTTCGTCGATGACTTTGACAGTAGAGGAAGAGGGAGCAGAGACAGCAGAGGTAGCCATGGTGTGAGAAATGTCACTTGTGACACGAAAAACAAACAAGACAAGAGTTTATATACTTTTTCAGAACACGTTTATTGAATGTTTCAAACATGAATACGAAAGACAAAAATGCATAAAAGCCAAAGGCTTAAGTACAAGAATAAAAGGCACATGATAACCATGAACGTGGAATAAACACAAGTGTCTGTACAACATGTTTTGGGTAAAGTTCTAACCAGTTCTATAGTAGGGGTAAGGTCACACAAGTGTCCTCCCGAAAGGGTCTTTCAGGCCTGTCCACGACAGTCCTGTCCTGGGTGACGGGTTCTTCTGGCACCGTCACTAACACAGGTTGAAAAGTAACTTTTTTCCTTGAATAACTCTCGTGCATACTGGGCCACCTCTTGTGTCCAAGCCTCAAAACCCTGGTCTCGGTGATGTCCAACATTTGACTCCTAACCAATCTGGTTTCTTCTTCGTCAACGACATGGTAAGTTACTTCAATGAACAATGAACTATCGATCTTGCCTAGGGTTCCTTTTCATATACAGACCAATACCGACGTGACCGTACGGTAAGGTGAAGTGATTGGGAAGTCGCACTCGCTTCTGGTATACAATTTGATAGACTTTTTCCAAGGGTCGACTGACGATGTTGTGAGTGGGTAAACGTACAATCTTGTTCGGTTGATAGGTGGTCACTTTAAAGTTTCCATCCTCTCCCGATTGCAAGGCTTCTTTCAATACCCCAAAGTTGACCACTCGACTAGTACGATGATTCAGAGTCAGTCCTTTCACTTTGCACGTCGTGTGCACTTCTCCTTGTGGGTCCCGGTATTCGTAGCCGTAATTTTTGGGACCACCACTGACGAAACTTAGAATCTTGTCGTCGGGATGCTCGTCTGTCCAGGCTCCTAAACGGTCTCCTTCGATGTCAGGGTGCTGTTGAATCGAGTGATGGATGTAAATGCAACTGTCCGTGTCAAAGTACAGGACGCGTTCTTCTAACAGTTCTAAAGCTTCGTACAATTTTAAGCGAGCATGAGCTGTCACGTAAGCCGCAATGATTACGTTTCCAAAAGGGTCGTCTTGTACAAAGTCCAGATCTTCTTCGTAATTGACCAAGATCAAATCCTCGCGAACGACGTCCACGTGTTTCATGTATTTGGTTTTGTCGTGAATCATCTGGAAGTAGCGGGAAGGTTCTGTCAAATATTCCGTCTTGGGTAAACACGGTCGTTGTGCCATTTTACCCCACAAGCAATTTAACATCACTTTGGCAAACGATCGCCTGCCTTCGTTTTTTTCGATGTGGTCTAAAGAGATGCCTTCTTGTGCGTAGTATTTCTCTTTGAATTGTATTTGGTCTTCGGGAGTGTGACACCAGGAAGGATAGCCGCTGGCTTCGTGTTTCAGTTTCAAAAAGGCATCCACGTAGTCGGCGAAAATGCCTTTCTGAGTAGGGTCACCCTTGTGGTACTGCTGTGTCTTGGGAAAGTGGCAAATTTCGTACACTTCTAACAGTTGGTATCCCATGTCCAGAGCTTTGAACAATTCCACGCTGACCCAGGTTCCCGTCAAGGCACGTTCTTCCTGGCTGTGATGGCAAGGTTGGTCCTGGTTGCACGTTTCGGCACAAGTACGGCACAAGGGAAACATCAGTTTGCCTTGACAATGGTGAGGTAAGACGGGGTGGTATAGGTTCGTGGGAGGCAAAACTTTACACTTGATCAAGCCTTCGTATTGTCGAATGTTTTTCAGGTCGATGTGTTCCGTGAACAATTGCGGGTGCCCTACAGGAAAGCGACAATATTTGCACACGTAGGGATACAGCGAACACACGTCCAAGTATTTGATTTCTTCTCCTTTCTCTTCGACGGCTTGGTACAGCAAACAGGTGGCATTGGTCCTTCCTCCGTACAAACTATCCCTCGGGTTCAACGGGTCCATGAACTGGTAACTTTCCACGAGGCGTTTAAACTCGGGATCGGTTTTCAAACGGTGATCGTACTCGTGTTCCCACATTTCCACCACTTGGTATCCTTGCTGTTCTAACTTTAGGCGTCGCTGACAAGTGTCCTGGTACAAGTCTTCCATGGTTCGTTGCAAAAACTGATTTTTAGTGTCACGGTCAGGGTAACAGACGGGACATCCGTGAAATAAGCAACCGTTAAACTCGTACACGATCTTGGGGTTTTCCAAGTCCCAGCCATCTACCGAATACGTTCCGATGGTCTTTTCGCCTCCTCCGTTGCGGGCATGCTGAATCCATTTGTCTTCCTTGTCGCACAAGTAATGTAACCAACGTAGGGCTTTGACCGAGTATTGACGCTTGACATAGTGGGTCGTTTGAGGACTGATGACAGCCACGGTGTTTTCAGGCATGAATCGTTGGCGGTACACTAAGGAACACGCTTTGGCAATGGTGCAAGCTTCTTTCAAAGGATCGACCCCTCCGTGTTCCATGAACAGTTCTCGAAATTTTCCACAGCAACGCCGTAAAATGTGCACGTCGGAACGACAATACTTTAACATTTCTTCCTGAAAGTCGAAAGGGTCCGAGGCGTGAGCTTGGTACCAAGCGTAGAAAGCTTCTCGTTGTTCGGTACGCATGTTGTCGGGGTCGTAATAGTGAGCCTCAGGCAAATGGGGTAGAACAGCATGTTGATTGGCTTCCGTATTGAAAAAGTGTGGAAAGTACCCTTTAGCCATTTCTGTCATTCCAAACGTTTTAGGCATTCGGCTCAAAGGCATGGCCAAGTAACTCATCGAATCTTTAAACTGTACTTGTCCCACTTGCATGAAAATGATTTTGGCTCCGTTCAAAGTCACTTTAGGACGTTCGGTGCCATGTTCCGTATAGTACCTCAAAAGAAACTGTCCATCGTATCCGGAGAAATTGTGAGCCATCACCGTGGCATGACGATGACAATCTCCGTAACGTTCGATGTCCTCTTGGCTCCACGTCTTGTCGATGGGGTCTAAGACCCATTGGGCAAAATCGGCTAACGTGTTTGGTCCCCGAAAGATTTTTTCACGTCCTCCAGGAATCTTGCTGCAGTGAGGGCAATGACTGAAGATAGGTTCTTGAATGCACTTCTCGCACGCTCGATGAGCCACGCAGAAATTAGGGATGTGAATGCCAGTCTCTTGCATGCATTCGAAATCGAAAAAGATGAAATTGCCTTTCTTCTTGTGACCGACCTCTTTCTCTGGTGGGGGTTGGTATTTTTGCACGTAACATTCGTGTTCCAAGTCCACGATGTGGTGACAAATGTGACATTTTTTCTTTCCTCGACATACGTGTGCCTTGGCATTGTTGGTACGTATGCCTTGTCTACACGTAGGGCACAATCTCAGGAGTTGACAAGCACATTTCTTCTGTGAACCTTGTGTTTTCAAATGTTGTTGGTAACAGGTAGGGCTGACAAACGTGCGCAGACAAGTCGAACAAGGCACTGGTTCTTCGCTCAGACAGGGTGGAGAGGCCAAACATCCTGGGCATTTCCATCCACAATGCTTGTGTTGCTCTCGATTATTATAACTATAGTCACATTTCTCACAGTAATATCTGTATCCCAGGAATCCGGTGATAGTGGTAATGGTATCGAAATGGTCATCGTGATGATAAACATGAATGTATTTTCCGTCCTTAAAGTCTTGGCCTCGAAACAACAGAGACCCGCGCATTTCTTGAGGGTGCACTTTCAAGGTGTAGCGTGGAGCTAGGGCATCTTGCAATTTTTGCATCTCAGGAATGCCACAGGGTGTGTCTTTGGACAGGCCAGCTTGTTGCAACAGGAGTTCTGCTTCGTTTCGTTGTTTGGTTCGGTTCGATTTTCGAATGTTCTCCCAGGTTCTTTTCCATTCTGTCGTGTCGTTCTTGTTGGCATAGGTTCGTCCCACCACGATGGCACGGGCTAAACACATCTGGTCATGAGGATTGTGAATTTGGACAAGACTACGCTTAATGCTGCCAAGCTCGTTCACCAATAACATCTTTTTGCGTCCTGTCCCTTGAGGAAGAGAGACGTGAGCCATTTTCAGTGTGGCTTTACCATCGGTGATGTCAAACTGGTCATTAGATTGTTGTACGTGTTGAATCTTGTCCATGATTTTGGAAGGGGTTAGTTCTGCAGGTCTGCTAAACTCGATCCAAACAGGGGATTTCAAACCGTCGTGATCTATGGATAGTGTCACGCGATCGTCTTCTTTGGGTTGACATTGTCGCTTGAGTGCGGTGAGCAAAGAATCCCACATCTCGGTGATAAACCCTTCTGCTTTCTCCAAGGGTACGTCGGTCTTGAAATCTTTAAACTTCACCGTGTAGGTGTAAGCCGTGGTTCTAAATTTTCTAGAGGAGCGCTTTTCCGTCTCTCGAATGGAATAGTATTTTTCAGGGTTGACTAAGGGTGGTGAACTTGGTTTAGAGGTTTCAAATTCTGGTTCACTCATGTCCTCTTCAAAATCACTGGCATGAATCTGTGCCAAGATTTCAGCCCTGGTACGAGGCGATAGATCACGTTTCTGCCTCTTACTTTCTTCTTCTTCTTCTTTCTTCTCGAATGAATAGGATCGTTTCATCTTGAGTGCAAAACGTCAAATGACTCAAGTTTAAAGACTAATTTATAGTCTTGGCAAACCAGCATATATAAAAAGGGTGTGTGTCTTGTCCTTTCACTATTCATTTCACTCTCAAGCTGAGCACAACGATGGAAGAGACTACCCAGATGGAACGTTTCGTCAGAGCTTTGCGAGGGGTCATTAGAAAATTCTCTTCAGACCAGCCGACGGACTACTCTCCTTCCTTTCGAGATAAGAGTCAAGATACTTGCTATATCTGTCAGAAGAAAGGGCATTGGTCTTCAGAGTGTCCAGACCGTCAAAAAAGAACAAAAACAGGGGCTAAAAAAGACAAAAGTCAAGATACCTGTTATTATTGTAAAGAAAAAGGACATTGGTCTCCAGATTGCCCAAAAAAGAAACAAGAGGAGTCAGAAGAAAAGAAGGATACTTCAGAAGAAGAGAGGGATTCTTCGGAAGAAGAGAGGGATTCTTCGAAAGAAGAGAGGGATTCTTCAGAGGAAGAAGAGGAAGAAAGAAGACAATTCTATTTAAAAGAAGCAAAGAAACAGGAGAAGAAAAGAAGGGAAGAAAATGAGGAAAAAACGGTGAAGAAATTCAAAAAACAGAGAGACTAAACAAGGAGAAAGAAGAAGTCAATGAACTTTTAATTAAAGTGTTCTGTGGTGAATTGTGAATTGGATTGTAAAAAATGGAGAAAAGAATACATGAATGATATAAGGTAAGTGTCTTTGAGTTTTGATTTTAAAATAAGAAGCTACACTCACGCACTCATACACAGATACGTACTATAAGGGTAAAATGGGTGGGGTTCATTTTTGAGTTATTGGCAAATTGAAATTGTTTTTCTTTTCGAGAAATGTGGGTGGCCCTGAAAAGGGCCTTTTTATTTTGGTGTAGGGGTAAGTTTAACCAATCAACTTTAACTGCCTTAAGCCTTTGCCACGGCCAAGGCCTACTTCTGATGATTGGGTTGAAATCACTAAGGGTGGTACGACAGGCTTAGTCACAGGGTTGGCGTGTTTAGCTCGGGAAGGTCGTATTCTCTTCGGTCGTGATAAAGAAGTCTGATACATTTGTTTCAGACTTCTTAACTCCGCTAAAATGTCCAACAGTACCGTATCCGTTTGATTTTCACCCTCTTGTTTCTTTGCTGCTACTTCTTCTTGCTGTTGTTGTTGTTGTTGTTTTTTTCTTACCTCTTCTTGTTGCTGTTGCAGTTGCTGTAGGAGAAAAGCTTGTTCCGCTTCCTTTTGTCGTTGCATAAATTTCTCCAATTCTTCTTTCTGTCTCTGTCTAAAATTCTCCACTTGCGGTAATGAAGAAGGTAACGAAGGTTCCGGAACAAATTCTTGCGAGGTAAGAAAATCCACAAAATCCCAATGTACCTCTTCTGAAAGTAAGTCCGGGTTCCCTTGGGCAGTCTCCCCTGCTGGTGCACCCCAATGGATCGTTTTCTGAGTTTCCGTCATGTTGAATCACTGTCGCATAGATTGACTGCACACAAGCGCTAGCGAATCTATATAGACCAACTGACGTCACAGACTACTCTCTTCGGATTGGATGCGGGCTGACTGAATTTTGTAACGCGTGTTTGGATTGGTGAATGAACTCAATCCGTTTCAATCCTGCCTCTACCTATAAATAAGCGCAGTTCAGTGCATTGATTCACCTGTTCTCGTCGCTTCAAGATGTGGACCGATGTGCAATCTTCTACGCTTGTGTCTTCCATGATGTTCCGGACGGACATAGCCATGTATGTCCGATCCAAGTGGGCCGTTGTCCACAGGACAAACACCAGCCTGTGGATACGTAGGATCTACGTAGAAAGACAAGGATGCCTGAAAAGAGTGCTGATTTACGGACCAACAGTGAGACGTAGCCTAAGGACAAGAAGAAGACCAATGCGATACCATTTATGTTAATGAATACATTAACATAAACCCAAAGGCCCTTTTCAGGGCCAGCCATATTTCTCGAAAAGAGATAGCCTTTCCATTGCCTACCCCTTTTCTAAATTTAAATTTAAATTTAAATTTAAAAAAACTTTTTAAAAAAAAAAAAATCCCATATTCAATTCCCCTTGTCCCTAGACAAACCCAAACTCTATTCCCATGTTAATTTCCCTTGTCCCTAGACAGACCCAAACTCTATGTTAAATTCCCATTGTCCCTAAAGTGGCCCAGCGTTTTTCTCCATGTTAAATTTCCATTGTCCCTAGAGTTGCCCAGGGGTGTTTTTAATGCTAAGTCCCATTGTCCCTATGGTGGCCCACTTAACTACTGACCTCTTAATGTTGAGCGCCTAGCGAGGCAGCTGTTAGCACCATTGTATAAGTCTTTGGTGTGACTCGGCGGGGGTTCGAACCTGCGGCCTGCGGCATCCGAGGCAGACGTTCTAACCACTAGGCCGCCGGAGAGAGAAAGAGAGGTAAGAAAAAGAGAAAACAAAACTTAGCCAGGCCTAAATATGGTAATACAGGTCTGAATAATATCTAAAAGGGCAGATATAATTCCTGCATTTAGAAAAAGTAGTTCCCAAAGTGATATCGCCACTGTAGCAATAAAAATAGAGCCACGTTTGCAATTGGAACGTCATATGCGATCAAAATGGTTCATCTACCGAGGATGTTTTTCATCTTCCTATCTTTACTGCTTTCATCAGGCCATGTATTTAGTGTTATACATCCTACCTACCAAGGTTTTTCTTGTCTTGACGCATTCCACACTGACTTTATTTTTAACATTATAAGATATCCAGGGAGTAAAGAAACTTACTTCCTTGTGCAAGTATATGAATTAACATACATGTAACTGATTCACATCAGTCATGCCTGCCATAAAGATGTATGACTTGATTGTAGATAGAGACACTGGTGTCATCTTTTAACTGCGCAGCGTTAATATTTCTAAAATGTCGTGTAACTGTTTCTAAAAGTGTAATATCCTATGTATTAACTGCAATATTCAACTGAAAACCTTTATTATACCTCGAACACTTATAATGGGAAAAACCGATAAATGCAAGATAAATCTCTTTCACCTGATCTAGGTTCTTCTTACAGTTCCAATCAATTTGGCAATGTGATTCCCAAACAAGAAAATAACACACACACACACACACACACACACACAGATACACACACACACACACACACACACACACACACACACACATATATATATATATATATATATATATATATATATATATATATATATATATATATATATATATATATATATATATATATATATATATATATATATATATATATATATATATATATATATATATATAATATTGGGTCAGTAAAAGGAAACCGCTCCGCTGGCCCAGTGGTTAGAGCGTCCGCCTCGGATGCGGGAGGTCGTGGATTCGATGCCCGGCCGAGTCATACCAAAGACTTACAAAAAGTACTAACAGCTGCCTCGCTTGGCGCTCAGCATGAAGAGGTTAGTGTTAGCACTGGTCGGCCTGTTGTCAGGATAATGTGACTGGGTGGGACATCATGCTACATGTCTGCGGCATGATGCCCCAGTGCTAGATATCACATTAAACTGCCACAATGCAGACATCGTAGCGAAATGACTGAAAAATTGTTAAAGCTACGTTAAAAATTGAAATCACACACACACACACACACACACACACACACACAGTAAAAGGAAACAAAAATGATGTCATCAAACAAGAGATAGTATTATTTTTGTTTAAAGAATACCTATCGTTTAAAAATCACGCGTTTGTGATAAATGAAGCTTGTTTTAAAATGGCTCCAACTGTATTTAGAGCTAGTTCGCATAACTTGTCCAAGAAAAAGTTCGTTCTGAGCGGCTGTGTCACATGTGTGATCCAGATCTGTCGAAAGTTTATTTAATTAGTTTGCATATTGGTCCGATATATTGGGAATGATTTAAACGCATTGTCTAAAGCAGTTCGTTATATCTAAATTTTGTACTTGGATATTATATTAGTTCTTGTCTTGCGGTCGTGAGCATAAAATAGCATTATAACACCATTCATAGGTTCAAAAGCCCGATTCCGCTTTTCGAAGAACACTTAAGTAATCTATATTCATACGGATGACACACAATGCAAACAAAAGTCATCGTACTATACTAAAATGAATGCACATTGCAAAACGCAGGGCATACATTATTACGTAATTTTCAGTATCATATTGTATATGATAATGTCTACAGAACATGAGAAATGAGTATGTTATGGTATAGACAATAACAAGTTTTTACTGCCCAATGTATCAATCAATTGCTAAGAGCAATGTTTAAGGGCGTGTTTTACCGAATTTATAATAGGACTTTATAAAAACGATACACACAGAATATATGCGTGTTTGTTTTTTATTACGTAAAAGGTCTCGTGGGTCGGTGGTTCTTTCCGGGGTTTTCCCGGGTTCTTCCTCCACCATTAATACTGGCCGCCATTTATAGCCTATGGGATGCTGAAAAATGGCGTTAAACCCTAATACACCAACAACAACAACAAAAAGTACATAAAAGGAAATATGTCATGAGTAAATGAGAAACACTGTATTGTCAAGAGTGGGGAAGCCACGTGCGGCAATACCAAATGTTTCCACTTCATGTGTGAAATTATCCCTTTGCCTAATAAAAACAACACAAAATTGTCATATGAAGGTAAAATCCTATATTTGCATCGATGTTTGTCCGTTCTGTGCGCCTACAAGCTGCCTTACTACATCTGTAAATAGAAGTTCTTCAATTTATAATAAATTCTAGGACAGCGACCTTTTACAAGTTGAGCACGTGCAAATAATGCTTCATGGCGTGTACTTTGTCAAATTAATGACTGATTTCTTAGCATATTTCTTGCTCTGATTGATACAGTAAACATTCTTGGGATGGTGTACGGTAGAATATCAAAGAGCAGTTATATCCAACAGATTTCATCTTTAAAAAGATGATTTGATTGATTACGAATTTACTTGATAGGATTCTGGTTCTTTATTCTGTTTATGTCTGCATTGAAACGTGAAGATTTGGCCTTGGCAAGTTGCACCCTAGTTCGGTAGCAGATCAACCCAAATTTAGATTGTCGCTTAAGGGGGGGGGGGGAGGAGATAAGAGAGAGAGAGAGAGAGAGAGAACCGAAGAAGAAAAATGATATGCTTAAATATGGAAATACAGATTTGAAAAATATACATAAGGGCAGATGTATTTATAAATGGGGAAAATATAAGTAGTTCCAACTGTGATATCACTACTGTGGCGATTAAAGTGGTATCGCTACTGTGGTAATATCATTTTGCTCCCATTGATATATTTCAATATCCCATTATGAAACATTTAATAAAAATGGACAATCGTAATATAGATAGTAATTAGCAGTATTGTCGGGGATTCCGGTGAAGCATCAGACATTCCTCTGAAACAATATACCTATTTTAAAGACAGCTATTCTCTTTGTTCTGCGTCTGGTTAACTCTACGTTCATATATAGAAATGTTCTATTTGAGGACACGATCGTCCGGGGGGGGGGGGGGCTTTATAAAATGAGACTGGGCCTCTCTCAGACTGATTCACTCCCGAAAAACGATTGGATCGATCGATTCTTAAGTTTCCAAAGTCTCTAGGTCACAGAATGAAAGAAGAAAAAGCAAAATCGAAGAAAGAGAGCAGCTTATTTCATCTGTTCGTTATTTTTATTTCATTTCATTGTATCCATGCTAGTGCCTGCATGCAGCTTTATACTCATCTGCGCATGACTATATTTAAACAGTTACGGCCGACATGTACATACATACATACATACATGCATACGTACTTACATACTACATACATAGATGCATGCATGGATACAGACAAACATACATACACACACACATGCATACATACATACATACATACATACATACATAGAAACATACATACATACATGCATACATGCATACATACATACTTACATACATACTACATACTACATACATAGATGCATGCATAGATACACACACAGATAAATGCATAGATATATACATAGATACATACATAGATACATACATACATCTATACATAGATAAATACATACATCGATACATACATACATACATACACACACACATACATACATACATACATACATACACACATACATACAGACATGCATAGATGCATGCATAGATACACACATAGATAAATGCATAGATATATACATAGATACTTACGTACATCGATACATAGATAAATACATACATCGATACATACACATACATACATACATACATACATACATACATACAGAGACACATACATACATAGATGCATGCATGGATACACACAAACATGCATACATACATACATACATACATACATACATACATACATACATACATACATACATACATACATACAAAGAATGGAGAACATTCTGTTCATGTTGGCGCGTTCTAGAACCTCTGTGTTGGGTACTTTGTCCTGCCACTGGATGTGCAGAATGCGCCGCAGACATCTCAGCTGGAAGCTGTTGAGTTTCCTCTCGTGTCTTGCATAGGTGCTCCATGTTTCGCTGCTGTAGAGAAGTGAGCTGAGTACGCAGGCTTGGTAGACACGCAGTTTGGTCTTCTCTGTGAGGTTGGGGTTGTTCCAGACTCTCTGGTTAAATCTGGCCATCACTGCTGCTGCCTTGGCAATCCTGCCGTTCACCTCAGAATCAATGGAGAGTGAGCTGGAGATGTTAGACCCGAGCGAGAGGCGCCTTCGCTGGCTTGGCCATGTCAAAAGAATGGACCCAGGTCGCATTCCCAAGGACCTGTTATATGGGGAGTTAGCAGAAGGTGCACGACCAAATGGACGACCACATCTGCGCTACAAAGATGTTTGCAAGAAGGATATGAAGACGGCAAACATCAGTGTCAACGACTGGGAGAGCTGTGCAAACAACCGTTCCAGCTGGCGCCTAGCTGTAAGGCAGGGAGTTCAAAACGCAGAGGAAGAGAGAAGAATAAAACAAGCTGAAAAGAGCTAGAAAGAAGGATAGACAAAAGCTTATTTTGGAGCTACGCCATCGTCTCCCGTAGACGGACGGATGCCAAGACATACAAAGATTCATACATACATACAAAGATTCATACATACATACATACATACATACATACATACATACATACATACATACATACATACATACATACATTCTGTTTGGTTCCCAATCACTTACTTTTTCGCCAGTTCGAAAAAGTCCTTTTCAAAATCCTTGAAATCTTTTCGTCTTAAGCTAATACTTAACACCTTGCAACATGGTGATGATCAAGACAAGAGTAATGATATATATGGAATTCTTATGGCAATCCCACGTATCACTAGCCTGCTCTTCGCGTGTGTACCATTTACAATAGAAAATCCATTACAAATTTCTCAAAACCAAAGAAGCCTATACAATGTGCAATTGATGCATGCTTATACGTGAATATATGATCGGACATTCGTTTTGTTGAGCGTTCCAAGTGTCTTTTCATATTTTGGTTAAAATATTTAAAAGTTGGCTAATATCTATCTATCTACATATCTATCAATATCTATCTATCCAACCAACTTGTTCAAACTTGATATAAAAAGTAAGTAGTAAATTAACATTAAAAATAAACAATTAAAGGCCAAAGTATTTTTGTCAAATCCGCAAATTTTGTTGTATGACAGCTGTATACAGTGTATATGTTTATGTATACATATGTATGTGTATATGTATGTATGTGTATGTATATGTGTATATATGTGTATGTATGTACATGAATGTGTGTGTATGTATGTGTATATGGATATATGTGTGTATGTATATATGTGTATTGTGTATGTATATGTGTATATATGTATGTATGTGTGTGTGCCTGTTTATGTATTTGTTTTGTATATTTCCTATAGATTTCTATATGGTTTTCTGTATTTATATATCTCGTTTTGTAAATGCATTAGTTGACGATGTATATATATCATGCTAGTGTTCTCGTCTATGATGTGTCTCATAATCTTATGACATGTATAATATGTATCTTAGTAACCTGATATACTCTTTGTTGAAGAGGTAATTAAGTCATTCAGACAGTCAGTCATAGATAAGTGCATGCACGCACGCATACGCGCAAACAAGTATATATATATGCATAAATACATGTGTCATATGAAAAAAACTACATATAGAATTACACTGTTATAAGTTTTCCATTTCATTTTCGTTGCTATCTCGAACTTAATTTTAAGCACATAACACTATAGACGTATTAACTTTTCGAAATATTATCATCATCAAGCAACTGTTAAAAGATCAGTGCCATGCTCAGCCAAATGATTACAGATTTGCATAATTGCAGGTATTGAGATATTTCGTTTTGTCAATACGGTAGCTTACACAGTATTACAATTGTATTACTACTGTATCTTTGTCACTTTTCTGTTCTATTTTATGATATTGTATTATCCTGAATTTGTTTAATCTGATGTAATCTCTTTTGAAGAGGAAATAATGTCAGTCAGTCAGTCAGTCATTCATACATACATACATACATACATAGATGCATGCATAGATACAAACATAGATAAATGCATAGATATATACATAGATAAATACATAGATACATACATGCATGAATACATAGATACATACAAACATCGATACATCCATACATAGTATTTACATCCATATGTATATATGCGGCTGAATGTATGTATCAATTTTTCATGTTTATATATCTTTCTTTATTGTCATAGAAATAAGATTGAGATTTAAAGCAGTTAAATATTGTTTATAAATTACTTTAAAACGGTATCATTTTGTAGGAGGAAGATTTCATAGGCACTCAGGGTTATGAAAGATTATTAAAGCGAATACAGGATGGAAGAAAAGTGTGTAAAGACGTGGAACAGTTTCTAAAACAACGGTATGTTCTTAATTGAATAGACCCAAATGTAAGTACAGAACAATCAACAACTGCGACAATTTCGATTTAGTTTCATATTCTCCATTCATCCATTCGCCCATGTACACAAGACACTATGGACGAGAAGGCCTTAGCACTGAACGCTGACCTTTAACCTCTGTGGAATGTTAAAGTGGGCTTTAATGCTGATTTGTATTCATTGATCGTAACTTTTCATTCTTTTACCAAAACTTCTTATTTGTCCCTACTAACATTTTATTCGTCGGCAGTAGAATTAGGTAGAAAGGTAGGGTAAAAAACCAATTGAGTCCACTTTGGGTCTATTGGCATATACCACTCAGTGCGGAAGATATTTCTGGCAAAACGAAAATGTATTACCATAGTCAGATATTCGTCTCCTGATTCTTTTTGATCATCTAAATTAGAGTGGCCCAAACATAGTCCGCAATTCGTTTCAACGAAAAAGTTCTGATAGGTAACTTGTAATCTAAACTATTACTGTATGAATTATTATTTATCGGTATGTTTCATCCGGTTTGTAAAACAATTTGGATGATGCATGCAAGGATGCATACATACATACATACATACATACATCGGATGCGGGAGGTCGTGGGTTCGATCCCCGGCCAAGTCATGCCAAAGACTTACAAAAATGGCACTAACAGCTTCCTCGCTTGGGGCTCAGCGTTACGAGGTTAGTGTTAAGACTGGTCGGCCTGGTGTCAGGATAATGTGACTGGGTGGGACATCACGCTACATCTCTGCGACATAATGCCCCAATGCTGGACATCACTATAAACTGCCACACTGCAGACATCGTAGCGATATGACTGAAAAATTGTTAAAGCTACGTTAAAAATCCAAATCACACACACACACACACACACACACACACACACACACACACACACACTGTAATGAATATTTAATTTGCATTTTTTTTAAATACTTTTTTTATATTTTTTTATTTCACTATATGCTATTGCAATAAAACATTGTATGGTGTACTGAAACTTGTCCAAAATCAAGTTTATTTTCTATTTGTCCTGAATTATTTATTTTTTGTAATCTGTAAAGAAAAACACTAATACATAATTAAAATATTCTCTATGTGTATTCGTTTAATATTATGATCATTATTAACTGAAGTAAAGATGTTTATTTGGGTCTCGGCCTAGGTTATTGGAATTTCCCTACAATTTACCTGGAATGTACGATATAGTGCAAGTTATATATTATAGTTTTATTAACAGGTCTCTACTTATAGCTAACATTTTATTTTCTAAACATTAAGAATTTTCTAAAAGTTTTTTTTTAAATATTAGGTAGTAGTGGTTTTGTTTTTTAAAAAAATTCTAATTGTGACCTGAGGTCAAGTAGAGGACTATATAATCTTGTCACTGGAAAGGTATTCATTCGTGCTTTAAGATCTAGCAGAAAATAAATTCTTATTGTGTTGTGTCCAGAAGTTCTTTTGGGCTGGAATTCATTTCTTCAAATTATTTTTTTCAGTGATTTTTTTTCTCTGGAAATACAGAGTGCTCATACAAATAATAGTCCGGGACAGAGAAAGTAACTGGGATTTATAATGAATTTAAACTTGGAATTATATTTCTATGTTTCAACAAAAGACGGTTGGTACAACAACACGATACAAGCCATTACAGGCACATCAATACATTCAGCTTTTGGACTTAATTTGGATTTCCACTAAAGTTATTCAGAATTTTTATTATTAGGAATTGTATCTGTAATTCTATGATTATTTGGGGATTAATTGAAATAAATAAACAGTATACCAGTAGGAAGGAGACAGTAGCAGTGTCAAATATAACATTAATTTGACAACTGCAAACCTATGACAGACAAATGCAAGGTTATCCACGACGAATTAGTTATCATCGACGAACGAGATGTTAGTAATAGCAAATAAGAAGTTTCCATACACGAATGAAATCTTAGCAAGAGCAAATAAGAAGTTTTGATGGACGAAGTCAATATTAGCATCGACAGAAAAGAAGCTTGCATCAACGAATGAAATGCAAGCATGGACAAAAATGAAGGCCCCAGAATTACGTTTTGTGGGATGGGGTGGCATGCGAATTTTGTGCTACACCACTGGTGGACAGGCATATAGATGCTTCATGTCACACAAATTGATAATCTTTTATTCTTAAAGTGAAAATACTGTCAACCAACATTTAGGACTATAACTCGAGATACACTTCTGGTCCCAAATTTATTTTATGGATATCAAACAGGATGTGATGTGCGCTGTCTAAGCACGATTTAAGGAAGGCTACAAACAGCTGATACAGGATATGTCACTTTAGGAAATGAATTAAGTACGAACACTACAATTACTCCTCCACTAGCTTTTCGACCTACACTGTTGAACTATTCGATTCAGTTTTGTTGGTACGTCTGTGCTGGCGTGATGTCATTACCGTATCTTGAATATCGTTGGGATGGGGGGGGGGGGGGCGGGGCGTATACAAAAGAGGTCTGTAAAAATGGAGCCCCAGGGCGTTTCCATAGCATTATTTTGGCCATCTGAGAAGAAAAACGTACTTAAGGAACCGTTCCGGATGTTTTGCGCTCATTTGAAGAAGGCGGAGGTAGGGTGCACCTACGCCTGTCTCTCTCAATCTAATCCGCCCCTTGTTGTTAACGTTATTCGTGTATGAAAGTCAAAACTTGGTGTGATATTAACTTTTTTCTAAATATTAAAAGAATACCATCATGTATTTGTGAATTTGTCAATGTCCATAAGCCATCATTTGTTAATTCCCTCGCTCACTAATAAATTCACAAGGTCACTCTATAGGACTCAATGTTCTAATTCAATTCCCGCATTAAACCTATGCAAAAAGCATGATGTTATAAAATGAATAACTTAAAATTTTTGAATGCTCAGAATGAGACCTATATTTCTCACTATAGACATACCCTTGATGACAGCTTCTGCGTTTCAAAAACCATCTGAGCCCCTGCATTTTCTGGATCTACATTTGTATAAACGTGTGTTCTCAATTCCGCAGTAAAGAGTCATGTGATAATTTCAGTAATGAGTTTCTAAACTTAAGTCTTTAAAAGTAAATCCATTAGCAAAATATTGTCTCTGTTTTTTCTCAGTTTCAACTATGATAAACTCTCAAAAGATTACTTCACTAAACTTTTACTTTCATTATCAACCAATGTTGGCCAGGCAAACCCATATATGCTCTATATTATATTGTATCCATTTCTTGACTAGTTCCCATTCTACCATATCATTAGTATCTTGAGTCAAGTATGTGTGTCCAATGTATTCGACTACCTATCACTGCCTCTCTTTATCCTTTTGTATGTTTGTAAATTCTACAGCTGTTTCGCTACCTTCTAGTGTAACTCAATGTACTCTGCATCATGTTAGTGTCAGTGAATAAGACGTTGGTCCTAGTACTTTATGTGGGGGTGTTTATTGTATGTATCATTGATATAATATGCACGTGCATTTTACAAAGGAAAAATCCTGTCCCATTAATCATGGCTTTCTGTCCTAACTGATTGTCATAAATATAAAATAATAGATGTCCTACATATCATCACGAATGACAAAGAGAACCGTTTGCATCAAAAAGAAAGAGAAATTGTGGCTAATATGGAGAGAGAGAGAGAGAACCCACACACTTTTTCCTCGGTAACCTAGTATAATCCAGGGTATTCATGACTCAAGAGTGTACTTAAATTAACTTATATATAAATTGTGATATAGGAAGTTTATAAAAAGAATAGTAAAACTTGTAATTACTGACAAAGCATTTGCAATACGAAAAACTACAGAAGCAATTCAGTAGCTGGCAAACTGTAATATACAGTGGCGCAGAAGGAAAGTAGATCTAAGCACTTGCAAGCAGCCATTTACAGTTTGCATCAATGAAGAATAGAAAATGCATGCATAGAATTATGGCGATATTAACCATCCAAATACAAGAGAAGAGAACGCAAATGTTTATTTGCTGCTTTTAAACATTAAAAAAGATATCCTGCAATATTTAAGAAAATATGCAGAATTAAAGATTGCATTAAATGATGATAAAATCGATATCAGCATCATGCATACAGATTGCAGGGTGATAAAAATAGTATGGTATGAAAAAGGACTAAGTTACGTAATTGATGCGGATATGTACACACGTTTATTTCCGACTAAATTTGATGTACAATGCGAAGATATCGTAAAGGTTTACAAGATCACTCTATAAAGATTCGTGAAAAAAAAGAGACAAAAAGTATGGGAAACAAGCTTTAATTTTAAACAGCACATGGTGACTCGGTTTATGAAGTTGCTCTCTCAATCAAACAAAAAATAGTAACAATTTGTCATCAAGCTGAACATATTTAAATGCTTGAAAGAATTAGAAACACGATTCCAATTTTTTAAATAAAATTTCGCGTTGTAGAGCGATGACCTGCTGGCTTTTTGTTAATACTAAGAGGCTATTTGTCAAGCTCAAAGGATTCTCTGAATTCTTGTACAATTTAAATTTTTTGACATCATAGACTTTGCAGAGTAAAATTATGAATATTATTTAACTATTCAATACATCATTTCTACAGTCATGAAGGTAATATTACTTAGGCATACATCGAATATTTCTAGGAACAAACAAAATAATTATATATATTAAATGAACCTTTGAACAGTTGGTTAACCAGCAGAAAATACCATTCCATTTAAATAAATTACGGAAGTAGTGAAAGGGGTCACCCTACGTACAATGGGAATTAGCATTACAGGGACCCCTGGGTCACTCTACGTACAATGGAAATTTAACATGGCGAAAAATCGTGGGTCACTCTACGTACAAGGGGAATTTAACATGGCAATAAATCGTGGGTCACTCTACGTACAATGGAAATTTAACATGGCAATAAATCGTGGGTCACTCTACGTACAAGGGGAATTTAACATGGGATTTTTTTTTTAAATTTTAAAAAAATTTTTTTAAAAAAGGGGTAGGCAATGGAAAGACTATCTCTTTTCGAGATATATGGCTGGCCCTGAAAAGGGCCTTTGGGTTTTTCTTCTTCTTCTAATTTCTTCTTTTCCTCCACCAAGTTCTTATTTTATCTCCTACACTCTTCTTCTCTTTCTTTTTTTTCTTCTCCTCCTCTTCATTCTTCTTCTCTTCCTCCTCTTCTTTCTTCCTCTTTTCATTTTCTTCTTCTTTTTCAATTTTTTCGTTCCAATTGCGTATTCTTATTCTTTCCTCTTCATCCTCCTTCTCCTCCTTGATCTTTTTCATGACACCACTAATCTTGTCCTTTGCTTTCCTTAAGTTATTAATTTCCATCTTCACACGATGGGGACTATAGGAATAATGGTCTTCAACCAGTCTTAATAGCATCTGTTCCATTATTCCTAAGTTGTCTAAAACGTCTTGCAAGGTTTGTATTTTGTCGATTTGGTTTGACGCCATCTTCTTTTTATTCTTTGCAGAATGGTTTGAACAACGAACACTGTGGGTTCTTATACTTAAAGCGCGGACGTGATGGAAAACATCCCCCTAAAAAACATAAAATTGATCTTACCTAGATCATAACCAAACAACGTGCGGACGTGATGGAAAACATCCCCACTTTTCTCATTTCATATAATCAAACCCAAACTAAACTCTCCACATACTCTAAGAAACAATAAAGAAACCCATAATCTACTATTCACACAAACTTACTTTATTAGTTACTAACACAAACACAAACACACAATCACATACACTTTCACTATTAATAAAGAGTTAGTGTTTATATTCACACTACTCTACCTACACACATTGGCAAATCGATCGTTATTTCTTTTCTAGAGTATTGGGTAGCCCTGAAAAGGGCTGTTTTGTTTGGAACTTCATGGACACCTGGTTAATGGTGGCACCTTCCAGGCCTGGCGCCACATACACATCTTATCCCCCAGTTACTTTTTACCTTTTGGGGGGAGAGAGCAGAGGCAGGATATGTCGCTTCAGAATCCCAATTTTCGCTCTCTGGGATTTTGAAATTTCTTCTCTCCTTTTCCTCCTCCTCTTCTTTGTTTCTTCTTTCCTCTTTATATCTTCTTTCTTCTTCTTCTTCTTTATATCTTCTCTCCTCCTCTTCTTTGTTTCTTCTTTCCTCCTCTCTTATCCTTCCCTCCTCGACAATGGCTTCCGCGGCCAGTTCATTTAATATGCGCCTGGCATATTCCAGATGCACATGAAGCTCCAACAGTTTCTCAAGTCTCGTGTTCATTTTTTGGTGTTGATCAATCAACAAGGGTAGCTGGACTGCCGAACGAGTTTCAATTTATACTGAAAGCGCGGACGTGAAGGAAAACATCCCCCTAATAACATAAAATTCATCTTACCTAGATCATGACCAAAAAAACAACAACGCGCGGACCTAAAAGAAACACTCACTCACTTTTTATGCTACCCATTACTATTTAAAATTTTTTATAAATCACTTCAATAGACTATCCACATACACAAGGCAATCCAATCTAACCCCAAATATACACCTCAAACAGCAAAAAACATCATTTTAATCTACTATCCACACCAGCCTACTTTATCACTTACAAACACACAAACACACAAACACACAAACACATACACTTCCACTATTAATAAAGAGTTAGTGTTTATTTTCACACTACTCTACCTACACACATTGGCAAATCGATCGTTACTTCTTTTCTAGAGTATTGGGGTAGCCCTGAAAAGGGCTGTTTTTTTGTTTGCTATGGCATTCTTTTTTTAGTTTCTAAGAATGCGATGTCCTCTGATTATAGACTTTCTGGCGATAGGTCTGCTTCTTCGGAAAGAGAAGAAGAACTCTTTGGTGTCGATACGACAATCGACAAAGCCTCTGTCAGGTTCAGGTTGCTGCTGTTGTTGCTGTTGTTGCTGCTGTTGCTGCTGTCTCTGAAGTCTGTACTTCTCTGTCCATTCTTCTTTTTCCCTGTTCACTTCTTCTCTGAAGAGCTCTTCTATTAGGTCTTCAGTGATTTTTAGCATTCTCACATTCTCTATTTCTTCTGGCTTTGGTATCAGACTGTGTCTGACCCTATGCAAATTCACGTAGGCTTCGTTGAGCTTAGCTAGTTTGGAGCACATCTTCTTAGGAGGATGAGTCGACAATGGATGGTTAGACTAGAAACAACCCCGGTTCTTAAAGTCAAAGCGCGGACGTGAAGGAAAACATCCCCCACACGGTTTTCGAGCCGCAACGTTTAGTGAGTGTCATGAGAGGGATAGTAAGAAAAAAAGAGCATCAATCCAACATTCTTATAGCTAAACAAACCACAAAGGCATTTTTTTCAAAACACAACATTTTTTATTCAAAAATCACTTAACACTTAACAACAACTCTAACATTTTTTAACAATAATTCAACACTATAACATCAAACAATTTTTTTCAAATCACTAACATTTTTTTCTCAATGTACAATCTACTTTAAACAAGGCTGACAACGTTGTGAATGAAATCGTGATTTCCACTGTTGGAAATCATTAGGCCATTGATGGACACTACGTTTCCTAGCTTGAGACAAAAGATAAGCATAATGGTCACAAAACCATTGATCTACTTTCACATCATTTCTAGCAGAAGAACGAGGATCGAAATGAGTCACTAAATGTTCTAAGGAATAGCCCAGGCTGCGATGATGCAGAAAATACACACAATACTGTCCACACACCAAGGAATCTGTGCCTTGTAATTTCACATTATTGAATCGGGTGATCTGAGCATTTCTTCTCATAAAGTCGATGATATCGTCTTCCAAAGGGGGTAATCCGTACGAATCGAAATATTCCACACATCCTTCTTGAGGAAAGTAGACGGCTACCCAGTGGGTTCCTGGGAGATGACTGTCGTCCGTGTTGATCACGTAAGCTTGATGGTCTTTAGGTTTGCGATGAGGGAGTTCATCTTTAGCACAGACGACAGGATTCCAAGAAGCCGTATACGAACTGTGGTTCAAAAGGTAATGAAGTTCCCAGGTATCCATGTTGTTTTCTTCTTCACAGGTAATAATAAGTTGTCAATTCGATCCTGACTTTTTGCTTGAAAATGTCTGACGAATAAACGGTTATTCGTTCTGTTTCCTCACTCTGATTCAGGAGAGCTTCGATACGATGGATCTCTTGAGTGGTTAATGGTGGACAAGAATGTTCACGCAAGTCTTTATACCACTGGTGCAACACGTCTTTGTCCGAGATGAGACTCCAAGCTTCGTCCAGATACTCGTCCAATTTTTCTTCTTGACTCAACATCAGGCATTTATCGTGTTGAATTTGACTGGGATGATCGTTTTGACATCCATAGCAATTTTTCTTGATCAATTCTGTTATTTTGTCGACCAAGTGTTTGGCAAAACAGGAGACTAAATGGGCTTCTTGTTCTGGCCATCTCGACTTCATCATGATTACTTCTTTTTCCAGGGTCTCCTCACATGTCCAAAGTTTCTCCACTAGGTAAAGAGGGATAACAGTCTTCCATGGCTTCTAGTAATCTAGAATGACTTCTCTCAAACTGTTGATTTCTATCGTATTGTCGAATTCTGCATACAGGATGACGTTCACTGTGTTTTCTGCGCGTAAAGCTTCTGCAAACTGAATTTCCACACGAATCTGGCCAGATTTTATAGGGTGGAAATGTCCCTCGTCGCTGCCTTGGTCAGGAGTGAAATCGAAAGCCCACAAAGCATAGCCTCCTGCATAATCGTCGTACGTAATGCCGTGACTGGTGTTGGTTCCTAACTGTCCCGTGGCTTCGTACAGGGACAAGTACGATCTCAAGTAATTCTTCTCGGGCTCAAATTTAGGCTCGAAAGGTCGGGTACACAAGGTCTTGCCGTCGCGACTGACTTCAATCTTGGACACTTTGTAATGTTGAAACTCAAAAGGATTTTCGTGGTAGGCTCCGTTGAAGGCTGAATTCTTGACGATACCAACAATCAAACGTTTGGGTAACTGTCCTTGGAACAGATGATCTTGGATCATGGATCGCTGTCCAGCAGGAATGGTGAACGTTTTCACTTCCACACGTCGGATCGGATACTTGGCGGTTGTTCTGCTCAACGTCTGACTGATGTCGTTACCTACTTTAGGTAACACTTCTACACGACGCACGTAGAGTCTGGCTTCTTGGATGATGGTTTTGTAAGTGGCATCACGAGCAGCCATCAAATGGAAAGCGGCACTACTGCGATTCAGTCTCAGGCGGACATCCACCCCGTTCAGCAAATACTTTTCTTGTAACCACATGTCCAAATGCAAGCGATCCATCAGTTCTAAACTACGACTTCCAGCAATTTTCGCTCGTCGATCTACAAATCCCTTTGAATGTGAAGCATCCGCAGCAAGTACAATAGTGTTGAACTTAGTCGCTGGGTCAGGTTTCCATACCACGCAAGCATCTAGATGACTGTCCTTGGCGTTTTTTCCATACGTCAAGAGATTCTCCAGGTACGCTCGGTAAGGGTAAGTATCCATGCTGCTGCTGACTAGTTTGTTATTCAAGTACAAGTCCACTTCGCTAAACAAGGAATGCATGAAATTGTTGACGGGAACTACTGCATCATCATCGCCTAGGATATCGTTGGGTGGTTCGATCACTTTCACTTTTAAGTATAGGTAACTGCTATTCAGATCGATGTAATCTTCGGGCTGTCCTTTGATTTCGAACTCGATGGGAGCAGAATCGGTCAAAGAGGAGACCGGGTGAAATTCCACCCACTGGGATTCTTGCATCGTCATCATGGTAGGGGGCATGGCAAACAGATCCAGTTCCGTCTTGGAACAAGCGCAAGACTCTCGGTGCATCATTTTTTGTTGCTGTGTTTCAATAATCGAAAACGTCTAAGTCTCGAACGGTTCTTCTTTTCTTGGCCTTTCTAGCTTGAAGTCTGGTGAAAGGGTGTTTTCTTCGTCGTCTCTTTCTACCTTGTCCTTGCTGAATGCCTGATTCGGTAGCGTGCAGGGCATTTATAGGTGTGTCTCGTCGGCCTAAAATGTCTTTGCCCGTTTGCAGCAAGACATTTTTGCCTGCCCTCATGAATGCTTCTTTAGGGTTTTGTTTGTCGATGATGACATTTTGGAGAAATTCTTTGCCTTGCGTCAGTGCCGCATCTTTCAAGGCGTGCAATCCGCGTGTCACCATCGGTTTCAACACCGGGGCCACCGAACGAAAGGCCGATTTCAGCATGTCTCCTAAACCGTGTCCTCGCTGTCGAGCAACCCCTCGGTACACTGGATACATGACTTACTTACGAATCGTGAGAGAACCGTTTTCGAAAATGGAGTTTCACCGTGACTTTTCCTTTGGTGAATGGAATATTTTGTCCCAAATCTCCTTTTATAGTAACGTTGACCGTGTCCAAATACGACTTGCTGACAGGCAAATAGTGAGGATGTACAAATTCGCGGTGGACGTGATAAGTGTTTCCACCTTCCTCGTCAGCGTTCGCGGCAGAATCCACTTTGAAAGGAATGACACGCAGTAACGGTACAGAGGTGTGTCCCACCACGTTGTACTCCACCACATCGGAGTACACGAACATCAAATTCAGTCCTTGGTTCAGTTCTACCGGGGCACGAAATAACTTGCTAAAAGACTCGTTGTCGTAAACGATGGGTGATTCGTTTTTCTTCATCATGGCCATTCTCATGTCCATGTCTCCGCCCAACATGTCAAACAATTCAGGACAAAATAAAATGGACAGGATTTTACTCCCGTCAAATTTCATCAAGAAGCGACGAGCTGTTTTGTGGTATTCCATGGTGACACTTTTTTTGACACTTTCCAAAGCTTTCAGAAACACGACATTAAACCTGGAGGTAATGGTGCTCACCAAATGTTGACCACTAAAATAATACCCTGGGGGAATGAACAAGTGATAGGTGGTGTACTTTTGATTTTTTGTGCCAGGGGTTTTCTTATCATATTTGCTATATATATCCATCCACTGTTGCAATTGTTCGTCATGAACTTCCACATCAAATTTATTTTGATTGGGAAGGACATTGAGGACTTGGGTCGGGTGAATCATTTCTACTAAAGCCACTTCCCAATGGGCTTCGTGATCTAAGGGGATGGCTTGAGGTAATTTGGCCGTGTAACAGCACAACGTGTTGTGGGGAAACACCTCCATGGAACTGTCACTGGGTAAGGTTAAGTAAAATTGGTTTTCGTGACTCATAATTCCAGAGTTCTGTGGCTGTCCGAGGGGTTAGTGGACGTCAGAGGCGTGTCTCCGCCCAAAATGGGGTTCTGATTGTGGTTGGACTGGTGACTGACACTGGCACTGGACACAACGTTCCCGTTCGAGGAGAATTTCAGGGAGAGATTAGGAAGCAGGTAACCGATGCAACTGCTCAATAAAATGGTCCACAATTGTTTGTCTCCTTGTTGCAAACTCAAATTGGCAATGGCTGCCCCGATGACACAATACACCACGAAGATTTGGCAGAAAAAGACGATTTGCGTTTTAGGCACACGTTCTCCACACCACACCCACAAGGGTTGTTTTTGTAAATCTTGCACAGAAGAACTAGGGGAAGAAGGAGTGGTCGACGTAGCTGCGTCTGCTGAGTGAAAGGGCATGATGGTCACTTCTTCTTTTTATAGTCGATGACTTGCGAAGCGTCGATCCAAGAATCGAAACTGGGTGGATATCCTTTCCAACGTACTTTGACTTCTTTGACACGTCGTTTGCCCACTTTACGGGTTCTGCGCTCGAGAATGCTTTCGATGTCGTACACGTCGTCTTCTTTTTTGGTGACACGTTGTAACTCGGGCAAATAAAACGTTCCTTTGAGTACTTCTCCGTTCATGTCTTCCAATTTATAGACGGCAGGATGACGGCCATGCACTCGTCCAGTGACGCGAAACAATTCGGTCGTCCAGTTAGGTAAGTAACCTTTGTCGAAAGTGCGTTTGGTTTTGCCAATGCGCACCCAATCTCCTACGGTCAACTCTCCACTTTTCTTGGGGACAGCCCTCGTCGGGGACGTACCGAACAGACGCTCAAACACCAGCACTTCGTTGTCGGGAGTCACGTCTTGCGGGGCACGTCCGATGCTTCGATGGTAAGATTGGTTGTACGCTTGCACCAGGTGCGGTAAGATGTCGATGTACTTCAGAGTGTGGTGATGCGTAAAATATTTCCACATGCGTTCTTTCAAAGTGCGTTGAAAACGTTCCACGATGCTGGCTTTGGTTTCGGGATTCTCGGTGGTAAAAAAATGAATGTCACGTTTCTTTAATTCTTTTTGGAAAGCTTGGTTCAGAAATTCGGTGCCTTTGTCCGTTTGCCATCGAAGAGGGTGACGACCGCTTTGTTTCAACACCCGTTGCAGGGCTTGCACTAACTCGCTGCTCGATTTGGAAGTCAAGGGCACGACCCAGGCAAATTTGGAAAAGACGTCGATGACACAAAACAAATATTTGTAGCCACGATTGTAGCTGGCCAAATGAGAGACATCGGCTAAATCGGCTTGCCATTGATGATCGATGCCTTCCACTCGGGTGCGACTTCTGGCAAACTTGCGTCGAATGGGTTTGTGTAAAGTGTAGGTAGCTTGTTCTTGTAACCATCGTTGCACTTGAGGTAAACGGAGACTTTTCAGTCGAGTTTTGGCAGCACGATACAATTTTTGAACTCCTGCGTAACCTGCAGGATGTGAGGGATCGTAGTAAATGCTGGCTAAGACTTTTTCCATTTTTTATTTTGTGTTGGCGTGTTAATAAGTCACCCACTCTTCGGTGATGCTACTTTGGGTGGGTCGAAAGGGTGGTTTGGAAACGGATTTACGTGTCCGATGGGCTACGGGAGTAGAAGTCGAAGGTAGTGGTGGTGGTGGTGGTGGTGGCAATGGAATGGCTTTGGTCTTCTTTTCTTTTTTCGCTTCTGGTTTCCCTTCTTTCTTTTTCACTTCTGTCGAAGGAGGCGTGGACATCATCTTTTTAACCCAAGCTTTCATTTCTTCTCGTTGGGGTGTAGGGGACGGGGTCAACAAGGATGCTGCAATCTTACTCGAAATGGGAGCTGCTGACGGTGTTTGAAACACTTCGCGCATCTCTTCTTCCTCAGGTCTTTGTGGGGTAGCATCTCTGGTGACCCTTGGGGATGGTAGTGGTGGTAATGATGATGATGATGGTGCTGGACTTTTCATCAAGGTCTTAAAATCTTTTAGAGTGAGTAAAGCTGTTTCGTCTAAAGCTTTCTGGTGAAAGAGTTGCAGTCGTTGCAAGAGTTGACCGCACTTTTGCGATTTTTCTGTTTCGGACAAATCTTGGCGATCCATCAAGGACTGCAATTCGTGTTGTAACTGGGACATCTCGCTCAAATTGGGATTGGGAGGTAAATGCGGGGTGCGTTGTTCTTGCCACCGATGGTATTCCATCCATCGTTTGTAAGGCACTAAAGCTAGTTTTCGTCCTTCCATTGGGTTGTCAGGGGTCGATTCTGAGATCTTGGGACTTTCGAAGGCCTTTTTATCTTGCTCCCATCAGTCCTCCCAACATGGTTCCCAAGACTCCTTTCAGTATGGGGCCTAACAAGAGAGGCAAAATGCCTCCACGTTGAACCAACATCTTCTTTTTTTGACGAATGGGAATTTTCTTTTGAACCATTTGGCGAAGAACGTGACGATGTTTGCCTAAGCATTGTTTCTGGTGTTTGGACAAAGGGATCGTGCCTTTCAAAACGTTCAAACAACATTCGCACACGGTATCGATGACCTCTTTGGAGGCCGTTTGAATGAGTTTTTTTCGTAGGGGTGGAGAAGCTTTGGACAGGACAGATAACAGGTCCCCATGTTTGGCTAAACGTGGTGGCAGTCCTTTCCTTTTCTTTCCTTGGGGTTTTCTGGAGGGTGACATCTTTGAGTCTTTAGGAGCACCAAAAGAACACTGATACCCTACTTGGTCACAGGCCTTTTTTATACTGGAACGCGTCGCCACTGATTGTCTTTACGGCGTATCAACTTCATGACAGGCATGACACGTCGTGCAGGGGTACGTAACGGACTAAATCGAGTCAGTTCTTGCTTGGACAAATCCAGTAAACTTTGTAACATGCCCGATCTTTCATGGACTTTGATTTTGGGAGAAGGTAATTTGTGAGCAGCAGCCACTGCCGCTAAATTGGAAGGTCCTGCCACTGGGGAAGTTCTTTTGGGGGTCATCAACGGAGAAGTTCTTGGTGTGATCAACGTCTCCAAGTACTCTTCAGTTCCTGGTGACATCAACGGAGAAGTGGATAAACGTGAGGCTGTCGGAGACACAGTCACCGCTGTGGCAGGTCGTGGTTTGCGAGTGTAAGGCTGCGTCCTGGCCGCAGTGCCTCTCTTGCGACTAGTTTTCTTCTGTGGACTTTTCTTTTTCTGAGGACTTTTTCTGTTTCTTTTTCTGGGGGCTTCTTTTCTTTTTTCGGGGTGGTATCTGGTAAGAGGAGGGTCCCGCCACTGGAGAAGTTCTTCTCTTTGGGGACCTGGTCTTTTTCTTCTTGGGGCTTCGTTGAACTTTTGTCTTAGGGATAACTTTGGGGGCATTAGGATCCCATCTTAAGAGTGAGCGAATGATGACCCCTCCTAGAGTACCGCTCCCTCCAGGTTTCAAAATGATTTGTTGTTTGGTTTGAGTGTCGATGCGGGGATCGGCCAGTTGGACCAAAGCGACTTTGTTTCGATCGAAAAAGCGTTTGGTTTGATGAGGAATCTGAATGATTCCTTGGAGTAATTGACGTGCCGTCACCGTAAACCATCGTAAGACTTCTTTGAGACTAGCTTCTAAGACACGAGCTCGTGTTTGTGGATCTTTTTCTCGACTGATGCCATACAAGGCACGAATCAATTTGACGGGAAGATGCGACTGAAGGGATGTCATGTTCGCACTGAGTGTGAGACAGACGAAAAAGGGTCTGAGGTTTTTATAGATTTTTTGATGGGGAGTGAAATGAAGTCGAGGACGGAGACGTGTACAGGACAGGCCCTCCGTCTTGGCACCAGTGGTGAAACAAGTGGGTACGAAATCGCAAATCCTCGGGGGTGGTAGGTTTCAAATCGACGAGTAAATAGGCGTGTGGCGTTTGAGTGGCATCGTCGTACGCCTGAGTCAGCCAAGGTGTTCCTAACTGTTTGGCTAAGACTTGCACTTGCGATTTATCTCGAGGGCTTTTAAACAAGACCACGTAATGTGCATTGAGACTGATGGTGCGATGGGCTTTACTTTGTTGAAACAAATTTTGGGTGATGTAAACGACACTGGCATTACGGTGATGCCCTTTGCGCGTGAACCACAATTTAATTTCTTCTTCGTCTTCTCCTAACATGTCGTCGAAAATGACCAAATGGGTTTGACGGGAGTCAGAGACGATGCCGTCGTCTTCTTTAGGAATGCCTTCCACAAACACGATGGAATCGCCTTGACTTTCTCGCAAAAGGCTGTACGCCGATTGCCACTCTTTGTAACACCACACGATCCGTTGAGGTGGCCGATCGATCAAATGATGTTTATGTTCGATCAAACGTTTGACGAATTCGGTTTTGCCTGAACCGCTAGGTCCAGCAATGAGCATGTTAAAGGGATGGCGAAGATACAAAGCCTCCCAACTGGCACGATCTAAGTGTTCGTCGATGACTTTGACAGTAGAGGAAGAGGGAGCAGAGACAGCAGAGGTAGCCATGGTGTGAGAAATGTCACTTGTGACACGAAAAACAAACAAGACAAGAGTTTATATACTTTTTTCAGAACACGTTTATTGAATGTTTCAAATATGAACACGAAAGACAAAAATACATACAACCCAAATAGTGATGTACAGGAATATAAAACACAGCAAAGCGATCAAAGTGGAATATAAACAAGTGTATGTACAACATGTTTTGGGTAACCAAGATGTCCTAGGGACAGTGTGTAATGTTCTTACAGTCTCTACATGAGGTATTGCCACACAAGTGTCCTCCCGGAATGACCTTTCAGGAATGTCCATGACAGTCCTGTCCTGAAGCGAGTGGTTGTTCTCGGTGACGGGTTCTTCTGGCACCGTCACTAACACAGGTTGAAAAGTAACTTTTTTCCTTGAACAACTCTTGTGCATACTGGGCCACTTCTTGGGTCCAAGCCTCAAAACCCCCCTTTTTCCAGTCACGAACATCTGTCCAATGAGGGTGTAAGTCACAAGCTATGCACACATCGTCATACACGTCTTGGGTAGCTAAAAGTTGACGAATCTTTTTTTCCTGTTGAGGTCGAGAAGTATCCAGATGAAACCGCAAGGCTTTGAGCAAAAGGAGTTTTTCGTGACCATTTAAGGCCATGGAGGTGGTAAGTACTGATCGTAAAGAGTCCACAAAGAATCGGCTGGTAAACGAAATCCCAGAAAACAAGTCACTAAGACACACACCACTTGTCGTCCCAAATTGAATGGATACAGTTCTTGTAATAATCGATGGTAATGATCCACGGTTTGAATATGGTCATTGAGTTCCTTCCACGGAATCTGTTGGATGACATACGACATAAGCCGTGGCATAGCTGCCTGTTTTTATAGTCTCTTTGTTTCGAAAAGAATACACGTACTTTCTAGCCAGTGATGTTCGTTTTCCAGTGGGTAATGTAAATCTTGCATACTGTAACCGAAACTTCAGAGTTCGATTAGAAGTTTCCTCTTCCGCTAAGTAGATTCCACGTAAAATATGTTGGTAATCCTTTACCTCGTCTTCCTCAATGGGTTGTTCTAGGTGAATCTCGAAGTAACCAAAATGATCAACACGTGAATCATCGGGGGCCTGGAAGTATTGAACAAGGTCTGACCATTGAAACAATTTCTGACGAATCAGTTCTCTTATACCCTTCAGGTACCAGTGGTTCAAACACCGGTGACGTAACGGATGCAATTGTTCTTTACGTTTCACTTGTATTTTGACCAGCTCTCGGTAAATGCGTTCTCTCAACTCCACAGGCAAAGCACGAATGTTCTCTAGCAAAGTATCCATGAATAGGTCATACTAAGTCCTCTTTGGTCTGACACAAGAAATGTACTCTTTGCACAAACATGGTTTTACTTCAGTGTCGAATTTAAATCGTTGAGTCACTAATCTACACATTACAATTCGTTCAGAAGTTTCCTCTTTCACTAAGTTGACATTGTGTTGAAGATGTTGGTAATTCGTTAACTCTTCCTCTGGAATTCGATGCAGTACGTTTACAATGATGTAACTACAATCGTCCATACCAAACCAATCCTTTTTAAAACTAGAGGATCGTTGATCAATGTCCGTCCGATGGAACACTTTCAATTGAATCAGTCCTTGTATAGCCTTCAGGTACCAGTGGTTCAAACACCGGTGACGTAACGGATGCAATTGTTCTTTACGTTTCACTTGTATTTTAACTAGTTCTCGATAAATGCGTTCTCTCAACTCCACAGGCAAAGCACAAATGTTCTCTTGTAAAGTATCCATGAACAGATTATTATGGTAAGAAGTTACTTCAATGTCTCGGTCCCACTAAGGGTAAGTAATGACAATTCGGTGACCATCGAGCATGTTCTACGTAGGCCGAATCTTGCGGTTCCCAGTGGTGAAGTGACACACCGCAACTGAAGCACTTGACTTTATCTCCTTCGCTCAAGTAGAAAAATCCGGCTCTGGCTAATTCTTCGGGGGTCGGTCCTCCCAGATACTTTGGCCATTTTCCTTTGAACGATTGAAGACGATTTTCAAAGTCGCAGTATTCCGACAAACGCACAGGAAACGAATATTCGTCTTTCACAGGTTCGTTTCGATGAGGGTTGGGTGACAGGAACAGGAGTTTGCTCAGGGCTGGATGACATCCGTAGGGGGGTAGACGTGAAGGTGAACATTCCCCTTTAAACCCAGTAAAATGTCTAAGAGGACGAGCGGCATCACTTTCGCATCCCACAGGTTTGACACGCACAGCATCACTTTCCATGACAGGGGTAGTGAGAACAAAGTTCCCATGATGCTTTACGGCATCGCTCAGGTCACAACGTACAGCATCGTACACATCGCAAGGCTCACAATCGCACTCGTCTGCAAACTCCGTTACGCAATTACAATGGTAACCGCATGGACAATCGCAGTTTCCTTCCGGACATTTTCCGTCGCAATGCATGGGTCTTATCCATCCAGTATTAGTCACACCAGAGGAAGATACAACTTTTTTACAATCCCCAAACTGGAACGATGTCTCTTTCAAAGTATTCATCTTGTTCGCTCGATCTTGGTAGTCCCAATGAACTATCGATCTTGCCTAGGGTTCCTGTTTTATATACAGACCAATACCGACGTGACCGTACGGTAAGGTGAAATGATTGGGAAGTCGCACTCGCTTCTGGTACACGATTTGATAGACTTTTTCCAAGGGTCGACTGACGATGTGGTGAGTGGGTAAACGTACAATCTTGTTCGGTTGGTGAGTGGTCACTTTAAAGTTTCCATCCTCTCCCGATTGCAAGGCTTCTTTCAATACCCCAAAGTTCACCACTCGACTGGTACGATAATTCAGAGTCAGTCCTTTCACTTTGCACGTCGTGTGCACTTCTCCTTGTTTGTCCCGGTATTCGTAGCCGTAATTTTTGGGACCGCCACTGACGAAACTTAGAATCTTGTCGTCGGGATGCTCGTCTGTCCAGGCTCCTAAACGGTCTCCTTCGATGTTAGGGTGATGTTGAATCGGGTGATGGATGTAAATGCAACTGTCCGTGTCAAAGTACAGGACGCGTTCTTCTAACAGTTCTAAAGCTTCGTACAATTTTAAGCGAGCATGGGCTGTCACGTAAGCCGCAATGATGACATTCCCAAAAGGGTCGTCTTGTACAAAGTCCAGATCTTCTTCGTAATTGACCAAGATCAAATTCTCTCGAACGACGTCCACGTGTTTCATGTATTTGGTTTTGTCGTGAATCATCTGGAAGTAGCGGGAAGGTTCTGTCAAATATTCCGTCTTGGGTAAACACGGTCGTTGTGCCATTTTACCCCACAAGCAATTTAACATCACTTTGGCAAACGATCGCCTGCCTTCGTTTTTCTCGATGTGGTCTAAAGTGATGCCTTCTTGTTCGTAGTATTTCTCTTTGAATTGTATTTGGTCTTCGGGAGCGTGACACCAGGAAGGATAGCCGCTGGCTTCTTGCTTCAGTTTCAAAAAAACATCCACGTAGTCGGCGAAAATGCCTTTCTGCGTGGGGTCACCCTTGCGGTATTGTTGTGTCTTGGGAAAGTGGCAAATTTCGTACACTTCTAACAGTTGGTATCCCATGTCCAGAGCTTTGAACAATTCCACGCTGACCCAGGTTCCCGTCAAGGCACGTTCTTCCTGGCTGTGATGACAAGGCTGGTCTTGGTTGCACGTTTCGGCACAAGTACGGCACAAGGGAAACATCAGTTTGCCTTGACAATGGTGAGGTAAGACGGGATGGTATAGGTTCGTGGGAGGCAAAACTTTACACTTGATCAAGCCTTCGTATTGTCGAATGTTTTTCAGGTCGATGTGTTCCGTCAGCAATTGCGGGTGCCCTACAGGAAAGCGACAATATTTGCACACGTAGGGATACAGCGAACACACGTCCAAGTATTTGATTTCTTCTCCTTTCTCTTCGTCGGCTTGGTACAGCAAACAGGTGGCATTGGTCCTTCCTCCGTACAAACTATCCCTCGGGTTCAGCGGGTCCATGAACTGGTAACTTTCCACGAGGCGTTTAAACTCGGGATCGGTTTTCATACGGTGATCGTACTCGTGTTCCCACATTTCCACCACTTGGTATCCTTCCTGTTCTAACTTTAGGCGTCGCTGACAAGTGTCCTGGTACAAGTCTTCCATGGTTCGTTGCAAAAACTGATTTTTAGTGCCACGGTCAGGGTAACAGACGGGACATCCGTGAAATAAGCAACCGTTAAACTCGTACACGATCTTGGGGTTTTCTAAGTCCCAGCCATCGACCGAATACGTTCCGATGGTCTTTTCGCCCCCTCCGTTGCGCGCATGCTGAATCCACTTGTCTTCCTTGTCGCACAAGTAATGTAACCAACGTAGGGCTTTGACCGAGTATTGACGTTTGACAAAGTGGGTCGTTTGAGGACTGATGACAGCTACGATGTTTTCAGGCATGAAAATGAATTGGCGGTACACTAAGGAACACGCTTTGGCAATGGTGCAAGCTTCTTTCAAAGGATCGACCCCTCCGTGTTCCATGAACAGTTCTCGAAATTTTCCACAGCAACGCCGTAAAATGTCCACGTCGGAACGACAATACTTTAGCATTTCTTCCTGAAAGTCGAAAGGGTCCGAGGCGTGAGCCTGGTACCAAGCGTAGAAAGCTTCTCGTTGTTCGGTACGCATGTTGTCGGGGTCGTAATAGTGAGCCTCAGGTAAATGGGGTAGAACGGCGTGTTGATTGGCTTCCGTATTGAAAAAGTGTGGAAAGTACCCTTTAGCCATTTCTGTCATTCCAAACGTTTTAGGCATTCGACTCAAAGGCATGGCCAAATAGCTCATCGAATCTTTGAACTGTACTTGTCCCACTTGCATGAAAATGATTTTGGCTCCGTTCAAAGTCACTCTAGGACGCTCGGTGCCTTGTTCCGTATAATACCTCAAAAGAAACTGTCCATCGTATCCGGAGAAATTGTGAGCCATCACCGTGGCATGACGATGACAATCTCCGTAACGTTCGATATCCTCTTGGCTCCACGTCTTGTCGACGGGGTCTAAGACCCATTGGGCAAAATCGGCTAACGTGTTCGTCCCCCGAAAGATTTTTTCACGCCCTCCAGGAATCTTGCTGCAGTGAGGGCAATGACTGAAGATAGGTTCTTGAATGCACTTTTCGCACGCTCGATGAGCCACGCAGAAATTAGGAATGTGAATGCCGGTCTCTTGCATACATTCGAAATCGAAAAAGATGAAATTGCCTTTCTTCTTGTGACCGTCCTCTTTCTCTGGTGGGGGTTGGTATTTTTGCACGTAACATTCGTGTTCCAAGTCCACGATGTGGTGACAAATGTGACATTTTTTCTTTCCTGAACATACGTGTGCCTTGGTATTATTGGTACGTATGACTTGTCCACACGCGGGGCACAATCTCAGTAGTTGACAAGCGCATTTCTTCTGTGAACCATGCGTCTTCAAATGTTGTTGGTAACAGGTAGGGCTGACAAACGTGCGCAGACAAGTGGAACAAGGCACTGGTTCTTCGCTCAGACAGGGTGGAGAGGCCAAACATCCTGAGCATTTCCATCCACAATGTTTGTGTTGCTCTCGATTATTATAACCATAGTCACATTTCTCACAATAATAAACATATCCCAGGAATCCAGTGATACTGGTAATGGTATCGAAATGGTCATCGTGATGATAAAGGTGAATGTATTTTCCGTCCTTAAAATCTTGGCCTCGAAACAATAGAGGCCCGCGCATTTCTTGAGGGTGCACTTTCAAGGTGTATCGTGGAGCTAGGACATCTTGCAATTTTTGCATCTCGGGAATGCCACAGGGTGTGTCTTTGGGCAGTCCGGCTTGTTGTAACAGGAGTTCTGCTTCGTTTCGTTGTTTGGCTCGGTCGGAACGTTGAATAGTGTTCCAGGTTCTTTTCCATTCTACCGTGTCGTTCTTGTTGGCATAGGTTCGTTCCACCACGATGGCACGGGCTAAACACATCTGGTCATGAGGGTTGTTAATTCGGACGAGACTCGTTTTGGTGTTGCGAAGGTCGTCCACCAATAACATCTTTTTGCGTCCTGTCCCTTGAGGAGGAGAGACGTGGGTCATGTCCAGTGTGGCTTTACCATCGGTGATGTCAAACTGATCATTAGATTGTTGTACGTGTTGAATCTTGTCCATGACTTTGGAAGCAGTCAATTCTGCAGGGGTGCTAAACTCGATCCAAACAGGGGATTTCAAACCGTCGTGTTGTATGGAAAGTCTCAAGCGATCGTCTTCTTTGGGTTGACATTGTCGCTTAAGTGCAGTGAGCAAAGAATCCCACACCTCAGTGATGAACACTTCTGCTTTCTCTAACGGTACTTCGGACTTGAAATCTTTAAACTTCACCGTGTATTTGTAAGCCGTGGTTCTAAATTTTCTAGAGGAGCGCTTTTCCGTCTCTCGAATGGAATAGTACTTTTCAGGGTTGACAAAGGGTGGTGAACTTGGTTTAGAGGGTTCGGATTCTGGTTCACTCATGTCCTCTTCAAAATCACTGGCATGAATTTGTGCCAAGATTTCAGCCCTGGTACGAGGCGATAGATCACGTTTCTGCCTCTTACTTTCTTCTTCTTTCTTCTCGAATGAATGGGATCGTTTCATCTTGAAAGCAAAAAGTCAAATGACTCAAGTTCAAACACCATAAACTACTTTATAGTCATAGCAGACCAGCGTATATAAAAGGGTGTGTGTCTTGTCCTTTCACTATTCATTTCACTCTCAAGCCGAGCACAACGATGGAAGAGACTAACCAGATGGAACGTTTCGTCAGAGCTTTGCGAGGGGTCATTAGAAAATTCTCTTCAGACCAGCCTACGGACTACTCTCCTTCCTTTCGAGATAAAAGTCAAGATACTTGCTATATCTGTCAGAAGAAAGGGCATTGGTCTTCAGAGTGTCCAGACCGTCAAAAACGAACAAAAACAGGGACTAAAAAAGACAAAAGTCAAGATACCTGTTATTATTGTCAAGAAAAAGGACATTGGTCTCCAGATTGCCCAAAAAAGAAACAAGAGGAGTCAGAAGAAAAGAGGGATTCTTCAGAAGAAGAGAGGGATTCTTCAGAGAAAGAAGAGGAAGAAAAAAGACAATTCTGTTCACAAGAGGCAAAGAAAGAGGAGAAGAAGAAAAGAAGAAGGGAAGAAAATGAGGAAAAGACGGTGAAGAAATTTAAAAAACAGAGAGAGTAAACAAGGAGAAAGAAGAAGTCAATGAACTTTTAATTAAAGTGTTGTGTTGTGAATTGTGAATTGGATTGTAAAAAATGGAGAAAAGAATAAATGAATGATATAAGGTAAGTGTCTTTGAGTTGTGATTTTAAAATAAGAACGTACACTCACGCACTCATACACAGACACGTACTATAAGGGTAAAATGGGTGGGGTTTATTTTTTTGAGTTATTGGCAAATTGAAATTGTATTTCTTTTCAAGAGTATTGGGTGGCCCTGAAAAGGGCCTTTTTTCTTCATGGTGAAAGGGTGAGTTTAAGCAATCAACTTTAACTGCCTTATGCCTTTGCCACGGCCAAGGCCTACTTCTGGACTGCGTAATGTTGATAATGATTGGGTTGAAATCACTAAGGGTGGTACGGTAGGCTTAGTCACAGGGTTAACGTGTTTAGCTCGGGAAGGTCGTATTCTCTTCGATCGTGATAAAGAAGTCTGATACATTTGTTTCAGACTTCTTAACTCCGCTAAAATGTCCAACAGTACCGTGACCGTTTGATTTTCACCCTCTTGTTTCTTTGCTGCTACTTCTTCTTGCTGTTGCTGCTGTTGTTTTTTTCTTACCTCTTCTTCTTCTTGTTGCTGTTGCTGTAGGAGAAAAGCCTGTTCCGCTTCCTTTTGTCGTTGTATAAATTTCTCCAATTCTTCTTTTTGTCTCTGTCTAAAATTTTCCACTTGCGGTAATGAAGAAGGTAACGAAGGTTCCGGAACAAATTCTTGCGAGGAGAGAAAATCCACAAAATCCCAATTCACCTCTTCTGAAAGTAAGTCCGAGTTCCCTTGGGCAGTCTCCCCTGCTGGTGCACCCCAATGGATCGTTTTCTGAGTTTCCGTCATGTTGAATCACTGTCGCATAGATTGACTGCACACAAGCGCTAGCGAATCTATATAGACTACGTGACGTCACAGACTGCTCTCTTCGGATTGGATGCAGGCTGACTGAATTCTGTAACGCGTGTTAGGATTGGTGAATGAACTCAATCCGTTTCAATCCTTCCTGTCCCTATAAATAAGCGCCGTTCACTGCATTGATTCACCTATTCTCGGAGCCTCAACATGTGGACAGACGTTGAATCTTCAACCCTTGTGTCAACAATGATGTTCAGGACGGACATGCTCATGTATGTCCGATCCAAGTGGACCGTTGTCCACAGGACCAACAGCAGCCTGTGGATAAGAAGAGTCTATATAGAGAGACAAGGTTGCCTCAAGAGGACTCTGATGTATGGCCCTGCTGTAAGACGAAGTTTGAGGAAAAGAAGATGTCGCAAATGCCCTTTATGTTAAGGGCATATTAACATAAACCAAAGGCCCTTTTCAGGGCCAGCCATATATCTCGAAAAGAGATAGTCTTTCCATTGCCTACCCCTTTTTTAAAAAATTTTTTAAAAAATTTTTAAAAAAAATCCCATGTTAAATTCCCCTTGTACGTAGAGTGACCCACGATTTATTGCCATGTTAAATTTCCATTGTACGTAGAGTGACCCACGATTTATTGCCATGTTAAATTCCCCTTGTACGTAGAGTGACCCACGATTTTTCGCCATGTTAAATTTCCATTGTACGTAGAGTGACCCAGGGGTCCCTGTAATGCTAATTCCCATTGTACGTAGGGTGACCCCTTTCACTACTTACGGAAGTGCATTACATTTAAAAAATGACATTAAAAAGCATAAACATATTATTATTTTTTACAAAAAATTAGTTTCTAATTAAAATGTGGCTCACGTAGGAAAAATACAGCACATTTGTAAATGAAGCAGTAAAAGCATACATGTCATGCGAATTTGAAAGTGTTACAAAACTTGAGGGAAGAAAGAAAGTACATTTAAAAAAAAACGTCGCAGCTAAAGAAGAAAAGGGTACACATAAAAATAAACCTGAAATAAGAATGCTACACTGTCGGCAATATTCATGATGATAATAAATAACACCACAGAACAAATTAAAATATATAGCATTCGATATTTTGTTACAGAAACAAATAAGCCCAGCTGAAAAACAAACAGTATATAAAATACTGCAAGATGGTTTACGAGATTTTGAAACAAATAAAAGGTAATGAAAATAATATAAATATTGGCGTAATCATCAGAATATTTGAACTTGCTTCAAATTTGGTTCAGGGAAGCTACAGCAGAACAGACAACTACACCATATACTATGCATAAGTAAACCTTTAACCATGTAACATTTTAGCTCATCCATTGAACCTTCAAATACATAAAATTATCACAAAATAGCCAAAATCAGATTATATAGGAAGTTTTTTTTGCACCATCTAGATACTAAATTCAGTGCACTTTTCACAGTGCTAAGATATGCTGATTTTGAAGATTTACTTTTTAATTAATTTTCACTGATATCTAGTAGTAACTAAAATTAAACTAGTGCAATAAATGACAAAGTATATTCTGAAATATTACAGATGCATAAAGTTATTTTGAACAGTGAAACACAAAATACCAGAGATGTAAATCGTGTGTTAAATCAATGATAATACAATGGGATTGCAATAGAGGAAATACATATTTTAAAGAGAAAGGTGGTCAACAAATACACGTGAGTGAGGAAAAGCAGTAAATTCAAGTCCTATGTATTAGCACAAGAAATGCGATGTTTATATGAACATTGTTCAACGCTTTCTTTAGATAAACAAATCTCAGATTTAAAGCAAGATAGTCAAGTCCAATTTCTCATCCTTATCATATTACTGGCGTGAAATTTAGTTCAATCCTAATTTATTTGTTAGTTTTTTTTTCCTCCATGATTATATCTTATGTATAATTGTATTTAGGACTTGACCTTGTCCAAATGAAGTTCATTGCGTATCCGACCAGCAACTTTAATTGTGTAAATGCATAGTTAATATTCAACTTTGAGTGTGGGTTAAAGATTAGGATCATTATCAATGGAGGTAAAATATATATTGTGGTCTGGATCTGGGATACTAGACTTTTTCCATGTAGAGCTTGTTGTTCCTGATATTCCCATGTGTTTTATTACAACGTAAGTAACAAATTTTATCTTGTTGACAACTTAGAATATTCTACCAATGAACTTTTTTAACCTTCATCATGGTTCTACTTTAGTGACTTACCTTTTATATAAAGTCAGTCTTGTATTTATTATCAAAGGCGGAATCAGTCTTATTGTTGAGTTTAGTGTTTCATTTAGGTGGGATTATTATTATTCACTGGAAATACAAAGTGCCCATCTATAACATTTACACAATGTACTGTGAGTAATCGTCATTTGATAAATTTGAAGTGATGAGAAAAACTCGTCATTGGATGGTATGTATGTTTCATAGAATCTATCTAATCTATCATTATATTAATATGGGTAAATGTCTTTCCTCAAAATTCTGGATTACACTGAACATAACTATAAGCCTTGTCGTGTACATTCATCACGGCCCTGTGAGTAGCATGAAGTCAATGGAGACATCGCCATCTCTCAAAACTGTTCCAAATTTTCTGTGAATTTTTCATATTTAAATTTTGTAGCCACCAGTTTTAATATCCGCCTCACAAACCGAGAACAATGAACAAATCTAGTTTATCTTTTCAGTTATTTTCCTACCATTCTCATGAGCCTATTAGCTGATTCAATTCTTGCTGACTGAAAAATATTTCTAGTTGTTATGAGGAATGATTTGTACTGCTTCATCTGGATCATTTTGTGAAATCTGGAATTAAAACGACATTCGTTGTAAACAGTCCTCTGTCCTGATATCGCACGTTATGTGCGTGTTCTTCGCCGTTGTCTTAAATTTGTTTCTCTCACAGATATGGCATGCATTGGGAGAGCAAAAAGCGTTCTATCATCATCTCTGAACATCATAGGTTTTATTTCTTTGTTTTAATTTTTATTGTTGTTTTTGTTTATTGTTTTTTTTCTTCTTCTTTTTTCATTTGTTTTTTACATTGTCTTTTTTCTGGTATGATTTGTGGTTGTTGTTTTAAAAAAATGTATTCATTGTACACAATTAGTTGTAAAAGAACATCTGCTATAGATTAGTCGGTAATATATATGAAATGATTTGAGGTACAAATAAAATCATAATCGATTGCGTTTGGAGGGTGCCATATCCATGATATGGTCTTGTACATCCCGTAAGGTAGCATTGATGAAGAACATTATTACAGTATTGTGTTACGATGAAACCATAATACAATATACAAAAGTTTTAATGGATGAAGACTGTAATTGAATGTCAGAGAACAGTCTTCTTCAGTCATTATATATATATATATAGTTGTCTACAATGTAACATAGTCTTTTGTGCTATAATATTTTTGTCAATTAAGAAAGGTAAGAAATTTTAGAGGTGTATTTTCCCTTTTCATTTCCCTTCTACTGTAGGGACACCAATTATAACCAAATTGTAATTCGATTGTAATGATAGCTTTCATCTTGATAATCGTTAGGACCACGACACTGGACTATATAATTAGCACGTCAACATGCATTTGTTTCTATATGTCAGCTATTATGAGAGAATTAATTTAATTTCTCTAAGCTGCATTCATACAGTCTACACTAACCCATGTTTTCATATACAGTTACGACTATATCAAAGTCATTTTCATTGTTGTACTGGACATCTACCAAGCCAGTTCATGTATCCATACGAAATGTATTTTGATGGTCTAACTAAATGATATTAGGCTTATTTAACACACATTCTTCTGCATAAAATACCACACATGATACTAAGTTTTCACGTCTATGCAATCCCACTGGTTTTTAATCCACTCAGGCAAAAGATCTTCATCTGATAAGTCGATACCTCTCTATGTGCAATAATAAATATTCAAGCCTGCAAACTGCGTATTCAAATATATATGTGAACATCGTTTGAACAATCAATGTCATGAGCTGTGTGCTTATATTTTTAGAGACTATGCAAATAAAAACAAATGTATTATATTCCATCTGCACACCTTTCTGTGTCGATCTTTTTTTATAAATTTCATAGTTAGGTCTAAATAAGCCTCGTGTGATTTTCTACTGATGACTTTCTGCAGGTATGGATATGAAATATGAATCCCAATCTTTACTGCTACAGCCGTAAAAATTATGCTCATTTAAGTTGATATTAAATTATTCTTACGTCTTTTCGTTATGATTTTGTTTGAATGTTGCGTATTCATACCTCTAATTTGTTTTCTACTAGAAGTATTTTAGGTATTGTAATGTGTTCTAGTTTGTTTTGAAATCAATGATGATCCTTGCGATTAACATCATCCTTAAGGTCAGGATGAAGTGCATAGCGCATATGCCGGTCATACAGCGATGTGTGAATTGCTTACACTGTATTTGCACTTTCTCTATAGTTTAATCTATTTACGCCTAACTCAATGTGCAGTCAAGAAATGAGTATGCTTCCAAGGTCTTTGGATGATCTTTCTTCTCAAAAGAATATGATCATAGCATTTTTTTCTGAATGAGTTGTTCCTTCGGAACATCAACGTGTAAGACACGAAATTTTAAATTACTAAGAAATTAACTGCATGTTTTAAACTGAAGGAAATAAGTTTAAACTCTGTTTGGATGGTCAATATCAAATATAGATAGACAGACATTGCAGAAAATGGTATATGGGAGAACAAACATTAAGATGACAGTATGACCCATAAACCTTGGTCATGATAGCATTAGGACTTGAACACGGGTCTTGAACATTGGAAATATGGTGTTTAATCCACTTTCTTATTTCAGAGGGAAAGCAGACCAACAGTACAGTAAGGCTCTACAAAGTTTGACAAAGTCTGCAGACGGCCGTGAAGAGACTGGGCGAGTATCAGATTCACTAAATGTTCACACTGAATAACGACTAGGTTACAAAATTAAGAGAACAAAACAGAAAAATAGAAACGCCCCAGAAAAGTATTTATAGTTTAATTAGAATGCAAAAATTGCATTATACAGTATCGATCTTCGGTTGTCGCTCGTATCCGGTGACGACACTAGTTGTGCACCCCACGGTGACTTCGCATGTGGCTCCTGAGCCCAAAGCTGGATGCACACAGGATGTTACAGGTTGGGCATCGGAAGTCTTTAGACGTGATGGTCTGGTGTGCTGCGATGTGCCGTTTTTCTCTCGTGTTTGTGAGGCATTGGGACGGTTATCCTCCACTAGTTCGACAACCTTTGCGATGAGTATGCGCTAGGTAGACCGGTCCATGGCCGAGACTTCGAGCTCATTGGGTTGGATTCAGCACCATTTCAGGTTACACTAAAGGTTTTCTTTGTACCTTTTCCTGGGGTCACCCTCGTTTCCGCTTTCCCCGTTTGAGCTCACCATATAATAGCTGTCTCGGTATTTTGGTCTCGTCCATCCAAATCACGTGGCCAGACCATGTGAGCTGAGATGTCATCAGCTGTGCCACTATGCTAGGAACACCGGCCCTGATGAGGACTTCTAATCCTGGTACCCAGTATGATTGACCGTAGTGAGCGCTTTACATGCCCGTGGTATACAGTCCCGGTTTCACAACTGTAGATCAGGGAGGTGAGGACGACAGTTTTAATGTAGACTTTGATGTTGGTGGGCATCCGAATGTCTTTTTGCTGCAGGACTCTGACACCAAATCTTCAGAGTGTTTGGCTTGCTTTCCGGACCCTGGCTGTGGTTTCATTGTCCAGACACCTATATTCACACACTGTACTTATCAGGCATGTAAAGCTGTCCACGATCTTCAACTCTCTCCCCTCATTCAGTATGGTGAGTTGTGGTGGGTTTGTGTAAGGAGCTGGCTGAATGAGTACCTGTGTTTTGTTCAGACCAAACAGACTGGATGCCTCAGAGAACTTATTCACAAGGGTCAGTCAGTCAGTCAGTCAGTCAGTCAGTCATACATACATACACACATACACAGTCATACATCTGCAAACAGAGCTTCAACATGTTGTCTTTCAGTGTCTTTGTCATGCAAAACTCCAATGCAAGTGAAACAGGGATTCATCAAGGCGATTCTTGATGTAAACTCAATTGTCAACGTCCTTCACTGCATGGAGGAGGACTTGGGTGAAGAAGAGGTTGAACAGCAGAGGCGTGAGCACACAGACCTGCTTCACTCCTGTCGAGATATCAAAGAAAAAACACTACGCGAGTCAAAAGCTCAAACCCATCTTTATATGTAACATATCGGATATATAATTAGTTATCAAACTGGTCAGAAACGTAGATAGATAGATAGATAAGGCATGAAAGAAACAATTAAAAATTTCAAAATAAAATGTTTTTAAAAGGCTGAAGACAATGGCTGAGGTTGCGCCTTCGGTGGAATTTCAAATTTAATTTCAGCTCCTAAACGATTAACCCAAAATACTTTCTCTTTTTCTCTATCTGCTTGTGATCAGCAGATGTGCCCATTGCCAATCATTGTCAAATGATCTCGATTGCAGCTTTTACTGGAATGTTTTGATAGATGTTGCCTTTTTTTATTGCAATCATATACCCAAAAATGCCCTCCATCATGGCGCTTAAATTTATTTGGGTTTCTCCATATTTTGTTTTTTAAAGTTGACGCAATAAACCACATCAATTAAAGTTTGAAGATCACCTGAAACATGTTCTTAACGTTTAAATTATCCACCTACTTTCAAAATCTGTATCATGTATGAATCAATTCGGAACTCACACAACTTACAACCATTAAATTCACACTTAACACAACGAGTAACTATTTTTTCTTTCGAATATCCATCATTCCCAATGCCCAAAATATTTCACTTTCTGAAGTTTCCAGACTGTGTAAACTCTTTTTCGCAGTTTTTAAAAAGCAACGAAGAAGCCTCGTGAAACCATCGTTCATTGTTTCAAATTGGGCGGAACCTGCGTGTTTTGTGTTTAAAATTGCTTTTCGATGTACGCCATGAATTAAAAACTACTTTTATGCAGCAATATATGAGTGTCAATTTCTTTGAAATGTACCTTAGTATCCAAATTATCCCCCTTTTGAAAGCTATTTCTCTTGTATTTTGTTAAGGCTAAGAAGTCTATTTTACTTTCTTTACTAATTGTAGTTGTCATTTTAATTTTTAAAATCGTTATGGAGTTATGGAACTCCATTTTTCGTCCTCCCAAGAAGGCAAATATCATCAGGAAGTATATCATAGAAAATGTTAAACTTTTGATTCTTAGTAATATTTTATTTCTCAGGTATAGCTTCATAAATGTTTGCAAATCACGGAGAAAACACGTTCCCCATAACTATACTTGTTTTGGAGAAATATAAAAAATTAATTTTAAAAAAATTCTTTTCACAACAAATTTTAGGTAAATTTATAATTTTATCATCCAGTCGATTTGGATCCGGATTATGAAGCATCATCTTTCTACAACCAACCACAATATGATCAGACTGGACGTGAAAACAAACGCTGTCAATATTTGCTGTAACAGGGAGATTTAAATATTTAAAAATCTTACAATTGCTCAGTCTCGCTTGGACAGTCTGAAACAATGCACCGACCTTGACTGAACACACGTTGGTATAATCCACTTTTCCTCAGGTTTGTGAATATGTGGAACATTGTACAAAATATTTTGGTCTTGGATTATTCGGAATCAAGCAGTTGTATTCTCCTTTTCTTAAAACTGCCTTCATTCAATTGTCCAAGTTCATGTCTGACTTCCAATACTGTACCATGATCAGTTGGTTTTGAAAGTTCATGTCTGTCCTCCAATACTGTACCATGATCAGTTGGTTTTGAAAGTTCATGTCTGACTTCCAATACTGTACTATGATCAATTGGTTTTGAAAGTTCATGTCTGACTTCCAATACTTTACTATGATCAGTTGGCTTTGAAAGTTCATGTCTGACTTCCAATACTGTACCAAGATCAATTCGTTTTGAAAGTTCATATCTGAATTCCAATACTGTACCATGATCAATTGGTTTTGAAAGTTCTTATCTGAATTCTAGTACTGTACCAAGATCAATTGGTTTTGAAAGTTCATGTCTGACTTCCAATACTGTACCATGATTAATTTGTTTTTAAAAGTTCATGTCTGACTTCCAATACTGTACCGTGATCAATTGGTTTTGAAAGTTCATGTCTGACTTCCAATACTGTACCATGATAAATTGGTTTTGAAAGAGGCTGGTAATACTCCAACTCATTTAAGTGTTGTTCCACTTCTAAAATATACAACTACTATCTTAGCAATGTACTAAAAATAATACAGAAAAGTCCCTGGTCAATATGTATAGTTAAATATTAAGATGCATAGAGCTGCAATATTTGTACTACGATAAATAAGGCAAATATACTATAGGGGTTCAAGACTCGGCCACGCCCACATCTTTATTATGCAATATTGTGGCTATGTCTTTTGCTATCAGATTGAATAATGGATGGATAGAGTAGCAGATATAGCCATAGAAAGATTCATAGATTAATTGATTCTTTATTCAGAATGTTTGCTACAAAATCGACTTGAGAAAGATAAATAGAGTTTTTCCCAGAAAAAATAAGAAAATAATTTAACAGAACTATGGTGAAAGTTAGATGAGTTGAATTTCTAAATTATTTTAACTCTTAAAAGATCAATCCAACTATTTTCTTTTTTTCTTCTTATGTAGACTATCAGATGTTGTGGTCGGTGGCAACCACCGTTTGTATTTATGAAAGCTGAAAAGTGGATACTTGTTATGGGACTCGTTTCACATTATGACCAAGAAGAAAATTTAGTGCTATGATGAGGCTGTGACAACAAGCAAATTTTACATTCCAGGCACAAGACACGCCACCATTTTGGTTTCAGCCGCCCTGAGCATAAGGGTAATTTAATTTAGGATCCACAATGACAACTGTGAGGTATGGTGGGAATTTAATGTTTAGAGTGTCAATATGATCAGCAATGTGGGCTGCTATGGCGGCTTTGTAGATTTTACACGGGCTACCATTTTAAGGAATGTTTTTGGCCTCGATGAGAGCAAAATCACTGTGACATGGGCTGCCATTTTATGAATTGATGGAATACATGTAGTCTAATGGACATTTAACATTGTAGGTCGGTTTAGGAAACTTGCACACTTAATGACTATCCAGATAAATCAGAATTCACCTGATAATATAAAACCATTAGGTGTCAGTGAGGAGCAGTAGCGGACAAAAGTTGGTCTAATTAGAATTATGGAGTTGAAATTTCGATGTCATAGGTCGAGAACTACAATTTCATGTTGTGAGCCAACTTATGTTTTTTTATTACATTTTAGTTTTGCAACTTTATCAGTTGAATTATACAGCGGTGGTTGAAAGTTCCATTTTCAGTGACTAACTTTTAGATTCTGTCTGTGGAATTACTCAGCGGTGGTTGAACTTTCAATGCTGCTTGTCCAGAATTCCAGTTTCAGCTCCCGAATCAAATTGATTGCGTTGAATGTTTTATTAAATATTTTGCGTTTTCAAATTGTATTTGTTACATTACACAGTAGTGGTTGAAAATTTAATTTAGTCTGTCGCGATTTTAGATTTAAACTTTTGCATTACGCAACGTTCTATGTTGCAAGTCGAAAAATCCAATTTTACTTGTTGCATCAAATTTTTTGTGTTGAAGTTTTAAGTTTACATGTCGAGTTTTAGATCTTCTATCTTAGATTACACAACGGTGGCTAAAAGTTCCATTTCCTATTTCCAGAAACCTCAACAAGTATCGAGGAACGTCTTTTCTACTGAGTCATGTATTTACTCAGCCACCTTTTTAATTCTGAGAAAGGCTGATTGCATTATGTGTATTTTGTCATGGAACGGCTACATAATCCATGATGAATCGAAATGACTAACATGTCCCAAAACCTACCGAAACCTCAACAATTTTTATTATGTTCATTAAAAAAGTATTGAATATCATACCTGGAATTCTTCAAATGAGATGTTTTCGTAGTTTTATTTATATTTTTGCTGTTGTTATTTAGTTCAGATCTTCTCGCATAGTTAATCTCAGTGCAATACAACTTTGTAGATGCATCTAGATGAATACCACAAATATCAAAAAAGTAAGTCAATTTTTATTTTCAAGTCCATGCTAGTTGGAAGCAAGACATAACAATCACTAAATATTTGTTACAATTTGTAAACCTGAGTTTCTCATCATATTTGGCATGAATAATTACGACCCAAAGACAATTCCTTTTGTAAAATGGTTGCCCCTTTTACAATGGGTTCAAGTTCACAGAAAATTTGAGTTACGGTTTTGATTTGTTTTCTTTCTTCATTTAAAAATATTTTCACAACTTGGCAGTCGTCACTATGAAGGCAAGAAAACTTATTTTATGGTATGTTCGTTCACCCAAATGACCTAGAAGACAAGACCATGTTGGAATGAGTCATAACGAAGCTAATACAATTCATTTGCTGACTTGCAGAATTGCCCTTTGATTTTCGGGTCATGGTGACAATCACAAAACAATTTTGCGTCAAGATTTTTGTTAGAAATTTTATTTTTCATTTTTATTTCTTCATTTGCTTATATTTCTTAAACCAGGGGATGAATTTCGTCATACTTCGGGTGAACCATTATGAAGGTAATAACATTGATCTTTGGGTCACATTTGTATCGAATATTTGCAATAAGATTTAAGTTCAAGTTATTTTTGCATTCGCTTACATTTCTTAAACACTTTGATGAATTGCATCCATACATTATTGTGAACTTAAGACGATTAGTACCGTAACATGCCACCTTTGGGTTTTTGGGTCAAGCTCACACGTTCACATCACTGTGTTGATCGTAGCCTTAACATGCAGGCCCTGCCATTCTTTTGCTTAATACAGTTTCTCAAGGATTACATGCATCATAAGCATCCTTCTTAGTGCTGATATTTCTCTTTGTGAGTACAAAACACTAATACCAAATATGACCTTTTAAGCAAAGGCTGTAACAAATGTTGTGCACAAGAGTGTGCCATGAGCGGCAAATCTCTGTCTTACCTGATTAACGCCCACTCCCCAATTCCCACCTCTCCGGCACAGTCCTTTAAAACTGCGCTGCGACAGGCTTCTTTTTTCGCGCTTCAGGCCGTTTTCTACAATGTTTCAAGCGCTTTTCCCGTCGATTTGCCCTTTGTTTAGTTGCAAAAAGCCCCATTCATTTTTCACACACGTACACGTGAGTTTTCTTTGCAATGGATTAGCTCCATATGTAACATTCGATTTTTCAAATTTTGCGAATTAGTTACTCCCATTGAAGATTTCCTTTTTAAATTAATAACAAGAAAAGCAATAATAACAATAATAGTAGAAATTTATAATAATAATAATAATAATTCAGAGGCTCGTGGGAAGTGCTTAAATTTTGTAATATTTACTTTTATTTTGATTATAACTACCGTTGTTTAACTCAACAAATAAGGTTTAAAACCGCGACTGTTGTTCTTGTTGGTTTAACGACATTTATTAGCACATATTTAACGTCCAGTATATCTGGTGGAAGAGGAACCTGGAAAAATCCCGGGAAGAACCACCAACCTACGGAAAGATACTGGCAATGTTTCTCACTTACCCCCGTTGGCCGAGTTTGAGACATGAACCCACTGAGACAGAAGTGAGATGTTTGTATTATGTAAATGCGAGCGCCTAGAAACACTCGGGGAATAAGGAAATATAACTTTGAACCATAGGCGTGCAATTGAACAACAGATACAATATGAAACTTTCGACAAGGGAAATATTCTTTAAAAGCAAATAATGTGATTTTTTTTGTTGTGATGGTGGTTGCCTCAACCTCGTTTTTCTAGCACACGATATACATGGCTGCCAGTACAACTGGTGGAGAAATAACTCGAGAAAAACCACCGACTCAAGGAAAGCTACTGACAAATTTCATCCCATATCCGCGCAGACCGAGCCTGCAACTACACTGAGGTCAGATGACTGTGATTGGTACAGGCGAGCGCTTTAGACCATTCGGCCACCCGAGGCAATTCGAAAACAGTTTGATTAAACCTCTGAAAGTGTAGTTCCCGATATACAAAATCGAAATTTCAAACACTGCTATGCAGTTCAAGAGATAAAATTTAAAAACTGATAGAGCAAATGGAACTTCCAACTGTTGCTACGTAAAACAAAATTTAAGATTAAAAAATTCAACATATGAAATGGAAATTTCAAAGCCAACAATTTGATTCAACATGTGAAAATGGAATTCTAGACACGTGAGATCAAAAACATTTCAACTGCTATTTTTTGACCAAATTCTGTCCCCAACGGCGCCTCATTGTTGCCCATTAACATGGGAAAGCCTCTAGACCAGATGAAATGTAAATTTGCTGCTTATTAAGATTATATAGGTGGACAAGGAGGGTATTTACATGGTGGCACACATCTGGACTCAGAACACAATTAATTTTACTATATATTGTCTACATTTGTTTCTAAGTACTGAAATTTCCATTGTGTGACCATCAATAATATTAATAATAATAATAATAATAATAATAATAATAATGAGGACTTTGTATAGCGCCTAATCTTTAGAAGCTCTAAGCGCTTTACAACATTAGACAACACATATAAGATAAAAAAAACAAATAATGATATGATTACAAAAACAAACACCATGAAATTAGAAGACATAAAAAACCATGCTGAAAATATTTAAGGTAGGAAACATTATTAGGTCTTTAAGTTTGTTCTTGCAGTCGAAATAAGTGAGTTTTAAGAGCACTCTTGAATGGGATCGCTGTGTCTTTGTGCCTACGTTCACTGGGCAGTTCATTCCACGTTGCTGGTACCTGGTATGCAAAAGAACGCTGTCCATATGACTTTGTTTTCATAGTGTGAATAATGAGTATACGATTGTCAGAAGAGGAGCGTAAGTATCTTGCTGGTGTATACACATGGGTGAGGGCGGATAGGTATGTTGGACTAGAGTCCGACAGTGAAACGTAGCACAAAGAACAAAATGTGTGTTTGATTCTGGATCGAATGGATAGCCAGTGTAGGGTACAGAGCAGCGGAGAGGTGTGCTCTGATCGTGGTACTCTAAGTATGATCCAAGCAGCTGTGTTTTGAATTTTTTGAAGTTTCTGGACCAGATATTGAGATGAACCAGACAGAACTGAGTTATAATATTCCAGTCTTGAAAGTACTAATGAACACAAGTGTTTTAGTGGCATCAACTGAAAGATATTTGCGAATCGAGCGGATGCGTCTAAGTTCAAGATATACAGCCTTGCATATGTTCATGACATGTTGGTGCAATGTGAGAGTACTGTCCAGAGTAACACCTAGGTTTCATACTGAGTGTGTGAATTTAATGTTGGTGTTGCTGATATTTATTGTTTGAGGTAAAGGATGTGAATGAGAAAGTCTTTGTGTTGTGATCAGAATGGCCTCAGTTTTAACATCATTCATCTGCAGCTTGTTACATGTCATCCATGATTTCACATCAGAAATACACCTCTCTACACCTTAGATGGTAGCATCAACTTCAGTTGGGTGGCTAGATTTGTATATTTGGGTGTCATCAGCGTACAATTGGTGAGACACTGCATGATGATCTATGACACTTGAGAGCGGCTGAGTGTATAGAATGAAGAGAACAGGTCTAAGAACAGACCCCTGTGGAACACCACAACATAGATCAATTGGGCCGGAGTGTATTCCATTTGTAGACACAATTTGTGTCCTGTTGACCAAGTAGGACTTGAACCACATTAAGGCTGTATCATGAATGCCAAATACATGCTGGAGACGGTGAAGTAATATATCATGGTCTATTGTGTCAAATTATGCAGACAAATCAAGGAGGGTGAGGACTGTAATCTTTCCGCTATCCAACGTAGAGAGAATGTCATTAACTAGTTTTAGAAGAATAGTTTCAGTACTGTGGTAAGGGCGATATGCAGACTGCACATTGCTAAAAAGACTGTTTGAATTCAGATGAGATACAAGCTGGGATAAGAGAACCTTTTCTAATATTTTTTATATGAATGGGAGATTAGAAACTGGGCGGTAGTTCTTTAAATCGTTATGGTCTAGTGTTGGTTTCTTCAGCAGAGGTTTTACATCGGCAGTTTTGAAAAAATGATGGGAATTCCCCGGATGAGAGAGAGGTATTAATAACATCAGTTGGTGAAGGCAATACTGGATCTAAGCACTCAAGCAGCAGTGATGTTGGAATTGGATCACGTTCACATGACTTTGGTGCACTCTTGATCACGATTGTACGTACGAAATCCATAGAGACAGGTTCAAATGATTCTAACGGTTGCCGCTCAAATTCTCTATCCCAACTGTATGGTGACGACGAGTCAATTGAAATTGTGGTGTCAAGCTTATCTCTAATGGTTTGTACTTTGTCACAGAAGAAATTTGCAAACATATCCGTAAGGTCGACTGGAGAGAAAGTAGTTGGAAGTGGTGTAGATTTGTTCCTTGACGTTAGCTTGTTAGTAATCTCGAAGAGCTCTTTGCAGCTGGAACTTTCCATGATCCTAGTACTGTAGTGGGCTGATTTCGTTGCATGGACTATATTTGTGAGATTCTTCTTAGCGGCTTCATAGATTTGCTTATGAATAGTGAGTCTGGTGGAAAGCCAGAGCCTCTCAGCTTTACGGCGGTCTCTTTTAGCAGTGCGAAGCTGGTTCTTAACACTGCTATACCATGGAGAACACTTTTGAATTGATACTCTGCACTTGGTAGCTGGGGCATGTTTGTCGAGCAATGAACGCAAGCAGTTATCGAGTTGTTCTGCTGTAGGAGGCAAGCAAGTTTTTAGGTTTGCTTGGATACAAATCAGATGTTAATCTTAAACACCTTCAACTATGACTTCACGATAAAGTTCTTGTCATAGTTTCACCGGCATTTTCTTTGAGAGGCCGAACTGTAAATAAACCAACGTGCAACAGAACGCATATTTCACTTCCGGATCAACAGCAAGGCCTTATTACTCACTGCGCACTGTCGCCGAAACGCGCACAGACAACCACACCATAAGCTCATATTCTAAAGAATAAACAATTGCCTTCAAATCCATACCAAGAATGCCCAAATCTAACTCTTTACCATCACCAAAAGGAGACAGGAGAAAATTCTCTACAAACAGACTGGGGCTACATTCGTGGGTACTGAACCGTAAATAATAATTGTAATCTGATTTCATATGTCCAACATGGCTGCCATTTGAATCAAACTAAAACTAGTAATAAAAGTCTACAACTGACATGGACTTACCTCAGACTTAAATAAATCGCCGGAAACCACAAACAAAAATCAGAGTCCAAATTAAAGCAACACCGCAAATACGACACTGGCATGGAATACAGCAGATAATATAAAAACCACAAGAGTATTTTGTCAAAATAGCCGAGACCATAAATGATGCTAAACTTACGAAACTCACAAGGAATTTAACAGATGTTAAGACAATTCTGAATACAATTTCAAATTTGAAAATAACAAAATAAACATTGTACCAAAATAGGTTCAAATTGAAATTTTATATATAAAAGTATCTAATTAAGACAAAATTAAAATGGTATATTATAGAATTAACATTTGTAAAGAGCTTACAAGTAATAAAAACTTAAAAATAAAGCATGCGAACAATTACATGGAATTTAAAAAGGTATCTTTAAGAGAAAAGTATCAAACACGAAATCTTAAAAACAAACTTTTGAAAAATTAGATAAATATTTTAAGAATATTTGACAAGAAATAAGAAAACCGAATAAAATAAATGAGTTTTTGGCAATCAAAAAAACATTGTCTGAATTCAAATTGAAAAAGAATCTTGGTATATTTATTATCAAACAAACAACATCCTTGCATACAAATAAATGAAGGGGTAACTATTATGTGTTTGATACTGCACGCATATATCTTTTACATCCAAATATACAATGATGCATACCATCACACTAGCCATTGATGGAAAATGAATGATAGGTCATAGACAGAACTAAGTAAATTGTACTTTATGTTTAATTTTGTCCATTTCCAGTGGTTTAGGGGCAGGATGGCAGGAATTAAAATTGCAGACGGAGAAAATAGCTCAATCCCACGAGGAATCCGGAAATGAGTACATTAAGATGGCCGAGAGCATCAATAAATTTGCCGAGGAACAACGACAAATGTCGAAACAGGTGATGTATGTTTTTTTTCTGTCTGTATCACCTTAGATATTGCAAATATTCGTATATGATACCAGTCTCATGAATGTGAGTCCACATTGCAACTGTGTTAATTAACAGTGTGAAAATCTATATTCTGTCACGATAAAAACAAATCGAAAGAACATGTGAATTTCTTTTGGTTATTTAATTTTTTTTAAACATCGCATTTGGTCATTTTAAAGTATTTTCTTTTATATACGCAACTACATCACGAATGTCAGTGATATAACGTACGTACCTATGCACGTTCATTACTAACATACACGTATCCTTTATGTAAAAAAATGAGTAGTACATAAACATACGTTTGTGTGACTAGAAATTTAAAGTATATTTTCTTTTTAGCTTTATTTTTGGAAACGTTATTATTCTATTACTGTTCTAGTATGAGTGCAATCAATAATATATATATATATATATATATATATATATATATATATATATATATATATATATATATATATATATATATATATATATATATATATATATATATATTATGTGTGTGTGTGTGTTACGTATTTAGGCTCTAATGAACAGTAAAAAAGAAAGAGTGAAAACAACAAGCATTGAAAAATGTATACATAATTTTTTCCCTGGAAAAACGCTAAAAATAATAAAATAAGACCTACGATTTTATGAATCAAATCCAAAAATAATCCAAGAATAATCCACGATATAAATTTAAATTTATTCTTTCTCTTTCTCCAATTGCAACTGCATTTGTTTTTCTTCTTTATCTTTCTGAAGTTCCGGCTTCCTCAACTTCAATAATTTAGTCTTGTATTTTAATTCTAAATCCTTCACTTTTATGTCAGAGTCTGATGCAGACTTACTGATCGAAACCAAAGCACTTTTGTCCAAAACATTCTTTTCTACCAAGTACGGACCACAATATTTTTTTTATTTCTTGCTTCGTTAAGTAAGCCTTTACCTCAGAAAGATCATATTTTCTGGCAAGTTGAATTAATTCATCTTTTTTGAAATGGTCTAATTGGTCCTGGGTAGGACTTGAAAGAAAGATCTTCACTTTTGGTGACATTTTAGAAAAAGCTTGCCGAATTCACTAAAGATTTCAAAAGCATGGGGAATTAAAATTTCAAATAAAGTTTTCTGAAATAATTTAGCCAAAATCCCGAGGACGAGCGACCCAATTTCTTATGTTACGTGTTTAGGTTCTAATAAACAGTATTTAAAAAAGAGTGAAAACAACACGTTTTGAAAAATTTAACAAAAAATTTGTTTCTCTGGAAAAACACTGTAAAAATGAAAAAATAAGAACTTAGGGTTTTGTAGATCAAGTCCAAAAATAATCCAAGAATAAACCACGAATCAAATTTTAGAAGTCCTAGTAAAGAAATGTTTTAATGAATTTAAGTTTGAGTCCCGACGAAAAATCCAAAATGGAAGACGATGACGTATACTGTGGTCAGTATAGCGCTGATGTGTTTACAGTTCTTTGTGAATCACAGAAAATAATATTCCGGTGTCTGAATTCCGAATAAACTTTAAGGAAATGTCTGTGTCCGATAATTTTGTATGAGCATTCAAATATTTTCAGGAAAAAGAATTAATCTTTCAGAATCCAAATGATTTGAATAAAAATTAAAACGTAACTCCAAACTGGTCACAAACAAACACTTTTCCAGAGTCCAAAGTAAAAGCACAACTGATATTATTTCTCTATAGACAAAGGTTACACAGTCAATGAATACGCAAAACATATTCCCGTAAGAGGGTCACATGATCACATTCCATAACATTTTCGAAGGTATTCACATGCCTAAGGTGACGTATTCCAGTACAGTCTCGATTTCACTATTATCATTCACACATTAAAAATGAATTTAAAAAAAGTAGTTGTTTACTTGATTCTCAATCAAGACCAGGAACTAGGTCAGCAAAAGATACAAGTTTGGTGTTTACTACTAAACAGTCAGGTCAAACTAAGTTCTGGAAAATATAAAATTCCTTGTAAACAAAATTAAATTACTTTGACATGCAATGAAATTAAAAACAAAACGATTTTAAAAGTTACAAACAATTAAATTAAATCAAATATAAATTAAATCAAATATGCATAAAAAGATATATATATATATATATATATATATATATATATATATATATATATATATATATATATATATATATATTCTTCTAAATTTTACCTCAACAGTACGAAGACAAAATGAAGGAGAGTCATAAAGCAAAGAAGAATTTGTTCAACAAGATGATTGATGTAAGAATACAATGGTACCAGCTTGTTTAACCAATAAACTTGTAGAGTAATCCTGGACGATCACACGAACAACTTTGGCCCACACGAAGTATACGACAGAACGTTAATACAATAATTCTCAGTAACTTCTCTGTACCTATGCATGTTCGCATTAGTTTAATTTTTTTTTAGATCTAAGACTTCCTACTAATGAAGTACAGTATATGGAGTGACCGCAATACATGCGTTTAACGTACGCTTGCCATATATCATCATGGATGCCCACATACATACATGAATAGCTTTCTAGATAATCGTCATAAAAGCTATCAGTATATTTTACTGATAAGGGAACAGTTCGACTGCGCAATTGAGGAAATACGGGAAAAAATCTTTATGTTGTAAGGACGAAAATCCGCTAAAGTTGAGAATATCTTTCAACTCGAAAGGCAAAGAGCAAGAAGTTTTGCGTGTTTACAAAAAGCAATCCATCCTAGTGTGTATTATTTTGCTTTTTCATAAACGTCAACACATTATTATCGTTTCTATTCATGAAATGTTCGTTTTTTGTTTTATTTCATTTCTTGAGTCATTAGTTTTGTATTAGACATAGTTTCAGAAATAATTTTTAAAATATGTATTTTCAATTTGTTTCTCTTTAATGGATAAACTGATTGGGAATGGATACAAACGTAAAAATTAGCACTAATAATGGATTATTGGTTTGACATTATTAACACGTGCAAACACATCACAGAACGCTGTGCATTTTTTCTGGTCGTTAACATCATGTTTGATTTTAGGGCCAGAAAACCTACCACTCTAAATGTCGGGAGTTGGTACAACAAGAAGAGCAATTGAAGGTGTCCGAGAACAACGTGTCAACAACCACCGCCAAAGATATAGATAAAGCAAGTCAATTGTTATTATCCATATACTTTTAGTGTGTTGATTAATCAATCATTTTTTAAATGTTATGAACTAGGAGACAGAGATGTAAAGCATAGTTTCCCGTTTTTCCAGTCGATTTACGATGTTTGAAGAATCTCGTTGTAATGTTTAATTAATTTGCTTTAACAGTCGTGGAACAGAGATATTGGTGTCTACCAGCGTGGCAAAAACATTACCAATAAAACAAACACCAATGGCCACCATTTTACTTGAACCTGTTTGATTTTAGGTCAATGGTCAGTTTCAAATTTGCGTGTTTAGTGACTGGGTTCTATAAGTCCATAACAGCCATGAGACAATCTAATGGTTATAATTTTTCCAGTAAAAGTGGTAGGGGCGTGACTTTGTAATAATTTTACCATCTCATGCAGGGATACCAGTGCATTCAGAAAACAATTGTACATTTTTCCGTTTCCATCATCCATTGTTGAGATTAGACGGTATTGCTTTGTGGCTGAGAGAAAAAGTGACAAATTAAAACTGGACTCGACAGTGAACAAGAAACATTAATTAGTGTTTTTACATACAAGTTGCGTGTTCTTGACCCAGTTATGGAAATTTGTATACGAATTTTCTCTGAGCGGCTGGTGTTCATATATGTGCAGTGTCAAATAAGCAATCATGTCAAATATCTATTTAATATATTCGCTAAGTTTCTGTCAAAACATTGTGAAGTACTTTAAAGAGAGTTTAAATCACCGCTTGCTTGCATTTCACTGCTGTTCATTATGTATGTGGGCCTGATCCTGTCTGTGAAAAAAATCTTTCTTGATTGTCTGCTGCGTTCGCGTGCAGATAACACCGACTCAGTTGTGATGTATACTTAGTCGTGATTGAATATGGACTAGTATGTTGCAGGTAATGCGATGGGTGCCGTTTACCCGCGGACCTGGGTTCAATTCTCCGTAAAGAACGAATTAAAAATTCTCCAACCTGTACGACAGCTTTATATTATATTATATTATATTATATTATATTATGTTATGTTATATTATATTATATTATATTAAATTATATTATATTATTTCACTGTCAAGGATTTATTGAGAGGCTGTCAAACAGCATGTTCTTACCCCTATATTGAAATGGGTGCTTTCTCGTTTTATTAGAAGAGATGGTAATAATCTAGAATAGTTATAAGTGTTCTGACACTGTCACTTCCCTGCTACTAATATGAGTTTGATTTCATTGAGTCTTGTTTAGTAGCCACAAACGGTTTGCTACACTTCATCGATCCATCACTAGGAAAAGTGTATTTTTGTACTTATGTTAGGCAAAACATATTTTCCGGTCTGACAGAGTTACAAGTATCAATTGCTCTAGTTGACACCTGAAGCAATTTATCCATATTCACCAGATATACATGAGTAAGATTTATGTAGACGTCCTTCCCAGTCTTATGAAATTAATTTGTTACTTGCAAGCAAAAGATTTAGCAATGTTTTGGAAATGTGTATGGCGTACAATCATCTTGAATAATCTGAGAAGTAAGAACATTGTGTCTTCTAAACTGGGATTATACATTCCAAAGGTGGGGGGACTATATATATATATATATATATATATATATATATATATATATATATATATATATAAACGCAGAAACATTTCCTTGTCCAAACTTGTGTATGTTCTATAAATCAGCTCTTCAATTGAACTGGTCTTTCTCTGCTATATTTCAGGATGAAAACTATTAAAAACGATGATATTTTCTAAATCATCCTTCAAAAAGTAACGTTCTATTATGTTAGACTGGCCAAATATGATTGATTTCTTGCCATTCAACTGAAAATACCAAAATCTTGATATATTCTTTGAAATTTGCATGGATGAGTTGGGTCTATTATTTTATTTTGTGATCGGACACTCATTAGATGCATGCCAAATTGTTCGATGTAAAGCTTGATAAATAATATTCCTTGCAGGGGGGAACACACGCATACTTACGTATACACACGCATACTTACGTATACACACTCATACTTACATATGCAAACTCATACTTACATATGCAAACTCATACTTACATATACACACGTATACTTACATATACACACTCATACTTACATATGCACACTCATACATATACAAACTCATACTGAAATATACATACTCATGCATACACAAACTCAGACTTACATGTACATACTCATACTTACGTGTACACACTCACATATATACACACTCATACTTACATTACATAGATAACATGAGAGAAAAGAGACATGAATTGTCTGCATCTCTTTATGATTTTCTACATCACATGCATGGTTATGTGAGATGTTAGGAATTAAATAGCAGGATGAACGTATACTTGTATATTATTTTCATTGAAATGTTGTTATTTCATTTAATATGAATTATTAAAATTTTAATTTCATTCAAACTCTTGTCATCAAAGCCGACATTTTTCATTTCAGTTGAAGACAAAAGTAGTGAAGTGCCGAGAGGCTATGGAGCAAGCCGGTAACATATAGAATCAGTTGTAACTATAATTGAACACGTTTTCATCAGAAAGACACTAATGTACTCAATCTAGGCCAACATATGATCAAAATATTAGTTGAATCATCAAACAATTAGAGAGGACCTTCCTAAAGTAACTGCGTGTATGATTGGTCTTCCAATTAGAGAGGACCTTCCTAAAGTAACTGTGTGTGTGATTGGTCAAAACGAAAGCTCAAGATCAAGAGTTTTATGATTTCAATGCAAGGTCCACATTCTCATAAATGTCTAAACAAAACGTTCAAGCTTAAAATCCACAAATCACCAAACTATGACTAAGTTAATATATGTTTCATGTGTTATAGGGCAGTTTGTGAGAACATTTTCTAAGACTATGCAGCTTTTCGTTGCCCGCCTCTCCTCCCCCCCCCCCCACAACTGCACACATACACACAGTATGTGACCCTAAGACAAATTCCTGACGTTGGGAATCGACCCAGGGATCAATGTCGGTCGTATGTCTGAATTCATTTTAACATGTCCAGTAACATGGTATGGGATCTATGTCCTGTTAAGTTTGATTTTATTTACAGTAACTGTCCGGAGTTTGATGAAAAGTTCTTATACAGATATTTTTTGAAAGAGCCTTTTTAGTAAATGTCAGTTTAGATTATCTTAGTTGAACGCCGTTTGAAGTATTATCAGGCAAAGTGCATTACCGGTCATGAGTTTAGGGTCTGCTGCTTATCAAAGTTAGTGATGCACTTTTACTTGCACTAACAAGGTACATTCAGCTGAGTGGAGTCACGTGACCCATGAACTTTAACACCCAGTGAGACTAAATTATGCGGAACAAAGTGTCAGACTTAATTAATGACACTGTAGCTCCATTGGCAGATGTTCCTTCGAGTGATGGTATCCAAATAATAGGTCTTAAGTAAGAAATATTTTTCACAGAGAGTAGGAGCTGTGACGTTGGCTTGTTGGCGTTTCGCATCAAACACTAGGTTCCTTAGTAACACAGTCGCTATGTTTGCTTGGGCGGGTCTATGTTTTCAAACAACATGTGCGATCGTTCACCTTCTATGATAATCTCAATAATTCCGTAAATTTTAGAGTTACATCTTTTTGAACAAATGTATACAAGATTTCCTCCTTTTTCTTTGTTGAAATTTCTTTTAGAAATATTAAAACAAGACATTACTTATATTGGACGCAGACGACATAGTTTTGACTCCAATAGTAAATCTGGATCTCAATCGGAAAGTATACAACGCAAAGCCAGTATAAGTGTTCTGGAGCTGTTTTGATGCTCTCCCCTGTTGGCGCGCACACACCACTGTCATTAAGATGATTCCAGTCCAAAATTGTTTTTACGAAAAAAGAATTTCTAAATTGTTCTCTTCTACAATACTGAACTACAAAACATCTACTGCTGTTTGTTACTTGTTTTTCTACAATATTTTTCGTTACGAAGTTAGGAAAAGATCTGTTTGTGTATTATTGGTTTTAAACGCAAGTTGGGTAAGAGATCTGGCACTAAACAATCAACCACTTTGTTGAGGTATGTCAGTCGGATCATTCTTCGCCTGTCTTACAGGGCTGATTGATCCAGATCATTTAACAGTTTGGTGACGCATCGTCCTTCACTGGTATTGTTGTCACCAGATGCAGATACTGCTGCCAGGCGTTGATCATTCTCGACTCTGTCGATATCCTTGGTGTAACAGTGATCACGGACTACACATCGAAATAGATCTGACTACTGCTAGAAAGGTGTATCGTCTGCATGTCTGTGGACAATGTCTTTCTTTTGAGAAATACCAATGAAGAGTTTGCATTATTGGTCGCTTTGATAATACGAGATTCCCACTTGAAGTACTCAGATAATGTTAGCCCAAGATATGTGTTTTCACTTGTTGTGGTACGTGATTATTTAATGTGATGAGGTTTGATGATTTTGTTGTTTTACTTGTCATACTCATGAGGTAGCATCTGGTAGCATCATACCCCAACCTGCCGCCCATTTTGTGAGGGCAGTAAGATGATTCTGGAGGTTACGGCGGTCAAACTGGTTTTGAATTGTTCTGTAAAGAAGATAGTCGTCTGCAAGCAACCTAACCTGAGATTTCAGACAGTCTGGACGGTCGTTTATGTGGCAAAGGAAGAGGAGGGGACCTAGCACCGTTCCTTGAGGGACACCAGAGTCGACAGTGACCGCTTCAGATGATTCTCCATTTACTACTGCTTTCATGTGTCGCTTTGTCAAGAATATCTCTAGGCTGCAGTTTAGTGCCCCAGTGATTCCATAGTTTTCTAATTTGAACAATAATGTACGATGTGGCACAGCATCGAACGCTTTTGAAAACTGTTGAATCACCATGTCGGTTTCTATTTCTTTGTCGTTGTTTTTAAATAGGTCATGCATTGTTACAAGAAGTTACATTCCGCAAGAATATCCCGATCTAAAGCGAAGTTCAGTTTAGTTAGAATATTATTTTTTTTCAGGTGGTTAGGAAGATGCTTTCAAATTATATGTTCAATAAGTTTGCGTGTGACCGATGTAAAGGACAAGGTCAGTAATTTTCTGCAAGGTGTGCGTTGTATTTTTTAACACTGGGATTACATTTTGCATCCAGCCTGTTAGTTGCTAAGCATCCAATGTCAACCGACAATTGGAAAATAGCTCGCAATCCAGAGGCTTGTTGGTGGGCACAGGTTTTCAGGATTATGTTGGCAATGTTGTCTGGTCCACCTGCTTTGGAAATATTTATATTTGGCAACAATCTTTAACACTTTATGTTGCTATCTTATGGCTTGGTAGGTTGTATTTGTTTTAATAAAAATTAACATATTGTTTGAAACGTTTTTGATGAAAGCTGTTTTAAACTGATCGACAAGCATTTGAGGTTTTCCTTTGCTATAATTTATTAAGATTCCTTTTAACTTTAGTGTGGAATGCCAAAGTTGTCTTGTTTTTTTAATTTACACATCTCCAGATGGTTTAGTGTTTTTATAGTCTAGGTCCTTTTGAATGGTGTTTTTATGGATGGTCATTGCTAGTTCAAATTGTTTTATGCACTGTTTCTAAAATGACTGTATTCATTCCGTTGGTTTGTCTTTTTAGCTTTGTGGTAAAGTTTTATACGTTTTATATTCTCTTCAGTGTTTGAGTAAATCATGGCACCGATTTTCATGTTTTTGCAAAGTTTTGATGGAATATTTTTTCCATGCTGTTATAGATCGTGTTGTTACAAAGAGACTATAGAGTTTCAAGATTAATTCCATTATTGTATTCTTCGTTAATATTTTTGGATAGACGGTATGCTTCTAAATAGATAGTGTCTCATTCAGTTTGGAGCACACTTACTGTTCTGGAAAACAGAAAAGGACAATGAGCAGTCTATATGTTTATTTACATATCGAGCTTTCGTTTGCTCTGAAACTCCAACAAGTTGACAGTGTTATGGATCCCATGGCGAATCTGGTTAGAAATTATAAATTGATGAATTGATTGGCTAAGTTTAATGCATTCTTTTATATCATTGATGCTTATCGTTTTTGAAATGGGGGTGGGGTACAACTACACGAGAAGGTGTACGAAGACTATGAATATCATTAAAGAGCTCTAAAGAGAGTCGTCCAGGGAATATTCCAGTTCATAAAAGTGCTTGCTTTTGTTAAAGTAAACACATACTTAATAATGAGCAAAAAACGCAAGCATGCGAAGCGATAGTGTTACACAGAGTGAGCTTAATTTGATTTTGTTCATTGGATATTAGTAAAGGATGAATGATAATACAAATGAGTTTAAAAATTTTCAGACCAGAGCTATCAGGCCGCGTTGGAAAACCTGGAAAGGGTCCGTCAGTATTGGGAGAACGACATGGAGGTCGTGTGTAAGGTATGATTACTTACTATATACAGTTCAGCGAACAAATTGGCTTGATCAGCGCACTCTATGAAACCAGACCAATTTATGATGTAACACTCATACTCTAAGTTGAAGAACAAACAAAATCTATATATAAAAGACGTTATCATATACGTTAGAGCCCTAATGTCAGCAGGACAAACCATTATCAATTCCTTGTTTAACGTAAAAAGTTCTCCGATTTAAGTATTTTCAATTTATATGTATAATTCTCATTTAAATTTAGAGCAGTTAACATTAAAACGTTTTGCCAACTGATTTTATAAAACAACTGTTGCCTGTATAAGAATTGTGTTCTAAACTGAGGCTGCAAACTCAGGCTTTAAAATATCGTAGATAAAAATGATTTAAAAAAAGCTGATTTACTACTGCAGTTCTATCTGCGGAATTGCAACCTGAATTTTGATCTAATGTAACTGAACCCTGATATATCGAATAACATGAACATAGCTGTACTAAACAGGTACAAACATGTTAAGAATAGAGAAGCTACTACAAGGAAATCGTATGTACTGATGTATCTGAACTTTAATGTTTTTAAGTACAAGGTATTTATATTATATTGATTTGTGATATATAACATTGACTGATAGCTTTTGTCCAACGTATATTTAATACATACAAACTCACTATAACCATCTAGGTACATGCGGTAAAACATGTTTACAGCTGAGTAGCTACTATCTACGAATAATGTATATATCTATATATCTATCATTTAACTTTAAATTAAACTTACTCTAGGAAACGTCCTTACATTTCGCTCTTGTGTTTAGCTGGAGGGGTGCCGGCTCCATCCTCTCCCCCCTCCCCCACATTAGGCCCTGGTTTTCTGTACAGAGTAAATATATTTTATCATTTTTAATTAAATTCCGTGTTTGATATGTTAAGTAAATAGTTCAAGTTAGTAAAGAGATTTAACAGATTTAACTTAATGGCCTTCCTATATGCACTGCATCAAACAATTGATAAAGGCCAAACTGCTTTCGGAATCTTCCAGTTCCTTTCTGAACGGCACAAAGCCACAAAAAGACGATTAACGAAACAGGAACAAAACACAAAAAGGAAGTACTATACAGAATCTACATAATGATTGATGTTGATATATACATAGACGATATACAATGAAATAATAGATCAAGTTGAATAAGTTTGAACTTTCCTACTTTTAGTGCTTGTAAGGCGGAAAAAGGCTAGAACAAAAGTTTCACTGGACAGAGTGTTTTATGTTTGTTTGGTAATTGGGGCGGATCGTGGGGGGTCGCTTTTAGATTGCAGAAAAATTGCAACCAACTTGAAAATTTACTTATTTATAAATACAAGTTTCATATTTTACGCGCGCATACCCTCTACCTCAAAACTTATGAGAGTATCAAAATACCTTGTTATTGTTGTAGGGTTTAACGCCATTTTTTTCAGCACACGATAGGCTATACATGGCGGCCAGTATTAATGGTGGAGGAAGAACCCGGGAAATCCCCGGAAAGAACCACCGACCCTCGAGAAGCTACTGGCAAGCTTTCTCACATACCCACATTGGTATCAAAATATGAAACTATCCAATGAGATCAAAGGACCATATATTTTCTTGAATTGGTGATTTCTCAAAACTTGCACAAGTTATGTTCAACAGAAGTACTGCATCAACAAACGAATATTAATTAACAGCTTAAAAACGCTTTTTAAAATAAATTTAAAAATTGGTATGATGTTTTTATTTTAGAACATTGTTTTTGTAGAAAAATGAGTTAAGACCACGGGTTTGAGAAAGCGAATTAATGGCAGAAAAATATTATTTGGGGTACTTGTAAATTGATTGTTACATATTCATAGACAACTGCCAGTTTGTATTTTTCTAGATTTAAACAGCTGGGTTTGAGTGTTCGCAACCGGCGAAACCAATAGGTTTCTCTGGATTTCCTTTTTCTGTGCTCCATTTTGAGTTATGGGCGATCCCTGTCAGTATTACTTAGTTGAAGGTATGGCAGAGAGAAGATATATGTTTCGCCATTGGGCTCTTTTCCATTTTAATCGTTTGCCAGTCTGATTTGTGGAGATTCATTCTAATGTTTAATTTCTGCGCTTCTGACAGGTTATCAAATAATGGTATAATACTGTAATGACAATATTGTTAGTTAAAGATAGTTCATTTATACAGTTTATAACTTAAATGTATAGTTAACAAAAGTCGCATGATAATTTAAAGAAAATTGTTATCAAGGAGAACATTTACATATTGGCGTACAGTTACCACTGGCGATTTTCAGGATACTAAGTCTGTGACAATATGTGTTCAGGACTAATCACACAGGATGCCCACCAGCTGGGGTGGTTTTTCGAGCTCTACCAAATACATCTGGGCTTTAAAAGAAAAATCACCAAATTTAAGTCCTGGAATATCCATGCTTCCACAACCTGAAAATGTGCAAAATTTAATTGCAAACAATTTCGCGCCTCAAATGGAAGTAGTTGAAATTATCATTCTCCGCGATGATATTAGAACAAAACAGTTTAGGAGTACAGCTGAATGTTTTGGGTTTTGGTTGGCTTGAGAATTCCCAAAAGGACAAACAGATACATACATGAGCCAAGCGGACTACACTGCTGGTTCAGATAAATGTAAACAGACAATTTTAAACAGAGCTCTTTTTCGACATTATTATGTTGCTAAGTTCTTTACCAAAGACTGGTGCGATGTAAATGTTACCAATATTAAACCCAAAGCATCCCGTTATGTAGCTACAAATAAACAGAGAACACTTATCGGATTTTATATTGCAAAAACATAGGGTGAAGATTAGGACGTGAATACCATTCCGTGATTTGATACTTGGCGGACGTTATAACAATTTATGATAATGTATGTTTTGTGACACATAACTTGGAGAGATTTTTTACTCCATATTAAAGATGACAAATCCCTCGGCCGTAACATGTATAAATGGGGCATTTAATATGCTATCTACTACAGGACGATTATGGTAGATTTGATAGCTGGTACCTACTGCATGATTTGATGGATGTTAACATTTTACATAATAATATCAAAATAGTTTAGTGTACTTGTGTGATGTTTTCATGACAATGAAGTTTATTGATTGTAAAATAATCGAACATTTAGAGAAGGAGAGAGATATAGATTCGAGGAAATAAAACAATAAAGAACAGGGATACAACGAGATATATTTTATTTGTATCCTACCACTTGCTAAAAAATCGTGCTAAGCTCGCAGTAAAACAAAACAAATTAATATACAAAAATAAATTTAAAAAAAACAGCAAAAGAAACCATTCATTTGTGTTACGCCACACGCATATATCTTGATGTGTATGGCGTACATCTAAAGATCATTTTCTAAATTGTTATTCTATCTATCGATCGGCGTTAAATTTATTTACAAGTTCTAAGAAAACAAAACGTTTCAACAAAATATTCAGAACTTTTTAAATAAATTTTGTATGTAGAGAAAAAGAGTGAATAAATACCCACGTTACTATGATAAATAGGTATATCAGTTAATCAGTTCGTTAATATCTCAAATCACAATAATTTAGTTAATCGTTGCGAATAAATTTGTGAGTAATTTGTTAGAATGTTGTCCAATTAAATATCATATATTTTGCTACTATCGATTTTCAATTAGGTCTTTCAAGACATTGAGGAGAGTCGAATCTACTTTCTACGAGATTTGTTGTGGAGATGTACAAATGTTGATTCCCGCATATGCGTAGATCAAGACGAAGTAAGTCATATTCCAGTATTACACTTTTCCTAATATATATACGCTAAAAATTACATTACCTTTTAAGGTGTTGGTACCAAGCAGTTTGATATACCAATACTGTTGGCATATCAAATTGTCCTCCGCCAATGGTGCATTAATACGTATATATGAATGTTGTTTTAACAGTAGGCTAACGCATCTAAACTATCTAGATTAGTATTTAATTTCCACTGCTTAGTTATTAATAACATAAGAAAAAACAAAGAGAACAATATCAATAATATTCTCTCTCTCTCTCTCTCTTAAAATAAAAAACAGAACAGAGCCAAAATCGAGTTTTTGAAATTTAACAAACAATTGATTTCCGTATAATGCCAAGTGGAATTTTTAAAAGAACTTACAATATTTTTAATTCAATCCCATATAGTCCTAAAAGTTTTATCACAAGTCCAAATGTATAGAATTCCAATTGAATTCCTACGGTGTTCCAGATAAAGTCCAATATTGAATATGTTAATGTGCCTGCATTTTCCAATGTGTGAATGTGCCATCGGCCTGGTATGTAATGTTGTGTGAAGAATCTTTGATGTATCACAATAATAAAATCCAAAATGTCCGTGTCTGAATCCAATATAATTCCAAATTAACGTTTTAGTCCAAGAATATTACTGTAATTGCAGTGAAGAATAATTTGAGTAAAACATTCTAGACCAAACTAATCACAACAATAAGACTGATTCTGCTTCAGATGTTAAGGCAAGAATGACTAATATTTCAAGTAAGCAACATTAATCTAAAAATCTAAGAAACAATAATAAAGCCAGGATGTAGGTTAGTCTCCTTTCTAAAACACTCAAAGCTGTCAACAAATTTAGGAATTTCCAAGTGGAAATCTAGTGTTCTAGGCTCAAATTCAAATAAAAATGTTTACATCTAACTCTAATGATCTAAATAATTAACCAATATTCATAGAGAAATATTAATTACGTATCACGTTGTTTACAAAATAAATGTCACTTTAACTTTATTTTGGACAAGGTCGAGTGTAAAATACAGATAAACATAACATATAAGTTTTGAAAAATCCAGCAAATAATAAAAATTAACCATACAAAACATTGCACCGTTGTAAACTGAGAGTCGATCACAAGATAATGTTTATTTTGTTAGGAGGATCTTCGGGTATACCAGAATCTTTAGAGATGACCGTCGTCCTGTGATTGACAGAGACAGCAGATAGAACTTAGATAAAAAATGTTTTAAATTGTAGTTAATCAAACAGAATAAAGTTTTTTAAAGCATATTTTGAATTTGACTCAATCTGTCGAGAAAATAATAAAAAAACAATAGAGTGTCTTCTTATAACTGAAACTGGAGAATAAAATATCTTGCAGAGCGTATTTTACTTTTAAAATTAATAATGATTTCCTTTAATACCATAGTATGCTAGTTCTAACGCCAAATTTATTTGAGACTCTTTAAAATCCATCTCCGTTTTTACTGATTCATCATGTAGAGACTTAGACAAATGAATACGTTCTTTTTGACAAATGAATACATTCTTTCTGACAAAAAACCAGTGAAGGTGAGTAAGATTCCAGCCATTCATTTGTATGACATATAAAATTGATACTGGGTTGTATACTTCACAGTTTCAATGACTGTAATTACCCTACTGCATAGAATAACAAGGCTTCTTATTTCAAATCATTATCATTGAAAATAATCTGTATTTTTCCTGCCCTTTAAGAATCCACGGCAGAATACCCTTTTAATCTCAGCAACGGGTTTTATGTTGTTTCTACCCTGCTTTTCTTAAAGGTCGACTGTTATAGACTATACATTTACACTGTCTTAGACTATACATCTACGCATGTTAGACTATACCGTCACTGTGTTAAATTTTACATATACACTGTGTTAGACTATACATCGACTTTATGTTAAACTATATATCTTCACCATCTCAAATCGACTGTGTTAGACTATACATTTACACTGTGTTAGACTATACATCGATACTGTTTATACATCTACACTGTGTTAGACTATGCATCGACACTGTCTCAAGTCGACTGTATCGACTATGCATATACACTGTGTTAGACTATACATCGACACTGTTTATACATCTACACTGTGTTAGACTATACATCTACACTGTCTCAAGTCGACTGTATCGACTATACATATACACTGTTAGATTATACATATATCTGTATTAGACTATATCGTCACTATGTTAGATTATACATCTACACTGTGTTAGACTATATATCTACAATGTGTTAAACTATACACATGCACTGTCTCAAGTCGACCGTGTAGGACTTTACATTTACATTGTGTTAAACTATACACATACACTGTCTCAAGTCGACCGTGTAGGACTTTACATTTACATTGTCTTAAACTATACACATACACTGTCTCAAGTCGACCGTGTAGGACTTTACATTTACATTGTCTTAAACTATACACATACACTGTCTCAAGTCGCCCGTGTAGGACTTTACATTTAAGCAGTGATTTCGACGTTTATATTATGAAGCCAACTTGAATTAAAACGCTTAAAAATTAAATATCACCGCTTTTTTCATGTGAAAGTCGCGAAAACGAAATTTGGTTGTTTAATTTCTTAAATCGTAGAATTCTTTTCTTATTTCCCAATTCAGAAGCTTGTTTCAGACGTATAGCGGATGGAAGGAGACAACTCACATTAAGTAGTATGATAAAATAATTTGTGCAACCGGTCATAAAGAGACACAAACAATTGTTCGGTGAAGCGTAATAATAGGATCTTCAGCAGAAACTCGTTGTGGATGGTTACAAAAAAACCGATTTATGAGCGATGGCAATTTGCCCTGCAGATCTTGAAGCAAGTTTTCTTGGAGCGATTATACTTTTTTTTGCGCTGGACTGCCTGCGCAGACTGTCTTAAAAACATTTGTTAATATTAGTCTGGAGAAGAAAAAAACAGACATGCTGCAACCACTTACGGATTATTCACATTAAGAGGAAACAATGATCACACCTCTTGATTATAGGAAACAATGATCACACCTCTTGATTGTAACCAATGATCACTCCTCTTGATTATATCTGGACATCAATGAAATCATAACACCATGTTGTGTGTGAAATAAAACTTAATATTGTGTTAAAATAGAATAAATTCAGCGTAAAACGCTCTTCCTGAAAGATATAAATTTTCTTTTTGTTAACCTTAAAGATGTGAATTAGTTTACTTTGTTTTTATTATTAATTTAATTAACTTTAGTCAATATTTGTAACTCCGTTTATCCCCGCAAGGTTCGCGGTCCCTGGGTTTCATTTTACCGTAGGTCTTGGCTTAATTTTGCATATAATGGTGATGAAAGCGGAAGAGAGCCCGACGATCCAGGTTCGTTGTCGAGATCAAACAAAGAAAATTCGTTTTGGGTTTTATATTCCAGTTTTCTCACAATTTTCTCTGATGAGTGCTTAAGCAGAGAATTTAAAACTTACAATCAAAGAAGGCAAAGAGGGCTAGCTTCTACTATTGCATAGTCACTATTTCAAATGTATTTTCATAGTCTTTGAAGAAATCAATACTTCATGCACAGGAAAAGCATTTGTTTGGATCCGCAGTGAACATATACGTGTTCCAATTAAAAATATTTGACATAAATACATGCAGTAGTATTGTGGTTGTATATGTTTATTGCATTTCCCATGCTTTTCCTATTTTATATTAGTTAAAGAAAATAACAACATTGAAGATTGTTGCATAAGAGAAGTAGGTCCTTGATTTAATAGCCATTTGCAGTGTCTCTTTAATTAACTTGGAGTACAAACAACAAACATCTGTTCCGTTTAATTATTTAAGACCTTTTCTGCTCAAGAAGACCCTGAGTCAACGTTGAATACGTGTTCTAGTTTTATTAATAGCAACTTGTTAACGGGGATAGTACTAAACTTAATTGAATATTAAGATTTTAAAGTAAATCTAAAGTATCTAAGACATAAAAAATAAATGTTATTGCACTTAATGTTTCCAGTTTTGACCAATGAAGGAATCAAGAAAAAAATACAAGTACAAGTGTCTTGTTTCTTTAGACTGCAATTTTATCAATGCCTTTTTAAACAATTGGGTAATGTTTTTAATTGTAATGATCGATTTGTCAGTTGCAATTATCACAGTACTTCATAAAGATGTATTTTCAAAATTTCAGAGTTGTGAGCAGGTCAGACTTGTTTTAGAAAAGTGTGATGTTGGTACAGACATTCAAGATTTCATAGCAAAGAACCAGACCGGCTCGAGAAGACCAGGTAGCGTCCTCGTTTCTCTGTCAGCAATGTACTATACTTTTCGATGTACATGTATTTGTCTGTCTTGCCTGTTATGCATGTCTGCTTTAATTTATTTCTTCAAGACACGGACCATTAAAAACCGTAAACACGACAGAATTAAATAATTTTCCAGTATCATCTCTTTTTCAGAACGCATCAACTATGAACATTACTTTGAAGATCAAAAGTCTATAGACAAGTCTCCACTTTTAGCAAACCCTGCACTCACCCCGAAGGATATTGTTGTGAAGGGTGTTCTGGCATTGACAGGTGCTCGACCTTTACCACTGCTGCCACCTAGAACCTGAGGAGACCTTGGAAAAGTGTATTTTGCTAACAGATATATGACATTTGCCCCTGTATAAAAAAGATGTGGATTTTTTTAGATAATCTGAGAAAGATGAACTTTGTTTAAATTGAGGGGGATGTGTGTGTGTGTGTGTGTGTGTGTGTGTGTGTGAGAGAGAGAGAGAGAGAGAGAGTACCACCATGCTGAATTAATATATTGATCGTTTTGACGAGGCAGTCTTGTTATAAAATGTAAATTTATTCGCCATGATCGTCAGTGTATCAATGAGTTGGTTAAGTGTGTGTGTGTGTGTGTGTGTGTGTGTGTGAAAGAGAGAGAGAGAGATTATTTCCACGCTGGTAGCAACGAAATAATGTATCTTAGTGCATTGATTTTCGTTTAAAACCATTGCAATCAAGAAAAGTTAAAGGTTAATGTGTCCCTGATACTTTGTAATTCAAGCTGAAGATCCACGATGATTTTAAGTGAGAGCACTAGTGCTATCGTTATATCCTCCATTTTGAAGCAAAAAACGTAAACGTTATCAGAGTTCTTCTTATACCCTCTAATTTGAAGAAAATAAAGTGCTATCAGCCGACACTTCTCCAAACTAAGTTGAAGAGCAGAATGGAAAATTTAACTAAAAATGGGTAAAAGAATTCATTACCGGGACATCCTACTTTTATTTGAAACTTTTTTCAACTCCAACCGCTCGTGAAGGGATTTAATTAGCCTTGGTAGAAATGTTGTTTTGGTGGAGCTACATTATAGGATGATAACATTAAGCATTGCTTTTTTCATTACGGAAAACATTAACGGTTTTTCAAGTCAAACTTATTCTTTTTTACACTGGAAATATCAAATTAGTATCATTGCCAAATATGCACGAATATCAAAAAAACTAAATGTTTACAATATTTTAATGCAAAATCCTATATATTGTAATTATAATGTGCATCCTTTCAAAGTTATATTTCAATAATTACAATTCCAAGGTAGCAATTGCTTTAATTAATCGAAGGATATTTCTTCATGTGAATGAATAACGATTCTTGTAAGAACATGATTAACTCTTAATTCGGTCGCGCAATGATAATTTAGATAACAATTCATAACAAAAACAAAATTGTCATAATTTTAAATCTACTTAATTGTAGTGAAATTGTACAATATGCCGTGTCACAAATGGCGTTACAGTAGTTATTATACACGAAACGGACGATAGCAGTTCTAAACTGAGTACACAAGCGATAAACAAATCGATAAATAACAGTGTTTGATACTGTCAAAACAGAGGGCATAATATATGTTCTGTTTGTACCTGGCCAACTGAAAAGTAGATCACTTTAGATCTTATGCTTTGATTTAGTCTTGAAATACGTGTATCTATCAGATTGTTTCTTTATTGTTGAAGTAAGAAGTTAGCCCAACATGTTGATTCCTTTCTGGAGGATACATAAAGTACGTCATCTTTTTCTGCCGCAGAAATTATTTCATCAATTGACATTGTTTCCAGTATTCGTCAATATATGTTCTGTCATTGGGCGAAGGTATTTTAATTTCATGCAAAAAGTTTTGCATTTAAGAAAAAATCATTTGTACAATATTTTGACTAATTCTGGTAAATATTTGTCTATCAAATGCTAGTAGGAGATCTTTCAACCAGATGCTGCCATTCACACTGCCAAGTTTGGTCGATTTCGTGTCACGCTGAGATCTGCATCTATTCAGATAATAAACTCTGAAAACTTTTAACCTGTAGTTATAAAAGGTGTTAATAGTTTGTATATAAAAAGTTGAACTTCGGTATAGTTCATTAAATATATTTGGCCACGCTGCAGCGCTAAATAGAGTTGATGGGCAAGGGTAAGGTGCTGTATCGTTCAAAAAAATTTTATAGTCGAAGTCCATCGTTTAATAGCAAAAAATAAGTATGGATCTCACTTTTAATGTGGAAATACACCGAGCTTCTATGTGCTTTTTTAATTCATATTCAAGTTTGATTTGCTTTTTAAAATATTTTCTTATCGTATATGCTAATTGTATGCATTGTAATACCAGAATAATCGAATTTCTTTTGAGCAATATTTGAACCTTTGTTATTTTGTGTTTCTTTTCTTCAAATCCTATCTGAGGGTTTCTCAGTTAGATTTGTCCCATTTTACATCCATTCTTGTTCGTTTAGGACACATCTACTCTGAAGACGTTAACGTTCCGAAACAAGGCTTATCTTCTCCAGACAACAAATATTGTACCATTTATTTTAAAAATTTAATTTCAATCACTATCCAAAAAAAGCTTTATGAAAACGGAATATTAAACATGTGTATAGTTACTCAATATGAAGGATGTATTTTTATGTAGTTTGCATTGTTTATTTCAATCTCTGCAGTAGATTGACCAATGTATAGTTGAGCACCATCCTAAGATCATATAATAACATTTCTTTAGTTACAAGACAATCTAGGAAATTATCTATGATATGCAAAAAAAAAAAAAAAAAAACGGAAAGAACACACGTACATACAGAACATGCAATCTCTTTAGCTTTACAATTTAGATACACAAAAATATAATAAGTCTAAGCGAGTTTGGTGATATTACAATATTTTGTTCCTGTTTTACAATAAGTTAGATCAAAATGAAGATAGTAAACATCGAATAGAAAGAATTTCTGGCACAAATTGTCGGTTCGTGATTGAGACCCATTTGTGAAGGTACTGGTCCTTGTCTGCAATAGTTCTAGCCGTGAATTTTTTAATGCTTTTTGAGATCGTTCAGCTATTTGATAAACTTATACGTGGAAGATGTTAGCATTTAAATCTGCTATTGTAAACACATTATTAGCCAAATAAAGCAAGAAACTACAAAAAATATCCAGTTCTCCACGTCCTAATTTTTATTTCTTTCTTTCTTGTTTTTCTTTTACAAACATACATTATATTGGCAAACAGGTGTAAAAGTTTCCATAAAACGGTACCAACAATTTGAAGTATTATTGCAGTCACAGGAACAATAAAGATACTTTCATTCCCATCATTTTACAAATTTCATTTGTAATTGTCTTATATGTTCGTTTATAAGCCATTATAAGTAGCGAGTAAGATATTAATTAATTTCAAATTAAAAGATAAAATCATGGTTTCTTTAGTGAAAACCTTCGTCTGACTATAGATTATAGACCACCCTTTGCTACTATATATTAGTATTAATACTTGCAACCAATATACAAATTTTTAAAGATGAAACAAACACTTTGTAAACAAGTTTCAGTGAAATTTGTTCTGCAGAAAACAATACATTATATTTCTGCTTTGTATAATTTATTGTGCTGAATGGTTTTAATAACATTTTTCATCCCAGATGAATATTGTTAACTGCTATGAAACTAAAAATAGATACTTTGCTATAGCAAAATAAGGCATCTGTAACCAATAAGCATCTTTCATAATTTGAGAATTTAGGATAATATGGAAAAATATTCCTAAACAATCGTTTCATCTAGTTTTTCGTTTATCATTTCAAATGTTACTAAATTACCTTGATAATCTATTAAAGTATTAATAATTTTAATGTCGGCTGCTATATATGATTTTGGGAATACTCTAAGAAGGACATAATTTAAAAAAACTTTCATATAATTATCCAATTGGACCTAGTTTCTCCTCATTTTAAAAAGATACTGCCAAAAAGATATCCGATCAAAACATGTTTTGATGATCTTGCCGAATTCTTCTCATTTCTTTCCCTGTCAATTCCACTGTCGTTTTCATTTATGTATATAATTCAACTGACTCATTGTTGCTACAATCATTTCCTGCACTCTTTGAACCCATCTTATGTGAATGTATCCATTAAATTAATAAATGCACGTCATATTTCTCAGAAGCTCATGTTATGTTATATCGTCATCAAATCAAATTGAAACAAAGAAAGCACACATTATGTTGCTACTATTGCAGCTGTAAGTGCTGATAAAGGTGTATGAATATGTGCAAGAACAGATTTGGAGTGACAATTACCTGAACAACTTTAGAAAGATGTCTTGGATTCTTTAGCTCACCAGTTTTCTTTCTAGTCGTTAATTTTCCTATAAGTAATTCCAGCGTTTGTTGTAAATTTAATGACCAATTGATACCACGAACATTATAATTAGAAAAGGACAAGTTATGTCTACTTCGGATCATATTCTTTCATCCGAAAGTCATTTTGCCAGTTCATATATCATTTGCGTTCTTATGATTCACTTAAGTCCGGATAACAGATGCAAAATATTGTACGGTATTCATTGTTGCTTCAAGAGAACGTTTAACTCCAATATTAAGAATAAAATCATCAGCAACATATTGACACAATTTATATTTAATGAAATCGAAGATCAGTCCCCGTACATGGAAATTTTGCTTTTAATTTATTGCTAAAGATCTTAAAATTAGTGACGAGCAAAGTTCCAAACAGATATTCCTGACTGAAGCCTTTTTCAAATCTAAAGAATGGTGACATTAAAATCTGATCATGACCTTAAAGAGACACATATAGGGGTCCACTTTAATTTCCTCTAAATAATATTGTTCTACAGTACCAGCAATAGCGTATAACCAAAACAATATATCAAATGCTCTTCAATAGACGAACATTACATGTTTAGTATTACTTTCCCCTTGAACAATTTGGAAAACAAAGCCTCATTTATGACATTACAATAACGATCCGTATCATATCATGGCACAATATATGAATAACCAGTATTCATTCGAATTTCATCGGATACATGTACAAGAAAATAATCTAATCTACTTTGTTTCAGAGGAGAGTTTTGCCTCCAGGTATACATTTGTAATTTTTGTTTGGAATTTATTTAGGGATCAATAAATTCGAATTTGTTTTTCATATTTAGAATTCCTGATCTAGACTGTTGGTGTTTGTCATGTAAAAATAGGTAAACATTATTATCATTACAGTCATGTAAATTCATAGCGGATATTTGATTTTCTTGCGTAAAATACATGATATTTTTACGAGTGTCGAAGCTCCTGACCCAAAGTATAGAAAACCAATCTCACTTTTCAGAACAACCACCAAAACCCCTTTCGTAAATTAATCTCGTTTTCAACCTTTTTCATAGGCCGGTCATATATCAGTGACGTAAGAGAGCAATGTGGAAGGATGACCTAATCTGTTGTAATAAACAGCATTTTTGACATTTTATAATATATTTGACAATGTCTGACCACAAAACAAATCCGATTCAACTTTGCATCACCGTGGCAGCGAGTTTATCTTATTTTACAAGGTAGATACATTTCTTCAGCAAATGTTTCCTATATCTGAATGGTAGTGCAGTTTCTGTATATTTTTTTGTAGGTTATAAACGGCTTCTTTGTCTTGCTGCATGTATAAATTATGTTGACACAAACATTCAAGCATTGCGTGGCATGATGGGGAAATATTGCATTTTCACATGTGGATATATTTTTACATTAAAAAATATACGAAGGAAGTAATAACAAACTGATTTCGCCAATAATCAATATCTTTCGATTTTCCACAATTGATATAGAATAAATAAAAATTATTATATTGCCATTAACTGGAATATCTGCAAGAAGAAATCTCCCTTGACTGTCACATCCTTCTCCTCTGTGAATTACAAGTTTAAAATTATCAATAGAAGTAAACATATTTATCTTGGTCTGAGTCAAGGACGGTTGTTTACCATGTTTTTTTATTATAAATTTAGTAACAGACCTTCCAATTTAACTAAGATTTGTCTAGAATGAACTTTTGGACCTCATAAGAGTTATTCTTTTTGTCTTAGTTTTTAATATAATCTTTTTTGCTGGAAAAGTTCATTATTCCTGCTATAGCATCTGGGCATTAATCATTTATATTGATATACAACTGTATTCAGGTTTTCGTTTGGGTGCAAATATTTATTATTCTCTGGAAATACAAAATTCTATATTATATTCTTGGAAGGAGACATTTACTGGGAATTATAGTGAATTCAAACAAGGAAACCCTGGATTATATTACAGTGATTCAATAAAAGATTGTTTTCACATCATTACAATTCAGGTAATTGGTACATTAGTACATTATAGACTACTGGCCACCACAGGCACATCAACACCGTTAGTGTTAGGAATTATTTGGAATATCACTAAATATTATAAGGAACGTTATTGATTAGGACTTGTGTTAGTAACTCAATGATCATTTGGGACAATTTTTAATTGAGTTCTTTTTATACTATATTTATATTTTCACTTTGTATTCTAGGTAAAATAAATGATTTATTGAATTTTACGAAGCTTCTTGCTGCTGCTCACTCTTTTCTGTTACTGATTTTAAGTCCAAGAAGTCGTAATACAATGGTTAAATACATTTTTGTATCCCCATTAAGCAACCTAACCTATTTTATCGTCCTTCGTACTTTAAGTATATTTTTTGTTGAAAACTTCCTTCAGACACATTATTGTGTTTTACCCAATGAAAAATGCCCCTTTGTTTAAAAAGTCGAAACTTGCCGACCTATAATATTCATGGATAGAAATTTAATTTTTATTTATGCCTTCAGCAGACAATTTGCATGCTTTTATACAGGAATTAGTGTAGCAATTATCACCATCTGCATGCCACTCAGACAAATTATTTGTCGTAAAATTATATATAGTGTGACGGTACATAATTTATATATGGTTGCAGTTAGTATTTAATAGATGATACACTTAATGGACGATAAATTACATACATTAACTTAGCGAATAACATTTTTGGATATTTATTACATAAACCACCCACCGATATATGTTCCTGTTCAAAAGGAAAACAATGAAAGAAAATAACAGCAGAATATATCGCCTGTCAAAACTTGGGGGTGGGGAGACTGCACACAATAAAGGAAAGCTAGTCAGTCTCTGGCAACTCTTATATAACTCTGACCAAACCAAAGTCGTATACGGAGGCAAACTGCATAATGTAAAAAATATTGACTGTTTAAAATTTAATATAAATAAACAAAATAAACGGAAAATAAATGACTGGTTTTAAAATGAATGATTGCGCAATAAATTGATAAATGGGCTGTTAAAGGGGATACACATCAATGAAATATGACGAGTTGAGCAGATCATGAGAAACATAACATGTACTTTAAACAAGTATGAATCAAATTCGGTGCAATTTTTATATAAAAAAGTATGTCAGTTCGCTTTATATGGAGAGCTACAAAAGAATAAATAATAACTAAATTATCCAATTTAGTGACAATGGAAGTAGCATATAGTATATAAATCCGGAAAAACTGAAGTAACAGGTACTATATAAATGCGGAAAAATGGAAGTAACACATCCTATCTAAATCCGGAGAAACTGGAAGAAACATGAGTAGTATAGTGGGACGATAGGGCGACAAGGGACTTTAATGTTAAAATAGGTGATATGCCTTATAGCGACAATGGAAATTTAACATGAGAAAATTTTGAATGTCTTATAGCGATAAGGGAATTTAACATGGGAATATATTTTGGGACTGTATAGCGACAGGGGAAATTTAACATGGGAAGATTTTGAATGCCTTATAGCGTCAAGGGAAATTGAACACAGACAATAGACATTTAAAAAAAAGAAATGTAGGCATGAAAGGGAATGTCTTTTTGAGGCATTGGAGTGGCCCTGAAAAGGGCCTTTGTGTTTTATGTTAACATACCATACTGTTAACATAGAGGGCACCGCTTAGGTCTCCTTCTTGTCCTTAAACTCTGTCTTACTTCGGGACCGTAGATCATCACTCTCTTCAAATAACCTTGTCTTTCTACGTAAATTCTTCTTTTCCACACACAGGTATCCGTCATTTTGACAATAGTCCACGTAGATCGGACGTACATGGGTAAGTCCGTTCTAAACTTCATTGAAGACGCAAGAGTAGAGGATTCCACGTCGGTCCACATCTTGGTGACGAGAAAAGGTGAAGGAATGCAGCGAACTGCGAGTATTTATAGGGAGAGGGAGGATCGAAACGGATTGAGTTGATTGACCAATCCAAACACGCGTTACAAAATTCAGTCACCATTCGTACATTCCCTATATAGAGACACTAGCGTTTGTGCGCAGTCAATCCATGCGACACAGTGAGCATAAACATGACGGAAACTCAGAAGAAAATGAATTGGGGTGCACCGACCGTGGAGACTACCCAAGGGAACCCGGACTTACTTCCAGAAGAGGTGAATTGGGATTTTGTGGATTTTCTTTCGCAAGATTTTTTTCCTGAACCAGTACCTTCGTCACCTTCTCCTTCTTTACCACACGTGGAGAATTTTAAACAGAGATAGAAAGAAGAATTGGAGAAACTTATACAACAACAAAAGGAAGCTGAACAAGCTATTCTCCTACAACAGCAAGAAGAAGAGGTAATAAAGAAACAACAAGAAGAAGCAGCCAAGAAACAAGAGGGTGAAAGTCAAACGGTTACGGTACTGTTAGACATTTAGTCTGAAACAAATGTATCAGACTTCTTTATTACGACCAAAGAGAAAAAGACCTTCCCGAACTAAACAATCCAACCCTGTGACAACACCTACCATACCACCCTTAATAATTTCTACCAAATCATCATCATCGACAGTACGCAGTGAGTAATCCGTCGGCTGGTCTGAAGAAAATTTTCTGATGACCCCTCGCAAAGCTCTGATGAAAAGGTCGATTTGTGTAGTCTCGTCCATGTTCTGCTCGGTTTGAGAGTGAAATGAATAGTGGAAGGACAAGACACACACCCTTTATGTACGCTGGTCTTTCATGGATATAAAGTAACCCATGGTGTTTAAACTTTAGTCATTTGACTTTTTGCAGTCAAGATGAAACGATCCAATCCAATCGAGAAGAAAGGAGAAGAAGAACGTAAGAGACAGAAACGTGATCTATCGCCTCGTACCATTGCTGAAGTCTTGGCACAAATTCATGCAAGTGATTTTGAAGAGGACATGAGTGAACCAGAATCCAAACACAGAGAGTCTGCACCTAACTTAAGTTCACCACCCTTAGTCAACCCTGAAAAGTACTATCGCATTCGAGAGACGGAAAAGCGCACCTCTAGAATATTTAGAACCACGGCTTACAATACACGGTGAAGTTTAAAGATTTCAAGTCCTACATACCGCTGCAGAAAGCAGAAGAGTTCATCACCGAGATGTGGGATTCACCACATTCAAGCGACAATGTCAACCCAATGAAGACGATCGCTTGAGACTTTCCATACAACACGACGGCTTGAAATCCCCTGTTTGGATCGAGTTTAGTAGCCCTGCAGAATTGACCCATTCCAAAGTCATGGACAAGATTCAACACATGCAACAATCCAATGACAAGTTTGACATCACCGATGGGAAAGCTACATTGGACATGACCCACGTCTCTCCTCCTCAAGGGACTGGACAACGCAAAAACGATTTATTAGTGAACGGCCTTCGCAGCATTAAGCGTAGCCTCATTCAAAATCACAACTCTCAAGACCACATGTGTTTAGCCAGGGCTATCGTGGTGGGGCAAACCTATGCCAACAAGAACGACACGGCAGAATGGAAAAGAGCCTGGAAAACTATTCAAAAATCGAACCGAGCCAAACAATGAAATGAAGCAGAACTCCTGTTACAACAAGCCGGTCTGTCCAAAGACACACCTTGTGGCATTCCTGAGATGCAAAAATTGCAAGATATCCTAGCTCCACGCTACACTTTGAAAGTGTACCCTCAAGAAGTGCGTGGGCCTCTGTTGTTTCGAGGCCAAGACTTTAAAGATGGAAAATACTTTCATCTCTATCATCACGATGAACATTTCGATACCATTACCAGTATCACTGCATTCCTGGGATATGGTTATTACTGTGAGAAATGTGACTATGGCTATAACAATCGAGAGCAACACAAACATTGCGGATCGAAATGTTCAGGATGTTTGGCCTCTCAACCCTGTCTGGACGAAGGACAAGAACGAGTGCATTACCCTGCTTGTCTGCGCACGTTTGTCAGCCCTATCTGTTACCAACAACATCTCAAGACGCAACGTTCACAGAAGAAATGTGTTTGTCAACTCTTGAGACTGTGCCCTACCTGTGGACAAGGCATACTTACCAATAATGCCAAGGCACACGTACGTCGAGGAAAGAAAAAATGTCACATTTGTCACAGAATCGTGGACTTGGAACATCAATGCTACATGCAAAAATACCAGCCCCAACAAGAGAAAAAGGATGGTCACAAGAAGAAATGCAATTTCATCTTTTTCGATTTCGAATGCATGCAAGAGACCGGCACTCACATTCCTAATTTCTTCGTGGCTCATCGAGCGTGCGAGAAGTGCATTCAAGAACCTATCTTCAGTCATTGCCCTCAGTGCAGCAAGATTCCTGGAGGACGTGAAAAAATCTTTCATGGACCGAACACGCTAGCCGATTACGTAGAGTCTGGCTTCTTGGATGATGGTTTTGTAATCAGCACTATCAGCCAACAAATGGAAAGCGGTACCGCTACGATTCAGTCTCAAGCGGACATTCACTCCGTTCAGGAAATACTTTTCTTGCAACCACATTTCCAAATGCAAACGATCCATCAGTTCTAAATTCTGTCCATTTTTGATTTTGTCTCTTCGTTCTACAAATCCTTCATTGTGGTCTCTCTTTGTATCAATTGCGGTTTCGTGAAACTCGCCCGCATCGTCAGCTTCCCATAGCACACAAGCACTGAGATGAGTGTTCTTGGCGTCTATTCCGTACGTCAGGAGATTTTCCAGGTAGGCACGATAAGGGTAAGTATCCATGCTGCTACTGACTAGTTTGTTATTCAAGTACAAGTCCACTCCGCTAAATAAGGAATGCATGAAATTGTTGACGGGAGCTACTTGCTCGTCATCTATAGCACCTCCTGTCTTATCTAGAACTTTGACTTTCAGGTACAAGTAACTGCTGTTCAGATCGATGTAATCTTCGGGCTGTCCTTTCATTTCAAACTCGATAGGAGCTGAATCCGTCAAAGAGGAGACGGGATGAAATTCCACTCACTGGGATTCTTGCATGGTCATCATGGTTGGTGGCATGGCAAACAGATCGAGTTCCGACTTGGAACAAGCGCAAGATTCTCGGTGCATCATTTTTCTGTTTCTCAATATTTTAATAATCAAAAACATCTAAGTTTCGAACGGTTCTTCTTTTCTTTGTCTTTCTAGCTATGGAAGTGTGAAGTCTGGTAAAAGGGTGTTTTCTTCGTCGTCTTTTTCTGCCTTGTCCTTGCTGTGGCTTCGGGGAAGTAGGAATGCCTGACTCCGTAGCGTGCAGAGCATTTATAGGTGTTTCTCGTCGACCCAAAAGGTCTTTGCCCGTTTGCAGCAAGACATTTTTGCCTGCCTTCAAGAAAGCTTCTTTAGGGTTTTGTTTGTCCATGATGAGATTTTGGAGAAATTCTTTGCCGTGTGTCAATGTCGCATCTTTCAAAGCGTGCAATCCGCGTGTCACCATCGGTTTCAACACGGGGGCCACCGAACGAAAGGCTGATTTTAACATGTCTCCTAAACCGTGTCCTCGCTGTCGTGCAACCCCTCGGTACACTGGATACATGACTTACGAGTCGTGAGAGAACCGTTTTCGAAAATGGAGTTTCACCGTGAATTTCCCTTTGGTGAATGGAATATTTTGTCCCAGATCTCCTTTTATAGCAATGTTGACCGTGTCCAAATAAGATTTGCTGACGGGTAAATAGTGAGGATGTACAAATTCGCGGTGTACGTGATAAGTGTTTCCACCTTCCTCGTCAGTGAGCGTGGCAGAATCCACTTTGAAAGGAATGACACGCAGTAACAGTACGGAGGTGTGTCCCACCACGTTATACTCCACCACATCGGAGTACACAAAGATCAAATTCAGTCCTTGGTTCATTTCTACTGGGGAACGAAATAACTTGCTAAAAGAATCGTTGTCGGAAATGACTGGTAATTCGTTTTTCTTCATCATCGCTATCCTCTTGTCCAGGTCCCCGCCCAACATATCAAACAATTCAGGACAAAATAAGAAAGACAACATTTTGTTCCCCTCAGGAAATTTCATCAGGAAGCGACGAGCTACTTTACGGTACTCCAGGGTGACACTTTTTCTGACACTCTCCAAAGCTTTAAGAAACACGACATTAAACCTGGAGGCAATGGTGCCCACTAAAATAATAGCCTGGGGGAATGATCAAGCGATAGGTCGTCTTTTGAGTTTCTGAGTTATATATTTTGTTATCATATTTGACATGGGTATTCAAATACTGTTGCATTGGCTCGTCATGAACTTCCACTTAAAAAAATTTTGATTGGGAAGGACATTAAGGACTTGGGTCGGGTGAATCATTTCTACCAAAGCCACTTCCCAATGGGCTTCGTGATCTAATTGGATGGCCTAAGGTAATTTGGCCGCGTAACAGCACAAAGTGTTATTGGGAAACACCTCCATGGAACTCTCACTGGGTAAGGATAAGTAAAATTGGTTAGTGTGGCTCATAATAATTCCAGAGTTTTTGGGTTGTCCGAGGGGTTACTGGAAGTCTCCGCCCAAAATGGGGTTGTTGTTGTTGGAGTGGTGACTGGCACTGGTACTGGACACAAGGTTTCCGTTGTTCCCGTTCGAGGAGAATTTCAGGGAGGGATTGGGAAGCAGGTAACCGATGCAACTGCTCAATAAAATGGTTCACAATTGTTTGTCTCCTTGTTGCAAACTCAAATTGGCAATGGCTGCACCGATGACACAATACACCATAAAGATTTGGCAGAAAAAGATGATTTGGGTTTTAGGCACACGTTCTCCACACCACACCCACAAGGGTTGTTTCTGTAAATCTTGCAAAGAAGAACTGGGTGAAGGAGTGGTCGCAGTAGCTGCGTCAGTGTGAAAGGGCATGATGGTCACTTCTTTCTATAGTCAATGACTTGCGAAGCGTCGATCCAAGAATCAAAACTGGGTGGATATCCTATCCAACGTAATTTGACTTCTTTGACACGTCGTTTGCCCACTTTACTGGTTCTGCGTTCGAGAATGCTTTCGATGTCGTACACGTCGTCTTCTTTTTTGGTGACACGTTGTAACTCGGGTAAGTAAAACGTTCCTTTTAACACTTCTCCGTTCATGTCTTCCAATTTATAGACCACAGGATGACGACCATGCACTCGTTCAGTGACACGAAACAATTCGGTAGTCCAGTTAGGTAAGTAAGCTTTGTCGAAAGTGCGTTTGGTTTTGCCAATGCGCACCCAATCTCCTACGGCCAACACTCCACTTTTCTTGGGGACAGCCCTCGTCGAAGACGTACCGAACAGGCGATCAGACACCAGCACTTCGTTGTCGGGAGGTACCTCTTGCGGGGCACGTCCAATGCTTCAATGGTAAGATTGGTTGTACGCTTGCACTAGGTGTGGTACGATGTCGATGTACTTCAGAGTGTGGTGATGCGTAAAATATTTCCACATGCGTTCTTTCAAAGTGCGTTGAAAACGTTCCACGATGCTGGCTTTGGTTTCAGGATTCTCGGTGGTAAAAAAATGAATGTCACGTTTCTTTAATTCTTTTTGGAAAGCTTGGTTCAGAAATTCGGTGCCTTTGTCCGTTTGCCATCGAAGAGGGTGACGACCACTTTGTTTCAACACCCGTTGCAGGGCTCGCACTAACGCACTTCTCGATTTGGAAGTCAATGGCACGACCCAGGCAAATTTGGAAAAGACGTCGATGACACAAAACAAATATTTGTACCCGCGTTTGTAGCTGGCCAAATGAGAGACATCGGCTAAATCGGCTTGCCATTGATGATCGATGCCTTCCACTTGGGTGCGACTTCTGGAAAACTTGCGTCGAATAGGTTTGTGTAAAGTGTAGGTAGCTTGTTCTTGTAACCATCGTTGCACTTGAGGTAAACGGAGACTTTTCAGTCGAGTTTTGGCAGCACGATACAATTTTTGAACTCCTCCGTAACCTGCAGGATGGGAGGGATCGTAGTAAATGCTGGCTAACACATTTTCCATCTTTTGTTTGTTAATAAGGCACCCACTCTTGGAGGATGCTACTCTTTTTCTCTTGGGGTATTTTCTTGGCTTGTAATGCTTTGCGTGTGCGACCAGCAATAGGTGTCGAGGAGGAGAATGTCTGAACAGGGGATATCGGTTCTTGTTTCACTTCTGTCTTCACGTTCTTTTTCTCTTCTGATGAAGAACGGGTGGTCATCATCTTTAAAATCCATCCAATTCTGGAGGTAGGTGATGTTGTTAACTTGCGTACTTTTCTGGTGGAGTTTGAAACCTTTCTTCTTCTTCTTCTCCTTTTTCTGTCTTGGTCACTGGCAGAAGTAGTGGTGGTGTGGGGAATGGACTTTTCATCAAGGTCTAAAAATCTTTCAGAGTAGGTAGAGTTGTTTCGTTTGAAGCTTTCTGGTGAAAGAGTTGCAGTCGTTGCAAGAGTTGACCGTACTTTTGCGATTTTTCTGTTTCGGACAAATCTTGGCGATCCATCAAGGACTGCAATTCGTGTTGTAACTGGGACATCTCGCTCAAATTGGCATTGGGAGGTAAATGCGGGGGTTCGTTGTTCATGCCAACGATGGTATTCCTTCCATCGTTTGTAAGGCACTAAAGTTAGTTTTCGTCCTTCCATTGAATGTCAAGGGTTACGTCTGAGATCTTGGGACTTCAGAGGTCCTTTTTATCTTGCTCCCACGAGTCCTCCCAACATGGTTCCCAAGACCCCTTTCAGCAATGGGCCTAACAAGAGGGGTAAAATTCCTCCAAGTTGGACCAACATCTTCTTCTTTTGACGAAGGGGGATTTTCTTTTGAACCATTTGGCGAAGAACGTGACGATGTTTGCCTAAGCATTGTTTCTGATGCTTGGACGAAGGGATCGTGCCTTTCAAAACGTTCAAACAACATTCGCACACGGTATCGATGACCTCTTTGGAGGCTGTTTGAATGAGTTTTTTTCGCATGGGTGGAGAAGCTTTGGACAGGAGAGATAACATGTCCCCATGTTTGACTAAACGAGGAGGCAGTCCTTCCTTTTTCTTTCCTTGGGATTTAGAAGAGGGATGTTTTCTGGAGGGTGACATCTTTGCTTGTGGGTTCCGTGACATTCACCAAAATTACACTAACGTCGATGTCTAAGCACATGCGCTTTTATCTGTTTTTTTTTTACTATCGCTTTGCCATAAAGGTAGCAATGTGTTTTCCAAAATCGCCAAGGAATCCTCCCCTTTGGCGACTCCTCTTTTTCTTTGAACGACTGTGTCTTTTCTTAGGGTATTGTCGATGCTTGGCTAAGCGCTTTGTCGGATGACGAACCTGTCTTTGTCTCTTTCTTTTGGACGATTGTGACGGTGTGCACTTCTTTGAGGTGACATCTTTTGGGAGTTCACTGATACCCCTACTTTTATCGCAGCCTTTTTTATACTGGAACGCGTCGCCACTGATTGTCTTTGCGTCGTATTAACTTGAGGACAGGTATGACACGTCGTGCAGGGGTACGCAACCGACTAAATCGAGCCAGTTCTTGCTTGGACAAATCCAGTAAACTCTGTAACATGCCCGATCTTTCTTGGACTTTGATTTTGGGAGAAGGTACTTTGTGAGCAGCGGCCACTGCCGCTAAAGAAAAGGGTCCTGCCACTGGAGAAGTTCTTGGTGTCATCAACGGAGAAGTTCTTGGTGTTATCAATGTCTCCAGGTACTTCTCAGTTCTTGGTGTCATCAACGGAGAAGTGAATGAACCTGAGGCTACCGGAGACGCTGTCACCGTCCTTTCAGGTCGTGGTTTGCGAGTGTAAGGTTGTGTCCTGGTCGAAGTGCCTCTCTTGCCACTAGTTTTCTGTGGGCTTTTCTTTTTCGAAGGACTTCTTTGTTTCTTTTTCTGTGGGATTTTCTTTTTCCGGGGTGGTGACCGGAAAGAGGAGGGTCCCGCCACTGGAGAAGTCCTTGTAGACACGGGTCTCCTTGGGGCCCTGGTCTCGACACCGTGGCGCTTTTTCTTCTCGGAGCTTCGTCTGGCATTTTTCTTGGGGAGAACTTTGGGAGCATTAGGATCTATTTCTTAATAGAGAGCGAATGATGACACCTCCTAGAGTACTGCTCCCTCCAGGTTTCAAAATGATTTGTTTTTTGTTTAGAGTGTCAATGCGGGGATCGGCCAGTTGGGTCAAAGCGACTTTGTTTCGATCAAAAAAGCGTTTGGTTTGATGATGAATCTGAATGATCCCTTGTAGTAATTTACGTGCTGTCACCGTGAACCATCGTAAGACTTCTTTGAGACTAGATTCTAAGACACGAGCCCGTATTTGTGAATTTTTTTCGCGACTGATGCCATACAAGGCAGGAATCAATTTGACGGGAAGATGAGACTGAAGGGACGTCATGTTGAGACTGTGTGAGACAGACAAAAAGTGTCTAAGGTTTCCATAGATTTTGTTGGGGTTAAGTCGAGGACGGAGACGTGTACAGGACAGGCCCTCCGTCTTGACACCAGTGGTGAAACAATTGGGTACGAAATCGCAAATCATCAGGGGTAGTGTGTTTCAAATCGACGAGTAAATAGGCGTGTGGAGTTTGAGTGGCATCGTCGTACGCCTGAGTCAGCCAAGGTGTTCCTAACTGTTTGGCTAAAACTTGCACTTGCGATTTATCTCGAGGGCTTTTAAGCAAGACCACGTAATGAGCATTGAGACTGACGGTGCGATGGGCTTTACTTTGTTGAAACAAATTTTGAGTGATGTAAACGACACTGGCATTACGATGATGCCCCTTGCGCGTAAACCAAAGTTTAATTTCTTCTTCGTCTTCTCCTAACATGTTGTCGAAAATGACCAAATGGGTTTGACGGGAGTCAGACACGATCCCGTCGTCTTCTTCAGGAATGCCTTCCACAAACACGATGGAATCGCCTTGACTTTCTCGCAGGAGACTGTACGCCGATTGCCACTCTTTGTAACACCACACGATGCGTTGAGGTGGCCGATCGATCAAATGATGTTTATGTTCGATCAAACGTTTGACAAATTCGGTTTTGCCTGAACCGCTAGGTCCAGCAATGAGCATGTTAAAAGGATGGCGAAGATACAAAGCCTCCCAACTGGCACGATCTAAGTGTTCGTCGATGACTTTGACAGTGGAGGAAGAGGGAGCAGAAACAGCAGCGGTAGCCATAGTGTTAGGATTGTCACTTTTTTTTATACTTTTTCAGGACACGTTTATTGAATGGTTTAAACATGAACACGAAAGAAAAAAATACATAAAAGCCAAAGGCTTAAGTACGACGATAAAAGGCACATGAAGACGATCAGAAATAGAAACAAGTTTCTGTACAACATGTTTTGGGTAATGTTCTGACCAGTTTAACAGGGGGTAAGTTTACACAAGTGTCCTCCCGAAAGGGTCTTTCAGGAATGTCCACGACAGTCCTGTCCTGGGTGACGAGTTCTTCTTCTGGTACTGTCACTAACACAGGTTGAAAAGTGACTTTTTTGTTTGGACGTTGAAAGGAATGATCACAACTCTCGAGCATACTGGGCTACTTCTTGGGTCCAAGCCTCAAAACCCCATTTTTACCAGGCTCGTACATCTGTCCAATGGGGGTGTAAGTCACAAGCTACACACACATCGTCATACTCGTCTTCGGTAGCTAAAAGTTGACGAATCTTTTATCCCCGTTGAGGTCGAGAAGTATCCAGGTGAAAACGCAAGGCTTTGAGCAAAATGAGTCTTTCTTGAACATTTAAGGCCATTGGGGCGGTAAGTACTGTTCGTAAAGAGTCCACAAGGAATCGGCTGGTAAACGAAATCCCAGAAAACAAGTCACTAAGACACACACCACTTGTCGACCCAAATTGAATGGATACAGTTCTTGTAATAATTGATGGTAATGATCCACGGTTTGAATATGGTCATTGGGTTCCTTCCACGGAATCTGTTCAATCACATGTGATAAAAGTCGTGGCATGCCAGCCTGCTTTTATATTCTCTTTTTTTCGGAAGCAATACACGTACTTTCTAGCCATAGATCTTCGTTCTCCAGTTGGAAATTTAAATGCTCCAAACTGTAACCTACACTTCAGAGTTCGATTAGAAGTTTCCTCTTCCACTAAGTAGATTCCACGTAAAATATGTTGGTAATCCTTTAACTCTTCTTCCTCAATTCGTTGCTCTAGGTGAATCTCGAAGTAACCAAAATTATGAACATGTCGAGCATTGGCGACCTGGAAGGTTTGGAACAAGGTCTGACCACTGGAACAATTTCTGACGAATCAGTTCCCTTATAGCATTCAGGTACCAGTGGATCAAACACAGGTGACGTAACGGATGCATTTGTTGTTTACGTTTGACTTGTATTTTGACCAGTTCTCGGTAAATCAACAGGTCATATTAAAAAATTTTATTTTCTCGTAGACAATAAGTGTACTGCCTGGTCAGAGATGGTTTTACTCCTGCAGCAAATCTAAATGGTTTAGTCATTAATTTGCACTTTACAGTTCGTTCAGAAGTTTCCTCTTTCACTAAGGTGACATTCTGTTAAAGATGTTGGTATTCCTTTAACTCTTCTTCCTCTGAAATATGTTGCAGTAAATCTACCTGGTGCCAAATAGAATCATCAAGAATAAACCAATTCTTTGAAACAAAAGATAGTTGATCAAGGTCTGTCCAATGAAATACTTTCAAATGAATCAGTCCTTTTATATCATTCAGGTACCAGGGATTTAAAAATCGGTGACGTAACGGATGCAATTGTTCTTTACGTTTGACTTGTATTTTGACCAGTTCTCGGTAAATGCGTTCTCTCAACTCCACAGGTAAAGCACGAATGTTCTCTTGTAAAGTATCCATAAATGGGTCATACTAAAATCCTCTTTTTTCAGAGTTAATAAGAGAATTTTCTGTACAAATCTGATTGTACTCCAGTAGCTGAACCAAATGTTCTAGTCTCTAGTTCACACACTACACATCGCAGAGAATTTTCCTCTAGAGACAAAATTCTATCAGGTAAAAGATTATGGTAATCCACTAACTCTTCCTCAGGTACTCGTTGTAGAATAGTTAACATGTAAGTAGTAGGATGAGTAGACACCAAAGTCTTACTGTCCTTGTCCAGTTCAACAATATCTTTCCACTGAAAAATTTTCAATTCAGGCAGTCCTCTTATAGCATTCAGGTACCAGTGATTCAAAGATTGGTGACGTAACGGATGCAATTGTTCTTTACGTTTGACTTGTATTTTGACCAGTTCTCGGTAAATGCGTTCTCTCAACTCCACAGGCAAGCCACGAATGTTCTCTTGTAAAGTATCCATGAATAGATCAGTCCGTACGATTGAATTTACAATCTTCTCCTAGAGCAAAAGTAATCCACATAGTAAGTAATTTCTGACCACTGCCATTCAGGGTAACGTCCAAGAATGTCACTGAAATCTTGTGATGTAAACGGTCTAAAGCGGTATAATAGGATGAACGCACACTTGATTAAGAGAAATCTAACACATTGGTTAACTTTTTTCACTTTCCTCTTGTGAAGTTCTACATTGAGATTTCACTTTGGCAAGTCCCTGCCAAACTTCCTTGTAAATCTTCTCTTGCAGTTCTTTAGGTAATGATTCAATATCATTTTTGAAATGAAGTTTAAATACTGGTCTCGCTGATGTCCAACATTTGACTCCTACCCAATCTGGTTTCTTCAACGACATGGTAAGTTACTTCAATGTCTCGGTCCCACTAAGGGTAAGTAATGACAATTCGGTGACCATCGAGCATGTTCCAGGTAGCCTGAATCTTGTGGTTCCCAGTGGTGAAGTGACACACCGCAACTGAAGCACTTGACTTTATCCCCTTCGCCCAAGTAGAAAAATCCGGCTCTGGCTAATTCTTCGGGGGTCGGTCCTCCCAGATACTTAGGCCATTTTCCTTTGAACGATTGAAGACGATTTTCAAAGTCGCAGTATTCCGACAAACGTACAGGGAACGAATATTCGTCTTTCACAGGTTCGTTTCGATGAGGGCACGGTGACATGGACAGGAGTTTGCTCAGGTAGACGTGAAGGTTGACATCCACATTGAAAATGAAATCCAGTAAAGTCTCCAAGAGGACGAGTGGCATCGCTTTCGCATCCATCAGGTTTGACACGCACAGCATCACTCTCCATGATAGGGGTAGTGAGAACAAAGTTCCCATGATGCTTTACGGCATCGCTAAGGTCACAACGTACAGCATCGGTCCCATCGCAAGGCTCACAATCGCACTCGTCTGTAAACTCCGTTACGCAATTACAATGGTAACCGCATGGACACTTGCAGTTTCCTTCCGAACATTTTCCGTCGCAATGCATGGGTCTTATCCATTCAATATTTGAAGGTAAAACTTTTTTACAATCCCCAAGCTGTATCTATGTCTCTTTCAAAGGATTCATCTTGTTCGCTTGGTCTTAGTAGTCACAATGAACTATCGATCTTGGACATTGTCCCTTTTTATATACAGACCAATACCAACATGTCCATACGGCAAAGTGAAGCGATTGGGAAGTCGCACTCGCTTCTGGTATACGATTTGAGAGACTTTTTCCAAGGGTCGACTGACGATGTGGTGAGTGGGTAAACGTACAATCTTGTTTAGCTGATAGGTGGTCACTTTAAAGTTGTCATCTTCTCCAGACTGCAAGGCTTCTTTCAATACGCTAAAGTTCACCACTCGACTGGTACGATAATTCAGAGTCAGTCCTTTCACTTTACACTCCGTGTGCACTTCTCCTTGTTTGTCCCGGTATTCGTAGCCGTAATTTTTAGGACCACCACTCGCGAAACTTAGAATCTTGTCGTCGGGATGCTCGTCTGATAGGCTCCTAAACGGTCTCCTTTGATACTAGGGTGCTGTTGACTTGGGTGATCGATGTAGATGCAACTGTCCGTGTCAAAGTACAGGACGCGTTCCCCTAACAGTTCTAAAGATTCGTACAATTTTAAGCGAGCATGAGCTGTACGTAAGCCGCAATGATGACATTTCCAAATTCGTTAGCTTCTACAAAGTCCAAATCTTCTTCGTAATTCACTAAGATCAAATAATCGCGAACGACGTCCAGGTGTTTCATGTATTTGGTTTTGTCGTGAATCATCTGAAAGTAGCGGGAAGGTTCTGTCAAATATTCCGTCTTGGGTAAACACGGACGTTGTGCCATTTTACCCCACAAGCAATTTAACATCACTTTGACAAACGATCGCCTGCCTTCGTTTTTCTCGATGTGGTCTAAAGTAATGCCTTCTTGCGCCCAGTATTTCTCTTTGAACGTCTTTACGTCTTCGGGAGTGTGACAACAGGAATGATAGCCACTGGCTTCTTGTTTCAGTTTCAAAAAAGCATCCACGTAGTCGTCGAAAATGCCTTTCTGACTGGGGTCACCCTTGTGGTATTGTTGTGTCTTGGGAAAGTGACAAATTTTGTACACTTCTAACAGTTGGTATCCCATGTCCAGAGCTTTGAACAATTCCACGGAGACCCACGTCCCCGTCAAGGCACTTTCTACCTGGGTGTGCAGACAAGGCTGGTCTTGGTTGCACGTTTCGGCACAAGTACGGCACAAAGGAAACATCAGTTTTCCTTGACAATGGTGAGGTAACACGGGATGGTACAAGTCGGCGGGATTCAAAACTTTGCACTTGATCAGACCTTCCTATTGTCAAATGTTGGCCAGGTCGATGTGTTCCGTTAACAATTGCGGGTGCCCTGCAGGAAAGAGACAATATTTGCACACGTAGGGATATAGCGAACACACGTCCAAGTATTTGATTTGTTCTCCTTTCTCTTCGTCGGCTTGGTACAGCAAACAGGTGGCATTGGTTCTTCCACCGTACAAACTATCCCTCTAGTTCAGGGAGTCCATGAACTGGTAACTTTCCACGATGCGTTTAAACTCGGGATCGATTTCCAAACGGTGATCGTATTCGTGTTCCCACATTTCCACCACTTGGTATCCTTCCTGTTCTAACTTCAGGCGTCGCTGACGCTGACAAGTGGTCTGGTACAAGTCTTCCATGGTTCGTTGTAAAAACTGATTTTTAGTGCCACGGTCAGGGTAACAGACGGGATATCCGTGAAATAAGCAACCGTTAAACTCGTACACGCTCTTGGGGTTTTCTAAGTCCTAACCATCGACCGAATACGTTCCGATGGTCTTTTCGCCCCCTCCGTTGCGGGCATGCTGAATCCATTTGTCTTCCTTGTTGCACAAGTAATGTAACCAGCGTAGGGCTTTGACCGAGTATTGACGTTTGACATAGTTGGTCGTTTGAGGACTGTTGACAGCCATGGTGTTTTCAGGCATGAATCGTTGTCGGTACACTAAGGAACATGCTTTGGGAATGGTGCAAGCTTCTTTCAAAGGATCGACCCCTCCGTGTTCCATGAACAGTTCTCGAAATTTTCCACAGCAACGCCGTAAAATGTCCACGTCGGAACGACAATACTTTAGCATGTCTTCCTGAAAGTCGAAAGGGTCGGAGGCGTGAGCCTGGTACCAAGCGTAGAAAGCTTCTCGTTGTTCGGTATGCATGTTGTCGGGGTCGTAATAGTGAGCCTCAGGCAAATGGGATAGAACGGCATGTTGATTGGCTTCGGTATTGAAAAAGTGTGGAAAGTACCCTTTATCCATTTCTGTCATTCCAAACGTTTTAGGCATTCGACTCAAAGGCATGACCAAATAGCTCATCGAATCTTTAAACTGTACTTGTCCCACTTGCATGAAAAAATGAGTTTGGCTCCGTTCAAAGTGACTTTAGGACGTTCGGTACCATGTTCCGTATAGTATCTGAGAAGAAATTGTCCATCGTATCCGGAGAAATTGTGAGCCATCACCGTGGCATGACGATAACAATCTCCGTAACGTTCGATGTCCTCTTGGCTCCATGTCTTGTCGATGGGGTCTAGGACCCATCGGGCGAAATCGGCTAGCGTGTTCGGTCCCCGAAAGATTTTTTCACGTCCTCCAGGAATCTTGCTGCAGTGAGGGCAATGACTGAAGATAGGTTCTTGAATGCACTTCTCGCACGCTCGATGAGCCACGCAGAAATTAGGAATGTGAGTGCCGGTCTCTTGCATGCATTCGAAATCGAAAAAGATGAAATTGCCTTTCTTCTTGTGACCATACTCTTTCTCTTGTTGGGGCTGGTATTTTTGCATGTAGCATTGATGTTCCAAGTCCACGATTCTGTGACAAATGTGACATTTTTCCTTTCCTCGACATACGTGTGCCTTGGCATTATTGGTAAGTATGCCTTGTCCACAGGTAGGGCACAATCTCAAGAGTTGACAAGCACATTTCTTCTGTGAACCTTGCGTCTTGAGATGTTGTTGGTAACAGATAGGGCTGACAAACGTGCCCAGACAAGCAGGGCAATGCGCTCGTTCTTGTCCTTCGTCCAGACAGGGTTGAGAGGCCAATTATCCTGAGCATTTCGATCCGCAATGTTTGTGTTGCTCTCGATTGTTATAGCCATAGTCACATTTCTCACAGTATTAACCATATCCCAGGAATGCAGTGATACTGGTAATGGTATCGAAATGTTCATCGTGATGATAGAGATGAAAGTATTTTCCATCTTTAAAGTCTTGGCCTCGAAACAACAGAGGCCCACGCACTTCTTGAGGGTACAGTTTCAAAGTGTAGCGTGGAGCTAGGATATCTTGCAATTTTTGCATCTCAGGAATGCCACAAGGTGTGTCTTTGGACAGACCGGCTTGTTGTAACAGGAGTTCTGTTTCGTTTCGTTGTTTGGCTCGGTTCGATTTTTGAATAGTTTTCCAGGCTCTTTTCCATTCTGCCGTGTCGTTCTTGTTGGCATAGGTTTGCCCCACCACGATAGCCCTGGCTAAACACATGTGGTCTTGAGAGTTGTGAATTTGAATGAGGCTACGCTTAATGCTGCGAAGGCAGTTCACTAATAACACCTTTTTGCGTTGTCCAGTCCCTTGAGGAGGAGAGATGTGGGTCATGTCCAATGTGGCTTTTCCATCGGTGATGTCAAACTTGCCATTGGATTGTTGCATGTGTTGAATCTTGTCCATGACTTTGGAATGGGTCAATTCTGCAGGGCTACTAAACTCGATCCAAACAGGGGATTTCAAGCCGTCGTGTTGTATGGAAAGTCTCAATTCGCTAAGTTAATGTATGTAATTTATCGTCCATTAAGTGTATCGTCCATTAAATACTAACTGCAACCATATGTAAATTATGTACCGTCACACTATATATAATTTTACGACAAATAATTTGTGCGAGTCTGAGTGGCATGCAGATGGTGATAATTGCTACACTAATTCCTGTATAAAAGCATGCAAATTGTCTGCTGAAGGCATAAATAAAAATTAAATTTCTATCCATGAATATTATAGGTCGGCAAGTTTCGACTTTTTAAACAAAGGGGCATTTTTCATTGGGTAAAACACAATAATGTGTCTGAAGGAAGTTTTCAACAAAAAAAAATACTTAAAGTACGAAGGACGATAAAATAGGTTAGGTTGCTTAATGGGGATACAAAAATGTATTTAACCATTGTATTACGACTTCTTGGACTTAAAATCAGTAACAGAAAAGAGTGAGCAGCAGCAAGAAGCTTCGTAAAATTCAATAAATCATTTATTTTACCTAGAATACAAAATGAAAATATAAATATAGTATAAAAAGAACTCAATTAAAAATTGTCCCAAATGATCATTGAGTTACTAACACAAGTCCTAATCAATAACGTTCCTTATAATATTTAGTGATATTCCAAATAATTCCTAACACTAACGGTGTTGATGTGCCTGTGGTGGCCAGTAGTCTATAATGTACTAATGTACCAATTACCTGAATTGTAATGATGTGAAAACAATCTTTTATTGAATCACTGTAATATAATCCAGGGTTTCCTTGTTTGAATTCACTATAATTCCCAGTAAATGTCTCCTTCCAAGAATATAATATAGAACTTTGTATTTCCAGAGAATAATAAATATTTGCACCCAAACGAAAACCTGAATACAGTTGTATATCAATATAAATGATTAATACCCAGATGCTATAGCAGGAATAATGAACTTTTCCAGCAAAAAGGATTATATTAAAAACTAAGACAAAAAGAATAACTCTTATGAGGTCCAAAAGTTCATTCTAGACAAATCTTAGTTAAATTGGAAGGTCTGTTACTAAATTTATAATAAAAAAACATGGTAAACAACCGTCCTTGACTCAGACCAAGATAAATATGTTTACTTCTATTGATAATTTTAAACTTGTAATTCACAGAGGAGAAGGATGTGACAGTCAAGGGAGATTTCTTCTTGCAGATATTCCAGTTAATGGCAATATAATAATTTTTATTTATTCTATATCAATTGTGGAAAATCGAAAGATATTGATTATTGGCGAAATCAGTTTGTTATTACTTCCTTCGTATATTTTTTAATGTAAAAATATATCCACATGTGAAAATGCAATATTTCCCCATCATGCCACGCAATGCTTGAATGTTTGTGTCAACATAATTTATACATGCAGCAAGACAAAGAAGCCGTTTATAACCTACAAAAAAATATACAGAAACTGCACTACCATTCAGATATAGGAAACATTTGCTGAAGAAATGTATCTACCTTGTAAAATAAGATAAACTCGCTGCCACGGTGATGCAAAGTTGAATCGGATTTGTTTTGTGGTCAGACATTGTCAAATATATTATAAAATGTCAAAAATGCTGTTTATTACAACAGATTAGGTCATCCTTCCACATTGCTCTCTTACGTCACTGATATATGACCGGCCTATGAAAAAGGTTGAAAACGAGATTAATTTACGAAAGGGGTTTTGGTGGTTGTTCTGAAAAGTGAGATTGGTTTTCTATACTTTGGGTCAGGAGCTTCGACACTCGTAAAAATATCATGTATTTTACGCAAGAAAATCAAATATCCGCTATGAATTTACATGACTGTAATGATAATAATGTTTACCTATTTTTACATGACAAACACCAACAGTCTAGATCAGGAATTCTAAATATGAAAAACAAATTCGAATTTATTGATCCCTAAATAAATTCCAAACAAAAATTACAAATGTATACCTGGAGGCAAAACTCTCCTCTGAAACAAAGTAGATTAGATTATTTTCTTGTACATGTATCCGATGAAATTCGAATGAATACTGGTTATTCATATATTGTGCCATGATATGATACGGATCGTTATTGTAATGTCATAAATGAGGCTTTGTTTTCCAAATTGTTCAAGGGGAAAGTAATACTAAACATGTAATGTTCGTCTATTGAAGAGCATTTGATATATTGTTTTGGTTATACGCTATTGCTGGTACTGTAGAACAATATTATTTAGAGGAAATTAAAGTGGACCCCTATATGTGTCTCTTTAAGGTCATGATCAGATTTTAATGTCACCATTCTTTAGATTTGAAAAAGGCTTCAGTCAGGAATATCTGTTTGGAACTTTGCTCGTCACTAATTTTAAGATCTTTAGCAATAAATTAAAAGCAAAATTTCCATGTACGGGGACTGATCTTCGATTTCATTAAATATAAATTGTGTCAATATGTTGCTGATGATTTTATTCTTAATATTGGAGTTAAACGTTCTCTTGAAGCAACAATGAATACCGTACAATATTTTGCATCTGTTATCCGGACTTAAGTGAATCATAAGAACGCAAATGATATATGAACTGGCAAAATGACTTTCGGATGAAAGAATATGATCCGAAGTAGACATAACTTGTCCTTTTCTAATTATAATGTTCGTGGTATCAATTGGTCATTAAATTTACAACAAACGCTGGAATTACTTATAGGAAAATTAACGACTAGAAAGAAAACTGGTGAGCTAAAGAGTCCAAGACATCTTTCTAAAGTTGTTCAGGTAATTGTCACTCCAAATCTGTTCTTGCACATATTCATACACCTTTATCAGCACTTACAGCTGCAATAGTAGCAACATAATGTGTGCTTTCTTTGTTTCAATTTGATTTGATGACGATATAACATAACATGAGCTTCTGAGAAATATGACGTGCATTTATTAATTTAATGGATACATTCACATAAGATGGGTTCAAAGAGTGCAGGAAATGATTGTAGCAACAATGAGTCAGTTGAATTATATACATAAATGAAAACGACAGTGGAATTGACAGGGAAAGAAATGAGAAGAATTCGGCAAGATCATCAAAACATGTTTTGATCGGATATCTTTTTGGCAGTATCTTTTTAAAATGAGGAGAAACTAGGTCCAATTGGATAATTATATGAAAGTTTTTTTAAATTATGTCCTTCTTAGAGTATTCCCAAAATCATATATAGCAGCCGACATTAAAATTATTAATACTTTAATAGATTATCAAGGTAATTTAGTAACATTTGAAATGATAAACGAAAAACTAGATGAAACGATTGTTTAGGAATATTTTTCCATATTATCCTAAATTCTCAAATTATGAAAGATGCTTATTGGTTACAGATGCCTTATTTTGCTATAGCAAAGTATCTATTTTTAGTTTCATAGCAGTTAACAATATTCATCTGGGATGAAAAATGTTATTAAAACCATTCAGCACAATAAATTATACAAAGCAGAAATATAATGTATTGTTTTCTGCAGAACAAATTTCACTGAAACTTGTTTACAAAGTGTTTGTTTCATCTTTAAAAATTTGTATATTGGTTGCAAGTATTAATACTAATATATAGTAGCAAAGGGTGGTCTATAATCTATAGTCAGACGAAGGTTTTCACTAAAGAAACCATGATTTTATCTTTTAATTTGAAATTAATTAATATCTTACTCGCTACTTATAATGGCTTATAAACGAACATATAAGACAATTACAAATGAAATTTGTAAAATGATGGGAATGAAAGTATCTTTATTGTTCCTGTGACTGCAATAATACTTCAAATTGTTGGTACCGTTTTATGGAAACTTTTACACCTGTTTGCCAATATAATGTATGTTTGTAAAAGAAAAACAAGAAAGAAAGAAATAAAAATTAGGACGTGGAGAACTGGATATTTTTTGTAGTTTCTTGCTTTATTTGGCTAATAATGTGTTTACAATAGCAGATTTAAATGCTAACATCTTCCACGTATAAGTTTATCAAATAGCTGAACGATCTCAAAAAGCATTAAAAAATTCACGGCTAGAACTATTGCAGACAAGGACCAGTACCTTCACAAATGGGTCTCAATCACGAACCGACAATTTGTGCCAGAAATTCTTTCTATTCGATGTTTACTATCTTCATTTTGATCTAACTTATTGTAAAACAGGAACAAAATATTGTAATATCACCAAACTCGCTTAGACTTATTATATTTTTGTGTATCTAAATTGTAAAGCTAAAGAGATTGCATGTTCTGTATGTACGTGTGTTCTTTCCGTTTTTTTTTTTTTTTTTTGCATATCATAGATAATTTCCTAGATTGTCTTGTAACTAAAGAAATGTTATTATATGATCTTAGGATGGTGCTCAACTATACATTGGTCAATCTACTGCAGAGATTGAAATAAACAATGCAAACTACATAAAAATACATCCTTCATATTGAGTAACTATACACATGTTTAATATTCCGTTTTCATAAAGCTTTTTTTGGATAGTGATTGAAATTAAATTTTTAAAATAAATGGTACAATATTTGTTGTCTGGAGAAGATAAGCCTTGTTTCGGAACGTTAACGTCTTCAGAGTAGATGTGTCCTAAACGAACAAGAATGGATGTAAAATGGGACAAATCTAACTGAGAAACCCTCAGATAGGATTTGAAGAAAAGAAACACAAAATAACAAAGGTTCAAATATTGCTCAAAAGAAATTCGATTATTCTGGTATTACAATGCATACAATTAGCATATACGATAAGAAAATATTTTAAAAAGCAAATCAAACTTGAATATGAATTAAAAAAGCACATAGAAGCTCGGTGTATTTCCACATTAAAAGTGAGATCCATACTTATTTTTTGCTATTAAACGATGGACTTCGACTATAAAATTTTTTTGAACGATACAGCACCTTACCCTTGCCCATCAACTCTATTTAGCGCTGCAGCGTGGCCAAATATATTTAATGAACTATACCGAAGTTCAACTTTTTATATACAAACTATTAACACCTTTTATAACTACAGGTTAAAAGTTTTCAGAGTTTATTGTCTGAATAGGTGCAGATCTCAGCGTGACACGAAATCGACCAAACTTGGCAGTGCGAATGGCAGCATCTGGTTGAAAGATCTCCTACTAGCATTTGACAGACAAATATTTACCAGAATGAGTCAAAATATTGTACAAATGATTTTTTCTTAAATGCAAAACGTTTTGCATGAAATTAAAATACCTTCGCCCAATGACAGCTCTTTAAGTCAAATGACAATAACATAAATATAAAACAAATATAATTTAATTTGCAACAATTTTAAAATACCACCCCATCATGACGTGAGAGAGTTCGAGAGAAGTAAAAAAATTGATGCAAACAAACAAAAAAATACAAAACAAAACCCGTAAAAACCCTTATAGATAATAGAACAGAAGAACATACAGCTGTATAACAAGATGTTTTGTAGTCTACACCTCGTCCTGTGATGACTGCTTCAAACGTAAATTTAGTTATGGTAACATATACTGACGAATACTGGAAAGAATGTCAATTCATGAAATAATTTCTGCGGCAGAAAAAGATGACGTACTTTATGTATCCTCCAGAAAGGAATCAACATGTTGGGCTAACTTCTTACTTCAACAATAAAGAAACAATCTGACAGATACACGTATTTCAAGACTAAATTAAAGCATAAGATCTAAAGTGATCTACTTTTCAGTTGGCCGGGTACAAACAGAACATATATTATGCCCTCTGTTTTGACAGTATCAAACACTGTTATTTATCGATTTGTTTTTTGCTTGTGTACTCAGTTTAGAACTGCTATCGTCCGTTTCGTGTATAATAACTACTGTAACGCCATTTGCGACACGGCATATTGTACAATTTCACTACAATTAAGTAGATTTAAAATTATGACAATTTTGTTTTTGTTATGAATTGTTATCTAAATTATCATTGCGCGACCGAATTAAGAGTTAATCATGTTCTTACAAGAATCGTTATTCATTCACATGAAGAAATATCCTTCGATTAATTAAAGCAATTGCTACCTTGGAATTGTAATTATTGAAATATAACTTTGAAAGGATGCACATTATAATTACAATATATTGGATTTTGCATTAAAATATTGTAAACATTTAGTTTTTTGATATTCGTGCATATTTGGCAATGATACTAATTTGATATTTCCAGTGTAAAAAAGAATAAGTTTGACTTGAAAAACCGTTTATGTTTTCCGTAATGAAAAAAGCAATGCTTAATGTTATCATCCTATAATGTAGCTCCACCAAAACAACATTTCTACCAAGGCTAATTAAATCCCTTCACGAGAGGTTGGAGTTGAAGAAAGTTTCAAATAAAAGTAGGATGACCCGGTAATGAATTCTTTTACCCATTTTTAGTTAAATTTTCCATTCTGCTCTTCAACTTAGTTTGGAGAAGTGTCGTCTGATAGCACTTTATTTTCTTCAAATTAGAGGGTATAAGAAGAACTCTGATAACGTTTACGTTTTTTGCTTCAAAATGGAGGATATAACGATAGCACTAGTGCTCTCACTTAAAATCATCGTGGATCTTCAGCTTGAATTACAAAGTATCAGGGACACATTAACCTTTAACTTTTCTTGATTGCAATGGTTTTAAACGAAAATCAATGCACTAAGATACATTATTTCGTTGCTACCAGCGTGGAAATAATCTCTCTCTCATTCACACACACACACACACACACACACACATACACACTTAACCAACTCATTGATACACTGACGATCATGGCGAATAAATTTACATTTTATAACAAGACTGCCTCGTCAAAACGATCAATATATTAATTCAGCATGGTGGTACTCTCTCTCTCTCTCTCTCTCTCTCTCTCTGTCTCTCTCTCTCTCTCTCACACACACACACACACACACACACACACACACACACACACACACATCCCCCTCAATTTAAACAAAGTTCATCTTTCTCAGATTATCTAAAAAAATCCACATCTTTTTTATACAGGGGCAAATGTCATATATCTGTTAGCAAAATACACTTTTCCAAGGTCTCCTCAGGTTCTAGGTGGCAGCAGTGGTAAAGGTCGAGCACCTGTCAATGTCAGAACACCCTTCACAACAATATCCTTCGGGGTGAGTGCAGGGTTTGCTAAAAGTGGAGACTTGTCTATAGACTTTTGATCTTCAAAGTAATGTTCATAGTTGATGCGTTCTGAAAAAGAGATGATTCTGGAAAATTATTTAATTCTGTCGTGTTTACGGTTTTTAATGGTCCGTGTCTTGAAGAAATAAATTAAAGCAGACATGCATAACAGGCAAGACAGACAAACACATGTACATCGAAAAGTATAATACATTGCTGACAGAGAAACGAGGACGCTACCTGGTCTTCTCGAGCCGGTCTGGTTCTTTGCTATGAAATCTTGAATGTCTGTACCGACATCACACTTTTCTAAAACCAGTCTGACCTGCTCACAACTCTGAAATTTTGAAAATACATCTTTATGAAGTACTGTGATAATTGCAACTGACAAATCGATCATTACAATTAAAAACATTACCCAGTTGTTTAAAAAGGCATTGATAAAATTGCAGTCTAACGAAACAAGACACTTGTGCTTGTATTTTTTCTTGATTCCTTCATTGGTCAAAACCGGAAACATTAAGTGCAATAACATTTATTTTTCATGTATTAGAAACTTTAGATTTACTTTAAAATCTTAATATTCAATTAAGTTTAGTACTATCCCCGTTAACAAGTTCCTATTAATAAAACTAGAACACGCATTCAACGTTGACTCAGGCTCTTCTTGAGCAGAAAAAGTCTTAAATAATTAAACGGAACAGATGTTTGTTGCTTGTACTCCAAGTTAATTAAAGAGACACTGCAAATGGTTATTAAATCAAGGACCTACTTCTCTTATGCAACAATCTTCAATGTTGTTATTTTCTTTAACTAATATAAAATAGGAAAAGCATGGGAAATGCAATAAACATATACAACCACAATACTACTGCATGTATTTATGTCAAATATTTTTAATTGGAACACGTATATGTTCACTGCGGATCCAAGCAAATGCTTTTCCTGTGCATGAAGTATTGATTTCTTCAAAGACTATGAAAATACATTTGAAATAGTGACTATGCAATAGTAGAAGCTAGCCCTCTTTGCTTTCTTTGATTGTAAGTTTTAAATTCTCTGCTTAAGCACTCATCAGAGAAAATTGTGAGAAAACTGGAATATAAAACCAAAAACGAATGCTTTTTTGTTTGATCTCGACAGCTAACCTGGATCGTCGGGCTCTCTTCCGCTTTCATCACCATTATATGCAAAAAATTAAGCCAAGACCCACGGTAAAATGAAACCTAGGGACCGCATATGTTGCGGGGATAGACGGAGTTACAAATATTGACTAAAGTTAATTAAATTAATAATAAAAACAAAGTAAACTAATTCACTTCTTTAAGGTTAACAAAAGAAAATTTATATCTTTCAGGAAGAGCGTTTTACGCTGAATTTATTCTATTTTAACACAATATTAAGTTTTATTTCATACACAACATGGTGTTATGATTTCATTGATGTCCAGATATAATTAAGAGGTGTGATCATTGTTTCCTCATGATGTAAATAATCTGTAAGTGGTTGCAGCTTGTATGTTTTTTCTTCTCCAGACTAATATTAACAAATGTTTTTTAAGAAGACAGTCTGAGCAGGCAGTCCAGCGCAAAAAAAAAAAAAACGTATAATCGCTCCAAGAAAACTTGCTTCAAGATCTGCAGGGCAAATTGCCATCGCTCATAAATCTGTTTTTTTGTAATCATCCACAACGAGTTTCTGCTGAAGATCCTATTATTACGCTTCAACGAACAATTGTTTGTGTCTCTTTATGACCGGATGCACAAATTATTTTATCGTACTACTTAATGTGAGTTGTCTTCTTCCATCCGTTATACGTGTGGAACAAGCTTCTGAATTGGGAAATAAGAAAAGAATTCTACGATTTAAGAAATTAAACAACCAAATTTCGTTTTCGTGACTGACACATGAAAAAAGCGGTGATATTTAATTTTTAAGCGTTTTAATTCAAATTGGCTTCATACAATAATAATAATATAAACGTCGAAATCACTGCTTTAATGTAAAGTCCTATACGGTCGACTTGAGACAGTGTTTGTGTATAGTTTAACACAATGTAAATGAAAAGTCCAACACGGTTGACTTGAGACAGTGTATGTGTATAGTTTAACACATTGTTGATATAGATGTATAATCTAACACTGTGACGATATAGTCTAATACAGATATATGTATAGTATAACACAGTGTATATGTACAATTTAACACAGTGACGATATAGTCTAACACGGGTAGATGTATAGTCTAAGACAGTGTAGATGTATAGTCGATACAGTCGATTTGAGAGTGTAGATGTATAGTTTCACAGTGTCGATGTATTGTCTAACACAGTGTAAATGTATAGTCTATAACAGTCGACCTTTAAGAAAAACAGGGTAGAAACAATATAAAACCCGTTGCTGAGATTAAAGGGGTAGTCTGCCGTGGACTTTTTAAAGGGCAGGAAAATTACACCTTATTTTTCAATGATAATGATTTGAAATAAGAAGCCTTGTTATTCTATGCAGTAGGGTGATTACAGTCATTGAAACTGTGAAGTATACAACCCAGTATCAATTTTATATGTCATACAAATGAATGGCTGGAATCTTACTCAGCTTCACTGATTTTTTGTCAAAAAGAATGTATTCATTTGTCAAAAAAGAACGTATTCATTTGTCTAAGTCTCTACATGATGAATCAGTAAAAACGGAGATGGATTTTAAAGAGTCTCAAAGAAATTTGGCGTTAGAACGAGCATACTATGGTATTAAAGGAAATCATTATTAATTTTAAAAGTAAAAAACGCTGTGCAAGATTTTTTATTCCCCAGTTTCAGTTATAAGAAAACACCCTATTGTTTTTTTTTTTATTTTCTCGACAGATTGAGTCAAATTCAAAATCTGCTTTAAAAAACTTTATTCTGTTTGATTAACTACAATTTAAAACATTTTTATCTAAGTTCTATCTGCTCTCTGTGTCTGTCAATCACAGAACGACGGTCATCTCTAAAGATTCTGGTACACCCGAAGATCCTCCTGACAAATTAACATTATCTTGTGATCGACTCTAGTTTACAATGGTGCAATGTTTTGTATGGTTAATTTTGATTTTTTCTGTATTTTTCAAAGCTTATATGTCATGTGTATCTGTATTTTGTACTCGGCCTTGTCCAAAATAAAGTTAAAGTGACATTTATTTTGTAAACAACATGATACGTAATTAATATTTCTCTATGAATATTGGTTAATTATTTAGATCATTAGAGTTAGAGGTAAATATTTTTATTTGAATTTGAGTCTAGAACATTAGATTTCCACTTGGAAATTCCTAAATTTGTTGACAGCTTTGAGTGTTTTAGAAAGGAGACTAACCTACATCCTGGCTTTATTATTGTTTCTTAGATTTTTAGATTAATGTTGCTTACTTGAAATATTAGTCATTCTTGCCTTAACATCTGAAGCAGAATCAGTCTTATTGTTGTGACTAGTTTGGTCCAGAATGTTTTACTCAAATTATTCTTCACTGCAATTACAGTAATATTCTTGGACTAAAACGTTAATTTGGAATTATATTGGATTCAGACACGGACATTTTGGATTTTATTATTGTGATACATCAAAGATTCTTCACACAACATTACATACCAGGCCGATGGCACATTCACACATTGGAAAATACAGGCACATTAACATATTCAATATTGGACTTTATCTGGAACACCGTAGGAATTCAATTGGAATTCTATACATTTGGACTTGTGATAAAACTTTTAGGACTATATGGGATTTAATTAAAAATATTGTAAGTTCTTTTAAAAATTTCACTTGGTATTATACGGAAATCAATTGTTTGTTAAATTTCAAAAACTCGATTTTGGCTCTGTTCTGTTTCTTAGTTTAAGAGAGAGAGAGAGAGAGAGAGAGAGAGAGAGAGAGAGAGAGAGAGAGAGAGAATATTATTGATATTGTTCTCTTTGTTTTTTCTTATGTTATTAATAACTAAGCAGTGGAAATTAAATACTAATCTAGATAGTTTAGATGCGATAGCCTACTGTTAAAACAACATTCATATATACGTATTAATGCACCAATGGACAAAATGGACAATTTTATATGCCAACAGTATTGGTATATCAAACTGCTTGGTACCAACACCTTAAAAGGTAATGTAATTTTTAGCGTATATATATTAGGAAAAGTGTAATACTGGAATATGACTTACTTCGTCTTGATCCACGCCTATGCGGGAATCAACATTTGTACATCTCCACAACAAATCTCGTAGAAAGTAGATTCGACTCTCCTCAATGTCTTGAAAGACCTAATTGAAAATCGATAGTAGCAAAATATATGATATTTAATTGGACAACATTCTAACAAATTACTCACAAATTTATTCGCAACGATTAACTAAATTATTGTGATTTGAGATATTAACGAACTGATTAACTGATATACCTATTTATCATAGTAACGTGGGTATTTATTCACTCTTTTTCTCTACATACAAAATTTATTAAAAAGTTCTGAATATTTTGTTGAAACGTTTTGTTTTCTTAGAACTTGTAAATAAATTTAACGCCGATCGATAGATAGAATAACAATTTAGGAAATGATCTTTAGATGTACGATAGACACATCAAGATATATGCGTGTAGCGTAACACAAATGAATGTTTTTTTGTGGTTTTTTTTTAAATTTATTTTTTGTTTATTAATTTTTTTTGTTTTAGTGGAGCTTAGCACGATTTATTTAGCAAATGGTAGGAAACAAATAAAATATATCTCGTTGTATCCCTGTTCTTTATTGTTTTATTTCCTCGAATCTATATCTCTCTCCTTCTCTAAATGTTCGATTATTTTACAATCAATAAACTTCATTGTCATGAAAACACACAAGTACACTAAACTATTTTGATATTATTATGTAAAATGTTAACATCCATCAAATCATGCAGTAGGTACCAGCTATCAAATCTACCATAATCGTCCTGTAGTAGATAGCATATTAAATGCCCCATTTATACATGTTACGGCTGAGGGATTTGTCATCTTTAATATGGAGTACAAAATCTCTCCAAGTTATGTGTCACAAAACATACATTATCATAAATTGTTATAACGTCCGCCAAGTATCAAATCACGGAATGGATTCACGTCCTAATCTTCACCCTATGCTTTTGCAATATAAAATCCGAAAAGTGTTCTCTGTTTATTTGTAGCTACATAACGGGATGCTTTGGGTTTAATATTGGTAACATTTACATCGCACCAGTCTTTGGTAAAGAACTTAGCAACATAATAATGTCGAAAAAGAGCTCTGTTTAAAATTGTCTGTTTACATTTATCTGAACCAGCAGTGTAGTCCGCTTGGCTCATGTATGTATCTGTTTGTCCTTTTGGGAATTCTCAAGCCAACCAAAACCCAAAACATTCAGCTGTACTCCTAAACTGTTTTGTTCTAATATCATCGCGGAGAATGATAATTTCAACTACTTCCATTTGAGGCGCGAAATTGTTTGCAATTAAATTTTGCACATTTTCAGGTTGTGGAAGCATGGATATTCCAGGACTTAAATTTGGTGATTTTTCTTTTAAAGCCCAGATGTATTTGGTAGAGCTCGAAAAACCACCCCAGCTGGTGGGTATCCTGTGTGATTAGTCCTGAACACATATTGTCACAGACTTAGTATCCTGAAAATCGCCAGTGGTAACTGTACGCCAATATGTAAATGTTCTCCTTGATAACAATTTTCTTTAAATTATCATGCGACTTTTGTTAACTATACAGTTAAGTTATAAACTGTATAAATGAACTATCTTTAACTAACAATATTGTCATTACAGTATTATACCATTATTTGATAACCTGTCAGAAGCGCAGAAATTAAACATTAGAATGAATCTCCACAAATCAGACTGGCAAACGATTAAAGTGGAAAAGAGCCCAATGGCGAAACATATATCTTCTCCCTGCCATACTTTCAACTAAGTAATACTGACAGGGATCGCCCATAACTCAAAATGGAGCACAGAAAAAGGAAATCCAGACAAACCTATTGGTTTCGCCGGTTGCGAACACTCAAACCCAGCGGTTTAAATCGAGAAAAATACAAACTGGCAGTTGTCTATGAATATGTAACAATCAATTTACAAGTACCCCAAATAACATTTTTCTGCCATTAATTCGCTTTCTCAAACCCGTCGTCTTAACTCATTTTTCTGCAAAAACAAAGTTCTAAAATTAAAAAAATCATACCAATTTTTAAATTTATTTTAAAAAGCGTTTTTAAGCTGTTAATTAATATTCGTTTGTTGATACAGTACTACTGTAGAACATAATTTGTGCAAGTTTTGAGAAATCACCAATTCAAGAAAATATATGGTCCTTTGATCTCATTGGATAGTTTCATATTTTGATACCAATGTGGGTATGTGAGAAAGCTTGCCAGTAGCTTCTCGAGGGTCGGTGGTTCTTTCCGGGGATTTCCCGGGTTCTTCCTCCACCATTAATACTGGCCGCCATGTATAGCCTATCGTGTGCTGAAAAAAAATGGCGTTAAACCCTACAACAATAACAAGGTATTTTGATACTCTCATAAGTTTTGAGGTAGAGGGTATGCGCGCGTAAAATATGAAACTTGTGTTTATAAATAAGTAAATTTTCAAATTGGTTGCAATTTTTCTGCAATCTAAAAGCGACCCCCCACGATCCGCCCCAATTACCAAACAAACATAAAACACTCTGTCCATTGGAACTTTTGTTCTAGTTCTTTTTCCGCCTTACAAGAACTAAAAGTAGCAACATTCAACCTTATTCAACTTGATCTATTATTTCACTGTATATCGTCTATGTATATATCAACATCAATCATAATGTAGATTCTGTATAGTACTTCCTTTTTGTGTTTTGTTCCTGTTTCGTTAATCGTCTTTTTGTGGCTTTGTGCCGTTCAGAAAGGAACTGGAAGATTCCGAAAGCAGTTTGGCCTTTATCAATTGTTTGATGCAGTGCATATAGGAAGGCCATTTAGTTAAATTTGTTAAATCTCTTTACTAACTTGAACTATTTACTTAACATATCAAACACGGAATTTAATTAAAAATGATAAAATATATTTACTCTGTACAGAAAACCAGGGCCTAATGTGGGGGAAGGGGGAGAGGAAGGAGCCGGCACCAATCCAGCTAAACACAAGAGCGAAATGTAAGGACGTTTCCTAGAGTAAGTTTAATTTAAAGTTAAATGATAGATATATAGATATATACATTATTCGTAAATAGTAGCTACAAAGCTGTAAACATGTTTTACCGCATGTACCTAGATGGTTATAGTGAGTTTGTACGTATTAAATATGCGTTGGACAAAAGCTATCAGTCAATGTTATATATCACAAATCAATATAATATAAATACCTTGTACTTAAAAACATTAAAGTTCAGACACATCAGTACATACGATTTCCTTGTAGTAGCTTCTCAATTCTTAACATGTTTTTGCCTGTTAAGTACAGCTATGTTCATGTTATTCGATATATCAGGGTTCAGTTACATTAGATCAAAATTCAGGTTGCAATTCCGCAGCTAGAACTGTAGCAGTAAATCAGCTTTTTTTAAATCATTTTTATCTACGATATTTCAAAGCCTGAGTTTGCAGCCTCAGTTTAGAACACAATTCTTATACAGGCAACAGTTATTTTATAAAATCAGATGGCAAAACGTTTTAATGTTAATTGCTCTAAATTTAAATGAGAATTATACATATAAATTAAAAATACTTAAATCTGAGAACTTTTTACGTTAAACAAGGAATTGATAATGGTATCTCCTGCTGACATTAGGGCTCTAACGTATATGATAACGTTACTTATATATAGATTTTGTTTGTTCTTCAACTTAGAGTATGACCGTTATATCATAAATTGGTCTGGCTTCACAGAGTGCGCTGATCAAGCCAATTTGTTCGCTGAACTGTATATAGTAAGTAATCATACCTTGCACACGACCTCCATGTCGTTCTCCCAATACTGACGGACCCTTTCCAGGTTTTCCAACGCGGCCTGATAGCTCTGGTCTGAAATTTTTTAAACTCATTTGTATTTTCATTCATCCTTTACTAATATCCAATGAACAAAATCAAATTAAGCTGACTCTGTTTACCACTATCTGCTTCGAATGCTTGCGTTTTTTGCTCATTATTAAGTATGTGTTTACTTTAACAAAAGGAAGCACTTTTATGAACTGGAATACTCCCTGGACGACTCTCTTTAGAGCTCTTTAATGATATTCATAGTCTTCGTACACCTTCTCGTGTAGTTGTACCCCACCCCCATTTCAAAAACGATAAGCATCAATGATATAAAAGAATGCATTAAACTTAGCCAAATAATTCATCAATTTACAATTTTTAACCTGATTCGCCATGGGATCCATAACACTGTCAACTTGTTGGCATTTCAGAGCAAACGAAAGCTCGGTATGTAAATAAACATATAGACTGCTCATTGCCCTTTTCTGGTTTCCAGAACAGTAAGTGTGCTCCAAACTGAATGAGACACTATATATTTAGAAGCATACCGTCTATCCAAAAATATTAACGAAGAATACAATAATGGAATTAATCTTGAAACTCTATAGTCTCTTTTTAAGAACACGATCTATAACAGCATGGACAAAATATTCCATCAAAACTTTGCAAAATCATGAAAATAGGTGCCATGGTTTACTCAAACGCTGAAGAGAATATAAAACGTATACCAAAACCTTTCCACAAAGCTAAAAACACAAACCAATGGAATGAATACAGTCATTTTAGAAACAGTGCATAAAATAATTTGAACTAGCAGAGACCATCCATAAAAACACCATTCAAAAGGACCTCGGGTATAAAAACACTAAACCATCTGGAGATGTGTAAATTAAAAAAAAAAACAAGACAACTTTGGCATTCGACACTAAAGTTAAAAGGAACCTTAATAAATTATAGCAAAAGAAAACCTCAAATGCTTGTCGATCAATTTAAAACAGCTTTCATCAAAAACGTTTCAAACAATATGTTAATTTTTATTTAAACAAATACAACCTACCAAGCCATAAGATAGCAACATAAAGTGTTAAAGATTGTTGCCAAATATAAGTACTTCCAACAAAGCAGGTGGACCAGACAACATTGCCAACATAATCCTGAAAAGCTGTGCCCACCAACAAGCCTCTGGCTTGCGAGCTATTTTCCAATTGTCGGTTGACATTGGATGATTATCAACTAACAGGCTGGATGCAAAATGTAATCCCAGTGTTAAAAAAATACAACGCACACCTTGCAGAAAATTACTGACCTTGTCCTTTACATCAGTCACACGCAAACATATTGAACATAGAATATCTAAGCATCTTCTTAACCACCTGAAAAAAATAATATTCTAACTAAACTGAACTTCGGCTTTAGATCGGGATATTCCTGCGGAACGTAACTTCTTGTAACAATGCATGACCTATTTAAAAACAATGACAAAGAAATAGAAACCGACATGGTTATTCTACAGTTTTCAAAAGCGTTCGATGCTGTGCCATATCGTACATTATTGTTCAAATTAGAAAACTATGGAATCACTGGGCCACTAAACTGCTGCCTAGAGATATTCTTGACAAAGCGACACATGAAAGCAACAGTAAATGGAGAAGCATCTGAAGCTGTCACTGTCGACTCTGGTGTCCCTCAGGGAACGGTGCTAGGTCCCCTCCTCTTTCTTTGCTACACAAAAGACCTTCCAGACTGTCTGAAATCTCAGGTTAGGTTGCTTGCAGACGACTATCTCCTTTACAGAACAATTCAAAACCAGTGTGACCGCCGTAACCTTCAGAATAATCTTACTGCCCTCGCTAAATGGGCGGCAGATTGGGGTATGATGCTACCAGATGCTACCTCATGAGTATGACAAGTAAAACAACAAAATCATCAAACCTCATCACATTAAATAATCACGTACCACAACAAGTGAAAACACATATCTTGGGCTAACATTATCTGAGTACTTCAAGTGGGAATCTCGTATTATCAAAGCGACCAATAATGCAAACTCTTCATTGGTATTTCTCAAAAGAAAGACATTGTCCACAGACATGCAGACGATACACCTTTCTAGCAGTAGTCAGATCTATTTCGATGTGTAGTCCGTGATCACTGTTACACCAAGGATATCGACAGAGTCGAGAATGATCAACGCCTGGCAGCAGTATCTGCATCTGGTGACAACAAGTACCAGTGAAGGACGATGCGTCACCAAAATGTCAAATGATCTTGATCTATCAGCCCTGTAAGACAGGCGAAGAATGATCCGACTGACATACCTCAACAAAGTGGTTGATTGTTTAGTGCCAGATCTCTTACCCAACTTGCGTTTAAAACCAAAAATACATAAACAATCTTTTCCTAACTTTGTAACTAAATATATTGTAGAAAAACAAGTATCAAACAGCAGTAGTTGTTTTGCAGTTCAGCATTGTAGAAGAGAACAATTTAGAAATTCTTTTTTCGTAAAAACAATTTTGGACTGGAATCATTTTAATGATAGTGGTGTGTGCGCGCCAACAGGGGAGAGCATCAAAACAGCTTCAGAACAATTATACCAACATTTTAGCGGTTTTCTCCTCCGGTGCAATTTTATGCCGTAACTGGCTTTGCGTTGTATACATTCCGATTCAGATCCAGATTTACTATTGCAGTCAAAACTATGTCGTCTGCGTCCAATATAAGTAAAGTCTTGTTTTAATATTTCTAAAAGAAATTTCAACAAAAAAAGGAGGAAATCTTGTATACATTTGTTCAAAAAGATGTAACTCTAAAATTTACGGAATTATTGAGATTATCATAGAAGGTGAACGATCGCGCATGTTGCTTGAAAACATAGACCCGCATAAGCAAACATAGCGACTGTGTTACTAAGGAACCTAGTGTTTGATGCGAAACGCCAACAAGCCAACGTCACAGGTCGTACTCTCTGTGAAAAATATTTCTTCCTTCAGACCTATTATTTGGACACCATCACTCGAAGGAACATCTGTCAACAGAGCTACAGTGTCATTAATTAAGTGTTGACACTTTGTTCCGCATAATTTAGTCTCTCTGGGTATTAAAGTTCATGGGTCACGTGACTCCACTCAGCTGAATATACCTTGTTAGTGCAAGTAAAAGTGCATCACTAACTCTGATAAGCAGCAGACCCTAACTCATGACCGGTAATGCACTTTGCCTGATAATACTTCAAACGTCGTTCAACTAAGATAATCTAAACTAACATTTACTAAAAAGGTTCTTTCAAAAAATATCTGTATAAAAACATTTCATCAGACTCGGGACAGTTACTGTAAATAAAATCAAACTTAACAGGACATAGATCCCATACCATGTTACTGGGCATGTTAAGATGAATTCTGACATACAACCGACATTGATCCCTGGGTCGATTCCCAACGTCAGGAATTTGTCTTGGATTTACATACTGTATGCATATGTTCACATGTGTGTGTGTGTGTGTGTGTGTGTGTGTGTGTGTGTGTGTGTGTGTGTGTGAGTCGGGCAACGAAAAGCTGCATAGTCTTAAAAAATGTTCTCACAAACTGCACTATAACACATGAAACATATATTAACTTAGTCATAGTTTGGTGATTTGTGGATTTAGCTTGAACGTTTTGTTTAGACATTTATGAGAATGTGGACCTTGCATTGAAATCATAATACTCTTGATCTTGAGCTTTCGTTTTGACCAATCACACACACAGTTACTTTAGGAAGGTCCTCTCTAATTGGTAGACCAATCACACACGCAGTTACTTTCGGAAGGTCCTCTCTAATTGGTAGACCAATCACACACACAGTTAATTTAGGAAGGTCCTCTCTAATTGGTAGACCAATCACACACACAGTTACTTTAGGAAGGTCCTCTCTAATTGGTAGACCAATCACACACGCAGTTACTTTAGGAAGGTCCTCTCTAATTGGTGGACCAATCACACACACAGTTACTTTAGGAAGGTCCTCTCTAATTGGTAGACCAATCACACACGCAGTTACTTTAGGAAGGTCCTCTCTAATTGTTTGATGATTCAACTAATATTTTCATGATATGTTGGCCTAGACTGAGTGCATTAATGTCTTTCTGATGAAAACGTGTTCAATTATAGTTACAACTGATTCAATATGTTACCGGCTTGCTCCATAGCCTCTCGGCACTTCAATGCTTTCGTCTTCAGCTGAAATGAAAAATGTCGGCTTTGACGACAAGAGTTTGAATGAAATTAAAATTTTAATAACTCATATTAAATGAAATAATAACATTTCAACGAAAATAATATACAAGTATACGTTTATCCTGCTATTTAATTCCTAACATCTCACATAACCATGCATGTGATGTAGAAAATCATGAAGAGTTGCAGACAATTCATGTCTCTTTCCTCTCATTTTATCTATGTAAATGTAAGTATGAGTGTTTATATGTAAGTATTGGTATGTATATGTAAGTATGAGTATGTACATGTATGAGTGTGTACATGTAAGTATGAGTGTGTACATGTAAGTCTGATTTGTGTATGTAAGTATGAGTATGTATATTTAAGTATGAGTTTGTATATGCAAGTATGAGTGTGCATATGTAAGTATGAGTGTGTATATGTAAGTATGTTTGTATATATGTAAGTATGAGCATGTATATATGTAAGTATGAGTATGTATATGCAAGTATGAGTTTGCATATGTAAGTATGAGTGTGTATATGTAAGTATGAGTGTGTAAATATAAGTATGAATTTGTATATGTAAGTATGAGTTTGCATATGTAAGTATGAGTGTGTATACGTAAGTATGCGTGTGTTCCCCACTGCAAGGAATATTATTTATCAAGCTTTACATCGAACAATTTGGCATGCATCTAATGGGTGTCCGATCAAAACATAAATAATAGACCCAACAAATTTCAAAGAATATACCACGAATTTGGTATTTTCAGTTGAATGGCAAGAAATCAATCATATTTGGCCAGTCTAACATAATAGAACGTTAGTTTTTGAAGGATGATTTAGAAAATAGCATCGGTTTTAATAGCTTTCATCTTGAAATATAGCAGAGAAAGACCAGTTCAATTGAAAAGCTGATTTATAGAACATACACAATTTTGGACAATGCAATGTTTCTGCGTTTATATATATATATATATATATATATATATATATATATATATATATATATATATATATATATATATATATATAGTCCCCCACCTTTGAAATGTACAATCCCAGTTTAGAAGACAAGAAAGATATTTGTTCGTTTGAAAATGTTCTGACAATACCTCTCTGATTATTCAAGATGATTGTACGCCATACACATTTCCAAAACATTGCTAAATCTTTTGCTAGCAAGTAACAAATTAATTTCATAAGACTGGGAAGGACGTCTACATAAATCTTACTCATGTATATCTGGTGAATATGGATAAATTGCTTCAGGTGTCAACTAGAGCAATTGATACTTGTAACTCTGTCAGACCGGAAAATATATTTTGCCTAACATAAGTACAAAATTACTCTTTTCCTAGTGATGGATCGATGAAGTGTAGCAAGCCATATGCGGCTACTAAACAAGACTCAATGAAATCAAACTCATATTAGTAGCAGGGAAGTGACAGTGTCAGAACACTTATAACTATTCTAGATTATTACCATCTCTTCTAATAAAACGAGAAAGCACCCATTTCAATATAGGGGTAAGAACATGCTGTTTCACAGCCTCTCAATAAATCCTTGACAGTGAGATAATATAATATAATATAATATAATATAATATAATATAATATAAAGCTGTCGTACAGGTTGGAGAATTTTTAATTCGTTCTCTACGGAGATTTGAACCCAGGTCCGTGGGTAAATGGTACCCATTGCATTGCATGCACACACCAGTCCATATTCAATCACGACTAAGTGTACATCACAACTGAGTCGGTATTATATGCACTGGCACGCAGCAGACAATCAAAAACGAATGTTTTTCACCCACAGGATCAGGCCCACATACATAATGAACAGAAGTGAAATGCAAGCAAGCGGTGATTTAAACTTTCTTTAAAGTACTTCACAATGTTTTGACAGAAACTTAGCGAATATATTAAATAGATATTTGACATGATTGCTTATTTGACACTGCACATATATGAACACCAGCCGCTCAGAGAAAATTCGTATATAAACTTCCATAAATGGGTCAAAAACACGCAACTTGTATGTAAAAACACTAATTAATGTTGCTTGTTCCCTGTCGAGTCCAGTTTTAATTTGCCACTTTTTTTTCTCTCAGCCACAAAGCAATACCGTCTTATCTCAACTCTGGATGATGGAAACGGAAAAATGGACAATTGTTTTCTGAATGCACTGGTATCCCTACATGAGTTGGTAAAAAGTATTACAAAGTCACGCCCCTACCACTCATACTGGAAAAATTATAACCATTAGATTGTTTCATGACTGTTATGGACTTATAGAACCCAGTCACTAAACACGCAAATTTGATAAATTTATACACGCGTCTTAAAAATAAAATTGAAACTGACCATTGACCTAAAATCAAACAGGCTCAAGTAAAATGGTGGCCATTGGTGTTTGTTTTATTAGTAATATTTTTGCCACGCTGGTAGACACCAATATCTCTGTTCCACGACTGTTAAAGCAAATTAATTAAACATTACAACGGGATTCTTCAAACATCGTAAATCGACTGGAAAAACGGGAAACTATGCTTTACATCTCTGCCTCCTAGTTCATAACATTTAAAAAATGATTGATTAATTAACACACTAAAAAATGTATGGATAATAACAATTGACTTGCTTTATCTATATCTTTGGCGGTGGTTGTTGACACGTTGTTCTCGGACACCTTCAATTGCTCTTCTTGTTGTACCAAGTCCCGACATTTAGAGTGGTAGGTTTTCTGGCCCTAAAATCAAACATGATGTTAACGACCCGATAAAATGTACAGCGTTCTGTGATGTGTTTGCACGTGTTAATAATGTCAAACCAATAATCCATTATTAGTGCTAATTTTTACGTTTGTATCCATTCCCAATCATTTTATCCATTAAATAGAAACAAATTAACAATACATATTTTCAAAATTATTTCTTAAACTATGTCTAATACAAAACTAATGACTCAAGAAATGAAATAAAACAAAAAACGAACATTTCATGAATAGAAACGATAATAATGTGTTGACGTTTATGACAAAGCAAAATAATACACACTAGGATGGATTGCTTTTTGTAAACACGCAAAACTTCTTGTTCTTTGCCTTTCGAGTTGAAAGATATTCTCAACTTTAGCGGATTTTCGTCCTTACAACATAATGTTTTTTTCCTATATACTCGAATGCGCAGTAGAACTGTTCCCTTATCAGTAAAATATACTGATAGCTTTTATGACGATTGTCTAGAAAGCTCTACATGTATGTATGTGGGCATCCATGATGATACATGGCAAGCGTAAGTTAAACGCATGTATTGCGGTCACTCCATATACTGTACTTCATTAATAGGAATTCTTAGATCTAAAAAAATTCAACTAATGCGAATATGTATAGGTACAGAGAAGTTACTGGGAATTATTGTATTAACGTTCTGTCGTATACTTCGTGTGGGCCAAAGTTGTTCGTGTGATCGTCCAGGATTACTCTACAAGTTTATTGGTTAAACAAGCTGGTACCATTGTATTCTTACATCAATCATCTTGTTGAACAAATTCTTCTTTGCTTTATGAGTCTCCTTCATTTTGTCTTCGTACTGTTGAGGTAAAATTTAGAAGAATATATATATATATATATATATATATATATATATATATATATATATATATATATATATATATATATATCTTGTTATGCATATTTGATTTAATTTCATTGTTTGTAAGTTTTAAAATCGTTTTGTTTTTAATTTCATTGCATGTCAAAGTAATTTAATTTTGTTTACAAAGAATTTTATATTTTCCAGAACTTAGTTTGACCTGACTGTTTCGTCGTAAACACCAAACTTGTATCTTTTGCTGACTTAGTTCCTGGTCTTGATTGAGAATCAAGTAAACAACTACTTTTTTAAATTCATTTTTAATGTGTGAATGATAATAGTGAAATCGAGGCTGTCCTGGAATACGTGATATTAGGCATGTGAATACCTTCTAAAATGTTCTGGAATGTGATCATGTGACCCTCATACGGGCATATGTTTTGCGTTTTAATTGTCTGTGCAATCTTTGTCTATAGAAAATAATCTCAGTTGGGCTTTTACCTTGGACACTAGAAAAGTGTTTGTTTGTGACCAGTTTGGGGTTACATTTTAATTTTGATTCAAATCATTTGGATTCTAAAAGATTAATTCTTTTTCCTGAAAATATTTGAATGCTCATACAGAATTATTGGACAAAGACATTTTTTTAAAGTTTATTCGTAATTCAGACACCGGAATATTATTTTCTGTGATTCACAAGAACTGTAAACACATCAGCGCTATACTGACCACAGTATACGTCATCGCCATCCATTTTGGATTTTTCGTTGGGACTCAAACTTAAATTCATTAAAACATTTCTTTACTAGGACTTCTAAAATTTGATTCGTGGTTTATTCTTGGATTATTTTTGGACTTAATCTACAAAACCCTAAGTTCTTTTTTCCCATTTTACAGTGTTTTTCTAGGGAAATAAATTATTTGTTAAATTTTTCAAAACGTGTTGTTTTCACTCTTTTTTAATACTGTTTATTAGAACCTAAACACATAACATAATAAATTGGGTCGCTCGTCCTCGGGATTTTTGAATTTTGACTAAATATTTTCAGAAAACTTTTATTTGAAATTGTAATTCACCTAGCTTTTGAAATCTTTAGTGAATTCGGCAAGCTTTTTCTAAAATGTCACCAAAAGTGAAGATCCTTCTTTCAAGTCCTACCCAGCACCAATTAGACCTTTTTAAAAAAGATGAGTTAATTCAACTTGCCAGAAAATATGATCTTTCTGAGGTAGAGGCTTCCTTAACAAAGCAAGAAATAACAAATATTGTGGTCCGTAATTGGTAGAAAAGAATGTTTTGGATAAAAGTGCTTTGGTTTCGATCAGTAAGTCTGCATCAGACTCTGACATAAAAGTGAAGGATTTAGAATTAAAATACAAGACTAAATTGAAGCTGAGGAAGCCGGAACTTCAGAAAGATAAAGAAGAAAAACAAATGCAGTTGCAATTGGAGAAAGAGAAAGAATAAATTTATATCGTGGATTATTCTTGGATTATTTTTGGATTTGATTCATAAAACCGTAAGGTCTTATTTTATTATTTCAGAAAAAAAAATTATGTATACATTTTTCAGTGCTTGTTGTTTTTACTCTTTCTTTTTTACTGTTTATTAGAACCGAAACTTGTAACACACACACACACACACACATATATATATATATATATATATATATATATATATATATATATATATATATATATATATATATATATATATAGATAGATAGATAGATAGATATAATTGATTGCACTCATACTAGAACAGTAATAGAATAATAACGTTTCCAAAAATAAAGCCAGAAAGAAAACATACTTTAAATTTCGAGTCACACAAACGTATGTTTATGTACTACTCATTTTTTTATATAAAGGATACGTGTATGTTAGTAATGAACGTGTTTAGGTACATACGTTACATCACTGACATTCGTGATGTAGTTACGTATATAAAAGAAAATACTTTAAAATGACCAAATGCGATGTTTAAAAAAAATTAAATAACCAAAAGAAATTCACATGTTCTTTCGATTTGTTTTTATCGTGACAGAATATAGATTTTCACACTGTTAATTAACACAGTTGCAATGTGGACTCACATTCATGAGACTGGTATCATATACGAATATTTGCAATATCTAAGGTGATACAGACAGAAAAAAAACATACATCACCTGTTTCGACATTTGTCGTTGTTCCTCGGCAAATTTATTGATGCTCTCGGCCATCTTAATGTACTCATTTCCGGATTCCTCGTGGGATTGAGCTATTTTCTCCGTCTGCAATTTTAATTCCTGCCATCCTGCCCCTAAACCACTGGAAATGGACAAAATTAAACATAAAGTACAATTTACTTAGTTCTGTCTATGACCTATCATTCATTTTCCATCAATGGCTAGTGTGATGGTATGCATCATTGTATATTTGGATGTAAAAGATATATTGTCGTACATTATCAAACACATAGTAGTTACCCCTTGATTTATTTGTATGCAAGGATGTTGTTTGTTTGATAATAAATATACCAAGATTCCCTTTCAATTTGAATTCAGACAATGTTTTTTTGATTGCCAAAAACTCATTTATTGTATTCGGTTTTCTTATTTCTTGTCAAATAGTCTTAAAATATTTATGTAATTTTTCAAAAGTTTCTTTTTCAGATTTCGTGTTTGATACGTTGTCTTAAAGATACCTTTTAAAATTCCATGTATTTGTTTGAATGCTTTTTTTGTAAGTTTTTTATTACTTGTAAACTCTTTGCAAATGTTAATTCTATAATATGTCATTTTAATTTTGTCTTTATTAGATATTTTTATATATAATATTTCAATTTGAACCTATTTCGGTACAATGTTTATTTTGTTATTTTCAAATTTGAAATTGTATTCAGAATTGTCTTAACATCTGTTAAATTCCTTGTGAGTTTCGTAAGTTTAGCATCATTTATGGTCTCGGCTATTTTGACAAAATACTCTTGTGGTTTTTATATTATCTGCTGTATTCCATGCCAGTGTCGTATTTGCGGTGTTGCTTTAATTTGGACTCTGATTTTTGTTTGTGGTTTCCGGCGATTTATTTAAGTCTGAGGTAAGTCCATGTCAGTTGTAGACTTTTATTACTAGTTTTAGTTTGATTCAAATGGCAGCCATGTTGGACATATGAAATCAGATTACAATTATTATTTACGGTTCAGAACCCATGAATGTAGCCCCAGTTTGTTTGTAGAGCATTTTCTCCTGTCTCCTTTTGGTGGTGGTAAAGAGTTAGATTTAGGCATTCTTGGTATGGATTTGAAGGCAATTGTTTATTCTTTAGAATATGAGCTTATGGTGTGGTTGTCTGTGCGCGCTTCGGCGACAGTGCGCAGTGAGTAATGAGGCCTTGCTGTTGATCCGGAAGTGAAATATGCGTTCTGTTGCACGTTGCTTTATTTCCAGTTCAGCCTCTGAAAGAAAATGCCGGTGAAACTATGACAAGAACTTTACCGTCATAGTTTACCGTGTTTTAGATTAACATATGATTTGTATCCAAGCAAACCTAAAAACTTGCTTGCCTCCTATAGCAGAACAACTCGATAACTGCTTGCGTTCATTGCTCGACAAACATGCCGGAGCTACCAAGTGCAGAGTATCAATTCAAAAGTGTTCTCCATGGTATAGCAGTGTTAGGGACCAGCTTCGCACCTAAAAGAGACCGCCGTAAAGCTGAGAGGCTTTGGCTTTCCACCAGACTCAATATTCACAAGCTAATCTATGAAGCCGCTAAGAAGAATGTCACAAATATAGTCAATGCAGCGAAATCAGCCCACTACACTACTAAGATCATGGAAAGTTCCAGCTGCAAAGAGCTCTTCGAGATTACTAACAAGCTAATGTCAAGGAACAAATCTACACCACTTCCAACTACCTTCTCTCCAGTCGACCTTCTGGATATGTTTGCAAATTTCTTCCGTGACAAAGTACAAACCATTAGAGATATGCTTGACACCACAATTTCAATTGACTTGTCGTCACCATACAATTGGGAGAGAGAATTTGAGCGGCAACCATTAGCATCATTTGAACCTGCCTCTATGGATTTCGTACGTACAATCCTGATGACGAGTGCACCAAAGTCATGTGAACTTGATCCAATTCCAACATCACTGCTGCTTGAGTGCTTAGATCTAGTATTGCCTTCACTAACTGATGTTATTAATACCTCTCTCTCATCTGGGGAATTCCCATCATTTTTCAAAACTGCCATTGTAAAGCCTCTGCTGAAGAAACAAACACTAGACCATAACGATTTAAAGAACTACCGCCCAGTTTCTAATCTCCCATTCAAATAAAAAATATTAGAAAAGGCTATCCCATCTGAATTCAGACAGTCTTTTTAGCAATGTGCAGTCTGCATATCGCCCTTGCCACAGTACTGAAACTACTCTTCTAAAACTAGTTAATGACATTCTCTATGCGTTTGATAGCGAAAAAATTACAGTCCTCACCCTCCTTGATTTGTCTGCAGCATTTGACACAATAGACCATGATATATTACTTCACCGTCTCGAGCATGTATTTGGCATTCATGATACAGCCTTACTGTGGTTCAAGTCCTACTTGGTCAACAGGACACAAATTGTGTCTACAAATGGAATACACTCCAGCCCAGTTGATCTATGTTGTGGTGTTCCACAGGGGTCTGTTCTTAGACCTGTTCTCTTCATTCTATACACTCAGCCGCTCTCAAGTTTCATAGATCATCATCCAGTGTCTCACCAATTGTACGCTGATGACACCCAAATATACAAATCTAGCCACCCAACTGAAGTTGATGCTACCATCCAAGGTGCAGAGAGGTGCATTTCTGATGTGAAATCATGGATGACATGTAACAAGCTGCAGATGAATGATGATAAAACTGAGGCCATTCTGATTACAACACAAAGACTTTCTCATTCACATCCTTTACCTCAAACAATAAATATCAGCAACACCAACATTAAATTCACACACTCAGTATGAAACCTAGGTGTTACTCTGGATGGTACTCTCACATTGCACCAACATTTCATGAACATATGCAAGGCTGCATATCTTGAGCTTAGACGCATCAGCTCGATTCGCAAATATCTTTCAGTTGATGCCACTAAAACACTTGTGTTCATTAGTACTTTCAAGACGGAATATTATAACTCAGTTCTGTCTGGTTCATCTCAATATCTGCTCCAGAAACTTCAAAAAGTTCAAAACACAGCTGCTTGGATCATACTTAGAGTACCACGATCAGAGCACACTTCTCCGCTGCTCTGTACCCTACACTGGCTATCCAATCGGTCCAGAATCAAATACAAATTTTGTTCTCTGTGCTACGTTTCACTGTCGGACTCTAGTCCAACATACCTATCCGACCTCACCCATGTGTACACATCAGCAAGATACTTACGCTCCTCTTCTGACAATCGTATACTCATTATTCCCACTATGAAAACAAAGTCATATGGACAGCGTTCTTTTGCATACTAGGGCCCAGCAACGTGGAATGAATTGCCCACTGAACTTAGACACAAAGACACAGCGATCCCATTCAAGAGTGCTCTCAAAACTCATTTATTTCGACTGCAAGAACAAACTTAAAGACCTAATAATGTTTCCTACCTTAAATATTTTCAGCATGGTTTTTCATGTTTTCTAATTTCATGGTGTCTGTTTTTGTAATCATATCATTATATGTTTTTTTTTTATCTTATATGTGTTGTCTAATGTTGTAAAGCGCTTAGAGCTTCTAAAGATTAGGCGCTATACAAAGTCCTCATTATTATTATTATCATTATTATTATTATTATTGATGGTCACACAGTGGAAATTTCAGTACTTAGACACAAATGTAGACAATATATAATAAAATTAATTGTGTTCTGAGTCTAGATGTGCGCCACCATGTAAACACCCTCCTTATCCACCTATATAATCTTAATAAGCAACAAATTTACATTTCATCTGGTCTAGAGGCTTTCCCATGTTAATGGGCAACAATGAGGCGCCGTTGGGGACAAACCTTGGTCAAAAAATAGCAGTTGAAATGTTTTTGATCTCACGTGTCTAGAATTCCATTTTCACATGTTGAATCAAATTGTTGGCTTTGAAATTTCCATTTCATATCTTGAATATTTTAATCTTAAATGTTGTTTTACGTAGCAACAGTTGGAAGTTCCATTTGTTCTATCAGTTTTTAAATTTTTTTCTCTTGAACTACATAGCAGTGTTTAAAATTTCGATTTTGTATATCGGGAATTCCAGTTTCAGAGGTTGAATCAAACTGTTTTCGAATTGCCTCGGGTGGCCGAATGGTCTAAAGCGCTCGCCTCTACCGATCACAGTCATCTGACCTCTGTGTGGTTGCAGGCTCGGTCTGTGCGGAGATGGGATGAAATTTGTCAGTAGCTTTCCTTGAGTCGGTGGTTTTTCCCCCGAGTTATTTCTCCACCAGTTGTACTGGCAGCCATGTATAGCCTATCGTGTGCTGAAAAACGAGGTTGAGACAACCACCATCACAACAAAAAAATCACATTATTTGCTTTTAAAGAATATTTCCCTTGTCGAAAGTTTCATATTGTATCTGTTGTTCAATTGCACGCCTATAATTCAAAGTTTTATTTCCTTATTCCCCCAGTGTTTCTAGGCGCTCGCATTTACATAATACCAACATCTCACTTCTGTCTCAGTGGGTTCATGTCTCAAACTCGGCCAACGGGGGTAAGTGAGAAACATTGCCAGTATCTTTCCGTAGGTTGGTGGTTCTTCCCGGGATTTTTCCAAGTTCCTCTTCCACCAGATATACTGGACGTTAAATATGTGCTAATAAATGTCTTTGAACCAATAAGAACAACAGTCGCGGTTTTAAACCTTATTTGTTGAGTTAAACAACGGTTGTTATAATCAAAATAAAAGTAAATATTACAAAATTTAAGCACTTCCCACGAGCCTCTGAATTATTATTATGATTATTATTATTATTATTATTATTATAAATTTCTACTATCATTGTTATTATTGCTTTTCTTGTTATTAATTTAAAAAGGAAATCTTCAACGGGATAAGCTAATTCGCAAAATTTGAAAAATCCGATATTACATATGGAGCTAATCCATTGCAAAGAAAACTCACGTGTACGTGTGTGAAAAATGAATGGCGCTTTTTGCAACTAAACAAAAGGCAAATCGACGGGAAAAGCGCTTGAAACAATGTAGAAAACGGCCTGAAGCGCGAAAAAAGAAGCCTGTCGCAGCGCAATTTTAAAGGACTGTGCCGGAGAGGTGGGAATTGGGGAGTGGGCGTTAATCAGGTAAGACAGAGATTTGCCGCTCATGGCACACTCTTGTGCACAACATTTGTTACAGCCTTTGCTTAAAAGGTCATATTTGGTATTAGTAGTTTGTACTCACAAAGAGAAATATCAGCACTAAGAAGGATGCTTATGATGCATGTAATCCTTGAGAAACTGCATTAGGCAAAAGAATGGCAGGGCCTGCATGTTAAGGCTACGATCAACACAGTGATGTGAACGTGTGAGCTTGACCCAAAAACCCAAAGGTGGCATGTTACGGTACTAATCGTCTTAAGTTCACAATAATGTATGGATACAATTCATCAAAGTGTTTAAGAAATGTAAGCGAATGCAAAAATAACTTGAACTTAAATCTTAATGCAAATATTCGATACAAATGTGACCCAAAGATCAAAAGTCGCGATAGTGAGGCTCGTAGAATGTTATTACCTTCATAATGGTTCACCCGAAGTATGACGAAATTCATCCCTTGTTTAAGAAATATAAGCAAATGAAGAAATAAAAATGAAAAATAAAATTTCTAACAAAAACCTTGACGCAAAATTGTTTTGTGATTGTCACCATGACCCGAAAATCAAAGGGCAATTCTGCAAGTCAGCAAATGAATTGTATTAGCTTCGTTATGACTCATTCCAACAAATCCTTGAAGGAGTTAAGAAAATATAAACCAACGAAAACACTATAACCAAAACCTTACTGAAAACTTTTTACGAACGTGGTCTTGTCTTCTAGGTCAGTTGGGTGAACGAACATACCATAAAATAAGTTTTCTTTCCTTCATAGTGACGACTGCCAAGTTGTGAAAATATTAAATCAAGAAAGAAAACAAATCAAAACCGTAACTCAAATTTTCTGTGAACTTGAACCCATTGTAAAAGGGGCAACCATTTTACAGAAGGAATTGTCTTTGGGTCGTAATTATTCATGCCAAATATGATGAGAAACTCAGGTTTACAAATTGTAACAAATATTTAGTGATTGTTATGTCTCGCTTCCAACTAGCATGGACTTGAAAATAAAAATTGACTTACTTTTTTGATATTTGTGGTATTCATCTAGATGCATCTACAAAGTTGTATTGCACTGAGATTAACTATGCGAGAAGATCTGAACTAAATAACAACAGCAAAAATATAAATAAAACTACGAAAACATCTCATTTGAAGAATTCCAGGTATGATATTCAATATTTTTTTAATAAACATAATAAAAATTGTTGAGGTTTCGGTAGGTTTGGGACATGTTAGTCATTTCGATTCATCATGGATTAGGTAACCGTTCCATGACAAAATACACATAATGTAATCAGCCTTTCTCAGAATTAAAAAGGTGGCTGAGTAAATACATGACTCAATAGAAAAGATGATCCTCGATACTTGTTGAGGTTTCTGGAAATAGGAAATGGAACTTTCAGCCACCGTTGTGTAACCTAAGATAGAAGATCTAAAACTGGACATATAGACTTAAAACTTCAACACAAAAAATTTGATCCAACAAGTAAAGTTGGAATTTTCGACATGCAACATAGAACGTTGCGTAATGCAAAAGCTTAAATCTAAAATCGCGACAGACTAAATTAAATTTTCAACTACTGCTGTGTAATGTAACAAATACAATTTGAAAACGTAAAATATTTAATAACATTCAACGCAATCAGTTTGATTCGGGAGCTGAAACTGGAATTCTGGACAAGCAGCATTGAAAGTTCAACCACCGCTGAGTAATTCCACAGACAGAATCTAAAAGCTAGTCATTGAAAATGGAACTTTTAATCACCGCTGTGTAATTCAACTGATAAAGTTGCAAAACTAAAATGTAAAAAAAAAAAAAACAAGTTGGCTCACAACATGAAATTATAGTTCTCGACCAACGACATCGAAATTTCAAGTCCATAATTCTAACTAGACCAACTTTTGTCCGCTACTGCTCCTCATTGACACCAAATGGTTTTACATTATCAGGTGAATTCTGATTTATCTGGATAGCCATTAAGTGTGCAAGTTCCCTAAACCGACCTACAATGTTGAATGTCATTAGACTACATGTATTCCATCAATTCATAAAATGGCAGCCCATGTCACAGTGATTTTGCTTTCATCGAGGCCAAAAAAATTCCTTAAAATGGTAGTCCGTGTAAAATCTACAAAGCCGCCATAGCAGACCACACTGTTGATCATACTGACACTCTAAACATTAAATTCCCACCATACCTCACAGTTGTCATTGTGGATGCTAAATTAAATTACCCTTATGGTCAGAGCGGTTGAAACCAAAATTGTGGCGCGTCTTGTGCCTGGAATGTAAACTTTGCTTGTTGTCACAGCCTCATCATAGCACTAAATTTTCTTCTTGGTCAAAATGTCATAATGTGAAACGAGTCCCATAACAAGTATCCACTTACTTTTCAGCTTTCATAAATACAAACGGTGGTTGCCACCGACCACAACATCTGCTAGTGTATATAAGAAGAAAAAAAGAAAATAGTTGGATTGATCTTTTAAGAGTTAAAATAATTTAGAAATTCAACCCATCGTCTAATTTTCACCGTAGTTCTGCTAAATTATTTTCTTATTTTTTCTGGGAAAAACTCTATTTATCTTTCTCAAGTCGATTTTGTAGTAAACATTATGAAAAAAGAATCAATTAATCTATGAATCTTTCTATAGCTATATCTGCTACTCTATCCATCTATCATTCAATCTGTCTATCCAGCTTCCTACCCACATATTTAATGAATTTGATAGCAAAAGACATATAAAAATATTGCATAATAAAGATGTGGGTATGGCCGAGTCTTGAACCCCTATAGTATATTTGCCTTATTTATCGTAGTACAAATATTGCAGCTCTATGCATCTTAATATTTAACTATACATATTGACCAGGGACTTTTCTGTATTATTTTTAGTACATTGCTAAGATAGTAGTTGTATATTTTAGAAGTGGAACAACACTTAAATGAGTTGGAGTATTACCAGCCTCTTTCAAAACCAATTTATCATGGTACAGTATTGGAAGTCAGACATGAACTTTCAAAACCAATTGATCATGGTACAGTATTGGAAGTCAGACATGAACTTTCAAAACCAATTGATCATGGTACAGTATTGGAAGTCAGACATGAACTTTCAAAACCAATTGATCATGGTACAGTATTGGAAGTCAGACATGAACTTTCAAAACCAATTGATCTTGGTACAGTATTGGAATTCAGATATGAACTTTCAAAACTAATTGATCTTGGTACAGTATTGGAAGTCAGACATGAACTTTCAAAACCAATTGATCTTGGTACAGTATTGGAATTCAGATATGAACTTTCAAAACTAATTGATCTTGGTACAGTATTGGAAGTCAGACATGAACTTTCAAAACCAATTGATCATGGTACAGTATTGGAAGTCAGACATGAACTTTCAAAACCAATTGATCTTGGTACAGTATTGGAATTCAGATATGAACTTTCAAAACTAATTGATCTTATTACAGTATTGGAAGTCAGACATGAACTTTCAAAACCAATTGATCATGGTACAGTACTGGAAGTCAGACATGAACTTTCAAAACCAATTGATCATGGTACAGTATTGGAAGTCAGACATGAACTTTCAAAACCAATTGATCTTGGTACAGTATTGGAATTCAGATATGAACTTTCAAAACTAATTGATCTTATTACAGTATTGGAAGTCAGACATGAACTTTCAAAACCAATTGATCATGGTACAGTACTGGAAGTCAGACATGAACTTTCAAAACCAATTGATTATGGTACAGTATTGGAAGTCAGGCATGAACTTTCAAAATCAACTGATCATGGTACAATATTGGAAGACAGACATGAATTTTCAAAAACAATTTGATCATGGTACAGTATTGGAAGTCAGACATGAACTTTCAAAACCAACTGATCATGGTACAGTACTGGAAGCCAGACATGAACTTTCAAAAACAATTGATCATGCTACAGTATTGGAAGTCAGACATGAACTTGGACAATTGAATGAAGGCAGTTTTAAGAAAAGGAGAATACAACTGCTTGATTCCGAATAATCCAAGACCAAAATATTTTGTAAAATGTTCCACATATTCACAAACCTGAGGAAAAGTGGATTATACCAACGTGTGTTCAGTCAAGGTAGGTGCATTGTTTCAGACTGTCCAAGAGAGACTGAGCAATAGTAAGATTTTTAAATGTTTAAATCTCCCTGTTACAGCAAATATTGATAGCGTTTGTTTTCACGTCTGGTCTGATCATATTTTGATTGCTTGTAGAAAGATGATGCCTTATAATCCGGATCCAAATCGACTGGATGATAAAATTATAAATTTACCTAAAATTTTTCGTGAAAAGAATTTTCTTTTAATTAATTTTTTTATATCTCCAAAACAAGTACAGTTATGGGGAACATGTTTTTTCCGTGATTTGCAAACATTTATGAAGCTATACCTGAGAAATAAAATATTTACTAAGACTCAAAAGTTTAACATTTTCTATGATATACTTCCTGATGATATTTGCCTTCTTAGGAGGACGAAAAATGGAGTTCCATAACTTCATAACCACCATTTTAAAATTTAAAATAACAACTACAGTTAGTAAAGAAAGTAAAATAGACTTCTTAGCCTTAACAAAATACAAGAGAAATAGCTTTCAAAAGGGGGATAATTTGGATACTAAGGTACATTTAAAGGACACTCATATATTGTTGCATAAAAGTAGTTTTTAATTCATGGCGTACATTGAAAAGCAATTTTAAATACAAAACACGCAGGTTATGCCCAATTTGAGACAATGAACGATGGTTTCACGAGGCTTCTTCGTTGCTTTTCAAAGAACTGCGAAAAAGAGTTTACACAGTCTAGAAACTTCAGAAAGTGAAATATTTTGGGCATTGGGAATGATGGATATTCGAAAGAAAAAATAGTTACTCGCTGTGTTAAGTGTGAATTTAATGGTTGTAAGTTGTGTGAGTTCCGAATTGATTCATACATGGTACAGATTTTGAAAGTAGGTGGATAATTTAAACGTTAAGAACATGTTTCAGGTGATCTTCAAAATTTAATTTATGTGGTTAATTGCGTCAACTTTAAAAAACAAAATATGGGGAAACCCAAATAACTTTAAGCGCCATGATGGAGGGCATTTTTGGGTATATGATTGCAATAAAAAAGACAACATCTATCAAAACATTCCAGTAAAAGCTGCAATCGAGATCATTTGACAATGATTGGCAATGGACACATCTGTTGATCACAAACAGATAGGAGAAAAAGAGAAAGTATTTTGGGTTAATCGTTTAGGAGCTGAAATTAAATCTGAAATTCCACCGAAGGCGCAACCTCAGCCATTGTCTTCAGCCTTTTAAAAACATTTCATTTTGAAATTTTTAATTTTTTCTTTCATGCCTTATCTATCTATCTATCTACGTTTCTGACCAGTTTGATAACTAATTATATATCCGATATGTTACATGTAAAGATGGGTTTGAGCTTTTGACTCGTGTAGTGTTTTTTCTTTGATGTCTCGACAGGAGTCAAGCAGGCCTGTGTGCTCACGCCTCTGCTGTTCAACCGCTTCTTCACCCAAGTCCTCCTCCATGCATTGAAGGACGTTGACAATTGAGTTTACATCAAGAATCGCCTTGATGAATCCCTTTTTGACTTGCATTGGAGTTTTTCATGACAAAGACACTGAAAGACAACATGTTGAAGCTCTGTTTGCAGATGTATGACCGTGTACTTATGACACACAAAGAAAATCGCCTTCAGACCCTTGTGAATAAGTTCTCTGAGGCATCCAGTCTGTTTGGTCTGAACAAAACACAGGTACTCATTCAGCCAGCTCCTTACACAAACCCACCACAACTCACCATACTGAATGAGGGGAGAGAGCTGAAGATCGTGGACAGCTTTACATGCCTGATAAGTACAGTGTGTGAATATAGGTGTCTGGACAATGAAACCACAGCCAGGGTCCGGAAAGCAAGCCAAACACTATGAAGATTTGGTGTCAGAGTCCTGCAGCAAAAAGACATTCGGATGCCCACCAACATCAAAGTCTATACTAAAACTGTCGTCCTCACCTCCCTGCTCTACAGTTGTGAAACCGGGACCGTATACCACAGGCATGTAAAGCGCTCACTACGGTCAATCATACCGGGTACCAGGATTAGAAGTCCTCATCAGGGCCGGTGTTCCTAGCATAGTGGCACAGCTGCTGAAATCTCAGCTCACATGGTCTGGCCACGTGATTTGGATGGACGAGACCAAAATACCGAGGCAGCTATTATATGGTGAGCCCAAGCAGGGAAATGGAAACGAGGGTGACCTTAGGAAAAGGTACAAAGAAAACCTTTAGTGTAACCTGAAATGGTGCGGAATCCAACCCAGCAAGCTGGAAGTCTCGGCCATGCACCAGTCTACAAGGCGTATGTTCGTCGCAAAGGCTGTCGAACTAGTGAAGGATGACCGTCCCAATGCCTCACAAACACGAGAGAAAAACGGCACATCGCAGCACCCTAGACCATCACGTCTACAGACTTCCGATGCCCAACCTGTAACATCCTGTGTGCATCCAGATTTGGGCTCAGGAGCCACATGCGGAGTCACCGTGGGCTGCACAACTAGCATCATCACCGGATACGAGCGACAACCGAAGATCGATACTGTATAATGCAATTTTTGCATTCTAATTAAACTATAAATACTTTTCTGGGGCGTTTCTTTTTTCTGTTTTATTCTCTTAATTTTGTAACCTAGTCGTTATTCAGTGTGAACATTTAGTGAATCTGATACTCGCCCAGTCTCTTCACGGCCGTCTGCAGACTTTGTCAAACTTTGTAGAGCCTTACTGTACTGTTGGTCTGCTTTCCCTCTGAAATAAGAAAGTGGATTAAAGACCATATTTCCAATGTTCAAGACCCGTGTTCAAGTCCTAACGCTATAATGACCAAGGTTTAGGGGTCATACTGTCATCTTAATGTTTGTTCTCCCATATAACTTGGATTTCCTTAATTTTTATAAATGATTTAATCTGACAAATCCTTAGTCAGTTCAAGAGTACAGCATTTTACTAGAACTCTTTGATTAAGATGTCCAATTTGAAGAGACGTTTAAACATATTTTTTGATGACAGTACCATTGGATATTTATTATTGCACATAGAGAGGTATCGACTTATCAGAGGAAGGTATTTTGCCTGAATGAATTAAAAACCAGTGGGATTGCATAGACGTGAAGACTTAGTATCATGTGTGGTATTTTATGCAGAAGAATGTGTGTTAAATAAGCCTAATATCATTTAGTTAGACCATTAAAAGAGTTTGGATACATAAACTGGCTTGATAGATGTCCAATACAACAATGAAAATGACTTTGATATAGTTGTAAATGTATATGAAAACATAGGTTAGTGTAGACTGTATGAATGCAGCTTAGAGAAATTAAATTAATTCTCTCATAGTAGCTGACATCTAAAAACAAATGCATATTGATATGCTAATTATATAGTCCAGTATCGTGGTCCGAACGATTATCAAGATGAAAGTTATCATTACAATCGAATTACAGTTTAGTTAAAATTATATATATATATATATATATATATATATATATATATATATATATATATATATATATATATATATATATATATATATATATATATATATAATGACTAAAGAAGACTGTTCCCTGACATTCACTTACAGTCTTCATCCATTAAAACTTTCGTATATTGTATTATAGTTTCATCGTAACACAAAACTGGAATAATGTTCTTCGTCAATTGTATCTTACGGGAGGTACAAGATGGTATCATGGATATGGCACCATCCAAACGCAGTCAATCAGGATTTTGTTTGTACTTCAAATCATTTCATATATATTACCAACCAATCTATATCATATGTTCTTTTACAACTAATTGTGTACAATGAATAATTTTTTTTAAAACAACACCCACGAATCATACCAGAAAAAGACAATTTAAAAAACAAATGAAAAAATAAATTAACAAAAACAACAACAACAACAAAAATAAAACAAAACAAAGAAACAAAACCTATGATGTTCAGAGATGATGATAGAACGCTTTTCGCTCTCCCAGTGCATGTCATATCTGTGAGAGAACAAATTTAAGACAACGGCAAAGAACACGCACACAAAGTTCGATATCAGGACAGTGGGATGTTTACAACGAATGTCGTTTTAATTCCAGATTTCACAAAATCATCCAGATGAAGCAATACAAATCATTCCTAATAACAACTAGAAATATATTTCAGTCAGCAAGAACTGAATCAGTTGATAGGCTCATGAGAATGGTAGAAAAATAACTGTAAAGATAAACTAGATTTGTTCATTGTTCTCGGTTCGTGAGGCGGATATTAAAACTGGTGGCTACAAAATTTAAATATGAAAAATTCACAGAAAATTTGGAACAGTTCTGAGAGATGGCGATGTCTCCATTGATTTCATGCTACTCAACAGGGCCGTGATGAATGTACACGACAAGGCTTGCAGTTATGTTCAGTGTAATCCAGAATTTTGAGGAAAGACATTTACCCATATTAATATAATGATAGATTAGATAGATTCTATGAAACATACATACCATCCAATGACGAGTTTTTCTCATCACTTCAAATTTATCAAATGACGATTACTCACAGTACATTTCGTAAATGTTATAGATGGGCACTTTGTATTTCCAGTGAATAATAATAATCCCACATAAATGAAACACTAAACTCAACAATAAGACTGATTCCGCCGTTGATAATAAATGCAAGACTCACTTTATATAAAAGGTAAGTCACTAAAGTAGAACCAGGATGAAGGTAAAAAAGTTCATTGGTAGAATATTTTAAGTTGTCAACAAGATAAAATTTGTTACTTACGTTGTAATAAAACACATGGGAATATCAGGAACAACAAGCTCTACATGGAGAAATTCAATTATCCCAGATCCAGACCACAATATATATATATTACCTCCATTGATAATGATCCTAATCTTTAACCCACACTCAAAGTTGAATATTAACTATGCATTTACACAATTAAAGTTGCTGGTCGGATACACAATGAACTTCATTTGGACAAAGTCAAGTCCTAAATACAATTATACATAAGATATACACTATTCAAAATCACTTTATGCATCTGCAATATTTCGGGGCCCCGAGTGGCCGATTGGTCTAAAGCGCTCTCCGTTCCGGATCACTGCCATCTCACCTCTGTCTGCGTGGGTTCGAGTCCAAGGCTCGGCTAGCGTGGGTACGTGGGAAAGCCTGCCAGTAGCTTCTCGTGGGTCGGTGGTTCTTCCCTGGGTTTTCCAGGGTTCTTCCTCCACCAGTTATACTGGCCGCCATGTATAGCCTATATTGTGCTGAAAAATGGCGTTAAACCCTAGAACAAGAACAATAAATCTGTAATATTTCAGAATATACTTTGTCATTTATTGCACTAGTTCAAATTTATTACTACTAGACATCAGTGAAAATTAAGTAGAAAGTAAAAAGTAAATCTTCAAAATCAGCATATCTTAACCATGTGAAATGTGCACTAAATTTAGTATCTAGATGGTGCGAAAAACCCTTTCTATATAAACTGATTTTCGCTATTTTTGTGGTAATTCTATGTATTTGAAGGTACAATGGATGAGCTAAAATGTTACATGGTTAAACGTTTACTTATGCATAGTATATGGTGTAGTTGTCTGTTCTGCTGTAGCTTCCCTGAACCAAATTTGAAGCAAGTTCAAATATTCTGATGATTACGCCAATATTTATATTATTTTCATTACCTTTTATTTGTTCAAAACCTCGTAAACCATCTTGCAGTATTTTATATACTCTTTGTTTTCAGCTGGTCTTACTTGTTTCTGTAACAAATATCGAATGCTATATATTTTAATTTTTTCTGTGGTGTTATTTATTATCATCATGAATATTGCCGACAGTGTAACAGTCTTAGTTCAGGTTTCTTTTATGTGTACCATTTTCTTCTTTAGCTGCGACGGTCTTTTATGTACTTTCTTTCTTCCCTCTAGTTTTGCAACACATTCAAATTCGCATGACATGTATGCTTTTACTGTTTTTTTTATAAAAAAAACTGTATTTTTCCTACGTGAACCACATTTTAATTAGAAACTAATTTTTGCAAAAAAAAATATTTCCAAGCTCTTTAATGTCATTTTTTTAATGTAATGAACTTCATAATTTATTTAAATGGAATGGTATTTTCTGCTGGTTAACCAACTGTTCAAGGGTATATATATATATATATATATATAAATATATATATATATATATATATATATATATATATATATATATATATATATATATATATATATATATATATTACTTTTTTTAATTTGTTCCTTGAAATATTCGATGTGTGCCTAAGTAATATTACCTTCATTACTGTAGAACTGATGTCTTGAATAGTTAAATAATATTCCTAATTTTACTCTGCACAATCTATGATGTCCAAAAATTAGAATTTTACAAGAATTCAGAGAATCCTTCGAGCTTGACAAATAGTCTCTTAGTATTAACAAAAGACCAGCAGGGTATCGCTCTACAAAGAGAAATTTTATTTATTTCAAGCATATAAATACGTTCACCTAGATGACAAATTGTTACTATTTTTATGTTCGACTGAGAGAGCAACTTTATAAACCGAGTCACCATGTGCTGTTTAAAGCTAAAGCTTGTTTCCCATACTTTTTGTGTCTTTTTTTCACGAATCGTTATAGAGTGATCTTGTAAACCTTTACGATATCTTCGCATTGTATTTCAAATTTAGCCGGAAATGAACGTGTGTACATATCGGCATCAATTATGTAAGTCCTTTTTCATACCATACTATTTTATCCTCATGCAATATGTATGCATGATGCTGATATCGATTCTATAATCATTTAATGCAATCTTTAATTCTGCATATTTTCTTAAATATTGCAGGATATCTTTTTTAATGTTTAAAAGCAGCAAATAAACATTTGCGTTCTCTTCTCTTGTATTTGGATGGTTAATATCGCCATAATTCTATGCATGCATTTTCTATTCTTCATTGATGCAAACTGTAAATGGCTGCTTGCAAGTGCTTAGATCTACTTTCCTTCTGCGCCACTGTATATTACAGTTTGCCAGCTACTGAATTGCTTCTGTAGTTTTTCGTATTGCAAATGCTTTGTCAGTAATTACAAGTTTTACTATTCTTTTTATAAACTTCCTATATCACAATTTATATATAAGTTAATTTAAGTACACTCTTGAGTCATGAATACCCTGGATTATACTAGGTTACCGAGGAAAAAGTGTGTGGGTTCTCTCTCTCTCTCTCCATATTAGCCACAATTTCTCTTTCTTTTTGATGCAAACGGTTCTCTTTGTCATTCGTGATGATATGTAGGACATCTATTATTTTATATTTATGACAATCAGTTAGGACAGAAAGCCATGATTAATGGGACAGGATTTTTCCTTTGTAAAATGCACGTGCATATTATATCAATGATACATACAATAAACACCCCCACATAAAGTACTAGGACCAACGTCTTATTCACTGACACTAACATGATGCAGAGTACATTGAGTTACACTAGAAGGTAGCGAAACAGCTGTAGAATTTACAAACATACAAAAGGATAAAGAGAGGCAGTGATAGGTAGTCGAATACATTGGACACACATACTTGACTCAAGATACTAATGATATGGTAGAATGGGAACTAGTCAAGAAATGGATACAATATAATATAGAGCATATATGGGTTTGCCTGGCCAACATTGGTTGATAATGAAAGTAAAAGTTTAGTGAAGTAATCTTTTGAGAGTTTATCATAGTTGAAACTGAGAAAAAACAGAGACAATATTTTGCTAATGGATTTACTTTTAAAGACTTAAGTTTAGAAACTCATTACTGAAATTATCACATGACTCTTTACTGCGGAATTGAGAACACACGTTTATACAAATGTAGATCCAGAAAATGCAGGGGCTCAGATGGTTTTTGAAACGCAGAAGCTGTCATCAAGGGTATGTCTATAGTGAGAAATATAGGTCTCATTCTGAGCATTCAAAAATTTTAAGTTATTCATTTTATAACATCATGCTTTTTGCATAGGTTTAATGCGGGAATTGAATTAGAACATTGAGTCCTATAGAGTGACCTTGTGAATTTATTAGTGAGCGAGGGAATTAACAAATGATGGCTTATGGACATGACAAATACACAACTACATGATGTTATTCCTTTAATATTTAGAAAGAAGTTAATATCACACCAAGTTCTGACTTTCATACACGAAACGGTTCCTTAAGTACGTTTTTCTTCTCAGATGGCCAAAATAATGCTATGGAAACGCACTGGGGCTCCATTTCTACAGACCTTTTTTGTATACGTCCCCTCACCCCCCATCCCAACGATATTCCTAGATCCGGTTGTGATATCACGCCAGCACAGACGTACCAACAAAGTTGAATCGAATAGTTCAACAGTGTAGGTCGAAAAGCTAGTGGAGGAGCAATTATAGTGTTCGTACTTGATTCATTTCCTAAAGTGACATATCTTGTATCAGCTGTTTGTAGTCTTCCTTAAATCGTGGTTAGACAGCGCACATCGCATCCTGTTTGATATCCATAAGATAAATTTGGGATCAGAAGTGTATCTCGAGTTAATGTCCTTAATGTTGGTTGTTAGTATTTTCACTTTAAGAATAAAAGATTATTTGTGTGACATGAAGCATCTATGTGCCTGTCCACCAGTGGTGTAGCACAAAATTCGCATGCCACCCCATCCCACAAAACGTAATTCTGGGGCCTTCATTTTTGTCCATGCTTGCATTTCATTCGTTGATGCAAGCTTCTTTTCTGTCGATGCTAATATTGACTTCGTCCATCAAAACTTCTTATTTGCTCTTGCTAAGATTTCATTCGTGTATAGAAACTTCTTATTTGCTATTGCTAATATCTCGTTCGTCGATGATAACTAATTCGTCGTGGATAACCTTGCATTTGTCTGTCCTAGTTTTGCAGTTGTCAAATTAATTTTATATTTGACACTGCTACCGCCTCCTTCCTACTGGTATACTGTTTATTTATTTCAATTAAATCCCCAAATAATCATGGAATTACAGATACAAGTCCTAATAATAAAAATTATGAATAAACTTTAGTGGAAATCCAAATTAAGTCCAAAAGCTGAATGTATTGATGAGCCTGTAATGGCTTGTATTGTGTTGTTGTACCAACAGTCTTTTGTTGAAGCATAGAAATATAATTCCAAGTTTGAATTCATTATAAATCCCAGTCATTTTCTCTGTCCAGGACTATTGTTTGTATGAGCACTCTGTATTTCCAGAGAAAAAACATCACTGAAAAAAATAATTTGAAGAATGAATTCCAGCCCAAAAGAACTTCTGGACTCAACACAATAAGAATTTATTTTCTGCTGGATCTTAAAGCACGAATGAATAACTTTCCAGTGACAAGATTATATAGTCCTCTACTTGACCTCAGGTCACAATTAGAATTTTAAAAAAAATTAGATGATCAGAAAGAAGCAGGAGACGAATATCTGACTATGGTAATACATTTTCGTTCTTCCAGAAATGTCTTCCGTACTGAGTGGTATATGCCAATAGACCCAGAGTGGACTCCAATTGGGTTTTTACCCTACCTCTCTACATATTTCTACTGCCTACGAATAAAATGTTAGTTGGGACAAATAAGAAGTTTTGGTAAAAGAATGAATAGTTAAGATCAATGAATACAAATCAGCATTAAAGCCCACTTTAACATTCCACAGAGGTTAAAGGTCAGCGTTCAGTGCTAAGGCCTTCTCGTCCATACTGTCTTGTGTACATGGGCGAATGGATGAATGGATGAATGGGGAATATGAAACTAAATCGAAAATGTCGCAATTGTTGATTGTTCTGTACTTACATTTGGGTCTATTCAAGTAAGAACATACCGTAGTTTTAGAAACTGTTCCACGTCTTTACACACTTTTCTTCCATCCTGTATTCGCTTTAATAATCTTTCATAACCCTGAGTGCCTATGAAATCTTCCTCCTACAAAATGATACCGTTTTAAAGTAATTTATTAACTGCTTTAAATCTCAATCTAATTTCTGTGACAATAAAGAAAGATATATAAACATGAAAAATTTACACATTCATTCAGCCCCATATACACATTTGGATGTAAATACTATGTATGTCTGTATCGATGTATGTATGTATGCATCTATGTATTTATCTATGTATATATATATATATGCATATATCTATGTGTGCATCTATGCATGCATCTATGTATGTATGTATGTATGTATGTATGTATGCATGTATGTAAATATGTTTGTGTGTATCCATGCATGCATGTATGTATGTATGTATGTATGTATGTATTTGTGTATCCATGCATGCATCTACGTATGTATGTACGTATGTATGTATGCATGTTTGTGTGTATCCATACATGCATCTATGTATGTATGTATGTATGTATGTATGGATGGATGGATGGATGTATTTATCTATCTATCGATGTACGTATGTATCTTTGTAAATATCTATTCATTTATCTATGTATGTATGTATACATGCATGTATGTATGTATGTATGTATGCACGCATGCATGCATACATGTATGTATGTATGTATGTATGTATGTATGTATGTATGTATGTATCGATGTATGTATGTATCGATGTATGTATTTATCTATGTATTGATGTACGTATGTATCTTTGTAAATATCTATGCATTTATCTATGTGTGTAGCTAAGCATGCATCTATGTATGTATGTATGTATGTATGTATGTATGTATGCGTGTTTGTGTGTATCCATACATGCATCTATGTATGTATGTATGTATGCATGTATGTAAATATGTTTGTGTGTATCCATGCATGTATGCATGTATGTATGTATGTATGTATGTATGTATGTATATATGTATGTATGTATGTATTTGTGTATCCATGCATGCATCTGTGTATGTATGTATGTATGTATGTATGTATCGATGTATGTATTTATCTATGTATCGATGTACGTATGTATCTTTGTAAATATCTATGCATTTTTCTATGTGTGTAGCTATGCAAGCATGTATGTATGTATGTATGTATGTATGTATGTATGTATGTATGTATGTATCTATGCATTTATGTGTTTGTATCTATGCATGCATCTCTGTATGTAGTATGTAAGTAAGTATGTATGTATGTATGTATCTATGCATTTATCTGTGTTTGTATCTATGCATGCATCTCTGTATGTAGTATGTAAGTAAGTATGTATGTATGTATGTATGTATGTATGGATGGATGGATGGATGGATGCATGCATGTATGTATGTATGTATGTATGTATGTATGTATGTACATGCCGGCCGTAACTGCTTAAATCTATTCATGCGCAGATGAGTATAAAGCTGCATGCAGGCACTAGCATGGATACAATGAAATGAGATGAAAATAACGAACAAATGGAAATAAGCTGCTCTCTTTCTTCGATTTTGCTTTTTTTCTTTCATTCTATGACCTAGAGACTTTGGAAACTTAAGAATCGATCGATCCAATCGTTTTTTGGGAGTGAATCAGTCTGAGAGAGGCCCAGTCTCATTTTATAAAGCCCCCACCCCACCCCCGGACTATCATGTCCTCAAATAGGAAGCCCTAGACTATCGTGTCCTCAAATAAAACATTTCTTTATATGAACGTAGAGTTAACCAGACGCAGAACAGAGAAAATAGCTATCTTCGAAATCGGTGTATGGTTTCAGAGGAATGTCTGATGCTTCACTGGAATCCCCGACAATACTGCCAAGTACTATCTATATTATGACTGTCCATTGTTATTACATGTTTCATAATGGGATATTGAAATATACTAATGGGAGCAAAATGATGTTGCCACAGTAGCGATACCACTTTAATCGCCACAGTAGTGATATCACAGTTGGAACTACTTATTTTTTTCCCATTTATAAATACATCTGCCATTATGTATATTTTTCAAATCTGTATTTCCATATTTAAGCATACCATTTTTCTTCTTCTGTTCTCTCTCTCTCTCTCTCTCTCTCTCTCTCTCTCTCTCTCTCTCTCTCTCTTATATCCCCCCTCTTTCTCTCTCTCTCTCTCTCTCTCTCTCTCTCTCTCTCTCTCAGGATAAACAGAACTTAAAATCTGCCAAGAGTTGAGACCCTCTAGTATCCATTTACTTCATTAATAAGGATGTGCCATCAAAATAAGCCGAGAAATAAATTCATGCATTAATAGTTTCCCACTAGAATCCAGCAAATAATATCAGTGACTGATATGTTGCTACTCGATATCTACAGTATTGTATGTCTCTCTCACTCTATGATCAATAAGCACATTTTCAGAGATACGATAGGTTAAATATATTAATAAACTTGTTTTGTGGGAATTCTGTCTCTCAAAACAATGTTAATCGTGTCTGAAAATGATGGAGAAACTGTGCATTGATGAGAGTCGACTGCAAACCGAAATTAAGCGACAATCTAAATTTGGCTTGGTTTGCTACCGAACTAGGGTGAAACTTGCCAAGGCCAAATCTTCACGTTTCAATGCAGACATAAACAGAATAAAGAACCAGAATCCTATCAAGTAAATTCGTAATCAATCAAATCATCTTTTTAAAGATGAAATCTGTTGGATATAACTGCTCTTTGATATTCTACCGTACACCATCCCAAGAATGTTCACTGTATCAATCAGAGCAAGAAATATGCTAAGAAATCAGTCATGAAGCATTATTTGCACGTGCTCAACTTGTAAAAGGTCGCTGTCCTAGAATTTATTGTAAATTGAAGAACTTCTATTTACAGATGTAGTAAGGCAGCTTGTAGGCGCACAGAACGGACAAACATCGATGCAAATATAGGATTTTACCTTCATATGACAATTTTGTGTTGTTTTTATTAGGCAAAGGGATAATTTCACACATGAAGTGGAAACATTTGGTATTGCCGCACGTGGCTTCCCCACTCTTGACAATACAGTGTTTCTCATTTACTCATGACATATTTCCTTTTATGTACTTTTTGTTGTTGTTGTTGGTGTATTAGGGTTTAACGCCATTTTTCAGCATCCCATAGGCTATAAATGGCGGCCAGTATTAATGGTGGAGGAAGAACCCGGGAAAACCCCGGAAAGAACCACCGACCCACGAGACCTTTTACGTAATAAAAAACAAACACGCATATATTCTGTGTGTATCGTTTTTATAAAGTCCTATTATAAATTCGGTAAAACACGCCCTTAAACATTGCTCTTAGCAATTGATTGATACATTGGGCAGTAAAAACTTGTTATTGTCTATACCATAACATACTCATTTCTCATGTTCTGTAGACATTATCATATACAATATGATACTGAAAATTACGTAATAATGTATGCCCTGCGTTTTGCAATGTGCATTCATTTTAGTATAGTACGATGACTTTTGTTTGCATTGTGTGTCATCCGTATGAATATAGATTACTTAAGTGTTCTTCGAAAAGCGGAATCGGGCTTTTGAACCTATGAATGGTGTTATAATGCTATTTTATGCTCACGACCGCAAGACAAGAACTAATATAATATCCAAGTACAAAATTTAGATATAACGAACTGCTTTAGACAATGCGTTTAAATCATTCCCAATATATCGGACCAATATGCAAACTAATTAAATAAACTTTCGACAGATCTGGATCACACATGTGACACAGCCGCTCAGAACGAACTTTTTCTTGGACAAGTTATGCGAACTAGCTCTAAATACAGTTGGAGCCATTTTAAAACAAGCTTCATTTATCACAAACGCGTGATTTTTAAACGATAGGTATTCTTTAAACAAAAATAATACTATCTCTTGTTTGATGACATCATTTTTGTTTCCTTTTACTGTGTGTGTGTGTGTGTGTGTGTGTGTGTGTGTGTGATTTCAATTTTTAACGTAGCTTTAACAATTTTTCAGTCATTTCGCTACGATGTCTGCATTGTGGCAGTTTAATGTGATATCTAGCACTGGGGCATCATGCCGCAGACATGTAGCATGATGTCCCACCCAGTCACATTATCCTGACAACAGGCCGACCAGTGCTAACACTAACCTCTTCATGCTGAGCGCCAAGCGAGGCAGCTGTTAGTACTTTTTGTAAGTCTTTGGTATGACTCGGCCGGGCATCGAATCCACGACCTCCCGCATCCGAGGCGGACGCTCTAACCACTGGGCCAGCGGAGCGGTTTCCTTTTACTGACCCAATATTATATATATATATATATATATATATATATATATATATATATATATATATATATATATATATATATATATATATATATATATATATATATATATATATATGTGTGTGTGTGTGTGTGTGTGTGTGTGTGTATCTCTCTCTGTGTGTGTGTGTGTGTGTGTGTGTTATTTTCTTGTTTGGGAATCACATTGCCAAATTGATTGGAACTGTAAGAAGAACCTAGATCAGGTGAAAGAGATTTATCTTGCATTTATCGGTTTTTCCCATTATAAGTGTTCGAGGTATAATAAAGGTTTTCAGTTGAATATTGCAGTTAATACATAGGATATTACACTTTTAGAAACAGTTACACGACATTTTAGAAATATTAACGCTGCGCAGTTAAAAGATGACACCAGTGTCTCTATCTACAATCAAGTCATACATCTTTATGGCAGGCATGACTGATGTGAATCAGTTACATGTATGTTAATTCATATACTTGCACAAGGAAGTAAGTTTCTTTACTCCCTGGATATCTTATAATGTTAAAAATAAAGTCAGTGTGGAATGCGTCAAGACAAGAAAAACCTTGGTAGGTAGGATGTATAACACTAAATACATGGCCTGATGAAAGCAGTAAAGATAGGAAGATGAAAAACATCCTCGGTAGATGAACCATTTTGATCGCATATGACGTTCCAATTGCAAACGTGGCTCTATTTTTATTGCTACAGTGGCGATATCACTTTGGGAACTACTTTTTCTAAATGCAGGAATTATATCTGCCCTTTTAGATATTATTCAGACCTGTATTACCATATTTAGGCCTGGCTAAGTTTTGTTTTCTCTTTTTCTTACCTCTCTTTCTCTCTCCGGCGGCCTAGTGGTTAGAACGTCTGCCTCGGATGCCGCAGGCCGCAGGTTCGAACCCCCGCCGAGTCACACCAAAGACTTATACAATGGTGCTAACAGCTGCCTCGCTAGGCGCTCAACATTAAGAGGTCAGTAGTTAAGTGGGCCACCATAGGGACAATGGGACTTAGCATTAAAAACACCCCTGGGCAACTCTAGGGACAATGGAAATTTAACATGGAGAAAAACGCTGGGCCACTTTAGGGACAATGGGAATTTAACATAGAGTTTGGGTCTGTCTAGGGACAAGGGAAATTAACATGGGAATAGAGTTTGGGTTTGTCTAGGGACAAGGGGAATTGAATATGGGATTTTTTTTTTTTTAAAAAGTTTTTTTAAATTTAAATTTAAATTTAAATTTAGAAAAGGGGTAGGCAATGGAAAGGCTATCTCTTTTCGAGAAATATGGCTGGCCCTGAAAAGGGCCTTTGGGTTTATGTTAATGTATTCATTAACATAAATGGTATCGCATTGGTCTTCTTCTTGTCCTTAGGCTACGTCTCACTGTTGGTCCGTAAATCAGCACTCTTTTCAGGCATCCTTGTCTTTCTACGTAGATCCTACGTATCCACAGGCTGGTGTTTGTCCTGTGGACAACGGCCCACTTGGATCGGACATACATGGCTATGTCCGTCCGGAACATCATGGAAGACACAAGCGTAGAAGATTGCACATCGGTCCACATCTTGAAGCGACGAGAACAGGTGAATCAATGCACTGAACTGCGCTTATTTATAGGTAGAGGCAGGATTGAAACGGATTGAGTTCATTCACCAATCCAAACACGCGTTACAAAATTCAGTCAGCCCGCATCCAATCCGAAGAGAGTAGTCTGTGACGTCAGTTGGTCTATATAGATTCGCTAGCGCTTGTGTGCAGTCAATCTATGCGACAGTGATTCAACATGACGGAAACTCAGAAAACGATCCATTGGGGTGCACCAGCAGGGGAGACTGCCCAAGGGAACCCGGACTTACTTTCAGAAGAGGTACATTGGGATTTTGTGGATTTTCTTACCTCGCAAGAATTTGTTCCGGAACCTTCGTTACCTTCTTCATTACCGCAAGTGGAGAATTTTAGACAGAGACAGAAAGAAGAATTGGAGAAATTTATGCAACGACAAAAGGAAGCGGAACAAGCTTTTCTCCTACAGCAACTGCAACAGCAACAAGAAGAGGTAAGAAAAAAACAACAACAACAACAGCAAGAAGAAGTAGCAGCAAAGAAACAAGAGGGTGAAAATCAAACGGATACGGTACTGTTGGACATTTTAGCGGAGTTAAGAAGTCTGAAACAAATGTATCAGACTTCTTTATCACGACCGAAGAGAATACGACCTTCCCGAGCTAAACACGCCAACCCTGTGACTAAGCCTGTCGTACCACCCTTAGTGATTTCAACCCAATCATCAGAAGTAGGCCTTGGCCGTGGCAAAGGCTTAAGGCAGTTAAAGTTGATTGGTTAAACTTACCCCTACACCAAAATAAAAAGGCCCTTTTCAGGGCCACCCACATTTCTCGAAAAGAAAAACAATTTCAATTTGCCAATAACTCAAAAATGAACCCCACCCATTTTACCCTTATAGTACGTATCTGTGTATGAGTGCGTGAGTGTAGCTTCTTATTTTAAAATCAAAACTCAAAGACACTTACCTTATATCATTCATGTATTCTTTTCTCCATTTTTTACAATCCAATTCACAATTCACCACAGAACACTTTAATTAAAAGTTCATTGACTTCTTCTTTCTCCTTGTTTAGTCTCTCTGTTTTTTGAATTTCTTCACCGTTTTTTCCTCATTTTCTTCCCTTCTTTTCTTCTCCTGTTTCTTTGCTTCTTTTAAATAGAATTGTCTTCTTTCTTCCTCTTCTTCCTCTGAAGAATCCCTCTCTTCTTTCGAAGAATCCCTCTCTTCTTCCGAAGAATCCCTCTCTTCTTCTGAAGTATCCTTCTTTTCTTCTGACTCCTCTTGTTTCTTTTTTGGGCAATCTGGAGACCAATGTCCTTTTTCTTTACAATAATAACAGGTATCTTGACTTTTGTCTTTTTTAGCCCCTGTTTTTGTTCTTTTTTGACGGTCTGGACACTCTGAAGACCAATGCCCTTTCTTCTGACAGATATAGCAAGTATCTTGACTCTTATCTCGAAAGGAAGGAGAGTAGTCCGTCGGCTGGTCTGAAGAGAATTTTCTAATGACCCCTCGCAAAGCTCTGACGAAACGTTCCATCTGGGTAGTCTCTTCCATCGTTGTGCTCAGCTTGAGAGTGAAATGAATAGTGAAAGGACAAGACACACACCCTTTTTATATATGCTGGTTTGCCAAGACTATAAATTAGTCTTTAAACTTGAGTCATTTGACGTTTTGCACTCAAGATGAAACGATCCTATTCATTCGAGAAGAAAGAAGAAGAAGAAGAAAGTAAGAGGCAGAAACGTGATCTATCGCCTCGTACCAGGGCTGAAATCTTGGCACAGATTCATGCCAGTGATTTTGAAGAGGACATGAGTGAACCAGAATTTGAAACCTCTAAACCAAGTTCACCACCCTTAGTCAACCCTGAAAAATACTATTCCATTCGAGAGACGGAAAAGCGCTCCTCTAGAAAATTTAGAACCACGGCTTACACCTACACGGTGAAGTTTAAAGATTTCAAGACCGACGTACCCTTGGAGAAAGCAGAAGGGTTTATCACCGAGATGTGGGATTCTTTGCTCACCGCACTCAAGCGACAATGTCAACCCAAAGAAGACGATCGCGTGACACTATCCATAGATCACGACGGTTTGAAATCCCCTGTTTGGATCGAGTTTAGCAGACCTGCAGAACTAACCCCTTCCAAAATCATGGACAAGATTCAACACGTACAACAATCTAATGACCAGTTTGACATCACCGATGGTAAAGCCACACTGAAAATGGCTCACGTCTCTCTTCCTCAAGGGACAGGACGCAAAAAGATGTTATTGGTGAACGAGCTTGGCAGCATTAAGCGTAGTCTTGTCCAAATTCACAATCCTCATGACCAGATGTGTTTAGCCCGTGCCATCGTGGTGGGACGAACCTATGCCAACAAGAACGACACGACAGAATGGAAAAGAACCTGGGAGAACATTCGAAAATCGAACCGAACCAAACAACGAAACGAAGCAGAACTCCTGTTGCAACAAGCTGGCCTGTCCAAAGACACACCCTGTGGCATTCCTGAGATGCAAAAATTGCAAGATGCCCTAGCTCCACGCTACACCTTGAAAGTGCACCCTCAAGAAATGCGCGGGTCTCTGTTGTTTCGAGGCCAAGACTTTAAGGACGGAAAATACATTCATGTTTATCATCACGATGACCATTTCGATACCATTACCACTATCACCGGATTCCTGGGGTACAGATATTACTGTGAGAAATGTGACTATAGTTATAATAATCGAGAGCAACACAAGCATTGTGGATGGAAATGCCCAGGATGTTTGGCCTCTCCACCCTGTCTGAGCGAAGAACCAGTGCCTTGTTCGACTTGTCTGCGCACGTTTGTCAGCCCTACCTGTTACCAACAACATTTGAAAACACAAGGTTCACAGAAGAAATGTGCTTGTCAACTCCTGAGATTGTGCCCTACGTGTAGACAAGGCATACGTACCAACAATGCCAAGGCACACGTATGTCGAGGAAAGAAAAAATGTCACATTTGTCACCACATCGTGGACTTGGAACACGAATGTTACGTGCAAAAATACCAACCCCCACCAGAGAAAGAGGTCGGTCACAAGAAGAAAGGCAATTTCATCTTTTTCGATTTCGAATGCATGCAAGAGACTGGCATTCACATCCCTAATTTCTGCGTGGCTCATCGAGCGTGCGAGAAGTGCATTCAAGAACCTATCTTCAGTCATTGCCCTCACTGCAGCAAGATTCCTGGAGGACGTGAAAAAATCTTTCGGGGACCAAACACGTTAGCCGATTTTGCCCAATGGGTCTTAGACCCCATCGACAAGACGTGGAGCCAAGAGGACATCGAACGTTACGGAGATTGTCATCGTCATGCCACGGTGATGGCTCACAATTTCTCCGGATACGATGGACAGTTTCTTTTGAGGTACTATACGGAACATGGCACCGAACGTCCTAAAGTGACTTTGAACGGAGCCAAAATCATTTTCATGCAAGTGGGACAAGTACAGTTTAAAGATTCGATGAGTTACTTGGCCATGCCTTTGAGCCGAATGCCTAAAACGTTTGGAATGACAGAAATGGCTAAAGGGTACTTTCCACACTTTTTCAATACGGAAGCCAATCAACATGCTGTTCTACCCCATTTGCCTGAGGCTCACTATTACGACCCCGACAACATGCGTACCGAACAACGAGAAGCTTTCTACGCTTGGTACCAAGCTCACGCCTCGGACCCTTTCGACTTTCAGGAAGAAATGTTAAAGTATTGTCGTTCCGACGTGCACATTTTACGGCGTTGCTGTGGAAAATTTCGAGAACTGTTCATGGAACACGGAGGGGTCGATCCTTTGAAAGAAGCTTGCACCATTGCCAAAGCGTGTTCCTTAGTGTACCGCCAACGATTCATGCCTGAAAACACCGTGGCTGTCATCAGTCCTCAAACGACCCACTATGTCAAGCGTCAATACTCGGTCAAAGCCCTACGTTGGTTACATTACTTGTGCGACAAGGAAGACAAATGGATTCAGCATGCCCGCAACGGAGGAGGCGAAAAGACCATCGGAACGTATTCGGTAGATGGCTGGGACTTGGAAAACCCCAAGATCGTGTACGAGTTTAACGGTTGCTTATTTCACGGATGTCCCGTCTGTTACCCTGACCGTGACACTAAAAATCAGTTTTTGCAACGAACCATGGAAGACTTGTACCAGGACACTTGTCAGCGACGCCTAAAGTTAGAACAGCAAGGATACCAAGTGGTGGAAATGTGGGAACACGAGTACGATCACCGTTTGAAAACCGATCCCGAGTTTAAACGCCTCGTGGAAAGTTACCAGTTCATGGACCCGTTGAACCCGAGGGATAGTTTGTACGGAGGAAGGACCAATGCCACCTGTTTGCTGTACCAAGCCGTCGAAGAGAAAGGAGAAGAAATCAAATACTTGGACGTGTGTTCGCTGTATCCCTACGTGTGCAAATATTGTCGCTTTCCTGTAGGGCACCCGCAATTGTTCACGGAACACATCGACCTGAAAAACATTCGACAATACGAAGGCTTGATCAAGTGTAAAGTTTTGCCTCCCACGAACCTATACCACCCCGTCTTACCTCACCATTGTCAAGGCAAACTGATGTTTCCCTTGTGCCGTACTTGTGCCGAAACGTGCAACCAGGACCAACCTTGCCATCACAGCCAGGAAGAACGTGCCTTGACGGGAACCTGGGTCAGCGTGGAATTGTTCAAAGCTCTGGACATGGGATACCAACTGTTAGAAGTGTACGAAATTTGCCACTTTCCCAAGACACAGCAGTACCACAAGGGTGACCCTACTCAGAAAGGCATTTTCGCCGACTACGTGGATGCCTTTTTGAAACTGAAACAAGAAGCCAGCGGCTATCCTTCCTGGTGTCACACTCCCGAAGACCAAATACAATTCAAAGAGAAATACTACGCACAAGAAGGCATCTCTTTAGACCACATCGAAAAAAACGAAGGCAGGCGATCGTTTGCCAAAGTGATGTTAAATTGCTTGTGGGGTAAAATGGCACAACGACCGTGTTTACCCAAGACGGAATATTTGACAGAACCTTCCCGCTACTTCCAGATGATTCACGACAAAACCAAATACATGAAACACGTGGACGTCGTTCGAGAGGATTTGATCTTGGTCAATTACGAAGAAGATCTGGACTTTGTACAAGACGACCCTTTTGGAAACGTAATCATTGCGGCTTACGTGACAGCTCATGCTCGCTTAAAATTGTACGAAGCTTTAGAACTGTTAGAAGAACGCGTCCTGTACTTTGACACGGACAGTTGCATTTACATCCATCACTCGATTCAACAGCACCCTGACATCGAAGGAGACCGTTTAGGAGCCTGGACAGACGAGCATCCCGACGACAAGATTCTAAGTTTCGTCAGTGGTGGTCCCAAAAATTACGGCTACGAATACCGGGACCCACAAGGAGAAGTGCACACGACGTGCAAAGTGAAAGGACTGACTCTGAATCATCGTACTAGTCGAGTGGTCAACTTTGGGGTATTGAAAGAAGCCTTGCAATCGGGAGAGGATGGAAACTTTAAAGTGACCACCTATCAACCGAACAAGATTGTACGTTTACCCACTCACAACATCGTCAGTCGACCCTTGGAAAAAGTCTATCAAATTGTATACCAGAAGCGAGTGCGACTTCCCAATCACTTCACCTTACCGTACGGTCACGTCGGTATTGGTCTGTATATGAAAAGGAACCCTAGGCAAGATCGATAGTTCATTGTTCATTGAAGTAACTTACCATGTCGTTGACGAAGAAGAAACCAGATTGGTTAGGAGTCAAATGTTGGACATCACCGAGACCAGGGTTTTGAGGCTTGGACACAAGAGGTGGCCCAGTATGCACGAGAGTTATTCAAGGAAAAAAGTTACTTTTCAACCTGTGTTAGTGACGGTGCCAGAAGAACCCGTCACCCAGGACAGGACTGTCGTGGACAGGCCTGAAAGACCCTTTCGGGAGGACACTTGTGTGACCTTACCCCTACTATAGAACTGGTTAGAACTTTACCCAAAACATGTTGTACAGACACTTGTGTTTATTCCACGTTCATGGTTATCATGTGCCTTTTATTCTTGTACTTAAGCCTTTGGCTTTTATGCATTTTTGTCTTTCGTATTCATGTTTGAAACATTCAATAAACGTGTTCTGAAAAAGTATATAAACTCTTGTCTTGTTTGTTTTTCGTGTCACAAGTGACATTTCTCACACCATGGCTACCTCTGCTGTCTCTGCTCCCTCTTCCTCTACTGTCAAAGTCATCGACGAACACTTAGATCGTGCCAGTTGGGAGGCTTTGTATCTTCGCCATCCCTTTAACATGCTCATTGCTGGACCTAGCGGTTCAGGCAAAACCGAATTCGTCAAACGTTTGATCGAACATAAACATCATTTGATCGATCGACCCCCTCAACGAATCGTGTGGTGTTACAAAGAGTGGCAATCGGCGTACAGCCTCTTGCGAGAAAGTCATGGCGATTCCATCGTGTTTGTGGAAGGCATTCCTAAAGAAGACGATGACATCGTCTCTGACTCCCGTCTAACCCATTTGGTCATTTTCGACGACATGTTAGGAGAAGACGAAGAAGAAATTAAACTGTGGTTCACGCGCAAAGGTCATCACCGTTATGCCAGTGTCGTTTACATCACCCAAAATTTGTTTCAACAAAGTAAAGCCCATCGCACCATCAGTCTCAATGCGCATTACGTGGTCTTGTTTAAAAGCCCTCGAGATAAATCGCAAGTGCAAGTCTTAGCCAAACAGTTAGGAACGCCTTGGCTGACTCAGGCGTACGACGATGCCACTCAAACGCCACACGCCTATTTACTCGTCGATTTGAAACCTACGACTCCTGAGGATTTGCGATTTCGTACCCACTTGTTTCACCACTGGTGCCAAGACGGAGGGCCTGTCCTGTACACGTCTCCGTCCTCGACTTCATTTCACTCCCCATAAAAAAATCTATAAAAACCTCAGACCCTTTTTCGTCTGTCTCACTCTCAGTGCGAACATGACGTCCCTTCAGTCGCATCTTCCCGTCAAATTGATTCGTGCCTTGTATGGCATCAGTCGAGAAAAAGATCCACAAACACGAGGTCGTGTTTTAGAAGCTAGTCTCAAAGAAGTCTTACGATGGTTCACGGTGACGGCACGTCAATTACTCCAAGGAATCATTCAGATTCCTCATCAAACCTAACGCTTTTTCGATCGAAACAAAGTCGCTTTGGTCCAACTGGCCGATCCCCGCATCGACACTCAAACCAAAAAACAAATCATTTTGAAACCTGGAGGGAGCGGTACTCTAGGAGGGGTCATCATTCGCTCACTCTTAAGATGGGATCCTAATACCCCCAAAGTTATCCCCAAGACAAAAGTCCAACGAACCCCCAAGAAGAAAAAGACCAGGTCCCCAAGGAGAACTTCTCCAGTGGCAGGACCCTCCTCTGACCAGACACCACCACCACCCCGGAAAAAGAAAAGAAGCCCCCAGAAAAAGAAAAGTCCACAGAAAACTAGTCGCAAGAGAGGCACTTCGGCCAGGACGCAACCTTACACTCGCAAACCACGACCTGCCACGGCGGTGACTGCGTCTCCGGCAGCTTCACGTTTGTCCACTTCTCCGTTAATGACACCCAGAACTGAAGAGTACTTGGAGACGTTGATCACACCAAGAACTTCTCCGTTGATGACCCCCAAAAGAACTTCCCCAGTGGCAGGACCTTTCAATTTAGTGGCAGTGGCTGCTGCTCACAAAGTACCTTCTCCCAAAATCAAAGTTCAAGAAAGATCGGGCATGTTACAAAGTTTACTGGATTTGTCCAAGCAAGAACTGGCTCGATTTAGTCCGTTACGTACCCGTGCACGACGTGTCATGCCTGTCCTCAAACTGATACGACGTCAAGACAATCAGTGGCGACGCGTTCCAGTATAAAAAAGGCCTGTGACCAAGTCGGGTATCAGAGTTTTTATGGTGCTCCTGAAGACTCAAAGATGTCACCCTCCAGAAAACCCCAAGGAAAGAAAAGGAAAGGACTGCCACCACGTTTAGCCAAACATGGGGACATGTTATCTGTCCTGTCCAAAGCTTCTCCACCCCTACGAAAAAAACTCATTCAAACAGCCTCCAAAGAGGTCATCGATACCATGTGCGAATGTTGTTTGAACGTTTTGAAAGGCACGATCCCTTTGTCCAAACACCAGAAACAATGCTTAAGCAAACATCGTCACGTTCTTCGCCAAATGGTTCGAAAGAAAATTCGCATTCGTCAAAAAAAGAAGATGTTAGTGCAACGTGGAGGTATTTTACCTCTCTTGTTAGGCCCCATACTGAAAGGAGTCTTGGGAACCATGTTGGGAGGACTGGTGGGAGCAAGATAAAAAGGCCTTCGGAAGTCCCAAGATCTCAGAATCGACCCCTGACAACCCCATGGAAGGACGAAAACTAGCTTTAGTGCCTTACAAACGATGGATGGAATAACATCGGTGGCAAGAACAACACACCCCGCATTTACCTCCCAATCCCCATTTGAGCGAGATGTCCCAGTTACAACACGAATTGCAGTCCTTGATGGATCGCCAAGATTTGTCCGAAACAGAAAAATCGCAAAAGTACGGTCAACTCTTGCAACGACTGCAACTCTTTCACCAGAAAGCTTTAGACGAAACAGCTCTACCCACTCTGAAAGATTTTAAGACCTTGATGAAAAGTCCAGCACCATCACCAGTACCAGTACCAGTACCAGTACCACCAGTACCCGTGACAAAGACAGAAAAGGAGAAGAAGAGTAAGGGTTTCAAACTCCACCAGAAAAAGTACGCAAGTTAACAACACCACCTACCTCCAGAATTGGATGGATTAAAAAGATGATGGCCACCCCTTCTTCCTCACAAGAGAAAAAGAAAGTGAAGACAGAAGTGAAGACAGAAGTGAAACAAGAACCGATATCCCCCGCTCAGACATCCTTCTCCTCTTCGACACCTATTGCTGGCCGCACACGCAAAGCATTGCAATCCAAGAAAATACCCCAAGAGAAAAAGAGTAGCATCCTCCAAGAGTGGGTGTCTTATTAACACACCAACCAACACAAAAAAATGGAAAAAGTCTTAGCCAGCATTTACTACGATCCCTCCCATCCTGCAGGTTACGCAGGAGTTCAAAAATTGTATCGTGCTGCCAAAACTCGACTGAAAAGTCTCCGTTTACCTCAAGTGCAACGATGGTTACAAGAACAAGCTACCTACACTTTACACAAACCCATTCGACGCAAGTTTGCCAGAAGTCGCACCCGAGTGGAAGGCATCGATCATCAATGGCAAGCCGATTTAGCCGATGTCTCTCATTTGGCCAGCTACAATCGTGGCTACAAATATTTGTTTTGTGTCATCGACGTCTTTTCCAAATTTACCTGGGTCGTGCCCTTGACTTCCAAATCGAGCAGCGAGTTAGTGCAATCCCTGCAACGGGTGTTGAAACAAAGCGGTCGTCACCCTCTTCGATGGCAAAGGGACAAAGGTACCGAATTTCTGAACCAAGCTTTCCAAAAAGAATTAAAGAAACGTTACATTCATTTTTTTACCACCGAGAATCCCGAAACCAAAGCCAGCATCGTGGAACGTTTTCAACGCACTTTGAAAGAACGCATGTGGAAATATTTTACGCAACACCACACTCTGAAGTACATCGACATCTTAACCGCACCTGGTACAAGCGTACAACCAATCTTACCATCGAAGCATCGGACGTGCCCCGCAAGACGTGACTCCCGACAACGAGGTGTTGGTGTTTGAGCGTCTGTTTGGTACGTCCCCGACGAGGGCTGTCCCCGAGAAAAGTGGAATGTTGGCCGTAGGAGATTGGGTGCGCATTGGCAAAACCAAACGCACTTTCGACAAAGGTTACTTACCTAACTGGACGACCGAATTGTTTCGCGTCACTGGACGAGTGCATGGCCGTCATCCTGCCGTCTATAAATTGGAAGACATGAACGGAGAAGTGCTCAATGGAACGTTTTATTTGCTCGAGTTACAACGTGTCACCAAAAAAGAAGACGACGTGTACGACATCGAAAGCATTCTCGAACGCAGAACCCGTAAAGTGGGCAAACGACGTGTCAAAGAAGTCAAAGTATGTTGGAAAGGATATCCACCCAGTTTCGATTCTTGGATCGACGCTTCGCAAGTCATCGACTATAAAAAGAAGTGACCATCATGCCCTTTCACACAGCAGACGCAGCTACGTCGACCACTCCTCCTTCACCTAGTTCTTCTGTGCAAGATTTACAAAAACAATCCTTGTGGGTGTGGTGTGGAGAACGTGTGCCTAAAACGCAAATCGTCTTTTTCTGCCAAATCTTCGTGGTGTATTGTGTCATCGGGGCAGCCATCGCCAATTTGAGTTTGCAACAAGGAGACAAACAATTGTGGACCATTTTATTGAGCAGTTGCATCGGTTACCTGCTTCCTAATCCCTCCCTGAAATTCACCTCGAACGGGAACCCCGGGAACCTTGTGTCCAGTGCCAGTGCCAGTCACCACTTCAATCACAACCAGAACCCCATTTTAGACGGAGACATGCCTCTGACGTCCAGTAACCCCTCGGACAGCCACAGAACTCTGGAATTATGAGTCACCAAAACCAATTTTACTTAACTTTACCCAGTGACAGTTCCATGGAGGTGTTTCCCAAGAACACGTTGTGCTGTTACACGGCCAAATTACCTCAAGCCATCCAGTTAGATCACGAAGCCCATTGGGAAGTGGCTTTAGTAGAAATGATTCACCCGACCCAAGTCCTCAATGTCCTTCCAAATCAAAATTTTTTTGATGTGGAAGTTCATGACGAGCAAATGCAACAGTGGATGGATAGCAATGTCAAATATGACAAGAAAACCCGTACACAAAAGTACACCACCTATCACTTGTTCATTCCCCCAGGCTATTATTTTAGTGGTCAACATTTGGTCAGCACCATAGCCTCCAGGTTTAATGTCGTGTTTCTGAAAGCTTTGGAGCATGTCAACAAAAGTGTCACCATGGAGTACCACAAAGCAGCTCGTCGCTTCTTGATGAAATTTGAACGGAGTAAAATCCTGTCCATTTTATTTTGTCCTGAATTGTTTGACATGTTGGGCGGAGACATGGACATGAGAAAGACCATGATCAAGAAAAACGAATTACCCATCGTTTACGACAACGAGTCTTTTAGCAAGTTATTTCGTGCCCCGGTAGAACTGAACCAAGGACTGAATTTGATGTTCGTGTATTCCGATGTGGTGGAGTACAACGTGGTGGGACATACCTCCGTACCGTTACTGCGTGTCATTCCTTTCAAAGTGGATTCTGCCACGAACACTGACGAGGAAGGTGGAAACACTTACCACGTCCACCGCGAATTTGTCCATCCTCACTATTTCCCGGTCAGCAAGTCGTATTTGGACACGATCAACATTGCTATAAAAGGAGATTTGGGACAAAATATTCCATTCACCAAAGGAAAAGTCACGGTGAAACTCCATTTTCGAAAACGGTTCTCTCACGACTCTTAAGTCATGTATCCAGTGTACCGAGGGGTTGCTCGACAGCGAGGACACGGCTTAGGAGATATGTTAAAATCGGCCTTTCGTTCGGTGGCCCCGGTGTTGAAACCGATGGTGACACGCGGATTGCACGCCTTGAAAGATGCGGCACTGACGCAAGGCAAAGAATTTCTCCAAAATGTCATCATCGACAAACAAAACCCTAAAGAAGCCTTCATGAGGGCAGGCAAAAATGTCTTGCTGCAAACGGGCAAAGACATTTTAGGCCAACGAGAAACACCTATAAATGCCCTGCACGCTACCGAGTCAGGCATTCAGCAATGACAAGGCAGAAAGAGACGACGAAGAAAACACCCTTTCACCAGACTTCAAGCGAGAAAGGCCAAGAAAAGAAGAACCGTTCGAGACTTAGACGTTTTCGATTATTGAGAAAAGAGACAAAAAAATGATGCACCGAGAATCTTGCGCTTGTTCCAAGACGGAACTGGATCTGTTTGCCATGCCCCCTACCATGATGACGATGCAAGAATCTCAGTGGGTGGAATTTCACCCCGTCTCCTCACTGACCGATTCCGCTCCCATCGAGTTTGAAATCAAAGGACAGCCCGAAGATTACATCGATCTGAATAGCAGTTACTTGTACCTGAAAGTCAAAATTCTAGATAAGACTGGAGGTGCTATAGACGATGAAGCAGTAGCTCCCGTCAACAATTTCATGCATTCCTTGTTCAGTGGAGTGGACTTGTACTTGAATAACAAACTGGTCAGTAGCAGCATGGATACTTACCCTTATCGTGCCTACCTGGAAAATCTCTTGACGTACGGAATAGATGCCAAGAACACTCATCTCAATGCCTGTGTGGTATGGGAAGCTGACGAACCTACCAAGTTTGAAATATTGGAAACTGATGAAAAGAAAGACAACAATGATGGATTTGTAGAACGAAGAAAGAGAATCACGGGAGCCGACACAAGTTTAGAACTGATGGATCGTTTGCATTTGGACATGTGGTTGCAAGAAAAGTATTTGCTGAACGGGGTGGATGTCCGCCTGAGACTGAATCGTAGCAGTGCCGCTTTCCATTTGATGGCTCATAGTGACGGTTACAAAACCAAAATCCTAGAAGCCAGACTCTACGTACGCCGTGTGGAAGTGTTACCTAAAGTGGGAACCGACATCAGTCAGACGTTAAGCAGAACGACCGCCAAGTATCCCATACGACGCGTGGAAGTGAAAACCTTCACCATTCCCAAGGGACAGCGATCCATGATCGAAGATCATCTGTTCCAAGGACAGTTACTCAAACGTTTGATCGTTGGTATCGTCGAGAATACAGCCTTCAACGGAGCTGCCGAAGAAAATCCTTTCTACTTTCAACACTTTGGCGTGTCCAAAATCGAAGTCAGTCGCGATGGCAAGACCTTGTGTACCCGACCTTTCGAACCTGACTTTACCAAGAAGAATTACTTGAGATCGTACTTGTCCCTGTACGAAGCCACCGGACAGTTAGGAACCAATACCAGTCACGGCATTACGTACGAGGATTATGCAGGAGGCTACGCTTTGTGGGCTTTCGATTTCACTCCAGACCAAGGCAGCGACGAGGGACATTTCCACCCTATAAAATCGGGCCAGATTCGTGTGGAAATTCAGTTTAAAGACCGAGACCCTGATGAAACGGTGAACGTCATCCTGTATGCAGAATTCGATAATACCACAGAAATCAACAGTTTGAGAGAAGTCATCCTAGATTACTAGAAACCATGGAAGACTGTTATCCCTCTTTACCTAGAGGAGAAACTTTAAAGATGGAATGTGATTAGACTGTGGAAAAAAAATGTTGTGTTTTGAAAAAAATTGTTTGATGTTATGATGTTGGATTATTGTTAAAAATGTTAGAGTTGTTGTTTAGTGTTAAGTGATTTTTGAATAAAAAATGTTGTGTTTTGAAAAAAATGCCTTTGTCTTTTGTTTAGCTATAAGAATGTTGGATTGATGCTCTTTCATTTCTTACTATCCCTCTCATGACACTCACTAAACGTTGCGACTCAAAAACCGTGTGGGGGATGTTTTCCTTCACGTCCGCGCTTTGACTTTAAGAACCGGGTTGTTTCTAGTCTAACCATCCATTGTCGACTCATCCTCCTAAGAAGATGTGCTCCAAACTAGCTAAACTCAACGAAGCCTACGTGAATTTGCATAGGGTCAGACACAGTCTGATACCGAAGCCAGAAGAAATAGAGAATGTGAGAATGTTAAAAATCACTGAAGACCTGATAGAAGAGCTCTTCAGAGAAGAAATGAACAGGGAGAAAGAAGAATGGACAGAGAAGTACAGACTTCAGAGACAGCAGCAACAGCAGCAACAACAGCAGCAGCAGCAGCAACCTGAACCTGACAGAGGCTTTGTCGATTGCCGTATCGACACCAAAGAGTTCTTCTTTTCTTTCCGAAGAAGCAGACCTATCGCCAGAAAGTCTATCCTCAGAGGACATCGCATTCTTAGAAACTAAAAAAAGAATGCCATAGCAAACAAAAAAAAGAGCCCTTTTCAGGGCTACCCCAATACTCTAGAAAAGAAATAACGATCGATTTGCCAATGTGTGTAGGTAGAGTAGCGTGAAAATAAACACTAACTCTTTTTTAAAAAATGTGAGGGTATGTGTTTGTGTGTTAGTAAGTGCTTAAGTAAGTTGGTATGAATAGTAGATTAAAATCATGTTTTTTTGGTGTTTGAGGTGTATATTTGGAGTTAGATTGGATTGCTTTGCGTATGTGGATAGTCTATTGAAGTGATTTATAAAAAAATTTAAAATAGTGATGGGTAGCATAAAAAAGTGAGTGAGTGTTTCTTTTAGGTCCGCGCGTTGTTGTTTTTGGTCATGATGTAGGTAACATCAATTTTATGTTTTTTTAAGGGGATGTTCTACCGTACACCATCCCAAGAATGTTTACTGTATCAATCAGAGCAAGAAATATGCTAAGAAATCAGTCATTAATTTGACAAAGTACACACCATGAAGCATTATTTGCACGTGCTCAACTTGTAAAAGGTCGCTGTCCTAGAATTTATTGTAAATTGAAGAACTTCTATTTACAGATGTAGTAAGGCAGCTTGTAGGCGCACAGAACGGACAAAAATCGATGCAAATATACGGATTTTACCTTCATATGACAAATTTACGTTCTTTTAATTAGGCATAAGGATAATTTCACCCATGAAGTGGAAACATGTCGTATTGCCGCACGTGGCTTCCCCACTCTTGACAATGCAGTGTTTCTCACTTTACTCATTAAATATTTCCTTTTATGTACTTGTTGTTGTTGTTGTTGTATTAGGGTTTAACGCCATTTTTCAGCATTTCATAGGCTATAAATGGCGGCCAGTATTAATGGTGGAGGAAGAACCCGGGAAAACCCCGGAAAGAACCACCGACCCACGAGACCTTTTATGTACAAAAAAACAAACACGCATATATTCTGTGTGTATCGTTTTTTATAAGGCCCTATTATAAATTCGGAAAAACACGCCCTTAAACATTGCTCTTAGCAATTGATTGATACATTGGGCAGTAAAAACTTGTTATTGTCTATACCATAACATACTCATTTCTTATGTTCTTTAGATATTATCATATACAATATGATACTGACAATTACGAAATAATGTATGCCCTGCGTTTTGCAATGTGCATTCATTTTAGTATAGTACGATGACTTTTGTTTGCAAAGGGTGTTATGCGTATGAATATAAATTACTTAAGTGTTCTTCAAAAAGCGGAATCGGGCTTTTGAACCTATGAATGGTGTTATAATGCTATTTTATGCTCACGACGGCAAGACAGGAACTAATATAATATCCAGGTACAAAATTTAGATATAAAGAACTGCTTTAGACAATGCGATTAAATTTCTTTTTGAGTTTGCAGTCATAGCGGTTCTAAATTCGTATAAATACGGTCATGAAAACTATATCGTAGTATATATTTCTCCACCATTCCCAATATATCGGACCAATATGCAAACCAATTAAATAAACTTTCGACAGCTCTGGATCACACATGTGACACAGCCGCTCAGAACGACCGTTATCTTGGGCAAGTTATGTGACCTAGCTCTAAATACAGTTGGAGCAATTTTAAAACTAGCTTCATTTATCACAAACGCGTGATTTTTAAACGATAGGTATTCTTTAATCAAAAATAATACTCTCTCTTGTTTGATGTCATCACTGTGCATATCCTTTTGTTTCCTTTTACTCTCTCTCTCTCTCTCTCTCTCTCTCTCTCTCTCTCTGTGTGATTTCGATTGTTAACGTAGCTTTAACAATTTTTCAGTCATATCGCTACGATGTCTGCAGTGTGGCAGTTTAATGTGATGTCTAGCACTGGGGCATTATGCCGCAGACATGTAGCATGATGTTCCACCCAGTCACATTATCCTGACACCAGGCCGACCAGTCATAACACTAACCTCTTCATGCTGAGCGCCAAGCGAGGCAGCTGTAAGTACCATTTTTGTAAGTGTTTGGTATGACTCGGACGGGGATCGAACCCACGACCTCCCGCATCCGAGGCGGACGTTCTAACAACTGGGCCACCGAAGCTGTTTCCCTTTATTATTTTTCTCGCATACCCACATTGACAGAATCTGAGGCTCGAACCCACGCAGACAGAGGTGAGATGGCAGTGATCCGTAACGGAGAGCGCTTTAGACCACTCGGCCACTCGGGGCCCCAAAAACTGATTGTAGAAAAGTTAATACTTGAAGCATGCTTTGTTTTATTTGAAGTTCGTTTTCATGCATTTTTGACAGCGTCTTCCGGTTGATTACAAAAATAACAAGTAGAAATTCAACAGTTTTGACACATTTTAAGATCTGTTAATCCTGACAGAGATATAGAGAGTGAGGAAGTGCGTGTGTGTGTGTGCGTATGTGTGCGTGCGTGCGTGTGTGTGTGTGTGTGTGTGTGTGTGTGTGTGTGATTGGATTTTTAACGTAGCTTTAACATTTTTTCAGTTATATCAATACGATGTCTGCAGTGTGACAGTTTATAGTGATTTATAGTACTTGGGGCATCATGCCGCAGACATGTAGCATGATTTCCCACCCAGTCACATTATCCTGACACCAGGCCGACCAATCTTAACAGTGACCTCTTAATGTTGAGCGCCTAGCGAGGCAGCTGTTAGCACCATTTGTATACGTCTTTGGTGTGACTCGGCGGGGGTTCGAACCTGTGACCTGCGGCATCCGAGGCAGACGTTCTAACCACTAGGCCACCGGAGAGAGAAAGAGAGATAAGAAAAAGAGAAAACAAAACTTAGCCAGGCCTAAATATGGTAATACAGGTCTGAATAATATCTAAAAGGGCAGATATAATTCCTGCATTTAGAAAAAGTAGTTCCCAAAGTGATTTCGCCACTGTAGCGATACAAATAGAGCCACGTTCGCAATTGGAACGTCATATGCGATCAAAATGGTTCATCTACCGAGGATGTTTTTCATGTTCCTACCTTTACTGCTTTCATCAGGCCATGTATTTAGTGTTATAAAATAAGAAATAAACATAAATAGAAATAAAAATCTTTACAAATATACTGACAATCATTAAAATCTGTTGTTTGATGATGTTACGTTCTATGTCTGTTTTACCGTTGTGTCAAGTTTCTTCTGAGTCCCACCCCAGCATTGTTCATTATATCAATTCGTGCAAGAAATGTGCTAACGGGAATAATGATTTCTTAATTTTCATATGAAAAACAGTCATTAGTTTATAAAGAACACAACAGGAAGTATTATATGAACATTGTAAATATATAAAATGTTGATGTTCTAAAATTATTCTGCAATTTCCATTTTCTTTGATCTAGAAATGCAGCCGTTAATCGCAATGACACAGAATGGAGAAACAAATAAATGCAAATCGAAGGTATTTTTTTTAACTGAAAGAGATATGTAGTAAAAAATAAAATCTAGGAGTTGATTTAAGGAAATATTTCATTAGTGAAGTGGAAATATTTTGCACTGTCACTCGTTTCGACCAACGGTACACATTTTACAAGAAATACTCGTCAGTAATTATAGTAATAAATTAATTCACCTCTCATAACAATGCAGTCTTTCCACTACACTTGTCAAATATTTTCCTTACATCTAATCCAAAAAAAACAGAAATCGTCTATTTATGTCAGCTTTCTATGTCTCAGTCAGTTTAAATATTCCATGAATATGAACTGAATTCATTTTTGCTGTAACATTGTACAGTACTGCGACATATTGTACAAAGTTAAATGAATTTAATAGACAGATTGCAGAAATAGATACATAAAAAATAGAAAAGTCAAACAATAAGATAAAAAGTCAGAAATAATGTTTTGTTTTTTGAATAATAATGTGTCTGTGTGTGTGTGTGATTGGGACTTTTAACGTAGCTTTAACAATGTTTCTGTCATATCGCTACGATATCTGCAGTGGGGCAGTTTATAGTGATGTCTTGCACTGGGGCATCGTGCCGCATCGTGCCGCAGACATGTAGCATGATGTCCCACCCAGTCACATTATCCTGACACCAGACCAACCAGTCCTAACACTAACCTCTTAATGCTGAGCAGCAAGCGAGGCAGCTGTTAGTACCATTATTGTAAGTCTTATTGAATAATAATAATAATAATAATAATAATAATATGTGTGTATATGATTTTGATTTTTAACGTAGTTTTAACAATTTTAGTCAAATCGTTACGATATCTGCTGTTTGGCAGTTTATAGCGATGTCTAGCACTGGGACATCATGCCACAGTCATGAAGAATAGTGTCCCACCCATTCACATGATCTTGACAACAGGTCGACCAGCTATCGACTAGTATTTTAATGCTGAGCGCCAAGCGAGGCAGTGCCAGTACCATTTTAATAAGTCTGACTCAGCCGGGCTTTTAAACCGCGACCTCCAGCATCCGAGGCGGACGCTCTGGACCACCGGAGCGGTAATAATAAAAATAATAATAATAATAAAATCATCATTATCATCATCATCATCGTTATTGTGAATATCAGTATCACCATTAATATAATGCATCAGCTACCAAAGTCTATCCGACGAAGACAAAAACCAAGTTCCTGTGTTGTATTTCATTCTGAAATATCTGTACACAACAATTTTATTTAATTAATCAAAGATTTTAATTAATCAATCAACGATTTTAGTTAATCAATCAACGATTTTAATTACTCAGTTATCTGTATCATATATGCTAAATCTGCATTAAACTCACCGATCCACTGAGATTTATAATCCTAAATTTTACTGAAAAAACACCGATGGAAAAAACCTGTATTTTTCTTCTGCGCCGATTTGTTTTAAAAAAACCCACATCCTTTCTAATGTTTGTATCTGTAAATTTACACTCCATTTGCTTACACCTGATTTAGATAGGTATGCAATTCTGTACTGAGGCCGTAGCAGGAAAAAGGAAATATATAGACCTTTAAATAACGTAACAATATAATAGAATATATACATATGCGTTTGTTTGGTTATGCTTACCCAGAACGCTTCTACAAAATGGGTGTGCCTGGTCATCACGTCCTTTCTATCCGAGACTCTGTGGGCAACACAGCCTTTGAATGAAGTCGAACGTGTTTAAGTGTTTGTTTTCTTGATTAACCCGATAAAATGGGGAAGTTTTATTCACTATCATCCTTTTACATTGTACTGCAGTGAACATATCAAGACGAGGATGTACTCGTCATACACGTCAATAGTTTCAATACAATACAGTTGTAAAGACTAAAGTCCATTGTGTAAAGGCATGGTGGACCTACGTTGCCCGTTAATCGCCTTGTGGACCTGGGATGCCCATTCATCGCCTTATAACAGCAAAGGAAATAGATCATTTGCATGAGATTTGAACGAGTTGATTTGCACGGTTCCCGTGCAAATTTAATGCAGACTTATTACAAATAATACGCAAATCATTTGAAAACCGTATCAAATTGCGAAGTCATTCATTCGTTATACAGAAAAGTTTACGCATAAAGTAGTAAGACGAAAGACATTGACTCAAAACCAAAATTTACTTAAGTAAGGGGTCGCATCAACCTACTGACAGGTATAAGTAAAGAAACAAGTTGAACGGCATGCATATGTGAACAGAAGAGACCATCTAGAATAGACAAACATTGATAGTTTTCGAAAGACACATAATAGCTGGCGATAAGTAAAATATTTCCTGCAAAATAAAACGCATGCATTGTAAATAAGCATTTTACCCAATCCATTTCAGACTCTCAGTATGTATGTATGTATGTAGTTGTTGTTGTTGTTGTGGGGTTTAACGCCATTTTTCAGCACGATAGGCTATACATGGCGGCCAGTATTAATGGTGGAGGAAGAACCCGGAAAACCCCGGAAAGAACCACCGACCCACGAGAAGCTACTGGCAAGCTTTCTCACATGCCCACATTGGCTGAATCTTAGACTCGAACCACCGCAGACAGAGGTGAGATGGCAGTGATCCGTAACGAAGAACGCTTTAGACCACTCGGCCACTCGGGGCCCCCTGTATGTATGTATGTATGTATGTATGCATGCATGCATGCATGTATGTACGTACGTACGTATGCATGCATGCATGTATGTATGCATGTATTGTGTGTGTGTGTGTGTGTGTGTGTGTGTGTGTGTGTTACCTACGTACGTACGTATGCATGCATGGATATATGTATGCATGTATGGATGTATTGTGTGTGTGTGTGTGTGTGTAGTTAAACGAAAGTCGGAAAACGACGGCGAAAGGAAATTAACAGTTTCCAAACATTTCCACCTAAATCAATGTCTTCCACAGGGACAATGAATTATATACACAGAGACAATAACAGAAGGGAGTTGTTGTACAGAGGGTTGAAGACGGTAGTTGATTAATTCTGATATATTTGTTTTGTGGGTGGTTTTTGCAAGAGATGATAGATCTACCAGGGTTCGGCAGGGATTTCGGTCGTCAGGAAGCATATAAGTGGGGGCCGTATCGTCTATGTCTTCATCTTCAAGCATATCTTTGAAAGGTTGACTTAGTTCGCTGCGTGTGATTCTGTCAAATCTTCGTCTAGTATTGTATGAAACATTTTATCCGACAGAAGTCTGTTGGTCTCAGTGATGTACTGACTTCTGTTCAATACAACAACACAAAACCCCTTAACGGCTGCTTTATAGCCATATTCTCCAGTTCAATGATTTTTTTTTTCTAATTTGATTAGAACAGAGGTGGTTCAAGGAAGCCGAAGCCGATAGTCTGCCATTTGTCCCAATCCAGCCCTACCAAAAAAACGAGCGTAAAACGACTAGACTAACTTTTTTTAACAGTTAGATGCTTTAAATTATGGTCTCAACAAGCGTAAAATGCAGAAGCATTCGGGGGAATAGCCCCCCCCCCCCCGTCCCGCCTTCTTGTTTACATCCCTTTTAAACAATATTTCTGGAACCGACCCTGGTTGGACCAAATTGTTTACTATGTGTTTACGCGAGGGATGAGATGTCACTCTCAATAGCTGACAGGAAAACTTTGAGAGCCACGCCTTTTCTGACAATATACGGTTTTGATATTGTTCTCTAATACGTTTTATTTACATTTTTAAAACTTATACTTTAATCGGCGGCACCGTGTGGCTTAAATTGTTCTGACGTGCCGTTGGGCCCCTATATACTTCCTAGCACTTTTTCTTATGATGTAAATACTTTTTCTTAGTTTGTTATAGCGGCAATTATCCGGGTTGTAAATGCTAGAAGCCAATAATGCACTGCAACATATAAATGGCGTATTATGAAACAAAATATTGCAGTGATGTAGATAGCTAGATCCCTTCTTATAATATGAAGTTACAGGAGTGGATTCAGAAATATCGCTTAAAGGAGAGTAAGTATGTAGATAGAAAACACCCTCCCCAGAGGTGGGTGGGGGTCAAACCTCCGGAAGCTCTTGAGATTTAAAAGCATACTTTTAAGCATCTGATTGCGAAGAAAACTTTACTACAACGAAAGTCCTGGGACAAACGTCATTTAGATACTTTGGGCTGGCGTTGGAGAAACTGTTTGCCCAGTACGTGTTTACTATCTGGGCTGTCTTGTCTGCAAGATTCCTCTGTGCATAGAGGAGTAGGTACACTCACAAAGCGAGACTCGAATTTGGACATACATGGACGTCAATATTCCGTTGCCTTATATACTATCAACTTAATGTCACTGTTGAACGAGTGTACACATGTAGAGTAATTAAAATAGGTCTAGAGCTTACGTCATATATCCAGAGGGTTGGCAGTAAATACCTTTGTATAGCACACATAATACTAGTTAGAACTGGCAAATAACCTTGCATAACATGTAAAAGTCTCATGGGCTGCTAAAGAACTCTGCATGGCATGTAGGTAGCTGAACATTAGAGTGTGAACTTCAATCAGTTATCTACGACTAAAAAGAAGAAAACGTCGACGAATAAGAACATGGAAAGCTTATAAACAAGAATTGTAAATGTGATTGTATTTCGCTACCATATTGTATGACAGATGTCATGTCAATGAAAGCTGATTTATCACATCGAAACCGGAAACAGACCTAGAATTCCATACATACACTATACCAGTCATTACAAGCTCTGTGCTTTTTTATCTATCCATATTCGTTTTATTGCTGTTATTAAACGTACATGTGTCATAGCTTTTCAAGTCAGAATTGTTCTGAAATATTAGGTATACTTGGCATGGTTGGTTGCAGTTTATCTCTTTTTCGTAAGGCTAGGATATCCTTATATCCTTGAACCTATAATGGGTTGGTGCTGTTACTAATTCTGGCCGTGGCTTGCTCCATCTCTACATCGCAGTTAGAAAACGAAATAACACAGAGATACATTCTTCTGATTTCGGTCTGTATATACAACCTTTTGAGTTTTAGTAAATGTCGACGAGGATTTAAAGCTGACAAATTGACATAAAAGTCCCAGTTTGCATCTATAAAGATCATAATTAAATTTGTAAGCTTCAGACATAATTTGTTCCACCTGTGATGTTACATTAATGGACAGGTACATCAATGAACAGACATTCAAAATCGCTTAAAACGACAATGACCGGCGGTAATGCAATGTCAGATAGACGCCGCAGAAGCATGAAGTGGAAAAATGACAGCCAAAAGTGGTCACAGAATATAACAAACGCCGAAGGCATGACGCTTCGTCATAAACTTTGTGTGTTTACCCTCCGACGTTTGTCACTCTTACATTATATAATACTGTGAGTTCCGTCAGGCGTGCTGGTTTATCATTAGTAACATAAGTGGCGATCTGCGGCCTAAGGGAAATGAAAATTACGCAGCAGGTTTACATTATGGGGCCATCTGGAGACTAACGGGAAATCCTAAGTAAAACATGTACATAGGTTTAACATTTTGCGTCTGTTTAGCGGGAAATGTAATATTTTAACATTATGGAGGGTAATATAACATTGTGACATTATGTGGTCAAAAGGGAATTTAACATTATGGGCATAGCAGAGGAAAAGCGGTAAATCCTATGTTAAAAATATAAATAAGATTAACATTGTATATCATTCTGGGGTCAAACGGGAAATCTTTTGTAAATCATGTCCATATGTTTAACACTATGGCTCGTTCTTGGGCATAAAGGAAGTATATAATACATATAGTATCTAACAACCGACGTTTTGATTACTATCAGTAGTTAAGTGGGATACCCTACGTACAATGGGAATTAGCATTACAGGGACCCCTGGGACACTCTACGTACAATGGAAATTTAACATGGCGAAAAATCGTGGGACACTCTACGTACAAGGGGAATTTAACATGGCGAAAACTCGTGGGTCACTCTACGTACAAGGGGAATTTAACATGGGGGAATAGAGTTTGGGTTTGTTTAGGGACAAGGGGAATTGAACATGGGATTTTTTTTTTTTTTAAATTTTTTTTAAATTTAAATTTAAATTTAGGCAATTGAAAGGCTATCTCTTTTCGAGAAATATGGCTGGCCCTGAAAAGGGCCTTTGGGTTTTTTCTTCTTTTAACTTCTTAACTTTTTCCACCATCCTCTTATTTTGTCCATCATTCCTTTCTTTTTCTTCTTTTCTGTTTCCGGCATCCAGTCCGGGTGGCCCATGGCCCGGAACTTCTCTTGGATTTTCATCCAGTTTGTGTTCAGTTTTTCTAGTTCTTCCTTTTTTTTTTCTATTTTCTTCTTCTTTTCTTTCCTTTGACCACTTTTCTTTGATCTTCTTGACCTCTTCGGTCAGCACATTCCTCATTAGTTCTTCAGCTTTCTTAAGTTTTTCTAACCCCCACTTCGCGAAACACCAATCTGTCCATTCTGCAATGTCTTCTAGAAAGCACCTTGCACTCGTCACATGATCTATTGTTTCTTTTAACTTACCCACTTTCACATACGGTAGGTTAATTAAACCTCTGATTCTCTTCTCCTCATCCTCTATCATTTCTTTTACAATATTTACTGATAAGTGTAGGCTGGTTACTTGTCTTGAGACGAAGTCTTTTGTCACTGCATACCTCCATTCCTGTTCAACCCTTTCTGCTACACTCAATCCATCTACCATCCAATACCAACTTCCCATAAGATCGTTGTATAAAGCTGAAGCTGCTGGCATCTTCTTGTTTGCTTATTCCGTAGAATGGGCTCCAATGACCAACACTGTTAGTTTTATAGTGAAAGCGCGTAAGTGATGGAAAACATCCCCCTAAAAAACATAAAATTGATCTTACCTAGATCATGACCAAACAACGCGCGGACGTGAAGGAAAACATCCCCCTACTTTCTCATTTCATATAATAAAAACCCAAACTATACTCTCCACATACGCTAAGAAACAATAAACAAAATCCATAATCTACTATCCACACAATCGTACGTGAGCGGTTACAAAACCCAAACTATACTCTCCACATACGCTAAGAACAATAAACAAAATCCATAATCTACTATCCACACAATCGTACGTGAGCGCTTACAGAACCCTAACTATACTCTTCACCTACGCTAAGAAACAATAAAGAAACCCATAATCTACTATTCCCACAAACATACCTTAGCTCTTACAAGCACCAACACACAAACACATACCCTCACACTATCTTAAAAAAGAGTTAGTGTTTATATTCACACTACTCTACCTACACATTGGCAAATTGATGGTTATTTCTTTTCTAGAGTATTGGGTAGCCCTGAAAAGGGCTGTTTTTTTTGTTTGGAACTTCATGGACACCTGGTTAATGGTGGCACCTTCCAGGCCTGGCGCCGCATACACATCTTGTCCCCCAGTTACTTTTTACCTTTTTGGGGTAGAGAGCAGAGTCAGGATATGTCGCTTCAGAATCCCAATTTTCGCTCTCTGGGATTCTGAAATTTCTTCTTCTTCTCTCCTTTTCCTCCTCCTCCTCTTCTTTGTATCTTCTCTCCTCCTCTTTGTATCTTCTTTCCTCTTCTTCTTTATATCTTCTCTCCTCCTCTTCTTTATTTCTTCTTTCCTCCTCCTCTCTTATCCTTCCCTCCTCCACAATGGCTTCCGCGGCCAGTTCATTTAATATGCGCCTGGCATATTCCAGATGCACATGAAGTTCCAATAGTTCCTCCAGTCTCGTGTTCATTTTTGGTGTTGATCAATCAACAAGGGTAGCTGGACTGCCGAACGAGTTTCAATTTATAGTGAAAGCGCGGACGTGATGGAAAACATCCCCCTAAAAACATAAAATTGATCTTACCTAGATCATAACCAAAAAAAACAACAACGCGCGGACCTAAAAGAAACACTCACTCACTTTTTTATGCTACCCATCACTATTTTAAAATTTTTTATAAATCACTTCAATAGACTATCCACATACGCAAAGCAATCCAATCTAACCCCAAATTTACACCTCAAACACCAAAAAAAAAAGACCTCATTTTAATCTACTATCCATACCAACTTACTTAACCACTTACAAACACAAACACACAAACACATACCCTCACATTTTTTTTAAAAAAGAGTTAGTGTTTATTTTCACACTACTCTACCTACACACATTGGCAAATCGATTGTTATTTCTTTTCTAGAGTATTGGGTAGCCCTGAAAAGGGCTGGTTTTTTTTGTTTTGCTATGGCATTCTTTTTAGTTTCTAAGAATGCGATGTCCTCTGAGGATAGACTTTCTGGCGATAGGTCTGCTTCTTCGGAAAGAGAAGAAGAACTCTTTGGTGTCGATACGACAATCGACAAAGCCTCTGTCAGCTTCAGGTTGCTGCTGCTGCTCTTGTTGTTGTTGTTGCTGCTGTCTCTGAAGTCTGTACTTCTCTGTCCATTCTTCTTTTTCCCTGTTCATTTCTTCTCTGAAGAGCTCTTCTATCAGGTCTTCAGTGATTTTTAACATTCTCACATTCTCTATTTCTTCTGGCTTCGGTATCAGACTGTGTCTGACCCTATGCAAATTCACGTAGGCTTCGTTGAGTTTAGCTAGTTTGGAGCACATCTTCTTAGGAGGATGAGTCGACAATGGATGGTTAGACTGGAAACAACCCGGTTCTTAAAATCAAAGCGCGGACGTGAAGGAAAACATCCCCCACACGGTTTTTGAGTCGCAACGTTTAGTGAGTGTCATGAGAGGGATAGTAAGAAATGAAAGAGCATCAATCCAACATTCTTATAGCTAAACAAAAGACAAAGGCAATTTTTTCAAAACACAACATTTTTTTATTCAAAAATCACTTAACACTAAACAACAACTCTAACATTTTTAACAATAATCCAACATCATAACATCAAACAATTTTTTTTTCAAAACACAACATTTTTTCCACAGTCTCATCACATTCCATCTTTAAAGTTTCTCCACTAGGTAAAGAGGGATAACAGTCTTCCATGGTTTCTAGTAATCTAGGATGACTTCTCTCAAACTGTTGATTTCTATGGTATTATCGAATTCTGCATACAGGATGACGTTCACCGTTTCATCAGGGTCTCGGTCTTTAAACTGAATTTCCACACGAATCTGGCCGGATTTTATAGGGTGGAAATGTCCCTCGTCGCTGCCTTGGTCTGGAGTGAAATCGAAAGCCCACAAAGCGTAGCCTCCTGCATAATCCTCGTACGTAATACCGTGACTGGTATTGGTTCCTAACTGTCCGGTGGCTTCGTACAGGGACAAGTACGATCTCAAGTAATTCTTCTTGGTAAAGTCAGGTTCGAAAGGTCTGGTACACAAGGTCTTGCCATCGCGACTGACTTCGATTTTGGACACGCCAAAGTGTTGAAAGTAGAAAGGATTTTTTTCGGCAGCTCCGTTGAAGGCTGTATTCTCGACGATACCAACGATCAAACGTTTGGGTAACTGTCCTTGGAACAGCTGATCTTCGATCATGGATCGCTGTCCCTTGGGAATGGTGAAGGTTTTCACTTCCACGCGTCGTATGGGATACTTGGCAGTCGTTCTGCTCAACGTCTGACTGATGTCGTTTCCCACTTTAGGTAACACTTCCACACGGCGTACGTAGAGTCTGGCTTCTAGGATTTTGGTTTTGTAACCGTCACTATCAGCCATCAAATGGAAAGCGGCACTGCTACAATTCAGTCTCAGGCGGACATCCACCCCGTTCAGCAAATACTTTTCTTGCAACCACATGTCCAAATGCAAACGATCCATCAGTTCTAAACTTGTGTCGGCTTCCGTGATTCTCTTTCTTCGTTCTACAAATCCATCATTGTTGTCTTTCTTTTCATCAGTTTCCAATATTTCAAACTTGGTAGGTTCGTCAGCTTCCCATACCACACAGGCATTGAGATGAGTGTTCTTGGCATCTATTCCGTACGTCAAGAGATTTTCCAGGTAGGCACGATAAGGGTAAGTATCCATGCTGCTACTGACCAGTTTGTTATTCAAGTACAAGTCCACTCCACTGAACAAGGAATGCATGAAATTGTTGACGGGAGCTACTGCTTCATCGTCTATAGCACCTCCAGTCTTATCTAGAATTTTGACTTTCAGGTACAAGTAACTGCTATTCAGATCGATGTAATCTTCGGGCTGTCCTTTGATTTCAAACTCGATGGGAGCGGAATCGGTCAGTGAGGAGACGGGGTGAAATTCCACCCACTGGGATTCTTGCATCGTCATCATCGTGGGGGGGCATGGCAAACAGATCCAGTTCCGTCTTGGAACAAGCGCAAGATTCTCGGTGCATCATTTTTTTGTCTCTTTTCTCAATAATCGAAAACGTCTAAGTCTCGAACGGTTCTTCTTTTCTTGGCCTTTCTCGCTTGAAGTCTGGTGAAAGGGTGTTTTCTTCGTTGTCTCTTTCTGCCTTGTCCTTGCTGAATGCCTGACTCGGTAGCGTGCAGGGCATTTATAGGTGTTTCTCGTTGGCCTAAAATGTCTTTGCCCGTTTGCAGCAAGACATTTTTGCCTGCCCTCATGAAGGCTTCTTTAGGGTTTTGTTTGTTGATGATGACATTTTGGAGAAATTCTTTGCCTTGCGTCAGTGCCGCATCTTTCAAGGCGTGCAATCCGCGTGTCACCATCGGTTTCAACACCGGGGCCACCGAACGAAAGGCCGATTTTAACATATCTCCTAAGCCGTGTCCTCGCTGTCGAGCAACCCCTCGGTACACTGGATACATGACTTACTTATGAGTCGTGAGAGAACCGTTTTCGAAAATGGAGTTTCACCGTGACTTTTCCTTTGGTGAATGGAATATTTTGTCCCAGATCTCCTTTTATAGCAATGTTGACCGTGTCCAAATACGACTTCCTGACAGGCAAATAGTGAGGATGTACAAATTCGCGGTGGACGTGGTAAGTGTTTCCACCTTCCTCGTCAGCGTTCGTGGCAGAATCTACTTTGAAAGGAATGACACGCAGTAACGGTACGGAGTGTGTCCCACCACGTTGTACTCCACCACATCGGAATACACGAACATCAAATTCAGTCCTTGGTTCAGTTCTACCGGGGCACGAAATAACTTGCTAAAAGACTCGTTGTCGTAAACGATGGGTAATTCGTTTTTCTTGAGCATGGCCTTTCTCATGTCCATGTCTCCGCCCAACATGTCAAACAATTCAGGACAAAATAAAATGGACACGATTTTACTTCGTTCAAATTTCATCAAGAAGCGACGAGCTGTTTTGTGGTACTCCATGGTGACACTTTTGTTGACATGCTCCAAAGCTTTCAGAAACACGACATTAAACCTGGAGGCTATGGTGCTGACCAAATGTTGACCACTAAAATAATAGCCTGGGGGAATGAACAAGTGATAGGTGGTGTACTTTTGTGTACGGGTTTTCTTGTCATATTTGACATTGCTATCCATCCACTGTTGCATTTGCTCGTCATGAACTTCCACATCAAAAAAATTTTGATTGGGAAGGACATTGAGGACTTGGGTCGGGTGAATCATTTCTACTAAAGCCACTTCCCAATGGGCTTCGTGATCTAACTGGATGGCTTGAGGTAATTTGGCCGTGTAACAGCACAACGTGTTCTTGGGAAACACCTCCATGGAACTGTCACTGGGTAAAGTTAAGTAAAATTGGTTTTGGTGACTCATACTTCCAGAGTTCTGTGGCTGTCCGAGGGGATATTACTGGACGTCAGAGGCGTGTCTCCGTCTAAAATGGGGTTCTGATTGTGGTTGAAGTGGTGACTGGCACTGGCACTGGACACAAGGTTCCCGGGGTTCCCGTTCGAGGAGAATTTCAGGGAGGGATTAGGAAGCAGGTAACCGATGCAACTGCTCAATAAAATGGTCCACAATTGTTTGTCTCCTTGTTGCAAACTCAAATTGGCAATGGCTGCCCCGATGACACAATACACCACGAAGATTTGGCAGAAAAAGACGATTTGCGTTTTAGGCACACGTTCTCCACACCACACCCACAAGGGTTGTTTTTGTAAATCTTGCACAGAAGAACTAGGTGAAGGAGGAGTGGTCGACGTAGCTGCGTCTGCTGTGTGAAAGGGCATGATGGTCACTTCTTTTTATAGTCGATGACTTGCGAAGCGTCGATCCAAGAATCAAAACTGGGTGGATATCCTTTCCAACGTACTTTGACTTCTTTGACACGTCGTTTGCCCACTTTACGGGTTCTGCGTTCGAGAATGCTTTCGATGTCGTACACGTCGTCTTCTTTTTTGGTGACACGTTGTAACTCGGGCAAATAAAACGTTCCTTTGAGCACTTCTCCGTTCATGTCTTCCAATTTATAGACGGCAGGATGACGGCCATGCACTCGTCCAGTGACGCGAAACAATTCGGTCGTCCAGTTAGGTAAGTAACCTTTGTCGAAAGTGCGTTTGGTTTTGCCAATGCGCACCCAATCTCCTACGGCCAACATTCCACTTTTCTCGGGGACAGCCCTCGTCGGGGACGTACCAAACAGACGCTCAAACACCAACACTTCGTTGTCGGGAGTCACGTCTTGCGGGGCACGTCCGATGCTTCGATGGTAAGATTGGTTGTACGCTTGCACCAGGTGCGGTAAGATGTCGATGTACTTCAGAGTGTGGTGATGCGTAAAATATTTCCACATGCGTTCTTTCAAAGTGCGTTGAAAACGTTCCACGATGCTGGCTTTGGTTTCGGGATTCTCGGTGGTAAAAAAATGAATGTCACGTTTCTTTAATTCTTTTTGGAAAGCTTGGTTCAGAAATTCGATGCCTTTGTCCGTTTGCCATCGAAGAGGGTGACGACCGCTTTGTTTCAACACCCGTTGCAGGGCTCGCACTAACTCGCTGCTCGATTTGGAAGTCAAGGGCACGACCCAGGCAAATTTGGAAAAGACGTCGATGACACAAAACAAATATTTGTAGCCACGGTTGTAGCTGGCCAAATGAGAGACATCGGCTAAATCGGCTTGCCATTGATGATCGATGCCTTCCACTCGGGTGCGACTTCTGGCAAACTTGCGTCGAATGGGTTTGTGTAAAGTGTAGGTAGCTTGTTCTTGTAACCATCGTTGCACTTGAGGTAAACGGAGACTTTTCAGTCGCGTTTTGGCAGCACGATACAATTTTTGAACTCCTGCGTAACCTGCAGGATGGGAGGGATCGTAGTAAATGCTGGCTAAGACTTTTTCCATTTTTTTTTTTGTGTTGGTTGGTGTGTTAATAAGACACCCACTCTTGGAGGATGCTACTCTTTTTCTCTTGGGGTATTTTCTTGGATTGCAATGCTTTGCGTGTGCGGCCATCAATAGGTGTCGAAGAGGAGAAGGATGTCTGAGCGGGGGATATCGGTTCTTCTTTCACTTCTGTCTTCACTTTCTTTTTCTCTTGTGAGGAAGAAGGGGTGGCCATCATCTTTTTAATCCATCCAATTCTGGAGGTAGGTGGTGTTGTTAACTTGCGTACTTTTTCTGGTGGAGTTTGAAACCCTTCCTCTTCTTCTCCTTTTTCTGTCTTGGTCACGGGTACTGGTGGTACTGGTACTGGTGATGGTGCTGGACTTTTCATCAAGGTCTTAAAATCTTTCAGAGTGGGTAGAGCTGTTTCGTCTAAAGCTTTCTGGTGAAAGAGTTGCAGTCGTTGCAAGAGTTGACCGTACTTTTGCGATTTTTCTGTTTTTCGGACAAATCTTGGCGATCCATCAAGGACTGCAATTCGTGTTGTAACTGGGACATCTCGCTCAAATGGGGATTGGGAGGTAAATGCGGGGTGTGTTGTTCTTGCCACCGATGGTATTCCATCCATCGTTTGTAAGGTACTAAAGCTAGTTTTCGTCCTTCCATGGGGTTGTCAGGGGTCGATTCTGAGATCTTGGAACTTCCGAGGCATTTTTATCTTGCTCCCACCAGTCCTCCCAACATGGTTCCCAAGACTCCTTTCAGTATGGGGCCTAATAAGAGAGGTAAAATACCTCCACGTTGCACTAACATCTTCTTTTTTTGACGAATGGGAATTTTCTTTTGAACCATTTGGCGAAGAACGTGACGATGTTTGCCTAAGCATTGTTTCTGGTGTTTGGACAAAGGGATCGTGCCTTTCAAAACGTTCAAACAACATTCGCACACGGTATCGATGACCTCTTTGGAGGCTGTTTGAATGAGTTTTTTTCGTAGGGGTGGAGAAGCTTTGGACAGGACAGATAACATGTCCCCATGTTTGGCTAAACGTGGTGGCAGTCCTTTCCTTTTCTTTCCTTGGGGTTTTCTGGAGGGTGACATCTTTGAGTCTTCAGGAGCACCAAAAAACACTGATACCCGACTTGGTCACAGGCCCTTTTTATACTGGAACGCGTCGCCACTGATTGTCTTTACGTCGTATTAGTTTGAGGACAGGCATGACACGTCGTGCAGGGGTACGTAACGGACTAAATCGAGCCAGTTCTTGCTTGGACAAATCCAGCAATCTTTGTAACATGCCCGATCTTTCTTGAACTTTGATTTTGGGAGAAGGTACTTTGTGAGCAGCAGCCACTGCCACTAAATTGGAAGGTCCTGCCACTGGGGAAGTTCTTTTGGGGGTCATCAACGGAGAAGTTCTTGGTGTGATCAACGTCTCCATGTACTCTTCAGTTCTGGGTGTCATTAACGGAGAAGTGGACAAACGTGAAGCTGCCGGAGACGCAGTCACCGCCGTGGCAGGTCGTGGTTTGCGAGTGTAAGGTTGCGTCCTGGCCGAAGTGCCTCTCTTGCGACTAGTTTTCTGTGGACTTTTCTTTTTCTGGGGGCTTCTTTTCTTTTTCCGGGGTGGTGGTGGTGTCTGGTCAGAGGAGGGTCCTGCCACTGGAGAAGTTCTCCTTGGGGACCTGGTCTTTTTCTTCTTGGGGCTTCGTTGGACTTTTGTCTTGGGGATAACTTTGGGGGCATTAGGATCCCATCTTAAGAGTGAGCGAATGATGACCCCTCCTAGAGTACCGCTCCCTCCAGGTTTCAAAATGATTTGTTTTTTGGTTTGAGTGTCGATGCGGGGATCGGCCAGTTGGACCAAAGCGACTTTGTTTCGATCGAAAAAGCGTTTGGTTTGATGAGGAATCTGAATGATTCCTTGGAGTAATTGACGTGCCGTCACCGTGAACCATCGTAAGACTTCTTTGAGACTAGCTTCTAAGACACGAGCTCGTGTTTGTGGATCTTTTTCTCGACTGATGCCATACAAGGCACGAATCAATTTGACGGGAAGATGCGACTGAAGGGACGTCATGTTCGCACTGAGAGTGAGACAGACGAAAAAGGGTCTGAGGTTTTTATAGATTTTTTATGGGGAGTGAAATGAAGTCGAGGACGGAGACGTGTACAGGACAGGCCCTCCGTCTTGGCACCAGTGGTGAAACAAGTGGGTACGAAATCGCAAATCCTCGGGAGTCGTAGGTTTCAAATCGACGAGTAAATAGGCGTGTGGAGTTTGAGTGGCATCGTCGTACGCCTGAGTCAACCAAGGCGTTCCTAACTGTTTGGCTAAGACTTGCACTTGCGATTTATCTCGAGGGCTTTTAAACAAGACCACATAATGCACATTGAGACTGATGGTGCGATGGGCTTTACTTTGTTGAAACAAATTTTGGGTGATGTAAACGACACTGGCATTACGGTGACGCCCTTTGCGCGTGAACCACAGTTTAATTTCTTCTTCGTCTTCTCCTAACATGTCGTCGGAAATGACCAAATGGGTTAGACGGGAGTCAGAGACGATGCCATCGTCTTCTTTAGGAATGCCTTCCACAAACACGATGGAATCGCCTTGACTTTCTCGCAAGAGGCTGTACGCCGATTGCCACTCTTTGTAACACCACACGATTCGTTGAGGGGGTCGATCGATCAAATGATGTTTATGTTCGATCAAACGTTTGACGAATTCGGTTTTGCCTGAACCGCTAGGTCCAGCAATGAGCATGTTAAAGGGATGGCGAAGATACAAAGCCTCCCAACTGGCACGATCTAAGTGTTCGTCGATGACTTTGACAGTAGAGGAAGAGGGAGCAGAGACAGCAGAGGTAGCCATGGTGTGAGAAATGTCACTTGTGACACGAAAAACAAACAAGACAAGAGTTTATATACTTTTTCAGAACACGTTTATTGAATGTTTTTTTCAAACATGAATACGAAAGACAAAAAATACATAAAAGCCAAAGGCTTAAGTACAAGAATAAAAGGCACATGATAACCATGAACGTGGAATAAACACAAGTGTCTGTACAACATGTTTTGGGTAAAGTTCTAACCAGTTCTATAGTAGGGGTAAGGTCACACAAGTGTCCTCCCGAAAGGGTCTTTCAGGCCTGTCCACGACAGTCCTGTCCTGGGTGACGGGTTCTTCTGGCACCGTCACTAACACAGGTTGAAAAGTAACTTTTTTCCTTGAATAACTCTCGTGCATACTAGGCCACCTCTTGTGTCCAAGCCTCAAAACCCTGGTCTCGGTGATGTCCAACATTTGACTCCTAACCAATCTGGTTTCTTCTTCGTCAACGACATGGTAAGTTACTTCAATGAACAATGAACTATCGATCTTGCCTAGGGTTCCTTTTCATATACAGACCAATACCGACGTGTCCATACGGCAACGTAAAGTGATTGGGAAGTCTCACTCGCTTCTGGTACACGATGTGATAGACTTTTTCCAAGGGTCGACTGACGATGTGGTGAGTGGTAGGTGGTCACTTTAAAGTTTTCATCCTCTCCCGATTGTAAGGCTTCTTTCAATACCCCAAAGTTGACCACTCGACTGGTACGATGATTCAGAGTCAGTCCTTTCACTTTGCACGTCGTGTGCACTTCTCCTTGTTTGTCCCGGTATTCGTAGCCGTAATTTTTGGGACCACCACTGACGAAACTTAGAATCTTGTCGTCGGGATGCTCGTCTGTCCAGGCTCCTAAACGGTCTCCTTCGATGTCAGGGTGCTGTTGACTCGGGTGATGGATGTAAATGCAACTGTCCGTGTCAAAGTACAGGACGCGTTCTTCTAACAGTTCTAAAGCTTCGTACAATTTTAAGCGAGCATGAGCTGTCACGTAAGCCGCAATGATGACATTTCCAAAAGGGTCGTCTTGTACAAAGTCCAGATCTTCTTCGTAATTGACCAAGATCAAATCCTCTCGAACGACGTCCACGTGTTTCATGTATTTGGTTTTGTCGTGAATCATCTGGAAGTAGCGGGAAGGTTCTGTCAAATATTTCGTCTTGGGTAAACACGGTCGTTGTGCCATTTTACCCCACAAGCAATTTAACATCACTTTGGCAAACGATCGCCTGCCTTCGTTTTTTTCGATGTGGTCTAAAGAGATGCCTTCTTGTTCGTAGTATTTCTCTTTGAATTGTATTTGGTCTTCGGGAGTGTGACACCAGGAAGGATAGCCGCTGGTTTCTTGTTTCAGTTTCAAAAAAGCATCCACGTAGTCGGCGAAAATGCCTTTCTGAGTAGGGTCACCCTTGTGGTACTGTTGTGTCTTGGGAAAGTGGCAAATGTCGTACACTTCTAACAGTTGGTATCCCATGTCCAGAGCTTTGAACAATTCCACGCTGACCCAGGTTCCCGTCAAGGCCCGTTCTTCCTGGCTGTGATGGCAAGGTTGGTCCTGGTTGCACGTTTCGGCACAAGTACGGCACAAGGGAAACATCAGTTTGCCTTGACAATGGTGAGGTAACACGGGATGGTATAGGTTCGTGGGAGGCAAAACTTTACACTTGATCAAGCCTTCGTATTGTCGAATGTTTTTCAGGTCGATGTGTTCCGTCAGCAATTGCGGGTGCCCTACAGGAAAGCGACAATATTTGCACACGTAGGGATACAGCGAACACACGTCCAAGTATTTGATTTCTTCTCCTTTCTCTTCGTCGGCTTGGTACAGCAAACAGGTGGCATTGGTCCTTCCTCCGTACAAACTATCCCTCGGGTTCAGCGGGTCCATGAACTGGTAACTTTCCACGAGGCGTTTAAACTCGGGATCGGTTTTCATACGGTGATCGTATTCGTGTTCCCACATTTCCACCACTTGGTATCCTTGCTGTTCTGGCTTTAGGCGTCGCTGACAAGTGTCCTGGTACAGGTCTTCCATGGTCCGTTGTAAAAACTGATTTTTAGTGTCACGGTCAGGGTAGCAGACGGGATATCCGTGAAATAAGCAACCGTTAAACTCGTACACGATCTTGGGGTTTTCTAAGTCCCAGACATCGACCGAATACGTTCCGATGGTCTTTTCACCTCCTCCGTTGCGGGCATGCTGAATCCATTTGTCTTCCTTGTCGCACAAGTAATGTAACCAACGTAGGGCTTTGACCGAGTATTGACGCTTGACATAGTGGGTCGTTTGAGGACTGATGACAGCCACGGTGTTTTCAGGCATGAATCGTTGGCGGTACACTAAGGAACACGCTTTGGCAATGGTGCAAGCTTCTTTCAAAGGATCGACCCCTCCGTGTTCCATGAACAGTTCTCGAAATTTTCCACAGCAACGCCGTAAAATGTCCACGTCGGAACGACAATACTTTAACATTTCTTCCTGAAAGTCGAAAGGGTCCGAGGCGTGAGCTTGGTACCAAGCGTAGAAAGCTTCTCGTTGTTCGGTACGCATGTTGTCGGGGTCGTAATAGTGAGCCTCAGGCAAATGGGGTAGAACAGCATGTTGATTGGCTTCCGTATTGAAAAAGTGTGGAAAGTACCCTTTAGCCATTTCTGTCATTCCAAACGTTTTAGGCATTCGGCTCAAAGGCATGGCCAAGTAACTCATCGAATCTTTAAACTGTACTTGTCCCACTTGCATGAAAATGATTTTGGCTCCGTTCAAAATCACTTTAGGACGTTCGGTGCCATGTTCCGTATAGTACCTCAAAAGAAACTGTCCATCGTATCCGGAGAAATTGTGAGCCATCACTGTGGCATGACGATGACAATCTCCGTAACGTTCGATGTCCTCTTGGCTCCACGTCTTGTCGATGGGGTCTAAGACCCATTGGGCAAAATCGGCTAACGTGTTTGGTCCCCGAAAGATTTTTTCACGCCCTCCGGGAATCTTGCTGCAGTGAGGGCAATGACTGAAGATAGGTTCTTGAATGCACTTCTCGCACGCTCGATGAGCCACGCAGAAATTAGGAATGTGAATGCCGGTCTCTTGCATGCATTCGAAATCGAAAAAGATGAAATTGCCTTTCTTCTTGTGACCGTCCTCTTTCTCTGGTGGGGGTTGGTATTTTTGCACGTAGCATTCGTGTTCCAAGTCCACGATGTGGTGAGAAATGTGACATTTTTTCTTTCCTCGACATACGTGTGCCTTGGCATTATTGGTAAGTATGCCTTGTCCACAGGTAGGGCACAATCTCAAGAGTTGACAAGCACATTTCTGCTGTGAACCTTGCGTCTTCAGATGTTGCTGGTGACAGGCAGGGCTGACAAACGTACGCAGACAAGTTGAACAAGGCACTGGTTCTTCGCTCAGACAGGGTGGAGAGGCCAAACATCCTGGGCATTTCAATCCACAATGCTTGTGTTGCTCTCGATTGTTATAACCATAATCACATTTCTCACAATAATAACCGTATCCCAGGAATCCAGTGATACTGGTAATGGTATCGAAATGGTCATCGTGATGATAGACATGAATGTATTTTCCGTCCTTAAAATCTTGGCCTCGAAACAACAGAGGCCCTCGCATTTCTTGAGGGTGCACTTTCAAGGTGTAGCGTGGAGCTAGGGCATCTTGCAATTTTTGCATCTCAGGAATGCCACAGGGTGTGTCTTTGGACAGTCCGGCTTGTTGTGACAGGAGTTCTGCTTCGTTTCGTTGTTTGGCTCGATAGGAACGTTGAATAGTGTTCCAGGTTCTTTTCCATTCTACCGTGTCGTTCTTGTTGGCATAGGATCGTCCCACCACGATGGCTCGAGCTAAACACATCTGGTCTTGAGGGTTGTTAATTCGGACGAGACTTGTTTTGGTGTTGCGAAGGTCGTCCACCAATAACATCTTTTTGCGTCCTGTCCCTTGAGGAAGAGAAACGTGAGCCATTTTCAGTGTGGCTTTACCATCGGTGATGTCAAACTGGTCATTAGATTGTTGTACGTGTTGAATCTTGTCCATAACTTTGGAAGGGGTCAGTTCTGCGGGTCTGCTAAACTCGATCCAAACAGGGGATTTCAAACCGTCGTGATCTATGGATAGTGTCAAGCGATCGTCTTCTTTGGGTTGACATTGTCGCTTGAGTGCAGTGAGCAAAGAATCCCACATCTCGGTGATAAACCCTTCTGCTTTCTCTAAGGGTACGTCGGCCTTGAAATCTTTAAACTTCACCGTGTAGGTGTAAGCCGTGGTTCTAAATTTTCTAGAGGAGCGCTTTTCCGTCTCTCGAATGGAATAGTATTTTTCAGGGTTGACTAAGGGTGACGAACTTGGTTTAGAGGGTTCGGATTCTGGTTCACTCATGTCCTCTTCAAAATCACTGGCATGAATTTGTGCCAAGATTTCATCCCTGGTACGAGGCGATAGATCACGTTTCTGCCTCTTACTTTCTTCTTCTTCTTCTTTCTTCTCGAATGAATAGGATCGTTTCATTTTGAGTGCAAAACGTCAAATGACTCAAGTTCAAACACCATAGACTAATTTATAGTCATGGCAAACCAGCGTATATAAAAAGGGTGTGTCTTGTCCTTTCACTATTCATTTCACTCTCAAACCGAGGAGAACGATGGAAGAGACTACCCAGATGGAACGTTTCGTCAGAGCTTTGCGAGGGGTCATTAGAAAATTCTCTTCAGACCAGCCGACGGACTACTCTCCTTCCTTTCGAGATAAGAGTCAGGATACTTGCTATATCTGTCAGAAGAAAGGGCATTGGTCTTCAGAGTGTCCAGACCGTCAAAAAAGAAAAAAAAACAGGGGCTAAAAAAGACAAAAGTCAAGATACCTGTTATTATTGTAAAGAAAAAGGACATTGGTCTCCAGATTGCCCAAAAAAGGAACAAGAGGAGTCAGAAGAAAAGAAGGATTCTTCAGAAGAAGAGAGGGATTCTTCGGAAGAAGAGAGGGATTCTTCGAAAGAAGAGAGGGATTCTTCAGAGGAAGAAGAGGAAGAAAGAAGACAATTTTATTTGAAAGAAGCAAAGAAACAGGAGAAGAAAAGAAGAAGGGAAGAAAATGAGGAAAAAACGGTGAAGAAATTCAAAAAACTGAGAGACTAAACAAGGAGAAAGAAGAAGTCAATGAACTTTTAATTAAAGTGTTCTGTGGTGAATTGTGAATTGGATTGTAAAAAAATGGATAAAAGAATACATGAATGATATAAGGTAAGTGTCTTTGAGTTTTGATTTTAAAATAAGAAGATACACTCACGCACTCATACACAGACACGTACTATAAGGGTAAAATGGGTGGGGTTTATTTTTGAGTTATTGGCAAATTGAAATTGTATTTCTTTTCGAGAAATGTGGGTGGCCCTCAAAAGGGCCTTTTTATTTTGGTGTAGGGGTGAGTTTAACCAATCAACTTTAACTGCCTTAAGCCTTTGCTACGGCCAAGGCCTACTTCTGATGATTGGGTTGAAATCACTAAGGGTGGTACGACAGGCTTAGTCACAGGGTTGGCGTGTTTAGCTCGGGAAGGTCGTATTCTCTTCGGTCGTGATAAAGAAGTCTGATACATTTGTTTCAGACTTCTTAACTCCGCTAAAATGTCCAACAGTACCGTAGCCGTTTGATTTTCACCCTCTTGTTTCTTTGCTGCTACTTCTTCTTGCTGTTGTTGCTGTTGTTTTTTTCTTACCTCTTCTTGTTGCTGTTGCTGTTGCTGTAGGAGAAAAGCTTGTTCCGCTTCCTTTTGTCGTTGCATAAATTTCTCCAATTCTTCTTTCTGTCTCTGTCTAAAATTCTCAACTTGCGGTAATGAAGAAGGTAACGAAGGTTCCGGAACAAATTCTTGCGAGGTAAGAAAATCCACAAAATCCCAATGTACCTCTTCTGAAAGTAAGTCCGGGTTCCCTTTGGTCAGTCTCCCCTGCTGGTGCACTCCAATGGATCGTTTTCGGAGTTTCCGTCATGTTGAATCACAATCATGCGGTACCCTTTATGTTAATGAATACATTAACATAAACACAAAGGCCCTTTTCAGGGCCAGCCATATTTCTCGAAAAGAGATAGCCTTTCAATTGCCTAAATTTAAATTTAAATTTAAAAAAATTTAAAAAAAAAAAAAAAAATCCCATGTTCAATTCCCCTTGTCCCTAAACAAACCCAAACTCTATTCCCCCATGTTAAATTCCCCTTGTACGTAGAGTGACCCACGATTTTTCGCCATGTTAAATTCCCCTTGTACGTAGAGTGTCCCACGATTTTTCGCCATGTTAAATTTCCATTGTACGTAGAGTGTCCCAGGGGTCCCTGTAATGCTAATTCCCATTGTACGTAGGGTATCCCACTTAACTACTACTATCCAACATCCGACGTTTCAAGTATTATATAACAACCCATTTTCTGAGTACTAACACATGTAATTATTAGTACTATCCAACACCAGAATCTAGGGTACTATCCAACACCTAAATATGATTAACAAACAACACATATTCTTTTATTACTATCCAACATCTATTTTTGATAAATCATCAACATACTATCACATATAAACAAACGTAGTAGTGTTTACATACACATTATACCCAAAGACATAAAATGGGCAACAGTTTTAAGTATTTTATTTGGTTGCGAACAGCCAAGGGCATACTTAAACATAGACATGCATATATATTTTTGGCAATGATTGTATATTATCTCTGCCTCTAAATAGGTGGCCATGAGAAGGTCCGTTTGGCTTTCGATAGACTTGCATTTAATGGCTGCATCTTCCAGGTCTGACTGTTTAAAATACTCTATTTTTACCCCGCCCCAGGAGGTGTTTAGCTATATTAAACAAAGACATTGCCTCACTTTGCTCCCCAGACTTGCACTACTCCACTCATTTGTTCTTCATTAACGAGTCCAATATAGAGACAAGACTATTAACGAGTCCAATATAGAGACAATACTATCTAACTCAGCGGACTTTTGTGCTTTAGGTACAGAAGTGATAGAAAACACCCATGTAGCAAAATTATTAAAGCTCGGCAGAGAGAATGTGATTGAGCATGTCGTAAAGATTTTTGCATGTAAAGGAAAAACAAATATTTATAAAAAAAATAAACGGATTTTTCAAGCAAGACTAGAGTTCGAAGGATCTAGTATTATGACATCAAACAATCATTACGTTTCAGTGCTACAGAAAATATATAACCATAATGTTCACAAAAACTCTTTTCTATTTTTATTTTTTCTAGAGAAAGCACATCCAAAACAAATCAGCATATGATCTAATGGAACTCCAACAATCCGTGAATGAAGAAAATATACACAGATTTAGTCACATATTATCGATTATGATCCTTGTAATCTCGCGTCATTGAATTGAGAGAATACAGTATTTCTTCTCATAAAGCAGATGAAATCATCTTACAGAAAAGGCAATCCTCAATACTCAAAATATTCCAGACTGTAGTCATCGGGAAAGTAGACGGCTACCTAATGGATTTCTGAGCTAGGACTGTCGTCTGTTTTGATGAAATTAGCTCAAATATCATTAGGTTTTCTAGAACGAAATTCATCTTTAATATACAACACTGGATTCAAAGAAGATTTGTACGAACTCACAACCGGAAGGTAGTGCAATTTCCATTTATTCCTTCTTCACAGATAATGCTAAGCAATACATTCACAATTCACATTTTCCTTGAAACAAATCTGTCAAGTAAGTCGATGAAAAGGAAGCATTGGTACTCCGTTCCAAGAGAACTTTGATGCGTTTCGTCTCCAAAGAAGTTCAAGGAAGCAGGGAATGGTCACGTATTTCTTAATCCCAGTCATTTTAAATCTTCTATTCTGAAATGATTGTCTATACTTCTTTCAGATACCCTTCCAACTTCTTGACTCATCGTTAAACATTTTTCTTGTTGCACTTGGCTTGGATGTTCTTTTGGACAACTATAGCAATACCCACTGCTCAGAAGTATCATTCTTTCAGCTCAGTGGCGAGCAAAGCATGATACTAAATGTTGTTCTTTTTCAGACCATTACGGCACCAAGACTGTCTTTTTTTCTTGCTTTCTGTTCTATGTGACCGCTATTCAGGAGTGAAACTCCCATTCTCACTCACCTATCTCCATAACTTTGTTTTCCATGTTTTGAATAGTCTAAGATCATTTCACTCAAACAGTTGTTTTTTATAGTATTATCGAATTTCGGATACAAGACGTTCACCATAGCTAATGCAAACTAAAGTTCCACACAGAGATAGCCTAATACTAATTTAGGGTGGTCATGTTTTCGTAGATGTGTTTTTCTAGAGTGAAATAAAGTTTTTATAAAGCATTTTGTTCTGCATAATTGTTACACAAAATGAGTGATAACTCCGTTGAGGGCTGCACTGCTGATGATGCCAATGTGCTAACGTTTTGGCTGTTGACATAGGAAGACATAATCTTCGAGTTTGGATTGGTGTCTAGAGGTAATGGTGGTAGCTTCAGCTTCCGCTCGTCGTAGAGGTTAACTAGACCTCGTTCTGCTCAGAGTCTGACTGATGTCATTTCCTCCTTAAGTTAGACTTCCATCGTACTCTATGTACTCTATGTACGATGGAAGTCTAACTTGAGGAGGAAATGACATCAGTCAGACTCTGAGCAGAACGAGGTCTAGTTAACCTCTACGACGAGCGGAAGCTTGTATATTATGCTTGCTTTGTACTCGTTAGCATTCGCCATCAAATGGAACACGGTTCTAATTCGATTCATTCTCAGATATTCAACAAGTACTTCTTTTGCAATCACATATTTTAGTGTAAACAATCCATCATTAGTAAACTACGCCCTTGTTTGATTTCTTCTTGAGGTTGATAAATATAGTATGAAGCATTATCACCCGCAGTCTAAGGTTTTTACACCTCTGAAGCATCGATATATGTGCTCTTGACGTATCTTCCATATCCCTGTCGTTGCGTCTTTTTGACCCAGGGTTTCATTTTTTGTGTGTCGGAGTAGGGTAAGTGTAAGAATTATGCTGCCACACTATGTGTTTGAGAAGCTGGATTTTGAAATGCAACAATTGTTTCTTTACTTCTTCCATCTCTATCGTTGCGTCTATCATCCTATTCGATAATTTTGATTTTATTCACTTTTAGTAGCATTCTTGAAATCGTTCAAAGTTTAGTTATTTTGTCTGGTGAAACAGTTAAAATCGCTATAATCATTTTCTGTACCTTCGCATTGATTTTTGTTTCTGGCTAATTTGTTCGATCGACTAATGACTGTACTTTTATTTGCAACTGTGACATCTCTGTAAAATGAGAATTAGGAGGTAAATGTTGCATCCGTTGATCTCAACTACGATGGAATTCAATCCATCGTTTATAAGGAACTAAAGTTAAATTTCGTCCTTCCAGAACATCATAGAAATAAGTGTGACGTCCTTCCAGAAAAGTGTTTTTATTTTCTTTATCTCATTATCACTCAGATTCAAAGAGGTCCAGTGATTGATCGTAGCAATGGAGCAAACACGTGTAACAACGTCCAATTACAGTGGTTTGAAATCATCCTCTTTGAACGAGTATTGTTTTCTTTTGAGTGACTGGCATTTCTTTTTCACCATTTGTCGAAGAACGTGACGATGTTGCCTTAAACGCAATTTCTTTTACTGTTACTATCAAACCATTCAAACTACGTTCACACACGGTATCGATGATATCTTTAGGTGCGTTTTGAATTATTTGTTTACGCATTGGAGCATTGGATTTAGCGAGTATCGTCAAAACATCTCACTGTATAGCTAAACGAATACAAAGACCCTTTTCTCTCTTTTGGAAGAATTGTTTGAACATTGTCAGTGACGATGGTGTGAACTTTGTGAAATGTTTATTGAGGAGGAAAACATGCGAATCTTGTCCAACACATATTTTATATACGAATTCGTCTCGACCGATGTTTTTTTAACGTTGCACCAATTTTACTTCAAGTAACACTGATGTTTCCAACGTACTAAATCTTGCTAGTTCTTGGGTGTATGACTCTAGCAAACTTTGTAACACACCTGTTCTGTTTTGTTCTTTGTCGTAGGAGATGCCATTATTTGACGTCTGCCTCAGCAGCTAAGGTAGTTGAAGACGAAATCGCTGGAGTAGTATAAGTCCCCTTAGAAACTGGTTTCCATTTCTGCATTAATTTGGGAGGAACAGGTCTTACAGCAATTTTAGATGTCATCATACTTAACGGAAGAGGGGTAGAAGAGACAAGGGACACATTAAACAGATCGAGGTTTTTTTTAGTATGCGCGAGATCTATCGGCCATAGGTCACTTCGATGAAGAAGTAGTTTTCTCTAGGTATTTCTTATTCTTTTTAGAATGTGAACTTGCTGTCTCGTTTATCTTTTGTCTGCTGTCTGTTAATTCTGTTTAAAAGAGTGAAGTGAAAGAATAATGACACCTCCCAAAGATCAACTTCCACCTGGTTTCAAGATGATTCTTTTTTGGCTTGAGTGTCGATTCTTCTATCAGCTAGTTGTGACAGTGCTATTTTATGATTTACAAGAAACGTTTTGTTTATATGTATGTGTGTGTGTGTGTGTGTGTGTGTGTGTGTCTTAGGTCTTTGTTTGTAGCCTGAGGTACAACAAGAATGAGGAGACAGATAAATCAGTCAAGAACGACACTGCAAGGTGAACGTTGTTAGAATTCAGCATCAGGGAAGAAATAATAACATGCTACGTGATTGTTGCTGCGGGTCACTTTTAGTGACTTTAGTATAGATTATATATAGAAATAAAACGTAATTCAAGTCAAAAGGTATACAAAATGCATATCAAATTTACTGCTATAATGACATAGTTTCTCTATGCACACTTCATTCATTATTTAACCTTACTTTACTTAGATAATGAAGCACAAGTGTTTGAAATTTTGGGCTACGACCGCCACTACAGAGAGAGAGAGAGAGAGAGAGCCCGATACATATAACGCTCTCTGTGTAGCCCAAAATAAAGAGAAAGAAAAAAAGGGGGGGGGGTGTAAGCAGTAAACGGGGCCAGCCTAGGGACAATGGGAATTACCATTAAAAACACCCCTGGGCCACTCTAGGGACAATGGAAATTTAACATGGGGAAAATTGCTGGGCCACTCTAGGGACAATGGGAATTGAACATGGGGAATAGAGTTTGGGCTTGTCTAGGGACAAGGGGAATTGAACATGGGGAATAGAGTTTGGGCTTGTCTAGGGACAAGGGGAATTGAACATGGGAATAGAGTTTGGGCTTGTCTAGGGACAAGGGGAATTGAACATGGGGAATAGAGTTTGGGTCTGTCTAGGGACAAGGGGAATTGAACAGGGGAATAGATCGTGGGACTGTCTAGGGACAAGGGGAAATTGAACATGGGAATAAATCGTGGGACTGTCTAGCGTCAAGGGGAATTTAACATATAGAAATTGATCATGGTGGGTCTGTATAGCGTCAAGGGGAATTGAACATGGTGGGATTGTCTAGGGACAATGATGGTAGAGGGTCAAACACAACAGAGACAGAGACATACATACACTAGCACAAGCGTGAGATTTATATATAAAGCATTACCAAGACCTGAAATCTTGCTGGGGTGTTCAAAAATTTGCATAATTGTAATGATGCTATAAATAGCTATAATCAAGGAAATGCTCAACGACAAAATGGATGTGACTAAAAGTAACGCTAAAATGACGAAATTGTCCCAGAATTTAAAGGAAAATAAACATATCCCCGAAAATTAAGTTACAATGGTTTAGACTAAAATGGATAAAATTAGTAACTACTTACAATATCAACTTGTGTGACGATCGTGGATAAACACCCATGTATCTATTGATAGCTATAATCAGCTAAAATTCCTATGAAATCCCACTATCTATTTATACTACAACTTGTGGGTTATTCCTTTGGAAAATCCCACTATCTTTTAATAGCCTCAGCTTGAGTGACGTTCCTGTTTATGAACTCTAGTACATATGTATAGCTACAACCTATGGAAATCCCCAAGTCCATATTTATAGTCTCGAAATTTCCAGCGTCAGTGACGTCACTGTACTGAACACTAGGGGATAAATGTCAACAGTGTTGCAAGTGGCTGACCTGAATACACGCTACTGCAGGTAGGTAGGTAGAGTTTATCTGATAGGGATAAAGTGAGTTTTTATAGGGACAAACAGAGACTAATACACACACACACACACACACAACGTACGCGCGCAGACATACGCACACACACACACACACACACAGAGGGAAGAGGAAAAAACAAACCCCAAATATAATATCAATACAGAAGGGAGATAACACAAACCCCAAATAAACTATCAACACAAAACGTACGCGAACGCATACAAACCCCAAATATACTATTCACACAACGTCGCTAACGCATACAAACCCCAAATATGCTATCCACACTCGGGAGGAAGAAGAAAGAAACAACCAAATATACGATCTACACAACGTACGCGAACACACACACACATACGCTCACACAGAGGGAAGAGGAAAAAACAAACCCCAAATATACTATCAACACAGAAGGGAGATAATACAAACCCCAAATAAACTATCCACACAAACGTACGCGAACGCATACAAACCCCAAATATGCTATCCACACTCGGGAGGAAGAAGAAAAAATAACCAAATATACGATCTACACAACGTACGCGAACACACACACACACACACACACACACACACATACACACACACAGAGGGAAGAGGAAAAAACAAACCCCAAATATACTATCAATACAGAAGGGAGATAATACAAACCCCAAATAAACTATCCACACAAACGTACGCGAACGCATACAAACCCCAAATATACTATTCACACAACGTCGCTAACGCATACAAACCCCAAATATGCTATCCACACTCGGGAGGAAGAAGAAAAAAACAACCAAATATACGATCTACACAACGTCCGCGAACACACACACACACATACACACACACACACGCACAAACAGAGGGAAGAGGAAAAAACAAACCCCAAATATACTATCAACACAGAAGGGAGATAATACAAAACCCAAATAAACTATCCACGCAAACGTACGCGAACGCATACAAACCCCAAATATACTATCAACACAGAAGGGAGATAATACAAACCCCAAATAAACTATCCACACAAACGTACGCGAACGCATACAAACCCCAAATATACTATTCACACGTCGCTAACGCATACAAACCCCAAATATGCTATCCACACTCGGGAGGAAGAAGAAAAAAACAACCAAATATACGATCTACACAACGTACGCGAACACACACACACACACACACACACACACACACACACACACACACACACACACACACACACACACACGCACACACAGAGGGAAGAGGAAAAAACAAACCCCAAATATACTATCAACACAGAAGGGAGATAATACAAACCCCAAATAAACTATCCACGCAAACGTACGCGAACGCATACAGACCCCAAATATACTATCAACACAGAAGGGAGATAATACAAACCCCAAATAAACTATCCACACAAACGTACGCGAACGCATACAAACCCCAAATATGCTATCCACACTCGGGAGGAAGAAGAGAAAAAACAACCAAATATACGATCTACACAACGTACGCGAACACACACACACACACACACACACACACACACACACATATATACACACAGAGGGAAGAGGAAAAAACAAACCCCAAATATACTATCAACACAGAAGGGAGATAATACAAACCCCAAATAAACTATCAACACAAACGTACGCGAACGCATACAAACCCCAAATATACTATTCACACAACGTCGCTAACGCATACAAACCCCAAATATGCTATCCACACTCGGGAGGAAGAAGAAAAAAACAACCAAATATACGATCTACACAACGTACGCGAACAAACACACACACACACATACACACACACAGAGGGAAGAGTCAAAAACAAACCCCAAATATACTATCAACACAGAAGGGAGATAATACAAACCCCAAATAAACTATCCACACAAACGTACGCGAACGCATACAAACCCCAAATATACTATCAACACAGAGTGAAGAAGAAAAAGTTTTTTTGAAAGCACCTAAGCCCTCACCTGCAATGACCAACTCTGCCAAACACCTACACCCCACCCCCACTCCCAACACTACAAAACCCATTTAACCCGTTATTTTATGGCATCAGTGTGTGATTTAGGAAACATCAAGACACAAAATGATGGATGAATAGACTGACTATTGTTTACCGACTTGCATGCCTAAAGAGCGTGCGTGAAGGAAAACATCCTTCCATTTCAATTCTAACTAAAACATGATCCAGAGGGATAGAGAGAGGTGAAAGAGCACAATTTCATAAAGTGTGAGTAAAAACAAAACACGCCATCCTTATTATACAATGTCAAGACCAAGAGACACTTACGTTTTCTTTCTGGTCTATTCTCTTTTAGAAGGTAGTATGAAATTTCACATCAGGGCCAACGCATCGGCTCACATTGTCAATTTTTCCATTTCCATGTCTTTACTGGCACAAGTTCTTCATCATCTTCAATTTCTTCTTCTTCTGAATCCCTCTTCTCTGTTTCGTCTTGTTTTTGTTTCTTCTCTTTTCTCGTAGGGCACTCTGAATTCCAGTGTCCTTTCTCCTGACAACGATATTAGGTATCTTGACTTCTGTCTCTCTTTCTTAGACGAAGCAGGTATTCTGGAGACAAATACCCATTTACCTTTGCAGATATAGCAAACTTCATTAGCACTTACACACTTTCGTATGACTCTCATCAAATCAACGATCAAAAGAGTAAGTTTTGTTGCCACTTTCGCATGTGAATTATGCTTTCGTATGACTTTTAGCAAATATTTGACCAGCAGGTCGATCTGTGCTGACTCTTCCATCTTCTTGATCGTTTGAGAGCGGAATGAATACTCTGACGCTAAGACACTCTCCTTATATACAGGGACCTGCTGCGTATGAAACCTAGTCAAATGTAATTTTGCAATAAGATGAAACGATTTCATTGAGGAAGTAAAAAGCAATGATGTACCGTATCGCCTCACACAAAACCTGAAGTGTTAGTTCAAATCCGTGTCAAGTGGCAATGTCGCTATGGCGATCGCTTCAAGTTCCCAAAAAAAATTTCAGGGCTACCCCATACTCTCGAAAAGAAATAACATTCCATTGCCTATGATATGTTAGTCAGTTAGAAGAAAAAATACAGAAGTGAGTCTATCAGCACATGATTTCTTTATCTTGGTTAGAAAGTGTGACTCTAAGTTGTTCGTTTCCGTCGCTTATCAAAATTTTAAAAATAGTAATGTTCTGTAAAAAGTGAGTGAGTGTTTCTTTTAGGTCTGTGCGTTTTTTTTTTTTTTTTTTTGTTGGTGATAATATGGATAATGTAAGTTCGGGTACAACGAAATTTAAAGAATTAGGCCCAGAACTCGGTGTGGAGGGAAGAAATATACGCAACAGCAGCGGGAGCAAGAAATGCAGACCTAGCCAGTTAGCACTGAGGCATTCTGCGTTTGACGATGCCTTTGATGTCGTACACGTCGTCTTTTTTGGTGACACGACTTGATTTGAAATAAGTACGGGCTAGCGTTTTGGTGAGTACTTAACATCCATGGCTGTCTTGCTGAACACCTTTTTCCTCCTTTACCACGCTCGGACAGAAAAATGAGTGTGTGGTGAGACAATTCCCACTCATGTTTAAAGCCTTTCAGTCAGGTTGTTAAAGACTAGTTAGTCCTACACCTGATTGGCTAAATTTAAAAGTAGTCTGTGAGTACATAAAAGCCTGGGAGGATGAGGCTCTCTTTCCTTCCCCAGGAGTAATTAAAAATCACGCGGTGCGTTATTAAACCAGTGATACATGCTCCAATAGAGCGAAAATCACTTTAATTCAAGTAAGCAAGCAAGCAAGTTCGGGTACCGTCTCTAGCACTCTTGATGACACCAACTGTCTGGGTTATTTTCTTTCTTGCAAGCCCCTATGTTCCACTTCTGTTTGTGATAATAACTTGTGATACTTCACATTTTCTAAAGTGGAAATCTTTACAAGCCGTACAAAATACAAAGCTTATATGACTTTGGCTTTTGACACTTGCACAGACTCTTCACTTTATAAGTGTCACGAGAAAATTGTATATCCCATTTTTACCATTTTCAAAAACACGCACACACTTGCAGCTTGACCAGAAATATGTACATCTTGTTTTGTGGATAAGTCACAGACAAGTCCAAGCATATATAGGTGGTTATGAACGTTAGGAATATCCCCTCATTTTTTCAGAAATATCAAAGCTTGTATGTGCATTTTCCCTTTTCCACTCTATATTAGTGCTTAGATTTAATCCAAAAAAAAAGAAAAAAGAAACGAAACAATTTTGAAGAAAAAGAAACAACTGAATTTTGAATTCAGGTTTCTCTCTGTTTATAATATTTTTCAAGTTGATGGTGCATGACAGAGTACATTCGCCTACCTTTCCAAAGTGAGAGGCATTTCTTCACATGTCATTGCCTTTGTTAAATTCGGTTTCATTGGTTAGTTATCGTTAATCTTTAATTTTTTTCATGCATTTCTTTTTGATAGAAGATTTAAGGCTTTCTATTGTTGTAACGGTATTTATGTTGTTTAGTCTGTTGATGAAATTATCTATAGCAAAGTGCTTAAGATTTTTCAGTTTCTTTTATTATTTCAAGCCCTACAAAAGGAGACCAAGTTTGTCTTCAAAGACGATTGAAACTCTAAATTACACGGGCGTGAAGGAAAACATCGTTGTGTTTGATCTAATCATGCTTGCCGTATCTCTTTGTGTTTTAGAGGTCATATTTCTTCTTAAGTAAATACACGCATCAATAGACAGACAGATTGGGTCATCATCCTTGAGTTTCACTGTACTTTCGGTTCTTTACTTCACACAAGCCCCAAATTTATTAGTTTGAAAACGAAAAGATAACATGCCCCTCAATACTGTAACACGTCTGTTCTGACTCTACCGATGTGAGTGTGAGTGTTTATGTCGAAATGTTTAAGTGAGATATAAAAAAAATGGTCAGTTTGAAAACGCGAACCAATACTGTGACGCTCAGTATTTTGATGTGGTAAGAGGAAATGGTACAACACACACAAAGAGGGCTTGTAAGTTCACATTTCAGTCTGTCTGCACTGTAATGGTAACAACGCAAGAACATAGGGATTATTATGCCACACAGTCCTAGAACAAAACAATGCATCACGTTGTAAGCCATTTCATTGGCTATACTTATTTTCTTACCGCGTTCGCTTCGAATTGACTTGAGTAGCTATTCAGACAGTGACGAGAATGGACATGCTTTACTGGGTCTATCCTATAGGCGATTTATATAAAAAAAAAATTTTTAAAAATTAAACTAATGCACGAACATTCGTACCATGGGCGATCCCATGGAAATTGTGTCCGTCTTATTGCAAAATACATCAACATTTAATTTAACCGTGCAGATCGCTAGAACAAACCTCTGATAATATACATTTTGAAAAGTGTTGTGTGACACGGATCGCCATTGTCGCTTGGTATCTGCTTTCTTGTTCGAAAAGAGATCGTTTCGTCTTGACTATAAAAATTTAATTTGACTAAGTTTTACGCACTACTTGAACTCATACATTTACGTTGTAGGTGTAAGCCGTCTTTCTCAGTTTTCTGGAAGTTCCTTTTTGCGTTTCTCAGATATGATACTATTTTTTATGGACCGAACGAAATTTCTTTTGGCGTGAATCAGGACTCGTGGTTTTGTGGCATAATTGGAGAGCATTGATTAAAGCTCAGTTATGTCGTCTTCGAAATCGCTGACACGGATTTGAACTAACACTTCAGGTTTTGTGTGAGGCGATACGGTACATCATTGCTTTTTACTTCCTCAATGAAATCGTTTCATCTTATTGCAAAATTACATTTGACTAGGTTTCATACGCAGCAGGTCCCTGTATATAAGGAGAGTGTCTTAGCGTCAGAGTATTCATTCCGCTCTCAAACGATCAAGAAGATGGAAGAGTCAGCACAGATCGACCTGCTGGTCAAATATTTGCTAAAAGTCATACGAAAGCATAATTCACATGCGAAAGTGGCAACAAAACTTACTCTTTTGATCGTTGATTTGATGAGAGTCATACGAAAGTGTGTAAGTGCTAATGAAGTTTGCTATATCTGCAAAGGTAAATGGGTATTTGTCTCCAGAATACCTGCTTCGTCTAAGAAAGAGAGACAGAAGTCAAGATACCTAATATCGTTGTCAGGAGAAAGGACACTGGAATTCAGAGTGCCCTACGAGAAAAGAGAAGAAACAAAAACAAGACGAAACAGAGAAGAGGGATTCAGAAGAAGAAGAAATTGAAGATGATGAAGAACTTGTGCCAGTAAAGACATGGAAATGGAAAAATTGACAATGTGAGCCGATGCGTTGGCCCTGATGTGAAATTTCATACTACCTTCTAAAAGAGAATAGACCAGAAAGAAAACGTAAGTGTCTCTTGGTCTTGACATTGTATAATAAGGATGGCGTGTTTTGTTTTTACTCACACTTTATGAAATTGTGCTCTTTCACCTCTCTCTATCCCTCTGGATCATGTTTTAGTTAGAATTGAAATGGAAGGATGTTTTCCTTCACGCACGCTCTTTAGGCATGCAAGTCGGTAAACAATAGTCAGTCTATTCATCCATCATTTTGTGTCTTGATGTTTCCTAAATCACACACTGATGCCATAAAATAACGGGTTAAATGGATTTTGTAGTGTTGGGAGTGGGGGTGGGGTGTAGGTGTTTGGCAGAGTTGGTCATTGCAGGTGAGGGCTTAGGTGCTTTCAAAAAAACTTTTTCTTCTTCACTCTGTGTTGATAGTATATTTGGGGTTTGTATGCGTTCGCGTACGTTTGTGTGGATAGTTTATTTGGGGTTTGTATTATCTCCCTTCTGTGTTGATAGTATATTTGGGGTTTGTTTTTGACTCTTCCCTCTATGTGTGTGTATGTGTGTGTGTGTGTTTGTTCGCGTACGTTGTGTAGATCGTATATTTGGTTGTTTTTTTCTTCTTCCTCCCGAGTGTGGATAGCATATTTGGGGTTTGTATGCGTTAGCGACGTTGTGTGAATAGTATATTTGGGGTTTGTATGCGTTCGCGTACGTTTGTGTTGATAGTTTATTTGGGGTTTGTATTATCTCCCTTCTGTGTTGATAGTATATTTGGGGCTTGTTTTTGACTCTTCACTCTGTGTGTATATGTGTGTGTGTGTGTGTGTGTGTGTGTTCGCGTACGTTGTGTAGATCGTATATTTGGTTGTTTTTTTTCTTCTTCCTCCCGAGTGTGGATAGCATATTTGGGGTTTGCATGCGTTCGCGTACGTTTGTGTGGATAGTTTATTTGGGGTTTGTATTATTTCCCTTCTGTGTTGATAGTATATTTGGGGTTTGTATGCGTTCGCGTACGTTTGCGTGGATAGTTTATTTGGGGTTTGTATTATCTCCCTTCTGTGTTGATAGTATATTTGGGGTTTGTTTTTGCCTCTTCCCTCTGTGTGTGCGTGTGTGTGTGTGTGTGTTCGCGTACGTTGTGTAGATCGTATATTTGGTTGTTTTTTTCCTTCTTCCTCCCGAGTGTGGATAGCATATTTGGGGTTTGTATGCGTTAGCGACGTTGTGTGAATAGTATATTTGGGGTTTGTATGCGTTCGCGTACGTTTGTGTGGATAGTTTATTTGGGGTTTGTTTTATCTCCCTTCTGTGTTGATAGTATATTTGGGGTTTGTATGTGTTCGCGTACGTTTGTGTGGATAGTTTATTTGGGGTTTGATTATCTCCTTTCTGTATTGATAGTATATTTGGGGTTTGTTTTTTCCTCTTCCCTCTGTGTGTGTGTATGTGTGTGTGTGTGTGTTCGCGTACGTTGTGTAGATCGTATATTTGGTTATTTTTTTCTTCTTCCTCCCGAGTGTGGATAGCATATTTGGGGTTTGTATGCGTTCGCGTACGTTTGTGTGGATAGTTTATTTGGGGTTTGTATTATCTCCCTTCTGTGTTGATAGTATATTTGGGGTTTGTATGCGTTCGCGTACCTTCGTGTGGATAGTTTATTTGGGGTTTGTATTATCTCCCTTCTGTGTTGATAGTATGTTTGTGGTTTGTATGCGTTCGCGTACGTTTGTGTGGATAGATTATTTGGGGTTTGTATTATCTCCCTTCTGTGTTGATAGTATATTTGGGGTTTGTTTTTTCCTCTTCCCTCTGTGTGTGCGTGTGTGTGTGTGTGTGTGTGTGTGTGTGTGTGTCGCGTACGTTGTGTAGATCGTATATTTGGTTGTTTTTTTCTTCTTCCTCCCGAGTGTGGATAGCATATTTGGGGTTTGTATGCGTTAGCGACGTTGTGTGAATAGTATATTTGGGGTTTGTATGCGTTCGCGTACGTTTGTGTTGATAGTTTATTTGGGGTTTGTGTTATCTCCCTTCTGTATTGATAGTATATTTGGGGTTTGTTTTTTCTTCTTCCCTCTGTGTGTGTGTGTGTGTGTGTGTGTGTGCGTATGTCTGCGCGCATACGTTGTGTGTGTGTGTGTGTGTGTGTGTGTGTGTGTATTGGTCTCTGTTTGTCCCTATAAAAACTCAATTTATCCCTATCAGATACACTCTACCTACCTACCTGCAGTAGCGTGTATTCAGGTCAGCCACTTGCAACACTGTTGACATTTATCCCCTAGTGTTCAGTACAGTGACGTCACTGACGCTGGAAATTTCGAGACTATAAATATGGACTTGGGGATTTCCATAGGTTGTAGCTATACATATGTACTAGAGTTCATAAACAGGAACGTCACTCAAGCTGAGGCTATTAAAAGATAGTGGGATTTTCCAAAGGAATAACCCACAAGTTGTAGTATAAATAGATAGTGGGATTTCATAGGAATTTTAGCTGATTATAGCTATAAATAGATACATGGGTGTTTATCCACGATCGTCACACAAGTTGATATTGTAAGTAGTTACTAATTTTATCTAAAAATTTTAGTCTAAACCATTGTAACTTAATTTTCGGAGATATGTTTATTTTCCTTTAAATTCTGGGACAATTTCGTCATTTTAGCGTTACTTTTAGTCACATCCATTTTGTCGTTGAGCATTTCCTTGATTATAGCTATTTATAGCATCATTACAATTATGCAAATTTTTGAACACCCCAGCAAGATTTCAGGTCTTGGTAATGCTTTATATATAAATCTCACGCTTGTGCTAGTGTATGTATGTCTCTGTCTCTGTTGTGTTTGACCCTCTACCATCATTGTCCCTAGACAATCCCACCATGTTCAATTCCCCTTGACGCTATACAGACCCACCATGATCAATTTCTATATGTTAAATTCCCCTTGACGCTAGACAGTCCCACGATTTATTCCCATGTTCAATTTCCCCTTGTCCCTGGACAGTCCCACGATCTATTCCCCTGTTCAATTCCCCTTGTCCCTAGACAGACCCAAACTCTATTCCCCATGTTCAATTCCCCTTGTCCCTAGACAAGCCCAAACTCTATTCCCATGTTCAATTCCCCTTGTCCCTAGACAAGCCCAAACTCTATTTCCCATGTTCAATTCCCATTGTCCCTAGAGTGGCCCAGCAATTTTCCCCATGTTAAATTTCCATTGTCCCTAGAGTGGCCCAGGGGTGTTTTTAATGGTAATTCCCATTGTCCCTAGGGTGGCCCCATTTACTACTGGTGTACCTGCAGTAATCAAATATGGAAAGAAAAGAAAGCATAATGAGATAAGATAAGAATTCTTTATTTCATACTACATAGTCCATACATCTAAATTAAAATATCAAGTAAACACATTGTAAACATAAAAGAACATATATATCATACAGGCAAGTATACAGATAATGCCGAGGGGCCGCGAGTGGCCGAGTGGTCTAAAGCGCTCACCTTTGCGGATCACTGCCATCTCACCTCTGTCTGCGTCGGTTCGAGTCTCGGATTCGCTAATGTGGTTATGTGAGAAAGCTTGCCAGTAGCTTCTCTTGGGTCGGTGGTTCTTTCCGGTTTTATTTCGGGTTCTTCCTCCACCATTAACACTGGCCGCCATGTATAGCCTATCTTGTGCTGAAAAATGGCGTTAAACCCGACAACAACAACAAAATATAAAAAAAAAATAATGCCGAATTGAGCACCCCACATCGCGAAAAGGGTGTATGACATGTCGCAGAATGCAACTGGAGGAATGTTTTTGAAAGATGGTCACACCTTCAATGAACCCATGTGATGTGAAATGCTCTTCAATGAACCCATATGTAGAGCAGTGCCCGTATGATGTGGGCGGCAGTATCGGTTTGTGCACCTACGAGACCTGGAAGACGAATTGGAAAGCAGAACATGTCAGTAGGAAGTGATATGACGACGTGTACACCAACGGAAGTCAGCAGTAAATCACAGACTGGAAATAATATCGCTTAGGCGTATATATTTCTTAAAGGCATCAGACCTCCACCGACCCAATACCCGAATTAGACTGGCTGAGAGACCCTGCTTAGCACCCTCTGTTGCTATCCTAAAGCTATGAGTTTTGAATAATTGAGGGTTCAAACCGCATTTCAGGAGCACTGTGCGCAGGGCTTGGTTGAACTCTTGCCTAGTTATGGGCAACCCTCCAGAGGTAAGGAAGAGTGTTCACGCCTAACATCTCCGCAGTTGTAAATAATGGCGAAGCGCGTGGACTGGTCACCCGTCATGTACATTTTGGGGCACGACACTTAGGCGAAAAAGGGTACCACTGGAATGTTTGTAAGTTGTAAACTGGACAACTAAACCATCCTAACCTGAGAGAAATGAAGCAAGTTTGGATTGCTGCAACCAGGCTGTCTAACGATCATTTCCCCTACCGGCAGAAAAGCATGAAATGCAAGACAAAACATAGACTTAAATAGAGCCACATGAAAAGGATTGTGGTAAATGTCGACAGGACTAGAACGAGTTTTTGTAGCATACATTTGTCATTTGGTAGTCTGGCATCTGTGTGCGGTATATGTTTACGAAGCGTTTGCAGTAGTTTTTGAACAAGAAAGGAATTGGCTGGATCAGGGAAATTGTTCACTTTGTGCACATAGCTAATAGCAGAGACATAAGTATATATGGTTGATGGTGCATAGTGTTTTTGAAAAAGATACGAGATAAAAAGTGCCAAATTGGTACTTGAAACCGGGAAAGTACTGTGGAGTTTTAAAGCAGTTGAAAAATCGATGCAATGTTTCCAACTGTGCCTGAAAGCTTCTACCGAATATGGAGAAAGAGCACTTTGTACTAGCATGGATAATATCACTCCCAGTCTGTTAATGTAGGTAGTTCCGGACCTGTTCTGTGATTTCCTCTGCACAAGGTGAGAGCTTGATGAATCTATGCATCTGTTGGCGAGAAAGAGCATCCGCTAAATCGTTTTAAAGACTAGGGACGTCACGAGCACGGAACAAAAATTGTAGTAGAGGAAGGTGAGGACCAGTCGCCGAATCAAATACATAATGTCAGATTCCCTGCGCGATTGCTTATTGATGATATGAACTAAGGCCTTGATATCAGCATCGAAATGACTACAATTGTAAGGCCCGAAATTTTGCCAAGTGTCAATTCCTTTTGGAGTTTGGCGTCAACAATTTCTGATTGTGTTTCAGCCGATGGCAAGTTGTCACAACCCGATGTCGATATGGACCCACACAATGACAGATGTCAAAGCCCCGAGTGAAACCATTAATTAATGTGTTGAGAGGGGTTCGAACCCCTGCAACCAAAATCGAAGTTGATGTGGTACAATTGGCGTAGGTAACGCCTTACTTGAATTGTATACGGGGGCCCGATAGGACGCGTTCAATACCTTTTTGTGGGCGGTTTGCTACAGATTTTGCGGTCCCACGAAAAAGGAAATGCTTATTTTATAATTTCAACTTTTGGGAGTAACGTGGCATGACCTTGAATGTCTGTGTTACATTCTGCCTGCATGATATAAAGGGGTGGTTTCCAAAAACAATTGAAACATTTGTGTTGGAATGAGCAGGCCGAACCAGCTGTACAGTTTTTACCTTTATTTTTGTTCTGGATTTTGATCCAGTTATGGTTCAGCCTCTCAAACTCTTCCTTATTCTTCATATTTTCTCTTTCTTTCTCTCCTTTAACCAACTTTCCTTGATCTTCTTCACTTTTACATCTTTCACCTTTGTCATATGTTCTTCCGCTCTGACCATTGCTTTATCTCTTCCAAATAACATCTTACTTCTATTACTTTATCCATAGCATCTTTTACTGTGCCCACTCTGACATAGGGGGGATTAATTAATCATCTCAACATCTTCACTTCTTTTATTATCCCCTCTATCATCTCCCTGGCTAATTTCAGTTGGTTAACATAGTCAAGGCTATTTGTTAACATCCATTCTCTTTCAGTTCTTTGAACTGCATATTCACCATCCACCATCCAAAAGTAACTATTTCTTAAATCATTGAACAATGCTGACACTGCCATCTTCTCAGCTTGTTCCGTAGAATGGCGAGAAGGACGAACGCTTTGAGTTTTATATCTAAAGCACGGACGTGAAGGAAAACATCCCTTATTTTTTCTCTTCTCATATTATTTACTATCCACACAGAGTTGAGGAGACAAATAACTAACCACAATCTACGATCCACACACGCGAAGAAGCCAAATCAAACCCCAAAATCTACCATCCACATACGCCAAGAAGCTAAACACATAACCACAATCTACTACCCACACACGAGAAGAAGCAAAACCAAACCCAAAACTTACTATCCACACACGAGAAGAAGTCAAATCAAACCCAAAATTTACTATCCACACACGTTGAGAAGCAAAAACATAACATAATCTACTATCCACACACGCGGAGATGCCAATCAAACCAAAAATCTTCCATTCACACACGCCAAGAAGCAGAAACAAACCCACCATTTACTATTCACATACGCTGAGATGCCAAATCAAACCCAAAATCTACCATCCACACACAGGAGAAGCTAAAAACATAACCACAATCTACTATCCACACACGCCGAGGAGCATAACAAACCCAAAATATACTATCCACACACGCCGAGAAGCATAACAAACCCCAAACTATACTATCCACACACGTTGAGAAGCAAAAACATAACCATAATCTACTATCCACACACGCGGAGATGCCAATCAAACCAAAAATCTTCCATTCACACACGCCAAGAAGCAGAAACAAACCCACCATTTACTATTCACATACGCTGAGATGCCAAATCAAACCCAAAATCTACCATCCACACACAGGAGAAGCTAAAAACATAACCACAATCTGCTATCCACACACGCCGAGGAGCATAACAAACCCAAAATATACTATCCACACACGCCGAGAAGCATAACAAACCCCAAACTATACTATCCACACACGCGGAGAAGCAAAATCAACCATAACCTACTATCCACACATGCCAAGAAGCAGAAACATAACCAAAATATACCATTCACACAGACGGAAAGTTAAACAACCACACACTCTACTATCAACACAAACTTATGTGAGCGCTTACAAACCCCAAACTATACTATCCACACACGCGGAGAAGTATAACAAACCCCAATAATCACTATCCACACACGCCAAGAAGCAGAAACATAACCAAAATATACTATCCACACAGAAGGAAAGTTAAACAACCACACACTCTACTATCCACACAAACGGAAGTGAGCGCTTACAAACCCCAATAATCTACTATCCACACACGCGGAGAAGCTAAATCATAACCATAACCTACCATTCACACACACGCGAAGAAGCCAAACAAACCTTTAACTATACTATCCACACACACGGAGAAGCCAAATCATAACCACAATCTACTATCCACGCACGCGGAGAAGCCAAATTAAATCCAAACTATACTATCCACACACTCGAAGAAGCCAAATTATAACCATAATCTACTATCCACACACGCCGAGAAGCATAACAAACCCAAACTATATTATCCACACACGATGAGAAGGATAACAAACCCAAACTATAATATCCACACACGCCGAGAAGCATAACAAACCCAAACTATACTATCCACACACGCGAAGAAGCAAAATCAACCATAATATACTATCCACACACGCCAAGAAGCAGAAACAAACCCACCATTTACTATCCACACACGCGGAGAAGCCAAATTAAACCCATGATCTACTATCCACACACGCCAAGAAGCAGAAACATAACCCTAATATACCATCCACACACGCGGAGAAGCATAACAAACCCCAAACTATACTATCCACGCACGCGGAGAAGCCAAATTAAATCCAAATTATTTGGTTAGCCCTGAAAAGGGATTTTTTTGGGGGGGACTCCACATGCACCTGTTAGTGATGACATCTCCCAGGCCTAGCACCACATATACATCTCCTGCTCCAGCCATTATCCCAGTTGACTGTAGTAGATGTGAGTGCAGAGGATTTTGTGGCCTCCTTATTTATTCTTCCCAGTTTTCAGTTGGGCGATTGTACTACTGGTGGAAGAGGTTGTGGCTGTGGTTGACGCTGTGGTACTGTTGTTTGTGGAGGTGTCCTCGCCTCAGGTTTCACCTCATACCTAGGTCTCATCATTACGTGAGACCTGATCCCTCTCTTTTTTTCTTCATCTTCTTTCTTCCTTCTCTGCTCCTCCTCCTCTTTCATCCTACCTTCTTCTACAGTGGCCTCCGCTGCCAGCTCATTCAGGAGGCGTCTGGTGTATTCCAGGTGCATCTGGAGTTCCAAAAGTTTTGCGAGTCTACTGCTCATTCTTCAATCTTGTCTCGTTAACAATGGGTAGCCAGACTGACGAGTGATCCGTATATATTACCGAAGCACGGACGTGAAGGAAAACATCCCCTGACACCCAAATCTTACATTACCCATGTGATCACCAAAACCGCGCGGACCTAAAAGAAACACTCGTTCACTTTTTTTACACTGACAATCAATATTTTAAAATGTTTGACAAGCGACGGAAAAAAGGGCTTAGAGTCACACTTTCTAATCAAGATAAAGAATCAATGTGCTTATAGACGCACTTGTAATTTTTTCTAACTGACATATCATAGGCAATTGAATGATTATTTCTTTTCTAGAGTGTGGGGTAGCCCTGAAAAGGGCTGTATTTTTTGTGTGAACGAGGAGCTATGGCAATCTTTTAGGATCTAAGATTACGACCTCATCTGGCGACAGGCTTTCCCACATGAAAGAGAAGAAGAACTCTTTGGTATCGACACGGCAGTCGATAAAACCTCTGTCGGTTCCTGCTGCTCTTATTGCTGCTGCTGTCTCTGTTGTTTCTGAAGTCTATACTTCTCCGTCAATTCTTCTTTCTCCTTGTTAATTTCCTCTCTGAAGACCTCTTCCATCAGGTCTTCAGTGACTTTTAACATTCTGACATTCTCTATCTCTTCAGGCGTCGGTATCAGACTTTGTTTGATACGATGCAAATTCACGTAGGCTTCGTTCAGCTTTGCTAACTTTGAGCACATTATCGTAGGAGGATGAGTCGACAACGGATGGTCAGACTGGAGACTACTCCACTTGTATGGTAAAAGCGCGGACGCGAAGGAAAACATCCCTACACGGTTTCGAGTCGGAACGCTAAAATAGTGTGATGTGAGGGATATAGAGAATCAAAGAGCATGGGTCATGATTCCCATGGTAAAACAAATAACAAACGCATTTTTCAAAACACATTTTTTATTCAAATAACTCACAACTAACAATTAACAATTTGTTTAAAATTAACAATTCAATTCAATAACAAACATTTTTTTCTTCAATAACTATCTATCTTGGACAAGGTTGACAACGTTGTGAATTAAATTGAGATTTCCACTGTTGGAAGTCATTGGGCCACTGATAAACACTCCGTTTCCTAGCTAGAGACAAAATATAACCATAACGGTCACAAAACCATCGATCTACTTTCTCATCGTTTCTAGAAGAATCACGATCAAAATAAGTCACTAAATGTTCTAAAGAATATCCAAGACTGCGTTGATGCAGAAAATACAAACAGTATTGCCCACACACCAATGAATATGTGCCTTGTAATTTCACATTATTGAATCGTGTTCTTTAAGCATTTCTTCCCATAAAGTCAATGATATCGTCTTCCAAAGGGGGCAATCCATACGAATCAAAATACTCCACACATCCTTCTTGAGGAAAGTAGACGGCTAACCAGTGGGTTTCTGGGAGATGGCTGTCGTCCGTGTTGATGACATGATGATGGTCTTGAGGTTTGCGATGAGGCAGTTCATCTTTAGCGCACACGACAGGATTCCAAGAAGCAGCGTACGAACTGTGGTTCAAAAGGTAATAAAGTTCCCAGGTATCCATGTTTGTGTTGTTTTTCTTTTTCTTTTTTTTCTTCACAGGTGATAATAAGTGATCAATTCAATTCGGACTTTTTCTGTGAATTTGTCTGACAAGTAATCGTTTCTTCGCCTCGTCTCCCAACTCTGAGCTAAGAGAGCTTCGATGTGATAGATCTCTTGATTCGTTAATGAAGGACAAGAATGTTCACGGAAGCCACCACTGATTCAACACGTCTTCTTCCGAGATGAGACTTCAAGCTTCGTCCAATACTCGTCCAATTTTCTTCTTGACTCAACATCAGGCATTTATCGTGTTGAATTTAACTGGGATGATCGTTTTGACATCCATGGCAATCATTCTTGATCAATTCCTTAATTTTTTCTGACAGGTATGTGGCAAAACAGGAGACTAAATGTTCTTCTTGTTCTGGCCATTTCGACATCATCACGATGTCCTTTTCGTCTTTGTCTTGGGGTTCTCCTTCCACGGTCTCCTCACATTCCATGTCCAAAGATTCTCCACGATGTAAGAGTCTTCCATGGCTACTGATAGTCTAGAATGACTTCTCTCAAACTGTTGATTTCTAGGATATTATCGAATTCTGCATACAGGAGGACGTTCACCGTCTGGGGTAGAGCTTCTGCAAACTGAAGTTCCACACGCAGTTGACCAGATTTTATAGGGTAGAAATGTCCCTCATCACTGCCTTGGTCTGGAGTGAAATCAAAAGCCCACAAAGTGTAACTTCCTGTATAATCATCGTACGAAATGCCGTGACTGGTGTTGGTTCCTAACTGTCCCGTGGCTTCGTACAGGGACAAGTACGATCTCAAGTAATTCTTTTGGTTAAAGTTAGGTTTGACATGGCGGGTACACAAGGTCTTGCCATCGCGACTGACTTCAATTTTGGACACTCTGTAGAGACACGTTTCTTGTATACTATGTTTTGGGGAACCAAGATGTCCTAGGGACAATGTGAAATGTCCTTACAGGTTCTACATGGGGTAATGTCACACAAGTGTCCTCCCGAAATAGTCTTTCGGGAATGTCCATGACAGTCCTGTCCTGAAGGGAATGATTGTCTTCGGTGACGGGTTCTTCTGGCACTGTTACTAACACAGGTTGAAGAGTGTCTTTTTTCCTAGAACGTTGAAATGGAGGATCACAACTCTTGAGCATAATGGGCCACTTCTTTGGTCCAAGTCTCAAAGCCCCAATTTTTCCAGTTGCGTACATCTGTCCAGTGGGGGTGTAAGTCACAAGCTACACACACATCGTCATACACGTCTTCGGTACCCAAAACTTCACGAGGTCGAGAAGTATCTAGATGAAAACGCAAAGCTTTGAGCAACATGAGTCTCTCGTGGAGAATTAAAGGAACCACTTTCGTGTTTTATTGAGAGGTAAGTACTGTTCGTAAAGAGTACACGAGGAATCGGGTAGTAAACGAAATCCCAGAAAGCAAGTCACTAAGACACACACTACACGTCTACCACAATTCAACGGACACTGTTCTCGTAATAAGTGTTGGTAATCTTTGAATAATGTTATTAATTTCCTTCCATGGAATCTGTTGAATCGCTTCTGATAAAAGTCGTGGTATGGTAGTCCAATTTATACCTCTCTTTATCGGAGGCAATAAATATATTTTCTTGCACATAGATGATCGTACTTCAGTAGCGAATCTAGATGGTTCTCTCACTAACTGAACCATTACACTTCGTTCAGAACCTTTCTCTTGAACTAAGTTTACGTTGTGTAAAATATTTTGTTAATCCGATAACTCTTCTTCTGGAATTGGTTGCAGTATATCTACCTTGTAGCAAAAAGAAATCCAATACTTCTCGCTCACGTCCAGTTTGACAATGTCTGACCACTTGAATAGTTTCAATCGAATCAGTCCTATTATAGCATTCAGGTACCAGTGGTTTAAACACCGGTGACTTAAAGGATGCAATTGTTCTTTACGTTTCACTTGTATTGTGACCAGTTTACGGTAAATGCGTTCTCTCAACTCCACAGGCAAGCCACGAATGTTTTCTTGTAAAGTATCCATGATCATGTCATTATGATTGTATTTAAAATAGTCTCCTAGAGCGAAAGTAATGAACATAGTGAGTAATTTCTGACCACTGCCATTCAGGGTAACGGTCCAGAATGTCAATAAAATCTTCAGATGTAAACGGTCTTAAGCGGAATAATAGTATGAACGGACACTTGATCCAGGAAAATCTGATCAGCTTATTGACTTTTTTTTACTTTCCTCTTGTGAATTTCTCGACACAAAAGTTCTACAGTCACCCATTGAGATTTTGCTCTGGCTAGTCCCAGCCAAACTTCCTTGTATATCTTCTCTTGCAGTTCGTTAGGTAATGCTTCAATATTATTTTTTAAATGGGGTGTAAATACTGGTCTCAGTGGTGTCCAACGTTTGTCTCCTAGCCAATCTGGTTTCTTGAACGACATGGTAGGTCACTTCAACGACTCGGTCCCACGGAAGGTAGGTAGTGACAATTCGGAGACCATCGAGCATGTTCCAGGTAGGCTGAATCTTGTTGTTCCCACTAGTGTAGTGACACACCGCAAGTGCAGAACTTGACTTTATCCCCTTCGCCCAAGTAGAAAAACCAGGCTCTGGCTAATTCTTCAGGGGTCGGTCCTCCCAGATACTTAGGCCATTTTCCTTTGAACGATTGAAGACGATTTTCAAAGTTGCAGTATTCAGGCAAACGCACAGGGAACGAATATTCGTCTTTCACATGTTCGTTTCGACCAGGGTAGGGTGACATCGACCGGAGTTTGCTCAGGGATGGATGACATCCGAAGGGTGGTAGCCGTGAAGGATGACATCCACAATGACAACCAGTAAAGAGTACACGATCACGAGTGGCATCGCTTTCGCATCCCTCAGGTTTGACACGCACAGCATCACTTTCCATGATAGGTGTAGTAGTGAGAACAAAGTTCCCATGATGCTTTACTGAATCACTGAGGTCACAGAGTACAGCATCGCTCACATTACAAGGCTCAGCATCGCACTCCACTTCAAAGGCCTCAAACTTGAATTGTGCCCGTCTGAACTTGTTTTGTGTTTCTCTGAAAGTATTAATCTTGTTCGCTTGGTCTTAGTAGTCACAATGAACTATCGATATTGCATATTGTCCCTTTTTATATGCTGACCAATATCGATGTGACCGTATGGCAAAGTGAAGTGATTAGGAAGCCGCACTCGCTTCTGGTACACGATTCGATAGACTTTTTCCAAGGGTCGAGTGACGATTTGGTGAGTGGGCTAACGTGCAATCTTGTTCGGTTGATAGGTGGTAACTTTAAAGTTTTCATCCTCTCCAGACTGCAAGGCTTCTTTCAATATGCCAAAGTTTACCACTCGACTGGTGCGATAATTGAGAGTCAGTCCTTTCACTTTACACTCGGTGTGCACTTCTCCTTGTTTGTCCCGGTATTCGTAACCGTAATTTGTAGGACCGCCACTAGCAAAACTTAAAATATTCTCGTCGGGATGTTCGTCTGTTAAGGCTTCTAAACGGTCTCCTTCGATGTCAGGGTGACATTGACCCGAGCTATCGATGTAGATGCAACTGTCCGTGTCAAAGTACAGGGCACGATCCCCAAACAGTTCTAAAGCTTCGTACAATTTTAAGCGAGCATGGGCTGTCACGTAAGCCGCAATGATGACATTTCCAAATTCGTCGGCTTGTACAAAGTCCAGATCTTCTTCGTACTTGACTAAGATCAAATCCTCACGAACGACGTCCACGTGTTTCATGTATTTGGTTTTGTCGTGAATCATCTGGAAGTAACGGGAAGGTTCTGTGAAATATTATGTCTTGGGTAAACACGGTCGTTGTGCCATTTTGCCCCAAAAGCAATTTAATATTACTTTGGTAAACGATTGCCTGACTTCGTTTTTCTCGATGTGGTATAAAGTGATGCCTTCTTGTTCCCAGTATTTCTCGTTGAATGTCTTTTCATCTTCGGAAGAGTGACACCAGGAAGGATAGCCGCTGGCTTCTTGTTTCAGTTTCAAAAAGGCATCCACGTAGTCAGCGAAAATGCCTTTCTGAGTTGGGTCACCCTTGTGGTATTGTTGTGTCTTGGGAAACTGCTAAATTCCGTACACTTCTAACAGTTGGTATCCCATGTCCAGAGCTTTGAACAATTCCACGCTGACCCACGTTCCCGTCAAGGCGCGTTCTTACTGGGTGTGCTGACAAGGCTGATCTTGGTTGCACGTTTCGGCACAAGATCGGCAATGGTGAGGTAACAAGGGATGGTACAATTCGGTGGGAGGAAAGTCTTTGCACTTAATCAAGCCTTCGTATTGTCGAATGTGGTTCAGGTCAATGTGTTCCGTCAACAATTGCGGGAGCCAGGCAGGAAAGCGACAATATTTGCACACGTAGGGATACAGCGAACACACATCCAAGTATTTGATTTCTTCTCCTTTCTCTTCGTCAGCATGGTACAGCAAACAGGTGGCATTTGTCCGTCGTCCGAACAAACTGTCCCTCGGGTTAAGGGGGTCCGTCGACTTGTAACTTTCTACGATGCGTTTAGACTCGGGATCAATTTTCAAACGGTGATCGTATTCGTGTTCAACATTTCCACCACTTGGTATCCTTGCTGTCCTAACTTCAAACGCCTCTGACAAGTGGCCTGGAACAAGTCTTCCATGGTTCGTTGTAAAAACTGATTTTAGTGCCACGTTCAGGGTAACAGACGGGACATCCGTGAAATAAGCAACTGATGACAGCCACGGTGTTTTCAGGCACGAATCGTTGTCTGTACACTAAGGAACATGCTTTGGCAACGGTGCAAGCTTCTTTCAAAGGATCGACCCGTCCGTGTTCCATGAACAGTTCACAAAATTTTCCACATTAACGTCGTAAAATGTCCACGTTGGAACGACAATACTTTAACGTTTCTTCCTGAAAGTCGAAAGGGTCTGAGGCGTGAGCCTGGTACCAAGCGTAGAAAGCTTCTCTTTGTTCGGTGCACATGTTGTCTGGGTCGTTGTCTTTAGCCTCGGCCAAATGGGGTAGAACGGCATGTTGATTGGCTTCCGTATTGAAAAAGTGTGGAAAGTAGCCTTTGGCCATTTCTATCATTCCAAACGTTTTAGGCATTCGGCTCAAAGGCATGGCCAAGTAGCTCATTGAATCTATAAACTGTACTTGTCCCACTTGCACGGAAATGATTTTGGCTCCGTTCAAAATCACTTTAGGACGTTCGGTGCCTTGCTCAGTATAGTATCTCAAAAGAAACAGTCCATCGTATCCCGAAATACTGTGGGCCATCACTGTGGCATGGCGATGAGAATCTCCATAACATTCGATGTCCTCTTGGCTCCACGTCTCGTCGATATGGTCTAAGATCCATTGAGCTAATTCGGCTAGGGTGTTCAGTCCTAGAAAGATTTTTTCACGTCCTCCAGGAATCTTGCTGCAGTGAGGCCAATGACTAAAGATAGGTTCTTGGATGCACCTCTCGCACGCTCGATGAGCCACAAAGAAATTAGGAATGTGAATGCCAGTCTCTTGCATACATTCGAAATCGAAAAAGATGAAATTCCGTTTCTTCTTCTTGTGGTCATCTTCTTCTTGTTGGGGTTGATATTTTTGAATGTAGCATTGATGTTCCAAGTCCATAATTTGGTGACAAATGTGACATTTTTTGTGCCTTAGCATTATTGGTACGTATGCCTTTTCCACACTTAGGACACAATTTCAGGAATTGACAAGCACATTTCTGCTGTGAATCTTGCGTCTTAAGATGTTGTTGGTAACAGGTAGGGCTGACAAAAGTGCGCTGACAAGCAGGGCAATGCACTTGTTCTTGTCCTTCGTCCAGACAGGGTTGAGACGCCAAACATCCTGAGCATTTCGTTCCACAATGTTTGTGTTGCTCTCGATTGTTATAACCATAGTCACATTTCTCACAGTAATAGCCGTATCCCAAGAATGCAGTGATACTGGTAATGGTTTCAAAATGTTCATCGTGATGATAAACGTGAATGTATTTTCCATCCTTAAAATCTTGGCCTTGGAACAACTGAGGCTCACGCACTTCTTGAGGGTACATTTTCAAAGTGTAGCGTGGAGCTAGGACAACTTGCAATGTTTGCATTTCAGGAATGCCACAGGTCATGTCTTTGGACAGTCCAGCTTGTTGTAAAAGTAGTTCTGCTTCATTTCTTTGTTTGGCTCGGTCGGATTGTCGAATGTTCTCCCAGGCTCTTTTCCATTCTGCCGTGTCGTTCTTGTTGGCATAGGTTCGTCCCACCACGATAGCCCTGACTAAACACATTTGGTCTTGAGGGTTGTTAATTCGGACGAGACTTGTTTTGGTGTTGCGAAGGTCATCCACCAATAAGACCTTTTTGCGTCCAGTCCCTTGGGGAAGAGAGACGTGGGTCATGGACAGTGTCGCTTTTCCATCGGTGATGTGAAATTTGTCATTGGATTGTTGCACGTGTTGAATCTTGTCCATGATTTTGTAAGGTGTCAATTCTGCTGGGCTGCTAAACTCGATCCAAACAAGGGATTTCAAGCTGTCGTGATGTACGGAAAGTCGCAGGCGATCGTCTTCTTTGGCTTGACATTGTCGCTTCAGTGTGGTTAACAAAGAAACCCAATCCTCGGTGATGAACCCTTCTGCTTTCTCCAACTGTACGTCGGACGTGAAATCTTTAAACTTCACCCTGTAAGTGTAAGCTTTTCCGTCTCTCGAATGTGATAGTACTTTTCAGGGTTTACTGGTGAACTTTGGTTAGGTGCAGACTCTCTAGGCCTGGATTCTGGTTCACTCATGTCATCTTCAAAATCACTGGCATGAATTTGTGCCAAGACTTCAGCTATTGTACGAGGCGATATATCACGTTTCTGCCTCTTACTTTCTTCTCCTTTCTTCACGGATGGATGCGATCGTTTCATCTCGACTGCAAAACGTCAAATGACTACATGTTAAACACCATGGGTCACTTTATATCCATGGCAGCCCAGAGTATATAAAGGGTGCGTGTCTTGTCCTTCCACTATTCATTTTCACTCTCAAACCGAGCAGAACCATGGAAAAGCCTACCCAGATCGAACTTTTGATCAGAGCTTTGCGAGGGGTCATCAGAAAATTTTCTTCAGACAAGCCAACGGACTTCTCACACTCCTTTCGAGATAAAAGTCAAGATACTTGCTATATCTGTAAGAAGAAAGGACATTGGTCTTCAGAGTGTCCCGATCGTCAAAAAAAGTAAAACAGGGGTTAAAAGAGACAGAAGTCAAGATACCATTCATCATTGTCAAGAAAAATGACATTGGTCTTCAGATTGCCCTAAGAAACATCAGAAGCAAGAAGAAGAAGGGAGGAGTTATGGACAGGAAGAAGAAGAGTTACCCACCCCCGAGGAAGAACCCAGACACGTGCAGAAAGAGAAACAGGAGAAGAAAAGAAGACATGGAGAAAGTGAGGAAGAAATGAAGAAAAAACCTGTGAGAGTGAGGAAAATTAAAAAACAGACAGTAAAGAGGGACACATAATAAGCTTATGAACTTGTTAAAGTGATATGTTGTGAATTGAAATGTAAAATTTGGACCAGAATAGACCAAGCATAAAAAGTAAGTGTCTCTTAGCTTTGATTTTTAGAATAAGAACCTACACTCACGCACTCATGCATTCACACATACCATAGGGGTAAAAAAAGAGGGCTTTTTGAGTTTTAATTGATGTTTGCAATTGAAATACTATCTCTTTTGGAGGGAAATGGGTGGCCCTGAAAAGGGCCTTTAGGTATTTGTTGGTTTAAATCAACTTTTACTGCCTTAAGCCTTTGCCGCGGCCAAGGTCTACTTGTGCTTTGCCTCCTGTCAAAGATGATTGAGTAGAAATCACTGGGGGTGGTACAGCAGGCGTACTCACAGGGTTGGGATGTTTAGCTCGGGAAGGTCTTATTCTCTTCGGTCGTAATAAAGAAGTCTGATACATTTGTTTCAGACCTCTTAACTCTGCTAAAATATCTAAAAGTACCGAGACCGTTTGACACATCTTGTTTCTTCGCTGTTTCTTGTTCCTGCCGTTTCCTTCTTGCCTCTTCTTCTCGCTGTTGTTGAAGAAGAAAAGCTTGTTCTGCTTCCTTTTGCTGCTGTATAAATTTCTCCAATTCTTCTTTCTGTCTCTGTTTGAAATGATCAATGAGTGGCAAAGAAGGAGAAGGTACTGGCAAAGGTACTGGTACCGGAACAAATTATTGCGAGGTAAGAAAATCCACAAAATCCCAATTAAAAGTAGCCTCTTCTGGAAGTAGGTCGGTGTTCACTTGGGTGTTCGTTGCTATTTCATCTCTTCTCGTCTCCGCGACCGGTGCACCCCCATTCATTGTCTTCTGAGTTTCCTTCATGATTGAAAACCGTGTCGCATGGACTGACTGCACACAAACGCCTCTATATAGGGGATGTGACGTCACAGACTGCTCTCTTTGGATTGGACGTGTGGTGACTGAATTTTGTAACGCGTGTTTGAATTGGTCAACCAACTCACACCGTTTCGATCCTCCCTTCCCCTATAAATAACCGCAGTTCACTGCATTCCTTCACCTGTTCTCCGCACCAACATGTGGACCGACGTTGAATCCTCTATTCTCGTATCGTCAATGGTGTTCCGTACGGACTTACCCATGTATGTCAGATCTTCGTGGGTCTTTGACAGGAGGACGGATACAAGCGTTTGGAAAAGACGAATTTATGTGGAGAAACAAGGCTGTTTAAAGAGAGTTATGATCTACGGACCAGAAGTCAGACAAATTTGAGGAAAGAAGAAGACCAATGCCATGTCCTCTATGTTAACGGAAGGATGTTAACTTAAAGCCAAAGGCCCTTTTCAGGGCCCCTCAGTGGTCTCAAAAAGAAATGACTTTCTTGCCTCCCCAATTTTTTTTTTCATGTTGTATCAGTGTTTGTCTCTTGTCTGTTGTCTGTGTTATATCAATCTCCCATGTTCAATTTCCCTTGACGCTATACAGGCCTACGATATATTCTCATGTTAATTTTCCCTTGACGCTATATAGTCCCACGATATATTCCCATGTTAATTTTCCCTTGACGCTATACAGTCCCATCCATGTTCATTTGCCCATGACGTTATACAGTCCCATCCATGTTAAAATTCCCCATGTTAAATTCCCATAGACCCTAGGGTACAACCCCCCCTAGTTTAACATTAACGTCCCCTTGACCCCATAGCATACCACTATACTACTGGGAAGCAGCCCCCCCCCCCCGGAAATTTAACTCTTGGGGAATTTTGATGTTGATATTGTGCAATCCCTTGCAAGTCTACAACCTACTGCAGGGACAACTCTTAGTGTGTTGTGCCTCAGTCGGCTTCATGGCGACTGAACGGTTGACGAAACTGCTCGTCATAGTGACGCCAGTTGGCTTTTTTGTTGGAAATTGTCATTACTGTTTCCATATGTTGCGACAAAACCTGCAATTGATACTGTATTTCTGCGAGAATTGCTACTAACCTATTCCAAGGAAAAAGCCACTGTGTAAGGGAAACAGGGAAAAAGGTTGTTTTTTTTCTGACTAGTGACCAGTTTAATTTCGAGAGAAGCCTGGTTAATATCAATCCGCATCTTATAGGTCTCCTCACTCCTATGAGGAAGAATCATAGCTAAATGAATGTAGTGGTCTTCAAAGATGAGTTGTTTGACCTTTATAGGGATAGCAGCTGTGATCTGAGTGGATACACTAACAAATGTGGATTGGTTTAGACATGGCTGTGCCGACTGACTGGGAACATTTATAGGGGTGCACAAAGTAGCATTACCTATCAATGTATCTCCCGCCAATGATGACGTTGCCATCTCTACGCAGGTGATGTATTAGCAGCTGGTTGATGTATCTGTTGCAAGGTGTTGAAAATGTTGGCCAGTTGGTCATCCACGTGGGCCTTGATGATATCAGTTACCTCTTTTGTTGTGTTTTATCCCCTCCGCATCAAGGGATGATAAAGTGCCAGAAGCTGGAGCTTAGGAAGTTCTTCTAAGCCTGACATTCCTGGTGTCCACTACCCGATGTATTTCCTTTGAACCTTTTCGTCGCGGAGGCTCTCTTTTCATAGAGTCTACCACCATCTGTACCCCCTTGGATGCTTTTCTCTGTGGAGCCATTCTAAAAATAAAAAGGGAAACAAATGGGCTACTAAATACTTATCCCACTTGAGCCATCTTATTATCCAATTAAGTATTAATTGCTTTTACCAGACCCAGATGGGCCATTTATCATTCTGATATGATGATGTTTGACTGGTTTTTGTTTTCGTGAAGCTTAGAACTCAATGACATCCATGTTGAACAAATATAATAAATAATATGGATCTATATTGTGTTTGATGTAGAGCATTTACATTCACGCATGGACTAGCAACATTAATTTTGTTTAAAAATAAAAAGCGTGCACTTACAGATAAATGAGTAAAATGTGGTACAAAAAATATTAATTTATCTTCCTTACGCAGTCAGGACATAAAGTGTCTGGTGGTGATATCGCTACGTCATTAGGAAAATTACCAGGAACTCCATGGGCTAAATACCCTGGAGAAAAACACCTTCTTGGATATAATTATTGGGGTCTTGGTATGTAGTTGTTCTAGCAATCCTGTATTCTTGCTGATATAAAACGAATCAGTAGCGACTGTCACAGCAAACTTGGAAACTCTACTTAGCATCGATGATAGATTTATCGAAACATACGCGAGCATTGAAGAAGTTAAATGAGTAAACTGCGGTGACTCACCATCCATATAACTCACAATTGTACCTAATGTAGTTCCGTCTGATAAGTTAACATTACTTCGACTTATAAATGTATTTTCTATTCGATGTATCAGCAATTAGAAAATCAGGTTCAGCATAATCTATAATTAATCTTGTACAATGTCGTTTATGATCATATGATCCTCCTTGGGTGAATTTACCGATTATTTTTCTGCCATCTTTTGTGATTTTGTTCTCAAAATCAGTTTATCGGTATTTTCATCATCAGACTATTTCTTTTGTTGTGGTAACCAAACTTCTTTCTGCGGACGATATGATATAATTGCTTCACTTTCGATCGACGATAATATCATTTATACATTGAGCGTATATCATTTGTTCGTCTACGAATGTTTTCGGGGGGTATTCGAAGACGGTCTTGTGATCGATCACATTAATAACCAGAAACTCGATGACTCTTTAGTTAGTTTGCGAGCCATTACACAAAGCGAGAACAGCAGATTTGTAAATATTGGCACACATTCAAAAATTGCAAGACTTGTTAAGTCTGTAAATACAGAATCTGACGAAGAAATAATATTTCAATCAATAAACGCAGCTAGTAAATATTTTGATATTTCAGTGCGCTCGGTAAAACATGTCACATAATATTACCAAATCGGCCTTTTAGAAAAAATATAAACAGAAAATAAGTTTTCATTATTGTTGAACGAAGATATCTCCGGTAGTTGCTATTAATATTATAATTACTATTTATTTAATTTTTTGTTTATATTCTACATCGCTAAATCCGAAGCTTTTATCTTAATGTGACAAATGTATAAATTACTATAAAATTTCAGCATTATTGAAGGGAGATAACTCTGTTTCTTTTGTAGAGTAACTCGGTAGTTACTGCGAATGACCTCAAGAAAGATATAACTCTGTAGTTTTCTTTCTCCGCTGAGCTTAATTTTGTCTCCATCGTATTGCTAATAATATAACCAAAATCGGTATTTTCAAAGCAATACAAAGGTATGTTAGTTCAGGACATAATTCTATCGTAAGACAGTAACTTAATGTTTTTTTATGACTTCGGCAATGATATACTTCAAGGGGAATATCTTCAATAAGATAGAGCCTGTAATCAAGCAAATAATTTTTATTTTTTTGACCAATAATGTTTCTTTTTTGTTTGATTTTTTAAGAAACGTTATCCTTTTTTCTGAATTTGTCAAGGTTCGTGCTTCATCTAGATTTTATCAGCGATACTAATAAAAAACAACAAACAATAAATAAACCACACATCATTACGTTAGCTACTTTGAAATCTTTTTGCAATACAGTATTTCAACCCAGATGTACATTCCCGTATGGGCAAAACGTCTATAATTGAAATGATGTATTTCAACTTTGACTGTCAGTCAGAAATATAATTATAAAATGTTTTCTGGAAAATTATAAATAAATCCACGCTGTAATTATTCATTACTGTAACAATCCAGCAGATGTGACACTATAATAATTTTTTAAACATATATCTGTAAGATGTGTACAATGTTACAGTGCTAGAATGCTGGATTCTCTTACTCGAGGTCCGGCGATCAAAACCCGTGACTGACAGCTGTCGACACTGGCGATAATCGCGGCTTTTCTATATAAGATGGGGGCCCAACCCCAACATCGAACTTCAACAGAAAAAATTACACCATCCCTACAGTCACCACGTGGTGGCTGATTTTTGCACTCTCCCGGGGTTGATTATTGGGGGTTGTGTAAAAATCTGTTGAAGGTAAGTTATAGAATTAAGATTATATGTTATGCCGACCATATAATTAAGATTGTATATACGTGTAAATAGCTCAGCACAATGCTTTAAATATGCAACTATATGTGTGTTGTGTAGTCAATATAATTAAGTTAATTAAGATTGTATATACGCTATAAATAGCTCAATACAAAGCTGTAAATATGCTTCTATATGTGTTGTGTCTAATTAATAGAATTAAGTTAATTAAGATTCTGTATACGCTGTAAATAGCTCAATACAAAGCTATAAATATGCTTCTATTTGAGTTGTGTCTAATTAATATAATTAAGTTAATTAAGAGTATATGTTGCGTCGTCAATAAAAATAAGTTAATTAAGATTATATGTTGTGTCGTCCATAGAATATAATTCAGTTAGTTAAGATTATATGTTGTGTCGTCCATAAAACACAAATTATATGTTGTGTCATCCATAGACAAGATTAACTTCGCTCTTTGATGTAATATTACCAACTCCTGATGAAATATGATGCCCACCTCCGTTTGGCTCATTATTATACTTGAGAAGAGATGTTGGTGGGGCTATTTTTCTCCATGATTAAAAAAATTTAGGAAAATTTTAATTAATATTTTTTTTCAAGTTCTTTTTCTATTAAATTTTCTTACAGCAAACGTAAAATCACCTGGTCCTTTATGCTCTTCTTCTGTTATTTTATAATGATTGATTAATGATTTCTAGGGCGGAAGAAAGAAACAGCGTGTTTAAATACTTCTTTAATGAAAATATCATTAAAATAATCATAATCCGATTCTACTTGATTTAGATATTGTATAGTTTCAATGATCTGTTGTTTTGAATCATCGTTATATTACTGTGATAATGACGAAAATAAGCTTTGTATTTTGTTGATTGATTGATTGATCTCAGAGTTAATGGTATCGGAATACATTTTGTAAACGTCCATGTATCTTAACTCATCACAAAAAGTATAAATATTATATATACCATCAGTTTCATTCCAAGGAAAAATATTTCGATATTTGGGACTTGTTTTATTTTTTTTTATTTGTAAGAAATTCAATTAACTTTGGTTCTAGTGGACATTGATAAACAGGTGCTATTACAGGCCACCCTAACACGGATCAATACAAAGCTGTAAATATGCTTCTATATGTGTTGTGTCTAATTAATAGAATTAAGATAATTAAGATTGTATATACGCGGTAAATAGCTCAATACAAAGCTGTAAATATGCTTCTTTTTGAGTTGTGTCTAATTAATATAATTAAGTTAATTAAGATTATATGTTGTGTCGAAATACATATTGTTATAATTACTGGTGCCATCGCTAGCGATGGTGTTATTGTTGATAATAATATGCCCATTCCAGCAATAGCAGCTGACGCAGAATAAACAATTATATCAATAGTAATTATACGCCGATTTTTTTTTTTTTATACTTGTATTGTATACTCGTCAACGATATATTTTAGTCTAGCTTGACATTCACGTGCTAGATTATATCTCAAGTTCTGAACGTTGATATTAAGGCTCATTATATTAAGTAGGTGGAAATTTAGCGACTAATTCAAGACACCAATTGTAAATCAAGTCGAGTTTTTTTCCTTCCGGTTCCACATTAAATATTTCCTCGTCGTTTAGCTCCAACATCACTTATATAGATCCACCTGATGTAGTCAGGGGATAACGCCGTGAAATTGTGGTAGATATTATAAATGTTTTAACGACAGGTATTGACAACCTGTATATATCTGTAACCTCAGGGCGATGTTTCATAGATTTATTAAGTGGTGACCATAAGGCTTGTCCATACGCTACTGCATACATTGAACAGTCGGTGATTTTATTTTTCGGAGAGTTTAATACCAACACGTGCTGGTTTGTAACCTCAGGGCGATGTTTCATAGATTTATTAAGTGGTGACCATAAGGCTTGTCCATACGCTACTGCATACTCTGAACAGTCGGTGATTTTATTTTTCGGAGAGTTTAATACCAACACGTGCTGGTTTTTCAAAGAACTCATCAATAATTCCATTTATTCTTTTGCGATAATTCAAAAACGTGTTCACGTGAGTAGAATAATCAGATTCATATGTGGTTATTGTATCATTAACTGAAAGTTCGAGTTCATCACTTGAAGGTTTCTATTGTCCACGTATCTCTTCGTTGCAGCTTCATCATCTAATGGTTCTCTCAAATAAGCAATGGTATTACCAGCCATATTATATTGCCAGTCATTGTATCACCATATTTTTGTACTCGACCATCAATATTATCTAACATCGTTAACATAATAACACCAGACTTAAATTTTCCATTACTATCTAACACAGCTATGCTATTTTCAGTTAATCCATTAATTTTAACGATATTATATTTTAATTAAAGATTACTTGTTGTTAAATTTCCTTGCTTATCTTGAAATACAACCACTTCGTTTGGATTAATATTTGCAAGATTTAATAATTTAGATATTTCATCACTAATCTGTTTACTTATATTTTCATGAGTTATTCCGTCGGTTTTTGTTTTTGTTTAGAGGAAGATCTTCCGTAAATATCTACCATTATACTTTAAGATCTTTTTAAGTCGTCTATTTGCATGATCGTGCACGACCTAATGAGGTGGTAATGTTGATCTCGATACAGCGTCGAGTACATCAATTACTTCGCGGCCGCATGTTGGCGGATCTGCTATTGTTTGTGTTGGTAGAACTCACATGTAGACGTTGGAAGCCTTCTGCTAGAACAAAGGACCCTTGTTGCTGTTGTAAATCAGATGGCCTGAGGCTCGTCTGATATCTGCACCGACTGAGGTAGAATTGATATCCAATCAGAGCTGAGGAAGGGTGGGGCCATCAATTCGAACCAGAATTTAACAGTCATTTGGGCTGGGAACGAATTAGTCATTGTGAAGCATCGTGCTGACAAGTTGTAGCAATAACTCCGGGAGCCACTCGTGATTTGGCGGGAAAAACCTTAGTACATTTAAGGACAGAAAGCTTCGTAAAGGAAGCTTTTGGGGACAGAACTACCGGGTAGTCAAGCCCCGAGTCTCAGAGAGACAGGATAGAACAAGGCAGTAGGCCGAGAACAAGCCTAGTTGCTGGAGAAAGAGAGACAGAAGGAGGAGGAGAAAAGGAGACAAAAGAGGATAGAGAGAATCGGAGTACGGAGAACGCCGGAAGGAGGAAAGGAATTGGCGGAGTAAACACAGATGAGTAGAAACCAAGTACAGGGGAAAGCCATCTCACACTATAATCACGTGATGAAATAGGTTGTTACATGGTCGAGAGGAAGAAGATTGGTTGAGAAATTAATATCGTTTAATTTATATTAAATTGTTATTTTTTGAATTTCACCTTTGTGTTCTTAATAATTTAATTGTCGGTATTGCTGACTGGGGGCTCGGAGCTTTACCTCTCTCTATCACTAATTGCACTTCCTACAAAACGAGCCAGGGTGGGAATTCCACAGTAATTCAAATAAATATTGGGAACATCCCACTCCAACGCATAACAGTGGGTCACATAGAACTTCACAATTTGGTTGTTTTGGTTATTGGTCACGCATAAAAATAACTCTAAATTTATTTGTATTTAATCTTTTAGCAACATCAAGTAAATCGAAATTTGACATTGTAAAGATTAACGAAGTGTTCCTGGAAGTCTCAGACCTTTTCCGTATCGAAAAGGGGTTCTTGGTAATCTTAGACCTTTCCCTCTTTTTTAAAATCCTTTTCCTGTTGCTTTCTTTAATGCCATTCCGGGGCCCCGAGTGGCCATCTCTGCCATCTCACCTCTGTCTGCGGCGGTTCGAGTCTAGGATTCAGCCAATGTGGGTATGTGAGAAAGCTTGCCAGTAGCTTCTCGTGGGTCGGTGGTTCTTTCCGGGGTTTTCCCGGGTTCTTCCTCCACCATTAATACTGGCCGCCATGTATAGCCTATCGTGTGCTGAAAAATGGCGTTAAGCCCCAAAACAACAAAACAATAATGCCATTCCAGCAGCGGTTTCGACAGCACCTTGTGCTGCTGCTTTTGCCACAGCTGCAACATCAGCGGCTATTAACTTTGCTGTAGCTGCAAGAAGTGGAAATATACCACCTGTTTTAATTGTCTTTAATCGCACCCGCAGAGAGACTAAGTTCAACGCCTTTTCTTGATTGTTTAGCGCTATTGAAATATTTAAGTTGACGTTCTGATAATGATAATTTATTTTGACCACCTACGAGTTGATCTCGCTTTAGTGATATTTTCATTCCACAGTTTTTTGCTGGATTTGATTGAATCTTCTTAATCTGACCAGGAGTCAGATTAATACTAACATGATGATATAACATTATAAACATCGTGAGTGATCTAATTACACATCATCTTTTAAACGATATTTTCCACTGGGGCATCAAAAACTCTCAGTCGTCCACCAACACCTTCAAGCAACATTGATTTATTGCTAATTATAACTGCAATTGCTCTATAATTAACACCAGCGCCTGGATTTACACGAGCTCGAAAAAGAATATCAACAACAAATTGTCTAGATAAATCAAGATGTTCCAGTGAAAGTAATAAATTGGATACAGATTTCTTAAATCTGTGTTAATTGTAAACCGGTATCTGTATTTTAATCAGGTTCCATGAATGTCATTAAACGATGATATGCACGTGTTATGTAATAATTTTCAAAATTTAAAATTATATCTTCGGATGGTTCTTGATGTCCATTTATATGTAAAGAAACTTCACTAACTGCAAAGTTGTCAAATATCATATGACTACGTTCTTGACCATCTAATCGATAAGCATTTTGTAAAGCGATAGATGTATGCCTTGGCACATTTAATCCTTGTTGGGATGCAATGTGCCATGTAAATATCCCATCAATATTACTCTGAATGCTATCTGTGGTCATTGTTAACCATGATAACAATGATTTGCCACCTGAATCCATAAAAGAAAGTAATGTTTGTTCCTCAGCAACTGATGGAATCATTACTGGCATACACAGTTAACGTTTAAATAATATTACTTTATCAGCAGCAACAACATCTGGTCGCCAAATAGTATCATTATAGTTACCCTTTTATACAAGTACAACTTAATGTTTCGCTCCAAAAGATAACTTTTCTGACATTTCTACAAAATCCAAATATGTGTCATAACGGAATAGCGCATGAAAATCGTCTACGACCATCTTTCAACATTGATTTACATATATAGCAAATCCTAGGTTATAATTTGGTCTGGTGTTAATAATCATGTTTTCAGCATCAATGTCAGCAGCGCCTGCATTGTTTCTTGGTCGTCTTATATCATACTGGTTACTTTCAGGATGATCCGTTTTATCTTTGGCAAACATCATTGACGGACCAGCTGATCTTGTATAATCATCTGAATATCTTGCTAAATTTATTATCGTCGTAGCAATATCAACGTCTTTTGGAATAGTTTCAATATTTCTTCCGTCAATCATGTACGTAGCTCTATCAAACAAAGCCATAATCCCATTGTTAACAAAACCAACTACAATATCGGCTCCAAATGCTGTATTAAGAGGAACATCTGTTACCAGCTCTCCTTCAACTTCAATAACTGCTTCAGCAGGTAAGAAACATCTGCTTGTATCTTGAACTTGTAGTTTGATTCTTCCTTGTGCGTTAGGTACACGTGCGTCATAAGAATAATATTTAAGAATTGGTGCGTCCATGTCGAACGCTGAATCGGATATACGCTTGAAGATTTTATTATAACTATCTTCGTCTAACACTGAGACCACTTCCTGAAATAAAACTTGCATTTATCGGCATAATTTCATTAGTCAACTTTGCAGGAGCGACTTCATTAGCAGCCAACTCTGCTATTTTTTAATTTGCAGCTTGATTTATTATTTTACTAACATTTGCAGGCGTAACTTCGGTGCTGGACGGTTTCACTGGTGGCTGGGGTTTTCGTCGCATTAATCGTGTTAGACTTTCTTTGATTGCTGAGAATGCTTTACCAAAACATTACCAAATGCGTCAAGAATTTTTTCAAGAACAAGATCAATAGATTTCATTCCTACTTGTTTCGCAGTCGGTATTGCTTTTGGGGCTATCCTCATAAATAAACCTTAAACAACATCGCCGAGTCCATCACCGTAAATTGCTTCTTAAGAAATCGCCAATTCATCACCCTGACCATAACCGGTCCACGTTGAGCATTATGTACGATAATCTTATTTATTATTTATTTATCTAATCACAGTGATAATCATCAATGATTTCATCGATAAGAGATCGATAAATATTAATGTCCATGATACCGCCTGTAGATAATCTTCGACAAATATCAGCTACTTCATTAATAATTTCTGGAGAATTATTTCCAACACGTTTTCCTGCTATGAGGATTTCTAGTCGTTCTACGTCAGAAAGAACATTGTTAGGACAAAACATTGTTAGGACAAGCAATAAGACCACTTCGTCCTGACCTATTCAGGGAAGAAAAACCTCTTCCGGTTGCTCCTTCTTCCTCACTTGTTGTTTGATCCGCTTTTTTCTTCCATAGTCTTAAGGGTGATCCTTCTACTTTTGCTTTTTAAAGTCCCTCTCTAGACTTAAAAGTTCCAACATCATCTCTTGCAGCTGTGAAGCAGACTGTTGTTGTTCTATTTGTTGCTGCAATGGAGTAAGTTCGATATGAAAGCTCTTGCTAGGGGGATTGCGGCGGAAGAGGTTTTTGTTTCAGTGCCTCGTTATAAATAAAGTCTTTGTACTTCTTTAACAAGACTTGTATATCTTAAATCTTCTTCTCTGGCTTGTTTGTTGTTGTGAAATACGCGATATATCCATTTAATAAGATTATCATCATTTACATTTTCATAACTCGGGTTTAAAATATCACATTTACTAAATATAATTTCTAATATATTTTTAGGTAATTTTTCTTCTTCAGTATTTTTCAGTTCTTCAACAACACCGTCTTTAAATTTACTAATCAGTTAAATATTTTCTGTTTTTACTTTAGGTTTAGGTGCAAGTTCTTTTTTCACATCGGCTATTTCAGTACCAACTTTGCCAATACTTTCAAGTATTTCTTCATCTACAGGGGTATGTTTTACGGCAGCTATCTCAGTTGGAAGATCTCGTAAAATCTGTTTTGTTTGTTTAGTTCTTTTTGCTATTTTTTTCTTCAGTTTTCTCAGCAGTTTGTCTTACTGATGGAAGAAGACCTTCAGTATCTTCTGCAACTCTTTCACTAACTTTCGTAATAGGCTTGAATAATTGTTCTGTACCTTCTGCAAATTCAATTTGTAATTCTTGACGTTCTTGAAGTTGTTTTTTTTTCTAAGAGTATCACGAACAGGCAATTTTTTTGATTGCTTCTAATCTTTCTCCCGCTAATCTAGCTTTATAATATTCCGTATCCGATGTCATTATTGATATAATAATGATTTAATTATAGCAGCATAGAGGGTGCGACCTCAATGAAGCGTCAGTGGGTAAACACGCGCGCAAGCTTTTTAAAAAACACTAACGACAACGATAAAGTAACAAAGAAACTAACACTATTAGAGAAACTCTTGGTAAGTTAGAGGCTTTGGTTCGGCGTTATTGACCGTTTCAGTGTTTTTTTTATTTCCATTCCTGATTTTGTTTTTTTCTCCGACGAAAGTTGGTTCGGTTTCAGAGACACATTTATTTCATTTGTTTCCCTGTCATCATAAAGAAAGGAAAGATCCCCTGACTCATGCTTTGCTGAATTTTCTGAAATTACTAGTTCATGTTTAGCATAATTTGTGAAACTTCCATCGTCAAACAAGCGTACCGTATACATGGAATAGGTACCCAGTCGGTGGTAAACATTTACGATTTTTGCTCTCCTACCTTTAAGCGTCAAGATGTTTCCATGCTTGTAGTCCATTTTTTTTTGTCTTATCTTTCTAGTTTTCTTTCTAATCTTTTTTTTATTAGTTAATTTTTCTCTCCTCCAAAAAACTATTTTTTTAAATGTCCCAAAGTGTTATCATTTGTTTGATCGGAAAAAAAAACTCCATCAGGCCAAGCATAAGACAACAATGGTTGCGTCCCTTGATAAAGTAGTCCGTAGCGCGTGGACACCATGGCTGAGATGATTGGTTGTTGTTGTTGTTGTAGGGTTTAACGCCATTTTTCAGCACGCGATAGGCTATACATAGCGGCCAGTATTAATGGTGGAGGAAGAACCCAGGAAATCCCCAGAAAGAACCACCGACCCTCGAGAAGTGAGATGATTGGTCTGAGATGACTAGACTGAGATAGGAAATAGCAATGTGTATATATATATATATATATATATATATATATATATATATATATATATATATATATATATATATATATATATATATATATATATAGCTACATCTTCAAGAAGACAAAAGAACACATAAACAGACTGAAACATGTAATTATAATTCTCGATAAAATTCAGAAACGAACGAAATTTCGAACGTTTTCTTCTGTTCTCGTATCAAATGTTTTCAAGACATTTGTTTTCAGTTTTTGATGTTTTATCACTTGTGTTCCTATATGAAGTATTTTCCCGATGAAAGGAGCTTTCCTGTTTTTCTATGTTGGATATTTCATGGAATAATAGGGATCACTTTCATCAGAATTCTTAATCTTTAATAATTTAGACATTAACTGTTAAAATTAATAGACACAAGTCCGAATATTTTCAGTGTCGTGTTGATTTGATAGAAAGATTTAATTCCTGTAAAATTACAGTTTCTGCCATGTGAATTAATCTGCAAGTTTTATTATTATGGTATCTTTGATTCGTCTAAAGACTGATATATTCATTCATATACTGACTGACATATTCTTTTTTTGTACTTATTGATATATTCATTTACAAGCTCTCTCTTGTTTTCCTGCCACATTTTGAAATAGTCCATATTTTATTTCCAATATTTCTCATTGGAGTCATTCATACATAGTTTGCAGCAACATGTACCCTTATAAAATTCAGATATCAATGTTCCGTTTTGATTTTTGAACCTGGTTTTGTTGCCATTGTTTAGTTTTTACTTCTTTTTAGTAACCTTCCAATTAATCGAAATGCGCAAAATTTTGTCTATAATGGTGTGAATTAATTAGCTTATATACTTGAAATAATGTTCACGTTCACTCAGTAAATCTGTTATGATAAAATGGAGTGTGCTAACACCCAAATTAGAAAAGTGGACCATAAACAATTTAATAACATGCAAGGACCAAGGAACTTGCAATAAACAGCACATCAGTTTTGTACAGAGATGTCTCCTTTAACTACATCCTTAGAAATAATAAGCGTTGATGGATGTCTATGTTTCATATCCGTAACGATAAGTAACATATTTGCTGCAATAAAAAATGCCTGTATTGTATATAAGCATTTTGCCCAATCTATTTCAGACTCTCAGTATGTATGTATGTATGTATGTATGTATGTATGTAGGTATGTATGTATATATGATGCATGCATGTATGTATGTATGTATGTATGTATGTATGTATGTATGTATGTATGTATGTATGTTGCGCTCCCAATGTAATGATTATATAGGTAGACAGGTATGAGTGTATGTATAACTTCAGTTTATCTATCTAATACCATTTCGCCTATATAGTCAGCAAAATATATACTCAACGAATCACCTTTGAGACCTTTTACAGCTTCTTCAATTGTTGTGTAATTTCATTTCCTACGAGATATCAAAGAAAGATCTAAAACAATGGTATCTGACAAAACTTTATACTTACACACCGTTAAAAGTGCATTGCATTGTATTATGCAAGCGTAGGAAACACTGTTGGTAATTCTTTGTAACCGAAGATTTTAAGAATGTACTGAAAATTTTGAATGCTGAAAGTACTGACATCAAAGCTACAGCTTCCTTGAATAAAGTTTTAAGAAATTCAAACGAGTGAATATATAAAAAATTGAACATGGTCATGTATTTATATCGTATAATTTATTTATAATTAAGGTTGTCAGGGCAGGCCGTAGTGATCCCGATTATAAAAAAAATATTTCTTGATTATTTTAAGATCACCAAAGACCAATTACGTAAGTTCGAAATACACGTGTTGTTGGATAACGTTGAAATGGAGAAGACTTTGAATGACATAATTGTCGAATATTTTCCACTGATCTATGCCACATGGGAGAAGTTACGGCGCCCTCCAGATATTCTTCGATATAACAACGATCCAATAGGTGGCAGTCGTCATGTGTCGCTTGCATTGTCAATATCACATCGATGATTTCTGTAAATCTAGTATGTGACTCAGTCGACTGTAGCTATACCGCGTCTGAGCAAGCATGAGGGCAGGCCCAGTAGGGATATGTTCTTTAGGGCTTTTCTCCGGTTGTCCCGCCGGGTCATTTGATTATATCGGTGCCCACTAATGCTGTTCATTTACGATGTCATAATCCATCGCTGTCATGAATACGTTTTAGTCTAACCGACCAAGACGGTATTTTATTGGGCACACGGGGTGAGGACCGTTAGTTTGTATGTGCGTGACGGACCATAAAGCACACTATGATGAACAACAACAAAAAAAATAACAAAAAAGCACAAACAAATTACAAAATGTTGTCGTTAATTCTCGCTGTTGTTGTTGTTTGGGTTATTCTTCTCATTTTGAGGGAATCTTAATAGATTCCAACACAAGTCGCTTTAGTTGTCTCTTACGTACTCTTACAGCCTCTCGAGTTTCATATTGTCGAGACAAATCTGATCGTATTTTCTCAATGGCGCTTGGCAATATAACACTTTTAGCTATATCATGTTGTTTCTAGTAAATCCGCCAACGACAATTCCAAAGATGCCAAACTGATTCATACGTTGAATTCGATAAAGAATATAAACATAGGAGAATTACTGGCGATTTGGTTGATAAGATCGGCGATGAAAGGTAAAATAGTGTTAGTAGCTGGCAATTAAACACCAACAATTACATAATGGAGTCGGTTTATTATAGTCCAGTTGGATACTGGAGAGGTACAGCAGCAATTAAAAAATTCGCCGATGCAGCAGAGATCACATGTGCTGTAGATGCATATCAGTTTTACGCGGACACCTCCATTGTCTACTGCCGGAATATCAACAGGTGTATTTAGTCAGCGTGTATCTGTTGGTCGATAACATAACGGGACTTGCCGAGCTGAATATTTGTCCATGTGAAGCTCATACAATTTACGCTGAAGTGAATCACGGACGTTTTTCCTGAATACAACTATTAGATCATCAGGGCGCCATAAGTTCCAGAAATCTGACATTGGAGTCTCTGAAATTACGGTACGTAGTATTTCGCACTGAATTTTGTCGGGTTGCAATCTGATTAAAGATTTCAGTTGTTGTAGTTGTTCATCCTGCTATCGATGGTCGTATAAAACTAAATCATAGTGGGTAACATGGCTGATCAACCATATGTATGGTGATTCACATGTAAACGGCAGAGGCTATCCATGGTCGCCAGACATAATTCCAGTAGATTTTGTTGATAACCAATCAAGAAACATTTTTAAAACGTCTTTGGATACTGTACAAATCTCATCCCTGATAATTATTCTCGGGATATATTTCTCACACATTCGTTCGTTGGTCACCTCACCATCTAAAGAAACAATGATACCTGCATGCGCTGACACCACGTTGTCTCATTTCTCTGGGAAGCCGGTGTGTTGGCGTCAACACAATCATCTCAGGTTTTAAATAATTTTCTTGCACGTGTTGTTTTACCAGAACTACCTGAACCACTCAGATAGACCTGCTATATCTCGTGATTGGATCGTTTACTGACGGTGATGATAATGGTTCTGATAAATTATAGTTGCGATAATAGCCATCTGGTATTTTACGTCAGCTGATTCTGAATATTTGCGTATTTGCTGACGTTTTACTCGCCAAAAACCCAAGTTGACACCGCTGGTGTCTTCTTCCATAAATGGTTTCACAACATCCATTTTTCAACGACTATCTACAAAGAAATCTACAACATAAGCAAGCGTGACCCTGTATCGGTCTGATTATTTCACGGACTCTAAGTCGGATGAACCGGCATTTTATCAGGTTCTTCTGCCATCAGGAACTCTTTATCGCAAAGAATCACTCCATCAAAATGTAAAACAAATTTCGGTATAATATAACATACACAACGATGATTTATTCGTTAACTGTTTTGCGGCGGCGTCTGTTGTGGCTCATATAGCCCAACAAAAAAGTAAATGCGTCCAACTATTAAAGAATTTCTCGATGATGCATCACAATCTTGTGTTGAGTTTGGCTATGGTGGCCTTTTGAACACAAAATATAATTCCTCTTATATGATTTCTGTTGACATTTTCGCTGCTTATCCAGCTGCTTATCTTGCACTTGGCAAGTGTCATCGTTATTTTGAACGATTTGTGCACTCAACACATGAAATGACAAGAGTTGCAATAAACGGACCACTACCAAATATGATCTTACTGGATTTGCCGAGACTGAGTTTTCACAAGATCAATTTTTCAACGACTAATGTAAAAAGAATATGTGGCAACTCTAACAGAGTCTTTGGGATATATGTTGATCATCGATAATAGGTTTATTGGTGAGTATGTCAACATAGAAATAGATGATCTCAAACGAGTAAGCTGATGCGAATTGCCCTCGTAGTAGATGACTATTTTAGCCACGTTTTTTCTCCATCTTGCATGATTGTATTTATCGGTGACACCAACACACCTTGTGCGGCTGTGTCCTTGACAACAAAATTTAATTCGGCTGGATCCATGATTAATTTTGTGCAACGACGTGCACTATCGGATGGTGAACACGGAGTAAACTCACCGATAATTTTTCTGCTGATATTTATATCGTCTTGTGGTAACTAGACAGATTTTTGTGAGAATATTAGCATCGAGCATGCATCGTAATAGCACTACTAGAGCCCAAACATTCAAAATAACATGGCATTTAAAGTGTTGGTATAAATCGATTTGATATACCAGTACTATAAAATTATGATCTGCCCATGGCGCAATAATACGCATATTTAAACATTCTAGCGAACGTCAGCGGTTGATTTTAGATCAATAATAAATTTTCACACATTAGTCAATAATGAAGAAAGAAAATAACAATAAAAAGTATTAATAATCCTCGCTTTTCTAAATGAATTTAATATGGTACACATTTTCATCACATTCCTTTCTGATTTCTGTTCACCCTCTCCTCTCTCATGCCTAACGGACAAACTACGCAGAAATGAGATGTGTGAGAGAAAGGGAATGAGGATGGATTTAAATCTTGAAATAGAAATTGCACAAAGTAACCTTCAAGAATATGGTTCGTCGTAACAAGATGTGTGTGCACTTTTCTTGGCATTTATCTTGTTGGCTTGACTTCGCTTGCTAAGATTTAGGAAGGGGGATGTCCATGTCTATTGGACAGACGCTGGTGGCTGAAGAGCCCATTACGTGACAGGCACGTCCGTCCACAGAGGCTTCAGGAAAATGTCTGGATTGTGGTGGGTGCTGTCGATGGTTCCTGGGTTTTTTTCACTATCGTTTTTTCTCCAAGCTTGTCCATCTGTTTTGTTCAAAAGTGGCAGTGGCTCGGTAAACTGTACGTTACAAGCTTTCACGGTCAGCAGCTTATGATGCTCATTGGTGGTGATTGATGTCACAAGTGGTGAGGGTCATTTTCAAGGAGTCTTTATATCTCTTTCGAGGAGCCCCTCTATCACGGAGGCCAGTGGACAGCTCACCATACAGTGCAGTCTTTGGCAGGCGATGATCCTCCATCCTGGACACGTGCCCTGCCCAGCGTAGCTGTATCTTCATGTACGTCGTGGCCTCAACGCTTGTAATCCCTGCTTGCTTGAGATCTACAGTGTTGGTGATGAGGTTACTCCAGTGGATGTTGACGATGGTGCGGAGGCAGCGCTGATGAAAGCGTTCAAAGAGGTTGAGGTGGCGGCTGTAGCTGACCCAAGATTCGGCGCCATATAGGATGAGGGTCAGTACGACAGCTCTGATCTTTGTATCTCTTTTGAGACTGGCGTTGTACCACACTCATTTAAAGAGTCTGCCGAATGCACTGCTTGCCATGGCCAGTCTGTTGTCTATTTTCTTTGTCGATCTTGGCATCAGAAGATATCACAAAGCCCAGGTAGGTGAACTGGTGGACTACATTCAGCTCTGAGTGGTCAGTGAAGATGCTTGTTAGCCGGTACTCTTCCTTGGGAGCTGGCTGCTGAAGTACCTCAGTTTTCTTTAGACTGACCTCAACTCCAAATAGCTGGCAAGCGAAGAAAAATAGAAACTGAAACCATCAACTTATCAATATGCAAATGTGATTGTGAACGGCCACAAAAGGCATAGAACTACATTTTGTAGCAGACACACTCGGGGATGTGAGGAGTTCATTCACTGAGTCCATATGCAGCTGCCTGTAGTAAATCTTAACTCCGTTCAAAGGGCAAATATATGTATTTGTATGTGGTATAAATAAAATTTATGTACAGTATACGCTCTATTAGTGATATACCACTTGTATAAATCTTTCATTAAAAGGAAACTAGGCAAGCCTTATTTTCTTTTACTGAAAAATGTATACATCTTGTGACATATCATTGATACAGCGTTCATGCTATATATATATATATATATATATATATATATATATATATATATATATATATATATATATCCGTCAACACATTAATTCAATAGCAAATTTCACTGTAATATTTGCCATATTTCCAAGACACAAAAATAAATTTTCAAAGAATCCGTGAACTTGAAAGTGTAGCACATGGTTATCCGCTAGGGTCCGTATTTTGTTATATACAGGGATAATTTTACAATCAATATTAAGGGCAACACAAGTATGTCACAAAGAGTTTAACCTCCTCCAAAGAAAAGGAGAGATTTATACAAGAGTGACACAGATCACTAATTACCCATGAATAATCTAACTACAGTAGAGCTGAATACCTGGTGTCGTTTCATTATTTAGAATATAACTTTTCAAAACTGGAACTGACAAAAATGAAACAGTTTCTTGAAATAAAATTTTATGTAACATCCATATATTAAATGTGACAATACCTCATTACTACACAACGTTTTATGTTGTTATATTTCTTTGCTCACGCGTATAAACTATGTACTTCGGATGCAACGGTCACAACACATCCCTCATTAACAAATTTGTATTAATGAGCCGCATGTAATCATTTGCACGTGAACTATATTACACTAGTAAAGAGTTATTTTACTTTAAAGGAAAATATTGAGAGAGAAAAATAATCTACGTTGGGGTTTGGACCGAGACAAGGAAATCCAAGTCGCGGTGTTACATTATATATCTCCCCACGAGGCTTGCCGAGTGGGGAGACAAATAATGTAACCCCGCGACTGGGATTTCCTTGTCTCGGACCAAACTCCAACATAGATACTATATAGCTCTATGTTGCCACACAAAGTTAAGTTATAAAAATTGGTTTACAAAATAAATACAAGAAAATTAAAATAAATAAATAAAATTAAAAACAATTTCAAACATAGAAATAATCAAGATTAGATCTAAGTTATATAGACTGTGGAATTAGAATATGAACTTCAGATCCTAACGAACAACCCCAAACCTTTTTTCTTTATGTAACCAACTGATGTTGTGCATCAGTTAATAAATGTTTAGGCAGATTATTCCTTTTTGTCTCGGACCAAACTCCAACATAGATACTATATAGCTCTATGTTGCCACACAAAGTTAAGTTATAAAAATTGGTTTACAAAATAAATACAAGAAAATTAAAATAAATAAATAAAATTGAAAACAATTTCAAACATAGAAATAATCAAGATTAGATCTAAGTTATATAGACTGTGGAATTAGAATATGAACTTCAGATCCTAACGAACAACCCCAAACCTTTTTTCTTTATGTAACCAACTGATGTTGTGCATCAGTTAATAAATGTTTAGGCAGATTATTCCTTTTTGTTTTGCAGTCGGTATATATATATATATATATATATATATATATATATATATATATATATATATATATATATATATATATATATATATATATATATATACAGATAAATAGATGAGGAGAACAGTTATATCAATGTAATAAAAATAGTAAAATTACGCTCTTACGAAAGTTAACGGTTTCATTAAGCCGATTACTGTCATTCAACCAATCAGAAAACGCCATTTGGATTCACCTGTTCTTTTGGAGAGAGAGAAGATCTTCCGCAGTGTTTATCTCTATATATCTTTTGATTTTTACAATGGAGAGATTCCATCTGTACTAATGTTTTCGTTTTGGACAAGAGATTAACTGGAAAATATAATTTAACATTTATTTGCATATGTTGTAAGATTAACTTTTAAAGATGATGCCACTATAGCATGCATGAGTTTAACGACCGATTTACGATGAAATACGAATAAACCGAATATTCTCACATTGAAGAAAGAGGGTTGCAGTCCGAATATTAAAACCATGGAAACCTTCGCTAAACTCAGGTACAATGGATAATTTACCATGATCTTACTGATAAATTGATTCATCGATAAAAGAAACATAACATTAGCCATGAGATGCAAATATTGTTTACTGTTACAAAGAGAAAAAGTAACTGTGATAACTATATGTGCCGATGTGCACTCTCCCTCTCCGATGTGCACTCTCTCTCTCTCTCTCTCTCTCTCTCTCTCTCTCTCTCTCTCTCTCTCTCTATATATATATATATATATATATATATATATATATATATATATATATATATATATATATATACAGTGTATCCCCTAGTGGTGCAAGAATGAGAGTCTAAAATCTCCTTCGTGTGAGAAATGGGGGTCAGACTGAATGAAAAACAAACCTTGGTATCAAAACTGGGGGTCAAATACAAAATTTGGGGGTCTCTGAAGCGCAAATGAGGGTAAAGGGAAACAATGATATATATATATATATATATATATATATATATATATATATATATATATATATATATATATATATATATATATATATATAACAAGCTATTGCTCTGAAAATATAGTGGCATAATATTAATCAGCAGCATAATCTTCATTGTCGTTTCCGTCGTTGTCATCATTTAACACATGTTATTATACTGGATTATGATTTCTGCACCTTATTCTCCAAAATACACAATTCTTCCTCCTCTTATTATTCGACTATAATCAGATTTATCCTATTCTAATTCATTGTTTATGTTGGATATTGGGAATTATTACTGAAATGCACTCTGCATACATTTTACTAATATTCCATTGTAATGGGGTCCGTGTTAGTGGTCACACTGATAAAGGAGAATCTCTCATAAATTACTTCTAATAGATATGTTTTAATGGTTTGGAAACTTAAAATTTCCAAAAGTGTTTTGAAGCTAAACAATTACGTGAAGACCTCTTTATGTGTATAAAAATTCTTTACATTTCTCAAGCGGTCAAAAATAAATCTCTGATTTATAAATATTGCGCTTTTACTAAACGCAATATTGATATTGTACTTTTATTACGTTGACTATGAGCCTGTGGATTCAATGGAAATTCATCACATTGCTTCTTTTAAAGCAATAAAGATGGTCATTTATTGCTGCCTTTGTATGTGTCATGACTAGATAATGACGATCTATTTAAATATTTAAAAACACATTTCATTAATCATAGATTCAATTTTGACTGTCTCGAAGACGTGTGCTCTGGGCAAATTTTCGTGATGTACAGAAAGATAATGCTAAAGTCAATTGACGTTTGTTCCCAAGAAAGGTCAGTCTCTAAGCACAATCGATTCGTTTTGAGAAGACAAATCTTTGAACGATATTAGCAAAACGTAACTAAGAAATAAAATTAGGAAGTAAAAGGATAATATCAGATGTATTTATTTTTTTAAAAATAATTTTACAATATGTTAGGGATCTTTTGTTTTATTTAAGAAATTTATATGAAGATGTCTAGAATTATAAGTAATTTTCACCATAGCTGACCAAGTGATTCAGCTTTTGCTCTGTAAATTTGGTGATATATAATATTCATTATTACCATCATAATCCTCATTGTTTTCTCTTCCTTCGTCTTAACTCAACCGATTACATTTTTGACGATCCTTTTGAAACGATATTCTTCATTATGCATAATTCTTTCTCCTTTAACTATGAAACTCTTATGCTAATTCATTATTGATGAACGTCATGTTGAAATCATTCATTTAATTGGATGTTGTTACTAACATGACATTGTATACATTTTACTATCATTTTGTTGTTATGTGACTTATGTGGATGTCACAATGAAGAAAGGAGAAGAGCTCTTATAACTGACTATGAAAAGATATGTTATAGTGGCTTGGAAACCTTATTTTTTCAACAGGTTTTGAAGCTAGTAAGTTTTCTAAAGATCTTATTCACATTTCTCGAGAGTGTCAAATGATAAACCCACAATTTATAAATGTCACCCTCCTGCTCATTGCAGATTTGATATTGTGTATTTTATTCAGGTAAATATAACCCTGTGTACTCAATGCAAATTCGATATTGTATGTTTTATTCAGGTAAATGCAACCACGTGTGCTCAATGCGAATTCATAACCTTGTTTCTTTTAAATCATGAAAGATGGTTACTTTTCATTGCCTTGTTTGTGTCACATTACTTGATAATGACGATCTGTTTGTAATTATTTAGAATCACATTTCATCAATTATAGATTCGATTTTGATTGCCTCTAAGAGGTGTGCTTTGGGCCAATTTTCGTGGAGCAAAAACAGAAAATGCTGAAGTTAATGGGCGTTAGTTGTCAAAAATGGTCGGTGTATGATACCAAACCATAAACCTCGAGAAGAAACATCTAAGAAATCAAGATAGGGAGGAAAAGAAAAAAATCAACTACAAGTAGCGTATAAATTATTTAAACATATTGGATTTTTGTTTTACTTATGAATTTAAATGAACTTGTAAAGACTATTAAGCAATTATTTTCATAGATGACCTGAAGATTCCCTGCAGATTTTGTTCTCATTTACCCTGTGCTAGAATGCCATCATTGTAATAATAAATCACGGGGATACTCGGTTGTACAATTTAAACTTTTATGAATCAGAATTTTAAAATCGTTATTTATAATGCTTTTGTTAAAAATATCGAACCTAAGCACTCCTTTCATTCTTTAATGATTTGCTGAGTGATTGGAGTGAAAGAGCAATAGGTCCGATATATGAAATCGAACCCAGTCCAATTCATTTATCTCTCATTGTTTAGGTGTTACAATTTTGTTTCTCTTCCTAGAATAATATAATTAATGGTTAATTGTATCTAGTTCTTTTTTCTCAACCTGTTTACACAGAAAGATTACGGTCATGTTTATGCTGTGGCAAATGTGAGTCTCAAGTATATGCATGCATATACCTACCTAGCCATGCTAACACATCACTGAAGGCAATTTTGTATGAATTTCTTAATGCTTAAAATCTCAACTTCTTATCTGATTCGTTGTAATATCTAATTTGAGGCATTTGACGTCAACGTCGTTGACCGGACTCTGCTCATCAAATACCTTTATTATAACTATGACAGTTCTTGCACAAAAACTTGTACAACACTAGTTTAAAATCTTGAGTCATGCTTTTATTTCATAATGATTATTCTAGATTTCATTCATTGATTTCTTAAATTCCGATTATAATTCTAGGGACATTTGGTCAGCACCCAGGGAGTTCCGAGCCATACATGTCCATGTTCCACTGTGAAGCGATGGCTGAAATTGCAGTACGAGGACCGTGTTGGATGTTGGGTACGATACATCTTGGGGCACAATATTCACTCCCATTGGCTGCAATAGATGCGAACCAGATCAAATCAGTTAGAATTGTTAGGGTTCTAGCTTGATATACTTTGACAATTTACATTATATGACATATTTACTGTAATTTTATACGAGTCAGTTAAATACACAAACAACACCAAAGGTTGAAAATATAAACTTTTGGGGATTTATCCTTCCAACATTCATTTCTACTACTTTATCATTTCTAAAAGCTCTCTCATATTCATACCATAAATTATACAAGACTAAACTGGACGGATGTTGACATTAGAAAAATGAAATCCTGTTGAATGACTACGGTAGAAGGGGGCTAGACTATCATACTCACATCCCTAAAGCTCCATAGGATAGTGGGCACCGGATATCCTGTGATAGTGCAGGTGATCCGAACAAGATCGTTTATACGAGGGCGGTGTGAAATAGACGTCTTCACAGAGGAAATATGAGGCTTTTCTGCAAAATTTATATTATTCTGTTAGATATATTTTCAATATACGTGTACAAATATAACTACTTCTAACTTGTGACTTTCAGTGTTAAATTTAGCTAAAACAAACACTTGGATAATGTAATTTGGAGACAGCTTCTTCTAGCTAAAACAAACACTTGGATAATGTAATTTGGAGACAGCTTCTTCTACTACCCAAGTAAGTTTTGATCTCTTAAAATTTTAATGAAAAATGTCGTATTCTCTCCCCTCCTCTCTAAACATTTTTGAAAAAGTCCATATGTTGTTTCATCTAGTTCTTATTGCGGTCATTAATATATAGTTTGCAGCAAACTGTGTCCTAGTAAAGTTCGGTTATGACTATTTTAGTTTGCATTTTTAACATGGTTTTGTTTCCATTATTTACATTATACCACTTATTTTTGGCGTCCTTCCAATTAATTAAATTGCACAACTTTTATTTCGACATGAACGAAAGACACGTAAATTAAATTTAACATTTTGTTGAAATATGATGTTAATTAATTACTCGATGTACATGAAATCGTATTTACTTGAAACTGATAATATGTTATAATCAAATGGAAGATGCAGAAAAGAAAAAAGGAGAAAAGTCAAAGATTACCAATTTTACAACATAGGAAGACTAATTAGCATGTTTGCTGGAAAAACAATCAGACTGTTGCACAAGTATGTCTCCTATACTTATATCTTGGAAATAACAATCGTTGATAGATGTTTATGTTTGATATCAGTAACGATTTTTTTTTACTAACCATTATGATTGTACGCTATACACTTTCTTATTTTCTATCGCTGAATAAATGGTGAAATAATCGATCTGAGGGGTGATTGCGGGTGGAAGGAGAAATAATGTTATTTTTGTGGTGGAAGGGCAAGGTGTGCTTTGTGAGTGAATGAGTGGAAGGGAAAATAGAGTTTTGGTTGTTGAAGGAAAAAGAGTTCTTTGGGGGTGGGGTTGATAAAGAAAGAGTGTTTTTCGGGGGGAGGAAAGAGAAGGAGAATAGTTTTGGGGGTGGGTGGAAGGAGAGTTTAAAATGCTTTCCAGAAGGAATACCATTTATGATCTACTTTTTGAAAGGTTTAGCTGTATTCTTTTGGCATAAAGATTCTCCTTATTGCCTGAATATACCCTTTTTACGCCCTTTCTACAACAAAAGGAATAGAGTAAAATGTGTCCTACTGACCGACGGTCTATCTGGAATTGGATTTTGTATTCCTTCCAGTTGGGCGAGAAAAAATAATCATAAAAATATATGAAGCAATGAGATTTCATCAGAAGCATCGTTACAATTCTTTCCACAAGGTTGGTACCATTTTATGATTTCATCGCAAAATGCTTTTTTTTTGTGCGTGACTCTTCTGAATTAAAGTCTCCTTTAGGTCTTCTGTCTCGCTCGACCCAGAGAAGTGATGAAACGTAGAAAGTTCTTTGTATTCGCTGTGAACGATGGGAAAACTATCGTATTTATTTTATAGCATTTTATGTACATTTGGTACAGACTTCTATAGCAGCCATCACAGACGGGCAGTTCTTGATCACTACTGCCGCCCCGCCATCTGGAGGATCTTCCGAGATAAGGGGCAAAACACCCGTATAAAGATGGGCACTCAGCTGCTGACGTCTTTGGAAAACAATTTTACCAACTGTTTATCTACACACAAAAGACAAAACCAATCGAGGGAAAGTAAAGTTTCGATCTAAAGCAAGGTCTTCCTCGTTGGAGACTGAAATACATACACATAGACAAGCACACGGAAGAATTATATGCACAGAATAGTACACATCTACATCTTGGTACAGAGAAAAAGAAAAAAACTGTCCAGTTTGAACGAAAAACAAAATAAACAGAAATAACTTAATGTCAAGATTTTATTATTATTTATGAAAACGGTAAAATAACGGTGTGAACTTTGGTTAACTTAGTTATCTACGTCACTGGGAGAATGTCGTGTTTTAGAAAGCGCCATCTATAGGGGTGCATCTTTGTATCTTGCATTCCTGCCACTACGAGAGTAACCGAAAGTCGCCGATTAAAGTAATATCTAACAATGAGAATATAGAGACTAATGAAAGACTAAAACCTTGAAAGGTAACTCTTCATATGCCCAAAACACTTGGAAGATAAACACTTCGAAAGGCACGTCAGCACAATATCGGCTAACTGGTACCTAATAAATGTAATCACTAATAATGTTAATGAAGATTTAACAGACACAACAGAAAAGATAAAGAAAGAAAAGAAACATTAAAGAAAACGAAAAGTTAACAACTAGAATGATAAATCCTAGCAATAAACGTACACAATGAATAATACCTTCTAGAAGAGAGATCCGCACCGTAGTCTGTGCTGTCATTCCGTCCTTGGATATGATGCAGGTATAGTTTCCGACTTCTGAACTTGTCATACCTGTGATGTAAACTATGTAACTTCCGCTAGAATATGAAGCATGTGGAGGAAACGTTGAGCCCTGAAATGATATTAACAATGTGTCACACTAAATGCGGAGGAAGCGGTATCAGCAGAAGTACATATACGGACACAGTGACTGCAAGGACGGTACTTTGATGATACACTCAATGCAAGATATATAATACATAGGAATAACTGCTGTTTTATCCCCTTTCAACGTTCATGTATTGAATGAGCGTATTTGCTTGTCGGTTATGTCACACCAACAGAAAGACGCACATGGGATGCTTGCAAATTCCTAGACCTTAAGATCATATCGGTTATAAGCCAGTATACTATTGTTTCTTCTCTAAATTTTATCATCATTTTAAGCCATACGAATAAACGTAAACTTATATACGGAGGGATATAGGGAGAGATCTGGATTGTTTAGAAGATATGACCCAATAGCTGGTCAAAGTTGTCCTTTCTTTTAAAACAGCTGGACCAATGTTCATTTGGGGGTTTCCAACACGAACGTTACTAACCCATGAATAAAATGAACTTGTTAAACCAAAGCTAATCTTGGGTCACCATGCCTTTGATTCTGTACAAATAATGTTTGTATAAATCTCTCTGTCTATCTATCTCTCCATATATATATATATATATATATATATATATATATATATATATATATATATATATATATATATATATATATATATATATATATATATATATATATATATGTATATATATATATATATATGACTGTACATTGGTGATATTCACTGTTGTCACATTACGTTTCAAGGATTAAACAACATTAACATGCACAAATACTGTTTGTATGAATCTGTTTGTCTGTCTCTCCGTATATATTTATATCTATTCTTGGTGTGTGTGTGTGTGTGTGTGTGTTGTTATGCAACTGTAACTGACCATTATTTTTTTTTAACGGATGTATAATTATTAATGTGTAAAGCAAGTCACCTCATTGATTTTATACTAATTACTCAATCTACTAATTCTATTTCCATTATTTATTTATTATTGTTATTTTATTATTGTTATTTTATTATTATTATTATTATTATTATTATTATTATTAAAAGCAATATTGCATTTTTTGTCATCGAGCCTATACTTATTTAATATGTTCTCACTCCATTAAACAGCCAGGTTGTACTGACACTCCTCGATGCATTATTTCTACAAAATATGGTACGTCTGCTCTGAAACGTGAGGGACGTGTTTTCCACAATAAACGGGGGATCAAGGTGGGTAACCTTTGGTGGGAAGGTTGCAGCTGAAATAGAAAAGACGTTTCGATGCTTAGATTGTGTTGTGCTAAACGAATTTTAAATTACAAAGTTTTCGCAAGAATATATATGTATATATATATTGATCAAATACAAAATTGAATGAATGAGGTGAAGCGCATGCATGACAGAAAACACTTTTACCTCTCGAAATCCACGAGAGAGAGAGAGAGAGAGAGAGAGAGAGAGAGAGAAGTTAGGAAATACGAACTGTTTGAGCATTAGTCTAGATAACAACGTATTGAACCAGATTAAACAGACACTGTTTGCTTCTAAAGACCGGTATAGGGATATATGGACATGAAAAGTCAGAATGTATAATCTACTATATTTATTGTATTTTACCATCCCATATAATAAATACGAAAGTATTTATGGACAGGACACTATAATTTTTAGACCACTCACGCTATAAAGCCATTAACAAACACGACATTATTTTTTAAAACTTTAACACATAAAAATAGTAGTTAATTCTAAAGTCTTCAGGGATGTCTTGGAAGCTTAGATGGGACAACAGTGAGGGTAAAGCTACCTGTACTACAATATATCTCATAAGGAAATACAACTTTTGTGTTTTTGATTTCAATCATAAAAAGGTATATTACAATGTTTTAGAAAAAAATATTTATTTATTTATTTTATAAAATCATAAAAAAGTCGAGATAAGCATCATATGACACAACAAAGGGGCAAACGATGCTTCTGATGTAAGAAAATTAACAAATTAGTGTTGGACTAAAGTTTTTGAAGATCTCGTACGTTTTACAATGTCAACGATAAAGAGGAAAACGGTTATACACTTATTATAGAGAATAAATTTGTCTCTAAAACAATAAATGGTGGCTTAGTATATGAAGTAGACGTTTTTGGATCAATCATAGAAATAGTAACATTTGCTAAAAGTCTGAAATCATTCATGCGGTTCAAAGCATTGGAAAATCTTTGCAAAGTTCAAAATATAAAGACAGGTTGTGTACGAATGTCCTTTAGTCTTCCAAATGACACCATAAGACAATTTACAACTGTAGAGTATTCACTTGATGTTTAACAGTGTCCCAAATTTGTGCCAACCGTAAAAGTCTCCATCGCAGACGACCGACAAAAAAGGAATACCTAGGACCTAGGACATCAGTTGCATGATCGTAAAAATTAAGGAATGGATAAGCGACACATTACACAAACAGATGAGATCAAAATCTATTTTAAAAAAAAGAGTTCCTATTATTCAAGTGGCAAGCACACAATTTCAACATGAAAGCTTTTGAAACGTTTTGTAAACGATGCAAATACATTTTGACAGTGGACGATGTTTTCTGAAAATGCTTTTGAGAGAAAATAAAAACATAGAGAGGGTTGACATAAGCGATAATTCTAAACAAATATTTAAGGATGAAACATGAAAAATACACTTTGATGACGAAACGAGCTTAAGAACAGGAAAGATGAGCTTTTGCGGGAAAGAAAACAGCGAATACCATCAATTTATTCAGATAAAAAGGCTCTTGGAGGAGAGATGTCTTAAAAGACCTAAATTTACTCTGCTCAGATTTAAGCCAGACAATGGTGTGTATGAGTCATGGACACAAAATATTCAAAAGATTGCAATTTATTTTATGCTCATTGTTTTTCTCCGTTAACTTTATACTGTTACGGTTGTGCAGTATTTTTCCATAATGTATCGCTTCATATTGCACGACAAGTCTGTTTAAAAATAGTATTGTGTATTAGAAACTACTTCGTAAACAAACAATGTACGCTCATGTACTGGATACTATAGTTATTGGTTTATTATATTTGTTTGTGGATGAACTAAACAAAGTGTTTCGTCCATTTAAAATTAGAGACGATAAAGGTAGCGATGTGGACGAGTTCACTTAGTCAAAATGAAACATTCAAACAAGCAAACAAATAAACGTGATATTCGCAATGTCCATAACAAATGTGAGACCCACATTATTGAAAATACCTTTCTGATTATTGAAAGTTTTGTTTAGGAGAAATGTTCTTATGCATTCGGATATAGAATGGTTCAGACTATGACGTGTGCTCCATACGGTCTATAACAATACCAATGAAAAGCACATGAAAGACTAGGGCTATAGCATATCTATCAGTTATGTACCACTTTACAATTCAGTGACAATATTAAATTCGAGAAAAAATGGAACTAAAGATTTTGGCAGGAAAATAAGAACATCAGAGCCAATACGCCAAAACGATGAAAAATTAATATTTCCCCTTCTAATCGGACTGTCACACAACAGTGACAATTTCCCCCATTTAACTATTTTGATACAATATTAGGCTATCAATAGAATAGACGAATACACTAATATACAGGTCACGGCTGGGTTCCTCCAACAGCGAGCATGCAAGTGACGGGCATAAGTATGTCTGAATTAGCTGGTAATAGGAATGTCAATAAAATATAACTAAATCTTTGCAACTTGAATTTCCTATAATTATCAGTCATAATCCTTGCATCGATTTTTCAGAAACTGAAAGTGTACCCAAATTATACATTTCCAAAAAGGGGCCCCGAGTGGCCGAGTGGTCTCAAACACTCTCCGTTACGGATCACTGCCATCTGACGTATGTCTCCGCCGGTTCGAGTCTCGGATTCAGCCAACGTGGGTATGTGAGAAAGCTTGCCAGTAGCTTCCCGTGGGTAGGTGGTTCTTTTTGGGGTTTTTCCGGGATCTTCCTCCACCATTATTACTGGCCGCCATGTATAGCCTATCGTGTGCTGAAAAAAATGGCGTTAAACCCTACAACAACAACAACAACGACAACATTTCCAAAGATCTGATTGGTTGACAATTTTTGGGATTTATTTTGTGCATTGCATCACCTTTTAATGCGTTTCTGCTATTAAATATTAAACTGATTAATTTCCCATGTACCATACTTGCTTCTTGACGTCATAATATGGTGGCAGTGGGACATGCGTCTGAACACGGGAGTGGAATTTTCAGTTAATGCTCCGGTTGTGGTTATTACCCGAACTTAAGTTGTAATAGTCTCTGTGCATTGAGGAAATGGCTGAAAATTCTGATTCTGTGGGATGGAATACAGTGGTTAGGAGGCGGCAGCCTCGAATTTTACATGATCTGGAGAGACATTGTGCTCTATCGAAACAATGTAACATTTATATACCCAAATGATCCCATATTACGCCCGAATGTTAAGTGCTGCTATGATTGTACATGTTGACCTATGTTGACGCCACTTACACTATTTCTGCAGTTGTGGTATTCTCATATACCACCTATGTGTGACCTGAGATTCATATATATTACTAAAAGCTTTGTTCTGTTCTCTTCTATTATGCTTTCTGATTGCAGTAATGTATTGATTGTTACTGTGAGTTTGAATCTATAAATACGTTCCATGAAAGGATTTGCAATTATGTTATTAAAAGTGCGCGCACACTAAAAAAGATCTATGCTCCTTTTGCCATTATGATCGCTGTATTTACTGGTTTATATTTTCTTTAAGTACAATTAAAATCCACTCTTGTTCTCAATGTCTTAGTGGTATGAGTGGTGACGTGATTATAATGATTGGTCCAGAAATAGTGTCATAAACCTACATAAGATGGTCTTACACAAGATATGTGAGCATTGTGGTAAATGAAATTTTGATTTTTAATCCCTGTACGTGCTGACGGAATGTAACAAATGAGTATCAGTTTCAGTCTGGTTAAACTTGGTTTCTTGATTTTATATCCGTTTATTAGTCCAGTAGTTTTCTTGATTTACTTACTACATAAAGAGGACTGTGAAATGTTGAGAAACTTACCTATAAATGCTGGTAAAGTTAACACACAAAGGTCTCCGTTGTCACAGCACGTCAGAGTTTGGGAAATCCAAGTTCCACCGTAAAACAACGGTTTTTGAGAGCAATTCTGTATATACATGCGGTATGCAATTAGAGGGACAAGACTGTATAGAAATCAAGTATGCAATCAGCAAAACATTACTATATATGATTGTGGTGTGCAATTTTCTCTATACTCCTATTACTGCTTTATATACATGCAGTATGCGGCAAGCAGGTTATATATATATATATATATATATATATATATATATATATATATATATATATATATATATATATATATATATATATCCTTTACGCCATTGTCAAATGTTGAACCGGCACATCGATACGTACAATACTGGAATTTATTAGGAGTTCAATTGGAACTTCTCACAGTTCGATTTGTGATAGAACCTTTAGGACCACTTGAGTTTGTTTTTCTGTAAGTTCTTTATGAATTTTTACAAAACTTGCTGATTTTCGCTCTTGTATGTGACTTACTTTAAGAATATATATATATATATATATATATATATATATATATATATATATATATATATATATTAGCAGGATATTGCATTAAACATAGTATAACTTTATCATTTGTTCATGTTTAATTAATATTTGTAGTTACATTTTTATATTAGAACTGATGGTCTTGACTTTCATGATTGTCATATGTTGACTGTGCTCGTATTCTCTTTATTGAGAGGAAGAGCAACAATTTAAAACAAAACAACGAAGAATCCTTACCTAACCCAGAGGAGTATATTACAATATAACATGTAAAGTCTAGATTTACTTTATTGATTTCGCTGTACACAAAATTTGCTTGCTTATTCCTGGATATATTTATAAAATACATAACTATATGATTGTATATCGCTTATTTCCCCAATTTCATACAACATATAGATTGTTTCGAGGTAAATTGTACTTTGAGGATTTTTCTAAATGGTTTCTAAACCTGATGGCGTCACTGAGTACGTTAGGTACATTTAAACCAGGGTAAGTACTTACCGATCTTGGCATGCACCCGAGGGAATAGCCATGAGATAATCCTGATGTTTGCAGCACATAACATAGCTGGAAATTAAGAAAGCTATCAACTGGAAACAAGTTCCTACAATGGTGTCATGAACAGATTATGGTTAAAATATATTTATGGAATTTTGTGGAAATCAGAATTGCAAAGTTGATTAAGATTGTTATAAATAATGAAGATAAAAGAGATGAAACAACACTTTAGATATAATGTTATTCAATTTGTCTACCTGTATCTTCTGAATATGTTTGAAAATGTTGTCCAAGACATAGTTTTAGAGTTACGAAAATAAATATACAAATAGCCGAGGGATAATGACATGCATTTCTTTGTTGACATAACACACTGGGTTGACAGGAAGAAGACATTACCAAAGACTTTGGTTTAGCACCTTTCAAACTTGTGTACAAAGCAAGGAACTTGTTAAACCAATCAGAAACATTACACAATCAATAAGTATGCATAATATGGAGCCAGATCTGAATTGATTTACACTCTTTTCACAATATAGGTCAAGGACCTTGCTGTTAATATTGTGGGAAGAAACGATTAGAAATGATACAAATATTAAATGCATTTAAATGTGAGAAAATAACGTAAATTAATTCAATAAGAAGATGAAAACGGGATTATTTTTGGTATAAAACAAACGTCACTACTAATTACTACTGACGTGACATTAAGTATTAGAACAATTGTTTGAAAAGCCACTTGCATATGTGTACGATGAAGAAATGTCAATGACATACCAAGTAATGTGGAAAACGTACAGAATAAAAGATGAACATGATAATTAAGTATATTAAGAATATATTATTTCATGTCGCTACTTATAAGCATATCTACACCTTAGTTTACTCCTGTAAATCATGTTCCATTACACTAATGACAATCAACTGTGTTAACAAATTACACAGGACACAAGTAGCATGAGTTAAACTAATAGGTAATGTAACATTTACCTATACATAAAATGAGAAAGTTCAATGTAGATCAAGTATAAGACCCGTGGCAGGAAGACATATTTAACATGCTGATCTGAACAGGAAAAAGGGAGATAAAATCCGCGAGGCTTCCGCTCTTGAGAGACATGAACAATGAAATGACACCATTAGACAATGGCAAAAATTATACAATTAAATGGTAAAGAAATATTTGGAAGAAACCCAAATAAATTTTAGTTAAATCAGACAAAATCACTTGTCGTGGAAAGGTATGACATATCCGTCAAAGAATATATTTTCAGAACTTTCTGCGAACACTAAATAATGCTTTAAATGCAAAATATCGAAACGTGTATATTAATTGGCCTAAGACTAATCACATTTTAATAATTTTAATAACTGCAAAAACGTGCCAGAACCTCCAGACATGGAGGAACATGAAGTCAAAAGTTGCATCACGATCTCGAGTTTAAAATATACTACCATAAGGATCGGTTTAGATTTACAATAGGGATGTGTAAGCACATTTCTGTCAATGTTGTCTTCATACCTAAAGTTACAGTGATGAATACATTTCAATGGTTAAATAAAGTTTGTCAGCAAAGAACCGTAGAACAATAGTCCAATTAGATATCTTATTCAGATTTGTTATTTACAAATTGAATACGATATTATCAAGGGAAATTTCACACACACTGGCAATCGTCGTGTCTTACACTTGAAATCTCGAGTTGTTAGTGACCAGTAGGTCAAACGATATTCCCAATTCTTCTAGTGTCTTTGAGTGCGGGCAATTAGCCATGTTTTGCTGGTTACAAACAACTCCCATATACACTTAACATGCACGTTAAACAGTGGACGAAATGTAAATTAAGGACAAGTCAGCTGATGCATAGGCTAATCGGGTCAGCTGTTTTCATATGTGGGGTAGTATTGTCAATTTACAATGTGCTCCGAATCCAGGTAAAATTATAGGTTTAATAATACGTAATGGGTTGTTTACTTCAATTTCACTAATGCCTGTAGCAATGCCACATCCTTGGTTTAGTATCTTTACTTTATTACAGCCCTGATCCATGGTTCCATGCTTCTTCATATACAAATACGATTGGTAAAGGAAACCAAATCAACCAATCAAAATGCTTTATGAATTCCGCCTCGTGACATCGTTACAATACTTTCACACAGTAATGTGTGGTACTTAAATGACATAGCTAGTCATAATGCAACCAAATTTATAAGAACTGAGTTTGTCAATAATTCAATCAAGAAAGAGAGACGAACTAAACTTGACAGTTTTGGTGTCATCTTGTTGATGTGGGATTTCCATTTTACATTTAATGGACACGATTGTGTCAGAGTGAGTCAAGTCAGTATACCAGTTCCAGAAATTTACCTTATGGCATTAAATAACAATAGAATATTTGTGAACCAATTTCACTTTCTCTTCAGCAATTTCGCAAATCCACAAAAGCCGGACCGAACATATCTTAAGAAACTATACCAATGAAGAACTGGGAAAACGTTATACTGTATACTAGAGTGTAAGGGATTCTGCATCTGATGCTGTGTTATCTGCCTACAAACATAAAGTTCGCTGTAGAGCACGTGGTGTTGGATATTGTACAATAGAGTCACCCGATAAAACTACTGTTTGTACTTATATACTTGTTCACGTTAGTATGAGAGATGAGTGAAGTAGTTACTTAAGTAAAATTGTTAGGTCTTTTGAATCTGTATATTAAGTGCACACGTACGAAAGAAACACCTATTATACTGTCCCAGTCAAGATGTTCAGAAAAGGCTCAAACTTTGATGGGGCTATTCATTTTACGTAACAAGGTTATAACAGATAGAAACAAAATGTTAACATTTAAGGAATACATAGTAAATTAAAAAGTGATTTTACTCAGTTCTACATTTCATATTTTGACATTCAAAACGCTTTTTTTCTATATTTATCCAATTAAATTTTACATTTGTTTTGACTATTAAATGCATTTCAACATTGAAATATGACTTGTTACAAATGTTTGTTTTTATTGTTTTGATTCAACAATTATCTTTGATTGTCATACACTTCTATGCTAACAAACTGAACATTGCAATAAAAACGCCTCAAGAAGATTGAAAAAAGCTTAGCAAAACTTTCGAAGAGGTTACCGTCTCTATGTTAAAACGACTTGGTAGACAACTTGGAAAATATTTACAATCTACAAACGTCAATTATGAACCATTAATAACTAGAACCAACAACATTCTTCAGCCTTCCTACACAGATTCAATGTACCAGGTACAAATATATATATATATATATATATATATATATATATATATATATATATATATATATATATATATATATATATATATATATATATATATATATATATATATATATATATATATATATATATATATATAATACCCATTTAAACAGAAAAAATCATCATTTGATAGCAAATACGGATCTGTTCAAAGCATACTGCTTACTTGATCAAAGCGTACTGATCACTTAGTGAAAGCATACTGTGGAGTGGGGGGGGGGACGGGGGAGGGTAAACAGTTACTAAGTTTAGTAACTGATTACTTTTAATACTCTGATCGTCAATGATTATCCGCGATTGTTTCAACCATAACAGGAATATTCTTTTTTACCTAGTATTTTACGTTTATCCAATCTTTTCATATAATCACAAGCTTTTCCCTTAGCCTTTGATATTTATCTGTATGCATTGCTAAAAATTCAACCTTCTGAGAAAAAATATTTTCGTTCTTTGCTTATTAGCTTAACTTTGACAAAATCTGGTATGTAAACTATTAAATAAACATGCAATGATGTTATTCATTGAATATCTACTCGGTATAATCTTAACATTTGGAGGTTTTGTCTGTAGAAACACTGAGAAAACAAGATTATATGCTGAAAACCTGTTTTGACTTGGGTCGTCTTCTAACGATGATATTATTCAAACAATTTTTCCGTTTCAGCCACAAAGCTTATACATATCTTATTTGTTGCCGTCGTAAAATCTGTACTAATGGAAATTTCTTTTAAACAAGTCTCGTCGGCTATTAGAAATAAATCTAAAATTATATCTTTCTTAATTCATCTTAACGAGTTTCTACTTAAAAGAGAAAGAGAGAGAATGCATATAACTAAGCGATGAATAATAGACGAGAAGGGTAATAATACGTTTGATAAATCTTAAATGAAACCACCCTGCAATAATTAGAATAAAGTATCCAGTACTAGTTTGTTGCAGGTAAATGTAAAATTAAAAGTATTACTCACACTGCCTTCTGCACAGGTGGTCACGTTGTTAAAACATTCGTCTAAGTATTCTACGTATTGGCAGCTCATGCACTTAAGCCCACTTCCTGAATATAACAAGGATTAAGCTGGAAGAGCTCTCTCTCTCTCTCTCTCTCTCTCTCTCTCTCTCTATATATATATATATATATATATATATATATATATATATATATATATATATATATATATATATATATATATATATATATATTCATTTACGAATCTGATAGCTTTCATATATTTCTTGTAATAGTTATGTAGTTATGTTTAAGTTTCACTCACATTTAGCTTTAAGCATGCACGAAATTCTGTCACATGCTTTTTGTAAATCCGGAACCGAATTTTTTTATTTTATTTTATTTGGAGCGTTTTCATATTGTTTAGGATGTATTTTAATCTCCTGTTTTACTCCTGTCTGAGTTAGGAAGACGGAACTAAAATATATTTACAAATATGTTTTTGGCTCAATTCTGATTTCGATCAGCAATAGTTTGGTTGGCAAGTCTGATGTTTAGGGTGATTGTGCCTTTTGAGTTAGTGAATAATATTATTAAAATCCTTTTCTGGATGAGAACTGACTTTCTCTTCCTTGCGGCTAATTGTGTGTACGCCCCAACCCTCAACTCCACCTACGAGGAGAAAGACAAGTTTTATAAGGCTCTGGATCAGGCAATATCCAGTATCCCCAACAATGAAAGCCTTTACTTACTAGGAGACTTCAATGCTAGAGTGGGAGCTGACCATGAGGCCTGGTCCACCTGTCTCTGCTTTTACGGAAGGGGCAAGATCAACGAGAATGGTCCGCGACTGCTGGAGATGTGCTGGTCCCACAGCCTTTGTGTGACAAACACTTTCTTCAAATGCAAGGAGATCCACCAGGTGTCATGGAGACACCCACGTTCACGCCACTGGCACCAGCTAGACCTCGTCATCACCAGGCGTGCAGAACTGGCCAGTGTCCTCCTTACCCGCAGCTACCACAGTGCCGATTGTGACACGGACCATTCCCTCGTGGCCAGCAAGGTGCGAATATTACCCAAGAAGCTGCACCACGCCAAGAAGAAAGGTCACCCACGTATCAACACCTGCTGTGCAAGCAACCCAGAGAAAACACAGCAGTTCATCAGCAAACTGAAGGAAGCCCTCACCAAAGTGACACCTGATGACAACATTGACTCCAAGTGGTCCCATATCCGTGACTCTGTGTACAATTCAGCCATCACAGCTTACGGGAAGAGGGAGCGAAAGAATGTCGACTGGTATGAGGCAAACTGGGAGGAGATGGAGCCCGTGACTGAGGCAAAGAGGAAAGCCCTCCTGGCATACAAGGCTGCACATAGCCCCAGAACACTACAAGCCCTCAGGATTGCAAGGAATAACGCCCAGAAGACCGCCCGCCGCTGTGCCAACACCTACTGGCTGAACCTTTGCAACAGTATACAGACAGCTGCTGACACCGGGGATACAAGAGGAATGTATGAGGGTATCAAAAAGGCGACAGGCCCCCCCCCCCCAGCTACAAGACCGCCCCCCTCAAGTCCAAGACGGGCGAAGTCATCACAGACCAGGGGAAACAACTGCAGCGATGGGTTGAGCACTATCTCGAGCTATATGCAACCCAAAACAATGTCACTGGAACTGCCCTGGACGCCATTCCAGACCTGCCTGTCATGGAGGAGCTAGACACACAGCCCACCCTGGAAGAGCTCGGAAAAGCCATCGATTGCCTTGCCTGTGGGAAGGCTCCTGGAAGCGACGGCATTCCGCCTGAAGTCCTCAAGAGCGGAAAACCAGCACTGCTCCAGACCCTACACACACTCCTCTGCCTTTGCTGGGAACAGGGATACATCCCACAGGACATGCGTGACGCCAACATCGTCACTTTGTACAAAAACAAAGGAGACCGTAGCGACTGCAACAACTATCGGGGCATCTCCCTCCTCAGCATCGTCGGAAAGGCCTTTGCCCGTGTTGCCTTGGCACGCTTCCAGATCCTAGCCTCCCGCGTCTACCCAGAATCCCAGTGTGGATTTCGAACCGGCAGGTCAACTGTAGACATGATCTTCTCACTACGTCAGCTGCAGGAGAAGTGTCGCGAGCAGCGGATGCCCCTCTACATTGCCTTCATAGACCTGACGAAGGCGTTTGACATGGTTAGTCGGAGTGGACTCTTCAGACTCCTGCAGAAGATCGGCTGCCCCCCACGTCTGCTTGCTGTCATTATGTCGTTCCACGAGAACATGCACAGCACAGTGTGCTTCAATGGCGCAACATCTGAAGCATTCCCAGTTGTTAGCGGAGTCAAACAAGGCTGTGTCCTTGCACCGACGCTCTTTGCCATCTTCTTCTCCATGCTTCTCCAGTACGCATTCAAGGACTGCAGCGAGGGAGTGTACATCCATACCAGGGCTGACGGCAAGCTGTTCAACATCGCCCGTCTCCGTGCTAAGACTAAAGTCACAGAGGTACTCATCCGTGAATTGCTCTTTGCCGACGATGCAGCCTTGACATCACACACGGAAGATGGACTTCAGCAGCTGGTATGCTGCCTCTCCCATGCATGTAAGGAATTTGGACTGACCATCAGTTTGAAGAAAACAAATGTCATGGCACAGGACACAGACTCCCCTCCCTCTGTCTCCATCGATGGGTACAATTTGGAAGTTGTCGAGAACTTCACATACCTCGGGTCTAACATCTCCAGCTCACTCTCCATTGATTCTGAGGTGGGCGGCAGGATTGCCAAGGCAGCAGCAGTGATGGCCAGACTTAACCAGAGGGTCTGGAACAACCCCAACCTCACAGAGAAGACCAAACTGCGTGTCTACCAAGCGTGCGTGCTCAGCTCACTTCTCTACAGCAGCGAAACATGGACCACCTATGCAAGACACGAGAGGAAACTCAACAGCTTCCACCTGAGATGTCTGCGGCGCATTCTGCACATCCAGTGGCAGGACAAAGTACCCAACACAGAGGTTCTAGAACGCGCCAACATGAACAGCATGTTCTCCATACTCAGCGAGAGGCGCCTTCTCTGGCTCGGCCATGTCAAGAGAATGGACCCAGGTCGCATTCCCAAGGACCTGTTATATGGGGAGTTAGCAGAAGGTGCACGACCAACTGGACGACCACATCTGCGCTACAAAGATGTTTGCAAGAAGGATATGAAGACAGCAAACATCAATGTCAACGACTGGGAGAGCTGTGCAAACAACCGTTCCAGCTGGCGTCTAGCTGTCAGGCAGGGAGTTCAAAACGCAGAGGAAAAGAGAAGAATAAAGCAAGCTGAAAAGAGAGCTAAAAAGAAGGATAAGCAAAAGCGTACTTTGGAGCTATGCCATCGTCTCTCGTAGACGGATGGATGTCAAGAGAGAGAGAGAGAGAAGAGAGATATACTATTGCAATAACTTTGTATATGATTCAATTATATAGTTGATAAAACAATGTTATAAAATTGTCAGACAGGCAAGCCGATCAAAGTTACGTGCTTTTATCGACAAAACAGCTCTAATGAAAAAAGCCACGTAGAATGTAAAATCAGACTAAGCCACGTAGAATGTAAACTCAAACTAAGCCACGTAGAATGTAAATTCAGTCTAAGCCACGTAGAATGTAAAATCAGACTAAGCGACGTAGAATGGAAAATCAGACGAAGCCAAGTAGAATGTAAAACCGGACTAAGCCAGGCAGAATGTACAAACAGAATAAGCCACGTAGAATGTAAAACCAGACTAAGCCACGCAGAATGTAAAACCAGACTTAGGCACGTAGAATGTAAAATCAGACCAAGCCAAGTAGAATGAAAAATCAGACTAAGCTAGGTAGAATATAAACTCAGACTAAGCCACCTGAAATGTAAAATCAGACTAAGCCACGTAGAATGGAAAATCAGACGAAGCCAAGTAGAATGTAAAATCAGACTAAGCGACGTAGAATGTAAAATTAGGCTAAGCCACGTAGAATGTAAAATCAGACTAAGCTACGTAGAATGTAGAATCAGACTAAGCCACGTAGAATGTAGAATCAGACTAATCCAAGTAGATTGCTAAACCAGACTAAGCCACGTAGAATATAAAATCAGACTAATCCAAGTAGATTGTAAAATCAGACTAAAACAAGTAGAATGTAAAACCAGTCTAAGCCACGTAAAATGTACAATCAGACTAAGCCACGTAGACTGTACAATGAGACTAATCCAAGTAGATTGTAAAATCAGACTAAGCCAAGTAGAATTTAAAACCAGACTAAACTACGTAGAATGTAAAATCAGACTAAGCCATGTAGAATGTAAAATCAGACTAAGCCAAGTAGAATGTAAAATCAGACTAAGCCACGTATAATGTAAAATCAGACTAAGCCACGTAAAATGTACAATCAGACTAATCCAAGTAGATTGTAAAATCAGACTAAGCCACGTAGAATGTAAAATCAGACTAAGCCATGTAGAATGTAAAATCAGACTAAGACAAGTAGAATGTAAAACCAGACTAAGCCAAGTAGAATGTAGAATCAGATTAAGCCACGTAAAATGTACAATCAGACTAATCCAAGTAGATTGTAAAATCAGACTAAGCCAAGTAGAATATAAAACCAGACTAAACTACGTAGAATGTAAACTCAGATTAAGCCACGTGAATTGTAAAATCAGACTAAGCCACGTAGAATGTAAAATCAGACTAAGCCATGTAGAATGTAAAATCAGACTAAGCCACGTAGAATGTAAAATCAGACTAAGCCACGTTGAATGTAAAATCAGACTAAGCCAAGTAGAATGTAAAATCAGACCAGGCCATGTAGAATGTAAAATCAGACTAAGCCACGTAGAATGTAGAATCAGACTAAGCCACGCAGAATGCAAAATCAGAGTAAGCCAAGTAGAATGGAAAATCAGACCAAGCCATGTATAATGTAGAATCAGACTAAGCCACGTATGATGTAAACTCGGACTAAGCCACGTAGAATTTAAAATCTGAATATGCCAAGTAGAATGTAAACTCTGACTTAGCCACGTAGAAAGTACAATCAGACTAAACCACGTCGAATTTAAAGTCACACTAAGCCACGTAGATTGCACACTCAGATTAAAACACGTTGAATGTAAAATCAGACTAAGATACGTAGAATGTAAAATCAGACTACGCTAAGTTGAATGTAAAATCAGACTAGGCAACGTAGAATGTAAAATCAGACTAAGCCAAGTAGGATGTAAAATCAGACTATGCCAAGTAGAATGTAAAATCAGAGTAAGCCAAGTAGAATATAAACTCAGATTTAGCCACGTAGAATGTAAAATCAGACTAAGCCACGTAGAATGTACACTCAGACTAACCACGTAGAATGGAAAATCAGACCAAGCCACATGAAATGTAAAATCAGACTAAGCCTCGTATAATGTAAAATCAAAATAAGCCGCGTAGAATGTAAATTCAGACTAAGCCAACTAGAATGTAAACTCGGACTAAGCCACGTAGAATGTAAACTCAGACTAAGCCACGTAGAATGTAAATTCGGACTAAGCCACGTAGAATGTAAACTCGGACTAAGCCACGTAGAATGTAAACTTGGACTTAGCCACGTAGAATCTAAAATCACCCTAAGCCACGTAGAATGTAGAATCAGACTAAGCCACGTAGAATGTAAAATCAGAGTAAGCCAAGTAGAAGGTAAACTCAGACAAAGCCACGTATAATGTAGAATCAGACTAAGCCACGTATGATGTAAACTCGGACTAAGCTACGTAGAATTTAAAATCAGAGTATGCCAAGTAGAATGCAAACTCTGACTTAGCCACGTAAAAAGTAAAATCAGACTAAACCACGTAGAATGTAAAATCAGACTAAGCCACGTAGATTGTACACTCAGATTAAGACACGTTGAATGTAAAATCAGACTAAGATACGTAGAATGTAAAATCAGACTACGCTAAGTTGAATGTAAATTCGGACTAAGCCATGTAGAATGTAAACTCGGACTAAGCCACGTAGAATGTAAACTTGGACTTAGCCGCGTATAATGTAAAATCACCCTAAGCCACGTAGAATGTAGAATCAGACTAAGCCACGTAGAATGTAAAATCAGAGTAAACCAAGTAGAATGGAAAATCAGACCAAGCCACGTATAATGTAGAATCAGACTAAGCCACGTAGAATGTAGAATCAGACTAAGGCACTTAGATTGTACACTGAGATTAAAACACGTTGAATGTAAAATCAGACTAAGAGACGTAGAATGTAAAATCAGACTACGCTAAGTTGAATGTAAAATCAGAGTAAGCCATGTAGAATATAAACTCAGATTTAGCCACGTAGAATGTAAAATCAGACTAAGCCACGTAGAATGTACACTCGGATTAGGCCATGTATAACGTAAAATCAGACTAAGCCAAGAAGAATGTAAAATCAGACAAAGCCACGTAGAATGGAAAATCAGACTAAGCCTCGTATAATGTAAAATCAGACTAAGCCGCTTAGAATGTAAATTCAGACTAAGCCACGTAGATTGTAAACTCGGACTAAGCCACGGATAATGTAAAATCACACTAAGCCACGTAGAATGTAGAATCAGACTAAGCCATGTAGAATGTTAAATCAGTCTAAGCCACGTCGAATGTAAACTCAGGCTAAGCCACGTATCATGTAAAATCAGACTAAGCTTCTTATTAATAGGAAATTAATAAATTAACTATCACAATTTAAATTTCGCGTAGACATCTATTAATGTATTTACAGTATTTTAACAAGGTGAACAACTTCTAAGTGTATTTACTATTGTTCCATAATCTGGGTGATCTACTTCTGCACGTATTGTTCAAGTTACATCAGAACAACTGTGACGGTGTAAAATTCTTACATAGACACACGGATTAATAGCCACGTGCAAGGGCGCACACATAATCTTTTTTGGGGGGAGGGCAGTTTTACGTACGAAGGACGAAACGTGTTTAGAGGTGAAATTGGCTCTGTGTGCTGGCGCCCATGGTCACGTGCTTTATTACCTGAACAGGTCGATCACGTAGATTTTTTATTAAGACCAAACCAATCATTAATTGCATGCAGGTAGATTAAATAGTTAAATAGTTAAAATTAGAGTGACCATTGTCATAAATTTATATAATTTTTTTATCACCTAAACGTTTCATTTTGACGTATCAATAAAAGCCTCATACTGTAATAACAATTTCTTTTCAATATATGTTCACTGCATAGTGGATTAAGTAAGTTAATGGATATACAGACCCTTTCCTTGATGCGATTTGGGGGAGTGGGGGACACACTATATGACCAACATTTATTTCAAGGGTTTTGGTTTGAATAGTTTAACATTTCTGTTACAGATAGTTGTATTGACTAAATAGGTAATTTGAACTCACTGCATTATGAAATTAAAATGAATAAAAAGGGGATATTAGGACCTCCCTTCTCCAACCGCTAGCATTTTGTTCTTGGTTAACTTTGTTTCGGGGGAGGGGTATTATTTTTCAGGTCTTTATAATCTCTTTTCTGATTTTCATTCTTCAGAATTGAAATATAAGAAACTTGGAATATGAAGAACGCCTGTTTCACGTTACTTTTCATCGGAACAGGCTGCTCGCTACGCAACGTTCCGGAATTTCATTATAAGTGTAAGTCTTGAGTAACATAATAAATCAGGTTCCGGTAAGAATATTTTAAATTTAGGAAGAGACAAGAATCAAATCTGAAATTAGGAGTCTCGAAGATATGATAGAGTTGGCGGGTTGTTTCATACACAATTAAGATATTATCAGTCAATGTTCAAAATTTGAGTGAATATCTTTTTCAATTATGCTGCTGTTGTTTTTTTTTTTTTTTTCTTTCTTCAATAATCATTTGAAAAACAATCATTTGAAAGTTTGGACATGTATCATCATAGCAGTGGAAGTTTAGTCTAAAAGTCTTTACTACAGCTTTATTCGTATCCACATTTTTTGAAAATTCGACCAGGAGGGTAGGCTTCAGAGGCAACATTTGGTTGTGTGGCCTACGGGCCTAGGCTTTAGCGGTAAACCTTAGACGGTTGGCCTAGGGTGTATAAACAAAACATATTATGTTGGCCTAGGATGGAAGCTTATACTAATAGTTCTATAAAATATTTGGCTGGATAATAATTTGGCTGATAGTAGGATCGTGACATAAAATTTAATTTGTGGATGTACTATATAAAATGTACTACTTTAATGGTGTGTGTGTGTGTGTGTGTGTACGTGTGTGTGTGTGTGTAACATCTGATTTACAATTTAGTTTTAAAATATGCTTATGTTATTTCGAGGGATATGTACAAATAGGATAAGGTTTCACCTGGCATAAAGCAGACGGACAAAATTGGGATCCACAACACAATGCGTCCTGTTTTAAGAATAGAAAGAAAAAAAAAACATAAATATATACTTCTTGTTATAAACGTTGAAAGTTAACTTTGGTATAAAATGAAATTTCGTATTTCTTGTGATTCATAGCGAAGAAATCCAGTATGTTTCGGTTGTTTATTGCATCAAGTGGCTGAAGGACATATAAAAGAATTACATTCATAGAAATATTTAATAGCGATTTCTGATCATGCTTATATTATCTTTCGTCTCTGTCCAAACATTTGCTCAATAACTAGATCCAAGAAAAGAAATGATCCCCAAATTTGAATAAACGTTTATTTGAAATAACGTGAAATAAATACGATTTATTAAAAATAATAATTACGATCGTAAAAGAGAAATATATAAAGTATCAAACCTTACCCATGTTTCTCTGGCAGATGTTTCTCTTCAGTCTTGTGTTGTACGAACGAATAAGTCATTGTTTATCTAATAAGGTTATCACGTTAGATTCTAGGTCAATCTATATGTTACAAACCGGCACGACCAAATGTAAAGCAAATTTAATGATTTTACATGTTTTCAGTCTCTACCCTTTTACTACAGTTTGCTAGCTAACTAGCAATAACAATTTTCATCTATGTAGACAATTTAAGTCTTTAAAAAATCATTTTCAGGATTCCATCGCCATCAACGGAAACGTCTTAATGAGCTCATAATGGATATATGGATTTTTTATTTCAATGTATACCATGCATTGAAAAGTGATAACTGTCAGTAAATGCACTCAACCGTATCGAATTAAAGAAATTAAAGTATTTCCGGTTGTTAATGTGTGTATTTCCGTGTAACGAAATTTTCTTCATAAGATGGACGCTGAATGATACAACATCATAATATGAAGTGTTTTGTTTGTTTCGGAACATTTACTTATAGTCTCATTAAACTTCAATTTGTTTATTTACTATATTGAATAAAATGTAGTTTCATGTTGACTTTTCTTTAGGAGAGTATAATATTTTGTCCAAGATCTCCTTTGTAGCGACATTCATGCTGTCCAAAATCGATTTACTGACAGGAAAATAATGCGGATACAAACATTCTCGATCAACAGTATACCTGGCATCACCTTTATCGCTAGAAACTACGACAAAATATACTTCGACAGGAACATATGTCAGTAACGGAATGACCGTGTTTCCTACAAGGTTCTTCTCGACAACATAAAAGTACGCAAACATCAAATTCAGTCCTTCGTTCAATATCGAAAATGCTTGAATTATCAGTCGCTGTGGTTGTTGATGTATTTGGTGGGAGTGAAGGTCATGTTGACGCGTAGAATAGCATATAGACCATGAGAAAGAAACAATGTTTAGTTGTCGGAAATAAAACTAATTTGAGACGATGAGAAATTGGATGCTACTCGATCCGCCCCATCGCAAATTTTATCCAGTACTTTGTCCAGCCGATCATTCAATGTATTTGAAACGGTTTCGATGAGCTGTCGAACACTAAAACAAGACCCGAAGAAATTCCAATGGTATCGATGTTAAACTGAAGACTCGCTGAAGTTTTTCTTGGATTTGTTTGTTGGGGATTTCTACGACGGAAGTTGTTTGATCTTCTACAATATTCCACATTTGAGTGTGATAAGTGATTTCTACCAAAGTCACTTCCCATTTCCTGATCTAATTACATGTCTTGAGTAAATTTGGCTCTGAACAAACATAATTTGTTGTTGAGAAATACGTCAATAGAACTGCCTCCTTGTTAATGCTAAAGAATTGAGTAACGATAATTCATGTTAATGGCCAGAGAGTCTATCATGATAAACACTACATTCTTGTTACAAAAGAGGTTCTGAGATCTATATCTCACACTCCGTTGATGTTGTTGATAATTACTTTTAAAGTAATTATTCATACTCAAATACTTTTTGACTAGTACGCTGATGCTAAAAAAGGTAATTTAAAAATGTTTTTATTCTTTTTCCAGTAGGTAGATTCCACCATGTACTATTGTGTAAACAGTAATATCTCCCTTCTTCCTCCTGTCTATTGCAATACTACCACCTCAGTTCATATAAGCTGTCAGCCGTCGATATTCAGTCAAAACTTAGTGTTGGTTGCGTGACTTGTATGTGAAATTCGAGGCAGGTGGATCTATTGTGATATATGTGTCACCAAAGTGCCATATTTTATAATATATTATAAATGTACAACAGGCTATTATAGTAATTAATGATACAAAGTGTCAGGAGTCAGTGAGAAAGTCCGGAGAAAGTATCATTTTGAATTCAGTAGCAGCAACAACAACAAAAACCAAAGCAATCACCACCACCCTTACACACACACACACACACACACACACACACACACACACATATATATTTAAGACTGAAATGTGGCGTTTCTCAAAGGATGCACATACTGGAATGTGAATATTTTGAAATGTACCAAGAAATTTTTACCCATGTCGACCATTTTGATTCCTATGGATTATCTCCCATGGTAAAGGAAGTCATCGCCTTTATGAGTAGAACTGCAATATCGTCTATGCGATTAGAAGGACTGGAATATTATATTCTTCTCAGCCAATAGTGTATATGTTTTCATGATTAACGTCATCAAGGGTTTCTTGTAGAAAATATGCAGAAAAATGGACTTTCGCAGTATGTGTTTTAAAATTTTCTTTTAAGTATATTCAGAGGTAGTATATACCACAAAACATAAATGTCTTGGTATTGTTTTCACATTGATAAAATATTTATACATGCTTTCTCAATCTCTCTTCTCAGTTTGTCTGTCTGTCTCACACACATTGATATGCTGATTGTGATTTAGTCTTCACATAATTGTTTTCCTTTATATGAGTTATAGGTATTGATCATAGAGACGAATCCTCCCATTTTCCTGTACTTTCGAGTAACTGGTTAGACTAGTTGTATTCCTCAATTATCTAATAGCAATATTGATTTTTTAAAAATCGATAAAAGAGTATGAATAACGCAATGGTACTACGGGAAATGAGAATCACAATTTTGAACTGAATAAAAACATTGGAAATACTGTTAAAAAACAACAAATCATCCCTAGCTCAATATTCTTGTCCTTATTACCTGTACGCTTTATCATACACATCTCCATTTTAAATTCTATTGAGATTATAATGTCTTCTCCATGATAATACTCGCTCTCTCTCTCTCTCTCTCTCTCTCTCTCTCTCTCATTTCTGATAAGCATGCCACGTAATATTCAGTTCAATTAGCAACTACCTATTCCCGCTAGAACAGAAGCAACACACTAAACTATTATATTTCCATCAGGACGACAAATCTAGTACGTGCCAGTCAGTTTTCAGAATATAGTAGAATTTCAAAAGCACTACATGAATGAACACATTCTGCCTTTCTTTCGCAAAATACCAAAGAGCGACAATAAATATTGTCTCCAAATATTTTAGTAACCACACAATCTAATTCTGTATGATTTACAAACAACGGATTCCACAAGACAAACATCCTTTAGAATCTTTAGATGACATATCATGTATATTATTGACTACATTTCTTTGGATTTAATTTACCTGTATATTCTTTGACGCAGATTTTATAACTATTTTCTCATAAAAATTAATATTCCTCAGTTATTTTTGTATGTGTTTTTCATATTTAAATTTCATTGTAATTTGGTGTAAAAGGAATATGTACCAAAGCAAATGTCTTGATTTGTTTTTGTTTAGTATCAATAAGCCATTCACATACACACACACGCACACATATATCAGAACACACGTGCATTATGTTCATTTCTTTCTATCTTATACATCCGCCCGTTCAACTTAAAATGATCTCTCTCCTTTTATGTTTCACACATACACACAAATGCGAACGCGCGCATACGCTGATAACAAAGGTAAGCATTACAACCAGAAATATTTCTACGATAATAATTATAATTCCTAACTTATATAATACATGCAATTCGCAACAAATGTAAATTAAAACATTTAAAGGGGAAACCGTAAAATTTAAAATTAGCATGAAAACGAAACACATGAAAATTTAAAACAGATTAAAACGGGAGGCGAAGCACCCTTTCAATAAGCTAACGACTGTGCAACCATTTTGCTCAGTTTTATGGCTTACCAATTATATTCCATGATAAAAGCTAGAAACGTCGATATAGTTCATGCACCTAGTCAGACATAAAATTGTTCGATTAAGTAGCTAAAACTACCTCTTCTCTAAGACTTACTCCAGAGAAACGACATCTTTAACTGTCATGGAGACCATGTGTATAACCCTACTCGTCTGTGAAAATTTAATCATTTAACGATTTTAAAGATATAGTCTTCATTAGTCTCTTAGTGAGGAGAAATGTCACCATTATCACACTATTCTCTTGAAATTGTCCACCAACTCTATCAACCAGCAGTCACTTTGAAGGACACTTATAAAAAAATGGTAGTGCTCGTCAGATAATTGTAAAATGTCTATCAGCACAATGCCACCATTAACGGCTTTTGAGTTTTTTAACTCACGCACGCACGCACACACCACTCGCAGCAAGACGAAGTACGGTGTATCAGAGCAATCAGTCAGAAGCAAGTTCCTGGACAATGAAACCAAGACGAATTACATTGTCTCAACACAACCATGACGAATCACAGTGACTCTGTACAATCAATGTCTCAATACAACAAATATAAATGACAGTGTATCAATACAACAAATGTGAATCACAGTGACTCAATACAGCAAATATGAATCACATTGTCTGAATAGATCCATGACGAATCACAGTCTCTCTATACAACCATGACGGATCATATTGTCTCAATACAACAAATACGAATCACAGTGTATCAATACAAGCCAGATGAATCACATTGTGTCCATATAAGCAAGATGAATCACAGCGTCTCCATATAAGCAAGATGAATCACAGCGTCTCAATACACCAAAGACAAATTACAGCGTCTCCATACAACGAGGATAAATTACATTGTTTCAATACAGTATAAACGAATTACAGTGTCTCAATACACCAAAGACAAATTACATTATCTCAATACACCAAAGACAAATTAGTGTCTCAATACATAAAAGACAAATTACAGTGTCTCAATACACCAAAGACAAATTAGTGTCTCAGTACACCAACGACAAATTACAGTCTCAATACACCAAAGACAAATTAAAACAAATGAATCGCTTTTCATGTCGCAACAGCTGCATTGTTTTAGAGACTGATTTTACACTTTTATTGCTGGAAGTTTTCTCAGATTCGGTGAAAACTTAATGTTCTCCTTTGTAATGGTTTTGCAGGTCACTATATCTCAATTTAGAACCAGTTTCGATTAGAAAAAAATGACAGAATTTAATTTTCTTGAAAATTTGTATTCTTGATAATGTTACTGACACATATAATTATAATTTGTATTAAAACTTAATTTTTGTATATCAGTACCTGGGGTTTGCATAAAAATCAATACAAAAATGAACATTTTCATAAATTTATGTGATATCTGATCGTAATGATGGACATGATTCGTCAAAAGAGTTGCAGTTTAAGGTGATTTACATATTATCATTACAATATATAAATCAGTGGAAAGGAATTAAAATTGCAGCACTCATTTTCCTGATATTAACTTGACCAGTCGTTAACACCATCGTCAAAACTGAAGGACAGCTGTTACAATAAGTATAGGGCATTGCAGGAGCGACAGCAACATCCCGTATCAACAGTATCAATTGCTGATTCTAACGTTGATTCTAAATACGTCGTTTCGTTATCAATTATTGCAGTACCGTCACGCAGCGTTATTTCATGTAACATGAAATGAGCAACACCGAATGGTCCAGGAAATGATAGTAGTGAAAGGGGGCGCTTTACGGACAATGGGAATTAGCATTAAAAACACCCTTGGGTCACTTTACGGACAAGGGAAATTTAACATGGAGAAAAATCGTGGGTCACTTTACGGACAAGGGAATTTAACATGGCAATAAATCGTGGGTCACTTTACGGACAAGGGGAATTGAACATGGCAATAAATCGTGGGTCACTTTACGGACAAGGGGAATTGAACATGGGATTTTTTTTTTAAAATTTTTTTAAAAAAATTAAAAAGGGGTAGGCAATTCAAAGACTATCTCTTTTCGAGAAATATGGCTGGCCCTGAAAAGGGCCTTTGGGTTTTCTTCTTCTAATTTCTTCTTTTCCTCCACCAAGTTCTTATTTTATCTCCTACACTCTTCTTCTCTTTCTTTTTTTTCTTCTCCTCTTCTTTCTTCTTCTCTTCCTCCTCTTCTTTCTTCCTCTTTTCATTTTCTTCTTCTTTTTCAATTTTTTCATTCCATTCTCTCATCCTTATCCTTTCCTCTTCATCCTCCTTTTCCTCCTTTATTTCTTTCAACAGATCACTAATGATTACCTTCATTTTTCGTAAATTGTTTATCTCCATCTTCACTCTATGGGGACTATATGAGTAGTGATCCTCGTTTAGGTTAACCAACATTTGCTCAAACATTCCTAAATTGTCCATGACGTTTTGCAATTTTTCCATTTTGTTAAGGTGGTTTGACGCCATCTTCTTTGTATTCTTTGCAGAATGGTTTGAACAACGAATACTGTGGGTTCTTATACGAAAAGCGCGAACGTGAAGGAAAACATCCCCCTAAAACATAAAATGGATCTTACCTAGATGATGACCCAACATCGCGCGGACGTGAAGGAAAACATCCCCTACTTTTTCATTTCATATAATATAACCCAAACTATACTCTCCACATTTGCTAAGAAACAATAAAGAAACCCATAATCTACTATTCGCACAAACATACCTTTACTCTTACAAACACAAACACACCAACACATACCCTCACACATTAAAAAGAGTTAGTGTTTATATTCACACTACTCTACCTACATACATTGGCAAATTGATCGTTATTTCTTTTCTAGAGTATTGGGTAGCCCTGAAAAGGGCTGTTTTGTTTGGAACTTCATGGACACCTGGTTAATGGTGGCACCTTCCAGGCCTGGCGCCACATACACATCTTATCCCCCAGTTACTTTTTACCTTTTGGGGGAGAGAGCAGAGGCAGGATATGTCGCTTCAGAATCCCAATTTTCGCTCTCTGGGATTTTGAAATTTCTTCTCTCCTTTTCCTCCTCCTCTTCTTTGTTTCTTCTTTCCTCTTTATATCTTCTTTCTTCTTCTTCTTCTTTATATCTTCTCTCCTCCTCTCTTATCCTTCCCTCCTCGACAATGGCTTCCGCGGCCAGTTCATTTAATATGCGCCTGGCATATTCCAGATGCACATGAAGCTCCAACAGTTTCTCAAGTCTCGTGTTCATTTTTTTTGGTGTTGATCAATCAACAAGGGTAGCTGGACTGCCGAACGAGTTTCAATTTATACTGAAAGCGCGGACGTGAAGGAAAACATCCCCCTAATAACATAAAATTCATCTTACCTAGATCACGACCAAAAAAAAACAACAACGCGCCGACCTAAAAGAAACACTCGCTCACTTTTTTATGCTACCCATCACTATTATAAAATTTTTTATGAATCACTTCAATAGACTATTTACATATGCAAAGCAATCCAATCTAACCCCAAATCTACACCTCAAACAGCCCAGAAAAAACAAACATCATTTTAATCTACTATCCACACCAACCTACTTTATCACTTACAAACACAAACACACAAACACATACCCTCACAATATCTTAATAAAGAGTTAGTGTTTATTTTCACACTACTCTACCTACACACATTGGCAAATCGATCGTTATTTCTTTTCTAGAGTATTGGGTAGCCCTGAAAAGGGCTGTTTTTTGTTGTTTTTTTTGCTATGGCATTCTTTTTTAGTTTCTAAGAATGCGATGTCCTCTGAGGATAGACTTTCTGGCAATAGGTCTGCTTCTTCGGAAAGAGAAGAAGAATTCTTTGGTGTCGATACGACAATCGACAAAGCCTCTGTCAGCTTCAGGTTACTGCTGTTGCTGCTGTTGCTGTTGCTGTCTCTGAAGTCTGTACTTTTCTGTCCATTCTTCTTTCTCCTTGTTCATTTCTTCTCTGAAGAGCTCTTCTATCAGGTCTTCAGTGATTTTTAACATTCTCACATTCTCTATTTCTTCTGGCTTCGGTATCAGACTGTGTCTGACCCTATGCAAATTCACGTAGGCTTCGTTGAGCTTAGCTAGTTTGGAGCACATCTTCTTAGGAGGATGAGTCGACAATGGATGGCTAGACTGGGAACAACCCGGTTCTTAAGGTGAAAGCGCGGACGTGAAGGAAAACATCCCCCACACGGTTTTCGAGCCGCAACGTTCATGAGAGGGATAGTAAGAAATGAAAGAGCATCAATCCAACATTCTTCTAGCTAAACAAAAGACAAAGGCATTTTTTCTAAACACAACAATTTTTATTCAAAAATCACTTAACACTAAACAACAACATTTTTAACAATAATCCAACACTATAACATCAAACAATTTTTTTCAAATCACAAACATTTTTTTCTTCAAATACAATCTACTTTAAACAAGGCTGACAACGTTGTGAATGAAATTGTGATTTCCACTGTTGGAAATCATTAGGCCATTGATGGACACTACGTTTCCTAGCTTGAGACAAAAGATAAGCATAATGGTCACAAAACCATCGATCTACTTTCACATCGTTTCTAGCAGAAGAACTAGGATCGAAATGAGTCACTAAATGTTCTAAGGAATAGCCCAGGCTGCGATGATGCAGAAAATACACACAATATTGTCCACACACCAAGGAATCTGTGCCTTGTAATTTCACATTATTGAATCGGGTGGTTTGAGCATTTCTTCTCATAAAGTCGATGATATCGTCTTCCAAAGGGGGCAATCCGTACGAATCAAAATATTCCACACATCCTTCTTGAGGAAAGTAAACGGCTACCCAGTGGGTTCCTGGGAGATGACTATCGTCCGTGTTGATCACGTAAGCTTGATGGTCTTTAGGTTTGCGATGAGGGAGTTCATCTTTAGCACAGACGACGGGATTCCAAGAAGCAGTGTACGAACTGTGGTTCAAAAGGTAATAAAGTTCCCAGGTATCCATTGTTTTGTGTTTGTTTTCTTCTTCTTCACAGGTAATAATACGTCGTCAATTCGATCCTGACTTTTTGCTTGAAAATGTCTGACGAATAAACGGTTATTCGTTCTGTTTCCTCACTCTGATTCAGGAGAGCTTCGATACGATGGATCTCTTGAGTGGTTAATGCTGGACAAGAATGTTCACGCAAGTCTTTATACCACTGGTGCAACACGTCTTTGTTCGAGATGAGACTCCAAGCTTCGTCCAGATACTCGTCCAATTTTTCTTCTTGACTCAACATCAGGCATTTATCGTGTTGAATTTGACTGGGATGATCGTTTTGACATCCATAACAATTTTTCTTGATCAATTCCGTCATTTTGTCCACCAAGTGTTTGGCAAAACAGGAGACTAAATGGGCTTCTTGTTCTGGCCATCGCGACTTCATCAAAACTTCTTCGTCTTTGTCTTGAGATTCTTCTCCTTCCACGGTCTCCTCACATTTCATCTCCGAAGTTTCTTCACTAGGTAAAGAGGGATAACAGTCTTCCATGACTTCTAATAATCTAGAATGACTTCTCTCAAACTGTTGATTTCTATGGTATTATCGAATTCTGCATACAGGATGACGTTCACTGTCTTGTCCAGTGGCTTTGCAAACTGAAGTTCCACACGAATCTGGCCTGATTTTATAGGGTGGAAATGTCCCTCGTCGCTGCCTTGGTCTGGAGTGAAATCAAAACCCCACAAAGTATAGCCTTCTGCATATTCTTTGTAATCAATGCCGTGACTGGTGTTGGTTCCTAACTGACCGGTGGCTTCGTACAGGGACAAGTACGATCTCAAGTAATTCTTCGCATCACCAAAGTCAGGTTCGAAAGGTCGGGTACACAAGGTCTTGCCATCACGACTGACTTCGATTTTCTTTACGTCGAAGTGTTGAAAATAGAAAGGATTTTCAGCGAAGGCTCCGTTGAAGGCTGCATTCGAGACCATACCAAGGATTAAACGTTTGGGTAACTGTCCTTGAAACAGATGATCTTCGGTTATGGATTGCAGTCCAGCAGAAATGGTGAACGTTTTCACTTCCACACGTCGTATGGGATACTTGGCGGTCGTTCTGCTCAACGTCTGACTGATGTCATTTCCCACTTTAGGTAACACTTCCACGCGTCGTACGTAGAGTCTGGCCACTTCGATTTGGCTTTTAGGATTGCCAGTCTTAGTAGCATCACCGTTAGCCAACAAATGGAAAGCGGCACTGCTCCGATTCAGTCTCAGGCGAACATTGACACCGTTCAGCAAATATTTCTCTTGCAACCACATGTCCAAATGCAAACGATCCATCAGTTCTAAACTCTTTTTGCCTGTGATTCTGCTTCGTCTTGCCACAAAGCCGTCATTGTCTTCTGCGTCAGCTATCTTAAACTTGTCCGCTTCGTCATCTGCCCACAGCACACAGGCATTGAGATGACTTGTCTTGGCATCTGGTCCGTACGTCAAGAGATTTTCCAGGTAGGCACGGTAAGGGTAAGTATCCATGCTGCTGCTAACCAGTTTGTTATTCAAGTACAAGTCCACTGAGCTGAACAAGGAATGCATGAAATTGTTGACGGGAGCTATAACCTCAGCGGGATCTACTCCACCATTATCCTGATCTAGAACGTGGACTTTCAAGTACAAGTAACTGCTATTCAGATCGATGTAATCTTCGGGCTGTCCTTTGATTTCAAACTCGATGGGAGCTGAGGCTGTCAATGAGGAGACGGGATGAAATTCCACCCATTGGGATTCTTGCATCGTCATCATGGTGGGGGGCATGGCAAACAGATCCAGTTCCGTCTTGGAACAGGCGCAAGACTCTCGGTGCATCATTTTTTGTTGTTGCTGTGTCTCAATAATCGAAAACGTCTAAGTCTCGAACGGTTCTTCTTTTCTTGGCCTTTCTCGCTTGAAGTCTGGTGAAAGGGTGTTTTCTTTGTCGTCGTCTCTTTCTGCCTTGTCCTTGCTGAATGCCTGATTCGGTAGCCTGCAGGGCATTTATAGGTGTGTCTCGTCGGCCTAAAATGTCTTTGCCTGTTTGCAGCAAGACATTTTTGCCTGCCCTCATGAAGGCTTCTTTAGGGTTTTGTTTGCCGATGATGACATTTTGGAGAAATTCTTTGCCTTGTGTCAGTGCCGCATCTTTCAAGGCGTGCAATCCTCGTGTCACCATCGGTTTCAAGACTGGAGCCACCGAACGAAAGGCCGATTTTAACATGTCTCCTAAACCGTGTCCTCGCTGTCGAGCCACCCCTCGGTACACTGGATACATGACTTACTTACTTACGAGTCGTGAGAGAACCGTTTTCGAAAATGGAGTTTCACCGTGACTTTTCCTTTGGTGAATGGAATATCTTGTCCCAAATCTCCTTTTATAGTAATGTTGACCGTGTCCAAATACGACTTGCTGACCGGCAAATAGTGAGGATGGACAAATTCGCGGTGGACGTGGTAAGTGTTTCCACCTTCCTCGTCAGCGTTTGCGGCAGAATCCACTTTGAAAGGAATGACACGCAGTAACGGCACGGAGGTGTGTCCCACCACGTTGTATTCCACCACATCGGAATACACGAACATCAAATTCTGTCCTTGGTTCAGTTCTACCGGGGTATGAAAATACTGGCCAAAAGACTCGTTGTCGTAAATGATGGATAATTCGGGGGGTTTTTTTTGTTGTTCTACTTTCTTCCTCAGCTCCATGTTACCGCCCAACATGTCAAACAATTCATTACAAAAATAGAAACCCATGATTTTATCCTCAGGAAATTTTATCAGGAAGCGACGAGCTGTTTTGTGGTATTCCAGGGTGATAGTTTTGTTCCTGACATTCTTAAAAGCTTCCCCAAACACGCCATTAAACCTGGTGGCTATGGTGTTGACCAAATGTTGACCACTAAAATAATAACCTTGGGGAATGAACAAGTGATAGGTGGTGTACTTTAGATTTTTTGTGCTAGGGGTTTTATGCTTATATTTGCTATTGTCATCCATCCACTTTTGCAGTTGTTCGTCATAAACTTCCACATCAAATTTATTTTGATTGGCAACGACATTGAGGACTTGGGTCGGGTGAATCATTTCTACTAAAGCCACTTCCCAATGGGCTTCGTGATCTAAGGGGATGGCTTGAGGTAATTTGGCCGTGTAACAGCACAACGTGTTGTTGGGAAACACCTCCATGGAACTGTCACTGGGTAAGGTTAAGTAAAATTGGTTTTGGTGACTCATAATTCCAGAGTTCTGTGGCTGTCCGAGGGAATATTACTGGACGTCAGAGGTGTGTCTCCGCCCAAAATGGGGTTCTGGTTGTGGTTGTTGGAGTGGTGACTGGCACTGGCACTGGACACAACGTTCCCGTTCGAGGAGAATTTCAGGGACGGATTGGGAAGCAGGTAACCGATGCAACTGCTCAATAAAATGGTCCACAATTGTTTGTCTCCTTGTTGCAAACTCAAATTGGCGATGGCTGCCCCGATGACACAATACACCACGAAGATTTGGCAGAAAAAGACGATTTGCGTTTTAGGCACACGTTCTCCGCACCACACCCACAAGGGTTGTTTTTGTAAATCTTGCACAGAAGAACTAGGGGAAGAAGGACTGGTCGACGTAGCTGCGTCTGCTGTGTGAAAGGGCATGATGGTCACTTCTTCTTTTTATAGTCGATGACTTGCGAAGCGTCGATCCAAGAATCGAAACTGGGTGGATATCCTTTCCAACGTACTTTGACTTCTTTGACACGTCGTTTGCCCACTTTACGGGTTCTGCGTTCGAGAATGCTTTCGATATCGTACACGTCGTCTTCTTTTTTGGTGACACGTTGTAACTCGGGCAAATAAAACGTTCCTTTGAGCACTTCTCCGTTCATGTCTTCCAATTTATAGACGGCAGGATGACGGCCATGCACTCGTCCAGTGACGCGAAACAATTCGGTCGTCCAGTTAGGTAAGTAACCTTTGTCGAAAGTGCGTTTGGTTTTGCCAATGCGCACCCAATCTCCTACGGCCAACTCTCCACTTTTCTTGGGGACAGCCCTCGTCGGGGACGTACCAAACAGGCGCTCAAACACCAGCACTTCGTTGTCGGGAGTCACGTCTTGCGGGGCACGTCCGATGCTTCGATGGTAAGATTGGTTGTACGCTTGCACCAGGTGCGGTAAGATGTCGATGTACTTCAGAGTGTGGTGATGCGTAAAATATTTCCACATGCGTTCTTTCAAAGTGCGTTGAAAACGTTCCACGATGCTGGCTTTGGTTTCGGGATTCTCGGTGGTAAAAAAATGAATGTCACGTTTCTTTAATTCTTTTTGGAAAGCTTGGTTCAGAAATTCGGTGCCTTTGTCCGTTTGCCATCGAAGAGGGCGACGACCGCTTTGTTTCAACACCCGTTGCAGGGCTCGCACTAACTCGCTGCTCGATTTGGAAGTCAAAGGCACGACCCAGGCAAATTTGGAAAAGACGTCGATGACACAAAACAAATATTTGTAACCACGATTGTAGCTGGCCAAATGAGAGACATCGGCTAAATCGGCTTGCCATTGATGATCGATGCCTTCCACTCGGGTGCGACTTCTGGCAAACTTGCGTCGAATGGGTTTGTGTAAAGTGTAGGTAGCTTGTTCTTGTAACCATCGTTGCACTTGAGGTAAACGGAGACTTTTCAGTCGCGTTTTGGCAGCACGATACAATTTTTGAACTCCTGCGTAACCTGCAGGATGGGAGGGATCGTAGTAAATGCTAGCTAAGACTTTTTCCATTTTTTGTGTTGATTGGCGTCTTAATAAGGCACCCACTCTTGGAAGAGGCTACTCTTTTTCTCTTGGGGTATTTTCTTGGATTGCAAGGCTTTGCGTGTGCGACCGGCAATAGGTGTCGAAGAGGAGGAGGATGTCTGAGCGGGGGATATCGGTTCTTGTTTCACTTCTGTCTTCACTTCTGTCTTCACCTTCTTTTTCTCTTGTGAGGAAGAAGGGGTGGCCATCATCTTTTTAATCCATCCAATTCTGGAGGTAGGTGGTGTTGTTAACTTGCGTACTTTTTCTGGTGGAGTTTGAAACCCTTCTTCTTCTTCTTTTCCTTTTTCTGTCTTGGTCACGGGTACTGGTGGTACTGGTACTGGTACTGGTGATGGTGCTGGACTTTTCATCAAGGTCTTAAAATCTTTCAAAGTGGGTAGAGCTGTTTCGTCTAAAGCTTTCTGGTGAAAGAGTTGCAGTCTTTGCAAGAGTTGACCGTACTTTTGCGATTTTTCTGTTTCGGACAAATCTTGGCGATCCAGCAAGGATTGCAATTCGTGTTGTAACTGGGACATCTCGTTCAAATTGGGATTGGGAGGTAAATGCGGGGTGCGTTGTTCTTGCCACCGATGGTATTCCATCCATCGTTTGTAAGGCACTAAAGCTAGTTTTCGTCCTTCCATGGGGTTGTCAGGGGTGAATTCTGAGATCTTGGGACTTCCGAAGGCCTTTTTATCTTGCTCCCACCAGTCCTCCCAACATGGTTCCCAAGACCCCTTTCAGTATGGGGCCTAACAAGAGAGGTAAAATGCCTCCACGTTGGACCAACATCTTCTTTTTTTGACGAATGGGAATTTTCTTTTGAACCATTTTCCGAAGAACGTGACGATGTTTGCCTAAGCATTGTTTCTGGTGTTTGGACAAAGGGATCGTGCCTTTCAAAACGTTCAAACAACATTCGCACACGGTATCGATGACCTCTTTGGAGGCCGTTTGAATGAGTTTTTTTCGTAGGGGTGGAGAAGCTTTGGACAGGACAGATAACAGGTCCCCATGTTTGGCTAAACGTGGTGGTAGTCCTTTCCTTTTCTTTCCTTGGGGTTTTCTGGAGGGTGACATCTTTGAGTCTTTAGGAGCACCTAAAAACACTGATACCCTACTCGGTCACAGGCCTTTTTTATACTGGAACGCGTCGCCACTGATTGTCTTTACGTTTTATCAGTTTGAGGACAGGCATGACACGTCGTGCAGGGGTACGTAACGGACTAAATCGAGCCAGTTCTTGCTTGGACAAATCCAGTAAACTTTGTAACATGCCCGATCTTTCTTGAACTTTGATTTTGGGAGAAGGTACTTTGTGAGCAGCAGCCACTGCTGCTAAATTGGAAGGTCCTGCCACTGGGGAAGTTCTTTTGGGGGTCATCAACGGAGAAGTTCTTGGTGTGATCAACGTCTCCAAGTACTCTTCAGTTCCTGGTGACATCAACGGAGAAGTGGACAAACGTGAGGCTGCCGGAGACGTTGTGGCAGGTCGTGGCTTGCGAGTGTAAGGTTGCGTCCTGGCTGAAGTGCCTCTCTTGCGACTAGTTTTCTTCTGTGGACTTTTCTTTTTTTGAGGACTTTTTCTCTGTTTCTTTTTCTTGGGGCTTCTTTTCTTTTTCCGGGGTGATGGTGGTGGTGTCTGGTAAGAGGAGGGTCCCGCCACTGGAGAAGTTCTTCTTGGGGACTTGGTCTTTTTCTTTTTCTTCTTGGGGCTTCGTTGGACTTTTGTCTTGGGGATAACTTTGGGGGCATTAGGATCCCATCTTAAGAGTGAGCGAATGATGACCCCTCCTAGAGTACCGCTCCCTCCAGGTTTCAAAATGATTTGTTTTTTGGTTTGAGTGTCGATGCGGGGATCGGCCAGTTGGACCAAAGCGACTTTGTTTCGATCGAAAAAGCGTTGGGTTTGATGAGGAATCTGAATGATTCCTTGGAGTAATTGACGTGCCGTCACCGTGAACCATCGTAAGACTTCTTTGAGACTAGCTTCTAAGACACGGGCTCGTGTTTGTGGATCTTTTTCTCGACTGATGCCATACAAGGCACGAATCAATTTGACGGGAAGATGAGACTGAAGGGACGTCATGTTCACACTGTGTGAGACAGACGAAAAAGGGTCTGAGGTTTTTATAGATTTTTTCATGGGGAGTGAAATGAAGTCGAGGACGGAGACGTGTACAGGACAGGCCCTCCGTCTTGGCACCAGTGGTGAAACAAGTGGGTACGAAATCGCAAATCCTCGGGGGTCGTAGGTTTCAAATCGACGAGTAAATAGGCGTGTGGAGTTTGAGTGGCATCGTCGTACGCCTGAGTCAGCCAAGGCGTTCCTAACTGTTTGGCTAAGACTTGCACTTGCGATTTATCTCGAGGGCTTTTAAACAAGACCACGTAATGCGCATTGAGACTGATGGTGCGATGGGCTTTACTTTGTTGAAACAAATTTTGGGTGATGTAAACGACACTGGCATTACGGTGATGCCCTTTGCGCGTGAACCACAATTTAATTTCTTCTTCGTCTTCTCCTAACATGTCGTCGAAAATGACCAAATGGGTTAGACGGGAGTCAGAGACGATGCCATCGTCTTCTTTAGGAATGCCTTCCACAAACACGATGGAATCGCCTTGACTTTCTCGCAAGAGGCTGTACGCCGATTGCCACTCTTTGTAACACCACACGATCCGTTGAGGGGGTCGATCGATCAAATGATGTTTATGTTCGATCAAACGTTTGACGAATTCGGTTTTGCCTGAACCGCTAGGTCCAGCAATGAGCATGTTAAAGGGATGGCGAAGATACAAAGCCTCCCAACTGGCACGATCTAAGTGTTCGTCGATGACTTTGACAGTAGAGGAAGAGGGAGCAGAGACAGCAGAGGTAGCCATGGTATGAGAAATGTCACTTGTGACACGAAAAACAAACAAGACAAGAGTTTATATACTTTTTTCAGAACACGTTTATTGAATGTTTCAAATATGAACACGAAAGACAAAAATACATACAACCCAAATAGTGATGTACAGGAATATAAAACACAGCAAAGTGATCAAAGTGGAATATAAACAAGTGTCTGTACAACATGTTTTGGTTAACCAAGATGTCCTAGGGACAGTGTGTAATGTCCTTACAGTCTCTACATGAGGTATTGTCACACAAGTGTCCTCCCGGAATGACCTTTCAGGAATGTCCATGACAGTCCTGTCCTGAAGCGAGTGGTTGTTCTCGGTGACAGGTTCTTCTGGCACCGTCACTAACACAGGTTGAAAAGTAACTTTTTTCCTTGAACAACTCTTGTGCATACTGGGCCACTTCTTGGGTCCAAGCCTCAAAACCCCCCTTTTTCCAATCACGAACATCTGTCCAATGAGGGTGTAAGTCACAAGCTACACACACATCGTCATACACGTCTTGGGTCGCTAAAAGTTGACGAATCTTTTTTTCCTGTTGAGGTCGAGAAGTATCCAGATGAAAACGCAAGGCTTTGAACAAAAGGAGTTTTTCGTGACCATTTAAGGCCATGGAGGTGGTAAGTACTGATCGTAAAGAGTCCACAAAGAATCGGCTGGTAAACGAAATCCCAGAAAACAAGTCACTAAGACACACACCACTTGTCGTCCAAAATTGAATGGATACAGTTCTTGTAATAATCGATGGTAATGATCCACGGTTTGAATATGGTCATTGAGTTCCTTCCACGGAATCTGTTGGATGACATGTGACATAAACCGTGGCATGGCAGCCTGTTTTTATATTCTCTTTTTTTCGGATGCAATAGACGTACTTTCTAGCCAGAGATCTTCGTTCTCCAGTAGGGAATCTAAATCTTGCATACTGTAACCGAAACGTCAGAGTTCGTTTAGGTGTTTCCTCTTCCTTTAAGTAGATTCCACGTAAAATATGTTGGTAATCCTTTAACTTGTCTTCCTCAATGCATTGCACTAGGTGAATCTCGAAGTAACCATAATCATGAACATGTCGATCATTAGCGACCTCAAAGTTTTGAACAATGTCTGACCATTGAAAGAATTTCTGACGAATCAGTTCTCTTATACCATTCAGGTACCAGTGGTTAAAGATCTGGTGACGTATCGGATGCAATTGTTCTTTACGTTTCACTTGTATTTTGACCAGCTCTCGGTAAATGCGTTCTCTCAACTCCACAGGCAAAGCACGAATGTTCTCTTGTAAAGTATCCATGAATAGGTCATACTAAATCCTCTTTGGTCTGACACAAGAAATGTACTCTTTGCACAAACATGGTTTCACTTCAGTGTCGAATTTAAATCGTTGAGTCACTAATCTACACATTACAATTCGTTCAGAAGTTTCCTCTTTCACTAAGTTGACATTGTGTTCAAAATGTTGGTAATTCGTTAACTCTTCCTCTGGAATTCGATGCAGTACGTTTACAATGTAGTAGATAGAATCGTCAATACCAAACCATTCCTTTTTATAACCAGGAGGTCGTTGATCAATGTCTGTCCAATGGAACACTTTCAATTGAATCAGTCCTTGTATAGCCTTCAGGTACCAGTGGTTCAAACACCGGTGACGTATCGGATGCAATTGTTCTTTACGTTTCACTTGTATTTTGACCAGCTCTCGGTAAATGCGTTCTCTCAACTCCACAGGCAAAGCACGAATGTTCTCTTGTAAAGTATCCATGAACAGATGATTATGGTAAGAAGTTACTTCAATGTCTCGGTCCCACTAAAGGTAAGTAATGACAATTCGGTGACCATCGAGCATGTTCTACGTAGGCCGAATCTTGCGGTTCCCAGTGGTGAAGTGACACACCGCAACTGAAGCACTTGACTTTGTCTCCTTCGCCCAAGTAGAAAAATCCGGCTCTGGCTAATTCTTCGGGAGTCGGTCCTCCCAGATACTTTGGCCATTTTCCTTTGAACGATTGAAGACGATTTTCAAAGTCGCAGTATTCCGACGAACGCACAGGAAACGAATATTCGTTTTTCACAGGTTCGTTTCGATGAGGGTTGAGTGAAATGGGTAGGAGTTTGCTCAGGGCTGGATGACATCCGTAGGGAGGTAAACGTGAAGGTCGACATTCCCCTTTAAAACGAAACCCAGTAAAATGTCCAAGAGGACGAGCAGCATCGCTTTCGCATCCCACAGGTTTGACACGCACAGCATCACTTTCCATGACAGGGGTAGGGGCACTAAAGTTCCCATGATGCTTTACGGCATCGCTCAGGTCACAAGGTACAGCATCGGTCCCATCACAAGGCTCACAATCGCACTCGTCTGCAAACTCCGTTACGCAATTACAATGGTAACCACATGGACAATCGCAGTTTCCTTCCGGACATTTTCCGTCACAATGCATGGGTCTTATCCATCCAATATTAGTCACACTAGAGGAAGATACAACTTTTTTACAATCCCCAAACTGGAACGATGTCTCTTTCAAAGTATTCATCTTGTTTGCTCGGTCTTGGTAGTCACAATGAACTATCGATCTTGCCTAGGGTTCCTTTTTTATATACAGACCAATACCGACGTGACCGTACGGTAAGGTGAAATGATTGGGAAGTCGAACTCGCTTCTGGTACACGATTTGATAGACTTTTTCCAAGGGTCGACTGACGATGTGGTGAGTGGGTAAACGTACAATCTTGTTCGGTTGATAGGTGGTCACTTTAAAGTTTCCATCCTCTCCCGATTGCAAGGCTTCTTTCAATACCCCAAAGTTGACCACTCGACTGGTACGATAATTCAGAGTCAGTCCTTTCACTTTGCACGTCGTGTGCACTTCTCCTTGTTTGTCCCGGTATTCGTAGCCGTAATTTTTGGGACCGCCACTGACGAAACTTAGAATTTTGTCGTCGGGATGCTCGTCTGTCCAGGCTCCTAAACGGTCTCCTTCGATGTTAGGGTGATGTTGAATCGGGTGATGGATGTAAATGCAACTGTCCGTGTCAAAGTACAGGACGCGTTCTTCTAACAGTTCTAAAGCTTCGTACAATTTTAAGCGAGCATGGGCTGTCACGTAAGCCGCAATGATGACATTTCCAAAAGGGTCGTCTTGTACAAAGTCCAGATCTTCTTCGTAATTGACCAAGATTAAATTCTCTCGAACGACGTCCACGTGTTTCATGTATTTGGTTTTGTCGTGAATCATCTGGAAGTAGCGGGAAGGTTCTGTCAAATATTCCGTCTTGGGTAAACACGGTCGTTGTGCCATTTTACCCCACAAGCAATTTAACATCACTTTGGCAAACGATCGCCTGCCTTCGTTTTTCTCGATGTGGTCTAAAGTGATGCCTTCTTGTTCGTAATATTTCTCTTTGAATTGTATTTGGTCTTCGGGAGTGTGACACCAGGAAGGATAGCCGCTGGCTTCTTGCTTCAGTTTCAAAAAGGCATCCACGTAGTCGGCGAAAATGCCTTTCTGCGTGGGGTCACCCTTGTGGTACTGTTGTGTCTTGGGAAAGTGGCAAATTTCGTACACTTCTAACAGTTGGTATCCCATGTCCAGAGCTTTGAACAATTCTACGCTGACCCAGGTTCCCGTCAAGGCCCGTTCTTCCTGGCTGTGATGGCAAGGTTGGTCTTGGTTGCACGTTTCGGCACAAGTACGACACAAGGGAAACATCAGTTTGCCTTGACAATGGTGAGGTAAGACGGGATGGTATAGGTTCGTGGGAGGCAAAACTTTGCACTTGATCAAACCTTCGTATTGTCGAATGTTTTTCAGGTCGATGTGTTCCGTCAGCAATTGCGGGTGCCCTACAGGAAAGCGACAATATTTGCACACGTAGGGATACAGCGAACACACGTCCAAGTATTTGATTTCTTCTCCTTTCTCTTCGTCGGCTTGGTACAGCAAACAGGTGGCATTGGTCCTTCCTCCGTACAAACTATCCCTCGGGTTCAGCGGGTCCATGAACTGGTAACTTTCCACGAGGCGTTTAAACTCGGGATCGGTTTTCAAGCGGTGATCGTATTCGTGTTCCCACATTTCCACCACTTGGTATCCTTCCTGTTCCAACTTTAGGCGTCGCTGACAAGTGTCCTGGTACAAGTCTTCCATGGTTCGTTGCAAAAACTGATTTTTAGTGCCACGGTCAGGGTAACAGACGGGACATCCGTGAAATAAGCAACCGTTAAACTCGTACACGATCTTGGGGTTTTCTAAGTCCCAGCCATCGACCGAATACGTTCCGATGGTCTTTTCGCCCCCTCCGTTGCGGGCATGCTGAATCCACTTGTCTTCCTTGTCGCACAAGTAATGTAACCAACGTAGGGCTTTGACCGAGTATTGACGTTTGACAAAGTGGGTCGTTTGAGGACTGATGACAGCCACGGTCTTTTCAGGCATGAATCGTTGTCGATACACTAAGGAACACGCTTTGGCAATGGTGCAAGCTTCTTTCAAAGGATCGACCCCTCCGTGTTCCATGAACAGTTCTCGAAATTTTCCACAGCAACGCCGTAAAATGTCCACGTCGGAACGACAATACTTTAACATTTCTTCCTGAAAGTCGAAGGGGTCAGAGGCATGAGCCTGGTACCAAGCGTAGAAATCTTCTCGTTGTTCGGTACGCATGTTGTCGGGGTCGTAATAGTGAGCCTCAGGCAAATGGGGTAGAACGGCATGTTGATTGGCTTCCGTATTGAAAAAGTGTGGAAAGTACCCTTTAGCCATTTCTGTCATTCCAAACGTTTTAGGCATTCGACTCAAAGGCATGGCCAAATAGCTCATCGAATCTTTAAACTGTACTTGTCCCACTTGCATGAAAATGATTTTGGCTCCGTTCAAAGTCACTTTAGGACGCTCGGTGCCTTGTTCCGTATAATATCTCAAAAGAAACTGTCCATCGTATCCGGAGAAATTGTGAGCCATCACCGTGGCATGACGATGACAATCTCCGTAACGTTCGATGTCCTCTTGGCTCCACGTCTTGTCGACGGGGTCTAAGACCCATTGGGCAAAATCGGCTAACGTGTTGGGTCCCCGAAAGATTTTTTCACGCCCTCCAGGAATTTTGCTGCAGTGAGGGCAATGACTGAAGATAGGTTCTTGAATACACTTCTCGCACGCTCGATGAGCCACGCAGAAATTAGGAATGTGAATGCCAGTCTCTTGCATGCATTCGAAATCGAAAAAGATGAAATTGCCTTTCTTCTTGTGACCGTCCTCTTTCTCTGGTGGGGGTTGGTATTTTTGCACGTAACATTCGTGTTCCAAGTCCACGATGTGGTGACAAATGTGACATTTTTTCTTTCCTGAACATACGTGTGCCTTGGTATTATTGGTACGTATGCCTTGTCCACACGTAGGGCACAATCTCAGGAGTTGACAAGCGCATTTCTTCTGTGAACCTTGCGTCTTCAAATGTTGTTGGTAACAGGTAGGGCTGACAAACGTGCGCAGACAAGTGGAACAAGGCACTGGTTCTTCGCTCAGACAGGGTGAAGAGGCCAAACATCCTGAGCATTTCGATCCACAATGCTTGTGTTGCTCTCGATTGTTATAACCATGGTCACATTTCTCACAATAATAACAGTATCTCAGGAATCCAGTGATACTGGTAATGGTATCGAAATGTTCATCGTGATGATAAAGGTGAATGTATTTTCCGTCCTTAAAGTCTTGGCCTCGAAACAACAGAGGTCCGCGCACTTCTTGAGGGTGCACTTTCAAGGTGTAGCGTGGAGCTAGGGCATCTTGCAATTTTTGCATCTCAGGAATGCCACAGGGTGTGTCTTTGGACAGGTCAGCTTGTTGTAACAGGAGTTCTGCTTCGTTTCGTTGTTTGGCTCGGTCGGAACGTTGAATAGTGTCCCAGGTTCTTTTCCATTCTACCGTGTCGTTCTTGTTGGCATAGGTTCGTCCCACCACGATGGCACGGGCTAAACACATCTGGTCATGAGGGTTGTTAATTCGGACAAGACTCTTTTTGGTGTTGCGAAGGTCGTCCACCAATAACATCTTTTTGCGTCCTGTCCCTTGAGGAGGAGAGACGTGGGTCATGTCCAGTGTGGCTTTACCATCGGTGATGTCAAACTGATCATTAGATTGTTGTACGTGTTGAATCTTGTCCATGACTTTGGAAGCAGTCAATTCTGCAGGGGTGCTAAACTCGATCCAAACAGGGGATTTCAAACCGTCGTGTTGTATGGAAAGTCTCAAGCGATCGTCTTCTTTGGGTTGACATTGTCGCTTGAGTGCAGTGAGCAGAGAATCCCACACCTCGGTGATGAACCCTTCTGCTTTCTCTAACGGCACTTCAGCCTTGAAATCTTTAAACTTCACCGTGTATTTGTAAGCCGTGGTTCTAAATTTTCTAGAGGAGCGCTTTTCCGTCTCTCGAATGGAATAGTACTTTTCAGGGTTGACAAAGGGTGATGAACTTGGTTTAGAGGGTTTGGATTCTGGTTCACTCATGTCCTCTTCAAAATCACTGGCATGAATTTGTGCCAAGATTTCAGCCCTGGTACGAGGCGAGAGATCACGTTTCTGCCTCTTACTTTCTTCTTCTTCTTCTTTCTTCTCGAATGAATGGGATCGTTTCATCTTGAAAGCAAAAAGTCAAATGACTCAAGTTCAAACACCATAAACTACTTTATAGTCATAGCAGACCAGCGTATATAAAAGGGTGTGTGTCTTGTCCTTTCACTATTCATTTCACTCTCAAGCCGAGCACAACGATGGAAGAGACTGACCAGATGGAACGTTTCGTCAGAGCTTTGCGAGGGGTCATTAGAAAATTCTCTTCAGACCAGCCTACGGACTACTCTCCTTCCTTTAGAGATAAAAGTCAAGATACTTGCTATATCTGTCAGAAGAAAGGGCATTGGTCTTCAGAGTGTCCAGACCGTCAAAAAAGAAAAAAAACAGGGGATAAAAAAGACAAAAGTCAAGATACCTGTTATTATTGTAAAGAAAAAGGACATTGGTCTCCAGATTGCCCCAAAAAGAAACAAGAGGAGTCAGAAGAAAAGAGGAATTCTTCAGAAGAAGAGAGGGATTCTTCAGAGGAAGAGAGGGATTCTTCTGAGGAAGAAAGAAGACAGGTGAAGAAAAAGAAACAGGAGAAAAAAAGAAGAAGGGAAGAAAGCGAGGAGGAAGAAGAGGAAAAGAGTGTGACGGTGAAGAAATTCAAAAAACAGAGAGACTAAACAAGGAGAAAAGAAGAAATTAATGAAGTTTTTATTAAAGTGTTGTGTTATAAATTGTGAATTGGATTGTAAAAAATGGAGAAAAGAATAAATGAATGATATAAGGTAAGTGTCTTTGAGTTGTGATTTTAAAATAAGAAGCTACACTCACGCACTCATACACAGACACGTACTATAAGGGTAACATGGGTGAGTTTTTTTTGAGTTATTGGCAAATTGAAATTGTATTTCTTTTCGAGAAATGTGGGTGGCCCTGAAAAGGGCCTTTTTTCTTCATGGTGAAAGGGTGAGTTTAAGCAATCAACTTTAACTGCCTTATGCCTTTGCACACGGCCAAGGCCTACTTCTGGACTGCGTAATGTTGATGATGATGATAATGATTGGGTTGAAATCACTAAGGGTGGTACGGTAGGCTTAGTCACAGGGTTGACGTGTTTAGCTCGGGAAGGTCGTATTCTCTTCGGTCGTGATAAAGAAGTCTGATACATTTGTTTCAGACTTCTTAACTCCGCTAAAATGTCCAACAATACCGTGACCGTTTGATTTTCACCCTCTTGTTTCTTTGTTGCTACTTCTTCTTGCTGTTGTTTTTTTCTTACCTCTTCTTCTTGTTGCTGTTGCTGTAGGAGAAAAGCCTGTTCCGCTTCCTTTTGTCGTTGTATAAATTTCTCCAATTCTTCTTTCTGTCTCTGTCTAAAATTCTCCACTTGCGGTAATGAAGAAGGTAACGAAGGTTCCGGAACAAATTCTTGCGAGGAGAGAAAATCCACAAAATCCCAATTCACCTCTTCTGAAAGTAAGTCCGGGTTCCCTTGGGCGGTCTCCCCTGCTGGTGCACCCCAATGGATCGTTTTCTGAGTTTCCGTCATGTTGAATCACTGTCGCATAGACTGAATGCACACAAGCGCTAGCGAATCTATATTGACTACGTGACGTCACAGACTGCTCTCTTCGGATTGGATGCGAGCTGACTGAATTCTGTAACGCGTGTTCGGATTGGTGAATGAACTCAATCCGTTTCAATCCTTTCTGTCCCTATAAATAAGCGCCGTTCAATGCATTGATTCACCTGTTCTCGTCGCTTCAAGATGTGGACTACAGTTGAGTCATCCACCCTTGTGTCTTCCATGATGTTTCGGACAGACTTGCTCATGTATGTCCGATCCAAGTGGACCGTTGTCCACCGGACAAACACCAGCCTGTGGATACGTAGGATCTACGTCGAAAGACAAGGATGCCTGAAAAGAGTGCTGATGTACGGACCAACAGTAAGACGCAGCCTAAGGACAAGAAGAAGACCAATGCGGTGCCATTTATGTTAATGAATACATTAACATAAAACCCAAAGGCCCTTTTCAGGGCCAGCCATATTTCTCGAAAAGAGATAGTCTTTGAATTGCCTACCCCTTTTTTAATTTTTTTAAAAAAATTTAAAAAAAAAAATCCCATGTTCAATTCCCCTTGTCCGTAAAGTGACCCACGATTTATTGCCATGTTCAATTCCCCTTGTCCGTAAAGTGACCCACGATTTATTGCCATGTTAAATTCCCTTGTCCGTAAAGTGACCCACGATTTTTCTCCATGTTAAATTTCCCTTGTCCGTAAAGTGACCCAAGGGTGTTTTTAATGCTAATTCCCATTGTCCGTAAAGCGCCCCCTTTCACTACTAATGATCACGTTCTTCATGAATACAGTATCACAATTTTTATATAGTCGATAAAAACCATTTGCATATGGCTGCAATTTCCACGATTGGATCAACCTATGTATTACAAAGAGGACATATCATTTTATACGGTATACAAGTTTTTAGTAAGTTAATATTTCTTGTATTCATAGTAATCGATTCTGACATTCTCAAGAGGAAGGGCAAAGATGAATAAGCTTCTTGTCAAAAAGAAAGAAATGTATACGATGCCTTTAAAGAAAATAAATACATGAGTAACAGACGTTAAACCTTCCATTACATTCTTTTTTTTAAGAGTCCGTGGTTGATCGGTGTATAGTGGGCCGGACTAGCGATCGAATGGGTGTGAGATCAAGTCATACTATTATATCAGCCAGGGTTGGCTACCTTCATACGTCCTTGTCCAAGGCAATACACTCCTATTGCATAAAAAACAACCTACTTGTGATGAAGTACCGTAAAACTAAACGTTTTTGATAAGAAGAGTAGAGGAAATACAAGAGCAGCTATTCTAAAACAAGAAGCAATATTATAAACAATTACAGATCGATCCCTCGATAAAAAAATCGGTAAAACGTTAATAGACTGATAAATGAATACATTTCCAGATATATTTTATATCTTAAAAATCAAGTTTCCTCACAACCGAGCAAATCAAAGAACACCTGCGTGAATGTCGGTTGAGGCCAATGTTTCCCCTATTTCACAGGACTTCAAGACAACAATCGTTGTCAACTGAAGCTTTCGTAAGCAAGCAAATGCCACAAAATATTAATCTGTGTTTGTCTTGTTTCACATTTGTATGGCCTATCAGTAAACGTTTCCAAGCTGTTCATTACTATGCAATCCAAATCACAAGCCAAACATCTATTACAAAGAAATATTCCTCACTCAAATTTAGAGTATGAGTTATCAAAATAAATCATAATTATTGGAAATTAGTCTATTTATGAACCTAATTTATCGATTCCTAATCAATACAACCTTAAAGTCTCGTGAATACTGCACATTATGACGTCTGCTTCTAGAAACTGGCTTATTATGAGATGATATGAGAAAAATCTTTCCTACACCTACTCCCCATAATCAAACCAATAATCACTAAAACATAGCCATATAAACAGAGCCACACATGCAAACAGCACTACCCTTAGGTTTCTTACACATAGATCAAGAAAAAGGAATGTTTAATTTTAAAAAAAATAAAGCAATTAAAGTATGATTGGCAATAACTTTGGCAGCAAAGCTAGCATGAAAGCTTGGTTCCGTCAGATAGCGTGTGCGTGACCGTACTCACTCAGACGTGCAATTTTTACAAGAGAACTGAATTTTCTGTTTGGCACTTAAAGCCCAACCGTGTTGAATTGGATGTGGTTTCACTTTCACCTCGGCAAAACGAATAGTGCGTAAGGTTAGAATTCGTTGGGTATATATTAAAGTCATTCGAAACGAGGGAAGGTTAAAATGAAATTGCACTTATTTATCTCGGACAAAGAGAGTGAATGTATGCTACTAAAACTCAAAGTAGTTATGATTTGTGTCATGTTTACTTTAGATTGAACAAAAAGAACTGAATAATGCCCGCTAGTAAACCATATAAAGACAAAGTATTAATAATGCAATATTTTAAAACACAACTGGCAAAGGTTATGACTGCATGTTAAACGTTGCCCATGTTAGGTTGAAAAGGAAGTATTACAAATGTTTATAAAGTCCAATATGTTAACCAGGCGTTTCAGATTGACTTGTGACTAAAGTGGAACATTGTAGGTCACTGCTTATCTGCTAAGATTATCACCACTAATGCGAACATCTTGTACCGACAAGAGTAGAACACATCTTATATATAGACACCAACATTTGTCTTTCTTTGTGTCACGGCTGCCAAACAAGAGATCACGGGTTCGGCTTACCAAGATTTTACTTCTTTGTTGAATTTATTTGTTCAAGCTTTCTTTTTAACTCGCTCATTCCAATGTTTTTAAACTTTCTTTTTAGTCCGATCCTAGGACGGCAATTAAGCTAGTTCGATTGTATATTTCCACGACGAAAATTATTTCACACATGCAATTGTTTGCATGGTTCAGATCCATAGTTTCTATATAAACACAAGACTTAATCGATTGTGATAAAGATGGATGAATGAATAAAATATCGCTTAAAGGACTGGATGATGATTGATCTATTTATAAATAATTGACCCAATATATATCTAGATGAATACGTCGAAAGACAGAGGATATACAGATAGTTCGGTGAATGAAAGGATACAATATCCCTTAAATGATTGGATGATTCCAACATTGGCTGAGTTATTGAGAAATAGTCTGATTTACAGACATGTGGATGAATACGTCGGAAGACAGAATATAGAAGGACAGATAAATACATGGACAGATGGATAGCGAAAGAGGCTTCTTAATATATAAATCTCAACGCTTCATCACAATGCTGAGTATAAACAAATGAATTAAAGCATTAAATAAAAAATCTTAAATGAATACTAGCATGCAGTAAAAATAACATTAAAATAATTTAAAAAATAAAAACACTTAAGATTACGATCTAGGCTATATACGCTGTGGAATTTCGACATTAATTTCACTTCCTAAACCATCAACCCAGGACTTTTCTTGTTGATATAAGCTTGTAACCATCAGACTTTGTGTTTGAATGTCCCAAAATTTTGTAATGATCTTCAACCAGTTCGAACTTTTCAGTATATTTTGAATTCGTATACTGCAAAACTATATTGTATGTCCGCAACTGCCCGAAATGCTAGACTAGACTTTTCCTGCAGATTTACGTGACTAATGTAATGATTAACTAGTGGAAACTATAGTGAAATATGATATGTAATAATACTGATTTGCAACAAACATGAATGGTTTAATAATTTCTTTAATTTTTAACACTCTCGTATCATCTCCACTATACGGGATGTACCAGCAACAAATTAAGTGGTGGAGATTCCTTCCCTACTAACTCCCTGAGTAGTATTAAAAGTATGTGTACTAAACCTTAATAGCATGTTTCTAAAACTGGTGTAAACAGTAAGCCAGAGTAAGATGGGTCTTGGAGCAAGAGACAATGCTATTTATTCACTGGTGTGGTCAACCACTGATAAGTAGCAAACATTATTTTTTTGTTTTATATTTTGATTTTGCAAACAGTGTAATTCTTAAAAGCATCCCTTTTTACACTCCTGTTAAAATATTAAAAAGAGAAAGAACTTGAAAAATGGCGTTAAACCAAACAACAACAACTACTGTTTTTGGATTAGTCCATGGACGAACTCCTTTAAGTTAGAAGGGGAATTTCGGTTATTACTGTAGGCAGTGCTCCTCATTTTTCATCATGCATCTGTATTTCGTCCTTTAAGAGAGTTAATAACAACATAGAAAATTGGTACAGACTGAATAGAATGAATGAGATTACGCACAATTACATACAAGAATCACAAATTCATATAAACGCCTAGGTCATTTGCATAGTCTCCATGCTCAACATAACATATGAGGTATACATTACAAGTATCAAACATGATATATTGTATAGCGAAGTTACAATACAGTTGTGTAACAATCAAGTTATCCATAAAGTCATGCAGCATTTGAGTCAATTCATTCATTTTTTTTTATATAAGATCAGTTTATAATAGTGACAAGCGTGATAACAGGGTTTACTCTAAAAGACCTTGAAACAGCGTTTTTTATCTAAATATTTCGAATCTCGAGAAGGAGACCACAAATGTATCGCAAGTTAGATGACTGGTTCTTGGTCTTGGCTTTCGTGGCAAAATTAGCGTGGCAAAGCTTTAGAATGTTATGTATATATGATTTAATTTAATTGTCTGTAAGTTTTAAAAAGTTTATTTTTAATTTCATTACATATCAGTTTAATGTAATTTTGTTTACTAGGAATTTAATATTTTCCAGAAAATTCAGTTTGACCTAGATCTGTTCATAAAGCCTAATAATAGAAGCACTGTTTCTATTTTTGACTTAGAAATCAGTGAGACAAGTAAACACCTTTTTATTTTTATCTTATTCTTAGAGTAAATTAATTGGTCATACTGGGACTGCGTGCTTTTAGACGTAAATACTTCTCGAAAATTCTGGAGAGTTGGCCCTCATCCGGGAATCTGTTTTGCGTTTTAAGTTACTGTATAGCCTTTGTTTATAGAGAAATTCGGCAGTTAATGCTTTTATTTAATACTGGAAAGCGTGTGTTTGTGACAAGTTTAGGAATTACATTTTAATTTTTGTTCGAATTATTTGGATTCGAAAAGAATAATTCTTTTTCCTGGAAATATTTGAGTGCTGATGTAGAATTATTGGACAAAGATATTTATTTAAATTTTATTTTGAAATTTAAACACAGGAGTGTTATTGACTGTGGAATAAAAAAGAACTATAGACGATACAACACCATACTGACTACAGTATACGTCATCGCCTTCCATTTTGGATTCTTCGTCGGGTCTCGAACTTGAATTCATTAGAACATTTCATTATCAGGACTTCTGAAATTAAATTCGTGGATTTTTTTTGGATTAGTTTTGGATTTGATTCTTAAAACCGTAATTGTTTTTCTTCATTTATATAGCATTTTTCCAGGGAAATAAATTATTGTTGAATTTTTCAGAGCTTGTTGTTTTCACTTTTTCTTTTGTTACTGTTTATTACAGTAACATAAGAAGAAGCAAACCTTAGGTAGTGGCCATGGCTGTAGGGGCAACAGTTCGTTGGTTGGCTTAGAACACAGGCTTCTAAAATTACTTCCATACAATATTTGGGTTAATGGTATTTTGGGGTGATGCTACACAATGGATGTTAGGTGCGCAGTGACCCATATACTTTAAATTTTGTTAATATACCAAAACATTATATATATATATATATATATATATATATATATATATATATATATATATATATATATATATATATATATAGAGAGAGAGAGAGAGAGAGAGAGAGAGAGAGAGAGAGAGAGAGAGAAAGACAGACAGTGAGAGACAGTCAGCCAGAGAGACAGAGATAAAGTGGGGAGAAGGAAAGAGAAAGAGAGAGGTAGTGTGTGTGTGTGTGTGTGTGTGCAACATAAGATTCAATTTCCATATAATGCTCACATGCTTTGCTAATGTTCAGTAGTAAGTAAAATTTGCAAAAGGACTCGCCTAACATAAAGCAGACGTATAACTTTTTTCTTGTACTTCATATCAAAATTTACATGTTTTGGTTGTTTTTATCAATATGTTGTGAAAGACACAAACGTATTTATATTCTTTGAGAGTTTTAATACAGAAACCTGATCAAAGTCGTTTCCTCTTTTGCGCATGTCCTCACACTTTCCTTAAACAAAGAAAAGAAAAAGTAAAGATGTTGGCCCAACTATAAGGAACAATTTTGAAAAATCGAGAAATGAATAGGATTTGTCAAGAAAAATAATGACGATCAAAAACTATAAATATATAAAGTATCAAACCGTAGCCATGTTTGTCTGCCAAATGTCTGCCTTTACACTTCAATCTATAGTTGTGCGACTGACCAATAGGTCTTTGAATATATAACACAGATATCGCGTTAGATTCTAGATTGCTATAAATTACAAACCGACACGTTTATAACTGGAACAAATGGAATGTTTCTGCATGTTTCCAATCTCTACCTTTACTTGCTCAATTTGCTACTAGCTGACTAGCTAAAACTATTTTCAACAATGTAGACGATTACATTAAGACGTCTTGCACAGAATTCTTGAGCTATCAACGTAAACGTTATAATGAGCTCACGTTGGATATGTTGATGTTTGGTTTTAGTGCATATCATGCATGAACTCAGCTATATCGAACCGAAACGGTTTAATTATTTATTATATTGTTAATTCGTTTATTTCCGTGTTATGTAATTCTCTTTGCAAGATCTACATGAAACATCGGGATTGATTCTAAAATAAGTCGCATGAGTAGGGAAAGAGAGAGAGTCCTCTATTGTTGTTTAAATTGTAAGCAAAGATACCAGCCCATTAGTGTTAATCAAAATTTGAATTGTAATTTCCGGTTTCATTACCTGCATTAATATATGGGTTTATACAGCAGTATCTCAATATTTTGAAAGAGTTACCCATTGCTAATAGAAAATGTATTCAGACTCACCTAGGTTACGCATCTTTCTTACCCCCACCCCATATATATATATATATATATATATATATATATATATATATATATATATATATATATATATATATATATATATATATATATATATATATATATATATATATATATATATATATTGGTGCCATTCACGATATTCCTTATCTAGTTTCCATTCAAGTTGCCTCCACTTCCGAGAATGACCAGCTAATGTCTAAATATCTTTGCACAACGTATATATATATATATATATATATATATATATATATATATATATATATATATATATATATATATATATATATATATATATATAATAATAATAATAATGAGGACTTTGTATAGCGCCTAATTTTTAGAAGCTCTAAGAACTTAACAACATTAGACAAACCTATAAGATAAAACACATATAATGATATGATCACAAAAACAAACACCATGCAATTGGAAAACATTTTTAAAAAACATGCTGAGAATATTTAAGGTAGGAAACATTATTAAGTCTTTAAGTTTTGTTCTTGCAGTCGAAATAAGTGAGTTTTGAGAGCCCTCTTGAATGTGATCACTGTGTCTTTGTGTCTAAGTTCAGTGGGCAATTCATTCCACGTTGCTGGGCCCTGGTATGCAAAAGAACGCTGTCCATATGACTTTGTTTTGATAGCTGGAATAATGAGCATACGATTGTCAGAAAAGGAGCGTAAGTATCTTGCTGGTGTGTACACATGAGTGAGGTCGGATAGGTATGTTGGACTAGAGTCAGAGAGTGAAACGTAGCACAGAGAACAAATTTTGTGTTTGATTCTGGATCGAATGGATAGCCAGTGTAGGGTACAGAGCAGCGGGGAGGTGTGCTCTGATCGCGATACTCTAAGTATGATCCGAGCAGCTGTGTTTTGAACTTTTTGAAGTTTCTGGAGCAGATATTGAGATGAACCAGTCATAACTGAATTACAATAGTCCAGTCTTGAAAGTACTAATGAACACACAGGTGTTTTAGTGGCATCAACTGAAAGATATTTTATATATATATATATATATATATATATATATATATATATATATATATATATATATATATATATATATATATATATATATATATATATATATATGTGTGTGTGTGTGTGTGTGTGTGTGTGTGTGTGTGTGTGTGTGTGTGTGTGTGTGTGTAGTACCGCCATTACTCCAAGTGTCCAGTTCCTAGAGTACTAGTTGGTGGGAATGGATGGAGTAGATTAAAAAGAGCAGCAGGAAATTCGGCGATTATAAACCCTTTCTGGCCATTTAGTCCTCGCTCACAGCCTACCCTCAACTCTGCCGCTAATATTTCATAGGCAAAATGTCTATCTGGGATAATATGGCCGTGACCTTACTGGTAGGTACACTGATGATTTCATTCCCCTTCCCGCTCCTCTCATTGAATGAGATTGGCACTCCTTTAGTACGACCTATTGTTACAACGGAAACATAAACGACCGAATATCCTTCATCACAAAACGCATGGCTGTGTATCACGAATCAACCTCAATGCAACTTGAAGAAATGAAACAGCAAATATTAGATGCCAAACTCGAAACAAGTAAGAAAACAACCATATTACTGAAAACACAAATTGTAATCGAACTGATAAAAGCTAATACAAATTATCTAAGTTCTAATCACGAAAAGGCCACTAGTCAGAAAAACAGGAGTAAACACGGAACCGACAAACCAATACTCACTAAAGAAAGTTACTACCAGCCTCAGACAGATCAAACTCGAATGTTCCTATCCCACCAACATGAGACCATAATTACAGGATAATTTCTCCCGAAATTAATCAACATCAAAGGATTTTCATGCGATGTACATGTCAAATCATACGCTGGTGTCACCTTTGACAGTCTCAAAACAGGCCGGAACAAACTTGACCGCAATAAATACCAAACAGTTATTATCCAGGTAGTCAAACATGACGCTGATAGAGACCTGAAACGAAATCAGATCGAGATCCGTAGATAAGGTTATTATATCTGACCTTATTCCAAGACGGGACGAGGATATGTCGCAGTATGATGAAATTTTGGTAAATATAAGACAGATCTTTCTACTGCGAATACATAACAAACCAAAATACCTCTTTGCTCGCGTCGTGTCAGCTACCATCCGTTTTCTTTCACTCTGACCCGGGCACAGCAAACCTGTTGAAAAACATGCAGAGTGTGCCGTGTTACTTCTGTACTCAAATCCAACTATAGCAGAGTTATAAAATAAAACAGAGGTTCCATGAAAGCTTGTAATGACTGAGTAAAGACCAATCGTCAATATAAGGCTCTGTAAAAATGACACATCGCTAAAACAACCGTACGTACGTTACAGACATGATGTACCAACCTATAATTATAGACGTTATGTACAGCAGTCTGGATACTATGATGTGAATACATGAACCTCAGCTAAAATAGGCATGATGCTTTTGGTGATATTTTTTTCTGATTCTCGTAATGTTCTAAGTATTAATTTTTATTCTACATGCCAAGGTTTTAATGGCTCCTCCTCTAGCTCTGAAAAGAAATAAATAAATAATGTCATTGATTCTACCCCTACTGGAGAAAATGTACACTATACTTCCTTTGGCTTGCATAAGAAAGGTTTGTAGCTTATTAATTTCAATACAAATGTTCCCAAATATCGATGAACTAAGCATTATGCTGCAAAATAAAGCCAGCCTTGCAGTAATTGGACAATGCTAAACGTTTCTAGATTGTAATATACCTAAATATGTTATTTCCATCTGTAACTTTACAATGCAAAGACGAGGTCAGTACAAAAGGGATAGTCATGAACGTTTCAAACAGGATAACATACAAGAGAAGATAGTTGAGTATGTGTGACATTTTTTGTGAGGTTTGAACATTTTTGGCGTCACTTTTTGTCTTGTCCATGTTGCTTTGTAGTAGAGGAGCAAACGCATTCGACTGAGGAAGGAAATGAGCTTATATGTATTTCTTGGTGACCGAGGATATTTTCCCTGTTTGATTCAACACATTTTTCCAATATTCATGAACGTTTCTTTGGGATTTTGTTGATCGATCTGATCATTTTGGTTAAATTCTTTTCCCTATTTCAAGATAGCATCTTTCAAATTATGTAATTCTTTAGTAATAACAGGCTTTGAGATGAATGTTCCTGAACCTCGTTCTCGAGCCACACCCCAATACATGGGACACATCGGTTATAATTCAAATCGAGTTAAATAGGGTTAAAAAGTGGTTTCCATGTGAATTTTCATATGGAGAACATAATATTTACGTCCAAGATCTTTTGCACTATTATTCACGCTTGTCGTCAGAAAACAAAGTAGTTGGAGACGGCCAGAAGTTGGCAAATTGTATCCAGTGGTATTCCAACCGTATCATTGAAGGAAATGGTTGCGACCAGTTGTCTAGCGCCAACCTTATACCCCGAACTATTTCCCCCAAATTTTTTCTTTTACAATGATATAGATTTTGAATTTGGACTCATTTGTGTTTGTGTTCTTGGACTTGTTCCTTAACGGTTTTTATCGCCTAAGTGGTTTGATCTTCAACAATATTCCAGTCTTGAAGTGGCATAAATTAAATTTAAAAAAGCCACTTTCCAATGGGAGTTCTGATCTAACGGTATATAATCTGGCTGTAAGACAACATTACTTTGTGTTCGGTAAACACATGAATGGAACTCACACATTGATAGTATTAAAAAAAAATTGATACTTTGATATTTTTGGGTCTGAGAAAACACTCGATGCCAAAGGATAACGTTCCAAAGATCATCGTTTGTTTTTAATCGGTATACTTCGACAAAGAGATATGAATACAGAAATTGAGTACACCAGTCCACATTGTTTATCTCCTACTTTCAAAGTGGATAATAAAATATACCTGAAAAATTCGGCAGAAAAGGACGATATGAATTTTAGGAATGCGTTCTCTACAGCACACTCACAATTGATGTTGTTGTTTTTGTAGCTATTTAAAAGATGAACTCAAAAAAGGGTATGCATTAGTGTTCAAAGATATGTTGGTGGCTGCTACTTCTTTTCATAGTCGATGACAAGTAAATCTGCAATTTACAAATCTAAATTGGGTTGAAACCTTTCTAGCTAAAGATGATATCTTGGACACGATGTTTCTGTTTCACGTTTTCTTCCATGGAATTTGTTTTTGATTTCGTACACGTTGATATCTCTTGCTCTCTTAATTGTAACTCAAACAAGTAAACGTTCTTTAAAATATTACATGCAAGGAGGTCATGCCAACGAATTTGTCCCATGACCACATAACAATTCTGTCTTCCAGTCGGTAAATAGTCTTAATATAAAGGATGTTTTTTTTCTGTTTTTTTTTCTTTTCGTGTGAGCCTAATCTCCATTGTTTGACACATCGTTTTGCTTTTATAATATTTTACATTCTAAACACGTGTTCTAACGATGGAACGATTATTGTAAGCTTTAACTAGATTTGATAACACGTCGATATATGTTACACTATGTTGATTACAGACTATTTCCACAAACATTCTTTCAAAATTCTTCGAAAAGGTTCCACGACAGACAATGTCATTGGCTAGAAGATTTTCAGTGCTGAAACAATGAATTTGTCTTGTTTTCAAATCCTTTTTTAACAACTATGTTAAGACGTTCGGCGTCTTCAATTCTGTTCAATTGTAGAGGGTGCCGACCACTTTATTTAAATACAAGTTTTAAAGCAGTAGCGAACTCTGAACATGTTTTAGGATCATGGGAAGCTTGATACCTTATTCTGAAAATACGTCGATGACACACAACAAATATTTGTAACCTCGATTATACGATGCTAAATCAAAGACATCAGCAAAATTGGCTTGTCATTGATGATCAGTTCCGGTCACTTTGGTTTGACTTCCTCCAAAGGTCTCGTCCAATGGGCTTGCCTAAAGTGAGCATTGATTGTTCTTGCACATCTTGCTAACATAGATTTTATTTTTTCGCTGTTGTTTTAATTTTTCTTTGCTTTAGGAGGATTATAGTAAAGGCTGACCAAAAGCGTCTTCGTGTTGATGATGCCACTGCTGTAAGCTTCTTTTGATCTATTCACGCCAGTATTTTGAATTCACTTGACGTAACCGACGATCAATTGTAATATGAATACCCATTAGTACGTTGCTCACCTATTTCTTGATTTCATTTTTCACTTCTTTCTTGCATTATTTCTTTGATTCTTCTGTTAAATAAGGTAACAATTCTATCATTTTGAATATACCTGTAATTTCTTTTCCTTTCAGAGCAGGGTATTGTATCAACAAGATTGTCCCACTGGAGGGTAAATGAGCAAATTAAGTTTGAAATACTATTATTTTTTCCCCGCTGCTTGTTACAGCCCTGTTGTTGTCACAGTCATTGCTGTCTTTTTTTCTTGAAATTTCATTACATTTTTTGCTTCTGTTAAAGTAGATTTAGCTGTATCGTCTTAAGGTTTCAGAAAAGAATAAAAAGTTAAACAGTCAATAGCCTTGCAATCTTTCCCTTTCTGAAAAGTGGGTTCCATCCATTGTTTAGTATGTGTTACACCTTATATACATTAAGATATAATTATAGTATCCGATGTTTGTACCAACGATAGAGTAATATCATTCCTTTGTTAGAAACTAAAGTTCATTTTCGTACGTGATGTTATTTCAGAAAAACACGTTCTTTTCTTTTGCTTTTTCATCTCATCCATCTTCCAACGAAATGTCCAGCAATTGATTCTAGCAAAGAAGCAGCCACTTTTAACAATGGTCCGGTTAGCATGATACAAATTATTTTTCGTTAAACGAGCAGTTTTCTTTGGACTGATTGGTATTTTATATTTTACCAGTTATCGTCCTCATGTCCGTTTTGAATTTTGATTAAACAAATAGTTCCAACAAGATTTACAGACATCATCGATGATTTATTTTAGGTACGTTTGAATAAATTGTTTTGTATCGTATTTGGATTCGGTAACTTCGGATAAAACATCTTAACATTTATCTAAGCTAAGAAGAAGGCCCTTTCTTCGTTTCTGTAATGTCTCTTTCGATATTAAGGATAGTGTGAATTTGGAGACATCTTTGTTCTTAATCGAAGTTCATATTTCGGTCCTTTCGTGCCGCAACAAATTTACATTTCAAAACCCACAGTTGATGCTTGTCTTGTCTTTCGTGGTGCAATAATATTAGATTTGAGGACTAATGGTTCATGTTGTCTTTGCGCATTAATTAAATGTGTCTGAATTCCAAGTAAATGCATTATATTAGTATGAAGGATTGATTCAGAATATGCTCTACTAAACTGTAATTCTGGTGCCACGCTGATGGCAGAAATCATGGCACCGAAGCATTGTATCCATTCTGAATTATGTGTATACCATAACATGTTCTAAGAATCAGACTTCTTATAATATTCATACCCTAACAGTTTAAAAATGTTGAAGTCATTTATCATTTGCGTTCAAATTGAATGTACAATTCCGTCAATGTATTCTCGCAGCCCCAAAGTAAACTAAACCTCCACTCTTCGTCGAAACTATCCACTTGAGTATTATTCTTAGCCAACCAATAGTAGCAAACCATCTATAATTTCAGAGGTAATTTGTACCTTTATAATTCCATTCGTGGAGCATCACATCAAAACCTCAAACACTCTACTTTAGCTATTAGGTAACAAGTAAATAACATTCATTTTGTCTTAAAATACATTATCATTGTAAAAGTATTTGATTAAGATAATGATAATTGTTGATAAAATATGTTTTGACTAGGTTACCTCTTTCTGCTTTATATGTAGAGACACACATGAAAGAAAATATGGAATGTGCTTTTATGAAATCATAATTTGTTTTGCTATTAAAAATTGACATTGCTTGATAGCAAGGTGGTTGGATCTTTTAATTTCTAGATCTTTCTATACTCAAGGACTGCAATATGCTCAGCCTCGGAATTGTTTTATAATGTTATTTTATTTTTCATTTCCAATACGGGGTGTATTTCATAGCTGGAGTATGGAAGAAGATTAGATACAGGAAGAACAAATATTATAGCAGGAATGTTTCAAACAAAACAAAGTCTCTGTTCCTTTTTAGGGTTCAAGAAATTCAGACTTCAGAAAACACCAAAAACCAAGTGTTCTCATTGCTTGTTTTTCTTCTTTCTCTATGGTATAATAGTTTTGTATTAAGAAAAACAACCTGATGTTTTCTTTCTGTCTGGTACAATACATTTACATTAAAACAATGTTTAATTTTTAAGAGTAAAACAAATTATTGTCTTTTTCTGTAGCGGCAGCCATTTTTTGGTGATGGAAACTTACTTTTACTGTTGTAATAGCTAACATTTAGTGAACAAACTGATCCATACTGTTAGAGTAAGAACAAATGACACGCTATCACATTTAATTTATGATGAATTCTGAAGAAACAGTTGAGTAAGACATTTTTAGAAGAAGATGAACAGACGTATATTCTATAAGAAGAGAAATAGAGTAAAGAAAGATGAGAATAGTGAACAGAAGGAAGAGAGTGAAAACAAAAATGTTGGTATGTTACAAAATGTTCAGGCAGCACCACACAGTTCTCTTACAGAATTATTATTCAATCATGCTAATGCATGTGTTTTATGTTTGTGCATGTCTATGTCTTCCACAGAAAGCTAAAACGTACACTTTCGTTTCTCACCCATCGTATCTGATAGTATTTAACGTTTATGCCTTGAATGTGTGTGTCTAAGCACTCCAGCCCTTGCTTGCGTGTGAAGGAAAGTTTCTTTTCTTAACAAATACACAACATTCCATGTAGGATCCATTACTTCGATGTAGCTTAGCTTTGGCTGTTTAAGAAAACGTAAATCCCTAGTTTAATATAAAAGTACACCGAACCTAACTCAAGTATTTTTTTTAATATTCATTGTAATCATTGTATTCTACGAATAAGGAAGCTGGTATAGATCCCATGTTAGCAAATGTTAAAGGTTTAATGCATGATTTTGCGGTTACAACAGCATTCAATTTAGTGACGAAACGGACTTGTATATGTTACTTCAGCTGACAAATTAGTGAAGACCGACTTTTCTATTTCGAACCAGACGATAAACCTAAGACATACATTGCCTTACCCCTCTTGTCTAACAGTATATATTCATTTAACTGTGTTTGAATTTCGAAAACAAATTGTGAATGAACAAAATCTGTCAGTTTCTTGGCAAATCACAGCAAAGTGAATGTAATTAGCTCATAATCTCACATTACCCAGTAACCACGCAATTTAATCCTGTGCAATTCTTCCAAAGGTCGGATTCCACAAGACGATCAGGTACCTTTATATTGTTTGGACGGACGACGTGTCATCTGTATTACATTGACTACATTTCTTTGAATTTAATTTATCTGCGGGTTCTTTGTGGCATATTTTGTAACTATTTAATTAAAATAGTAAAATTCATTTATGATTCTGTGTTTTGTGTTAGACATTGATTTGGGGGTTGGTTTTGTATATTATGAACAAGATATTCACACACACATTTTATAATGTACCTCTGCCTCGGTTAGATGACGCGAGTTGTATGTTTAATTTACTCTATCTTGTACATCCACCCGCTCTATTTTAAATTCTCTCTCCCTCCCTCTATCTCTTCACTATTTATCTATCTATCTATCTATCTATCTATCTATCTATCTATCTATCTATGCTGTACAAACATACAAACACTCCACGATAGCATATGCTGACTGTGAAAAAGTTCCATTTGGATTGTGAAATTAATTTAGACATGAGATCTCGATCTGTCTGTTTTACACACACACACACACATATGCACATACAGAGACAGACGTTATAAGAAACTAAACGGCATTTGATAAATGTCCATTCATGTTTTCTTATTGTTCTCTCTTTCTCTCTCTCTCTCTCTCTTTCTCTCTCTCTCTCTCTCTGTCTCTCTCAATTCTGAATACTCTACAACGTAAATATTAATTTTAGCTCGTTGCCACCCATTTCGACCAATACAAATGTTAAATTGTTGCAATTTCTAATCAAGATTGAGCACATATAAAAAGCTATGAAACAGGTTGTTTTTTCTCCTACACATTTTTAATATGGAGGTCTAATGCTAATTTTATTTCCGGTAAAGGCCAAACATACACAAAATGTTAAACGTATGGGGGTCTTTTAGCACAGGATCTGCCATTGTCTGCAGAATCACACAATAATAACTGTTGCATTTCAAGGAATGATTACCATGTTCATATCTTATAAATGTTGATAACTGAATAAAAACAGCGATTTTAAATTTCATGTGTGTCTGTCATATTCATGTACATCCATAACATATGTATCTATAATTATTATGTGCTCATGTTTTCTCATTGATCTTTACATTGTCAGAATTGTGCAGTATTTTTCCATAATAGGGGCTTCATATTGCACGACACGTGTTCCGAAAACTAATATAGTGTAGTAAGAACTACTTTGTACACAAACTGTGTACACTCATGCAGCAGGCGCCTTATGTTTTGTTTATTAGATTTGATTATTGATGTTTCGTTTATTTGAAAGTAGCGGTGATAAAGTGAAAGACGAGTCTACAAGTACTTTTTTCAGTTTGTTATCATAGTATTCATTCTGATTTCTACAAGTACTGTGTTCCGTTTGTTAGCATGTCATTCATTCTGATTTTTTAAAGTACTTTATTTCGTTTGTTAGCATATCATTAAATCTGATTTCTACAAGAACTTAGTTCCGTTTATTAGCATATCATGCATTCTCATGTCTACAAGAAGTGTGTTCCAGTTGTAAACATAACATTATTTCTTATTTCTACAAGTACTTAGTTCTGTTTGTTACCATATCATTTTTTCTGATGCCCACAAGTACTTTGTTCCGTTTGTTAGCATAGTATTGATTCTGGTTTCTACAAGTACTGTGTTCCGTTTTTTAGCATGTCATTCATTCTGATTTCTGCAAGTACTTTGTTTCGTATGTTAGCATATCATTCATTCTGATTTCTACAAGTACTTTGTTCCGTTTGTTAGCATCTTATTTATTCTCATATATACAAGTACTGTGTTCCGTTTGTAAGCTTATCATTATTAAGATTTCTACAGGTACTTTGTTCAGTTTCTTAGCATATCATTATTTTATGATTTCTACAAATATTTTGCTCCGTTTGTTAGCATATCAATAATTCTGATGTCTACAAATACTTGGTTCCATTTGTTACCATATCATAGACTCTGAATTATACAGATACTTTCTTCCGTTTGTTAGCTTATCATTAAATCTGCTTTCTACAAGCATTGTGTTCCGTTTGTTAGCATATGATTCATTCTCATGTCCACAAGTGCTGTGTTCCGCGTGTAAGCATTTTATTAATTCTGATGTCTACAAGTACTACTTTGTTCTGTTTGTTAGCGTATCACTCATTCTGATTTATACAAGCACTTTGTTCCATTTGTTAGCATATCACTCTTTCTGATTTATACAAATACTTTGTTCCATTTTTTAGCATATCATTAATTCTGATTTCCGTTTGTACTTTGTTCCGTTTGTTAGCATATCAATAATTCTGATGTCTACAAGTACGAAGTTTGTACTTTGTTCCGTTTGTGAGCATTTCAATAATTATGATGTCTACAAGTACTTGGTTCCATTTGTTAGCATATCATTCAATCTTTATTCTACAAGTATTTTGTTCCGTTTGTTAGTATATCATTCATTTGTGATTTCTACAAATACTTTGTTCCGTTTGTAAGCATATCATTCATTCAGATTTCTACAAGTACTTTGTTCCGTTTGTTAGCATATCATTCAATCATTATTCTACAAGTACTTGGTTCCGTTTGTAAGCGAATCATTCATCCTGATTTCTACAAGTATTTTGTTCCATTTGCTAACATATCATTCAATCTGAATTCTACAAGTACTTTGTTCCGTTTGTTGGTATATCATTTATTCTGATGTCTGCAAGTACTTTGTTATGTTTATTAGCATATTATTAATTCTGATTTATACAAGTACTTTGTTTCGTTTGTAAGAATATCAATAATTCTGATTTCTACAAGTACTGTTCCGTTTGCTAGCATATCATTCATTCTCATTTCTACAAGTATTTTGTTCCATTTGTTAACATATCATTCAATCTGAATTCTACAAGTACTTTGTTCCGTTTCTTGGCATATCGTTTATTCTGATGTCTGCAAGTACTTTGTTATGTTTATTAGCTTATTATTAATTCTGATTTATACAAGTACTTTGTTTCGTTTGTAAGAATATCAATAATTCTGATTTCTACAAGTACTGTTCCGTTTCCTAGCATATCATTCATTCTGATTTCTACAAGTACTGTGTTTCATTTGTTATTATATCATTAAATCCCATTTCTAAAAGTACTTTTTCCATTCATTTTCATATCATTAATTCTGATTTCTACAAGTAATTTGTTCTGTTTGTTAGCATATCATTCCATCTGATTTCTGCAAGTACGTTGTTTAGTTTTTTAGCATCTCATTAATTTTGATTTCTACAAGTACTTTGTTCCGTTTGCTAGCATATCATTCATTCTGATTTCTACAAGTATTTTGTTTCGTTTGTTAGCATATCATTATTTCTGATTTCTACAAGTAATTTATTTCGTTTGTTAATATATCATTTATTCTAATGTCTACAAGTACTTTGTTCCGTTCGTTAGCATACCATTCATTATGATTTCTACAAGTAATTTGTTCAGTTTGTTAACATATCATTAATTCTGATGTCTATAAGTTCTTTATTCCGTTTGTTATCATTTTATTCATAGGGATTTGTACAAGTACTTTGCTCCGTTTGTTAGCATATCACTTATTCTGATTTCTACAAATGCTTTGTTCCGTTTGCTAGCATATCATTCATTCTGATTTATACAAGTACTTTGTTCCGTTTGTTAGCATATCATTCATTCTGATGTCGACAAGTTCTTTGTTACATTTGTTATCTTTGATTCATTCTGATTTCTACAAGAAATTTGTTCCGTTTGTTAGGATATCGGTAATTATTATTTCTACAAGTACTGTGTTCTATTTGTTAGCATATCATTCATTCTGATTTCTGCAAGTACTTTGTTCCATTCATTAGCATATCATTAATTCTGATTTCTACAAGTTCTATGTTCCGTTTGTTAACGTATCATTCATTCTGATGTCTACAAGTATATTGTTCCGCTTGTTAGCATATCATTCATTCTTACGTCTACAAGTACTTCGTTCCGTTTTTTAGGATATCATTCTTTCTGATGTCTAGAAGTACTTTGTTTGCATATCACTTATTCTGATTTCTACAAATACTTTGTTCCGTTAGCTAGCATATCATTCATTCTGATTTATACAAGTACTTTGTTCCGTTTGTTTGCATATCATCCAGATTTCTACACGTACTTTGTTCCGTTTGTTAGCATATCATTCATTCTGATGTCGAAAAGTTCTTTGTTCCATTTGTTAGGATATCATTCTTTCTGATGTCTACAAGTACTTTGTTCCGTTGTTAACATATTATTCATTCTGATTTCTACAAGTTCTTTGTTCCGTTTCTTGGCATTTCATTAATTCTGATTTCTACAAGTACTTGTTCTGTTTCATTCATTATGATGTCTAGAACTACTTTTTCTGTTTGTGTTCATATAATTATGATGTTTGCAGCTCATTATTCTGTTTTCTTGTATATAATTAATTGTGATTTCTACAACTACTTTGTTCCCGTTTTACGCCTATAATTTGGATGTCTACAACTACTTTCTTCTACTTTTATCTGGCTGAGACTTCTGACTAAATGTGTCTGAATTTGGGACTAGGAAAAGAGTCTATCTCGGTGTTCGTGTGGTTAAATTTGAGTTGTCGAATACGTTTTAAATTTAAAGTGTCATCTTCTACCTCCTCTTTACAAAGTTTTGGCAGACGCATCTTTGTATTTACATTGCGTTCTCGTGTGTCCTCAATATGGTGTTAATGCGTGCTCAATTTCAAGCGGCGGGATGGCTTAATCCATTAGTCAAAACGGGTGCATATGATTTGTCAGATCATGGAGAGTTAAAAGTAGTAGATGTCGGTGCTTTCAGTAAAAGCAAGTTAGTAAAGGCACCAATGACAGAAACGCCCGCTTTTGGAGACAAACTACTTCTTTTCGTCCCTCTGTTCGATTTGGTTGAGAACGATTCGCTTTAACAGGCTGTGATATGCAAAAGTTATGTGTGTGGTTAGAGGAAACTGGGGATAATCTATTAGCAGGTGTGATTGAAGAGGCAAGTAGGGTGGCTAGTGGGTTTGTTAAAACGTGTTTGATTCGGTTTCGACCATTCCGATTGAGAAGTAGATGTACCAATCAGAGTGAAGATCATCGTGGGGAGTTTTGTAATGAGGGTCCATCATTTAGAAATATATTGGGCTTACAAATTCGAATGAAATTGATGTGACGTATTCTTTTGCTGATTTCTAGGTAAACTGTCACCATAGGTTCTTAAATTGGTTATGACCTGAATGAGAGTGAAGAAAGGCTAGTTTTTCCTACACTAGTTCCGTCCATTGTCCTTTAGATGTTAATGAAATCGCAGAATGCAAAGTGTACAACAAAAGCTAGTAAATACTCACTGTGACTTATTTATTTTATTTATTCATTTATTTATATTTTTTATTTATTGCAAATATTGAGTCAGAAGTTAAAAATGAGAAAAGTTGGATAAATTCGGATACATAGATATATAAACAGATAAATAGATAGAGCTAATGGTTATAAGACATCAATAAAAATCATAAAAAGTAAGGTGACTGCTTCATAAAGTGGATTACTGACATTAAATCTATCAGGAAAAAACATATGGAAACACTTGCTCATTTGAAGAGATCTTTAGCAGTGTTCGTCTCATTAGACCTTTGATTTTAAACATGAATAAATTCCATCTGGACTGGTATTTACGTTTAGGACAAGAGTTTAACATTAAAATGTAATTCAAAATGTATTCGCATGATGCTTCAATATTAATTTTGAAACATGCTGCCACTATAGCATGTGTGAGTTTAAGCAATGATATACGATGAGATTCGAATAAACCGAATATTCTCAGTTTGCTGAAACAGGATTCTAGTCCGAATGTTAAAAGCGTGGAACCCTCTGCTAAACGCAGGTACAATGGATCTTTTGCCATGATCTTACAATAGATTCATCGATAGTAAAACATAAACATTGGCCATGAGAAGCAAAAGTGGAATATTGCTTACTGTTTCAAAAGAAAGAGTAACAATCGTGACTATACGTGCTGATTTGTACTTATGAATTTAAATGAAGCTTGATAGACTTTTAAGCAGTTATTACCACAGATGACCTGACGATTCTATGCAGATTTTGCTGTCAATAAAACTTGCAGATAAATGAGGGGGATGCTGAGTTGTATAATTTCATTTTTTTTTTGGAATTAGAATTTTAAATTCGTTATCATTTATATTATGCTCTCTCTCTCTCTCTCTCTCTCTCTCTCTCTCTCTCTTTGTTTAAGCTTCCACAATCATGATTCTATTCGTAGAATAAAATCATCCATGGTTTATTCGTATCTATTTCTTTTTCTGGACCTGTTTACACAGCAAAATGATTACTGGTTAGGTTTATAATGTGGCAAATGCAAGTCTCAAATATGTTAGTATATAAACCTACCTAGCCATTTACATGCGTACAAAGGAGGCAAACAAATAATGAAAGTTATATAGTGTGGATTTATTTATTGCTTAATGTCACAACTTTTTATTTCATTTGTTTTAGTATCAAGTTTCAGGCGACCAAATGTCGTTGCACAAACTCTGCTCATAAAAGACCTTTGTTATAGCTATGACAGTTTTTGCACAAAATCTTGTATAAATTGTGTCGTTACTTTTGCAAGCGCTTGTTTAAAGCCTCGAGTCTAGCTTTCATTGCATAGTGATTATTGTATTTGATTATGATCATTGTACATTCAATGAATTGATTTCTTAAATTCCGATTATAATTCAAGGGACATTTGGTCAGTACCCCGGGAGTTCCGAGCCATACATGTCCATGTACCACTGTGAAGCGCGGGCTGGAAATTCCAAATGTCTACCATATTAGATGTTGGGTACGATACATCTTGCGGGATAGTATACACCCCCATTGCCTGAAACAAATGCAAACGTAAGGAGCTTTAATAACCGGATAAAATCAGAAGTACTTGAGTTCTTTTTTGGCTTATTTTGACAATGTTGGGAAAGGACAGCAGACTGAGCGTGAAAATATCCTATCGAAGACGTAACACATTATAAGACATGTTTAAAGTAACTTTATTCTACTTAATTTAATACGCAACAACGCCACAAGCTGCAAATATAAACTGTTTGGGATTTATCCCTCCAATATTAATTTCTACTATTTTATGCACATAATTTCCTAAAAGCTCTCTCATAGTCATACCAAAACGTATACAAAACTAAACTAGACTGATGTGGACATTAGACAAATGAAATCCGTTTTAATGATTACCATAGCAGGGAGTTATGCTGACATACTCACATCCCTATAGCTCCATAAGATAGTGGGCGCCGGATATCCTGTGGCAGTGCAGATGATCCGAACATGACCGTTTATAGGAGGCCGATGTGCAATAGTCTTCACAGAGAAAATGAGAGGCTTTTCTGCAAAAGGAATATAATTCAGTCAGAGATATTTTCAACAGACGTGTAAAAATAATACTATTTCTAACGAATGACTTTCGGCGTTAAACTGATCTCCTAAACTTGGAAAAAGATCTCGTATTCAGTATATAAGGTGAGGTAGTCAAATTAATCAAGTGATTAACTGAGACTATTTATCACGGGATTATACGTACCAAAAGCCGCGCACATCATTACTAGTGAGGTGTTATATTTAGCCATTGCGAGTTAGAAATAACGATTTACGTTCACTCACGCAGACAATTTCAAAGTTGAATGAAAAAGTTGAATAGCAGCAAAAAGGGTGAACAGACCTTTTGCTGGAACGTCAGTTTTGCAAAAATAAGGCTACCTACGAAAATGAAAATACAAGGTCAATAACGCCAAATCAAAGCCTCTAACTAACCGAGGGTTTCTCTAATTAGTTTAGTTTGTTGTTACTTTATTGTTATCGCTAGTGGATTGTTTCTTTTTTAAAGTATGCGCGTGTGTTTACCCACCGTGACGCTTCATTTAAATCGCATCTCCTCTACTGCTGTAATTAAATCCGTCTCTCATCCAAAGATTTTATCAAGGCCTATACAATATCGTGATAGGGGATCATGTACATTTATTGCTATAAATCCGTGTGGGTTTGGCTGTGCTCGCTAAAAGAAGTTTTAAAATTTAATTATATCCATATCTCCGCTACACCAAGTCTGATGAATATTTTGCAGAATATGAGCTTCAACGAAGTTAAATACAACTAAAATATTACAGTTGTCTCTGATCACTTATGATATTTTTGTATATCGTTGAGTAACATAAATCACGTTATTGCTTTTATGCCTGGCTCTGGAAAATAAACTAGCTGGATTTGATTATTTATCCAGCATCACATCATCATAAACTACTAAATTATTAATAAATCCATCAATGTCATCTACAGATGGTGCTTCGTCAATATAAGTAATAAATCCAATAACATCATTGTCATCTTCATTTAACAATTTTGCATTTTCATTAAAATATTTAAGCACTTCGTAACATCGCTGATTATCAGCGATGGAGCTATCAAATACAACTTATCCCATTTGATCCATCTTATTATCAAATTAAGTAGCAATTGTATTTTACCAGACCCAGATGAACCTATGATAATTGCTCTGAGAGAAGTTGGTAACGCTGGATTATGTTTGACTGGTTCTTGCTTTCTTGTCGCTGAGAAATCAATTACATTCATGTTGTAGAAATGTAATAAATAATATGAATTTATATTGCGTTCGATGCAGAACATCCACCGCCACAAGTGGATTAACAACTACGGTAACAAAAAATAAAACGCATGCACTTACAGCTAAATGTGTAAAATGTGGTACAAAAATATATATTCATTTATAACAATCAGACAGGTGGTGATATCATTACTTCGCTAGGAGAATTGCCAAGAACACCATGGGCCAAATACCCAGGAGAAAAACATCTTCCTGGATATAATTAGTGTGGTCCGGAAACACGACTTGGTATCCGACTTGACGAGCGAGATCATCCAAGGCCTGGTGAATATCTAACAAACCCTATTGATAAAGCATGCCACGTCCATGATGTAGCTTAAACAAGTAAAGATCTTCAGCGACGACAGGTTGCAGACGTGAAATTAATTCACTCGTTAAATTCTATATAAAAAAAGTCTTTCAGAGACTCATTAGTTAATTTATTGGTAAGATCTGCGATGAAAGATAAATTATAATTTGGAGCCAGTAATTAATAAACCGATTATTGAAATTTCGGAATCGATTTATTATAGCCCAAGAGGATATTGGAAGGGTAGAGCAGCGATTAGTAAACTCGCTGATGCGGCAAATGCTATAGGTTCTAATGCTGAAAAATGGTTAGCACGACAGGCAATATGGCAAATTTATCTACCACAACCTAAACAAATTCCACATGCACATTTTGATGTCAGCGTGAAAATTGAAGTTCATCAGGCGGATATATTATTTTTACCACTTGATACTACCAAATCGGTAGACGTCAATTAACATACAAATACGCGTTAACTGTCGTTGATGTTGCAAGTAGAGACAAGGAAGCAGAACCACTATGAACTAAAACAGCAGTTCAAGCTTCATCTGCGCTAGAACGAATTTATCAACGAGGATCCTTGCGATGGACACAATTGCATCAGGTTGATCCTGGCAAGGAATTTCTTGGTGCAGTGTTATTGTTGATGAAGCAGCAAAACGTTACAATTAGACGAGGGTATACTGCAATTTATCATGATCAGGCAATTGTTGAACGATTTAATCGAACGCTTGCTGAGCGGTTATTTGGATATCAAAACACAAAGGAAATAAATCAGAAAGATACGAAATCCAGCAAATGGGTTGCAAGATTACCAAGTGTGACAGCTCGTTAAATAATGAAATTACTCAAACAATTTCTATGAAACCCATTAATGCGATCAATAAAAATAATACACAGAAATGACTCCTTTTCAAAACAACCAGTGCTAGGTAATGTAACTGTAATATATTTATATGAACCCGGTGAACTTGAAGGTGGGAAAAAAAGAGCAACTAATCCTATTTATAGTATTACGACACATAAAATTTCTAGCGTGGTTACATCCACGGGTAGACCTGCAATCTACAGACTAGATTCAACTGCTCCTCAACGTGGATTTGTACCCGAACAAGTACAAGTAGTTCCTGAAGACACACAATTACCACCGCGACAATTTTTGTAAACTAAGACCTCCACGTCGATTACATAAAAGACGGGTCAGCATTGCATTCTCGCGTGTATGACCAAAATTACTATTAATTCTGTCTACGGTAAATTGTCTTGGATTACTAAGATTATTGCTCCACAACATTACTGTTGTTGTTGAGTTTAATTATAGTAGCGTTCGCACAATTGTGCATGTGCCACTTTTTTCTTACTGCACCGCAGCCTGCTAGTTGTTCCTGGGGAAGGGGATGGTGCCACCTCCCCCAAGCTTTTATGGATTCAAGGAACCCTGATAGTTTGGCCTCAATCTGTGGGTCCATAAAGGTCCCTACAGTTGAATGGTTGGCTGTCATTAGTGGGAAGGAGAGCTCGGGAACGGTCCTGCTTGCTTTACATCGCTGGTTTCTTGTTGCATTTGCCTGGTGGGGTTTTTTTTGTGGGGGGGGGGGTCGAGATTTTTTTTTTCTTCTTCAAAATGTTCTAAAAGGAGGGGGGATATTCTATGCTGTTCATAGAGGTTCTTAGTAGATATCATGTATGAAGAAAGATTTTCAAGGTTATTATGGGATTACTAGTCGAGATGTTTAGGGTGTGTTTCCTACGTTATGTTATTTATAAGTTTTTAGATATTACCTCTTTAAGTTATTTATTAATTGATGTTTTTAGAGATTGAATGTTATTTATACTTTATTTAGCAAGAGACCGGAGTCCTAGCCGATTACACTGTTCATTAAGGACATCTAGGACAGGAATCCTAGCTGATTACTCGGTTCGTTAAGGACATCTAGGACATCCGATTTTCCGGTTTCCTTAGTTTTTTATAGGTGCTTCGTAAGTGAAATATTTATTAATACTTTTATAAAATTGAATGATATGTTATGGTTTTTTTATGTGGTGGCTTCTAAATTTATTTAGCTAGTTACTGGGTCTTTTGGTTTTTTGGGGATAGTAATTATATTTTGTTCCTAAGTCCTGCTGAGTCTATAAATTGATTTATATTTTTATATGCTGATTGTTTATTTTTTTTAGAGTCCATAAGTAACTCTGGGTATGTGTGTGGTGATCCAATCTCTTTTTGGTTTTTGATAAATATTTTCCGAGCGGGTTGATATTTTGGGCATATATTGAATACGTGGTGTAGATATTCGGTGATGTGGCAGTTAAAGCAGTTCATGGTTGCTGATTTGGGTCCTATAAACCTTCCAAAACTGCTTGCTAGTTTAGTTTTTCCAGTTATTATCCTGTTTATGGTTTTCTGTTCCAAATAGGTACCCTTAGGTAGCTGTATGTTCCTATCTACGTTTTTTTGGGTTTCATGGTGCTTTTTACCTTTTGTGGAGGAGTTCCAAAAATCTTGCCATGTTTGGTCTATATATGTTTGTGCGAAGCTTATTGCTTCTGTAGAGCTATAGTTAAGCTTGATAGAGTTTTGATCTCCAAGTTTGGTTTTTGCAACTTTGTCTGCTGTTTCGTTACCAGAGATTCCAATGTGCAACGGTATCCACATGAGCTCGACTAATTGATGTGCTGTGGTGATATCGTCGATTAATTGGCATGCTCTGTCGAGGAATTGTTCCCTAGAGTGTGTATTGTGATTTTGGATAGATTTGATAACGCTTAGGGAATCGCTTATAATGACTGCTTTAGGTATTTGGTTGTCTTTGATCCATTGTAGTGATTCAAGTATAGCCCAGAATTCAGTGGCGTAAATGGAGCAATAGTCAGGTAATCTGGATCCCGTTTGTATATTGAATTCAGGGATGACTATTGCTGCTGCTGTTCTTGGTGGGTTGTTTGTTTTTGATCCATCGGTATATATTTTAACATAGTCCGGGTATTTTTGGTAGATTTCGTTTACCAGTACAGGTTTTAGTAAGTTTTCTTGTCCTTCTTTATTGCCTAATTTGGTAGCTTCAATGTTAATCCTTGGTGGTTTTTGTAACCATGGTGATTTGTTCTGGTCTGTATTGTTTGTTACCTGTTTTTTTAAGTAGAGGTATGTTTTCTCTTAGTTCAAGGATTACTTTGCCACTTGGTGTGATAGGTATTATTTTGGGTTTGAAGACAACTTTACACTTATTTATAGCTATTTTGGTGGGATGGTTGTCTGGGTGGGTATCTAATCGAATGGAGTATCGGAGGAGCAGTTATTGCCTACGTAATTTTAAGGGTAGTTCTCCTGTTAGTGTTTGTAGTTCTTCTAATGATGTTGAGGGGAGTGTTCCTGTGCATAATAGCAAGGCTTTTCTCTGGATAGTGTCAAGTTTTTGTAGTACAGGCTGCTTAGGCGAGTTATATGCTTGGCAAACGTAATCCAGTTTTGATCTAATTAGGGTTTTATATATCGTGAGGAGGGTTTCCTGGTTGGATCCCCAGTCAGTCCCTGTGATGTTCCTGAGTAAATTGAGATCTTTGTTACAATTCTGGGTGAGTTGTTCCATGTGCTGTTTCCATGTGAGGTGTTTGTCAAAGAACATTCCTAGGAATTTTACTACTGTTACGTATTTGATTAATTGATTTTGTATATAGAAGTTTGGATAGACTAGGTTGTTATTTCGTTTGGGGGTGAATATGATTGCCACAGTTTTTTCATGAGATATTTTGAAACCCCATTTGTCCATCCATCTCCCTATGTTGTCTAGGCTCTGCTGGATTTCTTTAACTACTGTGTTATTGGCAGGATTTCCATTCCTCCATATGCCACTATCATCTGCAAATTGTGACAAGTTTATTTTTGTGGAGGCTACATTGAGGTCAAGGTCGTTTACCATTAGGTTAAATAGTAACGGACTTATTACACTGCCTTGCGGTGTTCCATTTTCAAGTGAAAATTCTTCCGAATGGGTGTTGCCTATTCTTGTGGTAATTTTCCGGCCTGTGAGGAAATCGCCAATCCAGTTGAACAAGCGTCCAGTTATTCCAAATTGGTTTAATTTGGCCATTAGTCCATTGGTCCATACTAGGTCGAAAACTTTTTCTAGGTCTAAAAAAACCGCTATGAGGTTGCGATCGGTTTTCCTATGTGCGTTAAAAGCGAGTTTGATGTCTGTTTCCAATCTGAGAAGCTGGTCAGTGGTGGACCGTTTGTTCCGAAAGCCACATTGATTTATGGAGAGTAGGTTATTGGTTTCTAGGTGGTGTTTTAACCTATTTGCGATTATTGTCTCCATTATTTTGCAAATATTGTTTGTAAGGGAGATGGGTCGGTACGAATTTATGTTGTTGAATCTCTACCTAGCTTGGGGATTGGTATTACTATGGCCTGTTTCCATTTGGTGGGTAGATGGCCTTTATCCCATATCCTATTAAAGAGTTTGATTATGGCTATAGTTATATTGATATGTAGATTTTTGTAGATAATGTAACCTAACTGATCCTTACCAGGGGATGTTTCGTTTTTTCGTTTAGGGCTATCTTCCATTCATGTACTGTGATGTCGCTATTTAGGTGAGATTCTTTTGTTCCTTGGTCTTGAAACATTCGAGGTTGGGTTCCCTCCGTTAGTTTTTTGTGTTCTTGAAAGTTGGTGTGATTATTGTTGCTACTCATGTTCGAAAAATGCTTCGCTAGGAGGTCTGCCTTATCTGTATTTGTTATGGCATTTTTAATTTTTTGGGCTGAGGTAGTTGCTTTCCCTTTTATGGCTTTTATCTTGTCCCATATTTGTTTTGCGTTTGATTTTAGACTCAGTTTAGAGCAAAAGGTTTGCCATAGATTAATTTGAGCAGTTTTTATAGTTTGTTTTAGTGCTTTTTCTTTATCTTTATATTGCTGGAAGTAGATAGAATTTTTGGTGCGTTTATATTTATTTAAGGCCCTTTTTTGTCTTTATGTGCTATAGTGCACTGTTTAGTCCACCATGGTACAGCTTTTTTATTTTGGATATTAGTTGTCTTTGGTATGCATCAGTTAGCTGCTTCTATAATTGTGTCTGTTATGTTATCATAACACATGTCAATACTTGGGCTTTCTAAGTTATCTGGATTTACTCTAGCTAGTAATAATTGGAATTGGTCCCAGTCTGCCTTTTGGTACCTCCATTTAGGTGGGGTTTCGTTTGGAATGTGTTGAGTTTTTGTTTCAATATTGATTGTGATGGGAAAATGGTCACTTCCTAACGTATCTTCCTGATCCACCCACCAATTTGTGATTTGAGCCAATTTTGGGGTAGTGATGGTTAGGTCTATGGCTGAGAGAGTGCCATCCTCAGGGTTTAATCAAGTGTTCGACCCGTTATTTAAGATGACCAGATTGTTCTCAGTTATCCATTTTTCAACCATTTTTCCTCTTTGATCTTTCTTTTTACCTCCCCATAATTCTCTGTGTGCGTTGAAGTCGCCACAGATCATTAGATTGTTGTTGTTGTTATTAGTGATTGCCTTTAGTGAGATTAGGTTGGTAGGGCAGAAGGTACCCCCTGGGTCGTATGCATTTATTATTTGAATGTTTGTGGTTCCTATATTTATCATTACTGACATTATTTCGATGCTATTATTGATGTTTAGGTTAGGGGGTACTTCTATTACTTCATAGTAGATTAGTGTATCTATTAAAAAAATTGCTAGTCCACCCCTTTCTGCCCCATGGGTCTGTTTTTAAAGATTCCCTGGGTATAGCCTTGTAGTTTGGGCAGGCGTTTGTGTTACTGTATTACGGCTTGCACAATGATTATTTTGTCGTTGTTTTAATGTCATGATAAATTCAGCATCGAGATCAAAGTCGCGCTTATTTATTTATTTCATTTATTTATTTGTTTATAACTAATTGTTTCTTACTATATCATTGTTAATAACATCGCCAACACCTTCTGGTGTTGCCAGTAGTTTCTGTAAAGTCTATGACAATCCTCCGCAGCTGAGATATTTTTCTGACTCGAGACACTGTGAGACAAACTAAATTTGACCATTCGATACGATCATCGACGATCCAAACTCGCGTATCAGAAATAGTTAACCCCTGAGATGAATGAATGGTCATTGCGTATCCTAGCGTCCATGGAGTTTTTCCATGGTTAATGCGCTCTCAACAACACTGACAGGAACTAAGACAATATCATTTAATACAAGATTTTGTTTTTCAAACGATCCTGGTATATCAACCATGATATTTTGTCGTCGTGTATCTGCTGGTCGATAACATAACGATACGGTTAGATTTGAAAATTTGTCTTTATGTAACAAAAATAACTGCAGTAAAAGTGTATCATGAACTATCTTTATACTTGCCACTATCAAATCATTTGTTCTCCACACCTCCAGAAAATCGTTCACAGAATTTTCTGAAATTATTAACGCATTATTTCACACTGAATTTTATTTCGTTGTATTCTGATTAATTTCTTAAACTCTTTCAAAACTACATCAAGAGATCTATGATCATAGTTTATTTCTTCGTAATATTCTACAAAATTGTTTGACCATTTATGTGGAGATAATCAAACAAAGTGTCGGGGTTGACCATTATCGCCACACATTATTACAGCAGTATTCTTCAATAACAGCCAATCAAAAAATATTTTTAGGATTTCTAGTGACACTGTACATCTTTCATACCAAACAATAATCTTTGGAATGTATTTCCATTTGTTCATGAGTACATTTATCTACCTTCCATCGAGAGAATTTATGATAAGTGCATTATTTAATAGTTTTTTCTCTCATTTCTCTTGCGAGTCTGTGTTTAGATGTTTGTACAATTATATCAAAATTCATAAATAATTCTATCACACGAGATGTTTTACCACAACTTTCCCGTCCATTGAGATAAACTGTTTCATGTCTAGTTACTGGATCATATACAGATGGTGCAGATGACAATTTTGATATTTGATTGTTTTGGTAAAATATCTTTAATCAAAACATAAGCAGATTCAGAATAATCAAGTATTTCTTCTTGTTTTATTTTCCATTCACCCCATGATGAATAAGTGCTAATATGTAGTTGTTCTACGAATTTTTTATTCTTATTGATATAAAATTAATCCTGAGCGACTCTGACAGCAAACTCAATTTATCATCGATCCTAGAGTTATCTAAACGTACACAAACATGGAAGATCATAAATGAGTAAACTGCAGCGACTCACCATCAATATAATTCACAACTGTAACTAATTTAGATACAAGAAAACTATTTCTCGACGTATTTTTATTCGGTTTGCATCAGCAATTATAAAATCTAACTCAGTATCATCTATAATTAATCTTGTACAATGTCATTTATGATCATATGATCCTCCTTGGGTGAATTTGCCGGTTACCTTTCTGCCAAGATCTTTTGCTATTTTATTCTCAAAATCAGTCATATCAGGATTTTCATCATCTGATTTTTTTCTGTTTTGGTGGTAATCGAACTTCTTTCTGAGAACAATTCGATATAATTGCTTTACTTACAATCAACGATATCAGTACTTTTGCATCGAGCATATACCGTTGTTGTAGTTGTTGTGGGGTTTAACGCCATTTTTCAGCACACGATAGGTTATGCATGGCGGCCAGTATTAATGGTGGAGGAAGAACCCGGGAAGAACCACAGACCCACGAGAAAGCATATATCGTAATAAAACTATTGGTACCCAACTTTTTTCTGAAAAGTGTTTACCAAACCATACTTAACAACTCGGATGAAGACCTTTAGCAAACTCGAATGACTCGATACAGGCGAATCTAGTCAAGTCAAAATCCGGTAATGGTCCATTTATCGACACTCTGGTCATCTTATGTGGGATGTCCAATTCTCTTAAAATACTGACAGCATTCTCCGATACAAAGAAAACGTGTCGGATTAATATGCAACCATATTAACCGAGAGAACATTTTTATAATCGTTTTTGGTATTCCACAATCGTGTCCATATTATATACAACTACGTTGTACTTCTTTTTAAAAAAAATCAAACCGAGTTGGTTTCCACGACTGACGAAACGTTAAAACAATTAATCAGTAATTGTTCAGACCTGAAATCGTCAGGGTCATGAGACATATTCAGCGATAAATATTGCCACGCAAGATTTTTCATTTTTTCGTTGAAAGATTCTCGAACAAACTTATTTTATTCTTTGATACAGATACTTCCATCTGATATAATCAATTCATCGTCATTTGCAGAACTCTGAAATAACCATACTGATACAGGATCGTTCTTACTTATTCGTTAACAAAATCGAACATTTCTCCTTGGTAAAATTGAACAGTTCGATTTCGTGGAAATACTGTTACTGCATTAGTCCACGCATGCGCATTATGATCAATAATTTCAATTGAAGATACCCACTATTTATTCTTTGATTCCTACAAAATCTCTCCGGTTATCGTCATTTGGAATTTTAATTTATTTCCTAAATTAGCAACATCATTTATTGTAGCTCCGGTATCCTTGACTGATTCGGCCCATTTGTTTATTTTTTCACGTCGCTGATCCGTTAAATCATCTCCACATATCGCGTTGGTAAAATGTTCCATTACTCGCTCGGCTACACAGTTTATTCTTGATAATGTCATTGGTGCAAGATCATCAACGCTGGGTTTATGCTTCAGCGAATAAATTCCTTAAATAACCGCGGTCACTGTATACGCTCTTTCATAATACGATTTATCAATATGAGTCAACATTCCTGGTCGGGAATTTTTACTTAATATGGCGAATATTTCATTGTGAAGAACAGGGTCACGTTTGTTGCTGATAATCCAAGTATTATTGTCTGTTTCTACTAATACAATAAACTTTATTCTGAAAAAAATATCTTTGATCGTTAAGATAATTAACAAGCGTTTTCGCTCAATCATCGTTCATTGTAGCATCTGTAACACCTTCGGCGACACCATCGGAGTTACGCATAATTTTGAATGTTGACCACACATGAGATGCACCATCGTTGCGAAATTCTCTTGTAACATTTCGAATACTATTAATCAGAGTTTTCATCGGATCAACCAGAGCTCGCATCGGTAAGTCGTGGGTTCTTCTGTTAAGATCTAATCTATATCAGAGGATTTATTCTTAATCGCTGATAATATACCCATGTCATAATTAAGACAAGTATTTAAATTAAAACATTATATATATATATATATATATATATATATATATATATATATATATATATATATATATATATATATATATATATATATATATATATATATATATATATATATATATATAATGATTCAAACAAAGAACAAATATAGGTAGCTGATGAGAGTTATGTGTACAATTTGATGGTAAAATTACAGTGAGCTGAAGAATTTAACACCGACAATAATAAGGTTGTAAGAAACGCCGAGGAGTACCTAGCTAAATTTGCAAAAAATTATTTAGACATTATCTTATATATAAATGGAGCAAAAACAATTTGTGAGATATCCTATCATCAAAAATTATGAAGCATCTCGTGATGGTGTAAACAGATATTGTCGACTAAAAAGATCAGTCGGTACTGATAATAATAATGGTTATCTAAGATTTGCTGTTGGGGAGAAAAATAATCTTTCTCATAAATTTATATACGACCGTTTACTCGAATACGGTCTTGGGATCGATCATAGTGATGGAGAAAAACTCAATAACTCTTTAGGCAACTTGCGAGCTATAATACAGAGCGAGAATTGCAAATTTGGAAATACTGGCAAATATAAACATTTCCTAAGTCCTTAATACAGAGACTGGTGAAGAAATAATATTTCAATCAATGAATGCAGCTGGCAAGTATTTTGATATTTACATACATTCAGCACAATCAGTCGCGAATAAAATATACTAATCGGCGTATTCAAAAAATTATAAACAAAAGTATTATTTTATTATCTCCGATTGTGTTAGACACAGACATATAAAAAAGATAACTCTGTAATGGATAAGTAGAGCGGTTAAAGAGTTATCACCTGTATTTTGTATCAGCATTCGGTTCTAAATAAGTTATATTTTGTGATTAAGTTTCTCTCTTTCGGTAAAACAAGCAAATCTACGTTACAAGAAATATATCCAAATCGGTATTTTCAAATAAATACAAACAAAAGTATCTAACTTCTGCGTAATTTAGTTATTTATGACCTTTTCGATGAAAAAGTCTCCTTATTATTCCCCTTGACTGTCAGCGAAAGTAGAGTCTGTAATCTTTTATTTACTGATTTTTTGGGGGTTGTTTTTAAGAAACAATATCCTAGTTTTTCTGAAACTCACAGGTTTCTTGCTTCATCTAAATATTTTCAGTGATTATAAGTAAGAAAAACATACAGCGAGAATAAGTCACACCATTGTCTGAACTATTTTTAGATCATTTTTTGTATGCAGAACTTTTAAAAGATTTGACCCTGACTTTGTGAGGACAGAAATAAATTTATAATTATTTTATACAGCATGTCTAGAAACAAAAAGGGGGCATCTGTCAGGTGCCCCCCCCCACAAAAGAAGACATTCACGCTGAAATTGTATTCATTACGATGATTATTTCTTGCAATCGAGCATAGGTAACTTTATAATAATTTCTGACACGTATTTCTGTAATATTGGAAGATAGCATATCGCTAAAGTGCAGAACTCTTATGCTGGATGTTTGGATTTTGAAGCCCGTGACTGACAACTGTCGACGTCGGCGATAATCGCGAGTTTTTCATTAAAATAAGGGATCCAACCCCAAAATCTAATTTCAACAGAAAAAACACAGCCTCCTACCATGTCACCACGTGATGGGTGATCTTTTGCACTCTACCGGGGTTGATTATGGGTGGATGGTGTGCAAAAATCTGTTGAACGTAGAGAAGTCTCCCCGCATATGTACTGTGCTGTCCTTAGAATTAAAATTGTATATTCTTTAAATATGCTACTATATGTACTGTGCCGTCCTTAGAATTAAAATTGTATATACTGTAAACATGCTACTATATGTACTGTGCCGTCCTTGGAATAAGGATTGTATACACTGTAAATATGCTATATGTCGTTTGGCAATCTAGGAATTCACATGGAGGTTGTGCTGTCCTTAGATCTAAGGTTTACTGTAAATATTTCGTACCCTCTGAACTTGCTAGAATGTCGTTTGGCAACCTAGAAGTTTTCACATGGGTTCTTTGCTGTGTAAATATCTCGTGCTCTCTGAAGTTGCTAGAATGTCGTTTGGCAATCTATCAGTTTACATGGAGGATATGCTGTCTAAATATTTCGTGCCCTCTGAATTTGCTAGGATGTCGTTTGGCAATCAAGGAGTTCACGTGGTTGGTGTGCTGTCTAAATATTTTTTATTTAAAATATATATTTATTATATAATGAACTATGAAAATATCAATGCAATTATTTCTGCAATTAAAAAATTAAAACATGACGGCATAAATATCTGATGAACTAAACCATGAAAAATTATTTGTGATTTTGAATCATTACAAGAGCTTAAATTCGAAGATAGATAAACACTACCAGCGTTGTACGAATTCATTAAGTAAATTCAACAAGCTATGTTCCAATCCTTGACTGCAGTCAATAAAACAGAAGTAGAGAAATTCGGCTCACGTTCACGCGCGATCGAGAAAATTAGATCAGAATTGTGTCAGGAGACCAATTAACAAAGACTATGTCAGAAAATGAAAATTATGTCAGTGACTGTAGTAAGGAAAATAAAAGTTTGGGACCCTGTCGTGAAAGTGAAAGTGACAGTAAAATTTTATTCAGATTTTTTTAAAATTCAGATTATAATATTTTGTTATTCTGATTTTCTTAAAACAAATGCGAGATTTTACTGAAATTTAGTCAAAATTCGTCGTTTTTTCACTGATTTTAGTCAATTTGTCAGTAAAAAATCAGTTAAATTGCAGATTTTAGAAGAGTCAAACCTCACGCAGTTCTCAAAATGATTTTAGGATTTATCGATACATTTTCATGAAACACGGTCCACGGTAATGTTTTTTTAAAATGAATTATGTCTGATTTTGATTGGGTTTTTTTAAACAGAAATGTGGTTTGACCCATCAAATTAACGAAAAATCAGTATTAAAAATTCTGTTATAATATATTTATGTAATTCGACCTTGTCAATGATTATTATGCAGAATTAGACAATATTTTTTTAAGTCGATCTAATTCAATACAAGAATGTGCATAATTCTGAATCTGATCTCTATTACACGTAATCATTGTAATATGTTCTCGCTGCAGTTCAATTAATTGTGTCTGCATCCACAAAAAATTTCATTACCGTATTCATCAATAATTATATTAACACTAAATTGTTCTGTATTGACTTGGGACTTTGCCATTATTGTTCTGATGGTATTTTCAAGTACATCTTTGTCGTGTATAAAATCTCTCACATGCTGTTACATTATACAATCGATTGCATCACATACAAAATTGACTGCGATCGTTGAAGTTACATTTACAATTCCCGGCAAAATATGTCGGCCTTCACCTTACTGATTATTTTTATATCGTAAAATACTTGCTGTGGTGGATTTATATTTCTCAGTGACTCGATGATTCTAGAAAAAGATTTCACTGATGAGATCGTTGAGTGATTTTTTTAATTCGCCAGTTTCAAATTCTGGTAGAATAAAGTTTGGTAATTGTTCTTCTCTGATCGCGTAGTGTCTTAGAAACAACTGTCTAAGGGTTATTGTACGGGGTTTTGCATGGTAATCAACGAATACATTGCCAAGACGATTCATATTCCAAATGACAGTTTCATTCATATAATCTAATTCTGATATAACCTGATACAGATGTTGTATCGTTTCAACGATCTCTTGTATTATGTCATCATTGTAGTGTTGTGTAACACTGGAAAGTAAATTCTGTAGTTTGCTAATTGATTGTCTAAACTTGAAGTTAATGGGAATCGGAAAATGATTTGATAAATGTTTAATCGACGGTCGGATTCATTTTATCATCATGGGTGTATAATTGTCCTATTATTTCAGGAAACTCTTTTCTGCGATATTCTGGTTCCTTTATATATATATAAAACTCGTTAGTGGAAAAATCATCTCGTTTTGGTTCTGGCGGCCCTTGATATTTAGGTTGAATTTCAGGCCAGCCTAAAACACTTCTGATCGATGAAAAATAAATATCAACGGCGTAATCTGGTGAATGTATTTATATCGCGGCTGATAACTTCGTTTCGTGATCCGTTATATCTATTTTTGATTCTCTTTCATATTCCTACAATCTGCCAGTCAGGAGTTCCATCGTCGAGATTTATATTTGCAAATGCAATATAATTATTTGCAGGTAATCCGCCAAATGATTTTGATCAACTATTGGGCCAGCTGTAATACACTGGTACTTGTGCAAGTGCTATTTCGTTCACTGTAATCGCAAATGGAAAAACAACGCTCAATTTAGGGATGGTTGAGCGTACTGATATCATCGTGGTTTTCAACGGTGCTGAATTCGTGGCGATCTGTTGAAGTAGTTCCTATATTATTGTTTAAATCTTGATTATCCAAATCAATCACAGTCATTTCTTCTTTGTAGATTTTAATCATCTCCGTGAACTTAGAATCTGATATCGGTCCATCGTTAAGGCTTAACGATATCAACGAGGATAATTTAGAGCATGCAAGCGTTGCTGCATGTAATTTCACTACATAATCACGTAATTTTGCATTTTTGAACGTAGATAGATTTGTTCGCGATGATATTAAAGAGATCAGCAATTGTTGTTTTGGCTGAAACACAAATTATTATAACTACCAGCAATGGTGTTAACGCTGATAATAATACGCCGGTTCCAGCAATGACAGCAGACGCCAAATACACAATTACGTCAATGACAATGACACGCCTACGATTTTTTGGTAACATTTACTGCATACTCGTCAACGATATTTTTTAGTTTTGTTTGCCATTCACTCACTTTATTGTACCTAAAATTTTGAAGTTTGATTGAAGTGCTCATTAGATTTTATTTAATAATCAATTGAGGTGTTTCAGACACCATCAGTAAGACGCAGCGGTTAATTGTTTTATCAGATGATTCCAGTATAAATGTTTCTTCGTCTCCGCTATTTAACACAATAGACACGGTTCCAGAAAAGCTAAATGACGTCAGGGATACGTAGTAAATATACTAAACTTTGCACTGCTGAGCACAGACCTCCTATAAACGCCAGTGACTTCTGTGGTATGTTTGATAGTGTTATTTTGCTGTGACCATGTTGAGAATCTTGATGACACTGTGTATACTATTTTGGTAAACTGCTTGTGGGGAATTTTAATCAGATTAAATTTTTAACGATATCAGGAATTCCACTTATAACATCTTATAGCTTTTTTCTAATCGTTTCAATATCTGACGCTGAGCTTTACGTTAACAGTCAACGGACTTCCAAAGAAATCATCTGCGATTTCATTATGTTTTCGAAAGTTTCTACGGAGATTTGTAAATATACTTACGTGAGCGTCATACTCAACTCGCAGCGTGGTTAATTTAGTATCTACTGTATTATAATTACTGTCTACATATTTATTTGTTGCGGCATTTTCATCAGATATTGGATCTCTTAAATCAACTATTTTATTTCGATTCATGCTGAGTTCATCTGTTTTTGTATCACCGGTGCATCGTAAATGATTAGTAAAACCTTTCTGCGACTTCGTTTCTAAGCGTTGCGATTGATATATTTGAGTCTTTGATTCTACCACCGTCAATAAATAATGGAATATCATCCGTGGTGGCACCGATTGCTCTACGAACTATGTCAACCCGTTTGGTATTACTTCTCTTTAAAACACTGTATTCATCCTGAAAAACAACAACTTCATCTCAGTCAACTCCAGATAGGTTTGTAATATCGGGAAGTTCATCTTTAGTCGCATAATTTGACAAATCATTGGCGTCGAATTTGTTCTTTTCTTTGAACGAAGAGGATATTCCGTAAATATCTACCAATATACTTTAAGATCTATTTAAAACGTGTGCTTATATAATCGTGCACGACTTTGTGAGGTGGTAAAGTTGATTTTGATATAGCGTCCAATACAGCAATTGCTTCACGGCCGCATATTGACGGATCGGTTATTGTCTGTGTTGGTAATGTTGAATATCAGACCGGAGTTTTTATTATATTTACGTAATTCACAGTTCCAACGTAGATCATTCGCGTATACAACCCAATGAGTGACAACGCCGGTACTATTGTCGAGACTAATAATGCCTGTTTCAATATTGTTCGGTTTGAAAGGTAAATGATCGCGCATACAAACACCTCTAAAATGTTTGATGTTTAATACTTTAACAGCATCAAATAAATCAAAATTTGACATTGGAAAGACTAACGAATTGTACCTGGAAGTCTCAGACCTTTTACGTATCGATAAGAAGTTCCTGGAAATCTTAAACCCCGACCGGGTCTTATATTTATTCCTTGTCCTGTCACCTTTTTAATGCCATTCCAGCAGCGGTTCCAACAGCACCTAACGCGGCCGCTTTTGCAACTGCTGAGGCTTCAGCGGCTATTAACACCGGTATCGCCGCAAGAAGTGGAAATATACCGCCTGTTTTAATTGAGTCTTTAATGCCACCAGCAGAAAGATTGAGTTTAACACCGGGTTTTGATTGTTTGGCGCTATTGAAATGCTTGAGTTGACGTACTGTCAATGATATTTTATTTTGGCCATCTGTGATCTGATCTCGCTCTAGTATTATTTTCATTCTAGTTCTTTGCTGAATTTGATTGAAGCTTTTTAATCTGACCAGGCGTCAAAACTGACACTAACATGATGATATGACATTATATATCATGAACGATATAATTACATGTTCAGAAAATGTTACATATTTTCCACTGGAGCGTCAATAAATCGCATTCGTCCACTAGCACCTTCGAGTAACATCAAATTGTCACTAAGTATAACAGCAATTGCTCTGTACTTAACACTAGCACCTGGATTCACAAGAGTTCGAAAATGGATATCAACAACAGACTGTCTATTTAAATCAAGATGTTCCAAAAAGAAGGAATAGATTGGATACCGATGTATAAAATCTGTTATATTTGCAAACCAGTATCTATATCCTGATTACGTCCCATAAATTCAATAATGCATCTTCAGATGGTTCTTGGTGTCCGTTTATTCTTAATAAAATCTTACTAACTCCAATATAGTCAATATCATATGACTATGATTTTGTGAGTTTAATCGTTCAGTATTCTGAAAAGCAATAAAGATATGTCTTGTTGCAGAAACACCTTGCTGGGATGCTATATTCCATGTGCTCTGAACACTATCCGTGGTTACTGTTAACCATGACAATACTGATTTACCACCTAAATCCATAAAAGACAACAATAGCTGTTCTTCAGCAATTGATGGAGTCATTACCGGCATCCACAATGAAAGTTTTGTCAGCATAGCTTCGTTATCATCACTTTTTCTGACAGGCACAACAGTGTGTTTAGCCCCAAAGATAATTTTCTAACGTTTCTACAAAATCCAAAGATGTGGGATAGTGTAATTGTGCATGAAAATCTTCTACGATCGCCCTCAACGCAAGTCGAAGTCTTGCAAATCCCAGGTTGTAATCCGGGTTAGGAGAAGTAATCATAGTTTCTACATCAACAGGTGCGTTTTTAGCAAAGTTTCTTGGTGGTGCTACTATAAAATGATCATGATGGGGGTCGTTAGAATCGTCTTTGACGAACATCATTGTTGGACCAGCTGATCTTGTATAATCATCACAGTATCTTGCTAAACCTATTATTGTTGTAGCAACATCAACGTCTTTCTGAATCGTTTCAATCTTTTTCCCGACAATCATATACGTATCACTGTCAAACAGCGCCATAATCCCATTATTGACAAAACCAATGCTATAATTAGCATCGTATACAGTATCATCTGTTTTTATAATTTCACTTTCCACCTCAAGAAAGTATCTACTCGTATCATGAACTTGTAATTCAATTCTTCCGCGCTGATTTGGTTGTCGTGCGTCATAAGAATAAAATTGATATATCACGTACCGATTCATTCTTGAGAACTGGTGCGTCCATATCGAAAGCTGGATCGGATATACGCTTGAACATCTTTATCATATTTATCATCGGCTAAAACAAAGACGACCTCCCGAAATAAAACTTGTATTTCTTTTGTATGGGCATTCCTTCTTCACCAGTCATCTGTGCTAGTTTTTGATCTGCAGCTTGATTTATTATTTTACTGACCTTCGCAGGCATAACTTCAGTGCTGGCCAGTTTCACTGGTGGCTGTGGTTTTCGTCGTATTAATCGTGCTAGTCGTTCTTTGATTGCAAAGAACGCTTTACCGGCAATATCACCAATTGCGCCTGGAATGTTGTCACGAATAACATCGATAGATTTCATTCCTAGTTGTTTTGCAATCGGTATTGCTTTTGGGGCTATCCTTCTGGATAAACTTTGAACAACATCGCCGAGCCCATCACCGTAAATCGCTTTATAAGAAGGTAATCGCGAATTTATCACCCTGACCATTACAGGTCCACGTTGAGCATTATGTTCGATCATCTTATTTATTATTTATTTATTTAATCACTGTGATAATCATCAACGGTTTAATCGATAAGAGACCGATAAACCATGATACCGCCTATAAATAATCCTCGACAAATATCAGCTGCTTCATTAATAATTTCTGGAGAATTATTTCCATCACGTTTCCATCTTATGAGGATTTCTAGTCGTTCTACGTCAGAAAGAACATTGTTATGACATGCAATAAAACCACGTCCTTGAGTAGAAAAACCACTTCCGGTTGTTCCTTCTTCCTCACTTGTTGTTTCCGCTTTTTTCTTCCATAGTCTTAAGGGTGATCTTTCTACTTTCGCTTTTTTAAGTCGCTCTCTAGACTTTTCAACTTCCAAGATGATCTATTGCTACTGTGAAGAAGACTGTTGTTGCTCTGTTTGTTGCGGATGTGGAGTAAGTTTAAAGGAAGGTTCTTGCTGGGTGGATTGATGTGGAAGAGGTTTTCGTTTCAGTGCCTCGGCATAAAGTCTTTGTACTTCTTTAACAAGACTTGTATATCTTAAATCATCATCTCTGGCTTGTTTTTGTTGCTAAATATGCGATATATCCATTTAATAAGATTATTATCATTTACATTTTCCTAACCGGGTTTTAAAATACTAGATTTATTAAACATACTAATTAATATTTTTTTCAAGTAATTTTTCATCTTCAGTATTTGTAGTTTCTTCGATAACACCTTCTTTAAATTTTTTAATCAATTCAATATTTTCTTTTTTTTATTATAGGTTCAGGTGCAAGTTCTTTTTTCACATGGGCTATTTCAGGACGAACTTAGGCATTACCCTCAAGCATTTCTTCATCTACAGGGGTAGATTGTGCGGCAGCTATCTCAGTTGGAAGATGTCGTAAAATCTTTTTTTGTTTGTTTAGTTCTTTTTACTATTTTATGAATTTGCTTAGCAGTTTGTCTTACTGGTGGAAGAAGACCTTCACTAACCTCTGCAACACTTCCAGTAACTTTTGTAACAGGTCTAAATAAATGTTCTGTGCCTTCTTCATATTCAACATCCATCGTATATTCGAACTTGAAACCAAAAGTTCAGTTAGTTATATGTCTGATAAATCGCATACACACACACACACACATATATGTATATATATATATATATATATATATATATATATATATATATATATATATATATATATATATATATATATATATATATATATATATATATATACATTGATGATATGTGTTAATAATTCTATATGCCAATTATATATGTTCATAAGTTTCATACCTTGATTTTACCCTTTGACATGCAGGACCATTTGTCATTATTTGTTGAAGTTATAAGGTATTATCGTATCCATTAGGACCGATATCATTTTGTCTGACACGTTATTGAATATTCTTTGCATGAACAAGGTGTCAGTTCATTTATTTTATTTTGCGTTACATATAAATATTTCATTGGCTATTTTTTGTTATGCAGTCTGGCTAGATCGAGTCCCACACAGTTTCATCCTTTTACACCGTTATTAATCGAGCCAATGAGCTGTTAATGCAACGTATTGCGGTGACAAACAATATAACTAATATTTCCTCTCTTGTTTCCAAGCGTCTTACATTAGAGCCTAAACAGATAATATACTTTTAGATTGATAAGTCTCGTGGCTTTGTATATAGTATGTCAAGATAAACAATTATGTTTTGGCGGGTTCCGTAAAGATCACATGCACTAAAATGTTTCAATCTTTCGTTCGAATGCAGATATTTATTCAAATTTCAACATGGCCTATGCTCATTGTTCAGTGTTGTGTCTTAGTTCGTTCATAGCCTTCATGCATATTAATCTGTAAGTAATGCACTGGATTCCATTACAAACGTGAAAAGGTGTAAATATAATATATAAGTAAATTAATTAATGATCGACGTCCTGTTATTAAATGATCACCCATGCAACTTGAGCACCAGCAGAGGTGTTCAACAGCACAATAGCCAATCATACAAGTACGAAAGGCACATTTATTTGCTCATGATATAGAACTTGTTTATCTTTATTCATTTAATACAAGATTGTCTATTGAGGAAGAGTAACACATTGCATCTAGAAATCTAGCACTTTGGTTTAGAATTTAAATAGCTTGCAGATGTAATATATGACAGTCATCAACTATGCAAATAGTAAGATACTGTCATGCTTTCATAACTTATTAATTGACTATTTCAAATAGTAAGATACTGTCATGCTTTCATAACTTATTAATTGATGGATTATTTCAAATAGTAAGATACTGTCATGCTTTCATAACTTAATAATTGACTGACTATTTCAATAGTAAGATGCTGTCATACTTTCATAATTTAATAATTGACTATTTCAAATAGTAAGATACTGTCATACTTTCATAATTTAATAATTGACTGACTATTTCAAATAGTAAGATACTGTCATGATTTCATAACTTAATAATTGACTGACTATTTCAGATAGAAACCATTCAACGTTTCTAATAGCAACACTAGAAGATTTGACACTCGTCTATGATGTACAGTGCAACAAGTGATTGCGGACTATCTTCCAGATGTCAAAATTAACAAAGTGTACCAGATTTCGTAAAAGCAGTATAAAGGTTGTGCGATTACGTTAGATACGAGAACTATGGCATGAAATGATAACACTGATCTGAAGAAAATTTACATAATTTGTACTGACTTAAAAATTCCGCAAGCACAAGACTTCAGACAGATTAATGGTAAAATATACTTAGAACATATATTGATAGTTCACTCCAGTTTTTCCCTCAATTTTAAATGACGCTATGTTAATTAATTTTATGTTTTAAATACGTTGTGCAGTTTACTATTTGTTTTTCTAAAATCCAATCCAGATGTTAGTTCAGAAGAGAAATTATCAGTAAAATCAAATTCAATATTTACATTTTTTTATTAGTTTCTCGATTTCATCTTAATTCTAAGCGTGATTTTTAAATCTCATATCTAAATCTTCTCCACTATCTTCTGCAATTTTGCTTGATTTTAATTGATAAAGTATAACTTGAACATGAATTGGTCTAGATATAGGATAAATTAAGCAATTGAAGAATACAAACAAAGAGTTGAGCATCGGTATAGAATGTGGAACATAAAATGTGATATTTGGCAGAATTGTGGATAAAGATAAAAGTGCCTAATATTTTAATATTAGCCAAGAACGTAAAGGTGGAAAATAAGAATTTAACGACGAAGCAGATAAAAATCATGAGGCTTTTGTCAGTGTGAGATCAGTCGAATTTCTATGATGTCATCTTCCTAACAGTAACATGTATGATGTGTTCATTGATAGTAACTTACATCCATCGTTAAAAGAAGATTACATGACGTCTACAGACATTACAGGAATATCTGTATTATTAAGTAGCTACATTTTTCAAGAAAAGAAATTAACAGATAAATTGATTTAAATGTCTCATTAAAATTTCCAGCTAGCGATGAAGTTTGCAATTCGAACGGTTTCATCTGTTCTTTTATTAAATAAACAAAACAAAACACTTCACAAACGAATTAATGAAATGCTGAAGATTCTTTGTTCAGTAATTTTTAATATGTCATGTGCATTTGATAAGTTTCTTTCAGAGAATATTGATGAATCAAAATGGTGGAGACTTCTATATACTGACACAAAATAAAAGATATCGGTGCGAGAAAAAAAGTTTTGATCAAAAGTAATGTCTTCCTCGGTGAAAAATGAAATACATAAGCTGATTCAAGCACATACAAGAATAATATGCATAGAATAGTAAATATTACATCTTAGTATAGAGACGGGGGGAAAAAACATCCAATCTGAACGAAAAAGCAAAATAACGACTTCATGCCTAGGATTTTATCTACTATTTATGAAAACGGCAAAATAACGGTATGAACTTTGGGGTAACAGTTATCTACGTCACTGGGAGAATGTTGTGTTTCATTAGGCGCCATCTATATGGGTGCAATTTGTATATCTGCCACTACGAGAGTAACAGGAGGTCGCCAGTTAAAATAAATATCTAATGGTGAGAATATAAAGAATATTGAGAGACAAAAACCTTGGAAGATAAAAAAAATCTTCATATGCCCAAAACACTCGGTAGATAAAAGCTTGCAAAGGCACATCATTACAATATCGGCTACATAGATCCTAAAGAATGAACATCTCTTATAATGTTGATACAGAAAAATGCATCAGACAAAACAGAAAAGATAAAGAAAGAAAAGAAACATTAAAGAAAACGAAAAGTAAAAGACCAGAATGATAAATCCTACCAAAAAACGTAAATGATGTATAATACCTTGTACAGAGATCCATACCGAAGTCTGTGCTGTCAGGCCGTCCTTGGATATGATACAGGTATAGTTTCCGACTTCTGAATTTGTCATTTCTAGGATGTCCAATGTGTAACTCCCATTATAGTATCTAGCATGTGGAGGAAACTTTGAACCCTGAAATGATATTAACAATGTGTCACACTAATTGCGGAGAAAGCGACAGAAATAGTACATATTGCTTATAGACACTCATCAATAGCTGCAAGGACAGTACTTTGGCGATAAACTGATCGCAAGATATATAATGCATAGAAATAAGTGATGTTTTATCCCCTGCTTTAAACCTGTATGGATGAGTATATTTACTTGATGGCTATGTCACACCAATTAAAAGACGCACATCGGATGCCTTCAGATTCGAAGACCTTAAGATCGTATAGGTTATTAGTCGGAATGGAATGTTTTGTCTAACTGGGATGATTTGTTTAAGCCAACTGGATAAATGCAAACTCCTATAAGGAGGGATATAGCGAGAGATATCGATTATTTAGAAGATATGACCCAAAAACGTTCTTTAAGATGGCAAAAGCTGTCCTTCCTTTTAAAACAGATGGACGATTGTTCGTTGGGTATTTCAGTCACAACATTACTAACCCATGGTACCGCTCCGGTGGTCTAGAAGTTAGAGCGCTCGCGTCGGAAACTGAAGGTCGCGGGTTCGAACCCCGGCTGAGTCATACGCAAGACTTAAAAGAAATGGTGCTGCCTAGCTAGGCGCTCAGCATTAAGAGGTTAGTGTTAGGACTGGTCGGCCTGGTGTCAGGATAATGTGACTGGGTGGGACATCATATTAAACGTCTGCGGCATAATGCCCCGGTTCTAGACATACTATAAACTGCCACACTGCAGACATCGTAGCGATACGACTGAAATTTGTTTAAAGCTCTTGTTTGGCTCTTTACAATTACTGTTTGCATGAATCTCTCTCTCTCTCTCTCTCTCTCTCTCTCTCTCTCTATATATATATATATATATATATATATATATATATATATATATATATATATATATATATATATATATATATATTCATTGATTTCACGATATGTCACAGGGATTAAACAACATGAACATGTACAAATATCATATACACATGTAAAATAAACTTTTTAAACTAAAGAAATTATATCTGTGCAACGGTGTGAATTTAATTTTTTTTTTATCGAAAGATCTAGAGGCGAATCACACTTAATAATTGGAATGGGATGTGGGGTGGTCGAGAGGGGGTTTGTGTTACACGACGAAAACTGATTAGGAATTACAATAAACGGACGTATTCTCCTTTAGATGTTTAGCTTTGACTTTATACAAATCATTAAATCTATCAATTCCATTCCATTTGTTATCATTTATTTACTTTTTATTTCTTTATTCTCAGCACCAACATTAAACTCAATTTTGCATTTGTTGTTATCGTTGTTGTAGTTGTTACTGTGTTCTTCCCTATTATCTAAGATTCTCACCCCGTTAAATAGCCATGTTGTACTGACACTCCTCGTTGCATTATTTCTACAATATATGGCGTTTCTACTCTGAAACGGCAAGGTTGTGTTTCCGAAGATCAATGGGGGATGAAGGTGAGTAACTTTTGGAGGGAATGTTGCAGCTAAAACAGACAAGACTTGTTTCGATGCTTAGATTGTATTGTGCTAAAACAAATTTAATTAAGAGGTATATATATATATATATATATATATATATATATATATATATATATATATATATATATATATATATATATATATATATATATATATATATATTTCATCCCATACCAAACCACTCCACAGGCATTCATGTAAAGACTAAGTAATTCTATAGCACAGTGCAAGTTATGTTAACATTGAATTGAATTTATTCGAGACACATGCAAGGGAAAAGATCTAATTTAATAATTTGGAAATAATGCAGCTTATTTTAGCCATCCCACTAAAAAGCAAACAATTGAAAGGTTGTGAGCACCTTGAGTAAGAAAGGAAGGAAACGACGATAACGTAGGCGCACACAATACGAAATTAAGATATGTATCGTAATTTGTTTGTGCATTTTGTGCCAAATTAAAATTTATTTGTCTTCATATAAAATTAGAGTAGGCATTTTCAGATCAATTTTAGAAATTGTATGTCAATACCAGGCAATATTTTTAATGACTTCCCCTCTATGTCCAACAAATCCTTAACAGGTTATTGTCTGAGGTATCCACCCCAGATATTATATAATATGATATGATATGATATGATATGATATATATATATATATATATATATATATATATATATATATATATATATATATATATATATATATATATATATACAAACTTGTAGCGTAAATGCATTATAACGAATAAACAAATCGTGTTTCCGCCACCTGCTTATTATCTTGGATACTTTTCGCCGAACTTTAAGTAGCAAATTTTCCATTGAATCACTGTAGTGAAATCCATACCTGACAGGAATTACTTTTGCCACTAGAAATCCACGAGAGAGAGAGAGAGACAGAGACAGAGACAGAGAGAGTTGTTGGGAAATTCAAGGTGTTTGAGCATTAGTCTAGGTAAAAACTTATTGAACCAGATTAATACAGATTAAATAGACTTTGTTTGCTTCTGAAGACCGGTGTAGGGATATATGGACATAATCTACTATATATGTTGGTTTACCGTCTCATATAACACTATCACTTCTGGACCATTCACACTATGAAGAGATTCAGCATTATTGTGAAGTTTTAACACATAAAAATAATGGCGCAAAACAACATTGTAGCTAGTTCTAAAGTTTTCAGGGAAGACTTGGAAGTTTAGAAGGGATAACAGTGAGGTCAAAGCTAGCTGTACTACAATACATCACATAAGGAATACAACTGTTGTCTTTTTATAATTTCAGTCATAACTGATATCTTACAATGTTTTAGAAACGAGGCTTATTAGCATATTTTATTACATAGTAACAACGATGTGATTAGCATCAATGTGACGTGAAAATTACAAACGATGCATTTGATGTAGGAAAATAAAATAAATTTGTGTTGGGCTAAAGTTTTTGAAGATCTTTTACCATTGACAGCGTCAACGATAAAGAGGAAAACGGTTATTAAGTGTATAGAGACTAAATTTGTCTCTAAAACAACAAATAGTGGCTTGGCATATGAAGTATAAGTTTTTTTAATCAATTATAGGAACAGTAAAATTTGATAAAAATATGAAATCATTCATACGGTTCAAGGCACTGGACATTTTTTGTAAAGTACAAAATATAAAGATAGGTTTTTATACGAATGTCCTTTAGTCTTTCAAATGACACCACAAGACAACTTACAAGCTGTTGAGTATTCACTAGATGTTTAATAATGTCCCAAATCTTGTGCGAACAGTAAAATTCTCCATCGCAGACGACCGACAACGAAGAATATCTAGGACGCCTTTTGTATGATCGTGAAAATTAATGAATTTGTAAGCAACCAATCTTCCTACACATTACATAAGCAGACGAGATTATTAAAGTCTTTTCGAAAAAGAGTTTAGATTATTCAAGTGTCAAGAACACAATTTCAACAAGAAAACATTTGAAACGCTTTTTTTTTCTTTTGTTAACGATGAAGATGCATTCTGGCAGTGGACAATGTTTTCTCAAAATGCTCAAGAGAAAAACAAAAACGAATAGCGTTGACATAAACGATACTTCTAAACAAATAATTAAGGATGAAACATGAATAATAGACTTTGATGAAGAAACGAGTTTATGGACAGGAATGATGAGGTTTTGTGGGAAAGAAAACAGCGAATAACTTCAATTTGAAGGAGAAAGGTCTTAAAAGGCCATTCTGACTCTGCTCAAATTTAAGCCAGACAATGCCTTGTATATTTTAGTGATGCACAATATTCATAAGATTACAATGTATTATATGCTCGTTTTTTCTCCGTTAACTTTCAATTGCAAGATCGTGCAATAGGTTTCCATAATGAATGGTTTCATATTGCACGAGTCGTGTGTTTAAAATTAGCATCGTGTCTTAGAAACTATTTTGTAAACAAACAATTTACGCTCATGTAGCAGATACTTTTGTTCTTGGTTTTTTAATTTGTTTGTGAATGAATCAAAAAAAGCTGTTTTGTCCATTTGAAAATAGAGATGATAAAGTTAGCGATGTCGACTAGTTCACTGAATCCCATATGAAACTTTCAAACAAGCAAATGAACGTGATATTCGCAATGTCCACAGCAAACGCGAGACACACATTATCGAAATTACCGTTCTGATCATTTAAAGAATTCTTTAGGAGAAATGCTCGTAACTCTTTTTGCCAATAGAATGGTTCAGACTATGACCAGTGCTCTATACGATCTATAACACTATCGTAAGGAAGCACATTGAGGCCTAGGGCCGTCGCATATTTATCAGATACGTACCACTTTACAAGTCAGTGAAAATATTAAATTCGTTGTATTTGGATCGTTGTATTGACTGGCTTTATTTTCTCTCAGTAAAAATCACTGTTGTTATAAATGTCTCAGTAGCATGAGTGGTGACATGATTACAAAGATTGGGCCAGAAAGAGTGTCATAACCTTACGTAAGATGGTCGTACATAAGATATGTAAGTATTGTAGTAAATGAAATCTTGATTTTTAATCCCTATACGTGCTGAAGGAATGTAAAAATGAGAATCTGGTTCAGTCTGGTTAAATTTGGTTTCAAGATTTTAAAACCGTTTATTGGTCCAGTTTTCTTGATTTACTTACTACACTGAGATGACTGGGAAATGTTGGGAAACTTACCTATAAATGCTGGTAAAGTTAACACACAAAGGTCTCCATTATCACAGCAGGTCTGAGTTGCGGTAAACCCCCATGGTATACCGTAGTACAACGGGTTTTTAGAGCAATTCTGTATATACATGCAGTTGGCAATTAGCGGTCAATAATGTATATCAATCAGCAAAACAATACTATATATCATTGTGCTATGCGGTTATATATATATATATATATATATATATATATATATATATATATATATATATATATATATATATATATATATATATATATATATATATATAGTTTGTTTTAATGAGTGTCATGTTTTAGTTTAGTGTCATACCCATACATAAGATGATCATTTACATGATATGTGACCTTAGTGCAAAATCATTTGGAACCTCAGGCACTTCTGTTTGTTATATATTTGGGACTTATTTCACAATAATGTAAGCTCTTTATGAATTTCACATTGGTATCTAGGGAAATAAATTATTTGTTGAATTGTACAAAACTTCTTGATTTTCGGACTTTTTGTGACTAAGCTTAAGACGACAGAGTCGTAACTATATATATACATACATATATATATATATATATATATATATATATATATATATATATATATATATATATATATATATATATATATATATATATATATGTTATAATATGAATTAGCAGGATATTGCATTAAATATAGTATAACGTTATCATTTGTTCATATTTAACTAATATTTGTACTTACATATATTAAATTAGTATTGATAGTCATGATTTTAAAGATTATTATATGTTGAATATGCTCGTATACTCTTCTTTGTGAGCAAAAAAACAACAATTTGAAACAAAAACAACGAAGAATCTTTAACTAACCCAGAAGAGTATATTATAATATAACTTGTAAAGTCTAGATTTACTTTGTTTGTATCGTTGTACACAAATTTTGTTTGCTAATTCTCGTATATATTTATATAGCACAAAAAGCATATCTATGATTGTATATCCATTGGTTCCCCAATTTTATACAACATATAGATTGTTTTGAGGTAAATTGTGCTTTCAGGATTTTTCTAAATGGTTTCTAAACTGAATGCATCACTGAGTACTAAGTACATTTAAACCTACGTAAGTACTCACTGCTTTTGGTATGCACCCGAGGGAATAACCATGATGAGATACTCCTTGTGTTTGCAGTACATAACATATCTGGAAATTAAGAAAGTTATCAACTGAAGACAAGTTCCTACAATGGTGTCATGAACAAATTATGATTAAAAAATATTATTCTTTTAGAATTTTGTGGAAAACAGAGTTGCAAACTTGATTAAAATCGTTATAAATAATGAAGATATACGAGATGAAACCAACACTTTAGATATAATGTTATTCAATGTGTGTACCTGTATCTTTTGAATATGTTTGAAAATGTTGTCCAAGCCATAGTTTTAGAATTATGAAAATAAATATACAAATAGCCGAGAGATAATGCTATGCATTTTTTTGACATAACACACTGGGTTGACAGGAAGAAGACATTACCAAAGACTTTGGTTCAGCACCTTTCAGACTTGTGTAAAAAGCAAGGAACTTGTTAAACCTATCAGAAACATTACAAATCAATATAAATGGATAATATGGAGCCAGATCTGAATTGATTTACACTCTTTTCACGATATACGTCAAGGACATTGCTGTTAATATTGTGGGAAGAAACGATTAGAAATGATACAAATATTAAATGCATTTAAATGTGAGAAAAAAACGCAGATAAATTCAATAAGGAGATGAGAGCGGGATTATTTTTGGTATAAAGCAAACGTTGCTACCGATTACGTATGACTTGACTTTAAGTATTAGAACCAATTATTTGAAAAGCCACTTGCATATGTGTACGATGAATGAATATCAGTGTCTTTCCACAAAATGTGAAAAATATACAAATAAAAAGGTGAACATGATAACTGAGTATATTAGAAAATATATTATTTCATGTCTCTATTTATAAACATATCTAAACTTGTGCTCCTGTAAGTCACGTTCCTTTACACTAATGTCAATCAATAGATAGATATATGAGAGAGGGAGAGTAAATGATGAATAATAATACACGAGAAAGGTAATAACATTTGCCGTTAACTTTTAAAAGGTTTCATAGATCTAAAATATAACCACCCTGCAATATTTTGAATGAAGTATCCAGTACTTGTTTGTTGCAGGTAAATGTAAAATTAAAAGTATTACTCACACTGCCTTCTGCACAGGTGGTCACGTTGTTGAAACATTCGTCTAAGTATTCTACGTACTGGCAGTTCATGCACTTAAGCCCACTTCCTGAATATAACAAAGATGAAGCTGGAAGAGCTCTCTCTCTCTCTCTCTCTCTCTCTCTCTCTCTCTCTCTCTCTCTCTCTCTATATATATATATATATATATATATATATATATATATATATATATATATATATATATATATATATATATATATGTATGTATGTAATTCCAACCAGTCGCTTGTCTTTTAATTGTTTTTCTTCTATGGTTCATACACACTGATTGGTATACTTGACTGATAGTTAGTTATACGTTATTCTATCTGGCATATATGCTGAGAATTTATCAAAGTTAGGTCTATATTTATCAAAGTCATATCTTTTGGTCTAACCGGATAAACTCTGGACGGAATTGAAATGTTTCTATTGCATAAAGAAAAATGTTATTTCTTTATGTTGTATATAATGCAAAAAATTCTATTTTTCTACAATCAGATCTGACTAATATACTAATTACATAATAATAGTTTCAGTTCATCAAAATGCAGAGTCACAAGAATTATTTTTAAAACAAACACCCCACCCCATCCCCAATTTAGAATCTAGTTCTTGTGCGAATTTTGTTTGTAGTAACATATCTTGAATGTTAATTTCAATGTATTGTTTGCTTAATATCTTTTTATTCCTTGTTCATTGATACCAGTCTACAAGACGTACATTAGTTAATTTTGTACTATCATCTGCAATCCTGAATTTAATGGAGAAGTCAAGCTGGAATTTTATTAATGGAAAATCTCTATTGTGTTATGTATAATTGATTTGATTTATATTTAATTTAATTTAATTGTTTGTTTGTTAGGTTTTACTTTTTATTCTATTACAAGCTATTGTAATGTAACTTTATTTACTGGATTTGACATTTTCTAGAAATTCAATTCAGTTTGACCTGACTGTGTTTTGTAAACACTAATAATAGACACTTTGTATCTAATGCTGACCTAATTCCTGACCTTGATTCAGAAATCAGTGAGAGCTGAAAACAACTTTAAAAACATTTTTTAAAATTCTTTCTAAGAGTTAAGATTCATAAAGTGAAATCGAGGCCATACTTGGAGTACGTGACAAATAACATGTATCAGGTTTTTACAGTGGACTGACCCACACCCGGACATCTGTTTCGCGCCGTAGCTAGATACATTATTGATGTATTGAGAAATAATAGTTATTCTTGCCATAACACTTAAGAAGTCAAAGTGTTTTATTTTCTGACCAGCTTTTTATGCTAATTATTTTGTTTTCTTCAAATGATTTGGATCTCAACATATTATTTTCCCCTGGAAATACTCGTGCTCTAAATTAATTCTTCGACAAGGACAAGGACAGTTAAAGAAATTTACACAGAATTTAAACACTGGAATATTATATTTGTAATTCAATAAAAAAAAGACTGTTGACACATCAGTACGACCCTGACCATAGCGTAAGTCATCGTCTTCCAGTTTTAATTCCATCGGGATTCGAACTCAGTTTCATTAAGACATTATATTACTAGGACTTCTATTTTTGTTAATTCTTGGATTATTTTTGGATTTGAATCGTAGAATCGTAAGTTCTTTTTCTCATTTTTACCTTTTCTCACTAGGGAAATAAATTATTTGTTAAGTTTTACAAAGCTTGTTGTCATCCCTCTTTTCTTGTTATTGTTTAAAAGAGCCTAATCGTAACAATTGCTTCTGTCTATTAATTACACTAAATATGGTTCGACTTCCTGTAAAATGAAAGACGGTCAGATCAATCCAATGATGTTTATGACTTTAATTTCTCTGGTATAAATATAAATATATTCATTTACGAATCTCATAGCTTTCATATATTTCTTATAATATAATTCTGTTTTAGTTTCATTCACAATTAGTTTTAAGCATGCACGATATTCTGCGACATGCTTTTTGTAATTCCGAAGCCGTATATTTTATTTATTTTATTTGGAGCCATTTTATTTCTGTAGATGTATTTTAATCTGCTGTTTATGCTTCTGTCTGAGTTAGTAAGATAGAACTAAATTATATATTCAAAATATGTTTTTGGCTCAAATCTGATTTCGATTGGCAATCCTTTGGTTTGCAAGTCTGATGCTTAGGAGGATTGTTCCTTTTTAGTTTGTTTTTAATACTATATAAATTCTTATATATATAAGAATCGACTTTCTCTTCCTGGCTGCTAATTGTGTGAAATAGATATGTTGTCATACAAGTATAAACTATTACAATAATTTTTTATATACCACCATGTCGGCCAATTGTGCGCGTCGGGTAATTCTGCGCAACGATACGTTATTTCTGTAAACATTGGATTACGTGCTACTTTGGGTCAAAAATCAATTCTGTATCAAGAAAGAACGATCATACTTTAATTAAGAAAAGTGACATTCATAAAGTGTACAAAAATTATCCCAAAAGTCGACGCGAAAGGCATATGAAAAAATGATTTCTAAATGTCCAAAAAAAAAAAAAAATGATTCTAAATGTCATCATGAAGACCCACTCCATGATCTTCTTAAACCTGTAACATACATTCCTATTTACTATGTATCTTTTAGAATCATACAAACAAATACATTATATAAAAGATGGAAATGTATTCTTTAAAAAATTCTGCATCTTAATCCAAGTTTACAATTTTGCAAGAAGTTGTCCCACAGGTACAGTATCGTCTGCTACCCAACGTGTGAACTTGCGGCTAGAATGGCATTCTCAAGAAATTCCCCGGAGTATAGTCTGTTTCAAAATTCTTCAGTAATTCTTACCCATAAACAAGACTTTGCAAACACATTACGTCCTATTCATTATTGTTTCTCATCCACTTATAGTTTATTTTATATAAACGCTGAACTTTACTAATGTTTTTACAAGATCGGTTTAAATTGCTTAATATCTTTTGCCATTTATTGGCATTGTTACGTCAAATTTTGTAAAACTAGCTATAAACCTGACCTAATTACTCGACTGAACTGCTGACAGAAACAACACAAAGTAATGCATTTCGTTTCTGTAAACCGATGGATAAACATTACATTTCAAAGCTGTGCGCAGAATGGGCCGACATATCGCGAGTCATGAAAACACGGGGGTGGTATCCCGTGTGTCTAAACTTAATGTTATTTGAAACAGAATATTTTGGTGACAGCTTCCTCTTTTCAAATGGTAAGCATTGCAGTAATTTATTTTCGCCAATTGGTCGAATTCTGCAAGCGTTCTCTTTCAGTATTGGAGACGGAAACATTAGGTGCGCAGATATGATCGACAGCATTGAATTTAATTATTTTGTTGATATCATAATGTTATAAAATGGTCACGCAGGGATACCGATCAAAGTTACATGCTTTTATCAACAAAAGGGCTTTACCGAAAAAAGCCACGTAAATGTAAACTCAGACTAAGCCACGTAAAATGTTAACTCAGACTAAGCCACGTAGAATATAAACTCAAACTAAACCACGTAGAATGTAAACTCAGTCTAAGCCGCGTAGGATGTAAACTCACACTAAGCCACGTATAATGTAAACTCAGTCTAAGATACGTAGGATGTAAGCTGAAACTAAGCCACGTAGAATGTAAACTCGGAGTAAGCCACGTAGGATGTAAACCCAGTCTAAGCCACGTAGGATGTAAACTCAGACTAAGCCACGTAGAATGTAAACGCAGACTAAGCCACGTAGGATGTAAACCAGTCTAAGCCACGTAGGATGTAAACTCAGACTAAGCCACGTACAATGTAAACTCAGACTAAGCCACGTAGGATATAAACTCAGACTAAGTCACGTAGAATGTAAACTGAGACAAAGCCACGTAGAATGTAATCTCAGTCTAAGCCACGTAGGATGTAAACTCAGACTAAGCCACGTAGAATATAAACTCAGACTTAGCCACGTAGAATGTAAACTCAGACTAAGCCACGTAGAATGTAAACTCAGTCTAAGCAACGCAGGACGTAAACTCAAACTAAGCTACGTAGAATATAAACTCAGACTAATCCACGTAGAATGTAAACTCAGTCTAAGCCACGCAGAATGTAAACTCAGTCTAAGCCACGTAGAATATAAACTCAGTCTAAGCCACGTAGGATGTAAACTCTGACTAACCCAAGTAAAATGTAAACTCAGACCAAGCCACGTTGAATGTACACTGAGACTAAGCCGCCACGTAGAATGTAAACTCAGTCTAAGCAACGTAGGATGTAAACTCAGACTAAGCAACGTGGAATATAAACTCTGACTAAGCCACGTAGAATGTAAACTCAGACTAAGCCACGTAGAATGTAAACTCAGACTAACCACGTAGAATGTAAAATCAGACTAAGCCACGTAGAATGTAAACTCAGTCTAAGCAACGTAGAATGTAAACTCAGACTAAGCGACGTAGAATGTAAACTCAGTCTAAGCAACGCAGGACATAAACTCAGACTAAGCTACGTAGAATATAAACTCAGCCTAAGCCACGTAGGATGTAAACTGAAACTAAGCCACGTAGAATGTAAACTCGGAGTAAGCCACTTAGGATGTAAACCCAGTGTAAGCAACGCAGGACGTAAACTCAGACTAAGCTACGTAGAATATAAACTCAGACTAATCCACGTAGAATGCAAACTCAGACTAAGCCACGCAGAATGTAAACTCAGTCTAAGCCACGTAGAGTATAAACTCAGTCTAAGCCACGTAGGATGTAAACTCTGACTAACCCAAGTAGAATGTAAACTCAGACCAAGCCACGTTGAATGTACACTGAGATTAAGCCGCCACGTAGAATGTAAACTCAGTCTAACAACGTAGGATGTAAACTCAGACTAAGCCACGTAGAATATAAACTCAGACTAATACACGTAGAATGTAAACTCAGACTAAGCCACGTAGAATATAAACTCTGACTAAGCCACGTAGAATGTAAACTGAGACAAAGCCACGTAGAATGTAAACTCAGACTAAGCCACGTAGAATGTAAAATCAGACTAAGCCACGTAGAATGTAAACTCAGTCTAAGCCACGCAGGATGCAAACTCAGACTAAGCCACGTAGAATGTACACTGAGACTAAGCCGCCACGTAGAATGTAAACTCAGTCTAAGCAACGTAGGATGTAAACTCCGACTAAGCCACGTAGAATGTAAACTCAGACTAAGCCACGTTGAATGTACACTGAGACTAAGCCGCCACGTAGAATGTAAACTCAGTCTAAGCAGCGTAGTATGTAAACTCAGACTAAGCCACGTAGAATATAAACTCTAAGTCACGTAGAATGTAAACTGAGACAAAGCCACGGAGAATGCAAACTCAGACTAAGCCACTTACAATGTAAAATCAGACTAAGCCACGTACAATGTAAAATCAGACTAAGCCACGTACAATGTAAACTCAGACTAAGCCACGCAGGATGCAAACTCAGACTAAGCCACGTAGAATGTACACTGAGACTAAGCCGCCAGGTAGAATGTAAACTCAATCTAAGCAACGTAGGATGTAAGCTCAGACTGAGCCACGTAGAATATAAACTCAGACTAATACACGTAGAATGTAAACTCAGACTAAGCCACGTAGAATATAAACTCTGACTAAGCCACGTAGAATGTAAACTCAGACTAAGCCACGCAGAATGTAAACTCAGTCTAAGCCACGTAGAATATAAACTCAGTCTAAGCCATGTAGGATGTAAACTCTGACTAACCCAAGTAGAATGCAAACTCAGACTAAGCCACGTTGAATGTACACTGAGACTAAGCCGCCACGTAGAATGTAAACTCAGTCTAAGCAACGTAGGGTGTAAACTCAGACTAAGCCACATCGAATATAAACTCAGACCAATACACGTAGAATGTAAACTCAGACTAAGTCACGTAGAATATAAACTCCGACTAAGCCACGTAGAATGTAAACTGAGACAAAGCCACGTAGAATGTAAACTCAGACTAAACCACGTAGAATGTAAAATCAGACTAAGCCACGTAGAATGTAAACTCAGTCTAAGCCACGTAGAATGTAACCTTAGTCTAAGCCACGCAGGATGCAAACTCAGACTAAGCCACGTAGAATGTACACTGAGACTAAGCCGCCACGTAGAATGTAAACTCAGCCTAAGCAACGTAGAATGTAAACTCAGACTAAGCCACGTAAAATATAAACTCTGACTAAGCCACGTAGAATGTAAACTGAGACAAAGCCACGTAGAATGTAAACTCAGACTAAGCCACGTAGAATGTAAAATCAGACTAAGCCACGTAGAATGTAAACTCAGTCTAAGCCACGTAGAATGTAAACTCAGTCTAAGCCACGTAGAATGTAACCTTAGTCTAAGCCACGTAGAATGTAAACTCAGAGTAAGCCACGTAGGATGCAAACTCAGACTAAGCCACGTAGAATGTACACTGAGACTAAGCCGCCAGGTAGAATGTAAACTCAGTCTAAGCAACGTAGGATGTAAACTCAGACTAAGCCACGTAGAATATAAACTCAGACTAATACACGTAGAATGTAAACTCAGACTAAGCCACGTAGAATATAAACTCTGACTAAGCCACGTAGAATGTAAACTCAGGATAAGCCACGCAGAATGTAAACTCAGACTAAGCCAAGTGGAATGTAAACTCAGACTAAGCCACGTAGAATATAAACTCTGACTAAGCCACGTAGAATGTAAACTCAAACTAAGCCACGCAGAATGTAAACTCAGTCTAAGCCACGTAGAATATAAACTCAGTCTAAGCCACGTAGGATGTAAACTCTGACTAACCCAAGTAGAATGCAAACTCAGACTAAGCCACGTTGAATGTACACTGAGACTAAGCCGCCACGTAGAATGTAAACTCATTCTAAGCAACGTAGGATGTAAACTCAGACTAAGCCACATAGAATATAAACTCAGACCAATACACGTAGAATGTAAACTCAGACTAAGCCACGTAGAATATAAACTCTGACTAAGCCACGTATAATGTAAACTGAGACAAAGCCACGTAGAATGTAAACTCCGACTAAGCCACGTAGAATGTAAAATCAGACTAAGCCACGTATAATGTAAACTCAGTCTAATCCACGTAGAATGTAACCTTAGTCTAAGCCACGTAGAATGTAAACTCAGACTAAGCCACGTAGGATGCAAACTGAGACTAAGCCACGTAGAATGTACACTGAGACTAAGCCGCCAGGTAGAATGTAAACTCAGTCTAAGCAACGTAGGATTTAAACTCAGACTAAGCCACGTAGAATATAAACTCAGACTAATACACGTAGAATGTAAACTCAGACTAAGCCACGTAGAATATAAACTCTGACTAAGCCACGTAGAATGTAAACTCAGACTAAGCCACGCAGAATGTAAACTCAGTCTAAGCCACGTAGAATATAAACTCAGTCTAAGCCACGTAGGATGTAAACTCTGACTAAAACAAGTAGAATGTAAACTCAGACTAAGCCACGTAGAATGTACACTGAGACTAAGCCGCCACGTAGAATGTAAACTCAGTCTAAGCAACGTAGGATATAAACTCAGACTAAGCCACGTAGAATATAAACTCAGACTAATACACGTAGAATGTAAACTCAAACTAAGCAACGTAGAATATAAATTCTGACTAAGCCACGTAGAATGTAAACTCAGACTAAGCCACGCAGAATGTAAACTCAGTCTAAGCCACGTAGAATATAAACTCAGTCTAAGCCACGTAGAATGTAAACTCAGGATAAGCCACGCAGAATGTAAGCTCAGACTAAGACAAGTAGAATGTAAACTCAGATTAAGCCACGTAGAATATAAACTCTGACTAAGCCACGTAGAATGTAAACTCAAACTAAGCCACGCAGAATGTAAACTCAGTCTAAGCCACGTAGAATATAAACTCAGTCTAAGCCACGTAGGATGTAAACTCTGACTAACCCAAGTAGAATGCAAACTCAGACTAAGCCACGTTGAATGTACACTGAGACTAAGCCGCCACGTAGAATGTAAACTCAGTCTAAGCAACGTAGGATGTAAACTCAGACTGAGCCACGTAGAATATAAATTCAGACTAATACACGTAGAATATAAACTCTGACTAAGCCACGTAGAATGTAAACTCAGACTAAGCCACGTAGAATATAAACTCTGACTAAGCCACGTAGAATGTAAACTCAGACTAAGCCACGTAGAATATAAACTCAGACCAATACACGTAGGATGTAAACCCAGTCTAAGCCACGTAGGATGTAAACTCAGACTAAGCCACGTAGAATGTAAACTGAGACAAAGCCACGTAGAATGTAAACTCAGACTAAGCCACGTGGAATGTAAAATCATACTAAGCCACGTAGAATGTAAACTCAGTCTAAGCCACGTAGAATGTAAGCTTAGTCTAAGCCACGTAGAATGTAAACTCAGACTAAGCCACGCAGGATGTAAACTCAGACTAATCCACGTAGAATGTACACTGAGACTAAGCCGCCACGTAGAATGTAAACTCAGTCTAAGCAACGTAGAATGTAAACTCAGACTAAACCACGTAGAATATAAACTCAGACTAATACACGTAGAATATAAACTCAGTCTAAGCCACCTAGAATGTAAAATCAGACTAAGCCACGTAGAATGTATACTCAGACTAAGTCACGTAGAATATAAACTCAGGCTAAGCCACGTAGGATGTAAGCTCAGACTAAGCCATGTAGAATATAAACTCAGACTAAGCCACGTAGAATGTAAACTTAGTCTAAGCTACGTAGAATGTAAACTCTGACTAAGCCACGTAGAATGTAATATCAGACTAAGATACGTAGAATGTAAACTCAGACTAAGCCACGTAGAATGCAATATCAGGCTAAAACACGTAGAATGTAAACTCAAACTAAACTACGTAGAATGTAAACTCAGTCTAAGGTACGTAGGATGTAAACTCAGAATAAGCCACGTAGAATGTACACTCGGACTAAGCCACGTAGAATGTAAACTCAGAGTAAGCCACGTAGGATGTAAACTCAGACTAAGCCACGCAGAATTAAAGATCAGACTAAGCCACGTACAATGTAAAATCAGACTAAGCAACGTACAATGTAAAATCAGACTAAGCCACGTAGAATGGAAAATCAGAGTAAGCCACGTCGAATGCAAACTCAGGCTAAGCTGTAAATAAAAAATCAGACTAAGCCACGTAGAATGTAAAATCAGACTAAGCCACGTCGAATGTAAACTCAGACTAAGCCACGTAGAATGTATACTCAGTCTAAGCCACGTAAAATGTAAAATCAGTCTAAGCTACTTATTAATAGGAAGTTAATAAATTAACTATCACAATTTAATTTTCGACTAGACATTTATGAATGTGTTTACAATATTCTAACAAGGTGAACAACTTCTATGTGTATTTACTAGTGTTCCATAATCGTGGTGATCTACTTCTACATGTATCGTCTAATATACCTCAGAACAACTGCGGCGGTGTAAAATTCTCACATAGACGTACGGATTAATAGTCACGTGCATAGTCATCCGAAGAAATTTTTCTGCGGGGTGGGGGTCAGTTTTAAGGATGTAGGCCAAAACGTGTTTAGAGGTGAAATTGGCTCTGTGTGCGGGCTCCCATGGTCAAGTGCTTTATTACCTAGACAGGTCGATCACGTAGATTTCTAATTAAGACCAAACCAATAATTAATTGCGTGCAGCTAGATTCAATAGCTAAAAATAGATTGACTATTGTCATAAATTTATTTAATTTATCACCTAGACAAGCATAAATGTTTTTATTCTAAACTAATAAATCAATCGATACATGTATTGTCCGGTGAGCAACTCGCTGTCCGTAACAACGGTCGTCAACTTCTCACTTAGACGGATCAATAAAAGGCACGTGCCTTAAAATCCAGAGAGCTTGATCGATAGGCCTATATATGGTCTAACTCTATAATAACAATTTTAATTCAAGATATATTCACTGCATAGTAGATTTAAAACTAATTCAGTTAATGAATATACAGACCCTTTCCTTGCTTCGATTTTGGGGTGGTTGACGATTTATGTGATCGACATTTATTTCTAGGATTTTGTTCTGAATAGTTTATACTTTCTGTTACAGATTGTTGTATTCACTACATATTTAATTTGATCTCACTGCATGATGAATTTAAAATGAATAAAAAAGAGGATATTAATTCCTCCCTTGTCCATTCGCTGCACTTTCTAGAAAGAGGGGAGGGGGAAATATATTCACCAAGCTGCGTAATGGGCTAGCATTTTATTCTGGGTTTATTTTGTTTCTTTGGTTCTTTTAAAATTATTTTTTTTCAGGTCTTTATAATATCTTTTCTGATTTTCATTCTTCAGAAATGAAATATAAGAAACTTTGAACATGAAGAACATCTTCTTCCCTCACTATTCATTAGAACAGGCTGTTCGCTATGCGACGTTCTGGATTTTCACCCCAAGTTTTCGTCTTGAGTACCTTAATAAATCAGGTTCCGGTATGGATATTTGAAATGTATGAGGAGGCGAGGGGAAGATTTTAAATTAGGAGTTGTGAAGATAGGATAGAATGGAGAGGTTGGTTCATACAAAATTAAGATATAGTCATTGAATGTTCGAAATTTGAGTGAATATCTTTTTGAATCATGCTGAGAAACAAATGTGTCAAAACTTAGGCGGCTGGCTTGAATTCACAATTTAGTTTCAAAATAATGCTTATATGCTTATGTTATGTCGAATGATATGTACAAATTGCATAAGGACTCACCTAGCATAAAGCAGACGGACAAAATTGGGATCCACAACACAATGCGTCCTGTTTCAAGAATAGAAATAAAACACATATATGCACTTCTTCATATAAACGTTGAAGGTCAACCTTTGTAAAAAAGGACATTTCGTATTTCTTGTGATTCATAGCGAAGAAATCCTACATGTTTTGGTTGTTTATTGTATTAGGGGGCTGAAGGACATATAAACAATCAAATTCATAGAAAAATTTAATAGCGAATTCTGATCCTGCTCATGACATCTTTCCTTCCTGTCCAAACATTTGCCTGATAACTAGACCCCAAAAATGAAAGATCAGCACAATTAGAGGAAACGTTTATTTGAAATAAGGAGAAATAAATACGATGTATTACAAATAATAATGAAGATCGTAAAAGAGAAATATATACAGTATCAAACCTTACCCATGTTTCTCTGGCAGATGTCTCCCTTCAGTTTTGTGCTCTACGACCGAATAAGCCCTTGTTTATCTAATAAGGTTATCACGTTATATTCTCGGTCAATGTATATCTTAGAAACTGAGACGACCATATCAAGAACAAATTTAATGATTTTTGCATGTTTTCAGTCTCTACCCTTTTAACGCAATTTGCTAGGTGGCTAGCTAACTAACCATGCTGTTTCAAGCAATGTAGACAATTAAAGGTTTTAAAAAATCATTTTCAGGATTCCATCGCCATCAACGAAAACGTCTTAATGAGCTCATAATGGATATGAGAATTTTTTATTTCAATGTATACCATTCATTGAAAAGTGATAACTGTCAGCAAATGCACTCAGTTGTATCGAATGAAAAAAATTAAAGTATTTCCGGTTGCTAATGTTTGTATTTCCGTGTAACGAAAATATCCTCAGCTTGATTTGCACACACGTACACACACACTCACAAACCGCCATAGTCTTAGGATAAAGGAACACAGTTTCTGGGGTCAAAAAATACCACTTATATAAATATGGGTTACATATTGCCATACACACACACACACACGCATTTACATTTATACGTTTGTGTGTGCTTGTAAATATCTCTCTGTCAGTCACCAACTGTGACGTATCTAGCATAATCTGTCCAATATGCTATAATATGAACGCAGATGTACAACAATATATGAAGTCTTTTTAGTCCCAGAACATTTACTTATATCTCATCAAACTTCAATTTCTTTAATCTACGTTATCAATTACTAGATCAAGGAAAATGTAGTTTCAATGTGACTTTTCTTTTGGAGAATATAATATTTTGTCCAAGATCTCCTTTTTACTAATATTCACGCTATCCAAATACGATTAACGGGCACGAAAATAAAGAAGATGTAAGCATTCTCGATGAACAGTATACATATTTCCACCTTTATCTTCAGAAGCTATGGCAAAATCTACTTTGAAACGATCGACTTTCATTAACAGAATGGCCGTGTTTCCTACTAGGTTCTTCTCGACAACATCAGAGTACGCAAACATCAAAGTCAATCCTTCGTTCAATGTGATAAGATATCGAAAGTGCTTGTATTATAAGTTGATGTTGTTGTTGATGTATTTGATGGGAGTCATGAGTGAAAGTCATGTTTATCGCTAGAATTGCATAGAGACTATGAGAAAAAGACAGGGTTTTGTCGTCGGAAGAAAAGAAAAACTAATTTGAGACGATGAGAAACTGGATGCTATTCGATCCTCCCACATCGCTAATTTTATCCAGTGATTTGCCCAGCCGATCATTGAAAGTATTTGAAATGGCTGGATGAGATGTCTAGCACTAAAATAAGACCCTGAGGGAATTCCCATGGTATAGATATTAAATTGAAGATTAGCTGAAATTTTTCTTGGATTTGTTCGTTGAGGATTTCTACGACGGAAGTGGTTTGATCTTTTACAATATTCCAGACTTGAACGGGATAAGTGATTTCTACCAAAGTCACTTCCCAATGAATTTCCTGATCTAATTATATGTCTTGAGTTAATTTGGCTCTGTAGCAAACATAATTTGTTGTTAGGAAATACGTCAATAGAACTGTCATCATGGTAATGCTAAAGAATTGAGTAATGATAATTCATGTTAATGGCCAGAGAGTCCATAATGATAAACACTACATTCTTGTTACAAAAGAGGTTCTGAGATCTATATCTCACACTCCGTTGATGTTGTTGATAATTACTTTTAAAGTAATTATTAATACTCAAATACTTTTTCACTAGTACGCTGATGCTAAAAAAGAAGGTAATTTAAAAATGTTTTCATTCCTTTTCCACTAGGTAGATTCCACCATGTACTATTGTGTAATTATTAATGTCTCCCTTTTCCTCCTGTCTATAGCAATACTACCATCTCAGTTCATATAAGCTGTCAGCCGTCGATATTCAGTCAAAACTTAGTGTTGGTTGCAAGACTTGTGATAAATTCGAGGCAGGTGGATTTTTCCATGATCTATTGTGATATATGTGTCACCAAAGTGCCATATTTTATAATATATTATAAATGTACGACAGGCTATGATAGTAATTAATGATGCAAAGTGCCATATTGTATAATATATTATAAATGAACAACAGGCTATTATAGTAATATTTGATACAAAGTGCCATATTTTATAATATATTATAAATGTACAACAGGCTATTATAGTAAAATTTGATGCAAAGTGCCATATTGTATAATATATTATAAATGTACGACAGGCTATTATAGTAATTAATGATACAAAGTGCCATATTGTATAATATATTATAAATGTACAACAGGCTATTATAGTAATTAATGATACAAAGTGCCATATTGTATAATATATTATAAATGTACAACAGGCTATTATAGTAATTAATGATACAAAGTGCCATATTTTATAATATATTATAAATGTACAACAGGCTATTATAGTAATATCTGATGCAAAGTGCCATATTGTATAATATATTATAAATGTACAACAGGCTATTATAGTAAAATTTGATGCAAAGTGCTACAAAGTGCCATATTGTATAATATATTATAAATGTACAACAGGCTATTATAGTAATATTTGATGCAAAGTGCCATATTTTATAATATATTATAAATGTACAACAGGCTATTATAGTAATTAATGATACAAAGTACCATATTGTATAATATATTATAAATGTACAACAGGCTATTATAGTAATTAATGATACAAAGTGCCATATTGTATAATATATTATAAATGTACAACAGGCTATTATAGTAATATTTGATGCAAAGTGCCATATTGTATAATATATTATAAATGTACAACAGGCTATTATAGTAATATTTGATGCAAAGTGCCATATTTTATAATATATTATAAATGTACAACAGGCTATTATAGTAATATTTGATGCAAAGTGCCATATTTTATAATATACTATAAATGTACGACAGGCTATGATAGTAATTAATGATACAAAGTGCCATATTGTATAATATATTATAAATGTACAACAGGCTATTATAGTAATATTTGATGCAAAGTGCCATATTTTATAATATATTATAAATGTACGACAGGCTATGATAGTAATTAATGATGCAAAGTGCCATATTTTATAATATATTATAAATGTACAACAGGCTATTATAGTAATTAATGATACAAAGTGCCATATTGTATAATATATTATAAATGTACAACAGGCTATTATAGTAATATTTGATGCAAAGTGCCATATTTTATAATATATTATAAATGTACAACAGGCTATTATAGTAATATTTGATGCAAAGTGCCATATTTTATAATATACTATAAATGTACGACAGGCTATGATAGTAATTAATGATACAAAGTGCCATATTGTATAATATATTATAAATGTACAACAGGCTATTATAGTAATATTTGATGCAAAGTGCCATATTTTATAATATATTATAAATGTACGACAGGCTATGATAGTAATTAATGATGCAAAGTGCCATATTTTATAATATATTATAAATGTACAACAGGCTATTATAGTAATTAATGATACAAAGTGCCATATTGTATAATATATTATAAATGTACAACAGGCTATTATAGTAATATTTGATGCAAAGTGCCATATTTTATAATATATTATAAATGTACAACAGGCTATTATAGTAATATTTGATGCAAAGTGCCATATTTTATAATATATTATAAATGTACGACAGGCTATGATAGTAATCAATGATGCAAAGTGTTATATTTTTTAATATATTATAAATGTACAACAGGCTATTATAGTAATATTTGATGCAAAGTGCCATATTTTATAATATATTATAAATGTACAACAGGCTATTATAGTAATTAATGATACAAAGTGCCATATTGTATAATATATTATAAATGTACAACAGGCTATTATAGTAATTAATGATACAAAGTGCAATATTGTATAATATATTATAAATGTACAACAGGCTATTATAGTAATATTTGATGCAAAGCCATATTTTATAATATATTATAAATGTACAACAGGCTATTATAGTAATATTTGATGCAAAGTGCCATATTGTATAATATATTATAAATGTACGACAGGCTATTATAGTAATTAATGATACAAAGTGCCATATTGTATAATATATTATAAATGTACAACAGGCTATTATAGTAATTAATGATACAAAGTGCCATATTGTATAATATATTATAAATGTACAACAGGCTATTATAGTAATTAATGATACAAAGTGCCATATTTTATAATATATTATAAATGTACAACAGGCTATTATAGTAATTAATGATACAAAGTGCCATATTGTATAATATATTATAAATGTACAACAGGCTATTATAGTAATATTTGATGCAAAGTGCCATATTGTATAATATATTATAAATGTACAACAGGCTATTATAGTAATATTTGATGCAAAGTGCCATATTTTATAATATATTATAAATGTACAACAGGCTATTATAGTAATATTTGATGCAAAGTGCCATATTTTATAATATATTATAAATGTACAACAGGCTATTATAGTAATTAATGATACAAAGTGCCATATTGTATAATATATTATAAATGTACAACAGGCTATTATAGTAATATTTGATGCAAAGTGCCATATTTTATAATATATTATAAATGTACAACAGGCTATTATAGTAATTAATGATACAAAGTGCCATATTTTATAATATATAAATGTACAACAGGCTATTATAGTAATATTTGATGCAAAGTGCCATATTTTATAATATATTTTAAATGTACAACAGGCTATTATAGTAATTAATGATACAAAGTGCCATATTGTATAATATATTATAAATGTACAACAGGCTATTATAGTAATATTTGATGCAAAGTGCCATATTTTATAATATATTATAAATGTACAACAGGCTATTATAGTAATATTTGATGCAAAGTGCCATATTTTATAATATATTATAAATGTACGACAGGCTATGATAGTAATATTTGATGCAAAGTGCCATATTTTATAATATATTATAAATGTACAACAGGCTATTATAGTAATTAATGATACAAAGTGCCATATTGTATAATATATTATAAATGTACAACAGGCTATTATAGTAATATCTGATGCAAAGTGCCATATTTTATAATATATTATAAATGTACAACAGGCTATTATAGTAATTAATGATACAAAGTGTCAGGAGTCAGAGTGAAAGGCCGGAGAAAGTTTCATTTTGAATTCAGTAGCAGCAACAACAAAAAAGCCAATACACCCCTCTTATACAAACACATTTTTAAGACATGCATTCAATTCTCAGCGGAATATCTACCTCTGTTTGAATGGTGCGTTTTGTTAGTGGACTGCAGTATCGTCGGAATTTAATAATATGCAATTAGAAGGACTGGATTATTATATTCCTTGCAGCCAATAGTGTTTATGTTTTTATGATTAACGTCATCATAGGTTCTTAGTAGAACAAACACAGAAAAATTGACTATTGCAGTGTGTATTAAAATTTATTTTAAGTTTATTCAAAGGGAATATATACTAAACAACGTAAATGTCTTGGTATTTGTCTCACATCAATAAAATATTTATACATGCTTTCTCTTTCTCAGTCTCTTTTGTCAGTTTGTTTGTCTGTCTCACACACATTGACATGTTGATTATGCTTTAGTCTTCACATAATTGTTTTCCTTTATATGAGTTATAGGTATTGGTCATAGAGACGAATCCTCCCATTTTTCTGTACTTTCGAGTAACTGGTTAGACTAGTTGTATTCTTCAAAAATATCTAATAACAATATTAATTTTTTTTAAAAAAAAAAAAAACGATACAAGAGTATGAATAGCGCAATGGTACTACGAGAAATGAGAATCACTATTTTGAATTGAATAAACCCATTGGGAAAAAAATTATTTTAAAAATTTGTATAGCGTTCGCTCTGGAAATTAGAATTTTATGATAATTCTCTCTCTCTCTCTCTCTCTCTCTCTCTCTCTCTCAGTTCTTATAAACATACCACGTAATATTCAGTTCATTTGGCAACTACCTATTCCCCCCAAAACTGAGGCAGCACACTACACTATTACATTTCCATCAAGACGATAAACCGACGACGTGCCATTCAGTTTATCAGGATACAGAATAATTTCAAAAGCAATATATGAAGGAACATATTCTGCCATTTGTTCGCAAAATACCAAAGAGTGACAGTACATAGCGCACAATTTTCAAATTTGTCCCCAAATATTATAGTGTCCAAACAATTTAAATCTGTATGATTTTACAGAGAACGGATTCCACAAGACACACTTCCTTTAGAATCTTTAGACGACATATCATGTATATTATTGACTACATTTCTTTGGATTTAATTTACCTGTAGATTACTTTGATTCAGATTTTATAGCTAGTTCCTCAAAGAAAGTAATATTCCTCAATAAATTTTGTATGTGTTTTTTTTTTAAATTTAAATTTCATTGTAATTTGATGTAAAAGGAACATGTACGAAAGCAAATGTGTCTTGATATGTTTGTTTGTTTAGTATTCATAAGCTATTCACACACACACACACACACACACACACACACACACACACACACACGCAGACACATATACATATGATGATAACAAATAATAAAATGGTAAACATGACAACCAGAAAACTTTCTATTATGAAAATTATATTTCCTAACTGATATCATACATGTAATTCGCAACAAAGGTTAATAAAAATATTTAAATTCAAAACCGTAAAATTAAAAATTAGCATGATAACAAAACACACGAAAAATTAAAACAGGTAATAACGGTTGGCTAATTAGGACCCTTTCAATAAGCTAACGACTGTGCAACCGTTTTTTCAGTTTTACGGATCGTAGATTTTACGCCATGATAGGTATCTAAACGCTAGAAAAGTCGATATAGTTCATGCACCTATTGAGACCTGAAATCGTTCGATTAAGTAGCTAAAACTACCGCTTCTCTAACGCTTATTCCAGGGAAACAACATCTTTAACAGTCATGGATACCACGTCTATTAACCTGCTATTTTCTGAAAATTTAATCATTTAAGAACTTAAAAGATAAAGTCTTCATTCTTCTCCGATTGGGGGCCCGGAGTGGCAGAGTGGTCTAAAGCGCTCTCCGTTGCGGATCACTGCCATCTCACCTCTGTCTGCGTGGGTTCGAGTCTCAGATTCAGCCAATGTGGGTATGTGTGAAAGCTTGCCAGTAGCTTCTCTAGGGTCGGTGGTTCCTTCCGGGGTTTTCCCTGGTTCTTCCTCCACTATTAATACTGGCAGCCATGTATAGCCTATCGTGTGCTGAAAAATGGCGTTAAAACCCTACAACAACAACAACAACAACTTCTCCGATTGAGGAGAAATGTCGCCGTTGTCAGACGATTCTCTTGAAATTGTCCACTAACCAGCAGTCACTTTGAAGGACACTCATAAAAAAACTGTACTGCTAGTCAGATAATTGCACAATATCTGTCGACACAATGCCATCATTAACTGGTTTTAACATAAAAGCACACACACACAAACTCTCTCTCTCTCTCTCTCTCTCTCACACACACACACACACACACACACACACACACACACGTATATATACACACACACACACACACACACCACTGGCAGCAAGACGAATCACGGTGTATCAGTAATCAGTCAGAAACAAGTTTCTGGACAATACAGCGAAGACGAATCACAGTGCCTCAATACAATCAAGACAAATCACAGTGCCTCAATACAGCAAAGACGAATCAAAGTGTCTTAATACACCATGGAAAAATCATGGTATCCCCATAATTGTGTATATTTGATTTAATTTGATTGTTTGTTTGAAAGTTTTAAATTATTTTATTCCATTACATGTTATTGTAATGTAATTTTATTTACTGGATTTGACATTCTCCAGAAATTTAATTAATTTAAAAATAACTAATAATAGAAACTTTGTATCTAATGTTGACCTTATTCCCAACCTTGAGTCAGAACCAGTAAGAGTTGAAGTAAACAACTTTCTTATATTTATTTCATTATTTCTTAGAGTAAGATTCATTCAGAGGAATCGAGACCATACTTGGATTACGTGACAATTAACATGTATCAATTAGGTTTTTACAGTGGACTGACACACATCTGGGCATCTGTTTTGCGTTTTAGCTAGATTTATTGCTGATGTTTTGAGAAATAATAGTTATTCTTGCCTTAACACTGGAGAAGTCCGAGTGTTTTATGTTGCGACCAGTTTTTGGGCTAATTATTTTCTTTTTCTTCAAATTATTTAGATTCCAAGATTTTTTTTGGCTGGAAATACTTGTGCTTTAAATTAATTCTTGGACAAAGACAGTTATCGAAATTTACACAGAAGTCAGACATTGGAATATTATTTTATGTGATTCAACAAAGAACTGTTGGTACATTAGTACGACGCTGATCACAGCATACCAACTAAGTTTGCTTAGGACTTTTTATTACTAGAACTTCTACTTTTTAATTCTTGGATTATTTCTGGATTTGATTCGTAGAAACCGTTAGTTCTTTTTCTCATTTTTACCTTGTTTTTCTAGGGGGAAAATTATTTGCTTAATTTTGCAAAGCATGTTGTCTTTACTTTTATCTTGTTACGTTTTGTAAGAGCCTAAACAAGTAAGACCATACAACGAGGATAAATTACATTGTTTCAATACAACAAAACGGAAATACATTGTATCAATATGCCAAAGACAAATTCCAGTGTCTCAATACAACAAAGACAAATTAGTGTCTTAATAAAAGAGAGAAAAATTGCATTGATTTAATACACCAAAGACAAATTACAGTATCTCAATACATCAAAGACAAATTACAGTGTCTCAATATTAACAAAGACAAATTATATTGTCTGAATTCAACAAAAACTAATCTTGTATCTTAAAACTTTATTTTGTGGATGATGAATACTGTGAATTCATTTCTATGCAAGGGAAGTTTGAGATCTTCCCCAAAATGACTTTTTTGTCACTACTTTAATAATTTAATAAGCGAAGGGGTATCCACAAAAATGTCATCATTATTGTATTTACTTTACCATCTCCTTTGACCCCAAAAAGCATCATCCTATTCAAGATTTGAACATTTTTAACATTAATAATCCCCTTGTCTCCAGAGGGTAATCCCGCACTGGACTTATGGAAGTTTCAAACATTACATTCCCCTTGTTACCAACGAGACATATATTCAAAATGATACCGGTAATGTACCATTCCCATGGTCCCAGTGTGACATTTTATTCCCAGATTGGCCCTTGTTACCCATGATACCTCATTGTTCGTTGGGTATTTAAATTGCCACTGGGTCTCGGGTGGTGGAGTATTCTTAGGCCCTCGTCGTTACAGACCACGCACACATCTCACCTCTGTCTGCCCAAGATCGAGTTTCCGCTCAACCAACGTGGGTATTTGATAAAGCCTACTAGTAGATTCCCGTGGGTCGGTGATTCTTTTTCCGCCAAATATACTGTATAAGCCGATCATGTGCTGAAAAATGACGTTGAACCCCCAAAACGAAACAAAATTTCAATTGATTCATTTTATAAACCAGTAAATCCACGATATCGGTGCATCACGATTTACATTAAATTAAAAAATAACTTGCTTTTCATTTCGCAACAGCTGCATTGTTTTAGAGATAGTCTTTGCACATTTATTGCAAGAATGTTTCTCAAATTCACTTAACACGTAATGTTCTCCTTTGTAATGGGTTTGCAGGTCGCTGTATCTCAATTTAGAACCAGTTTCGATTAGAAAGAATGGCAGAATTTACTTTTCTTGAAAATTCGTATTCTTAATAAAGTTACTGACCCGTATAATTATAATTTGTATTAAAACTCAATTTTACCTGCGGTTCTACACAAAAATCAATATTAAAAAAATGAACATTTCCATAAGTTTATGTAAAATCTGGTCGTAAGGATGCACGTGATTCATGAATAGAGTTGCATTTTAAGGTGAATTACATATTATCATTGCAATATATAAATCAGTGGAAAGGAGTTAAAATTTGCAGTACTCATTTTCCTGATATTAACTTGACCAGTCGTTTAAATAAATCGCAAAAATTGAAGGACAGCTGTTGCAATAATTATAACTCATTGCATGAACGAGAGCAATAACCTGTATCAAGAGTTTTAATTGTTTTCACTAACGGGGCCCCGAGTGGCCGAGTGGTCTAAAGCGCTCTTCGTTACGGATCACTGCCATCTCACCTCTGTCTGCGGCGGTTCGAGTCTAAGATTCAGCCAATGTGGGTATGTGAGAAAGCTTGCCAGTAGCTTCTCGAGGGTCGGTGGTTCTTTCCGGGGTTTTCCCGGGTTCTTCCTCCACCATTAATACTGGCCGCCATGTATAGCCTATCGTGTGCTGAAAAATGGCGTTAAACCCCACAACAACAACAACAACAAAAAGCTTTCACTAACGTTGACTATAAATACGTCGTTCCATTACCAGTTTTTGCATTACCGTCACGCAGCATTGTTTCATGCAACGTGAAATCAGCAACACCGAGCGGTCCAGGCAATGATCACTTTCTTCATGAATCGTTTAAAATCGATGATATAGGACTGTGATTTCCACGATTATATCAAACTTTGTATTATAGTCAGGACTTAGACTTTTATATGGTATACAATTCATTAGTAGGTTAATATTTCTTGTATTAATATTAATCGATTCAGACATTCTCACCAGGACGAACAAGGACGAATAAGCTTCTTGTAAAAAATAGAAATATATACGATGTCTTAAATGAAAATAATAGATGATTAACATATTTTAAATCTTCCATTACGTTCTTTTCTAAGGGTCTGTGGTTGCTCGGTGTATAGTGGGCCGGACTGTTGATCGAATGGGCGTGGGTTCAATTCTACCATTAGATCAGCCAGGGCTGGCTACCTTCATACGTCCTTGTCCAAGGCAATACACTCCTATTGCATAAATAACAACCTACTTGTGATGAAGTACCGTAAAACTAAACCTTATTGGTAAGAAGAGTAGGGGAAATACAAGAACCACTATTCTAAAACAAGAAACAGTATTAGGTACAATAGCAGATCGATTTCTCGATGGAAAAAAATCGATGAATATATTAATCGATGCATAGACTGAAAAAGGGATACATTTCCGGACATATTTTAGTGTAACAGGCAAATTGTCTCGCAACCGAACAAGTCAAAGAACACCTGAGTGAATTTAGGTTGAGGTCAATGTTTCCACTATTTGCAAGAACTTCATGACAACAGTCGTTGTCAACTGAATGTTTCGTAAGCAAGCAAATATCACATAATGTTAATCTGTGCATGGTTTGTCTTGTTTCACATTTGTATGGCCTATCAGTAAACCTTACCAAGCCGTAGATCGGTACTATACAATGCAATGCAAATCACAGGCCAAACATCTTAATACAAAATAAATATTCCTGACTCAAATTTAGAGTATGAGTTATCAAAATAAATCATAATTACAGGAAACTAGTATATTTTAAGAACCTAATCAATACCACCTTAAAGTCTAGTGAATGCTAAATATTATGACGTCTGCTCCTAGAAACTATTTACATCATATGGAATTTTTTGTTCCCTACACCGATTCCCAATAATAAAACAAATGATCACTAAAACCTAACAATACTATAAACAGAGCAATTTGTGCAAATAGAATTTCCCCTAGGTTTCTTACAATATCGTAAATGTTTATCAAAATAGAAAAAGAAAAAAAAGACTTTGATTTAAAAAAATAAAGCAATACAATTATGATTTGCCATAACATTGGCAGCAAAGCTAGCATGAAAGTTTGCTTTCGACAGATAGCGCGTGTGTGACAGTACTTATCAGACGTGCAATTTTTACAAGAAAACTGAATTTTCTGCTTGGCACTTAAAGACCAACCTGTGTTGAATAAGATGTGGTGTTCACATTCACCTCGGCTAAAGGAATAGTGTGTAAGGTTACAATTCGTTGAGTATATATTAAAGTCATTCGAAACAAGGGAAGGTTAAAATGAAATTGCACTTATTTATCTCGGACAAAGAGAGTGAATGTATGCAACTAAAACTCAAAATAGTCATGATTTGTACCATGTTGCCTTTTCACTGAACAAAAAGAACTGAATAATTAATCCCCACTAGTAAAACATATAAAAACAAAGTATTAATAATGCAATATTTTAAAACGCAACTGGCAAAGGTTATGACTGCATGTTAAAAGTTGCCCATGTTAGGTTGAGAAGGAAGCACTACACACGTTTATAAAGTCCAATATTTTAACCAGGCGTTTGAAACTCGACTTATGAATAACGTGGAGCCATGTAGGTCACTGGTTATCTGCTATGATGATCAGTGCTAATGGGCACCTGTTGTGCCGGCAAGAGGAGAACACATCTTATATGTAAACACCCATATTTTTCTTTTTGTGTGTCACAGCTGCCAATCAAGAGATTGAGGGTCCGGCATTAGAATTTTTTCTCGCTTTTATGTTCAAAATTTCTTTTTATCTCGTTCATCCCAATTTTTTTAAACTTTCTTTTTATTCCGGTCCTAGGGCAGCAATTAAGCTAGTTCGATTCCAGGACGAAACTGTTTTCGTACATGCAATTATTTGCATGATTCATGCAGATATGTTTGTGTCTCTTACTCGTGTGATCGAAAAATGCCCTCCATCCTAACAATTAAATGTCTTTCAGTGTCAGTTTAATTTGAACTGCATGGTTTCAACACCACCTAAATCATATTATGAGCATCACATAAAAGATGTCATTTTAAATTTTCTTCCTGTTTTAAGACCCGTAATATGTCTGAATTATTTAGAAAATTATAAACCCTGCAACCATGCTTATATAATATAGATGTAGGTAACTGAACAAATTTTAATGGTTTTTGTCTCGTGGTTATCGTAATATCCTGTCAGTCTGTCATGTTCATGTAGATACATAAAATATATACATATAGGTACTATGTAATAAGAATTTAACAACAATGTTTTCACTAAGTGTTGGTACAAAGATGATATTTGGATGCCTAAAGTGCTCTTATTCAGGGCTTCTGATTACTTGAATCATATATTAAGAAGTGCTTATTGTAGTTACGTGGTTCCTCCTGCTTTGCATCACTTGTCACATGAGAAATGTATGGTGTCGGGAAGCAAAGGCCTAAAGTACATCTATCTAGATTCGTCACATGAGAAATGTATGGTGTTTGGAAGCAAATGCCTAAAGTACATCTATCTAGATTCGTCACATGAGAAATGTATGGTGTCTGGAACCAAAGGCCTAAAGTACATCTATCTAGATTTGTCACATGAGAAATGTATGGTGTCTGGAACCAAAGGCATAAAGTACATCTATCTAGATTTGTCACATGAGAAATGTCTGGTGTCTGGAAGCAAGGGCCTAAGGTACGTCTATCTAGATTTGCCCACATTCATACATAATATATTTCGTTTAGTGATAAGCTTTCAGGATATTTTTGACTGGTTTCTAAACTTGAATGCGTCCATGGGTACACTACGTAAGGTGAAACTTTTGAAAGTACTTACCGATTTTGGTTTGCATCCTAGTTCATTGACTATATTAGTAATACCACTTTGCAATATATAACAATTCTGTTCATCAAGAAAGGAATTAAATGAAGACAAGTTCCCTCAATGATATCACGAGAAAAATGTGAACAAAATATTTGATGGAATTTGGTGGAGACAAGAATTGAAATGTTTATAAGACTGCAATGAATGATTACGATACGACATAGCAGACCAAAACAACAAATTATATTGACTTTTGTTAAATTTGTTTGCCAAATTCTTGTTGAGCGAGAAGTGTTTTGGAGATAGCTCTAGCAAGAAACTTAAGTAATCATTCTCTGTAGGTACATTAGGTAATAATACTTTGTAGGTACATTAAGTAATCATACTTTGAAGGTACATTAGCTAATCATACTCTGTAGGTACATTAAGTAATCATACTTTGAAGGTACATTAGGTAATCATACTCTGTAGGTACATTAGGCAATAATAATTTGTAGGTACATTAAGGATTATCCTTTGTAGATACATTAACTAGACATACGTTGTAGGTGCATTAAGAAATCATTTTGTATACATTACATCAAGCATAGTTTCACCCAGTAAAATATTTTATATCACATCAGGATGGTATAATAACAATTCTAACTTTGGGAGAAGCCAATAAGCCAAAAAGAAACAACAAATATAAACCAAGGAAAAGATTAAGAAAGAAAAAGTTCCCCAAAGAAGAAAAAAACGAGAGAGAAAAAAAAACGCATATAGCCTAATGATATTACTAGGCATTTATACGACCTAACATTTTGTGTTGACGGAAAGATATTGCCAAAGACTTTGATTCGGTACCTTTCAGACTTTTGTATAAAATAACTACGTTGCTAAAATCATGAAATATATTAAACACTCAACATAAATGCATAACTAGAAGCCAGAACAATTATGAATGGATTTACAATCTTTTCACAACAGAGATCGAGTGCCTTGACTGTTAATATTGCTTGAAAAAACAATCCAAGACACAAGACAAAAGCTAATTTGTTTTCTCGAAATACGTGAAAATAACATATTATAATCCAATAAGCAGATGATAACGGAATTATTTTGGGGATAAAAACAAAGATGCTACAGATTATTTTCAAATTCGTGGACAATTTAAGAAATATTTTGGGTTACAACCAATTTCTTTGAAAAGCCAGTTGCATATCCATTTGAGGAATAAATGTCGGTGTTTAACTGACTAGAGTAGACAACATAGAAATTATAAGGTGAAATGGATAATCAAGTATTTTACAACGCTGTATAACAGACTTCCTGAGAAAGAATATGTTTACCAATCTAACTGCTAACAAAAAAAGTGTTTCATGGGAACACGTTCGAATCGTCAATGGTTTATGCTGGAAATCGATTCAGTTCTAGCAGGGATACTTCCAGTGAACAGATTAACAACATATTTGGCTACATACATGATGAACATGCAACAATACTTAACTTAATTACTGATACATTCTACAGGCTCAAAAGTAAACGAAGAAATGAAAGAAGGGATGCCTGCAAATAATTACAACACAGAATGTGTACCTGCTAAATTTACGACTGACAATTCTAAAGACGTATTAACTCCGGTAAACAGGTGCACATAGTATGTCAACAAGTACAACTCACAACTGTTACGATTCAATAGCCAAAGATGTATACGTTCTTCTATTGAATTTGATAACAATTGTGTGCTTTTCATACCGGGCTTTTCAAAATCAGGTCAATAAAACTAAAAATTACCTAACTGCTTTTTTTTGGGTTACTAAAGTCTAGAACTGTTGAAAATATAGATATTTGTCACGGTGACTTTGTTTCAGATAATGTTGTTAATTTGCATTGCACGCAATCACAGACACATACAGTTAACAGACTAAATATGAACACAATAAGCGAATGTCGACAAACTCGCGAAACAGTTGTGGAGTTGTAATGGGTGATATATATCTAGTTTGTTATATGCCTTAGTGACATTAATTTTCTATAAACATTGAGACAATATTACTACGTCAACCAATTAGCAATTACTTAGAAATCAAGAATATCTTTTTTATCCCGTACCAAAAGCAACACTGATAAAGCTTAAAAAATTGTTTGTTACAACCCTGATGATGCTCAAACATAATAAATGTTCTAAGACAATAGTTTCAACTATATTTAGACACGTTAAGAAGTTGAGAAGTTCATATCAGCCAGTGAACAATATGGTACTGTAGTAGTTAAGGAAAAAAATAAAGTTCTACACCTGAAGTAGTATAAAAACAGGGCTTTTGCCTCCTCATTTGATACCCTGTGGTACACGACCACCCTTCTCGCCTCTAACCCCCATGATAAGTTATCCTCCTAGCAGCCCACCGAGGTTTGGTTACTTTTTTGTTGAGGGATTGGTAGAGGCGTAAACACCCACGTGATGCGCGTGTGCCAATTTAGAGGGTTAGAGTCCCTATAGGGTATCGATTAAGGTCTAGCAGCCAATTCCGTACTACACAGTGCTAGTCTGCAGCGATTGTGGATATCTGGAAAGAGACAGTAACCTGGTTCAGTAAATGTTTTATAGTTGTTTTGCTCTGTAGTGATTTTTTTATAGAGTCAAAGACGACGATGTTTTAGAGCAGTCTAATTAGGCAGACGCTTTGAAACAATAAGTATATGAATGACATCCCAACTCAATTTCTTTTACAGAGCGCATTACCAAGCCGCAAAAAGAGGCAGCGCAAGTATCAAATGAAATTTTAGACGATCTCTTCAGGGACAAAGTGGATGAAATTCCCGATGTTTGGTTTGACATTATTGGGTACTTGCAACAATCGCCCGACACAATTATGTTGCTACTGTACTCGACGATGACTCATTTGCGATTATTGAAGCGGACTATTTTCTGAAAAATGATTTACTCAACACCGCAGAAAGTTTCTGTTGCGGTCACTATGAGATAGGCGTGGTCAATTATTTGGCGTGGAATGATTTACAGCTTCGTGTTCGCCATGGAGAGTACGAGTGTGGGTGCTACGAACTAAAAACTGCAGCAGTGTTTTTGTTAGTTAGATAAACTGCAGCACCTTTGTAGGTCCATGGCGTTGGAAAGCAACAAATACAATGCGAAATACGAACCCTGTGGCAGATCATGTTATTAAGAGTACTGCAAAACACACACGCAGATATTACGCAACGGCCTATGGGCACGACCGTGACAGAAATATAGAATCGGAGTCAACTGACGTAACCAACTTAGTCAGACTTCTAAATCTCTTCGTGAGTACTATAAAGTGCGCAGACATGAAAGAAAACGACAAAGGCCTGTGACTGCCCAAACACACGCAGAAACCACGACAAAAGAAATATGTGAAATGATCACCAGGATATAAGCGATCGCAGTTTCTGACCTGGCAAAATAAACAAATCATCGACAAAAATTCGCAAATAGTAAATCGCTTCGCTCTTCCCTAGTATTACCATGCATACAGTGCCACAGCTAAGACGACTCGCACAGCAGCACGGGATACGCATACCAAGTCGTATGAGAAAAGCAGACATGCTTGAGTTACTGAGACCTGAATCCCTCACCGCCACCAAGGGTTGACACAGCAACAACAACCAACAAATCAACGGTAAAACAAATAAGACAATTTGCTCAAGATAAGCCGAGATACTTGCGATAATAGACTCGTATGGACAAAACCGTCGTCGTTATAAGGAACAACAAAAACGTCGTTACACCTCTGCTATCGCTGCTGATGCCGCCTATTATATTTCCGCGAAGACATAACAATCACGTGCCCGAATTCAATCCGAGTTGGAAAATTATGTAACATATCCAGCCCACCTACACGCCAGGCAAAGACGATCGACAACTGCTGACAAATCTGATTCCTGAAATCGTAACGGTGTTACAAAATTTTGGTCACGCTGAGGTTAAAGCAGACATTGACCTCAGCGCACATCTAGTTATGCCGCTTAGTCGTAACAAGGGCCAATTAAAAACTACTAATCTGGGGATTCACACTGGCGCTCTCGTGATCCTTACCCACAAAGACAGCAGCGGAATCAGCTATGAAACTGAAAAGATTATTGAAACGCTTGCGAAATACATGATGCATGATCTCGGGATAGACATTCGAAAGATGCGGCCAGGTCGAGGTCCATCTCTCACCGTATCACCTGTTTCGTGGATCCAGATTACCTCGGACCCGTTTAGTTTTCTCACAATTGATTTGACTGATGGAGGGCCACGCATATAATTATACGTGTTTGAACGCAGACGCGTTTCACACGTCAATTTAACAAACAGTCCGAAAAAATATAAAATGTCTGGCAGCGATACCATAGAATCGTACAATAGATGATGCCGTGAAGCCGCATGAGAATAGCAAGTATTAATTCAAAAAGTAATCGAAGCCACATAAATGTCAAAAATATGTTACAGTAACGGCTTCACGGCGTGTATTGAATGAACATTTGAGCCACTGATTAAACCCATCAATAGAATTAACGAGCGTGCCGAGGATATTAAAAAGACTACACAGCGAAACAAGTGGCAGCTCTCGCGGGAACCGAACAAGCATTGGGTCCAGTTCGTAAGATAGCTAAGCGTACCAATGCTATCAAAAAAGCGCCACAAACAACTGCAGAGGTTATTACACGCTTGCCAGAGATGACACTTAAAGTCAAAGAAAAAGAAGACGCCGGAGTACCTGAAGAGCCACCACCCATGTATAATTCAATAATATAAGGACATATAGCTGGGAAAACTTTTGAAGCAGCGTACGAGATGGACCATCTTATAAGACTCCTGCTTAGGGAAGAAAAAGAATTTCAACCAACCTCTGAAACTGAGAAAGAAGAATATTCGCACATCAACCAAACGTGTACCTCCACAAGTAAAGATGAAATGAAAAAATATGCAAAACACAAGATGCTGATGTTATGGGGGTGAAGGGCGTTAGATGCAATGCTTCAGTTGTGACTGGATTATTTCAGGGAAGGATTGGGATGAAGGTAACCGATGCAACTGCCGAGTAAAATGGTCTGCAATCGTTTGTGTCCTTGTTGCAAACTGAAATTGTCAATGGCTGATCCGATGACTCGATACACCATATATATTTGGCAGAAAATAACGATTTGCATTTTAGGCGCACGTTCTCCACATCACACCCACAAAGGATGCTTTTGTAGATCTTGAAGAACTCTGAGAAGGAGCGTTCGCTGCTGCTGTGTTAAAGTCTTATTATAGTGGATGACTTGTGAAGCGTTGATCCAAGAATCAAAACTTGGAGCATATCCTTCCCAATGCACTTGACTCGGCGCTTGCCTACTTTGCTTGTTCTTCGATCGAGAATACTTTCGATGTCGCACACGCAGTATTATTTTTTGGTCACTCATTGTAATTCAGGCAAATAGAACGTTACTTTTAACACTTCGACGTTCATGTCTTCCAATTTACGCACTCTTCCTGTGACAAACAATTCCGTGGTCCAGTTCGGTAAATAACCTTGGCCAAAGCGAGTTTGGTTTTCCAAATGCGCACCCAATCTCTCGTCGTTAACAGTTCACGTTTAGCGGGGACAGTAGTAGGCGACATATCAAACAGGCGCCTGAACACGGTCACTTTGTTGTTGAGATTCACTTCTTCGGAGGCCATCCGATGTTTCCGCCAGATATTCGATACCTTTATATATTTGCCATCAGAGAGTGTGATGACTGCTTTGTTTCAACAACAGTTTTAAGGCTCGATATTTCTCAGAGCTCTTCTTGGAAATCAAGGGCACGACCCATGCAAATTTGGTAAAGACGTTGATGGCACAAAATAAATATTTGCAGCAAAGATTGTAGGTGGCTAAACGATATACATCGGTTAAATCGGTTAGTCATGGATGATCAATGCCCTCCACATTGGTGCAACTTCTGGGAAATTTTAATTGAATGGGCTAGTGTAACGTGTACTTGGCTTAACCGTCGTTGCTCTTGGAGTAAACGTACACTTTTGAGTTAGGTTTTGGCATCCCAATACAGTTTTTGAACTCCGTAACCTCCATTATGGCTATTTTTAATAAGTCTCCGAATATTCACTAATGCTACTCTTGCTTTCGTGGGGATGTTTGGAAACTACTTGGTGTGTCCAACGTTCCACAGGAATAGGATAGTGGTGGTCGTGGTAAAGGGGTTGCTTTTTCTTGCTTTCATTTTTCTCTTCTGGCTTCCCTGCTTTCTTTTTAAATTTTTTCCAAGTAGGAGTCGAGATCATCTTTTAAACCTAAGCTTTGAGTTCTTCTCGTTGAGGAATGGGTAGGGGCAACAAGGGTGCTGAAATCTTATTAGGGATAGGAGCCGACGGCGTTTGAAAGGCTTCTCGTGAGTCTTCTTCCTCTGGCATTCGTGTGGCTGCGACTGTATTGGTCTCTTGTTGTGGTGGTGGTGATTGACTTTTCATCAAGGCCTTGAAATCTTTTAGAGTAGGTTTAGCTGTTTCATCTGAAGCTTTCTGGTGAAAGTGTTGAAGACGTTGAAAAATGTTAACCGTATCGTTGCGATTTCTCTGTTTCTGGCAGATCAATTGCAATTCGTTTTGGATTGGGAGGTAAATGAGGGGTTCTTGATTCTTTCCGTCCATCGTTTGTAGGGTACGAAAGTCATGCTTTCGTCCTACCATGAGATTCCAAAGTACTCGTATGAGGTCTTTCCACAAAAATGGTCCAAACTATCTTCTTCCTCCTCCTCATTTTCTTCAACCGCAGTGCTCTAGTCACTCCATTGATCAAGGGTCATATCTATTGCACCATAACCATTTTTTTTAGGACTGATGGTCATTATCTTTTGGACCAGTTATTTCTGGTACTTTGATAAAGGTATCCTGTTTTCATGTCATTCAAACAACATTCACACAAGGTATTGATGATTTCTTTCGGGCTGCTTGAATGAGTTGTTTTCACGCAGACCGGGCTTTCGACAGAACTAACAACACATCACAATATTTGGCTAAGCTAGGACGTATTCCTTTTCTTTTCCTTTTTTGGCATTAGAGTGGTGGTGTACACATCTTTTGGGTGATATCCTTTTTACACGAAGTGAACCACCCAACACAAGTCTTTTTTTTATAGTGCACCAATTCCTTTGAGTAAGGGTCCGAACAGCAAGGTCATACAATATCCTTTGCGTTGCACCAACATCGTATTCTTCTGACTGCTGTGTATTTTCTTTTTGACCATTTGGCAAAGAACGTGTCGATGTTTTCCTAAGCGTTACTTTCTGGTGCGTGGACAAAGGTAACGTTGCTTTCCCTTTCTTTTTCTTCTATGTAGTGAAGAGTGGCTTCTTTTGGGTGACATCTTTTTTTCTGGCATGGGTCTTCTTATACTGGGATACGTTTCCACTGATTGTCAGTACGTCGTAGCATTTTCATGATCGGCATCAGTCGACGTTAAGGGGTTCGCAATGGACTAAATCGTGACAGTTCTTGTTTGGATAAATCCAGTAAACTCTGTAATACTCACGATCTCTCTTGGACTTTGATTTTGGGGAAGTGTACTTTAATAGCAGCTAATGTAAAAAAAACGGGTTTCCATTTTTTCATGAAAGTGGGAAAAATGCATGTCAAATCGGGTTTGGCTGGCATCACGAGCAACGGCGAAGTGGAAGTTGCTGCTGGAGACACGGTCACCGAGGGTCGTGGTTTGGGGAAGTAAGGTGTAACGTCGCCCTCTTATAAAGAGGGGTGGTTAATTGGGTTTGGCTGCGTTATCCAGAGGATGACCTCCCTCGATATTATAGCCCGGCGGGAGTGAAAGAAGAATGGAATTTCAACAGAGAACTGAGAGAGAATACTGGTAAGAAATAATACCAGCCCCCTTTGACAAGAAAATAAATTTAATCAGAACAAAGTAAAACGGTAATGCAAATTCAAGTTAGATTATATAAGTAGAATTTAACAGGTGTGTCCAATTTGGATTTATTGCATCATCATAACGAGAGGTGAAAGTGCAATATCCACGATTAACTGCATCACCTTTATTCCCTTTGACCGTATATCAACGTCTCTTATTTCATCCTTCCAAACTCTAGGTTCTGCCCCTTCATGGACTTCCTAGTCTTTTGACTCTGACCTCGTCCTTCTTTTTTTCTTTCCCCGTACTCCTTTCTTCGGACTGTCTCGTCCTTCTCTCCGAAAGCTGTTCCTTAAAGGACAAATTTACCCCATAATACTGTATACATATTATTTAAATGTACAAACAATTCCTTTAATGTTATTCAGAGCCTGTGGCTATCCACACACCGCGTAAAATCTGACTTAGTACGGTAGGGCATTGACCTCGCATTCCAGCGGCAAGTCTTAAATAACCACCTGACTACTAAGTATTACCGTATTAATTTATATATGATACTACATGTTCGATCACTATTGCATGAAATTCAAAAGAAACGTAACCCACGGCATTCCTTAACTAGAAGACTATCCAAGCATTACAAAGTCAGATATAATTAGGTAATTATCGTTAACTCACGATGATCTGTATCATCATAACAACGAAGGAAGTTTATTTCATAAAACCATATGAAATCCTACACATATGAACATTTGGATCGCATGCAATAAATTAGACCAATGAACTAATAACTGTATAATTAAAAAGGTAAATTGCATAACAATTATATCATCAACACTTTCCATGAAAATGAATAAAATATATTGCATAATAACTCTAGCATCAACATATTTTCATGCAATTGAATAAAGCAAGTTGCATAACAACTCTAACATCAACACATTTCCATGAAGTGAATAAACGATACATAATATAGAAACCTAGTCAAGGCAAACACATTTGCATACAACAAGCAATCAAATAATAGAATATTACGTGAAACTAAAATTGCGTACCTCGTCGCTGTTTTTCTTTCAGGACTTCCGCGTCCTAGCACTAAACATGCCTTTCCTTTTACACGACGACCCACTGGTCCCTTTTCTTGTTTCACGAGGAAAGCACTAATCTTTAGGCTTCAAAGTTTCATCTCGTAGGAAATTTCCAGACTAAAGAATTTACACTAGGGTGGTCACTTTAAAGCCTGATCGCTCTAAAGTGTACCGCCCTAATTTATTCTACCCAATCGTAGGCAAGGGTCCCTAATCTTTCCCAAAGAAATAATTTCTTTCATCAAATTTAGACAGCTGAGAATCTGTGTACAACAGTGCGTGACAATTCTCCCTTTGAAAATATGATAAGTGGACATAGGTTCCTACCAAGCGGTTAGGGTTGGTAGCTCAAATGTTTACGTCTAAAGGCCGTTTTAAGATATCCCGGTTAATTTCACTGGGTCGGAAATATTGTTCCTTTGAAGTTTACACTGACATGGGCGGAGATGAACGACGAAAGTTCGAAGTGACCTTTCACAAAGACTTTCCTGGCTTAACTGCGATAACTCTAATTGCTCAATGCGTTCAACTTTAAAATTTTCTGTAATTCAAAATTCGACACTTCACATAAGGTTTCGTCCGGTCAGCAATGCCCTTCTTTCGAGTAGAAGCAGCTTTCTTTTGAACCTTTTTCTTGGAACTTTTCTTTTTCTGGGGAAGTGACCTAGTGGTGCCGCTCATTTTCTTCTTGGAACGTCTTTGGGGTAAAGCTTTTTACTTGGGGCTGGCTGCTGAAGAGGCATTAGCATCCCATTTTAAGAGGGAGAAAATGATGACACCTCCTAGGGAACCGCTACCTACAGGTTTCAAAATGATTGCTTTTAGGTTTGAGCATCAATTCTGGGATCTGCCAGTTGCGACAAGGGTACTTTGTGTTTGTCAAAAAGCGTTTGATTTGATGAGGAAAGTAAATGATGCCTTGAAAGTAATTGACACTGTCACCGTAAACTATCGTAAGATACTTTGAGACTGACTTCTAAAACACGATCACGTACTTGTAGAATTTTTTCGCGACGAATATCGTACAAGGCACTAATACATTTGGCTGGAAGATGAGACTCAAAGGAAGTCATGTTGACGATTTGTGAGACAGACAAGACGTGTCGTAGAATTTTATCGTTTTCTTAAGCCGACAGGGATGTGTAAACGACGGACCATCTGTCATGACACCAGTTGTGAAACAAATGGTTATGAAATCGCAAATAATCGGTGTGGTGGGTTTTAAATCAACGAGTAAATACGCATAAGGTATTTGAGTGGCATTGTAGAACGCACAAGTCAGCCAAGAACTGTTTGGCTAACACTTGCACTTGAGATTTACCTCTGGGATATTCAAAGAAAACCACGTAATGAGAATTGAGAATGATGCTACGATGGGCTTCACTTTGTTGAAACAAATTTTAGGTAATATAAATGACAGTCATTACGATGATGCCCTTTTCGTGTAAACCAAAGTTTAGTTTCTTCCTCGTCGTACCATAACAGGTCGTCTTAGATGACCAGATGTACAAGACTCGTGTCAGACACGATACCGTCGTCTTCGCGAGGAATGTCTAACATAAAGATGATGGATTCTCTTTGACTGTCTTGAAGGAGGCTGTAAGACGATTGCCACTCTTTGTAACATCACACGATGCGTTGAGGTAGACGATCGATCAAATGGATTTTATGCTCAATCAAACGTTTGACAAAATCAGTTTTGCCTGAACCGCTCAGTCCTGTAATCAACACGTTAAAGGGTTGACGAAGATACAATGCCTCCCAACTGGAATGATCTAACTTTTAGTCAATTACTTTGAGGGCAGAGGAAGAAGTAGATGAGCAAGATGTGGGCATAGCGAATGTATTGAGTATTTTGAAAATAACATAGACAAGACAAGAGATTTTATAATTTTCAGGACACGTTTATTCAGTGTTACAAAAGACGATTTGAATTGAAAAAATAAATACAAAATGCATAAGAACCGAATGGTGAGTACAAGGCTAACATGCCAAACAAAATTATCAAAACGCAAAATAAAACAGGTTACTGTACAACATTTTCGATGAATGTATGGTGTCCTGGAATTTCTAGGGACACTCGATAATCTTCTTTGAGGCTCTACACTATGGGCAGTCTCTAATGTTTCCTCACAGAATGGCTTCTCATTCGTGTCGATGTTGACGACGGTACTGCTGTCCTGAATTTAGTTTTCCTCTGTGTCGGGTTCTTCTGTCACTTTGAAAAATACGGGTTTAAATGTCACTTTATTCACCTAACGTTTTAAGTTTTAAGTTATTGACAAAAATCTTTGTTCAGCCACTTCTTGTTGCAAGCATCGAAGCCAAGACTTTTCTAGTCAAGTACATCTTTTTAGTGAGGGTGTACCTCAAAAGATATACACACATCTTCGTGAGCATCACAAGACGATAAATCTTTACCAATTTTTTCTTCACGTAGAGATTGAAAAGTATCGACATAAAAGCGCAACGCCTTTAACAGAATGAGTCAATGTAGTATATTTACAAGAGCAACCATAATGTCTTTGTAGGTACTGTTCATAAATAGTCCATAAGGAATCTGCTGGAAACCCAAACGCTAGAAACGAAGTCACTAACACACACACCACATAGCGTCCAAAATTTAAAGGAAACAGTTCTTGTGAAAGGTTTTGGTTGTCCTCCGAAATCTCAATATGGGCATGGATTTCCTTCCACGGAATCTGTTGCAAACAAGTGATCCTGGCATGTCAGCAAGCGTTTTTACCCACGTCGGGCAAATTGTGAATGTCTTTAGTTATCAAAATCTTGCAGCTGAAGTGATCGATGTAGAGACATACCAATGCCAAATTTCTGTTCACTTGTCACTTTCCTCTTGTAATTTTTTTTTTTGCTCAAAAGTTCTACAATCACAAATTGAGATCTTACTCTTGCAAGTCCTATCCAAACGTCCTTGTAGATCCTCTCTTGCAGTTCTCTTGGCAATACTTGAATTCTAATTTTAAAATTGGATTTACATACTTGGCTCCTAGCCAGTCTGGTCACTTATACAACATGGTATGAACAATTTCCGTAAACACTTATATTACTTGTTTCCCACTTAAGGAATATGGTGACAGTTCAGAGACCATCGAGCATGTTGCAGGTAAGCCGAGTCTATCTGCTCTATCTCGTAAGTGACACACTGCAACTGAAGGACTTGACTTTATCTCCTTCTCACAAGCAAATAAATCTAGCTATGGCTAATTCTTTGCGTATGGGTCTTCCCCGATATTTAGGCCATTTTCCTTTGAATGTTAGGAATCGACTTTCAGAGTTGCAGTATCCAAACAAAGCTACCGGTAACGTGCAATCTTCTTGGCCGTGTAGCATCCAATCCGTTGAATTGTGGACGGAAATAAACAGCATCACTTTCGCATCCGTATATTGTTCAAACGCAAAGCATCACTTTCTATAGTATTAGTATTGGTAGTTGTAGAGAAGTGTCCATGTCGTATTGAATCGATGATGTCACAGTGTACGGCACCATTGCAATAGCAAGGCACAGCATTGCACTCGAGCTTATCACTGAACTCGGTCGCTTGTGTCTATGTGAAATAATTCATCTTTCTAGCTCTGGGTTTCTCTTCGTCAGTGAACTGTCTGTCTTGAAGATGTTCCCCTTTAAATGCTGACCAACAGCAGCGAGTCCGTACGGTAAAGTGAAATGGTTGGGAAGTCGCACTCGCTTATAGTAGATGATTTTATATATTTTTCCACGGGTCAGCTGACGATTTGGTGGGCAAATGTGCAGTTTGGTGCTGTTCGGAGGTGGTCACTCTAAGGTCTTGATCCTCTGCAAACTGCATAGCTTCTTTCAGCACGCCAAAGTTCACCAGTTGACTCGTTCGATGATTCAGTGTCAATCCTTTTGACTTTGTAGCTGGTGTGAAATTGTCCTTGTTTATTTCGGTAGTAGTCGCCGTAATTCTTTAGGGCCACCGCTAGCAAAACTAAAAAAAATCAGAATCTTGTTTTTCGGGTGCTTGTCCGTACAGGCTCTTAAACGATCTCCTCCGATCTTAGGATGAGGATGATCAGGGCGATTGATGTAGATGCAACTGTCTGTTTGAATGTACAAGAAACTATCTCCTAACTGGTGTAAGGCTTCGTACAATTTTAAGCGAGCGCAGGACGTCAAGTAGGCAGCAATGATGACATTTCCAAATTCATCGGGCTGTACAAACTCTAGTTTCTCTTCGTACTGACTCTGTATTTCATATATTTCTATTTGTCGTGAATCATGTATAAGTAGTGGGGGTGTCAGGAACGCCGTCGTGGGTAAACACTGTCGTTGTGTCATTTTTCCACTCAAGCAATTCAACATGACGTCGGCAAACGAACATCTTCCTTCGTTTATTTCCAAGTTAGAGGAAAGTGATGCCCATCTTGGAATAGTATCTTTGAACGTCTCTTGGTCTTCTGGAGTTTGACACCGGGAAGGATAGCTGCTAGCTTTTGTTTGAGTTTTGAAAAGGAATCGCCTCCTCTGTTTCTAGCATGTTGTCTCCATTGTCTTCCCTTTCGCACAAGTACTGTAGTGAGCGCAGAGCTTTGATCGAGTATGGACGTTTGATAAACTCCGTAGTTTGAGGGTGTTCTCTGGCATGAATAGCTTGCGGTACTCTAAGGAGCACGATTTGGCAATGGTACAGGCGTCCTTGAATGGATCGAGGCACAGAGGCTTCATGAACAATTCTCAAAATTTGCCAAAGAAACGGCGTAAAATGTCCACGTCAGGGCGACAATTGTTTAACATTTCTTGCTGAAAGTCAAAGGAGTCTGAAACGTTGGAGCGGTACCAAGCGTAGAAAGCTTCTCGCTATTCGGTTCGCATGTTGTATTTCGCATTTCGCATTTCTGTCACCCCAAACGTTTTAGGCATCGACTCAACGGCATGGCCAACCAACTCAGGGAATCTTTAAAGTGTATTTGTTACACTTGCATGGAGAAGAATTTTGGCTCTGTTCAGTGTGACTTTAGGACATTCAGTGCCTTTTTCTGTATAGTTTCTGAGAAGAAATTGTCCATTGTATCCCGATAAATTGTGTTCCATCAGCGTGGTCAATCTCAGATACGTCAATATCCTCTTGACTCCACGTGTCGCCGATAGGGACTAAGTGTGTTAGGTCCTCGAAAGATTTTTTCGCGTCCTCAAGGAATCTGGCTACAGTGAAGGCAATAACAAAAGATCTTAAATGCACTTCTCGCACGATCGATGAGCCACGTAGACATTAGGAATGTGAATGCCGGTCTCATGCATGCATTCTAAATCTAAAAACATGAAATTCCCTTTCTTCTTGTCATCTTCGTCTTTCGATTAGTTTTTTGGGTATAGCACTTATGTTCCAAGTCCACAATTTTGTGACAAATATTCCAACCCAGTCATCGCTCCCTCACGTTGACACTGTTGCCATTTCTTCCCTAGTGTCCAGTACCGTGACGTTACCCATGTTAAATTCCCATTGTCTCCCAAGTGGCATTCCCATGTTAAATTCCCCTTGTCCCTATAATATTTTCCCGCCATTTTCAATAGTAAATCCCGTTGTCCCTCAACTACTAGTGCGCGTGCGTATTACGTCTGCACGTGATGATGAGACCGAACAAAGTCTGCCTATCGTGCAACTAAAATACGCGATTGCATTATTCTTGGAAGAATTATGACAGACCTTGAGTCTTAACAGCATGAAAAAAAAATAATCAATGCGGAATAACTGCTGCGAAATTAATTACCAAGAGAAGCTCGCTGATCTTGAAATACAAAAACGCGTGTCTGGTCGCAACAACACCCACGATTGTAGATACACCAGTCGGTATTGTTGTCGGAGCTATACCCATAGTAACTGGTGTCTCTGGTGGCGCGAGCAAGTTAATCTCGATGCGACTGCATTTCCGAGTACGCGTCTATTCCGAAAATGCTTGCGGCCACACAGAGCAGTCTCAGTATGATAAGTAAGTTTTACTCGGTTGCAATCGAGGATAAAATAATCTCTGCGGCCGAGTTTGAGACTAGATTGGCGAAAAATGAAGAATCACAGAGTGTTACGAAATAAATAAGAAACAACACAGCTTTACATACAAAGAAAGTCTAATAAAAATCTTCATTCAGCATGTATTTCAATCGCTAACGTAAAACTACCTGTCTCTCTACAGAGATTTTTCCTTGCGACTATCGCTGCAGACTAGCACAGAGTAGTACGGAAGTGACTGTTTGACCTTATTTTGTACCCTATCGGGACACTGACAGCTGCAAGAGACTCTAACCCAATGACTGTCACACTCGCATCAAGTGGGTGCTTACACCTCTACAAACACCTCAACAAAATAGTAAACAAACTTCGCTGGGTTGCATGGGGGATAAATTGTCATGGGGGTCAGAGACGAGAATGGGTCGAATGAGGCAAAAACCATATTTCATTCTACTCCTGATATATGTAAGCTTACATAATGCTTTAATCAAGAAGCAATACGTTTTTCGCAAGGGTTTTTTTTTTTATTCATACAGAAATGTATAGATCCTAATACATATCTTACAGAATCAATGTTTCTTTCTGGGCATAACAGTCATATTGATCTCAATCTGTTTGAAGGTAAAACTGTGCAATTTTAACTTTAACGTACGGTTTGATTTTAATTGCGATTTACAACAACCATTAATGTTTTAATAATTTCTTTAATTTTGTGAATTCTGTGTATGCCATAGTATTTTCTGAGAGTCAGACTTCTTATAAATTCAGACAGTAACAGTTGTAAAATGTTGCAGTCATTTATCATTTGCGTTTCAATTGAACATATAATTTGGTCAATGTGTTGTCGCAGCTCCAACGTAAACTAAAACACTACTCTTCGTCTAAAATATCAAAGTAGTTCTTATTCTGAACCGACGTAAGAAAACTATCTTGAATTTCAAAGATAAAGTGTACCTTTATACTCCCATTCGTGTTTCACATCAAAACCTCCAACACACTACTATAACTATTTCTCTCAAGTAAACAAATCCTGCTCGGGCTTAAAAGTTGGGAATGGGTCATTCAAAATTGTTAGGCCATTTTCCTTTGAACGTCTGATATCGACTGGCAAAAACGTCTGAAATCGACTGGCAAAATTACAAGAGCCGGACAATACTACAGGAAACGTGATTTGTGATTCTTGATTAAATTTGTTATATCCGTGCTGGTTTATGGGTACAGGGACGAGATGCATAGTTAGGCACGTAAAAGGCGTGGGTTCGATATTATAGCGACAAGGACTTGCTGAATCACTGACATCGCAAAGTGTACCATCACTTGGATCTCAAGGCACATCATCGCACTGGACTTCATTATGGTTCGGGTTCTTTCTCCATCAACGTTTGTACTCACGACAGTATGCGTGTCTTGGAACTGTTTTCTGTTTTAATGGACATCGGTGTACCTGTAAGGCATCGTGGTGTGATTTGAATATTGGACCTAACGTTTCTGATACTATATTTCCCTGGGTCGACCAACGATATGATAGGCTTACAAGATCCCCTTAAAATTCGTTCACATCTTACAGCAAGCGTGTGGTACTGGTTCCTCCGGCAAACAAACTGGTAAGTGTATTCAAAAGCTCGATATACACCACAGCATACGCTTTACAATTGTGTTGAAATTGTGAATCTGTTTAGAACCATTTATCGTAGTCGTGCTCCCATATTTCTATCACTTGGTAGTTTTGGCGTAGTAGAAATGCTTTGTCACACAACTCTTGCATTGACGACTGAGGAAGGATTTCTCAGATATCATTTTCAAACGGAAAGACACCTTTTCGAAAACATGTAAATTACATTCGTTTTGTCTTAATTACATTATCATTGTAAACGTATTTGATTAAGATAATGATAATTGTTGATTTAAATATGTTTTGACTAGGTTACATCTTTCTTTTTATGTAGAGACACCCACGAAAGAAAATAGGAACTGTGATTTTATGAAATGTGAATTTGTTTTACTGTTAAAAAAGTGAACTTGCTACATTATAAAAAATTTACATTGCTTGATAGCAATGTGCTTCAATCTTCTAATTTCTAGATTTTTCTATACTCAAGGAATGCAATATGCTCAGCCTTGGAATTGTTTTATAATGTTATTTTACTTTTCATTTCCAATACGGTGTGTATTTCATAGCTGGAGAATGGAAGAATATTAGATATAGGAAGAACAAATATTATGACACAGACGTTTCCAAACAAAAGTTACATCTGAAATGAACAAAACAAAGAGTCTGTTCTCTTTTAGGGTTCAAAAATTCAGACTCGTGAAAACACAAAAAAATCCACGTGTCTGCTTTGCTTGGGTTTGTTTTTTTTTTCACATTGGTAAAATAGTTTTATATAATATAAAAAAAAAAACAATCTCGTGTTTTCTTTCTGTCTGGTACAATAAATTTACATTAAAACAGTAAAACAAATTATTGTCTTTTTCTGTTGCAGTAGCCATTTGTAGTGTCTAACAGTATATATTCATTGAACGGTGTTTGAATTTCGAAAGCAAATTATGAGTGAACAAAATCTGTCAGCTTCTTGGAAAATCACAACAAAGTGAATGTAATTAGCTCGCATCTCACATTGCTCAGTAACCACGAAATTTAATCCTGTGAGATATTACAAAGATCGGATTCCACAAGACGATCAGGTACCTTTATATTGTTTAGACGGACGACGTGTCATGTGTACTATATTGACTACATTTCTTTATATATAATTCATCTGCGGGTTCTTTGTGGCATATTTTGTAACTATTTAATAAAAAAAGTAATATTCATCTATGATTCTGTGTTTTGTGTTAGACGTTGATTTGGGGTTGTGTTTGTTTATTATCAACAAGATATTCACACATACATTTGATAATGTACCTCTCCCTCAGTTAGATGACGATCGTTGTATGTTTAATTCACTCTGTCTTGTACATCCACCCGCTCTGTGTTAAATTCTCTCGCCCTCCCTCTATCTCTTTCACTATCTATCTCTCTGTCTATATATATATCTACCGATCCATCCATCCATCCATCTATCTATCTATCTATCTATCTATCTATCTATCTATCTGTAGGTATGCTGTACAAACATACAAACACTCCACGATAGCCTATGCTGACTGTGAAAAAGTTCCATTTGGATTGTGAAATTAATTTAGACATGAGATCTCGGTTTGTCTGTTTTACACACACATATATGCACATACAGAGACAAACATTATAAGAATCTAAACGGCATTTGATAAATGTCCATTTATGTTTTCTTATTGTTCTATGACTCTCGCTCTCTCAATTCTGGATAGTCTGCAACGTAAATATTCATTTTAGTTCGTTGCCACCCATTTTGACCAATACAAACACGCCCTGTTAAATTGTTACAATGTCTAATCAAGAGTAAGCACATATAAAAAAGCTATGAACTAGTATTTTTTCCTTCTCCATCATATTTTTAATATGGAGGTCTAATGCTAATTTTAATTTGTTCCCTTCAATGGATTTTCGGTAAAGGCCAAACATACACATAATGTTAAAGGCATGGATGTCTTTTAGCACAGGATCTGCCATTGCCTGCAGAATCACACAAAACTGAAGACGTAACTTGATATTCCAATTGTCCCCAGTTGCTATTTTTGTAATGGCCGCAGATTGTAATGCCAACTTCAATGTCCTAAACTACGTAGACCGTCATATGTGTTCAAGTATATGCCAAACATGCCCATTAGGATACACTGTAATATTTTCCGGTCAAAATGGGCCCTTTATGTTATAATATTACAATTTCCCACCACAAATTAATAGCTGTTATTTTCCCGTTATAGGTTATAAACCGTTAGCCTATTTTAGTGCGAAACGAGAACAGGTCAACCCCTTCCTTGTCCTGCACGTCCTGGAAAATGGAATATAATATATAAAAACAAAAATAAAATGTTGAGAGAGAGAGAGAGACAGAGACAGAGACAGAGACAGAGAGAGTAACCGTGTACTTTTAAGGGTTAGACATGAAAATAATCAAAGTGACACAGCATTCACGAATTGGCATAACCGAGTCAACCATAAAGTAAAACAGCACAAGTATAGCGAGTATGCTTTTATAAATTGCATAAGAAATATAATCCTAAACTGTACAGAAAATATAAATTAAACCAAGAAATAAAACTGCCAAAGATTGCCACATATAAATAATGAAATCCTGATACGTAGATCTTGAAGGTAAGTTTTATTCTAGGATGCATCTGATACCATTTAGTAATTAACACAAACCATAATACATGCCTTAATGATCGGGATCTATTGATCATCTTACTTCCAATAAGATGGTAGCAAATAATAAAGAGGTAACATTACCACCAGAAATTCTTCAATGTAAATAATAACAATGCCTAGTTAATATAATACATGTAATTCGCTACAAATGTACATTAAAACATTGAAAAGTATATCTCGTAAAAAATAAATTAATTGGCATGAAACAATGAGATAAGAACAATTAAAATTATTAAGAGCAACGACATGAGTTGATCTCGCACCCATTCAATAAGCTAATCACTGCGCAGCTGTTATCGGTAGCACTCATTTGGTTAAAAGATGTTTAGCTCATTTCTGCGAATAGGAGAATTTACGCCATGATAAGAATTTGTCTTTGAAACAAAAAAGTCAATGCAATTCTTGCACTTATTTATACATTTTATTGGCTAATTAACTAATACTAGCTATCTTCCATCACTTAATTCGGGGCCCCGAGTGGCCGAGTGATCTAAAGCGCTCTCCGTTACGGATCTCTGCCATCTCACCTCTGTCTGCGTAGGTTCGAGTCTCGGATTCGGCCAATGTGGATATGTGAGAAAGCTTGCCAGTAGTTTCTCTAGGGTCGGTGGTTCTTTCTGGGGATTTCCCAGGTTCTTCCTCCACCATTAATACTGGCCGCCATGTATAGTGCTGACAAATGGCGTTAAACCCTACAACAACAAATCGCTTAATTCGGAGAAACCACAGCTATAGCAGTCATGACGACCATGTGTAACACAGTGATCATCCCTGACATTTTTATCATGAATTAACGGACAAGATAAAATCTTCATTCTTCTCCAATGACGAGAAATTCATAAGAGCGCTTCTGACAGTTTTTACTCAGTCGTGCATTTTTCGAATGAAAATAACTTAATCTTCTGTCTGGCACTTAAAGTAATTTTATTGCAAAATTAGATTTCAGCTTCACTTCGTCAAAATATAAACAGTGCGTAATGCTTTATTTCCGGAGTTTATATTCAAGTCATTGCGAAACGAGAGAAGGTCAAAATGACATTGTATGTTATTATCTCAGTTAAAGAGATATACGAGCGAATTTATATTATGAATGTTCAAAGTAGTCCTATATTCCTTTACAAGATCTTCAATTCTTTGTAATGGCTGAAAAATAAAAATACTGATTCTAAATTTGTAGATCTTGTCAGCCTTGTGAAATGGTAGGAAAACCCAATCAGGAGATACTAAACGTTCATCTGCTACCTATCCCTGCGCTTGACGAACCATTTAGTATACGAATGGCACATTATGTCGGCCCTTTACCTAAGACCAAGTTAGGCAACCGAGGCTTGTTAACGATTATGTGCCCGTCCATACCTTTTCCAGACGCTATTCTTTTGAGGAACATAAAAACAAAAGCCTCAGTAGAAGCCTTGGTATAGTTTTGTTTTGCAATGTTGGCCTTCAACGAGATACAGGAATAGAAACAGACAAAGACATTCATTTGTTGTTACAAGTAACTTACAGTATGGTATGAATTCCGATAGTATTTCCTAATCGTATTATTAATTTCACATTAATCCGGAAACGATCCAAAAGTATTCCGAATGAAGGTTCTAATGTGATTATTTTACTAGGACCACTGAAGAAGCAGTGTTCCATTATCCAAATGTTTTTCTTCAAGGTAAATCCATTGAAAGCGAATGTCACAAAAGTCATTTTATGTTTCACGGTATTGCAAATAAATAAATATCCAAGTCCTTGAACAATTGACAGTAATCTAGCTAGGCAATGTCTGTTGGGACTAAACAGTTTTTCGATGCGCAGTTTCAACAAACAAATTATAAATAAATTTCTTCTCCGACTCTTAAAAGATTGAAGTATAAATGAAGAATGAAACTCTGCCACTACATACGCATCAAATCAACATTCCGAAAAGAGTTTAGGTGCTAAATTATTCTGTATTATGAAATATCTTTAGCAGCCATTGTCTGGCTCTTTTATTATTACTCAGCCAATCAGCAGCTAGGGCATGGATGTCATCTGTATAGTACAGATGCCTCATAGGATCACGTGATGTTGTCATGACCTCAATTCAACTATTTCGTGGCTGTCTTCGGCCGATATAGCTGTTGTGAATATCCTTCATTTATAAATGGAGAAAGTAAATAACAGTAATATTCTTATAGTACAGTCTAGCAACGGAATCGAAGAAATTAATAAAATATGTCTTTAACCTCAATAACGTAAATGAAGACTATTTTATAAATAATATATGTATGATATAGATATCCATAACAATTGATAAATAAAAAGACTGAAAGACGTGATGAATACTTCAAAAGAGAGAAAGAAGGTTAGATAGATAGGCGAACAGATACATCGATAGATGGATAGAGATAGAAATAGATGTGACTGAATCTATATATCTCGACGTTCCCAACAATGTTAAGTTATACAATTGATTTAAAATATAAAGAATTGAAAACTTAAAATAAAATTTAAAAATTAAATTAAAATAAATTTAAACATAAATATAGTACGACCTATTTGATATAGGCTGTAGATCCTGAAACGATCAACCCAGAATAGTTCTTTCTTTTTCTCTAATCAGCTTGTGACCAAGAAATGTTGTGCACAATGTAAGCCACTTTCAAGTGCTCTTTAATAAGTTTTGCATTAAAATGCTTCTGCAGATGTCATATTTGCTCTGCAGTCATATGTCAAAAAAATGTCTTCATCCTAACACGTAATTTGTGTTTGGTTTCCCTTTCATATTGCTTTTTCATAGCTGAAACATTAAACCACATAGTTCACATTTTATGTGCATCAAGTGAATATGTTACTTTCTACCATTTTTAGATTTTTATTATATCTGAATTAGAAAATGACATATCTTACAGGCATTATATTCCCACTTCAAACATTTGGATTTGTAGATCTGTTCTAGGTTGTTTAGATCTCATTAAAATATCCATTATGTTATTAAGTGCATGCTCTAAACAAAATCACGACATTGTTGTTATAGGGATACGATCATTAATTCATTTCCCATAGAACTTAATGTTAATAGTTTGAAACATAAAACATAATCATTTCTTCATTAGATTGGCATGCAAACTATACATGCTTTCCTTCATCAGATTAAAGAACTTTTCATGCTTCAAAAAATAATTTCCATCAGGTTGGTTTTTTTTAGCCCCACTATACTAAAATGAGAACTTCAAGATCTGATCTCAATAAAATACCATCTCACCTAGGGTCCGTGTGCTATTTTGTCAGTAGGAAACTAAATGCAGGAAATGAAACAAAATGTTTGTATGTTTTGTCAACAATGGTACATATATTGAGGTTTATGACATGTATTACTGAAGAAAATTAAATCCAGTTACATGCTAACATGAGCGTCTATACATTTAATATTCTATGTTTTATTTCCCCACAAGAAGAATGGATCTCTGTCTAGAAAATAATTAGTGGCCGTTTACGAATAACAAACGTCAATTTTATATATTTCTTTTATTGAAAAGAACACACAAAATGTAATATAATAATTTGGGCCGCGTTCTAAGCACTTACAGTTATAATATTCGATGGTTTAATAATGCCAACAGATAATAAGAGTAACTGGTGTATATAAAAATGTTTACCATGTTCATTTCTTATAGTTGTAGATAACTGAATACATGCAGTGATCTTCATAATTTCTGTGATGTTTTGTTTTAAATTTAATGTGTGTCTGCCATATTCATGTGCGTGCATAAAATATGTGCTTATACCTATTATGTAATAAAAGCACATAATAAAGTACAATCGTGAGCAGTACTTTGGTGTAGTACAAGTTTCTAAGGCTGACTAACATAAACGATTTGGTGTGATACAAGTTTCTAAGGCTGACTAACATCAACGATTGGTGTAATACAAGTTTCCAAGGCTGATTAACATCAAAGATTAGTGTAATACAAGTTTCCAAGGCTGACTAACATCAAAAATTGGTGTAATACAAGTTTCCAAGGCTGACTAACATCAAAGATTGGTGTGATACAAGTTTCTAAGGCTGACTAACATAAACGATTTGGTATGATACAAGTTTCTAAGGCTGACTAACATCAACGATTTGGTGTGATACAAGTTTCTAAGGCCGACTAACATCAAAGATTTCGTATGATACAAGTTTCTAAAGCTGACTAAGATCAAAGATTGGTGTGATACACGTTTCCATGGCTGACTAACATCAAAGATTTGGTGTCATACACGTTTCCAAGGCTGACTAACATCAAAGATTGGTGTGATACACGTTTCCATGGCTGACTAACATCAAAGATTTGGTGTGATACACGTTTCCAAGGCTGACTAACATCAAAGATTGGTGTGATACACGTTTCCAAGGCTGACTAACGTGAAAGAATTGGTGTTTGACAAGTTTATAAGGCTGACAAACATCAAAGATTGGTGTAATTCAAGTTAATATAGCTGACTAACATCACATATTTGGTGTAATACTAGTTTATAAAGCTGACTAACATCAAAGATTTGGTGAATTGCCAGGTACTAAGGCTGCCTAACAACAAAGCGTTATCGGTTGATTTGATGGTATGTATATATGTGTATTGTGTGCTTAACTTTGTATAATGATTTTAGATTGTAAGGATCATTTGTAAACCACATATTACATAGCTACTTTGTGTCCATGATTGTACATTAGACTTTAAAATAATATTTGTAAAGATGTTTAAATATCCTTTTGACCTTAGAAAGTTTTATAAGTAAATCCACATCCTGCTTATTGTGTCTTTGGATATTTATATACGTTTGTGATCAACATAATTATTTATTCACATGTTAACAACAGTCTTTGTGAAATCATTTTTAGCTGTGCTAATTATAATTTTAGACGAATTATTTATCTAAATTATTCATTGGAATTACGATGTGTTCACTGACCGAATTAAAAAAGATTGTTATTATTGTGAATTCATTTAAAGACATTCAAGATTATATCATTGTGATATATGAGGATTGATGGTGCATCAAACTATTCAGGGCTTTTGATACATCAGCACATTCAGAACTATTCGAATTCATTCGGAACACTATAATTTCGGACTTTTGATAGAACGTTTAAGATTATTTGGGATTTTATTCACAATATTGTAAGTTCTTCTTAAATTTTCATTTTATTCCTTGTTGGTTTTGCTATTTTCAGTTACTTATGCAAGAACATAGAGTCGTACCCTCTGGATGCCAGTGACTATAAACAAAAGAGGTAAATGCATATTCATTGCTATTCAAGCTTACACAAAGCATTAACATTCATTTTGCTACTTGTTTTGCATGTAATGATTCATGAAGCAAAGTCGTGTAAGCAGAAGCGGGAGAGGAAGAAGGAGAAAAAGAGAAAAATGTCATCCAGCTGACAACATAAGGCACAGAGGTTCGTGTATTCTTAGAGACAGGACTCATTACATAGTTCCTAATTTTGATTCATTTTAAATGTTAAAGTTTTAGACAGATGGTCTAGGGGAAGTAACCTATCCACTCCAACTAACACCTTGGCACACCGAGTTGTAAATATTTAGAAATTAAGCGGGTTAAAAGCACCATTCATCATAATATGTAATAAATATTATATTTTATGTGAAAGAAAGATAATGCATTCGTACATTTAGGTCAGGAGCAGTGAAAAGTGCACATACAGGAAAGATTTCAGATGAAAACGGAAAGTAAAATTGTTGCGCGATGATATTTAAATAAATATGTTTGAAATTCAGTGTGATGTTTGATACAATAACGTAGTGAACTTAGCAGCTGGTAAAAGACTGTTCCTCCTTGGAACTCAGTCCTGTTACATTCATGTAGAAAATGCAACTACAAATAACAAAGCGATTAATGTGATGACTTAAACCAACCTCTGCCTTTATGGGAAATTTTATACATGTCAGAAAGATGTTAACTGTGCCTTTAGTGCAACTATAACTGTTCAGTTGGATATTGGTGACGAGGAATTATGGTCAATAGAGGGTAGTCTTAAACTTAAAATTCAATCTCGCAAGACTTAAAAAAAAAATGTTACAATTGCTCTAGATTGCAATATCTAATGGACAGCTGTAAAGGTTATTAAGGCTTATCTTCCATTATTATCTTAAAACATACTTATACATACTCTACATTACACCAAAATGATGCATTGCATATTATTTTTCCTAAATCAACAAATGATATTGAACAGAATGCAGCGATCCACATAGTTTTCAAGAACACACACACTTCCCCACTTATACTGGGATCGAACCGCTAATTCGTTTCGCATGGAACTTAATGATAAAATATTAAGCAACATACATAAGTTTTCCATCAGGCTGGCATAAAAACTACACATTCTTACATTCATTAGAAGTATAGAATTTTTTGAGCTTACAGAAACGTGTTTCAAAGCTGTTTTTCAGGTTTGTGCTGCTAAACGGTGAATTTCCCCTGGTCAGCACCTAATAAAATGCCCTCTCGCCTAGAGTCCATATGATATTTTGTCAGTAGGACATTAAATACATGATATAAAAACAAAATTAAACATTTTTGTTGTTGTCAACTACATTAGATAAATTGAAGTTAATGGAATGTGTAAAAGAAGAAATTTAAATTTCATTTACCAGCGAATAGGTGCATCTCAATATATTTGACACTGCATTTTTATTCCCTCATCAGCAGACTGGTTCTCTGGCTGTGAAATAATTGGATGTGGATACCGCATGTTCTTATTACATGCATCTTCTAAACACTTATGAAATTGTTGTTGCAAATCACTGCAACTTTCTCGAATAACCTTTGATCCAGAGGCTGAACATATTTTGAAAATAACAATTATTTCTTGCGCTTTGTTGCAAGTACTTCTTCTGCTCAGATTTCCTGATTTCGTAATGTAGTGCGGCAAAAAACAAAATATTAGCGTCATGAAATTTTTGTTCATTGTTGCATATTTGGTATTTTGGACTTAACAATGCTCCTAAGCGCATGCTGTGTATGAAAACTAATTTTATGTAGCAATTGGTGATTGTTACTATTTTTGAAATATACTTTAATATCCAGATTATTATCATATCAAAGTTTTTTCTCTAGAAACGTAAGACACATATTCTTTAACTTAATAGTTAAAGTTGCAGTTTTAATTCGTAAATATTGGTTATTTATCCAGTTAAGATATTCTTATAGTTGTTCATCCGAATGAGTCCGAATGAAGCAAATATACCTAAAATAATAACACTGATAATTTTGGGCCTTAGCAACTATTCTTTGTTCCAGTCAGATGCATAATTATTTGCATAAGAGGTAGACAACTTCTTAACCATAGCTGCACGTTTTCTTGGCAGACAAATTATTATTTTAATTGCAAATGTTCAGGGCATCCGGTTGTTTAGGATCCTGATTATCAATCATCAACTTTCTGCAAGCAACCAATCCATGATCATGCTCAACGTTTGTATAAAAGCTATCAAAGTTGTGCTATAACCGGAATAAGTTTCTCGGCGGTTTAATTTTACGCTTTTTTCAAATCAATCCTTTGTATATTTAAAATATGAAGCGTGTTCAGAACCAACGATTCTAAATAATAGTATGTCCATTGTACAATACGCTAAGTCTCATTTATGCAGTCTTAAAGAACGGGTGGAAGTTATAATCCAGTTTTTCATAGATTTGTGAATTTTCGGAAGGAGATTTGTTTAAAAAAAATCCTTTGGTTTTCAATTATTCGGAATTGAGTAGTCAAATTCCACTTTGTCCGAAAAACGCCATCATGAAATTATCCACGTTACGTCCGAGTTCCAATGAGGTGCCAAGATAAATCGGTTTCAAAGAGGATAATATTCCAAATTATTTAATCGTCACTTCATTTCCAGAATATATTATTCTCGGTCTGTGACGATGGTGGCAATTTCCTCATCTGAATTCTTTACAACAAAACAAATTATTTTGGAATAAATTTTGTAAGGAAATTAATTGTCGTAATGATGCAATTATAATAAAGGATCATAAAAGTAACTTGACCACGGGCCAGAGGTGTTGAGCAACACAATAGCCAAGCACCCAGGTAAGAAAAGCACATTTATTTGCTCCATGGACAGAACTTTATCCCGCGAACAGCCTAAGTACAATAGCGTCTATTCAGGTAGATGACCATATTGCAGCTAGAATCTAGTATTATTGGTATATATTTTAAAGCGGTCGCAGTTATAACGAATGGCATAAAATCCCATTACATGAATCATCTACGCAAGTAGCACGATGTTGACATGCGTTTATATCTAAATAATGAACTTAAGATAAGACGAAGTAAAGATATAAAATTGTAAACTGTCATGCAGCTCAGTTAATGATTTGAATTAACTGACACGTAATCACACACAGAGTTAAAGATATGAAAACTCGGCAACATAAAAAACAACAAGAATATCGTGTTTCATATGCCGCCATATATAGTGCTGCATCATTCGCTCCAAGCTTTAGATATTGCATACATTTCACTACAAGAGTAACCACATGTCGCCGATTAAAGCAAAGTTTTAACAATGTGAATGGGGAGAATTACGAAAGATTAAAACCTTGAAAGATAAATCCTCATCAACCCAATATACTTGAAGATAAACACTTCCAACCGTACGCCAGCACAATATCGGCTATATGGTGACTAATACAAGTTAAGCTCGAAAAATATAAATACAGAAAAATGCAATAAAAACAATTATAAAAAAGAAGATAAAGGAAAAAAGAAACATTGAAATGACTAGGAAAACTAGGAAGATAAACCGTTTCAAAAATACGTAAGCAATGTACAATACCTTCTATGAGTATGATCCACACAGACGTATGTGCTCTAAATCCGTCCTTGTGATGCAGGTGTAGTTTCCGACTTCTGAACTCGTCATTCCTGAGATGTATAGAACCGAACTCCCATCATAAAAAACAGCATGCGGAGGAAACTTTGAGTCCTTAAACTGTATCAACAGAAGTTGCGGAAGACGCAGCAACAGCAGTAGAACCCGTTTCTTATGGACACATATCAATGGTTGCAAAGAGGTCATTTGAGTCAACACTGAGCGCAAGATGCATAGTACACATAAAGATCTGTATGCACCTCTTTAAAAGTCCATGTATTAAATGGGTATATTCTTTGTATGTTATGTCACGCAAATTTAAAGATACACGTAAGTGTTCTTGACATTCGTAGACTTTAAGAGCGTATGGGATTTTTGGTCAGTATGGTCTGGATTTGACACTATGATTACCGTTGCAATGCATACGACTAGACCTTGAACTCAACATATGCAACCATGTTTACCTCCAAGTAATAACGATCGTAAAATATAATTTAAAATCAAAGACAAATATTAGCTATGCATTATCTTGTTTACAAAATAACAGTACATTATATCAGGTAGGCCCATCTCCTACATTCAATTATGGAGAAAGGTCAATTACACAATACAAATTAAATATGCATACAAATATCAGTCACACCTATGAAGGAATCTTTTCAAACCAGAGAAATTATTTATATATTCACAATTGAGTGAATAGGCGTGAATATCATTTACTTCTATCTTAAGTCCTAACGGCTAATCGTACTGATGAGACACGAGCACTTGGGTCCCTGATGTACGTAAACAACTCAAATTATGATCTGGCCCATGGCGCAATAATACAACGATATATACATTCTTTCAACTGCAGGCCTATCTATCACTGATGAATTTCTACTCATTCAATAATCATAAATGTCATATGAAAATAGCGATAAAAAGTATTAATAGTCCCTGTTTTCCAAATGAAATTAAAATGGTACACAATTTCATCGGAACCCTTTCTTTTTTCCATTCCCTCTCCCCTCTCTTGCGTAAGGGACAAACTAAGCAAAAAACCTGAAGTGAGAGTTGTTGTTGTGGGGTTTAACGCCATTTTTCAGCACACGATAGGCTATACAAGCGGACAGTATTAATGGTGGAGGAAGAACCCGGGAAAACCCCGGAAAGAACTACCGACCCACGAAAAGCTACTGGCCATTAAAACTGAACTTGTACCAAGTAGCCTACAGTAAAATCTGGTTCGTCGTAACGGTATGTTCATTTTTTACTTGGAATGATACATAGTTACAACAGCCAGTCGACACTAGGCCTATATTTTAAATGTGTCGGTTACGAGGCGAACATAATGTAGCGTATTTAATGCTTTGTTTTTGTTGTTGTTTCTTAAACCTATTATAATGTTCTAAAACTCGATTATTAATTATTTATTGATGAAACACGGATCCTTCCGAGATGAGACCCCAAGTTTTGTCCAGATACTCGTCCAATTTTTTTTCTTGACTCAGCAACAGACATTCATCGTGTTGAATTTGACTGGGATGGTCGTTTTTACACCCATAACAATCTTTCTTGATAAATTCCGTAATTGTTTCTGCCTAGTGTTTGGCAAAACAGGAGACTAAATGTTATTCTTGTTCTGGCCATCTGGACTTTATCACTATGTCCTCTTCGTCTTTGTCTTGTGGTTCTACTTCCACGGTATCCTCCCTTTCCATTTGCATAGATTCTCCACTATTCAAAGAGGGATTACAGTCTTCCATTGCTTCTAATCGTCTAGAATGACTTCTCTCACAATGTTGATTTCTATGGTATTATCGAATTCAGCACACAAGATGACGTTAACCGTTTCATCAGGAATTCGATCTTTAAACCTCCTGCATAATCCTCATACGTAATTCCGTGACTGGTGTTGGTTCCTAACTGTCCGATGGTTTCGTACAGGGACAAGTACGATCTCAAATAATTCATCTCTTCAAAGTCAGGCTCAACGGGTCTGGTACACAAGGTTTTGCCATCGCAACTGACTTCGATTTTAGACACGCCAAAGGGTTGAAAGTTGAAAGGATTTGTATCGAAGGTTCTGTTGAAGGCTGAATTCTCGACGATACCAAGGATTAAACGTTTGGGTAACTGTCATTGGAACAGATGAACTTCGATCATGGATCGCTGGCCCTTGGGAATGGTGAAAGTTTTCACTTTCACGCGTCGTATCGGATACTTGGCGGTCGTTCTGCTCAAAGTGTGACTGATGTCGTTTACCACTTTAGGTAACACTTCCACGAAGCGCACGTAGAGTTTAGCTACTTGGATGATGGTTTTGGGATTGACAGCAGTATCAGCCATCAAATCGAAAGTGACACTGCTACGATTCAGTCTCAGGCGGACATCCACGCTGTTCAGCAAATACATCCCTTGCAACCACATGTCCAAATGCAAATGATCCATCAGTTCTAAACTCTTCCCCTCTTTGATTTTGTTTCGTCGTTCTTCAAATCCATCATTCTTTTTCACTAATTTCTCAAACTCGTTCGCATCGTCAGGTTCCCATAGCACGCAGGCATTGAGATGTGTGTTCTTGGCGTCTATTCCGTACGTCAAGAGATTTTCCAGCTAGGCACGGTACGGGTAAGCGTCCATGCTGTTGCTGACTAGTTTGTTATTCAAGTACAGGTCCACTCCACTGAACAAGGAATATATGAAATACTTTCTCATCGCCATCTATATCACCTCCATCCTTATCTAGAACTTTGACTTTCAGGTACAAGTAACTGATGTTCAGATCAATGTAATCTTCGGGCTGCCCTTTGATTTCAAACTCGATGGGAGCTGATTCTTGCATCGTCATTGTGGTGGATGGCATGGCAAACAGATGCAGTTCCGACTTGGAACAGGCACAAGACACTCGGTGCATCATTTTCTTTTTTTTGTCTTTATGATTTAATAATCAAAAACGTCTAAGTCTCGGACAGTTCTTCTTTTCTTAGTCTTTCTAGCTTATGGGTATGTAGGCCTCTGGAGGGATGGGGTTTTTTTTTCGTCGTCTCTTTATGCCTTGTCCTTGCTGTTTTGTCAGGGAAGCAGGTATGCCTGACTCGGCAGTGTTCAGGGCATTTATAGGCGTTTCTCTTCGGCCCAAATGTCTTTGCTCGTTTGCAGAAAGACATTTTGCCTGCTCTCAAGAAAGCTTCTTTAGAGTTTTATTTATCGATAATGACATCTTGGAGAAATTCTTTGCCTTATGTCAATGCGGCATATTTCAAGGCGTGCAATCCTCGTGCCACCATCGGTTTCAACACCGGAGCCACCGAACGAATGGCTGATTTCAACATATCTCCTAAACCATGTCCTTGTTGTCGAGCGAAGCTTCAGTACAAAGATACATGACCTACGAGTCGTTAGAGAATCGTTTTCGAAAATGGAGTTTCACCGTGACTTCCTTTGGTGAATAGAATATTTTGTCCCAGATCTCCTTGTATAGCAATGTTGACAGTGTCGAAATACGACTTGTTGACGGATAAATAGTGAGGATGTACAAATTCGCGGCGAACGTGATAGGTGTTTCCACCTTCCTGGTCATTGGTCGTGACAGAATCTACTTTGAACGGAATGACACGCAGTAACGGTACGGAGGTGTGTCCCACCATGTTGTACTCCACCACACAGGAATACACGAAGATCAAATTCTCTCCTCGGTTCAGCTCTATAGGAGATTTAAAATACTTATAAAATCGATCGTTGTTGTTAATGTCTATGGAATTGGGAGCCCATATGATATCTCTTCCCAGAATGTCAAACAAATCAGGACAAAATGTAATGGACAACTTTGCGGCATCCTGGAATTTCATCAGCAAGCGACGAGCTACTTTATGGTACTCAATGGTGACACTTTTTTAATGTGTCCAAGGCGTTGCCAAACTGAGCATGGAAAATACTGACAATCGTGTCCACCAAATGTTGACCACTAAAATAATAGCCGCCTGGAATTTCCATTTTATAGTTGCTTAAGGTACCTTTGGCTACTGATGGTCTTTTGTCTTTGTTTTTAAAAAAAAATCATCTTCTTCAGTCAACTCTTGTTGCAATTGTTCGTTCAAGATTTCCACGTAAAAACTGTTTTGCTTTTTAGTGATGTGTTGGATTTGTGTTGAGTGAATCATATCTACCAAAGCCACTTCCCAATAGGCTTCGTGATCTAATTGGATGGCCTGAGGTAAATTGGCCGTATAACAGCATAAAGTATTGTGGGGAAACATCTCCACGGAACTGTCACTGGGTAGCGTCAAGTAAAATTGATTATTGTGGTTCATAATTCTAGAGTTCTGTGGCTGTCCGAGGGGTCACTCTAAGTCAGAGGAGCATATCCGATCAAAATGTTGTTGTTGTTCGAGTGGTGACTGACACTGGACACAAGATTCCCGATGTTGCTGTTCGAGGAGAGTTTCATGGAAGGATTGGGAAGAAGGTAACCGATGCAACTGCTCAATAAAATAGTCCACAATTGTTTGTCTCCTTGTTGCAAACTCAAATTGGCAATGGCAGCACCGATGATAAAATACACCACAAAGATTTGACGATTTTCTTTTATGCACACGTTCTCCGCATCACACCCACAAATGTTTGCTTTTGTAGATCTTGCAGAGAATAACTGAGTGAAAGAGTGGTCGATGTCGTGGTAGCGGTAGCTGGGGCTGTGTGGATGGGCATGATGGTCACTTCTTTTTATAGTCGATGACTTGCGAAGCGTCGATCCAAGAATCAAAACGGGAGGATATCCTTTCCAACGCACTTTGACTTCCTCGACACGTGGTTTTCCCACATTACGGGTTCTTCGTTCGAGAATGCTTTCGATGTCGTACATGTCGTCTTCTTTTTTTTGGTGACACGTTGTAACTCGGGCAAGTAAAACGTTCCTTTTAACACTTCCCAGTTCATGTCTTCCAATTTATAGATGGTAGGATGACGCCTATGCACTCTTCCAGTGACACGAAACAATTCGGTGGTCCAGTTGGGTAAGTAACCTTTGTCGAAAGTGCGTTTGGTTTTGCCAATGCGCACCCATTATCCTACAGCCAACACTTCACTTTTCTTTTGGACAACCACCATCGGGGACGTACCAAACAGGCGATCATAAACGATCACTTCGTTGTCGAGAGTCATTTCTTGGGTGGCACGTCCAATGCTTCGATGGTAAGATTGGTTGTACGCTTCAACCAGGTGCGGTTGTTGTTGTTGTAGGGTTTAACGCCATTTTTCAGCACAAGATAGGCTATACATGGCGGCCAGTATTAATGGTGGAGGAAGAACCCGGGAAATCCCCGGAAAGAACCACCGACCCCCGAGAAGCTACTGGCAAGCTTTCTCACATACCCACATTGGCCGAATCCGAGACTCGAACCTACGCAGACAGAGGTGAGATGGCAGTGATCCGGAACCAGGTGCGGTAAGATGTCGCTGTACTTGAGAGTGTGGTGATGTGTACAATATTTCCACATGCGTTCTTTCAGAGTGCGTTAAAAAAAGTTCCACGATGCTTGCTTTGGTTTAGGGATTTTCGGTGGTGAAAAAATGAATGACACGTTTCTTTAATTCTTTTTGCAAAGCTTGGTTCAGAAATTCGGCGCCTTTGTCAGTTTGCCATCGAAGAGCGTGACGACCGCTTTGTTTCAACACCAGTTGGAGGGCTTGCACTAACTCGCTGCTCGATTTGGAAGTCAATGTCACGAGCCACGCAAATTTAGAAATGACGTCGATGACACAAAACAAATATTTGTAACCACGATTGTAGGTGGCCAAATGAGAGACATCGGCTAAATCGGCTTGCCATTGATGATCGACGCCCTCCACTTGGGTGCGACTTCTGGAAAAGTTTCGTTGAATGGGTTTGTGTAAAGTGTAGATAGCTTGTTCTTGTAACCATCGTTGCACTTGAGGTAAACGGAGACTTTTCAGCCGAGTTTTGGCAGCACGATACAATTTCTGAACTCCTCTGTAACCTTCAGGATGGGATGGATCGTAATAAATGCGTGCTAACACCTTCGCCATTTTTATCAATAAGTCACCCACACTTCGCTGATGCTACTTTGGACGGGGAGAAATAGTGGTTTGGAAACGGATTTACGTGTCCGATGGGCAACGGAAGTAGAAGTCAATGGCAGTGGTGATAATGGAATGGCTTTGGTCTTCTTTTCTTTTTTCACTGCTGATTTCCCGTCTTTCTTTTTACACTTATGTCGAAGGAGGAGTGGACATCATCTTTTTAAGCAAAGCTTTCATTTCTTCTCGTTGGGGTGTGGGGGCAACGAGTCAACAAAGACGTTGCAATCTTACTAGGAATGGGAGGTGCTGACGGTGTTTGAAAAACTTCTCGTACCTCTTCTTCCTCAAGCTTTCGTGGGATTGCGTCTCTCTGACCACTGGGAGTGGTGGTGGGGGGTGATGGATTTTCATCAAGGTTTTGAAATATTTCAGAGTGGGTACAGCTGTTTCGTCTAAAGCTTTCTGGTGAAAGAGTTGTAGTTGTTGCAAGAGTTGACCGTACTTTTGCAATTTTTCTGTTTTGGACAAATCATGGCGATCCATCAATGACTCCAATTCTTGTTGTAACTGGGACATCTCGGTCAAATTTGGATTAGGAGGCAAATGCGGGTTCCGTTGTTCTTGCCAACGATGGTATTCCATCCATCGTTTGTAAGGTATTAAAGCCAGTTTTCGTCCTTCCATTCGATTTCAAGGGTCACATCTCAGATCATTGGACTCCTGAGGTCTCTTTTATCTTGCATCCACGAGTCCTCCCAGCATGGTTCCCAATACTCCTTTCAGCATGGGTCCTAACAACAGGGGCAAAATTCCTCCGCGTTGGACCAACACCTTCTTTTGACGAATGGGTATTTTCTTTGAACCATTTGCCGACGAACGTGACAATGTTTGCCTAAGTATTGTTTCTGGTGTTTAGACAAAGGTATCGTGCTTTTCAAGACGTTCAAACAACATTCACACACAGTATCGATGACATCTTTGGAGGCAGTCTGAATGAGTTAAAGTGGAGGAGGGTGTTCTTGGAGACATGGGTTTCTATGGTTTCATCAACTGAGGAAGAACGGGTGTCAAATTGTGTTGAGCTGGCATCACCTGCAACAAGAAGTGGAAGAACCTGAGGCTACCGGAGACGCGGCCACTGTCGTTGCAGGTCGTGGTTTGCGAATGTAAGGTTGCGTCCTAGCCAAAGTGTCTCTCTTGCGGATAGAAGCTTTTATCGGAGGGCTTTTCTTTTTCTGGGGACTTTTCTTTTTCTCTTTATGTGGACTTCTCTTTTTCTGGGGCTGTGACCTGGTCTTGACATCGCTAATCTTTTTCTTCTTTGGGCTTCATTTGGCTTTTTTGGGAGTGGCTTTTTTCTTGGGGAGAATTTTGAGAGCATTAGGATCCCATCTTAAGAGGGAGTGAATGATGACACTTCCTAGAGAACAGCTCCCTCTAGGTTTCAAAATGGTTTTTTTTTTTTGTCTGAGTGTCGATTCGGGGATCGGCCAGTTGTGTCAAAGCTACTTTGTTTCTGTCAAAAAAGCGTTTAGTTTGATGAGGAATCTGAATGATATCTTGCAGTAATTGACGTGCTGTCACCGTAAACCATCGTAAGACTTCTTTGAGACTGACTTCTAAGACACGAACACATATTTGTGGATTTTTTCGCAACTGATGCCATACAAGGCACGAATCAATTTGACGGGAAAATGAGACTGAAAGGACATCATGTTGACGCTGTATGAGACAGACGAAAAAAGTCCGAGGTTTTTATAGATTTTTTTGTTATGCCGACGACGGAGACATGTACAGGACAGGCCCTCCGTCTTGACACCAGTGGTGAAACAAATGGGTACGAAATCGCAAATAGTCGGGGGTAGTGGGTTTCAAATCGACGAGTAAATAGGCGTGTGGCGGTTGAGTGGCATCGTCGAACGCATGAGTCAGCTAAGGCGTTCCTAACTGTTTGGCTAAGACTTGCACTTGCGATTTATCTATAGGGCTTTTAAACAAGACCACGTAATGAGCAATGAGAGTGATGGTGCGATGGGCTTTACTTTGTTGAGACAAATTTTGAGTAATGTAAATGACACTGGCATTCCGATGATGCCTTTTGCGCATAAACCACAGTTTAATTTCTTCTTCGTCTTCTCCTAACATGTCGTAGAAAATGACCAGATTGTGGGGGGGGGGGTGACTGGGATCAGACACGATTCCGTCGTCTTCTTTAAGAATGCCTTCCACAAACACGATGGAATTGCCTTGACTTTGTCGCAAGAGGCTGTACGCCGATTGCCACTCTTTGTAACACCACACGATTCGTTGATGTGGACGTCCGATCAAATGATGTTTATGTTCGATCAAACGTTTGACAAATTCGGTTTTGCCTGAACCGCTAGGCCCAGCAATTACCATGTTAAAGGGATGGCGAAGATACAAGGCTTCCCAACTGGCCCAATCTAAGTGTTCGTCGATGACTTTGAAAGTGGAGGAAGAGGGAGCAGAGACAGCAGAGGTAGCCATAGTGCAAGGAATGCCCCTTGTGACACGAAGACAGACAAGACAAGAGTTTTTATACTTTTTTTCAGGTCACGTTTATTGATTTATTTAAAAATAAACACGAAAGACAAATATACATAAAAGCCAAATGGTTAAGTACAACGATAAAATACACATCAAAACGATCAAAGTGGAATATAAAGAAGTCTCTGTACAACATGTTTTTGGTAACCAAGATGTCCTAGGGACAATGTGTAATGTTCTTACAGACTCTACGTCGGGTAATGTCACACAAGTGTCCTCCCGGAATGGTCTTTCGGAAATATCCATAACAGTCCTGTCCTGAAGGGAGTGGTTGTCCTGAGTGGTTGTCCTCGGTGACGGGTTCTTCTGGCACTGTCACTAACACGGGTTGAAAAGTGACTTTTTTCCCTGGACATTTGAATGGAGGATCACAACTCTTGCGCATAATGGGCCACTTCTTGGGTCCAAGCCTCAAAATCCCAATTTTTCCAGTCACGTACATCTTTCCATTGAGGGTGTAAGTCAAAAGCTACACACATTACGTCATACACATCTTCGGTACCTAAAAGTTGACGAATCTTTTTTCCCCCGTAGAGATCGATAAGTATCCAGATGAAAACGCAAGGCTTTGAGCAGAATGAGTCTCTCGTGGACATTTAAAGGGGACACTTTCATGTTTAATTGGGTGGTAAGTACTGTTCGTAAAGAGTCCACAAAGATTCAGCTGGTAAACGAAATCACAGAAAACAAGTCACTAAGACACAAGCACCACACGTCTACCCCAATTGAATGGACACAGTTCACGTAATAAGTGTTGGTAATCGTCCACTGTTTCAATGCTCTCATTGATTTCCTTCCACGGAATTTGTTGAATCACTTCTGATAAAGGTTGTGGCATGGTAGTCTGTTTTTATAGCCTCTTTTTTCGGAAGCAATAAATGTACTTTCTGCACAGAGATAATCCCACTCCAGTAGCGACTTTAAATGGTTCAGTCACTAACATACACATCACAGTTCGTTCAGAAGCTTCCTCTTCAACTAAGTTGACATTGTGTAAAATAATTTGGTAATCCTCCAACTCTTCTTCTGGAATTCGTTGCAGTATGTGTAACTCGAAGTAAAAAAAAATCATTAACATGCCGATACTTCTTGTCCTCGAACAGTTTAACAAGGTCTGACATTTGGAACGTTTTCAAATGAATCAGTCCTCTTATAGCATTCAGGTACCAGTGGTTTAAACATCGGTGACGTAACGGGTGCAATTGTTCTTTACGTTTCACGTGTATTTTGACGAGCTCTCGGTAAATGTGTTCTCTCATCTCCGCAGGCAAACCACGGATGTTCTCTTGTAAAAGTATATATGATCATGTTAGTCAGTATTATTGTATTTCAAATCTTTTCCTAGAGCGAAAGTAATGAACATAGTGAGTAATTTCTGAAAACTGCCATTCATGGAAATGAGCAAGAATGTCAATGAAATCTTCTGATGTGAACGGCCTAAAGTGGAATAATAGGGTGACCGCACGGTTGATCCAGAAAAATCTAATCCGTTTGTTGACTTCTTTCACTTTCCTCTTGTAAATTTCTTGATACAAAAGTCCTACATTCACCCATTGAGATTTTGCTCCGGCAAGTCCCTGCCAAACTTCCTTGTAGATCTTCCCTTGCACTTCGTTTGGTAATGGTTGAATATTATTTTTAAATGGGTTTAAATACTGGTCTTGGTGGTGTCCAACGTTTGACTCCTAGCCAGTCTGGTTTCTTAAAGGACATGGTATGTTACTTCAATAACTCGGTCCCACAAAAGGTAGGTAGTGACAATTCGGAGACCATCGAGTATGTTGAATCTTGTTGTTCCCACTGGTGTAGTGACACACCACAACTGAAGCACTTGACTTTATCCCCTTTGCCCAAGTAGAAAAATCCGGCTCTGTCTAACTCTTCAGGAGTCGGTCCTCCCAGATATTTAGGCCATTTTCCTTTGAACGATTGATGACGATTTTCAAAGTCGCATTATTCAGGTAAACGCACAGGGAACGAATATTAGTCTTTCACAGGTTCGTTTGGATGAGGGTAGGATGACATCGATAGGAGTTTGCTCAGTGTTGGATGGTAAACGCATGGCCTCTCAAGAGTCCACGATAACAAGTGGCGTCGCTTTCGCATCCGTCAGGTTTGACACGCATATCATCAGTTTCTATCGTAGGTGTAGTGGTAGTAGTAGTGATAACAAAGTTCCGATGATGTTTTACTGCATCGCCCATATTGCAAGGCACAGCACCGTACTCCTCTGCAAACTCCGCTACGCATTTACAATGGTAACCGCATGCACACTTACAGTATCCTTCCGGATAATTTCCGTCGCAATGCATGGGTCTTATCCATCCACTACTAGTCACACTATGGGAAGATATAAAAAAATGATACAATTCCCGAATTTGAATGATGTCTGTTTCAAAGGATTCATCTTTCTCGCTTGGTCTTGGTAGTCACAGTCAATTATCGATCTTGGACATTGGCCCTTTTTATACTAGTCGCAATGAAGTCTCAAGCTTGTACATCACTCCTTTTTTATGTCTAGTTTTGGAAGTCTTCCTTTTTTTCTTCCTGGACAAAGGTACTACCTTCTCTAAGGTACCGTCATAAACGTACTGCAGGGTGATGGGTGGAAAGGCCATAGAAAGGTAGGGACAGTGCTGAGACCATCGAGTATATTCCAGAATAGCAGAATTTTTATAGATACATAGATCCATTCTTAACTTCAGGCCGCAACTGAAACACTGTATTTCGTATCCCAATCCAGTCTCACGTCCCAAGTAGATAAATCCTGTTCTAGCTAAAACATTCGAAGTAGGTAATCCATCCCTATCCGTGGGCCATTTTTGAAACTTTCCAATCGACGGGCAGAATCACAATAGTCAGGCAAGAGGACAGGAAAATGGTGTGGTTTGAACTTGGAGTTCTCATGAGGTATCTCAATCGATTCTTGCTGTTGGGAAGTCATCCTTCTTGTTGGTGTCTGTGCCTTTGGAAGCATTTTGTTTCTAACGACGTGACCGAACGGTACAGTGAAGTGATTGGGAAGCCTAAATCGCTTCTGGTACACGATTTGATAGACTTTTTCCAAAGATTGACTGACAATTTTTGGTGAGTGGGTAAACGTGCAATCTTGTGCTGTTTGTAGGTGGTCACTTTAAAATATTCATCCTCTCCAGACTGCAAGGCTTCTTTCAATAACCCAAAGTTTACCACTCGACTGGTGCGATAATTGAGAGTCAATAATTTCACTTTACACTCGGTGTGCACTTCTCCTTCTTTGTCCCGGTATTCGTAGTCGTAATTTTTAGGACCGCCACTAGCAAAACTTAAAATCTTCTCGTCGGGGTGTCCGACTGTCCGAGCTCCTAAACGGTCTCTTTCCATGTCAGGGTGATGTTGACCCGTGCGATCAATGTAGATGCAACTGTCCGTGTCAAAGTACAGGACACGATCACCTAACAGTTCTAAAGCTTCGTACATTTTTAAGCGAGCATGGGCTGTCACGTAAGCCGCAATGATGACATTTCCAAATTCGTCGGCTTGTACAAAATCCAGATCTTCTTCGTACTTGACTAAGATCAAATCCTTCAAGTACCGGGAAGGTTCTGTCAAATAGTCTGTGCCATTTTGCCCCACAAACAATTTAATATCACTTTGGCAAACGATCGCCTTCCTTCATTTTTCTAAATGTGGTCTAAAGTAATGCCTTCCTGTTACCAGTATTTCTCTTTGAATGTATTGTGATCTTCGGGAGTGTGACACCAGGAAGGATAGCCGATGGCTTCTTGTTTCAGATTCAAAAAGGCATCCAAGTAGTCTGTGAAAATGCTTTTCTGAGCCTCGATGCCCTTGTGGTATGTTTATGTCTTGGGAAACTGGCAAATTTCGTATACTTCTAACAGTTGGGGTCCCAGGTCCAACGCTTTGAATATTTCCACGCTAACCGACGTTCCAGTCAAGGCGCGTTCTTCCTGGGTGTGCTGAAAAGGTTGGTCTTTGTTGCACGTTTTGGCACAAGTGCGACACAAGGGAAACATTAGTTTTCCTTGGCAATGGTGAGATAACACGGGATGGTACAAGTCTGTGGGAGGCAAAACTTTGTCGTTTCCTTCTTGCCTATTCATCTTCTCGCTGTTGTTGAAGCAGAAAAGCTTGTTCTGCTTTCTTATGATGCTGTAAACATTTCTCCAATTCTTCTTTCTGTCTTTATTTAAAATTCTCCACGTGTGGTAAAGATGGAGAAGGTGGCGAAGGTACTGGTACCGGAACAAATTCTTGCGAAGAAGAAATAAAATCCGCTAAATCCCAATTAAAATCAATCTCTTCTGGGAGTAGGCTTCCGTTGGCTTGGGTAGCCGCTGCTGTACCGTTACTTGTCGTCTCCACAGCCGTTGCACCCCAATACATCGTCCCTCTTAGGTTCCGTCATGATTGAAAACTGTGTCGCATGTATTGACTGCGCACAGACGCTAGCGCTTCTATATAGGGAATGTGACGTCACAGACTTCTCTCTTCGGATTGGAAGACTGACTCCGTGTTGTGACTGAATTTTGTAACGAGTGTTTGCATTGGTGAATTAACTCAATCGTTTCGATCCTCCCTTCCCCTATAAATAACCCGTTCAGTTCATTCCCTTCAACTGTTCTCATCACAAGATGTGGACTAGCGTGGAATCCTCTACTCTCGTATCGTCAATGCTGTTCCGTACGGACTTACACATGTATGTGAAATCATCATGGACAATTATCAGGATCACGGATACAAGCGTTTGGAAAAGAAGAATGTATGTGGAGAGACAAGGTTGTTTGAAAAGGGTTCTGATTTACGGACCAGAAGTCAGACAAAGTTTGAGGAAGAGAAGAAAACCTATGAGATGCCCTCTATGTTAATGGAATAATGTTAACATAAACCAATGTTAACATATGCCTCGAAAAGAGTTGCTTTCTTGCCTCCAAAAAACATTATTTGTTATTTGTATAAGTGTTTGTCTGTTGTATCTTGTCTGTTGTATATGTTATATCTGTACACCACCTCTTTGCTCAGTACTGTGACGTCACCTCCCATGGTCGCAACATTGTTACCAATCTCCCATACCGTGACGTCAGACGCTATATAGACTCCACTTTCCCTTGTCCTTAAACAGGCCCATTATTTCCCATGTTAAATTCCCATTGTCCGTAAACAGGCCCAATCCAATGTCCCTATATATTCCTATGTTCAATTTCCCATGTTAAATTCCCCTTGTCCGTAATCGTGCCCTGGGGTGGGTGGGATCTTTGACGTATTTTCCCATTGTCCGTAAAGTGCCCCACTTCACTACTTCTGTTCGACTCTATTTAGAATACAATTTACAAGACGTTATATGTTCTCTTGAATCAAGTGCCAACAGTGCACTTCTCAATAGGCGACGAACGAAAAAAAAAGAAAATTCAAGACAAATTTAATATGATCCTGACAACTAAGGAATTGAGCAACCCAATCTGCATATAAAATTACAGAAGCAAGTGATAAATAAATGGTTATGTGTAGCTACACGGTAATTTAATTTGCGTGTTTAAATTTTGTCTGTGATTTTAAGTGAGATGTTTACATAACTAACTTTTGACCATGATTATAAATTGTAAAAAGAATGTTTAAACAGCATTTAAGTTTGGAACAATCTATTATCAGTCTTTTTTACAATCAACTGGACGTTTCCATTTGAATGACCCATATTTAGGTCAAGTGAAAATGCCCATAAATATTGATTTGATAAACAAAGAATTAATTCTTTTTTTCAAACAATCTACGTGAATCCATCGGTGATAAGAATTTGGAGATGTGTCAGATATAATTCGAGCAGAATTATTTATTTAAAATATTCTTTAGAATTACTAAAGTACTCATTTACTTTTAGGGTTTTATACGCACTATTTTTGATTATTGAGAACGATTGAAAGAATTATGGATTGCATCACTGTGCTATATCAGGACATTCAAGACAATTGTGATTCATTCGGAATATTCTATATTATTAGACGTGTGATCAGACTGAGATAATTTTGGTATTTATTATAAAATACTGAAAGTGTCTCTTCAAATTTTACTTTGTATTGTAGACAAATAAACTGTTGATTTTACTTATATTGTTAGTTTCGATTCTTTTTGTTACATATTTTAAGACCTAGAGTCATAACACAGTCAATACAAACGTTCATGTTAATCAAGTGCACAATCATTGGCAAACACACAATTTCAACCTGAAAGCCTTTGAAAGTTTTCTAATGGACACAAATAACGTTTGGCAGTGGTCGATGTTTTCTCAAAATATTCTTGGGTTGAAAAACTGAAAACAAAAGGAGTTGAAATCAACGACGCTCTGAAAGAGATATTGAGCGGATGAAAAAAAAATTAAAAAAATGATAAAAAATACAGTTTGATGAGGAAACGGGAATTTAGGACAGGAAAGTCAAGGATTTGTTAGAAATTAAAACAGCGAATATTTTTAATTTATTCAGATAAAAAGTCATTTGGAGAAGAGAGGTTTGACAATACCTAAAGGCTAGAACATGGAAGAACTTGTGTTCAAAATAAAGGTACACAATGGCCTGAAGATCAATCTGGGATACAAATACGTTCATCACATCAGAATACACATGACTCCTGCTGAAGCATGCAGTACAGAAGAGAGATCAAAACCGTTAATCAGGCTCTTCGGTTACAAGCTGTTCCATCAATAACAACAACAGCAACAACAAAAATAATAATAATAATAATAATAATAATATATATATATATATATATATATATATATATATATATATATATATATATATATATATATATATGTGTGTGTGTGTGTGTGTGTGTGTGTGTGTGTGTGTGGTGAGAAGGGTCTAGATTTTTAAGCCCATGTGATTATTTGTATTGTATATACATTTGTGTGTGAACTTCGTTATCCTTATAGTTGTTTTATTAATATGTAACATCAATAATGTCACGCTAGGTCAGGGGCGTAGTTACTATAGCAAGTGTGCGCAAATCATAAGGGCCCACGAATACTGGGGGCCCACGGGACATCCAAAGAAATTACTTTTTTACACTATAGAAAGAAATAGGAACTATTGACGAGTAAAAAAAAATATGGCGCTGGCATATGATATTAATAAAAATAGAGGCGGGGGCCCATCTGTAAACTTTAAATAGGGAACCAGATATCCTAGTTACGCCACTTATGTCTTATCTTGAATATGCATACCATTGTATAGAACATGACCGGGTTCAGGACTTTTTGTAGCTCAACAGAAGGGTTGAACTAAACTGAGTTATAGCCTTGAAGTATTTAGACAAAGAGAAACATTCAGGTCTTTAAACGTCGGTGCCAGGACGGTGTAGTGTTAAATTTTGACCCTCGTTGAATTCTGACCCTCCGGGTCTGCTTTAAATGTTGAAAGTTGACCCAGGGTCAGTTCTTAACGTTGAATTTTGATTTTCACAGTCCTTGAAAACTGATCGCAGCGTTGAATTTTGATCAGATTTCCGGGTCATTTTTTAACGGATATTGTTTTCAGTTATGCATACATGGGTTTATGAATCGTCAATAAGGAAATGCTTAGTATGTATAAAATCAACAAAAGCAATGTAATGCAGTACATGTAGTAATGAAATTATGAATATAGTTATATTCCATATTTGAAATGGATATAATGTAATTTTGTTTGTACTTCGCCTGTTGCGTTCCATCAAACAATCAATGACCCTCTTCGAGCCTTAACCAAACAAAATCAACCATGGGAATGGAGTGAAAAACGATAAAGCGTTTGAAGAACTCAAACAGAATTTAATAAAATAACGCAATAATAGCGTAATTTGATCCTAATAAGGAAACGCAATTACTTGTACATGCAATTCCTGTCGGTCTAGGCACATTATTAACTAATAATGGAAAGAGTATTGCCTACGCCTGTAGAGCACTTTCAGATGTAGACCAACATTTAAAGAAAGACATCAGAATAGTATAGTGGGACGATAATGGGAATTAGCATTACAAACCACCCTGGGACTATATGGCGACAATAGTTATAGCGACAATGGGAATTACCATTACAAGGTCCCGTGGGACGATATAGTGACAAGTACTTTTAAGTACAACCTGGGCCTGTATAGCGTCAGTAGTGAAGGGGGATACCCTACGTACAATGGGAATTAGCATTACAGAACCCCTTGGGACACTCTACGTACAATGGAAATTTAACATGGCGAAAAATCGTGGGACACTCTACGTACAAGGGGAATTTAACATGGGAATAAATCGTGGGACACTCTACGTACAAGGGGAATTTAACATGGGAATAAATCGTGGGACTATCTACGTACAAGGGGAATTTAACATGGGATCTTTTTTTATTTAAATTTTTTAAAAAAGGGTAGGCAATGGAAAGGCTATCTCTTTTCGAGATATATGGCTGGCCCTGAAAAGGGCCTTTGGGTTTCTTCTAACACTTCCACTTCTTCAACCATCTTCTCACTTTTGTCACTATTCCTGTCTTCTTTTTCTCCTTTTCCGGCATCCAGTCCGGGTGACCCATGGCTCGGAACTTGGCCTGTATTTTCATCCAGTTGTTATTCAGTTGGTCGAATTCTAATTTCTTCTTCTTATTCTGTTCTTCCTTTCTTTCTTTAGTCCACCTTTCCTTTATGTTCTCTACTTCTTGGGTCAGCACTCGTTTCATAAGTTCCTCGGCTTTTATAAGTTGGTCAACACCCCATTTCACAAAGGACCACTCACTCCATACTAATATATCTTGTAGGAAGCATCTTACTAATCTTGTATTATCCAGAGCTTCCTTTAAGCTACCTACTCTTACATAGGGAGGGTTAATGAATCCTCTTATTTTCTTCACTTCTTCTTCCAACATACCGTCAAGGAGATCCATAGCTAGTTTCAGACTCCTCACTTGTCTTGTCACAAAATCCCTTGTAACTGGATATTTCCATTCCTTTTCTACTCTTTCCACAACATATACTCCATCAACTATCCAAAAATAACTGTGTCTCAAGTTGTTGAACAGGTCAGATACAGCTACCATTTTCTTTCCGTTATTCCGTAGAATGGTGCGAACGACTAACACTGTGGGTTCTTATAGTGAAAGTGCGGACGTGATGGAAAACATCCCCCTAAAACATAACATTAATCTTACCTAGATCATGACCCAACAACGCGCGGACGTGAAGGAAAACATCCCCTTACTTTCTCATTTCATATAATATAAACCTCAACTATACTTTCTACATACGCTAAGAATCAATAAATAAACCCATAATCTACTATTCACACAAACTTACTTCATCATTTACAAACACAAACACACAAACTTACTTCAACATTTACAAACACAAACACACATACACTTCCACTATTAATAAAGAGTTAGTGTTTATATTCACACTACTCTACCTACACACATCGGCAAATCAATCGTTATTTCTTTTCTAGAGTATTGGGTAGCCCTGAAAAGGGCTGTTTTTTTGAACTCCTGATGCACCTATCTAATGGTTGCACCTTCCTGGCCTGGCGCCACACACGCATCTTCTTCCCCAGTCTTCTTTCACCTTTCTTCTGGGGAGCGCAGAGGGAGAATGATTCGCTTCAACACCCCAATCCTCTGTCTCGGGAATATTGAACGACATCCTCTCTTCTCTTTTCTTTTCCTCTTCTTCCCTCTCTCTTCTCTCCCCCTCTTCCTTCTTTACTCTTGCTTCTTCTACTATAGCCTCCGCTGATAGTTCGTTTACTATGCGCCTGGCATATTCCAGGTGCATCTGGAGTTCTAACAGTTTCACTATTCTACTATTCATTCTTCTGGCTGTGTTGATCAATCAACAAGGGTAGCTAGACTGCCCAGCGAGTTTCAATTTATAGTGAAAGCGCGGACGTGATGGAAAACATCCCCCTAATAACATAAAATTGATCTTACCTAGATCATGACCCAAAACAACGCGCGGACCTAAAAGAAACACTCACTCACTTTTTTATGCTACCCATCACTATTGTAAAAAATTTTTATAAATCACTTCAATAGACTATCCACATAGGCAAAGCAATCCAATCTAACCCCAAATATACACCTCAAACAGCCCAAAAAGACATCATTTTAATCTACTATCCACACCAACCTACTTTATCACTTACAAACACAAACACACCAACACATACCCTCACATTTTTTTAAGAAAGAGTTAGTGTTTATTTTCACACTACTCTACCTACACACATTGGCAAATCGATGGTTATTTCTTTTCTAGAGTATTGGGTAGCCCTGAAAAGGGCTGTTTCTTTTTTTGTTTTGCTATGGCATTCTTTTTTTAGTTTCTAAGGATGCGATGTCCTCTGAGGATAGACTTTCTGGCGATAGGTCTGCTTCTTCGGAAAGAGAAGAAGAACTCTTTGGTGTCGATACGACAATCGACAAAGCCTCTGTCAGGTTCAGGTTGCTGCTGCTGCTGCTGTTGCTGTTGTTGCTGCTGTTGCTGCTGTCTCTGAAGTCTGTACTTCTCTGTCCATTCTTCTTTTTCCCTGTTCATTTCTTCTCTGAAGAGCTCTTCTATCAGGTCTTCAGTGATTTTTAACATTCTCACATTCTCTATTTCTTCTGGCTTCGGTATCAGACTGTGTCTGACCCTATGCAAATTCACGTAGGCTTCGTTGAGCTTAGCTAGTTTGGAGCACATCTTCTTAGGAGGATGAGTCGACAATGGATGGTTAGACTGGAAACAACCCGGTTCTTAAAGTCAAAGCGCGGACGTGAAGGAAAACATCCCCACACGGTTTTTGAGTCGCAACGTTTAGTGAGTGTCATGAGAGGGATAGTAAGAAATGAAAGAGCATCAATCCAACATTCTTATAGCTAAACAAACCACAAAGGCATTTTTCTTTCAAAACACAACATTTTTTATTCAAAAATCACTTAACACTAAACAACAACTCTAACATTTTTTAACAATAATCCAACACTATAACATCAAACAATTTTTTTTCAAATCACAAACATTTTTTCTCAATAGACAATCTACTTTAAACAGGGCTGACAACGTTGTGAATGAAATTGTGATTTCCACTGTTGGAAATCATTAGGCCATTGATGGACACTACGTTTCCTAGCTTGAGACAAAAGATAAGCATAATGGTCACAAAACCATCTATCTACTTTCACATCATTTCTAGCAGAAGAACGAGGATCGAAATGAGTCACTAAATGTTCTAAGGAATAGCCCAGGCTGCGATGATGCAGACAATACACACAGTACTGTCCACACACCAAGGAATCTGTGCCTTGTAATTTCACATTATTGAATCGGGTGGTTTGAGCATTTCTTCTCATAAAGTCGATGATATCGTCTTCCAAAGGGGGCAATCCGTACGAATCGAAATATTCCACACATCCTTCTTGAGGAAAGTAGACGGCTACCCAGTGGGTTCCTAGGAGATGACTGTCGTCCGTATTGATCACGTAAGCTTGATGGTCTTTAGGTTTGCGATGAGGGAGTTCATCTTTAGCACAGACGACAGGATTCCAAGAAGCCGTATACGAACTGTGGTTCAAAAGGTAATAAAGTTCCCAGGTATCCATTTGTGTGGTTTTTTTCTTCTTCACAGGTAATAATAAGTCGTCAATTCGATCCTGACTTTTTGCTTGAAAATGTCTGACGAATAAACGGTTATTCGTTCTGTTTCCTCACTCTGATTCAGGAGAGCTTCGATACGATGGATCTCTTGAGTGGTTAATGGTGGACAAGAATGTTCACGCAAGTCTTTATACCACTGGTGCAACACGTCTTTGTTCGAGATGAGACTGCAAGCTTCGTCCAGATACTCGTCCAATTTTTCTTCTTGACTTAACATCAGGCATTTATCGTGTTGAATTTGACTGGGATGATCGTTTTGACATCCATAGCAATCTTTCTTGATCAATTCCGTCATTTTGTCGACCAAGTGTTTGGCAAACCAGGAGACTAAATGGGCTTCTTGTTCTGGCCATCTCGACTTCATCATGATCACTTCTTCTTTATCCACGGGCTCCTTACATTCCATGTCCAAAGTTTCTCCACTAGGTAAAGAGGGATAACAGTCTTCCATGGTTTCTAGTAATCTAGAATGACTTCTCTCAAACTGTTGATTTCTATGGTATTATCGAATTCTGCATACAGGATGACGTTCACTGTTGCTGGTAGTTCTTTTGCAAACTGAAGTTCCACACGAATCTGGCCAGATTTTATAGGGTGGAAATGTCCCTCGTCGCTGCCTTGGTCTGGAGTGAAATCGAAAGCCCACAAAGCATAGCCTCCTGCATAATCCTTGTACTCAATACCGTGACTGGTGTTGGTTCCTAACTGACCGGTGGCTTCGTACAGGGACAAGTACGATCTCAAGTAATTTTCGTTGGCAAAGTCAGGTTCGAAAGGTCGGGTACACAAGGTCTTGCCATCGCGACTGACTTCGATTTTCTTCACGTCGAAGTGTTGAAAGTTGAAAGGATTTTGAGCGAAGGCTCCGTTGAAGGCTGAATTCGAGACCATACCAAGGATTAAACGCTTGGGTAACTGTCCTTGAAACAGATGATCTTCGATCATAGAATGCTGTCCCTTGGGAATGGTGAACGTTTTCACTTCCACACGTCGGATGGGATACTTGGCGGTCGTTCTGCTCAACGTTTGACTGATGTCGTTACCCACTTTGGGTAACACTTCCACGCGTCGTACGTAGAGTTTGGCCTCATGGATTATGCTTTTAGGATTGCCAGCAGCAGTATCAGCCAACAAATGGAAAGAGGCACTGCTACCATTCAGTCTCAAGCGGACATTGACCCCGTTCAGCAAATATTTCTCTTGCAACCACATGTCCAAATGCAAACGATCCATCAGTTCTAAACTCTTTCCACCTAGGATTTTCTTTTGTCTTTCCACAAAACCGTCATTGTCTTTATCTGTTTCGTCAAATGCCTTCGCTTCGTCAGGTTCCCACAGCACACAAGCATTGAGATGCGTATCCTTGGCATCTATTCCGTACGTCAAGAGATTTTCCAGGTAGGCACGGTAAGGGTAAGTATCCATGCTGCTGCTAACCAGTTTGTTGTTCAAGTACAAGTCCACTGAGCTGAACAAGGAATGCATGAAATTGTTGACGGGAGCTATATTCTCACTGTCTGCTACTTCACCATTATCCTTATCTAGAACTTTGACTTTCAAGTACAAGTAACTGCTATTCAGATCGATGTAATCTTCGGGTTGTCCTTTGATTTCAAACTCGATGGGAGCGGAATCGGTCAATGAGGAGACGGGGTGAAATTCCACCCACTGGGATTCTTGCATCGTCATCATGGTGGGGGGCATGGCAAACAGATCCAGTTCCGTCTTGGAACAAGCGCAAGACTCTCGGTGCATCATTTTTTGTTCTGTTCTTTCTCAATAATCGAAAACGTCTAAGTCTCGAACGGTTCTTCTTTTCTTGGCCTTTCTAGCTTGAAGTCTGGTGAAAGGGTGTTTTCTTCGTCGTCTCTTTCTGCCTTGTCCTTGCTGAATGCCTGACTCGGTAGCGTGCAGGGCATTTATAGGTGTGTCTCGTCGGCCCAAAATGTCTTTACCCGTTTGCAGCAAGACATTTTTGCCTGCCCTCATGAAGGCTTCTTTAGGGTTTTGTTTGTCGATGATGACATTTTGGAGAAATTCTTTGCCTTGCGTCAGTGCCGCATCTTTCAAGGCGTGCAATCCGCGTGTCACCATCGGTTTCAACACCGGGGCCACCGAACGAAAGGCCGATTTTAACATATCTCCTAAACCGTGTCCTCGCTGTCGTGCAACCCCTTGGTACACTGGATACATGACTTACTTACGAATCGTGAGAGAACCGTTTTCGAAAATGGAGTTTCACCGTGACTTTTCCTTTGGTGAATGGAATATTTTGTCCCAAATCTCCTTTTATAGCAATGTTGACCGTGTCCAAATAAGACTTGCTGACCGGCAAATAATGAGGATGCACAAATTCCCGGTGGACGTGATAGGTGTTTCCACCTTCCTGGTCACTGGTCGTGGTACTATCCACTTTGAAAGGAATGACACGCAGTAACGGTACAGAGGTGTGTCCCACCACGTTATACTCCACCACATCGGAGTACACGAACATTAAATTCAGTCCTTGGTTCAGTTCTACAGGGAATCGAAAAAACTTGTAAAATTCCGTATTGCTGTTGATCTTCGGATTAAAATTTGGAGCCATGTTTGTGTCTCCACCTAAAATATCAAACAAGTCACGATTAAAACTGATGGACAACGTTTGGGTATCTTGAAATTTCATCAGTATGCGACGAGCCACTTTATGGTACTCCAGGGTGACACTTTTTTTGATTCTGTTCAGGGCTTTGCCAAAGGCGAACTCGAACCTGTCCGCAATAGTGTCCACCAAATGTTGGCCACTAAAATAGAACTCTGCTGGAATTTTGAAGGTGTAGATTTTGAAGGCTGGATTGATGGTGGATGGTCTTGTGATCCCTGAAAACCCGATGTCAGTCATGGCATCTTGCAATTGTTGGTTCAGGATCTCGACCTCAAAAGTGTTTTGCTTTTCGGTGATGTTTTGGATTTGTGTAGGGTGAATCATTTCTACCAAAGCCACTTCCCAATGGGCTTCGTGATCTAAGGGGATGGCTTGAGGTAATTTGGCCGTGTAACAGCACAACGTGTTGTGGGGAAACACCTCCATGGAACTGTCACTGGGTAAGGTTAAGTAAAATTGGTTTTCGTGACTCATAATTCCAGAGTTCTGTGGCTGTCCGAGGGGTTAGTGGATGTCAGAGGCGTGTCTCCGCCCAAAATGGGGTTCTGGTTGTGGTTGGACTGGTGACTGACACTGGCACTGGACACAACGTTCCCGTTCGAGGAGAATTTCAGGGAGGGATTGGGAAGCAGGTAACCGATGCAACTGCTCAATAAAATGGTCCACAATTGTTTGTCTCCTTGTTGCAAACTCAAATTGGCGATGGCTGCCCCGATGACACAATACACCACGAAGATTTGGCAGAAAAAGACGATTTGCGTTTTAGGCACACGTTCTCCACACCACACCCACAAGGGTTGTTTTTGTAAATCTTGCACAGAAGAACTAGGGGAAGGAGGAGTGGTCGACGTAGCTGCGTCTGATGTGTGAAAGGGCATGATGGTCACTTCTTCTTTTTATAGTCGATGACTTGCGAAGCGTCGATCCAAGAATCGAAACTGGGTGGATATCCTTTCCAACGTACTTTGACTTCTTTGACAGGTCGTTTGCCCACTTTACGGGTTCTGCGTTCGAGAATGCTTTCGATGTCGTACACGTCGTCTTCTTTTTTGGTGACACGTTGTAACTCGGGCAAATAAAACGTTCCTTTGAGTACTTCTCCGTTCATGTCTTCCAATTTATAGACGGCAGGATGACGGCCATGTACTCGTCCAGTGACGCGAAACAGTTCGGTCGTCCAGTTAGGTAAGTAACCTTTGTCGAAAGTGCGTTTGGTTTTGCCAATGCGTACCCAATCTCCTACGGTCAACTCTCCACTTTTCTTGGGGACAGCCCTCGTCGGGGACGTACCAAACAGACGCTCAAACACCAGCACTTCGTTGTCGGGAGTCACGTCTTGCGGGGCACGTCCGATGCTTCGATGGTAAGATTGGTTGTACGCTTGCACCAGGTGCGGTAAGATGTCGATGTACTTCAGAGTGTGGTGATGCGTAAAATATTTCCACATGCGTTCTTTCAAAGTGCGTTGAAAACGTTCCACGATGCTGGCTTTGGTTTCGGGATTCTCGGTGGTAAAAAAATGAATGTCACGTTTCTTTAATTCTTTTTGGAAAGCTTGGTTCAGAAATTCGGTGCCTTTGTCCGTTTGCCATCGAAGAGGGTGACGACCGCTTTGTTTCAACACCCGTTGCAGGGCTCGCACTAACTCGCTGCTCGATTTGGAAGTCAAGGGCACGACCCAGGCAAATTTGGAAAAGACGTCGATGACACAAAACAAATATTTGTAGCCACGATTGTAGCTGGCCAAATGAGAGACATCGGCTAAATCGGCTTGCCATTGATGATCGATGCCTTCCACTCGGGTGCGACTTCTGGCAAACTTGCGTCGAATGGGTTTGTGTAAAGTGTAGGTAGCTTGTTCTTGTAACCATCGTTGCACTTGAGGTAAACGGAGACTTTTCAGTTGCGTTTTGGCAGCACGATACAATTTTTGAACTCCTGCGTAACCTGCAGGATGCAAGGGATCGTAGTAAATGCTGGCTAAGACTGTTTCCATTTTTTATTTTGTGTTGGCGTGTTAATAAGTCACCCACTCTTCGGTGATGCTACTTTGGGTGGGACGAAAGGGTGGTTTGGAAACGGATTTACGTGTCCGATGGGCTACGGGAGTAGAAGTCGAAGGTAGTGGTGGTGGAGGTGGAGGTGGCAATGGAATGGCTTTGGTTTTCTTTTCTTTTTTCGCTTCTGGTTTCCCTTCTTTCTTTTTCACTTCTGTCGAAGGAGGCGTGGACATCATCTTTTTAACCCAAGCTTTCATTTCTTCTCGTTGGGGTGTGGGGGACGGGGTCAACAAGGATGCTGCAATCTTACTCGAAATGGGAGCTGCTGACGGTGTTTGAAACACTTCGCGCATCTCTTCTTCCTCAGGTCTTTGTGGGGTAGCATCTCTGGTGACCCTTGGGGATGGTAGTGGTGGTAATGATGATGATGGTGCTGGACTTTTCATCAAGGTCTTAAAATCTTTTAGAGTGGGTAAAGCTGTTTCGTCTAAAGCTTTCTGGTGAAAGAGTTGCAGTCGTTGCAAGAGTTGACCGTACTTTTGCGATTTTTCTGTTTCGGACAAATCTTGGCGATCCATCAAGGACTGCAATTCGTGTTGTAACTGGGACATCTCGCTCAAATTGGGATTGGGAGGTAAATGCGGGGTGCGTTGTTCTTGCCACCGATGGTATTCCATCCATTGTTTGTAAGGCACTAAAGCTAGTTTTCGTCCTTCCATGGGGTTGTCAGGGGTCGATTCTGAGATCTTGGGACTTTCGAAGGCCTTTTTATCTTGCTCCCATCAGTCCTCCCAACATGGTTCCCAAGACTCCTTTCAGTATGGGGCCTAACAAGAGAGGCAAAATGCCTCCACGTTGAACCAACATCTTCTTTTTTTGACGAATGGGAATTTTCTTTTGAACCATTTGGCGAAGAACGTGACGATGTTTGCCTAAGCATTGTTTCTGGTGTTTGGACAAAGGGATCGTGCCTTTCAAAACGTTCAAACAACATTCGCACACGGTATCGATGACCTCTTTGGAGGCCGTTTGAATGAGTTTTTTTCGTAGGGGTGGAGAAGCTTTGGACAGGACAGATAACAGGTCCCCATGTTTGGCTAAACGTGGTGGCAGTCCTTTCCTTTTCTTTCCTTGGGGTTTTCTGGAGGGTGACATCTTTGAGTCTTTAGGAGCACCAAAAGAACACTGATACCCTACTTGGTCACAGGCCTTTTTTATACTGGAACGCGTCGCCACTGATTGTCTTTACGGCGTATCAACTTCATGACAGGCATGACACGTCGTGCAGGGGTACGTAACGGACTAAATCGAGTCAGTTCTTGCTTGGACAAATCCAGTAAACTTTGTAACATGCCCGATCTTTCATGGACTTTGATTTTGGGAGAAGGTAATTTGTGAGCAGCAGCCACTGCCGCTAAATTGGAAGGTCCTTCCACTGGGGAAGTTCTTTTGGGGGTCATCAACGGAGAAGTTCTTGGTGTGATTAACGTCTCCAAGTACTCTTCAGTTCCTGGTGACATCAACGGAGAAGTGGATAAACGTGAGGCTGTCGGAGACACAGTCACCGCTGTGGCAGGTCGTGGTTTGCGAGTGTAAAGCTGCGTCCTGGCCGCAGTGCCTCTCTTGCGACTAGTTTTCTTCTGTGGACTTTTCTTTTTCTGAGGACTTTTTCTCTGTTTCTTTTTCTGGGGGCTTCTTTTCTTTTTTCGGGGTGGTGTCTGGTAAGAGGAGGGTCCCGCCACTGGAGAAGTTCTTCTCTTTGGGGACCTGGTCTTTTTCTTCTTGGGGCTTCGTTGAACTTTTGTCTTAGGGATAACTTTGGGGGCATTAGGATCCCATCTTAAGAGTGAGCGAATGATGACCCCTCCTAGAGTACCGCTCCCTCCAGGTTTCAAAATGATTTGTTTTTTGGTTTGAGTGTCGATGCGGGGATCGGCCAGTTGGACCAAAGCGACTTTGTTTCGATCGAAAAAGCGTTTGGTTTGATGAGGAATCTGAATGATTCCTTGGAGTAATTGACGTGCCGTCACCGTAAACCATCGTAAGACTTCTTTGAGACTAGCTTCTAAGACACGAGCTCGTGTTTGTGGATCTTTTTCTCGACTGATGCCATACAAGGCACGAATCAATTTGACGGGAAGATGCGACTGAAGGGACGTCATGTTCGCACTGAGTGTGAGACAGACGAAAAAGGGTCTGAGGTTTTTATAGATTTTTTGATGGGGAGTGAAATGAAGTCGAGGACGGAGACGAGTACAGGACAGGCCCTCCGTCTTGGCACCAGTGGTGAAACAAGTGGGTACGAAATCGCAAATCCTCGGGAGTGGTAGGTTTCAAATCGACGAGTAAATAGGCGTGTGGCGTTTGAGTGGCATCGTCGTACGCCTGAGTCAGCCAAGGCGTTCCTAACTGTTTGGCTAAGACTTGCACTTGCGATTTATCTCGAGGGCTTTTAAACAAGACCACGTAATGTGCATTGAGACTGATGGTGCGATGGGCTTTACTTTGTTGAAACAAATTTTGGGTGATGTAAACGACACTGGCATTACGGTGATGCCCTTTGCGCGTGAACCACAATTTAATTTCTTCTTCGTCTTCTCCTAACATGTCGTCGAAAATGACCAAATGGGTTTGACGGGAGTCAGAGACGATGCCGTCGTCTTCTTTAGGAATGCCTTCCACAAACACGATGGAATCGCCTTGACTTTCTCGCAAAAGGCTGTACGCCGATTGCCACTCTTTGTAACACCACACGATCCGTTGAGGTGGCCGATCGATCAAATGATGTTTATGTTCGATCAAACGTTTGACGAATTCGGTTTTGCCTGAACCGCTAGGTCCAGCAATGAGCATGTTAAAGGTATGGCGAAGATACAAGGCCTCCCAACTGGCACGATCTAAGTGTTCGTCGATGACTTTGACAGTAGAGGAAGAGGGAGCAGAGACAGCAGAGGTAGCCATGGTGTGAGAAATGTCACTTGTGACACGAAAAACAAACAAGACAAGAGTTTATATACTTTTTTCAGAACACGTTTATTGAATGTTTCAAATATGAACACGAAAGACAAAAATACATACAACCCAAATAGTGATGTACAGGAATATAAAACACAGCAAAGCGATCAAAGTGGAATATAAACAAGTGTCTGTACAACATGTTTTGGGTAACCAAGATGTCCTAGGGACAGTGTGTAATGTTCTTACAGTCTCTACATGAGGTATTGTCACACAAGTGTCCTCCCGGAATGACCTTTCAGGAATGTCCATGACAGTCCTGTCCTGAAGCGAGTGGTTGTTCTCGGTGACGGGTTCTTCTGGCACCGTCACTAACACAGGTTGAAAAGTAACTTTTTTCCTTGAACAACTCTTGTGCATACTGGGCCACTTCTTGGGTCCAAGCCTCAAAACCCCCCTTTTTCCAGTCACGAACATCTGTCCAATGAGGGTGTAAGTCACAAGCTACACACACATCGTCATACACGTCTTGGGTAGCTAAAAGTTGACGAATCTTTTTTTCCTGTTGAGGTCGAGAAGTATCCAGATGAAACCGCAAGGCTTTGAGCAAAAGGAGTTTTTCGTGACCATTTAAGGCCATGGAGGTGGTAAGTACTGATCGTAAAGAGTCCACAAAGAATCGGCTGGTAAACGAAATCCCAGAAAACAAGTCACTAAGACACACACCACTTGTCGTCCCAAATTGAATGGATAAAGTTCTTGTAATAATCGATGGTAATGATCCACGGTTTGAATATGGTCATTGAGTTCCTTCCACGGAATCTGTTGGATGACATACGACATAAGTCGTGGCATAGCTGCCTGTTTTTATAGTCTCTTTGTTTCGAAAAGAATACACGTACTTTCTAGCCAGTGATGTTCGTTTTCCAGTGGGGAATGTAAATCTTGCATACTGTAACCGAAACGTCAGAGTTCGATTAGAAGTTTCCTCTTCCGCTAAGTAGATTCCACGGAAAATATGTTGGTAATCCTTTACCTCGTCTTCCTCAATGGGTTGCTCTAGGTGAATCTCGAAGTAACCAAAATGATCAACACGTGAATCATCGGGGGCCTGGAAGTATTGAACAAGGTCTGACCATTGAAACAATTTCTGACGAATCAGTTCTCTTATACCCTTCAGGTACCAGTGGTTCAAACACCGGTGACGTAACGGATGCAATTGTTCTTTACGTTTCACTTGTATTTTGACCAGCTCTCGGTAAATGCGTTCTCTCAACTCCACAGGCAAAGCACGAATGTTCTCTAGCAAAGTATCCATGAATAGGTCATACTAAATCCTCTTTGGTCTGACACAAGAAATGTACTCTTTGCACAAACATGGTTTTACTTCAGTGTCGAATTTAAATCGTTGAGTCACTAATCAACACATTACAATTCGTTCAGAAGTTTCCTCTTTCACTAAGTTGACATTGTGTTGAAGATGTTGGTAAATTCGTTAACTCTTCCTCTGGAATTCGATGCAGTAAGTTTACAGTGATGTAGTAGATAGAATCGTCCATACCAAACCAATCCTTTTTAAAACTAGAGGATCGTTCATCAATGTCCGTCCGATGGAACACTTTCAATTGAATCAGTCCTTGTATAGCCTTCAGGTACCAGTGGTTCAAACACCGGTGACGTAACGGATGCAATTGTTCTTTACGTTTCACTTGTATTTTGACCAGCTCTCGGTAAATGCGTTCTCTCAACTCCACAGGCAAAGCACGAATGTTCTCTTGTAAAGTATCCATGAACAGATTATTATGGTAAGAAGTTACTTCAATGTCTCGGTCCCACTAAGGGTAAGTAATGACAATTCGGTGACCATCGAGCATGTTCTACGTAGGCCGAATCTTGCGGTTCCCAGTGGTGAAGTGACACACCGCAACTGAAGCACTTGACTTTATCTCCTTCGCCCAAGTAGAAAAATCCGGCTCTGGCTAATTCTTCGGGGGTCGGTCCTCCCAGATACTTAGGCCATTTTCCTTTGAACGATTGAAGACGATTTTCAAAGTCGCAGTATTCCGACAAACGCACAGGGAACGAATATTCGTCTTTCACAGGTTCGTTTCGATGAGGATTGAGTGACATGGGCAGGAGTTTGCTCAGGGCTGGATGACATCCGTAGGGGGGTAGACGTGAAGGTGGACATTCCCCTTTAAAACGAAACCCAGTAAAATGTCCAAGAGGACGAGCGGCATCACTTTCGCATCCCACAGGTTTGACACGCACAGCATCGCTTTCCATGATAGGGGTAGGGACACTAAAGTTCCCATGATGCTTTACGGCATCGCTCAGGTCACAACGTACAGCATCGTACACATCACAAGGCTCACAATCGCAGTCGTCTGCAAACTCCGTTACGCAATTACAATGGTAACCACATGGACAATCGCAGTTTCCTTCCGGACATTTTCCGTCGCAATGCCTGGGTCTTATCCATCCATTATTAGTCACACTAGAGGAAGATACAACTTTTTTACAATCCCCAAACTGGAACGATGTCTCTTTCAAAGTATTCATCTTGTTCGCTCGGTCTTGGTAGTCCCAATGAACTATCGATCTTGCCTAGGGTTCCTTTTTATATACAGGCCAATACCAACGTGACCGTACGGTAAGGTGAAATGATTGGGAAGTCGCACTCGCTTCTGGTACACGATTTGATAGACTTTTTCCAAGGGTCGACTGACGATGTGGTGAGTGGGTAAACGTACAATCTTGTTCGGTTGATAGGTGGTCACTTTAAAGTTTCCATCCTCTCCCGATTGCAAGGCTTCTTTCAATACCCCAAAGTTGACCACTCGACTGGTACGATAATTCAGAGTCAGTCCTTTCACTTTGCACGTCGTGTGCACTTCTCCTTGTTTGTCCCGGTATTCGTAGCCGTAATTTTTGGGACCGCCACTGACGAAACTTAGAATCTTGTCGTCGGGATGCTCGTCTGTCCAGGCTCCTAAACGGTCTCCTTCGATGTTAGGGTGATGTTGAATCGGGTGATGGATGTAAATGCAACTGTCCGTGTCAAAGTACAGGACGCGTTCTTCTAACAGTTCTAAAGCTTCGTACAATTTTAAGCGAGCATGGGCTGTCACGTAAGCCGCAATGATGACATTTCCAAAAGGGTCGTCTTGTACAAAGTCCAGATCTTCTTCGTAATTGACCAAGATCAAATTCTCTCGAACGACGTCCACGTGTTTCATGTATTTGGTTTTGTCGTGAATCATCTGGAAATAGCGGGAAGGTTCTGTCAAATATTCCGTCTTGGGTAAACACGGTCGTTGTGCCATTTTACCCCACAAGCAATTTAACATCACTTTGGCAAACGATCGCCTGCCTTCGTTTTTCTCGATGTGGTCTAAAGTGATGCATTCTTGTTCGTAGTATTTCTCTTTGAATTTTATTTGGTCTTTGGGAGTGTGACACCAGGACGGATAGCCACTGGCTTCTTGCTTCAGTTTCAAAAAGGCATCCACGTAGTCTGCGAAAATGCCTTTCTGAGTAGGGTCACCCTTGTGGTATTGTTGTGTCTTGGGAAAGTGGCAAATTTGGTACACTTCTAACAGTTGGTATCCCATGTCCAGAGCTTTGAACAATTCTACGCTGACCCAGGTTCCCGTCAAGGCCCGTTCTTCCTGGCTGTGCTGACAAGGTTGGTCTTGGTTGCACGTTTCGGCACAAGTACGGCACAAGGGAAACATCAGTTTGCCTTGACAATGGTGAGGTAAGACGGGATGGTATAGGTTCGTGGGAGGCAAAACTTTACACTTGATCAAGCCTTCGTATTGTCGAATGTTTTTCAGGTCGATGTGTTCCGTGAACAATTGCGGGTGCCCTACAGGAAAGCGACAATATTTGCACACGTAGGGATACAGCGAACACACGTCCAAGTATTTGATTTCTTCTCCTTTCTCTTCGTCGGCTTGGTACAGCAAACAGGTGGCATTGGTCCTTCCTCCGTACAAACTATCCCTCGGGTTCAGCGGGTCCATGAACTGGTAACTTTCCACGAGGCATTTAAACTCGGGATCGGTCTTCATACGGTGATCGTACTCGTGTTCCCACATTTCCACCACTTGGTATCCTTCCTGTTCTAACTTTAGGCGCCGCTGACAAGTGTCCTGGTACAAGTCTTCCATGGTTCGTTGCAAAAACTGATTTTTAGTGCCACGGTCAGGGTAACAGACGGGACATCCGTGAAATAAGCAACCGTTAAACTCGTACACGATCTTGGGGTTTTCTAAGTCCCAGCCATCGACCGAATACGTTCCGATGGTCTTTTCGCCCCCTCCGTTGCGGGCATGTTGAATCCATTTGTCTTCCTTGTCGCACAAGTAATGTAACCAACGTAGGGCTTTGACCGAGTATTGACGTTTGACAAAGTGGGTCGTTTGAGGACTGATGACAGCCACGGTGTTTTCAGGCATGAATCGTTGTCGATACACTAAGGAACACGCTTTGGCAATGGTGCAAGCTTCTTTCAAAGGATCAACCCCTCCGTGTTCCATGAACAGTTCTCGAAATTTTCCACAGCAACGCCGTAAAATGTCCACGTCGGAACGACAATACTTTAGCATTTCTTCCTGAAAGTCGAAAGGGTCCGAGGCGTGAGCCTGGTACCAAGCGTAGAAAGCTTCTCGTTGTTCGGTACGCATGTTGTCGGGGTCGTAATAGTGAGCCTCAGGTAAATGGGGTAGAACGGCGTGTTGATTGGCTTCCGTATTGAAAAAGTGTGGAAAGTACCCTTTAGCCATTTCTGTCATTCCAAACGTTTTAGGCATTCGACTCAAAGGCATGGCCAAGTAACTCATCGAATCTTTAAACTGTACTTGTCCCACTTGCATGAAAATGATTTTGGCTCCGTTCAAAGTCACTTTAGGACGCTCGGTGCCTTGTTCCGTATAGTACCTCAAAAGAAACTGTCCATCGTATCCGGAAAAATTGTGAGCCATCACCGTGGCATGACGATGACAATCTCCGTAACGTTCGATGTCCTCTTGGCTCCACGTCTTGTCGACGGGGTCTAAGACCCATTGGGCAAAATCGGCTAACGTGTTTGGTCCCCGAAAGATTTTTTCACGCCCTCCGGGAATCTTGCTGCAGTGAGGGCAATGACTGAAGATAGGTTCTTGAATGCACTTCTCGCACGCTCGATGAGCCACGCAGAAATTAGGAATGTGAATGCCAGTCTCTTGCATGCATTCGAAATCGAAAAAGATGAAATTGCCTTTCTTCTTGTGACCGTCCTCTTTCTCTGTTGGGGGTTGGTATTTTTGCACGTAACATTCGTGTTCCAAGTCCACGATGTGGTGACAAATGTGACATTTTTTCTTTCCTGAACATACGTGTGCCTTGGTATTATTGGTACGTATGACTTGTTCACACGTAGAGCACAATCTCAGGAGTTGACAAGCGCATTTTTTCTGTGAACCTTGCGTCTTCAAATGTTGTTGGTAACAGGTAGGGCTGACAAACGTGCGCAGACAAGTCGAACAAGGCACTGGTTCTTCGCTCAGACAGGGTGAAGAGGCCAAACATCCTGTGCATTTCGATCCACAATGCTTGTGTTGCTCTCGATTGTTATAACCATGGTCACATTTCTCACAGTAATAACCGTATACTAGGAATCCGGTGATACTGGTAATGGTATCGAAATGGTCATCGTGATGATAAACATGAATGTATTTTCCGTCCTTAAAATCTTGGCCTCGAAACAATAGAGGTCCGCGCATTTCTTGAGGGTGCACTTTCAAGGTGTATCGTGGAGCTAGGACATCTTGCAATTTTTGCATCTCAGGAATGCCACAGGGTGTGTCTTTGGACAGTCCGGCTTGTTGTAACAGGAGTTCTGCTTCGTTTCGTTGTTTGGCTCGGTCGGAACGTTGAATAGTGTTCCAGGTTCTTTTCCATTCTACCGTGTCGTTCTTGTTGGCATAGGTTCGTCCCACCACGATGGCACGGGCTAAACACATCTGGTCATGAGGGTTGTTAATTCGGACGAGACTCGTCTTGGTGTTGCGAAGGTCGTCCACCAATAACATCTTTTTGCGTCCAGTCCCTTGAGGAGGAGAGACGTGGGTCATGTCCAGTGTGGCTTTACCATCGGTGATGTCAAACTGATCATTAGATTGTTGTACGTGTTGAATCTTGTCCATGACTTTGGAAGCAGTCAATTCTGCAGGGGTGCTAAACTCGATCCAAACAGGGGATTTCAAACCGTCGTGTTGTATGGAAAGTCTCAAGCGATCGTCTTCTTTGGGTTGACATTGTCGCTTGAGTGCAGTGAGCAAAGAATCCCACACCTCAGTGATGAACACTTCTGCTTTCTCTAACGGCACTTCAGCCTTGAAATCTTTAAACTTCACTGTGTATTTGTAAGCCGTGGTTCTAAATTTTCTAGAGGAGCGCTTTTCCGTCTCTCGAATGGAATGGTACTTTTCAGGGTTGACTAAGGGTGGTGAACTTGGTTTAGAGGGTTCGGATTCTGGTTCACTCATGTCCTCTTCAAAATCACTGGCATGAATTTGTGCCAAGATTTCAGCCCTGGTACGAGGCGATAGATCACGTTTCTGCCTCTTACTTTCTTCTTCTTTCTTCTCGAATGAATGGGATCGTTTCATCTTGAAAGCAAAAAGTCAAATGACTCAAGTTCAAACACCATAAGCTACTTTATAGTCATAGCAGACCAGCGTATATAAAAGGGTGTGTGTCTTGTCCTTTCACTATTCATTTCACTCTCAAGCCGAGCACAACGATGGAAGAGACTAACCAGATGGAACGTTTCGTCAGAGCTTTGCGAGGGGTCATTAGAAAATTCTCTTCAGACCAGCCGACGGACTACTCTCCTTCCTTTCGAGATAAAAGTCAAGATACTTGCTATATCTGTCAGAAGAAAAGGCATTGGTCTTCAGAGTGTCCAGACCGTCAAAAACGAACAAAAACAGGGACTAAAAAAGACAAAAGTCAAGATACCTGTTATTATTGTAAAGAAAAAGGACATTGGTCTCCAGATTGCCCAAAAAAGAAACAAGAGGAGTCAGAAGAAAAGAAGGATTCTTCAGAAGAAGAGAGGGATTCTTCGGAAGAAGAGAGGGATTCTTCAGAGAAAGAAGAGGAAGAAAAAAGACAATTCTATTTACAAGAGGCAAAGAAACAGGAGAAGAAGAAAAGAAGAAGGGAAGAAAATGAGGAAAAGACGGTGAAGAAATTTAAAAAACAGAGAGAGTAAACAAGGAGAAAGAAGAAGTCAATGAACTTTTTATTAAAGTGTTGTGTTGTGAATTGTGAATTGGATTGTAAAAAATGGAGAAAAGAATAAATGAATGATAAAAGGTAAGTGTCTTTGAGTTGTGATTTTAAAATAAGAAGCTACACTCACGCACTCATACACAGACACGTACTATAAGGGTAAAATGGGTGCGGGTTTTTTTTTTGAGTTATTGGCAAATTGAAATTGTATTTCTTTTCGAGAAATGTGGGTGGCCCTGAAAAGGGCCTTTTTTCTTCATGGTGAAAGGGTGACTTTAAGCAATCAACTTTAACTGCCTTATGCCTTTGCCACTGCCAAGGCCTACTTCTGGACTGCGTAATGTTGATGATGATGATAATGATTGGGTTGAAATCACTAAGGGTGGTACGGTAGGCTTAGTCACAGGGTTGACGTGTTTAGCTCGGGAAGGTCGTATTCTCTTCGGTCGTGATAAAGAAGTCTGATACATTTGTTTCAGACTTCTTAACTCCGCTAAAATGTCCAACAGTACCGTGACCGTTTGATTTTCACCCTCTTGTTTCTTTGCTGCTACTTCTTCTTGCTGTTGTTTTTTTCTTACCTCTTCTTCTTGTTGCTGTTGCTGTAGGAGAAAAGCCTGTTCCGCTTCCTTTTGTCGTTGTATAAATTTCTCCAATTCTTCTTTCTGTCTCTGTCTAAAATTCTCCACTTGCGGTAATGAAGAAGGTAACGAAGGTTCCGGAACAAATTCTTGCGAGGAGAGAAAATCCACAAAATCCCAATTCACCTCTTCTGAAAGTAAGTCCGAGTTCCCTTGGGCAGTCTCCCCTGCTGGTGCACCCCAATGGATCGTTTTCTGAGTTTCCGTCATGTTGAATCACTGTCGCATAGATTGACTGCACACAAGCGCTAGCGAATCTATATAGACTACGTGACGTCACAGACTGCACTCTTCGGATTGGATGCGAGCTGACTGAATTCTGTAACGCGTGTTCGGATTGGTGAATGAACTCAATCCGTTTCAATCCTTCCTGTACCTATAAATAAGCGCCGTTCACTGCATTGATTCACCTATTCTCGGAGTCTCAACATGTGGACAGACGTTGAATCTTCAACCCTTGTGTCAACAATGATGTTCAGGACGGACATGCTCATGTATGTCCGATCCAAGTGGACCGTTGTCCACAGGACCAACAGCAGCCTGTGGATAAGAAGAGTCTATATAGAGAGACAAGGTTGCCTCAAGAGGACTCTGATGTATGGCCCTGCTGTAAGACGAAGTTTGAGGAAAAGAAGATGTCGCAAATGCCCTTTATGTTAAGGGCATATTAACATAAACCAAAGGCCCTTTTCAGGGCCAGCCATATATCTCGAAAAGAGATAGCCTTTCCATTGCCTACCCTTTTTTAAAAAATTTACAAAAAAAAAATCCCATGTTAAATTCCCCTTGTACGTAAAGTGACCCACGATTTATTCCCATGTTAAATTCCCCTTGTACGTAGATAGTCCCACGATTTATTCCCATGTTAAATTCCCCTTGTACGTAGAGTGTCCCACGATTTATTCCCATGTTAAATTCCCCTTGTACGTAGAGTGTCCCACGATTTTTCGCCATGTTAAATTTCCATTGTACGTAGAGTGTCCCAAGGGGTTCTGTAATGCTAATTCCCATTGTACGTAGGGTATCCCCCTTCACTACTAGCGTCAAGGGAAAATTAACATAGGAATATATCATGGGCCTGCCTAGCGTCAAGGGGAAATAAACATGGGAATATATCGTGGATTATAAACACTGATACCACATTTTTAAAAAAAAATTGGGGAGGGTTAGGCATGAAAGTCATTTGGTTCTTCTGCTTTTTCTTCTTCTACTTTCTCCATTTCTTTATCCATCTACAAAATTTTTCCAATATTCCTTTCTTTTTGTGTTCCGACTCAGGAATCCAGTCTGGATGACCTATCGCTCTACATTTCTCCTGGACATTCATCCAGTTTTGTTCATTCTCTCAAATGCTTCTTTCTTCTTTCTGTTCTCTTGTTCTTTCCTATCTTTTGCCCATGTGTCTTTAACGTTCTTGACTTCTTCTTCCAAGACACTTTTCATAATTTATTCTGCTTTATGGATTTGGTCCCGTCCCCTTTTGACGAAAGCCCACTCTGTCAAATTGAAGATATCATCCAAAAAATACCTGACTCTGATAACAATTTCAAGAGACTGCTTCAATGTTCCGACTCTTACATATTCAGGCGAGATGAAACCTCTCAACTTCTTTACCTCTTCTATCATCCCTTCAATGTTCTTCCTGGCTATTTTCAGATTGTTTGCAAAGTCCAAGCTGCCTGGGAACTTCCATTCTCTTTCAAGTCTTTCCACTACATACTCCGGATCTATCATCCAATACCAACTCTCCTTCAACTGGTTAAACAAGTCAGATACTACTAACATCTTTTCACTTATTCCGTAGAATGGCACGAATGACGGGCCCTTTTTACATTTATATCTAAAGCACGGACGTGAAGGAAAACATCCCCTACTTTTGTCTTCTCATATTATCTACTATTCACACAAAGTTAATGAGACAAAAAACTAACCACATTATATACTATCCACACACGCAGAGATGCCAAATCAAACCCCAAAATCTACCATCCACACACGCCAAGAAGCAGAAACAAACCCACCATTTACTATCCACACACGCAGAGATGCCAAATCAAACCCCAAAATTTACCATCCACACACGGGAGAAGCTAACAACATAACCACAATCTACTATCCACACACGCTGAGAAGCAGAAACATAACCATAATATACTGTCCACACACGCTGAGAAGCCAAATCAAACCCAAAATGTACCATTCACACACGTCAAGAAGCAGAAACAAACACACCATTTACTATCCACACACACAGAGATGCCAAATTAAACACAAACTCTACTATCCACACACGCCGAGAAGTCAAATCAAACCCAAACTATACTATCCACACACGGGGAGAAGCCAATTAAACCCTAACTATACTATTCACACACACCGGGAAGCAAAAACAAAACCCACTTATAATATTAACACAAAAGGAAAGTTAAACAACCACACACTCTACTATCCACGAAAACCTACGTGAGCGCTTACAAACCCCAATAATCTACTATCCACACACTAAGAAGCAGAAACATAACCATAATATGCTATCCACACACGCTGAGAAGCCAAAACATAACCACAATCTACTATCCACACACGAGAAGAAGGCAAATCAAACCCAAAAATGTATCAGTCACACACCTCAAGAAGCAAAAACAAACCCACCATTTACTATCCACACACGCAGAGCTGCCAAATCAAGCCATACAATTTACTATCCACACACGCCAAGAAGCAGAAACAAACCCACCATTTACAACCCACACACGCAGAGATGCCAAATCAAACCCCAAAATATACCATCCACATATGGGAGAAGCTAAAACCATAAACAGAATCTACTATCCGCACTCGGAGAAGCAGAAACATAACCATAATATACTATCCACACACGCTGAGAAGCCAAAACATAACCACAATATACTATCCACAGACGAGAAGAAGCCAAATCAAACCCAAAATTTACCATTCACACACGTCAAGAAGCAGAAACAAACCCACCATTTACTACCCACACACGCAGAGATGCCAAATCAAACCCCAAAATCTACCATCCACACACGAAAGAAGCAACAAACATAACCACAATCTACTATCCACACACGGAAAAGCAGAAACATGACCATAATATACTATCCATACACGTGAAGGTTTAAAAACCATACTCTCTACTATCTACACAAACGTACTTCAGCGCTTACAAAACCCAATAATCTATCACCCACACAAACGTACGTGAGCGCTTACACACACACACACACACACACACACCAGGAAAGGAGGGAGTGTTTATATAAACACTACTCCACATTCTCACATTGGCAAATTGAATAGTGTTTCTTTTCTAGAGTTTTTGGTTAGCCCTGAAATGTGCTGTTTTTTGGAACTCCACATACACCTGTTAGTGATGGTCCAATAGACTATATATTTGGTTTCCGCTCCATATCACCCTTACATGTTGAGGGATTTTGAACAAATAACACATAATACTAGTTTAAATGTAGCAAAAACTTAAGAGATTTTGCTTGCTTTTTGGAAACTTGATTGCTCCCAACTATTCAATTGTATTCGTCAGAATTTAAAAGATTAATGGAATGTTCGCTACCCAAGCACAATATAATTTAATTCCAAGTGAAGGAAGCCATTTTTGGAAATCTTTTAATACAGGTAAATCGTGCTAAATTAGCGATATTTTACGGCCGCAGGTTTTACGTTTTTCTTGTAATAAAATTAAGAAATGTATTTTTAAAATTTTAATATATATATTGTTTATATTTGGTCTATTCGTAAACATTGACAATTAATCTCTGCTTCTCTGTATTGTCGGCCAATAGTTACATGATAACCGTTATAAACATTGGTGTATTTATAGGGAGATAAGTTATACCCATGTATATTGATAACAGTTGAAATGATTTGCATTAAAATGCATGCCACTGTAAGCTTTTTAAAATCTTGTCTATCAAGAAAGGGTCATTGGTTCTATTCCCAATCGATATGATTTTTTAAAAAATATATATAATGCATAATACATGCCGATGCATATCTGAGATTTTTATTTGATGTAATATCATGACAAAACAGTTAGCATTATCGATTTTAAGAGTACCGGTGTGCAATTTTAAAATCGTATCAAAATGTCTTAAATGCACGTATATATAAACCGCAAGCGAAGGCGCGGTCACTTCAGAAACATACAAGGCACATTAGGTCTAACAAGAGTTACATCGCCACGCCTTTTTTGTCGTATGGCTTGAATATAATTTTATAAAAAAAATAAAATAAGATGCATTTCCCAAAAATAATTTACAAAAAAAAATTATAAACCAGAAAACGTTAGAACAAATTGCATATCAATACTTCAAAATTCGATTTTAAATAAATTAATAAAAGAGTGCCCTCACTGGGATTCGAACGCTTATACACATACTAAACACACACACACACACACACACACACACACATATATATATATATATATATATATATATATATATATATATATATATATATATATATATATATATATATATATATATATATATATACATACATACATACATACATACATACATATGTATATATATATATATATATATATATATATATATATATATATATATATATATATATATATATATATATATATATATATATATATATATATATATATATGGTTTTCTTAAATAATACGCTGAACCGCCTAGGCAATTGATCCATCACAAACTTTAAACTGAACGTTAATTCTTATATATATATATATATATATATATATATATATATATATATATATATATATATATATATATATATATATATATATATATATATATATATATATATATATATATGTATATATATACATACATATGTATACATACATATATATACATACATATATATACATACATATATATATATATATATATATATATATATATATATATATATATATATATATATATATATATATATATATATATATATATATATATATATATATATATATATATATATGACCTGCATTTTCATTTAATAAAATCCTAATTTTACCCGATTTACCTACATTAACAAATAGACAAAGTCGTTCATTAGTATGCATCTTTAAACCGACTGTATATGGTTTATTCATTATTCACGGGTTCTTATTTACTGTTATAATTATTCTCAGGGACGTATCTAGTATATGATTGATGATTAGGCATGTTGAACGGCGAAGCCTCGAACTGCTAGAGGAGTGGTGTGTGTGTGGGTACGGGGCAACATTGTTACAATCTAGAGGCTCTGAGATAGCATTTCATGCATCTTGTTGAGACTTTCTGAACCTTGGTACTATTTTAATACTGTACAAAAAAAAACCCATCAACTTCTTATGAACAGACTCAATAAAATCGAGTTTGCTACTATCTTGTTCGTGTTTTTGCTTCTAATGAATCCTCTTTTCCGTATGTATTGTATTATATAAATATAGATTTCATATCGGTTTCGTGAGTGAAACTTAAACCATTGAAAAAAAATCGTCAAAATTCTGTGTAGGCAGCTGCCTTGTAGGCAGCTACGCTCCTGATCATCGCTAATATACTGTTCAGTTGTTTACCTGCCCTGTTGAACCTTGCGACTTTACCGAAGTGAAACATAGTCATTCATTTATCAGTTTGTCCAGTTTGTCCAAAGCAAAGTTAAGCTATTTTGAAAATGTTCCGCATTTTGGGACATTTAAAGTATAACGGAGAGAATTGTTTCCTTAAAAGAAAAAAGAAAAAAATTAAGAAAGACACAGCTCAGTGAGTAATAAGTTGATTTCATTTTTGAAGTGGTTCAAAAATCAACGTTGAGTTTTGATAACAGAACATTTTACCCTAAGGTCATAATTTCACCTGAACGGGTCGTTATTTAACAGGACATTAAAAAAAGGGTCAGTTTTTAACGTGAAATTTTGATAACGTTGAAAAATTACCGACCGGGTCAGAACTCAACGAGGGTCAAAAAGTGATGCTACATCTGGGTCGTTATTTAACAGGACATTTAAAAAAGGGTCAGATTTTAACGTGAAATTTTGATCACGGTCGTTGAAAAATGACCCGGCGGGTCGGAATTCAACGAGGGTCAAAATTTAACACTACACCGGCCCTAGAGCAAGGCAAATCAAGCAACAGCCTTGGGCCCTGCGCTTTCAGGAAATCAACTCCGCAATGCAATTGTTTTGCTTGGGGCCCCGCAGAACGCTTGTTGCCTTGAACCCCGCACATCATAGTGCCGGGCCTGTTCGGTGCGTTGATTCTTGTCGTACACCGATTCATATATGAACGTATTTATCCATTATTAACCGTGGAGCGAGCGACCCTGATACAGAAGTTAGTGGAAACTTTGGGGCGTTGGCTGGACGTATGATGCTGGTCGACCAATATGAAGGGAAAAAGGTTCCAGGCCAAAGGTTATTCGTGGTAAAAAGGTTCCTGAGGAATGGTTCAGCAGGCCAGGAGAGTGGGCTGAACGGGAAGATTCCTCGGTCATTCATTATGAGTGTGAGTTATAACAAATTGTTCACCAAAAGTTCAGCGACATTACATGTGTAAAAAAATACAACACCATACTGTTGATGAACAATACATTGATGATATTCGTTGATAAATCCATAGTTTAATCATATCGAGGCCTGCCATAGCACGTCGTGTCATGCGAAAAACAAAAGTACTTTACACCCCTCACCCCCACCCCACCCCACCCCCCACATGTATGCAAGGTCGTGTTTCGAAAAACATTATTTTCAGTTATCTTAAGATAAACAGAGAGAAAAAATGTAACCACAACAAATATATATATATATATATATATATATATATATATATATATATATATATATATATATATATATATATATATATATATATATATATTCCCTCGTTACGAATTGCATAATTTAACCTGAATCTGATACCTATTGTAATATAATCGTCTGAGTCATCCTTGCTGACTGAATATCAAGATATCAAAGTTCCAAATAACTTTGATGCATCTTGTATAACGGAAACAGACGGAGCAGCAGGGAAGTTGAACAGACCAGTGCGTCCAGCCAAAATAAACCTTCCTACGCGAACTTTCTCCGTAGAAGCCTCAGAAAGCAGAAATAACGCCTTCTATGGAGATCAATTTTCGTGCATTTCAGACCGGATGCATCGGGTGGTCGCGCCGTGTGTGTTAGTAAATATAGCGTCCAGGACAGGAAAAATAAAAATCAGGGAATAATTTTTTGTGTTATTTTTTTTTGTTGCATGGTGGGGCTGCATTTTCATGAATAAATTTGATCAAGACCAATTCGATACCGACTTCGTGGATCATGAAGATTGATCGTGATGAAACCATGTGGTGTTGACTGAGCGCGGCTGAACAAATTTTTAAATTTATTTATATCCATGTCACCGTTGCACCAGGTCTGATGGATATTTCTCAACGTGTGTGTGTCTACGCCATTGAATACCGATAAAATGTTGCAATTGTCCCTAATCACCTTGGGAATCTGCGTATATCTCTGTGTTACGTAAATAACATCGGTGTTCTTGTGTCTGCCACGTGAGAATATCCTAGCCGGGGTGGTCTGCTTGTCCAGCATAACGTCATCGAAAACAACAAGATTATTAATATCACCGTCCAAATTCTCCACGGTTGGAGCTTCATTGATGTCTGTGATGAATTCGATTGTGCCTTCGTCGGTATTGTCGCTAAATTCCTTTAACACTTGATAACAACGTTGATCGTCCACGGATGGTGCAACCAAATACAACTTGTCCCATTTTAGCCATCGCATGATCAAATTCAATAACAATTGCGTTTTACCAGATCCCGATGGTCCGATGATTATCATTCTGATCGAATTCGGTAATACCGCATGATGTTTCACTTGTTCGCGTCGTTTCGTGGCTGAAATATCAATTAAATTCATGTTACTAAAATACATGGATCTATATTGTGTTAAGTGTCGCACACACACAGCTACGATAAATCCAACCGAAATCGTTACACGCAATAACAGAAACGCAATTGCAGGAGAATGCGAAGTTTGTAAGACACGCAAGTTCAGATTTGTAAAAAAAAAAATAGAAGAACCGGAGGAGATATCGCAGCCTCCTTGACAAATCTACCTGGGACCCCCTGGGCAAAATATCCCGGAGAAAAGCATCTGCCAGGGTATAATTATTGTGGACCCGGAACGAGGCTCGATATCAGACTCGACGATAATGACCAACCAAAGCAAGGTGAAGATCCGGTAAACGCAATCGATAAAGCTTGTTACTACCACGACCTCGCATATCGCAGCGGAGATTTACAACAAAGACATCTCGCTGATATCAAGCTAATTCACGCATTAGACGCGATTCCTAATAAAAGTTTCAAAGAAAAATTGGCAACTTGGCTGGTAAAAGGCGCGATGAAAGGCAAATTAGTGTTCGGCGCTGGTAAATAATATGGAACATATATATTATTCTCCGCGAGGATTCTGGCGAGGAAAATCAGCAATTGCCAAACTCGCTAAAGCCGCTAAAGTAAAACAATCCGTCGCTGAATCGTGGCTATCAAAACAGGCAATTTGGCAAATATATCTTCCTCCGCCTAAAAAAATACCGTACGCAAGTTTCACCGTCAGTGTCCCTAATGAGGTCCATCAGGCTGATCTAATGTTTCTTCCTCATGATACCGTTGACGGCGTCACATACAAATACGTTTTGACAATCGTCGATATCGCTAGCAGGTATAAAGAAGCCGAGCCATTATCGAATAAAACAGCAATGGAAATTGCTAAGGCATTTAGCGAAATTTATTCACGATCCACGTTAACATGGCCGAATCTTCTCCAGGTTGATCCAGGTCGAGAATTCCTCGGCGCGGTTACTTCATTGATGAAAAAAAATAACGTTAAAATCCGTCGCGGTATTGTAGGTGTTCATCACAATCAAGCTATCGTCGAAAGATTCAACAAAACGCTCGCAGAACGATTATTTGGATACCAATACGCGCGTGAATTTATTCAAGATAATCGATCTCACGATTGGGTATCAAGATTGCCTCATGTAATCAACGCGCTGAATAATGAGACGACTCGAACAATAGCAATGAAACCCGCAATTGCAATCACAAAATCGAATATACCCCTAAAGCGAAATTCCACAATTCAACCTGTACTAGGTAGCGTCACAGTCAGATATTTATATAAAGAAGGCGAGGCTGAAGGAGGCAGAAAAAGAGCGACCGACCCAACCTGGAGCGTCACAACTCACAAAATATCCGCCGTAACAAGATCGTCAGGAAGACCAGCGATTTATATCCTAGATTCGTTAGCGCCACAACGCGGATTTACCAAAGAAGAATTACAAATAGTACCCGAAGATACTCAACTACCACCAGCGTCACTAATGTAGTTTACTCGAATTCGTCCTAGTTGAGATAATTTTCTTACTCTCGACACGGCTAAATATACCAAATTTGACCAAGAAATTCTGTCATCGACGATCCAAACTTGGCCATCTACGGTCAATCCTTGCGACGAGTGTATCGTTGTTGCGTAACCTAATTTCCACGGTGATTTTTCTGCATTTAACGCTTCATTAATAAGGTTGATATCAACAAAGATAATATCGTTCAGGACCAAGTTTTTTTCCCTTCCACATGGCAGAGTAACGTTGATATTTTGTCGCCTAGTATTAGCGGGCCTATAGCATAACGGTACCTGCAGCGTTGGAAATTTCTCACAATGCAGCTTGAATAACATTTCCTGAATAATATCACGAATGATTTTTCTACTAGCAACGATCAGATGATCAGGACGCCACAAATTTAGAAAATCGCTCATCGGAGTCTCGTCGATTATTTTCCTCATGACGTCACATTGAATCTTGTTTGGTTGTAATCGAATCAATTTTTTAAACTCGGTCAACAAAATATCCGTCGATCTATAATCAGCGTCAATTTCCTCATAATAGTCAACGAAACTTCTGAGCCATTCGTGAGGCGATTCACCATCAATCGGATCAGGTTGCCCATGATCGCCGCACATTATCACAGCGGTATTTTTCCCTCCCAGCCAAGCTAATATCGATTTTAATATATCTAAATTTACCGTGCAAATCTCATCAAATATTATGATCTTGTTGATATATTTGTCTCCCATACGAACCGAGTCCCATGATCCACCGCTATATTTGAAATAACTGTGATACGTGCAAGAATTAACGCCACGCTGATTTATTTCTCGCGCTAATCTGTGAGTCGGAGTCAACACAATCATGTCGGAATTCGCAAATAAGTTTATTACTCGCGTTGTTTTACCGCTACCTCCAGGTCCATTTAGGTAAACGAATTTACTGCGTGAAATTGGATCGAACGCAGATGCGGCCGCCGAAGATTCTCCAAATTTACCTTGATGAAATTCATCGCAATCTTCGACATCGGCGTCTTCACAATAATCTAGGATATCCTCGTTTTTTATCCTCCAGGTTCCCCATGAGCTACCATCGGTGATTAAATTTTCCAACCTATCTTGGCATTTTTTATCGATATAAAACGAATCCGTCGCGACCCTTACTGCGATATCAGAAAATTTATTTATCATCGAGAGTAAATTTATACTTACATAGGCGAGCATCGACGACCGCAAATGCGTATATTGCGCTGATTCTCCGTCAAGGTAGCTAATCACGGTACCTAATTTTGCTCCATCAATGATAATATTCTCTCTGTTGCAGAATATTCCTCGTGATACCGTATCGGCGATTATAAAATCCATCTCGGCGTCGTTGATAAATAATCTAGCGTGTCGATGTTTGTGATCAACGGATCCACCTTGAGTAAATTTACCGATTATTTTTCTTCCTATATCTTTTGCGTTGTCACAGTCTGTCGGCAACCACACCTCGATCTGTTTTTTGTAAGATATAATCGCCTCACTCACCGTCAACGACACTAACATCGACGAATCTAGCATATATCTCAATAACACCGTAGGAACCCAACGACGCTGGGAGAAATGCTTGCCGAACCAAATATAGCAGATTTTATGCAAATTTTCAGCAAACTCAAACGACGTGACGCAAGCGAATCCGGTCATGACAAAATCAGGCAACGGTCCGTTAATTGCTACCCTTGTCATCTCGCTGGTAGGATGGCCGAATTTAGCAAAATAATCTGCACAATCGCCATATCCAAGGAAACTTCCAGGATAACACGCGCTCATGTCAACGGAGATCATATCTTCGAAATCGTACTTGGTATTCCACAAACCACCATGGCCATACTCGATACAGCTAAGTTGAATATCAGCGAGAAATTCGTTTCTTGTAGGCTTCCACGAGTTTTTCTCTCTAGCGGCGTGAGCGGCCACAGACGGAATTGTAAAGCAATTTGTCAGTAACTGATCGGGATTCGACGAATATTTCATCTCGAGTTTTCTCATCGACTCGTGTAATATTTCGCCCCTGTAAATATCACCGCATGGCAGGATAAACTGATCGTATCTTTCCTCGCTCGAGAATAACCATATCGATATTGGATCAGATGCGCTTAATTTTTTGATAAATCTGAACATATCATCGGAATTATTCTCCGCGAAATTCTCAACATCTACAGGATAAAATTTAACCACACGATCCCGCGGAAATATCATTACCGAATGCGACCACGCGTGGGAGTTATGATCGATAATCTCGACTGGTGCTCCTCGGGATCTGTACGGCGACGAGTATAATATTTCTCCCGATAACGTTTTCACCGTGATTGGAAATTTAAGTTTTTTACTCAACGCAGCTACATCGTCCACCGATGCACCATCAGCGACAGTCTTCGCCCACGCATTAATTTTATCCAGCTTCAATTGCGTCAAACCAGATCCACGTCGAGCGTTTTTCATGTGCTCGATAACACGTTCAGCCACGCAGTTTATCATCGGTGATTCTTTCATCGCAGGTAGGTTTTTCACATCCGGGTTGTTTTTTAGACAATAAATTCCAAAACAACAGCGCTGGCTGGATAAGATCTAGCATAATAAGGGCCATCGATTCCCAGTAACAATCCTGGCTTAGAATTGTTATCGAGAATAACATTTTTCTTACCGCCACGCACTGGATCTCGCTTATCGCGAATAATCCAGGTATCATCGGGCATTTGTGCGATAAATTTTATTCCAAAGATAAATCGCTCTTCGTGGCGCTTGGTTTTTATATGCTCGATTATTTTCTTAGCTCGTTCCAAATTCATCGTAGCGTCGATAGAATTTGTTTTCCAGGTCGACCAAGTGTGAACAGCTCCATCATCGAAAAACTCTTTCTTGGCTCGATCAACCTCAGGAATAATATATTCTGCCTCATCAAGATCAAATATATCCATGATTATATTTTAGACATATGTTTAAATTATATGCATTGCAAATGGATACTAATCGGTTCAACAAATAATTGTGACAAATCTTGCAGAGGCGATTATTGCGGCGCTCACATACATGCGATTCGGCGTGGCAGTAAAGGACCACAGCGATGTTTAGTTTGTCAAGTTGGCACGCGAGGAAAAACTCGATTGTGTCTGGCTTGTGGAGGAAAAAATTTTCGGGAATTGCGGCGGTATTATGAAAAAAGATCCTCGTCGGTCATAACATGCGAAGAAGATTATATTAATCGATTCAAAGCAAATAACGATTTAAACATATAGATATTACTATATGAGTCTGAAATCAGCAATTCCAGAAACAACAATGACATGCGAGTTTAAATCTCACCCAACGATCACTGGATACGAGGCGTCATCGGATGATGTTGTCAGAAATACCAAAACGAAGAATCGGGTCGGTAGGGTTTGTAATTCAGGTTATCTTGTTTTTACCATCAACAAAAGCAAAAAACAAAGATGCGCAAGTTATCTCAGTCATAAGTTTGTATTTGAATGTTTTCACGGACCAATAAAAGTCGGTCTTGTTATCGACCACATCGACGGAGATAAACTTAACAACAAACTGTTAAATCTTCGGGCGGTAACTCCGAGTGAAAATTCCAAATTTGGTAATACCGGTGGCGTATGGCGACCATCTAAGGCAGTTAAATCAGTAAATCGAGAAACAAACGAGGAAATTATATTCACATCGATGAATGCCGCTGCAAAATATTTTGATATTAATCCAGCATCGGTGCAACGTGGGACAGAAAAAATAATAAACGCGACATTCTCCTACCGATTTGGTACATGGTTCGAATTTTATTATGTTCCAATAATATCCGAAGAAAATTAATTAAAATTACAAATATAATATAAATGAACGAGGAAAATGTAAACAACATCATCGAAGCCATCGAGGATCTGAAAAAAAAATATAAATTTATCTTCAGATTTGGACGCAGGTAAAATCCGGTCCGAATTTGAAACGATCGTCCAAGGAAAACTCGAATACAGGTACACGCTGCCATCCGAATACAAGTTTATAAAGAAAATCCAGATTGCGATGTATCAATCGCTTGCGACTGTCAGTGATGATCAAATCGAGGATTTTGTTAAATTATCGACGTTGGTAGAAAAAGTGAGATCGAGTTTATCAGACGAGTACGAGTCAAGAAAAATTACTAGCTCGCGCGTCAGGCAGCTAAAAAAGCTGGTCGATGAGAGTAAAATTAAAATCGAAGATTCCTGATTCTTGCCACAAAAAAAAACAAAATTTTAAGAATCTTCGATTCTAATTTTTATTTTTTTTTTATTTATTTTACTGAAATTGTGCAATTTTCTTGTTTCTGACTACCATTTACCCCATCAAATTTACTAAATTATATAATTTACTCAATTTGACGGGTATTTACCCCATCAAAAACATAAAATTACACAAATTTCTTAATTTCTCTGATTTTTATTATTTTTTTTATTATTTACTAAATTAATTTATTTACTGAAATTGTACAATTTTCTTGTTTCTGACTACCATTTACCCAAACAAAAACATAAAATTACATAAATTGCACAATCTGACGGGTATTTACCCCAGCAGATTTACTAAATTATATAAATTGCACAATCTGACGGGTATTTACCCCATCAAAATTAAAAAATTTTACTAATTTTGAAAAATTTCCTGGTTTTTATTTATTTATTTTTTGGCCATTTTTTCTGCGGGGTAGAACTTGAAGAATCTTAGATTATTTCACGATCTCACCAGCAAGTTGATACTTAGTGTTTCCCCGCGTATATCAAGCAAATTTCCATTCTGGTCCGTCAGTTTGAAATTTATCCTCGACAATAATCGATTGTGACATCGCAGATAAAACGGATTTACTGGCTCTTTTATTATCAAAAAACCCGGAGATGCGCTAGGTGAAAACGAATATAAGATAAATCCCTGCTGCACCTGCTCTGACACAGACGCATCTGCGTTGTAGCTACCTTCAACGACATCCGCGTGAAGATAAATCGCGATAACCTCCGTTATGTTAACGATACCTGGCGAGATATGCCGCCCTTGCCCGGCAGGATCATTATTATGTTTGAGAATCGATTCTGATTGTATTTTTTTAGTCCACGCGGCATGTAATTTCGGAAATAAATCATCGATGGTATCAGTGACGGATTTTCTCATTTCATCAACGTTATAATCAGGAAATTTGAAATTTGGTAGCGTTTCCTCGGTTAATCCGAATACTGTCATGAAGTTTTGTTTTTCTCCTGAATTTTTGATCAACTTGAAGCTGCTAATAGGAAGAACATAATCGGCAATTGATATATCATCAATTATCGCCCGAATGAACATATTGTGATAATATTCAACATCATTCGCGAGTTGATTTAAAAACTTCACGTGATAGATAATTTCGCTGCATGAGCCTGATTTATTTAAGATACATTCATGAAATAATGCTCGCAATTGAGATAAATAAAATTTATGTTCTTGATTAAAATCGTCGATGGTTCTTCTTATCAAGATACCGTCTATGGGGGCTATTATCCTGTTAATGTTGGTAGCGTCGAAGATTTCCACACCAGGGGGAATTTTAGGAAGAGGCAACCACGAGAGAATTTTGTTGTCCCTGAAAGTAAAAGCGAACACTACCAGGTTAAATTTGTGGTTGTTCATGAGGTTGATGGCATTGTGGATCGTAGTCCTGTGTCTATAATCTCCGTACCATCCTTCGTCGGTGGTAAAATCTGATTTTTTTGGCTCCGGTAGCTCTGGAGGAGCTTCTTCGTGCCAACCTGGAATAATAAAATCAGATTTTTCTGGTTTTGCCAGAGGTGCGATTTCGGGCCAACCTAGAACTGTCCTAATCGATGACTGGTAAATATCGACGACATATGGCGATTTTACCTCGATTATCGATGACAGCGTTGGTTCGTGTGCTAATATTTTTATTCCTGGCTTAGCATCGCCGGTTATATTTGATATCCTACTGGTAAGTTCCTTGTCGATTTGCTCAATTTCGTAACTGCCTGTTGGTATGCCAACGACGATCCAATCGGGAGTTCCATCAAGGACGGTTTTTATTGGCAAAAACAAGCGAATTATTCGATGATAATCTACCGAATGATTTCGACCTAACATTGGGCCAGCTAGTATAGACACGTAACTGTGACAGCGCAATTTCCTTGACGCTAATTGGTATTGGAAAATCGATACTAAATTTTGGCCTGGTTGAGCTTGCCGATATCAGCGTTGTTATCGGCGGCGTTGTGTTTGTCACGATTTGAGCTAGTTCCGACATTATTGATATTCATTTGTTCAATCTCAGAATAGATATTTACCATCACAGAAAATTCGAGATCGGATATAACGCCGTCGTTGAGACTCTCAGAAAGCAGCGATGATAATTTCGAATACGCCTCGTTGACCTGGGATAGTTTACTCGTGTACAGGGACAATTTTTCATTTGTGCATGAGGATATTTTTTTTGCGATAATATTGAGAACACCGGCAATTGTTGTTGTCGATGATATTACTATCGTTACTACGATTGGCGCGATTGTTGTCACCGCGGATAAGATTATTCCCGCACCGGCGACTATTGCACTTACCGCGTACACGGCGACATCGATGGCAATTAATCTGCGTTGATATTTTTTTATTTTTATCTGATATTCGTCAAGGAGCTTTTTTAACGAATCCTGCCATGAACGCGCCTGATTATATCGATAATCCGATGCGGTCATTTATTAGTTAGGTTATCTAACCAATTGTGTGGTATGTTCCGGATAAATATTCGATAATTACAACATAATTGGTTGGTTCTGTCGTGGTTCTATCTGGTGGTTCTAGCGTAAATGTATCCTCGATATTTGCAATCATCAAAATATTAAAAAATTCGTCGTGGGTGTGACCCAAGGTTATTATCTTGAATCTTATCACGGAGAGAAAAAATATTCGATATACTCCAGTAATTGGCGCGGTAAAGCTAAATGTGTTATTCTCGGGTGTCCATGTACCTTTGTGTGTTTTTAACACAAATGGTACATGGCAGGGAAGATTTTTTGTTTCTACCTCCGATGGTATGACAATACGCGCTAATTTTTCAAGATTCGCTGACGATATTTTTGCGCTAATATCGTTAATTTTTGTAGTTGCGTCGAGAAGTTTCGTGTTCAAATCTCGAATCTCTCCGTCGTACAATAACATATCGACCTTTTGACGCGCCAAATCAGGCGTCGTGGAAATTTCCTCGTTAATTTTAGCAATATCCTCGTTGATTTTTCTCACATTCTCGCTGAGATCGTCGTGTGATGTTTTATCGACCTTTTGACGCGCCAAATCACGTATTATGGAAATTTCCTCGTTGATTTTAGTAATATCCTCGTTGATTTTTTTGTTTTCTCGCTAAGATCGTCGTGTAATGTTTTATCGCTTTTCTGACTCATTACGATATTTATTTCGGTAATATCGGCGAGAATATTAGTAATATCCTCGTTGATTTTTCTCACTTTATCGCTGAGAACATCGTGCGATACTTGATCGACTTTTTTCTTTGCTAGCTCGTGTGCTGCGGAGGAATTATCGCCGAATGTTTTTATATCTTCCTCGATTTTTTTACTAAATTTAGCTAAAGTATCGTCGAGTTTTTTAAGATCGTTATTTAGCCTGTTAAGTCTCTTTGTCAATCTGTCCTGAAGATCGTCGTGTAATGCTTTATCGGCCTTCAGAAGCAACGTTGCTGATAATTCGCTATCTCTTCGTTCCACATCTGCGATATCGGCCTTCAGGGGCAACTTCGCTACAAGATCGGCGATATCAGCGATGGATTTTGATACCGATTCTGATAGGCGAGTAAATTGATCAATGCGATCGTTATATTCGTCTCGCTTGATTATATCTGTTATTTTCACGTTGCTGGTTTGTAATCTTCCTTCGCGGCTCTGAAAAACAGCAACTTCGCCAGGATCTACTTCTGACAACGACAGAAGATTATTAATATCATCCCTAGTGGCGAATTTTGATAGATCGACGTCAGTCACTTCTGCTTCCTTCTTCCTGTAGAGGAATCTTCCGTAAATATCAACCATGATACTTATCTACGGCGTATTCAAATACGATTCTATGATACGGACCGGATGATTTTGAAATTGCGTCGAGGACATCAATTGATTCTGGGCCGCATATCGGTGGATCCATTAACGTCTGCGTTGGAAGTGTCGAATACCAAATCGGAATATTTAACTTTGATACGTAATTGATAAATTCTTTTGGTGGCGCTAGTCCGTACGAGTCAAAATAAACAACTTCGCGAGGATTAATCGCGTAGGCGACCCAGTGTGTGCCAGGGCCAGTATTTGAATCGAGATTTATTATTCCTGTCTCGGTGGGGTTTGGTTTTTCTGGTAGTTGATCCCGCATAAATACGCCTCTGAAAAATTTTATTTTTTTTTTTCTTTGCTTCGTTGAGCAAATCTAAATTTGAATAGGGCGTGCTAATCTTAGGCCGGATCCGTACGGGGGTCGTCTTAGATAGAGGCCGTTTCCCTTTTTTTTTACCATATCGCCCTCCCATTACTTTATGTACTAGTTTGTCGCCTACAGCTCCGGCCGCACCTAATCCTATCGCTTTTGCAATTGCCGGAAGAGCCCCGGATAATAATCCAGGAAAAGCAGCTAGGAAAGGGAAAATTCCGCCCGTTTTGACCATGTCTCTGATGGCACCTATACTAAGATTCACATGAACGCCAGAATTCGCTGATTTGGCTTTGGTGAAACGTTCACGTTGACTCTTAGTTAGCGACAGTTTGTTAGGACCGCCCTGAATTTGATCGTTTTTCAGGGTTAATTTCACACCGCATCGCTTTGCTGTTGCTGTTTGGAGTTTTTTCATCTGACCCGGGGTCAGAGTTACGCTGACGTGTTTGTATGGCATATTAATAATCGTTTAATCTAAATTTAGAAAAATCTAGGTTTTTGTTACATTTTCTCGACAGGTGCATCGATGATTCTCATTCTGCCGCTGATGCCTTCCAAGATCATTGTTCTATCGCTGAGAATTACCGCGATTGCTCTTGCTGGTCCAGCTGTGTTAATTCTGGCTTTGAAATGGATATCAACAACAGATTGTTTTATCAAATCAAGATGCTCCAGAGAAAAGTAGTAGATAGGATAGTGAGTATTAAAATCCAACTGTGATATTTGCAATCCGGTATCGATATTTTGATCACGACCCATAAAACACAACAAGCGATGATATGCGCGAGCAGTCGAATAGTTGGCAAAATTAATTGATATTTCCTCGGATGGCTCTTGCTGCCCGTTTATTCTCAAAGATACGTTTGTTGCATCGAATCTATCGAATATCATGTGACTGTGAGTTTGATCATATCTGTTTGCAGCTTGAAGAACAACAAAGATGTGCCTAGGCGCCGAGACGCCTTGTTGTGACGCAATTCGCCAGGTAAATATTCCGTTAATATTAACGTCGATAGAGTCGGTCGTGGTTGTTAGCCAGGTCATAACAGACTTACCACCTTGATTCATGAATGACAATAATTTTTCTTCCGCAATTATCGATGGAACTATCGCTGGCATCCACAAAGTGAATTTAGTTAGCAACACCTTACCTGCATCAACAACAATAGGGTCTCTCCAGACGGCTCTGTCATTGCCAGTGTCATCTCGAACAAAGGAAATTGTATGTTTTGCTCCGTAAATAACTTTTCTGAAATGTCTGCAAAATCCAAAAATGTGAGATAGCGGAATTGCACAGGAGAATCTTAGATCATTGCCAACCAACATTTTTCTCCGCGTGGCAAATCCAAGGTTGTAATGATCATTGGTGTTAATTATCATATCTTCGACGGGTGCAGGATTAGGATTAGGAGCGGTGCGATCAAGCGGTTGTCTGATATTATACTGGATATGATCAGCGTGATTAGAATTATCTTTGGCGAACATCATACTAGGACCGGCTGACCTGATAAAATCATTCGAGTATCTAGCTAGGCCTATTACCGTCGTTGCAACATCAGCGTTGCCTGTGATTGATTCAATTTCTCTTCCATCGATCATGTGTGTGACGCTCTTGAATAATGCCATAATTCCGTTGTTGACAAATCCAACTTTAGAATCTGCTGGATAAGCGGTATTATTTTGTCTTACAAGGTCGCCAGTAAACTCGATATATGCCTCAGATGGAAGAAAATATCTTGTTGTATCGTGAACTTGAATTTCAACGCGATTAGGTGCATTTGGTATCACTGCGTCATACGAGTAATACTGGAAATCACGCACGGATGTGTCCTTGCCTACAGGCTCGTCCATGTCGAACACTTCGTTTGACACTTGTGCGAACATTTATTATTAAGAATTTCATCTAAAACGAAGACCGCTACCCGACATGAAACTTGTGTTTGCAACTTCCTGTGCTAGATTATTTGCGAAATTTGTGTTAGCAACTTCCTGTGCTAGCTCATTTATTTTTTTATTTGCTGCGTCGTTTATAACTTTACTGACATCGGCGGGCATTTCGCTGGTGCTAGGTAATTTGACGGGCTGCTTTTTTTGCGTATTAAGTTTGATATTTTGCTTTTGACAACATTGAAGCCTTTACTGGCTAAATTACCAGTACCAGAGATGACAGTCTCGCCAATTTTTCCTATTGCTTTTGATGCAATTTGCTTAGCTGCGGGTCCGATTTTAGGGACTACTCGCGTGACAAGGCTTCCAACGATATCGCCTAATCCGTTACCGTGAATATATTTATATACGGGCAATCGAGAGTTAACTATGCGGACCTGTCTAGGTCTGCGTTGATGTTTGTGAACAATCATGTTATTTCAATTATGTTGTTTTAATCGATGAGTTCGTCAACGAGCTCTTTGTAAATATAAGAGTTAATAACACCGCCGCGGAATAATCGCTGGCAAATATCTGAGGCCTCGTTGATTATTTCAGAAGAGTTATTTCCGGCTCGTTTTCCTCCTATTAATATTTCGAGGCGAGATACGTCGTTGACGACGCTGTCAGGACAAATGGTATATCCGCTTCCTATTTTAGGATCTTGTGGTGGTGGCGTACCTGGTCTAGGATCTCCAAATGGTGTCGCGCTTTTTCCAGGATATTGTGGTGGTGATAATGATAATCGTTTCATTTGCCTTTCTTTATGTTCATCGACCTCCTTTTTAAAATCTGAATATCCGAGATCGAGTAAATCCATCGGTTTTCTTAAACTACCAAACTAAATTAACTGCGGCCATGTTCCTGGTCCGAATGAATCAAAGTACTTTTTTTTCAAGAATAATCTTTTATTTTCTGGAGAATAACCCGCAGCGACAACTAATCTTGCAAATTTATCATCGAGCATATCGATTTTGTCTTTTCTCAAATAAATATTAGCAGGTTTACTATAATCAACTTTTCCTCTTAAACGAGATTCAATTACTGCCTCAATTGCTCGAACTCTCTCGCCCGCAGGTCGTTTGTAATCGCTTGGTTGAACTATTGGTTCCTGGTCGCTCTCATCTTTTTTCTTTGGTTTTTTCTTTTTTTCCTGAGGCTGACTTCTTTCTTTTGGTCTGGCCCCTAATTCCTGTGGTCGAAATTCTTCTTTCAATTCCTGTGGTCGAAATTCAAACTCCTGTGGTCGAAATTCAAACTCCTGTGGTTGATAATCTTCTTCTTGTGGTTGAATATCTTCTTCTTGTGGTTGAATATCTTCTTCCTGTGGTTGAACTTTTTCTTTTGGTTTTGCTTTCCTTCTTCGTGAAGATTTAAGTTTTTCTCTTTTCTCTTGTTGCCTTTTTTCTTTCGCTTGTTGCTTTTCTTCTTCCGCTTGTTGCACATTATATCTTTCTCTTTCCACCGCAGCTACCAAAAATCTCCTAAAACGCGGATCCGTTTTTCTTGCCTGTGGTTTTTCCGAATAGGCTCTATATAACATTTTATACCAATCATCGCGGTTTCTCATTTTGCCTAATCCTTCTTCTGATAGATATCTTTCTTTTTCATTAAAATAATCTTCCGCCCTCCTACCAAAATTATCTATTTTATAAAGCGATAGCGGCTGTGATATCATTTCCCAGCCCTCCTCGGTAAAATTACTGCGTATATTCTCGAAAAGAGGCATCTTTCTTACTCCAGGTTTTCCTACTCCAGGTTTCTTCCTCCAGGTTTTCCTTTACTTATTTTAAAACCAATTGCAGGGGTTCCTCCTCCTGGTTGTTGCCCGTGTTGTTGTGCTAGTATTGCTAGTCGTTCCGGTAATACTCGTGAATGTTCCTCGATACCTCTCAACACGGGAAGAATTCCACGTTTCCTGATATCCGGATCGTCCTCGTCGCCAAAAAAGACTCTTTCGGTTACTTCGGTAACTGGCTTCAATAATTTCGACGATAACTCGGTAAATCCCTGCTCTGCATCTTCGTGTGCTCGGACCTTTTCCTTGAATAATTCTTTTACTGGAATAAGTTTCTTTAGTGCCGCTAATTGTTCTCGCGCTATTCTGGCAGAATGAGGCTCTCCAACTGTGCTAGTTTTCCGACTCATATTATTTTCAAGTATATTATTTTAATGCGACGTAAAATGGACAAAAGCAGCCCCACCATGCAACAAAAAAAATAACACAAAAATTTATTCCCTGATTTTTATTTTTCCTGTCCTGGACGCTATATTTACTAACACACACGGCGCGACAACCCGATGCATCCGGTCTGAAATGCACGAAAATTGATCTCCATAGAAGGCGTTATTTCTGCTTTCTGAGGCTTCTACGGAGAAAGTTCGCGTAGGAAGGTTTATTTTGGCTGGACGCACTGGTCTGTTCAACTTCCCTGCTGCTCAGACGGTGTTATATATGCTTTGTTTTGTACTTGTCAGCCTAAAATACTCGTCACATACATACATACATACATACATACATACATACATACATACATACATACATACATACATACATACTTGACACCGTTGTGACATCAATGATATCTGTTCACTAAGTACCGAGTCGGTAGAGAGCTCATTGTACCTTACGCTGAATTAGTTATTTTAAAATATGCTAACTATAATTAAATTTTAAATAAATCTTGTAGTGAAAAGTGGAAATGTTTCCTTTGTTCATTGCTGTAGCTTAGTGTTAGCTGTCCTTTATTATCAGATGTGAACATGACGCTGTTCTGGTCTTCCGTAGAATAATACAAAGGGCTGGGAATGGCTGTCCGTATCTAATATGCATGAGTGATAGATAAAGAAACAGATAAAGAAAGCAAACAACGATATTCGACCCTAGACTGGTGGTTAAGGTAGAGTTTGATGTTTAATCTCTTGTATGAAGTTTTCGAGTTATGTTCAGGTTAAAGTATTATAGTACACCTATTTGTTGGTACGGTAGAAACGATTGAATTTACCCAGCTGTCCCGGTTTGCACGTGATCACACGTTTTATGCATCGTTTCTAGAGCACCAGTACATTAAAGATTATAGTGTACCAGAGCAGTTTACCGCAACATCAGCAAAAAAAAATTATATAGTAAGAAATCATGTATTGCGTCTACACTGCATGAAAGATTATAGTACAGAGTTAGTTAAACCGTACATCAGCACATCAAAGACTACATAGTACAGTCAGTTTTAAAAATATGGGTACATCAAAAGTTATATAATACGAAATCAGTTAATGGAACATTAAATATTATATAATGCTGAGTCATTTTAACGACACGTCACATGAAAGATTTTATAGTGTAGAGTCTATTTAACGGAACATCGATATAACAAAAATTATATAGTAACAAGTCAGCTTAACCTCAATCCAGGACTCGGAAAAAAAATGCACAGTACTCAGCCAGTTTAATATCACATGAGAACAGAAACATTACCAGTGCCGAGTCAGTTTCACAGAACGTCATTAATTCAAATTGGTATGAATTGACGAGTTTACTGTAATACAACTGGATATAAATCGGTGTGTGATACTGTTATGATTACATGGTCCTAAAACTAAATAACAGAAAAAGTGAAAACAAACAAGTTTTGTAAAATGCAACAAATAATTTATTTCCTTTGAATACGATGTGAAAATTCAAGAATAACACGCAGTATTGTGAATTAAATCACAATAGCCCTATAAAAAAAAAATCTATCACAAGTCCAAATGTATAGAGTTCCAAATTAATTCAGGTCCTCAATGTGATATTGTGCCAACAGTCTTCATGTATCACAGTGATATAATCTAAACTGTTATTAAATGAATTCACAATAATTCCACAATAAAGAGTCAGTCCAAGAAGTATCAATGGGCACTTTGTAATTCCAATGAATAGTTTAAATAAATTAATCCTCTGAAATAAAAACTGAATTCCACAATAAGACCGATTCCGCTTCGGATCTTTAGGTTGTTAAAGTAGGAATGAGTAAATTTTAGCCATATAACTTTAATATTAAAATCTCCGACACAATAACAGAACCAAGATGTAGGTCAACTATCGATCAACTTAGTAAACAACTTGTTTCAAGAACATTTTAAGTAGGCAACAAAATCAGGAAGTTCCAAGTGAAAAACTAATGTCCTAAACTCAAATCCAAGTCAGCATGTTCACCTCCATTAATGATGATCTGAATATTTATTTATAATGACAGAGATATATTAGCTATGTATTGTTGTTGACAAAATAAATGTCACTAGTCCGGTAGGCCCTAAACTTAATTACTAACCAAGGAGCAAAGAATTTCACATTTGTGAGAACCTCCACCGAGAAACGCAAACGCAGGTTTGACCAAAATTAGTTGTCGGTGATAACGCGGCGGAGTTAGCAAGATACAGGGAACACCGTGGAGTAAATACCCTGGTGGAAAGCACACGGGGCTCCCTCTGGCACCTAGATACAATTAGATGCTCTTTGTGGGACTCTTGGATGTAAAGCTCATTTATGTAATAAACTTAGCCGCGATCTACTACAGTACTCGCTGTCATTAGAAAGTCAAGTTACTGCAGAAAAGCGAGTGCGGCAAAGAGTACCAACTGGGCTGCTCGGGCACAGTTGGCCAAACAAGATCTGTGGCAAATTTACTTATCCACACCAAGGAAGATTTCTCGCGGGTGAGTTGATGTCAAAACAACTAATAAAGTTCATCAGGCTGATCTTTTGTTCTTCCACTTGATCTTAGTACGTGGACTTGCATACAAGTCCGCATTAACTGTTGTAGATGTTGCCAACTGATGCCAAGAAGCTGGGCCTTTAAAGTCTAAAACTTCAGCCAGTTTCACGGATGCACTTAAACGTATTTATGCAATTTCACCCCTAATATGACCATGGTTGTTACAAATGGATTTGGGAAGTAATTTCTCGGAACTGCTATTGTGCTGTTAATAAAACTTAAGTGCAGTTTCCCGTTGAAGCAAAGCCTCCTAGTACAGCATTTGTGCGAGAGGAATTGTAAGTTATTCTGGCGGATACAGAACTACAGATTCACAAACATGTGGTTCCCCTATGTGTAAGTAGTGATTCCATCAGGGAATATCATCACTTTGTGTCAAGCGGAAACAAACTTTCTTTAGTGCAGCGGAACACAACGATCCGATGTTTCTTTGACCGGATTAGATTTCACGTCACCCGTGAAGACATTCCACATGCATATCGTGCCGAAGGTTCTTTTGCACAATCAGGCGTGAGGAACCTTTCACCTTTTTCATGTGTTTGGCATAGCCTTCGACTCTACTAGTTCCTACCATAATCCTACCATAATCCAGTACATTTTGGGGTACAGTCCCACGTATTCTGTCATAGGCATGCCTGGGCATTCATCTTTAAACTTGTCAACATTTTATTTTCGTTACTAAACAGTCGATGATTTTTCAGATAATCTCTTTTATAAAACACAGTTAACAGAGGTCCCTCACCATGTCCACTTACATATAATTGGTGGCAACATGCATCAACAAAGAATTCGTGTTTATTCGAATGTACACTTTGACACTCATATCCAGCTACATATATAATTGGAAATTAGGTACTGTTATGTATATTTAATCTGTATTTCTTAGGGGTTTTTCTTCTCCATGGTTATATGTTATGTATAATAGTATTTTTAACTTGACATTGTCCAAAATCAAGTTCATTGTGTACTTGACAAGTAACTTTTATTTTGTAAACAAATAATACATAGGTAATATTTCTCAGAGTTTGGGTTTAATATTAGGATCATTATCAATGGAGGTCAATGTTTATTTGGGTATGGGCTAGGATGGGGGGGGGGGCGGGTTTTCCGGAAACCCCTCGGCCAAAAAAGCCATACACATGTAATCATATAGTCACTTGTCACTTGAAATTTGACCATCGTTTTATTCTTGAACGTTTATTGGGTAATATGCACACTTTGAGTAAAGAGACACATAAACTTTTGCTTTGGTGCCCTTTCCAGGAAAGTCAGGGCCCTTTTGAAATTTCGAAAACACCCCCTCCCCCATCACTTGACCTGATCCGGTCCTGATTTAGAACATTGGTATTCCCCATGGATAAACCTGTTGTACCTTACTTCATGTTTACCATAATTGCTATAAATTTAGTAACAGATTTTATCTCGTTGACAAATTAGATGATTCTAGAAATGAACTTTTGATCCTCATCCTGGTTATGCTTATATATCTTAGATTTTTATAAAATTTTGTTCACTTGATAAGTTATTCTCTGGATTTACAAAGTGCTCGATTGGACAGAAACATTAAATTGCAATTATAGTGAATTCAAACAAGACCTACTTGGATTATATCATTGTGATTAATTGGAAGACTGTAAGCACATCATCATACTTCAGGCCACTGGTACATCAGTACATTGAAAACTTCAAGCACATCAATACCTTAAGTGCTGTGTTTTATTTCTAACACCACTGGAATTTAATTAGAATTTTATTCATTAGGACTGGTGATAGAACTTTTGAACTATTTGGGATTGAATTCGCAATAATATAAGTTCTTTTCACTTTTTGTATTCTAGGGAAATAAATTATTTGTTGGATTTAACAAAACGTGTTTGTCTTCGCTCCTTTCTGTACTTAGTTTAAGACCATAGAATCATAATTGTATGTGAACTGCATATTTGTTTTAGGTTCTTATGTTTGGTTCTATCTTATTACATTCGTCCAGTATCATTTATGATCTCAAACTGATACGAGAAAAACCACTCATGAGGCACTGACAGCACTTCCTGTGATAGAAGATACACATTATGACCTTTGTTTAGCTTGTCATGATAATCCGTGTAGACTTCATAAAAGTATCCGATATCACTATTGCTGTCATACTTGTGAATATCTACTTCCAACGGGATGGTCCACTGAACTCCGCTAACAGGTATGGGCTGGTGTTCGGGAGAGCGAGGTCATATTCGTTTACGTTTTTGGTAGCTGGCGCGCGCGTGACTTGACAAAGAGATACTGCCATTCAATAACCAGATGCTGATCTATGTCTGTAAGTAATGCCAACTCAGCCTTGGTTCTTCACAACAGCGCATCCCAAGTCATTTCCGGCGACTATATAAAATTCGAGGAATCGAGCGTGTACACACACACACACACACACACACACACACCAGTAGTTAATGGGGTCACAAACACACACGGCTGTGTCAAGGAACATCTGAATGACATCCGCAAGCAGGATCACATCGTTGCGCAAATAACGATTATGATAGTCACTGTGGGTTTGACAACTAAAATTGGACTACAGTATGTTCCAGATTGTTATGTATATTTATATTGTTTAACTTTTTTCCATGATTGCAGATTGTAATGATTATTTGTAAACAACATATTACATTAAAAAAATTTATCCATGATTGTTGATTAAATTATAAGACAATAATAATTTGCAGGTTGTAAATAGGATTGTTTCCTTGAGTTTGCTTTCTATACCCAGCCTTGATTATAAATTTAGAAAGTTATAGAAAATGAACTTGTGAACAGTTTTGGGTAATTTTCCTTTGGGGTGATATTGATTATGACGACATAGGTCAGGTGGGGTTTTATTGCGACATAGAGTCCTGGGGATGTATATAAGGTGGAGAAAGTAAACAGTTATTCATTCCTATTCCCATCATAACATCAATCTTTATGGAATGAATTTTAGTTCTGTTCAGTTATATTTTGAGAGAATTTACTTATTTAAATTATTCATTGGAATTACAAAATGATCATTGACCTTTTGACTAAAATATTACTTTGGGATTAATGTGAATTCATTCAAAAACATTCTGGATAATATCATTGTGATACATTAATAACGTTAGCACATCAGTACATTCAGGACTATTGGTACATCAGCACATTGAAGATTGGAATTCATTCTTTTTAACATCTTTATTCTAAATCTTTAAAACGTTTAGAGCAAAATAAAAACCCTGTGTCAGCTTTTTCAAGACTGGCATATTACTATAAAGGCTCTGCTTGAAATTGCAATGTAGTTCACAAATTCAAACGTATATTTGTTTTATAGCCAAATATAAGTGGTCCAGCCCTGAAATATCACTGTAGTCGATGGGACAATAGTGTATTCTTGCTGCTTTTTTTTAAATGATTGATTTAGTTATGAAATATCAAAATGGTCTTGAAAGATAAAGGTATTTTTTTGTTGATTAGTGATAAGAAAATTTGTGTCTAGGGAGACGAACCTTTAACAGTAAGTACTAAAAGCAGTATACATGTTGATAAAAGTTGAATTTTATGTATGAGTGGATTTTTGTGTGTAATATCTTTATTGTGCATGAGCGAAAGCCTACGCAAACATGACTGACGCTTTGGGGGTGGGTGGGTGGTGGTGGTTGTATTGTAAAATGGACCAACTCTCTCAGAATGCATACTACTAGCGTGTACAATCATTGTCAGTCAAACCTTACTCATAATCGTGTATATATATATATACAAGTCAACGATTTGCCCCGATGTCATGTGATATCCAAAAAGAGATTCAAAGTACGCACCTTGACAGGAAAGGGTATATTTGGCAACACTTCTACAGGTCACAGCAAGTACAGATGAAATTATAGTCGGGATCTGTGTCGTGTCCACTGACATTTCAACTTGCTCTCCTTCATCAACGAACCCGGAGACATGTTATACAGACTGCACCAATAGATGAGGGTGTAGCTCACCCAAACCAGAAATTGTATGCATATGCGATACAGTAATATCTCGTGGACCCTGAAGGAGCCTCCGGTTCGCTCCCATTTCACAGTAATGTTATAGTGTTTTACCTGTCCCATGTCTTAACATGTGTATCGGTGAAGGGCACGCCTACGTCTTAACATAATAAGTATGGCTCTTTTTTTTTTTTGTTTTGTTAAAACCGACTTTACTGAGCTTATTCCCAACAAACAAAGATTGTTGTTATTGTGTTTCTTGTTATAGAAAAATATGTGTGGTCTCACGCAGATCTATAAACACAGGCCCGGCCCTAGGGCAAGGCGAACGAGACAACCGCCTTGGGTCCTGCGCTTTCAGGAAATCAGCTCCGCAATGCATTCTCTTTGCTTGGGGTCCCGCTTATCGCTTGCTGCCCCTCATGCTGCCTTGGGCACCGCACATCTTAGGGCCGGGCCTGTATAAATAGACAGCAGAGCTCTCTGTAACTATTTTTTTAACGGGTGATTGAATAACAAAAAACAATAACCAAGTAAGAAAATGTGAAACATCTTTAATCTCTCAGTCTTACACATCACCATAGAATTCAGGGGAGGATCCAGAAATATAGCATCGTACTGAGGTGCGTTAACAAATAGGACAGCGATCAGTGTAACGGAATGGTCGGGTAGTCGAAGTCCCCAGAAGTTCCTGCATACTACGCGTGTCCATGCATACATGCATCCAACAGTGAAAGAAAACTTTCTCCTGGAACAAAGCACTCATTTTAACGCCGGCGGGGGGCCTCCTATTCATATAACATATTCCGTTGCTAATGGCAACAACCTAACCCTTTCGGTCAGCTGAGAGTGGGTCGATAATTATTATCATGTACCGCAATATTATCGGCTTACGGATAAGCGGCGTGTAGACTTGAACAGCAAGATACACACGCGGTAGTGGTGTGCGATTATTTGGCCTTGACAGACGCTCAATTCTAAGTTTGCAAGGTAAGAAAAATTAGGAGTACCGAATGTGCATAGGCCAGGGAACTTGATGACCAGAGTGTGTATACACATAACACCGAACTTCAGTCTGAAGCTGACAGCGCTTGGATACGTAGCATACAGAAATCATGGCGCTTGCAGAAATTCAACAGCAGTTGGCTGGGGTGTGGGTTCTCCAAACCAATGAGAATTTGGATGAATATCTTAAGGAAATAGGTAGGCTTATACCACAACCACCACCTCTCTCTCTCTCTCTCTCTCTCTCTCGTTTACGATTGCTGTTCTGTTGCAGTTGTGTCTAAAAGGTGTACTGTGCATAAATGTTATACGGTGTAGATCATCATCGCGGAATGTACTTAGGCACAGAGTGCCACCTACACGCGAGACCTTTCTTTTCATCGATATTTTGGCCTAATCAGATTGACTGACGAATAGACTGTTAATGAAAAGGCCAGCATGTAAATTGGATTTCACATATTTTTCATTAGTAGGACGGGTCTATATTTATATTCCACGTAAACTATACAAAAAGAAGCGCAACCAGCCATCGTCACATGCATAAATTCAGAATACACGTATGTGTCTACATTTATAACTAAATTCATGCATGCATGCATACATACAGACAGACAAAGACAGAAAGAAAGAAAGAAAGAAAATGAAAGAAATTAACAAATGACGGGTCACTTTGGGAATCAAAGTCTCAGACTTAACTCACAAAGAAAATAATTGTTGTAATGTGCACGTGGCTTGTTCACCAAATAACGTCATATGTATGTCACGTACCATCACAGATGTCTCTGTTCCTGTTTTTATCAAAATATCAGTTGTTCTGATGTCAAATTAGCAGTTTTACTTGAAAACTGTTTTTCAATTTCCTTTCTGTAGTAATCTTGATATTCAACTTATTTCGACCTATTTACTTTTAATTCTTCGCAGATAACTGTAAGAAGACAAGAAATCGAAAATTAAACCTTTCATCTGTAACCTCATAGTTTTTTTCTCCCTGAATTAAACTTTTCTCTGTATCGTCAAGGCTTTATCCTAGAATTAAAATTCTTTTTGACATGTTCCTAATAACTTCTGTTGTCCAGTGTTATATATATATATATATATATATATATATATATATATATATATATATATATATATATATATATATATATATATATATTAGTCATCATCGGTATATTATAGGGATACATTATACATTTAGTTATTTAAGCTGGTAAGGTTATTATGTAGGTTTTAGAAGAGAAATACATTTGTATATAATTCCCTACATTCTCTTGATAAATTTAATGATTGTATTCTGTGATAAAGGAGTGCATCTTTAATCACAGTTAAATTTAGCGGCTGTGATTCCTGTTCAACTATAGTGCTATCTTTAGCCGCTCAGTCCCAACTTAGGTCATCTTAAGTTCACTCTGACAGGCCAGTGATACAAAGAAAGCCCATATAATGGCTGGATTGTATGTTTGTAGATTAACAATGAGTCAATGATAACAAGTTTCCCTTTATGCTCAAACATTTAAATTGGTGACCATTTGTTATGAAATTAGTACCTCCATTAGTTGATGTAAAGTGCTTGAAATAGAGTTGGGTAGTTAAGAGTTTAATTTAGAATTAATTAGCTCGTAAGGATATTGATTATAATGTTTTGGATATTGGATTTTTGCATTTTGGTATGTGGACTAGGGTTATATAAAGGGCAACAAAATTAGACTATAAGTTTAGTTCAAGAAAAGGTCTTCGGTTATGCTTTTTCTCATGTCCGGTAGGATTGTTTAAAAGCTAGGGGTCAAATATAGTGCAGAAAGTCAGCATGTAGAACTGTAAACGTTTGCTAATATGTGGGCCGATTTTATGAAAGATACATGGGACTTATCCAGCTATTGAACAAAGTCCAGATTTAAAAGAAATGTCATTTTTTAGTTATGCTACTTTTGTAGGCTCCGTGTAAAATGATCCAAATTGGGCCCTGCGTTTGCTAAGGCCGGTGCTGGATATAGGCCTCAGGGTCAACATTTCCTGTTTTTTTTTTAACAACCTCTCTAATGTCAGCACATTGTTTTTTGTAACAGGTTGTCAGCTATGGTGTCAGCATACTCATCTCACTTTGTAGATTTTAAATTACAACTGATTCTACAATTAACACACACATCGCAAATTTTGAGGTACTTACCATTGAATTTTCGATTTTTAGAGGGGTAGGCTGTTGCGATTGTTTGTAACTGAGATATTTTATTTTGTTTTATCTCAGGATGATGATGTATGGGTATAATAGTTTTATTTTGCTTTAAATCGGAGCGATGGTACGTGATGCAATAGAACAGGTTACGAATAAGGAGGATTGTTATATTCGGGTTCAAAACGACACACAAACACGAAGTAAGGGTCCGACAACTTTATGTAAAATAAAGCTAAAATCTTCACATAAACTAGAAAACCAGTGTTGCTTACAGTATCAAGCCCCACTAAAAACTGCTGGCTCTACCACTGTGCTCTTGTTTTAGTAAGGGTTAGAGACAAGGGATCTTAATTAAATTAACAGTTGTGGCTTATCCTGGCTCAGATAGCCATGGGAAGATCAACAACAGCACCGAACCTGTTGTCAGTCTCTGGTATCAAATATACAGAATGCTAGGATTAATGTTCTGGCCAACTGTCACTACTAACAGCTAGTATCTGATGCAGCACTTAGGGTGAAATCATACTTATAATAAGGATGTTAGGCCACGCGCGATGACCTAATGATTTTGAAAATATTCACACGTGGGCAGCGTCTTAATCTTGAGGACTAACATGGTCACATGGTTACTAAGTTTCAATAAATAGAGCTAACTGTTCACGGGGCAAAATTACCTTACGGCATTTTTGTGTACATTGATATGAGCAAAGCAACATAGTTCACAGAATATAAGGTATAGAACTAGAGATCAATATAAACATCGCATTGCGCACACTTAAGTTTTGTTGTGTTTGTCCGTAAGCAATATAGCAGTGCATATGGGTAAATTCTATTTATAGCCTTATTAGCAGAGGATACGTTCCTCGCAACTTATACTCTTTCAGAATGTATCGATACCGGATAGCTGTTTTGACCCCAAGGGTTACGAATCAAGTCACTAGTACATTTACTAGGTCCTACCTTAGATCTTCTATCGCATATTGAAATGCAAACAGAATTAAAGACCAGACTGTGTGGAGGCGCAGAGGCGCTTCGTTGTGACGTCATAGGTATATTGTGACGCTTGCCGCATACTACCTATCAACATCATCGGCCTTGTGCTCCTTCACTGCAAGTAGAGTTTCTTACAATTTCATTTTTAGTATTGGGCAAATGTCTCTCATTCTGCGCTAAAACCGTTGTACAAGGAAAGGATAGGAAGGATTTTTATGAGGACGTCCTAATTTAAAGAGAAAATGCTGTGAACTTGAGTTGTTTTCTTTTAATTTATTCACGGTATACATAATATGCTTCAATTCACAACTGATGATAATATTATTTTCGACAAGTCTTTTCTGTCCATATAAATCCGTGCTGACTAGCGTTAACAACGGTTGTGTTCATGACATCAATGAGGGATGCAGTCTCTAGAGGACTGGGAGTTTAAACGGCAAAACAATGCAGCATATAGCACACACACGCCCACACACACACGTATGTATGTGTACGTATCGTTGATACAAGCATAAGTTTGAATTTAAATTTCTCTAGAAATTACCAAAAGTGAAAATAAAATTATAAAAATGCCAGGGAAACGTTTTTCTGTAGACTTAATAACTCGGGATAAAATTTTTAAAAAATTCCTAAAACTTTTACACAATAGTTAGATAACAAATGACACAACAACATAACAGTTACGTTTTTTTCAACAATGATAACTTTAAGATAACAAACTGAGCTAAAATAAAAATGGGAAGTTAACGAAAAAATAGATAAAATGCATAGAAATTATAAAATGCAACATGCAGATCTGCATTGTAAGATATCACGTGTAATTTTTCACGAGTCAGACCGTTTTTGTATTTTCAATACATAAATGACAGAAATGCTTGTTTCATGTCATGTTAGCTTAATATTAAACTCGCAATTAAAAGCAACTTATTTTGCTGAAGTTTAGAGAATTTTTTTTATTTTCAGTGCATTTCTGCAACTCTGAACACAGCACTTCGTTCAAGCACGATTGTTCTATCAAATTTGTAAACATTGGGTGAATTATTTAAAATATACTTTCCGCAAATGTTAGCATTTAGAGTTTTGTACTTAGTCTTTCCAGACCTTACGGTAACAAACATAATTTCAAAACGATCTTGCTTGAGGTGAAAACACAACTAAATCACGACTTTTTCTTGCATACTTTCATCTTCATTATTGTGTATGTTTGAATTATAACTGAAGTTTCCAGAGATGTCACATATAAGCCAGTATCACTTAGACCTATCATTACACCCTTTTTTTTTTGGTACATGTAATTAAAATAATAATTACGTACAGAAAGAACAGCACACAGCTGACAATAATAGATAATCTTACAGACATGAATAATTTATTCCACTGCTGAGAATCACTTGGAGATGGCAGTGGCTATATTCTGACATTAATACTGTCAGCAAGTTTCTGCAAATGGCACCAGTTGATTTATAGTTCTAGTCTGGAATGGGGAGTGTGCTGAGGGTCAGCAGAGTTGTCCTTGCTGGGGTCATTTTCCAGGAAATTTGCCTTGACATATAAATATATATAATCATTTCAGTAAAATATACGCATATCGACTAAATATGTCATGATCTTTTTTTAAAATTATTTTTAATGACCAAAATCAATTAGAGTAATTATTTAAGTACAACAATCTCGCCATCGCCAGACGCTTTTTTGCATGCCTCGCTACAGCGAATTATTTAACAAAAGCCATGTAGCTGTTTGCCAGAGCTAAAACTTACAGCCAAATGTTCTAATCAGAATTTTTTCGCAAAGGTTCAAACTGAAAATCGATATTTTAATATTTCTTTCTTTACCTTGCGATAGCGACACGTACTTCCAACTGGAGACGTCTATATTATTGTTTTCCACCATTTCGTAAAAGAAACAACCAGGACAAAATTTTAACTATGCTTCATTTAAATAGTTACAAGTGAACAACTTAAAAACTGCCAAATCACACGAGATTCAAACTTCTAAATAGCTTAATTTCCCACAAGATTGAGGTTTTAATCCAATATTATTCAAGCTCTTTCAAGACAACTTGTAATACGGCTTATTGATAAACCACAGGATATGGGGTCATTTCAAAGTTGGTTAAGCGTTTATTCATCAATCAACCTATCCCAATGTATTGCTGGTACTTTCTCACATTGAGGCGTAGACTATGTGTACCAGCTGTCTTCAGCTTTGTACTTCGTCCACGTTACACTAAAGTCGATTTGAACCGTTTTCATTGGGAGTTTTTGTACTCGATCCAAGTTATACTGCAATTATTAGGAAATATTCTCATCGCGAATAAATCACCTATTTGAGAATGCGTTTGCGATTGTCTCCGAGTTTAACCGAACACATAATCGAGAGCTTCCGCCTTTTTCTGCTTGTTATCAGTCTTCATCTCTAAACGAATGTTCTTAGTCATACCAAGTTTGAAAATAGAACAGGACAAAATAACCTATATTGATTTGATTACTAATGTCAATCACCCCGCCCCACCCCCACCCCCATAACAAAAAAAATCGATAAAGATCTCTAGAATGTAATTTAATTATATTTCGATGGTATGCCAGTTTTTGGGGGTAGGGGAGTCAGTCAATACCAAGGTCAAACAAATATGAAAAATGTGATATCTATATTAATATCGACGAATATTAAGATTGGATATCAATGCATTCAGTGAATATTCGGCGATAAAATTCGATAATCATTTCAAATCTTGATTTCGTCCGATAAAATCTGAACTTTGGGGCTACTTTTTTGAAATCATTAGAGTCCATGCTTTAAGGTCCTGAACATTGAGCGTTTCCAGGGCATTATTATAATCATTTAACTGTAAAGAAAACTTGATATAGGAAACGTTCCGATTGTTTTGCGCTTATTTAAAAAAAAAGGGGGGGGGGCGGGTTGCTCTGTCCCAACCTCCTCTCCGATTCATCACTGCAACTGTTGAGAACTTTTGGTTCTTCCACATGATAAAACAAGCTAATTAACAGACTCGCCGTCTCCAGCCAATTACAGTATTTGAAGGGTTCCCAAAATGAAAGTGACTCCCAGATGTCGCTCAGGGTTTTTTTTTAAATCGCTCACTGTAGACAACTCCACAAGTTTTGCCTATGACAGGTATCTCTCGATGAACGCTCGTTTTAGTTTGCTAGGCCGGCTTGTAAGTGGCAACCCTATGCCGACACCAACTTTTCGATAGGTGAAACACAAACTTCTTCCGCAAAGGTATGTAGGTGTACATGTACTAGTGTTTCCTTTAACTCTTATTTGTGCTTCAGAGACCCCCAAACTTTTAATTTGACCCCCAGTTTTTATACCAAAGTTTGTTTTTTTTTGCTAAGTCTGACCCCGAGTTTTGACACCAAGGAGAGTTTTGGCTCTCAGTCTTGTACCCGTAGGGATACACTGATGTACATACAGAATAAATCATGATAAGTTTTATACTCCAAGCTTTTTTTTGTCGGTACTATGCCAGTTGATAGGAAAAATTCAATTCTAAAATTATACATAGTGAAGCCACCATCATCTTGTTTTATAGCTAAAATGCGAAGCATTCCATTGTAAACAAAAATAAAATATTGGCATATAATATCATAAATTCAGTTTTATGAAGGCTGGAGGCTTTACCTGTGGGAGCAATGGTGTTAATCGCAATGATGAAGACCTCTGCAGTGTCTGTGAGGAACGATGTCGCATTGTGGTGGTTTCAATTAGTTTCGGAGATTTTTCTAAACTGGACATGTCCTTCAGAGATCTTGCCAGAACCACCAGACTACCAGGGAGCGTCCAAGCTAATCCAGTATATACACCGTGCAGATGTCTTGCCAGAACCACCGGACTACCAGGGAGCATCCAAGCTAATCAAGTATATACACCGTGCAGAGATCTTGCCAGAACCACCAGACTACCAGGCAGCATCCAAGCTAATCAAGTATATACACCGTGCAGAGGTCTTGCCAGAACCACCAGACTACCAGGGAGCATCCAAGCTAATCAAGTATATACACCGTGCAGAGGTCTTGCCAGAACCACAAGACTACCAGGGAGCGTCCAAGCTAATCCAGTTATACACCGTGCAGAGGTCTTGCCAGAACCACCAGACTACCGGTGAGCGTCCAAGCCAATCCAGTATATACACCGTGCAGAGGTCTTGCCAGAACCACCAGACTACCAGGGAGCGTCCAAGCTAATCCAGTATATACACCGTGCAGATGTCTTTCCAGAACCACCAGACTACCAGGGAGCGTCCAAGCTAATCCAGTGTATACACCGTGCAGAGGTATTGCCAGAACCACCAGACTACCAGGGAGCTTCCAAGCTAATCCAGTATATACACCGTGCAGATGTCTTGCCAGAACCACCGGACTACCAGGGAGCTTCCAAGCTAATCCAGTATATACACCGTGCAGAGGTATTGCCAGAACCACCGGACTACCAGGGAGCTTCCAAGCTAATCAAGTATATACACCGTGCAGAGATCTTGCCAGAACCACCAGACTACCAGGCAACATCCAAGCTAATCAAGTATATACACCGTGCAGAGGTCTTGCCAGAACCACCAGATTACCAGGGAGCGTCCAAGCTAATCAAGTATATACACCGTGCAGAGGTCTTGCCAGAACCACAAGACTACCAGGGAGCGTCCAAGCTAATCCAGTTATACACCGTGCAGAGGTCTTGCCAGAACCACCAGACTACCGGTGAGCGTCCAATCCAATCCAGTATATACACCGTGCAGAGGTCTTGCCAGAACCACCAGACTACCAGGGAGCGTCCAAACTAATCCAGTATATACACCGTGCAGAGGTCTTGCCAGAACCACCAGACTACCAGGGAGCGTCCAAGCTAATCCAGTGTATACACCGTGTTTCAAACAGCAGACCAAACCTGAAAAGGGATAAAGCATGTTTCGATAAGCTCACATATCACAAAGATGTAGGTAAATAAATTGAAAAGTGCTAAATATGGATATTTCACATTGAAATTAAATTTATAAGTATTGGTAAAACAGTATTTTAGACAGTGCGAATCAGAAATGTGAAACAGAACATGTTATTAAAGTGACTATTCATTCTCAGACTATACGAGGTTTTTCATGGGTATATTTGCTGGAATATCTTTAACCATTTGCAGATTAAATAAGCAATAAAGAACACCATCTATTATAAAGTTTATGATAGTGGGGGAGAGGGAAAGTGAGTACATACCATTATACTCGGAGGTTAAATGGAATCAGATTACAATTCATTTTGCTATATATTCTCTACATTTGTTTCTCAGTTCTGAGCTTTATATTGTGTCCTAATGATAATAAATCATAACTTATTGTAAAGTACTTTCAAAGATGAACTCAGTGTGAAGTTCTTGTCATAGGTTATCCCTCATTTTTTGAGAGGCTGGACTCTAAACAAAGCACCGTACATTAGGTCACAGATTTCACTATCTGTTCTTCATCATTGCCTCAATACTCACAGTGCACTGTCGCCTAAATACACGCAGACAACCACACCATACTGCTCAAATTCTAAAGAATCAACAATTACCTTTAAATCAACACCAAGAATGCCTAAATCTGACTCGTGTATCACCACCAAAAGGAGAGAGGAAATATGCTCTAAAAATAGACTGTGACTACATTCGTGCGTATTGAACCAGATGTAATTGTGACCTGATTCCTATCAAGTGGCAAAGTAGTACACAAAGTTGTTACTAGGATTTAGATAATGTAATATGAATATAATATTATTGGATATGTAATGTGCACCCAGCTAATTCAGTGCCAGATTGTAATATTACAGACACGTACACTTGGGTACTACAGTCGCAACCAGATTGTATAATATTACAGACATGTACACTTAGGTGCTATAGTCGCAACCATATTTGAAGACATATACACTTCTAAAGCTATGAATTATAAATAAGAAAGAATATTTCTTCGTGTAGGTCATGTAAATATGTACTTTGTCAAAATAGGTGTAAAGAATCAATTCAAAATAATATGTCGGAACATTTCTGATGTAAATTTAGGACTGTCAGTCAGTAATTATTAAATAATTATTTTATGCTAATATGATATCTTAAATCCCAATGCCTTATTATGTCAACAAATATCTCCGTTAAAATCAATAATAAAAACGCTTGTATCGTATGTTAGCCGTTCTTCATTCTTTTGTAGGTTCTTTTTAATTAAAAGTGAGACTGTGAGAAGGAATGCCAAATATCTCACTTAACTTAATGGTAATTAAAGTGAGACTGTGAGAAGGAATGCCAAATATCTCACTTAACGTAATGGTATTTAAAATGAAACCGAGAAGGAATGCCAAATTTTTCCCTTGCCATCATGGTAATTAAAATGGTGACAAGATGTAATTGTATCGGACTTGCCGTTTTTTCAAACTCAAATTATTACAAATTTATTAACACTAAGTTAAACTTATCAAAATATCAGATCGTACAGTTTATTAATTTTAAAGGCATAGTCAAGAAGTGGGGGAGTTGTCAGGTATGTCGCTTCATTCGTATGCTAAGAATCAGAGATTTAAGAACCACGTTTAACGCTTTGAGACTATATATATATATATATATATATATATATATATATATATATATATATATATATATATATATATATATATACGTCTGAGACCACGATTTATTTTCCTTCTATGTTATGCAGAACCATTAAATTATATACATTTGTCACTGTAGCTGATAGAACCTTGTAACGTTCTGCACATAATAGCTCATTTTAGTGCATGAAATCCTGAAAGTTTCGTCGTGGGTATATCAGATCCATTTTGTGTACTAATACGGTAAACACACTGCGCCAAGTAAGTAACATAAAGTGCTTGACTGACATAAAATTAGGTGGTATATTATATATCACTGTGTTCATTGCAGAGCAGGAAATTGTACCAGTCTGTATAGTCTTGTAAACTTTAAAGTCTTCCCTTCTATAATCAACATAATTTGTACTATTTCAAATAAATCGGCTTTCAAATACACCATCGAACTGGGCACATTATTTCTGGAACACCTTCGTGATTTTGGTTATCCTTGAGGGGCCTTTATTGTAGTCTGAGGTCATGTGTTCTCGACAATCAAGTAGTGACTTCTGAATCTGAATGTATGCGGTGCAGGGCCAGTTACGGCATAAAATTGCACCGGAAGAGAGAGCCACTTAAAGTTAGTAGAATTGTTCAAGAGCTGTCTTGAAGCCCTCCACTGTTTGCCTGCTCATAACACTGTCACTAAGATGATTACAGTCCACAATTGTTCTTACGAAGAAATAATTTCTATTAAACATTGCTCAGCTACGTAACATCTGCTGTTATTTGTTTCTGGTTTTTCTAGTATCTTTATAGTTTCAAAATTAGGAAAGTTTTGGCTTTATTTTGGCGTTTTTGTGTTAATGGTTTTTAAAAAATATTTGGTTAGAGAGCCGACACTAACCCAGCGACTACTTTGCAGAGGTGTGTCAGACGGATCATATTACGCCTGTCTTGGAGGTTTAGACCCAGATCAGGTAACGTGTTGGTGATGCATCCTGCTTCACTTGTTTTGCGTCACCAGGTACATATCTTGCTGCCTGGCATTGAACCTTCTCGACGTTATCAATATCGACATTTATAATCGCTGTCTTAAGGAGTTAACTATTGGATGTATTTGAATCTTTATAAGACTATAGTTAATTCGTGTTTACTTATAAAGGATGTCTGCAATTTAATACTGAGACGAAGGCAACTCGCATTTTACTGCTGCGTGAATGTGTGAATACTCTATGACAACATGGTTTATATGAAAAGTATGTAATCAGTTTAACTTGTTTAGTTTCTTTAGATCTGGCATTCATTGATATTAAAATGCCTTAACAGAGTGTTTATGTAGGACAAAGAAGATTGTAATTCTCATGTATAAATGAAAGTTACTAGCATCGCACCCTAGCGTATGCTGCGATCTTTATTTATAGACCCCGATTGCTTGCATGTTATCGAGGAGAGGTTGCATGTCGATGCGGGACAGGTTACTACAATCCCAAGTTATCTCCCTTAAACGTTTGTTGAATATACATAATAGAAGTAAAATTTACATGCCTAATGCCTCGCATTCCCCAAACATTCCTGGATGCAGATCTTGTGAATTTAATCCCATACGACTTATGCTATATAAGATGTTTAGAAATTTATGACTACAACTTTGATTGACATCAGATGGACTTTTAAATAAGCATGCCTGCAAAGAAGCCCGATTGGTATGCCTGCATGCCTGCATATAAGATATATATATATATATATATATATATATATATATATATATATATATATATATATATATTAACTCTTCTTAGCCAAATAAAACTGCTTAACAAAAAGCCCTCGTCCGTCGCCACCGATTTGAGTCTGTAATTTATTACTGCACCGCTGTTAGTTTGCATTTATATTCAGTCCGATGTGTTTTCTCATATGGAGTTAGGTACATTATAATATTAGGAAGTTAAATCTTTTTTATTTATAAAGCTTTTCAGATAAAAAAATATCATGTTCAGTTTTCTGCTTAGATTGGTATATTACGTGAAATAATGAGTATGCTGTCTTGATAATTGATGTCATTTGATATAATACTATCTTAAAAGATATAAGAATGTTAATTCATCGCTTCTTTCCTATTTCTGAATACTGTATTGTGTTGATATTTATTTTATACTGGTATTCTTTATTATTAAAGAAAGACATCATTGTATCAAAGGTATTATTGTAGTGTGTTTATTTCGAAGGACAGATTTGCTTATTGCAATAAAATTACTCTTTTATCATACTATAGTGAAATAGTTATATTTGGCGCGAGGTAAGTTTGGGGAGATCGTTTACTTGGGCTGTGTCCTTATAATGGTACATACATAGGATTGGTAAAATGTTAAACTGCTAAGTTAGGTAAGCCAGGTGCGTGATTTCAATCCAACTTGGACAGTGGTATTCGTATTTAGGTCATGAGTACAATTTTTATTATTATTTTAAAGTCACATATCTTTCAATCAGTTGATGTATTCATTTTAAATATTTTTTTTGTATCTAAACATACATGCTTACCATTACACTTTTGCTCAGTCATTACTCTTTTTTCCACCAAATTACTTTTTACCTTTGCATGTGTATGGGTTACACGTTTTTGGTACAATAAAATTTTAAAAAAATAAAAAATAAAGCGATAAAAAGTTTTTGTCATATTTATTATATGCCTCTTTAATTACACTCATATAAATTTGAGAATATTCCTAAAAAAAGATGACTGTTGCACAAGAATGGCATAAGAGTACTTTGACAGAGTAGTCATTGCAGTCATATCTTTTTGGCAATTTCTGTTATAATCATCTCGAATGGTTCATACTTTTTGTAATACAGCATAGCTTATGTTGATTTCAGGAGTTGGTTTCGTTTTGCGGAAACTTGCTGCTGCTGCCAGCTCCACAATGACTATAACGGTTGAGGGTGAAAAGATCAGAATCGTTACCAAGGGTGCCAAGGACACAGAGGCTTTCTTCGCTCTGGGGGAAGAGTTCGACAACACAGATCCTCAGGATAATCCAGTCAAGGTAGGACGTCTTAGGTTTTAAACTTTCGTCGTGCATGTAGTAGTAGGGATTGACAAAAACGTAGTTATCTTAAAGGGCGTTTTTCGGACTCGGAATCAATTTTTTTATGGTTAGAAATGGGTCTCCAATGAATTGACCATCATTTTAAAAACTAAGCACAAAGGCATTTACTCACCTGGAAAAATAGCGAGTCAGATGGACCTTAGGTAAATCCCAAGGATACAAAATTATCACATTCGTAGCTTAGCTGAAAAAAAGTGGATATATTTGTGATTGGAACTTCATTCTGAATGTTTTAATGAGTTCAACAGTATAGTGTTTGATTCGAAATACAGATTTATTTAGGAGTCCAAATGGACTCCATACTGCCTTAGCAACGATAGCATGAAGAACATATTTTGAACACATCATAGTTGCATGTATGTATATGTACCTATAACATATAATGTCTAATTAATTTCTTTTTTGAATCGGCCAGGCTATCGCCACGTGGAAAGATGGGTGTTTATTCACCGACGCTAGACCAGTCGACCCAAATAAGGGAAAAGCACAACAGGTTGAACGAAGAATTGTCAACGGCAATCTCGAAATGGTAAGGCCAGACTACCGTATGATGGTTGTTGTTGTTGTTGTTGTTGTAGGGTTTAACGCCATTTTTCAGCACACGATACTATTCATGGCGGCCAGTATGATGGTGTATGTATACAAAATTTGGTAGCTACATAAGTTTACATCGTATACAATAGGTTGTGACTCAGAAATCTGGTTCTCTCAAATGCTGTATACGATGGAGAAAAAAAAACATGAACGCTACCTGTCTTGGAAATTTTATAAGGAAAACATAAATCAGTTCATAATAAAATAGGAATATGCAATATCAACTTTTGGATTGATTCTGAAATATTTTTTGCTGCAGTAACTTTTTTTTAGACGTTCCATGCATTTGGTACGTAATAGTAACTTTTCATTATCAAAATCAAATGATTCGTTGATTAAATTAGCTATCTTGCTTTCTGGAAGTCAGCAATAATACTTTCTAGAGTTCAGAACATTTTATGTGGCTTTGTACATGTCGTTTACTTTCTAATCACAGCTGTGTTTGATTCTATGTGATTTAGCCACCAACATTTTGACATATACACCGTTTATGGGAGGGCAGAGTCTTTGAAATTAACTTGCCAAGCTTAACAGCCGAATAAGAATTGTATTGTATGTGCAATGCCACGTATATATGAATGAATGGATGGACAGGTAAACGGCTGGGACTGACCAGGTATTGCACTACCCTGAAATATATGACCCGCCTTGCCGGGTTTTAAGCAAAAAACTTGATCTTACCGGGCCGGAATAAATACCTACCCACCCCGCAAAAATAAAATTTAAGAAAAAACAAATTTGTTTAATAGTTGACAAAATGGGGGTGAGAGAGGGGGTTCAGAAACCGGTCAAAATGGGAGTGAAGAAACCTGATCCTGCAAACATTACACCCACACCCACACCCACACCCACACACACACACATATATATATATATATATATATATATATATATATATATATCGTTGTGTAAAGTTCTCGAAAACACACACACACACACACACACACACACACACACACACACATATATATCATCATCATCATCATCATCATCATTGGCGACTCGGTCTCGAAAGACCATGCGAATAGTGCCCTTGGGGTGTTGTCTGTCTCTGTATATATATTACTGGGAGGATTGGCCATGAAATGATTAGCGTTGGTCTTGTTATTCTCAGATAAAGCCACTTCATGTCAACAGTCGATTAGAGCGGAGGATCGCCTGTCAGTTTGTATCACAAGACTATCACACTAATTTTCCTTGGTACATATGTATTCTGGTAATTGCCCTTTGTATGATATATAATCTGGTAATTGCCCTTGGTACGATATGTATTCTGGTAATTGCCCATGGTACGGTATGTAATCTGGTAATTGCCCTTGATACAGTATGTATTCTGGTAATTGCCCTTGGTACAGTATATATTCTGGTAATTGCCCTTGGTACGATATTTTCGTATTCTGCTAATTTACGCATGCGTGGAGAGTGTTTTTAATGTAGACCCCTAATGTATTCTCTCTGAGGGCATTTTTGGTACATGTACTTTACATTTATCAGTTTTTGATATGGTTAACTGAAGAAGAAACAAGAACATCGTTCAAGGTCTCGAGTTTTGCCTCTGAAATATACACGTGGACAGAGCTGAACTGAAAAGGACAATATGGTACTTGCAAGGCCATGGATTGTTTTCTGTTGAATTCGTGTATCCATGGAGATCATGTTCATCAAATGGTGTCGTGAGCTTGCTTCATACAGTTTCTTTATATGATACACCTAAGTAAAAGTAGGCACTTGGTTACATATTTAAATTGGATTTTTTTTTTCAAAAAATTAGTAGCTTCCTACTACATCGCGGGTTCTATGTGCGTGCGTGCGTGTGTGTGTGTGTGTGATTTGATTTTTAACGTAGCTTTAACAATATTTCAGTCATATCGCTACGATATCTGCAGTGTGACAGTTCTATAGTGATGTCTAGCACTGGGGCATCATGCTGCAGACATGTAGCATGATGTTCCACCCAGTCACATTATCCTGACACCAGGCCGACCAGTCCTAACACTAACCTCTTAATGCTGAGCGCCAAGCGAGGCAGCTGTTAGTACCATTTTTGTAAGTCTTTGATATGACTCAGCCGGAAGATCGAACCCACGACCTCCCGCATCCGAGGCGGACGCTCTAACCACTAGGCCACCAGAGCGGTCTCGTGGGTTCTATGGTATCGCGGTACTCAAAGTTTTCGGTATCTTTCTATATTGCGTCACATATCGTGTACTTATCCTATACACATTAAATGACCTTAAGTTACCAGTTCTGAATCACCAGTTTATTTAGGGAAAATCTCGGGATTGCTGGTGAGTACACAGTGATTAATAGAAGTTATTGCCTTGTACAACTTCATAAACTTGCTTATTTCCGGTTCACTCCAACCTCACTGGGGTTGTTCTTCTTGGTCCTTTCGCTTTTCTCTTCTCCGAGGTCTCTAGTGTCTCTCCTCTTTCGTCCCTCAAACATTTTGTGGATACGTAAGTACGTAGAGCTATTTCCTCTTGTGCTTTCAACCTTTTATCGCTTCTACCGCCAAAATTGTGTCCGTCGACTTTCCAGGCATCCGGTCCCTCGGATAAATGTTCTACGAGAGAATTTCTTCTAAATTCAATCTCGGAGTCTCCTATATTTTTTCTCTTGCAGGAAGACTTAGGCTGACTTAATTTTGCGATGGGGCATATTAAAACTAAGAAATTTCATGTGGGAAACACGGCCTTTATTTAGTGTAACCAATCAGGATTAAATATATCTACCGCCTTTTATAACTAGGCACCAAAATTGTGGTCAGCCTGACTTCTAGATAGATAACTGATTCTGGACAATTTCAAATCTGACATGTTCGATACAAAGATTGAAGTTAACCCTTTTCCTTCCAGTCTGTCTGACGGTTAAATAAACGAAGGCTTAATTAAGAATCACTTCCTCTCACGACACATACATTAAAAATCATTGCAGTATAGCGATTTAACACGCACCTGTCCCCATAAATCTAATTAATTGTTCCCTTGCCCAAATTGATGTGCTGTGTATCAATCAACAGAAATTTACACCCTTACAGTCCGATCACATGATTACGTATTTATCAAGAGCCACGAGATAGCCACGAGATAGAACTTATGGTATCATATAAGTGTCAAAACGTAAAGCATGTCAATGTTTATCAAAATGTGAAGCATGTCAATGTTTATGTTCACTGTTGGCTTTCGGAATTGACAGGCGTTGACTTTAAAACATGGTTATAAAATATTTATTGTTTTTGTTGGAATACATTGAGTTGTTTAAACAGCTTATGATAGACATATACTTTCATACTTATGTTGGTGGGCCCAGTCTCACCAACAGTCCTAGCGCCATTCCTCCATCACAGGTGATTACAGATGCATGCTTTACTTCTTAGATATGTTTCCATATTTGGAGGAAACGGGTGGCAGAATGAGGGCGGTAGAAGTATCATCCATTCTTCAAGTTGATTTACATTTTGTGTGTCATATACATCAAATTCCTAACATTGGGACAAATGTATGCCATCGTAAAAATATTTTTAGGTATTACCGCGGTAGCAGAGTATCTCCCCTTGCATAACCTGGAATCAACGTGGCTTTTGTTTATCGACCATTTCTCGCAGTCATCTGACTTAAACTGAGAATGAAATGCATTGTAATATAGCGCAAAGAACAGCAAATACAGGCCCGGCACTAGGATATGATGGGCCCAAAACAACAAGCGATGAGCGGGGTCCCAAGCGAACGAATTGCATTGCGGAGTTGATTTCCTTAAAGCGTGGGGCCCAAGGCGGTTGTCTTGTTCGCCTTGCCATCAGGACTGTGCCTGAGCGAATAGACATGTATAATATATGTAGGTCAGCGTCTTACTTATTAACTTATGAACTTAAGACCCGCAATACCATATCACGCCGTTAAAAGTAAAACAAGCAAAGCACTTTAAAGTAGTAGCGTAGCAAGCAACCTCACAACTGATGGATGGATGGGGAACAGGCCCAGTGGGTGCCCCAAATTTCAATCAAACAAATTGTATTAATTACAAGGCGAAGCGATACTATAGTTGTTGGGGCATGTGGGTGTAAATGGTATATATATATATATATATATATATATATATATATATATATATATATATATATATATATATATATATATATATATATCGGGTAGAAAGAAACAGCTTTAATGCTTGTTGGTACACCTTTCTGCGATCTGGGCAAGCAGTTATTTTATTGGATTATATTGTTCTTTCTCGTCAAAACCCATTTGTAGGTTCTGAGGGACAGACGGGGGGAGGGTGGAATTTATAATATATTTTTGATCACACATTGTTACAATTTTCAACTTTGGACTTAAATTTTTATCAGCTGCATTCCAAACTGAAAAACGACCTGTACTGACAACGTTTTCAGTGCCTGTTAAGACTGATCATTCGGTGATCTCAAATTGTATAACATTGAGTGTTGATGTACAAACTGTATAACATTGCTGTAATAATGACTGATATTGTACAAACTGTGTAACATAGCTATAACAATGAGTGATGTTGTACAAACTGTGTAACATTGCTGTTATACAAACTGCTGCAAATCTAATTGTATTTCCGTTTAAAAACAAACTCGTGCATGACTATGCAAATCAGTAGAAAGTTTATAATGGGGTATGTCCTGTTATATATATTCACGTAAACAACCTTTTCCTGTGCTCAAAATTTCGCCGCTACATGCCAGTATTTGCAAGAATGTTGTTTCAGTTTGGGAAATAACTGCTAGAAAAATTAACGCCTTAAAACTGAAAGAGGTTCTGAGGAAATCTCTTTATCCAATAACTATTGGTTTTGGATGTAGACTTTTGTACCAGAACACAATTTTCCCAAACGCCTTCTCTAGAAGCTGCGAAGGAGACGAGAACAATGAAAATCGACTTAAAATTTACTCCAAGTAGGAATTTACAAAAGGATTATAAAGGGCCTTGCTAAAATATTTCATTGTCAGATAGAAAGTCGACCAGAAAACATTTACCTTGAACGGTTGATACGGTTTAGTTTACATTTCAATATACTATCGTCTGGTATTCAGAGTTCGATATATATCGTGATACACTGTTGCCCGAATAAATATCACCATACGTTGATGATATCAAACCAGTTTTCTTTTAATGTTGTTATTGGACCATTTCTCAGAAATGATTCTGTATTAACAACCATTGTTTCATGTTAGTGTTGGAGTTGTGATGCAGCAAACGGTTACAGTCCATAATGGAACATATTATACACGATGCAGATTTAAGACAGTAGTGTTCTGTGAAAGTGGTTGGGGCTTTCACTGTCTGAGGGAATAGGCCAGAAAAAGAAAAGTTAGCTTGGTACTTTGTGGGTTCGTGTTGAAGAATCCATGCGTTAGAATAATGCAATTCTCCAAAGCTGAGCAGGCTTTGTAATGCTTTCTGAAGGAGATAGGTACATACTTGACTGGTTTGCAATCAAATAAGAATTAAAAGAGTTATTGTACGGAAGCAAGTACGGAAACGAAAGTAGGCCGGTCTGACAGTCAAGGATCACAACCAGCTGAAATGATATCTAGTATGCATCAAATCCAACTCATCAACACTCTAAATTAAACTCAGCTGAAGTCTCATCATTATCAAACTAACTTCTTAATTGGGTTGAAATCTAACAAGAAGTACTGGATTTGTTGTACAGAAATAAATGTGAGCGGGTCTGACGATCAGGAGTTGTTGTACATAATTGTGGTGATTTTTCTAGTTACGACTCTTTAGCATTAAACAAAGTTACGCAAAAGAGTGAAAACAACAGGTTTTATATAACTGAACAAATAAGGTATTTCCTTAAATAAAAAGTAGCTAATTAAAAATAATTGTATGGTGAATGACATCCAGAATAGTCATAAAGGTTATATCACAAGTCTAAAAGAATTGACTAGTCAGAATGAATTTCTGTGATATTCCGAATGAAGTCCAATCTACTGTGCCAATGTGCCAATAGTCTGGAATAGAGTAATGTATTCTGCTGTATCGCAATGATAAAATCCAAAATGACTTCAAATACATTCACCGTAATTCCAACGCAGTTACTTAATCCAAAGTTTATAAACACTTTTTAATTCCAATGAAAAGTTGAAATAAATTAAATCCTCTCAACTAACACAACTAAATGACTCAACTATGACTGATGTTTAAGATAGGAATAACTATTTTCAAGTATACATCCCTTATACAAAAAAAAAAAATACCTAAGACGCAGTTTTAGAACAAGAACGGTGGTCGAATATTCATTTCCTGAATATTATACTTATCAACAAAGTCAGGTCATTTGGCAGCTAACCAATCAGAAATTAGGTCACCTGGTTTTTCTATTAGAAAACCTCTGACCTGAACTCAAATACCACCAAGTTCGTGATCAAGATTTCTTCTACAGTTTCCAAGGTCAAAAGTCAAACTCAGCCAAAAAATCTAGTACCATATTGTATTCAAAATTTGGTGGAAATTCAGTAATAATAATAATAATAATAATAATAATTATTATTATTATTATTATTATTATTATTATTATTATTATTAATGGATTGATGGTAGGTAAATGACACTGGATAGGTCCAACATCCAAGGGCAGAAGCACTGCTAAACTAGACTCAAATGCTAGTAATCAAATCCAGCCAAGGTTTCATCGGTATCAAGCTAGCAATTCACCATATTTGGTTGAAATCCAGCCAGAAGTAAATGAGTTATTATGCAGAAATAAAAACGCATAGGTCGAACAATGACGATATAGAACTCTGCTAAATGAGGACACAAGGGATATAACTGCTAAATGAGGGCACAGGGGATATAACTGCTAAATGAGGACACAAGGGATATAACTGCTAAAGGAGGACACAAGGGATATAACTGCTAAAGGAGGACACAGGTGATATAACTGCTAAATGAGGACACAAGGGATATAACTGCTAAATGAGGACACAAGGGATATAACTGCTAAAGGAGGACACAGGTGATATAACTGCTAAATGAGGACACAAGGGATATAACTGCTAAATGAGGACACAAGGGATATAACTGCTAAATGAGGACACATACTACTGATAATCAAACTCAGTGTCATCAGGATGCAGCTGCGTACAAAATTTGATTGAAATTCAATAGTAATAATTAACACTCACACGATCCCAACTCACGGACATTAGGATCACCGTGAGATTTTCTTCATTAGGTTTACAGCTCTTCTCTTCCCGGTGTAGGTAATAAAATAGAGCTCCTCTGACAAGAAATCCAAGTGAAAATACCTGCTACTTTAACGTCATTAATGTAGTACATCATTTTCAAATAATCTTACTTTGATCAAACTCAGAGGTTAAAACTCCGTAGTAATCGAAGACGCAGAAATAATTTCTATATTTCTTGGCTGGTTTTCTTGTATGAGCGGTTGGAAATTCTCCATAAGACTTCGACAGATTTTCTGCAGTTGACTTTGACATAAAACTTCTCCAATAAAGCTAGATACGTTCTGCATGTTTTTGACGTAGTATTGAAGAATTGATTAAGGGAGTTAACATGCGGAAATGAAAGTGGGTGGGTCTGACAATCAGGGTCAGTAACTCTGCTAAATGACGACATAGAATGACTGGCAGTTAAGCTAAACCATGATCAATATGAAACGGCCTATTGGTTAAAATACATAATTAAATGGGTTAATGTGTGGTAATGAAAGTGTATGGACAAAAGAATGGACAAAATGAAAATACCATTTTAATGTTTCCCGTTTCCTACGAAAAGCATAGACAGTAATAGAATAGGCACTATGAAAATCTCTCCGTGAGAGGACATTGTTTGTTAATATTAGGTACCACTAAGGATTTACTGTATTAATATTTTCAAATCATTTTCTATTTTTATGTCTTTGTTTTCTTACAGAAAATTACAGTGAACGGAGTGGTATGCAAAAGGATATTCAGGAAGAAATGAAGTTTGGGGACAAGTCATGAAACATAGTATAGATTATAAGACGAGCAAGGAATGTCCAAATCATCCCTTGTACATGAATCTAGTGTGGTGTAAGAAACGTACATTATCACAGTTTTGATTCTTGAATTTTATCCTTGAAACTATTATTTTTTTAAAACAAAACATTCTTTATTATAGTCGGTAAAGCTACATAAGTGATGTTTTAGCGCATTCGGATTCCAGTGTCAAGAAGGTATATGAAACACAAACAAAAAAGTGACCATACTCAACACAATGTGCCCACTGTCAAAAGACTTACATAAATCATGCATTTTATTGTAATAACACCGTGCCCACCATCAAAAAGACTTATGTAAAGCATGCATTTTATTGTAATAACACCGTGCCCACTGTCAAAAAGACTTACATGAAGCATGCATTTTATTGTTGTACACCGTGACACTGTCAAAAAGACCTATATGAAGCATGCATTTTATTGTTGTACACCGTGACACTTTGAAAAAAACTTATATGAAGCATGCATTTTGTTGTTGTACACCTTGACACTGTAAAAAAATACTTGTATGAAGCATGCATTGTATTGTTGTACACCGTGCCCACTGTCAAAAAGACATGCATGAAGCATGATTTTATTATTTTATTTCAGTTTTAAAGTGTTCAGGCTTACGGTTAATACATTTACGAATTAAACAGCTAATACAGTTCTTACTGTCTGGAAATGGATGCTTTTTTGACAATATATAATTGATTAGCTCTACTGGTCATTGACCAGAATACTTTATGGAATGGTTTGTTGTCTGATGTGTGTATGTCCGTTAACACAAGTTTGTTCTTACTACTGCAGCTAAATTACGCGAATCGTCCTGACGTTATTGCCAAATTCAAAGGTTGCCTCTCAAAAATCCAGTGTAGCCACCACAGTTCTTGAAAATATTGTTATTGCGGCTCCTCATCGACAAATGATCACGTGGTTTTCATTAAAAGTCTTCTTATGATGTCCGATTGGTCCTTTTTGAAGGCAGTGAAGATCTGATGCTAAAGCAGCCATCATGTTTTCACCAAAAGACTTTGTATGAAGTTTTGTGAGTCCTAAATAAAAATGGCGTAAATCTGACATCCAGTAAGGCCACAGTGGCAGCCATCTTGAAAATCTGACTTTTACTTATCCAAAATGGAAAGTCATATCGACGTTACATTTTCATGTCATCTGGTGTCTCTTTTGTGGTAGATTAAGGTGATGCCAGTCTAACATACAATAAGGCCACCATAGCGTCATCTTGAAAATCTTATTATTGCTATTTGTCTTAAGTGGAAAATTATATTGACATTGGGTTTGCTGAATGGACAGTTATGGTAACACGGAGTTTGCTGAATGGATAGTTAAATTGACAACGGGTTTGCTGAATGACAGTTCTATTGACAACGGGTTTGCTGAATGGACAGTTATATTGCCATGGGGTTTGCTGAATGGACAGTGAAATTGACAGTGGTTTTTACCAAAGAATTCATTACGAGATCAAGAAGGTCCACAGTGCAAATGGTGCCAGTCTTGGATCCAATACGGCTGACATGATGGTCGTCTTGAAAATTCTTTTTTTTATTGCTCCCGAATGTATGGTCATAGAGTAGGAAGTATAAAGGAGGTTTCTGTCTCAGTAACCCCCAAAAAGTTCCATACAAGTACAACGACGTCTGTTGTGCCACCCCCACCCCCAGGGACAACACGCTTACAATGTGCCCGAAACGCTGGTTGTATTGGGGATGACAGATGTGTGACTGTCGTACGAAATGTACTTGTTTGATCCTGTTTTGGGTACTAATCCAGAAACACCCACATTATACTTACTACTGATCGGATTATTAATTATTCTTAGATAAGATATGAGAAATATCTCATCATCGTGATGGTAAAGACAATACTTTTTCTGCCACTTACTCGACGACGGCATTCAAATAAATCTTTCATTATCATTTTATTAAGCGGATATTTACTACCAACATAAAATATTTTTGACCGATCATGATCGGTTGTTAGTTTAGCATATTTTTGTTGACTGATCAGATCATGAAAGTTTTTGAACCTTTTGATAATTCTTCCTGCAGTTGTTAGAGGTATCTGAAATACTCGTTGCCGTCAAATCTAATACAAGTAATTTTAGTTTGTCAAACTTACCAAAGGATATTCCGGAAGTTTCATTGTTAATTTCAACTGTCGAATGTCCATTGGCAGTCAGTAGAATTTTAATCTTGCTGCCGCTGCTATCTGTCACTTAATTTTTCAAATATTATTTCTTATTTTTATACAAAATTTCAATCTGATTTATACTTGATTTGTGCTTGATATTTCAAACAAAATTTCAACCAAAATTAATCAGAAAAGATAATATCAAGGACATCAAGTTTGACGTGCTATGATGACCGAGCGCAAGTGTGTTGGCGCCGTAATCACAATATCGTTTGTCATCAAAGTTACTCAATCCGCGTTTAACAATAACGTCAGTCTCAAGTTTATTATGATTTGTTCTAATCGCCATAGTTCTGATATCACTAACATTACCGTCTAATTCATATTTGTAATCGTCGAAATTAGTCTGAGATTTCACATACCCGCGCGGTATTCGTTTTGCATTTTTTTTTTTTTTTTTTTTTTTTGTTACTTTGTTAATGGCTAATCTTACTGCAAACATTTTGCTGCGCAATCCAACAAACTCCGCTCTTGGAATCAAATTTGTTTCAGCTTTAAACTTATCAATTACACTTTTATTAGCGTTATCATGAAACCCACTATTGCAAGGATAATCTGACAAACAATTGTCGATTATCAAATATTTCGTGATAAATATATTCTGTAGAAATTTCATATACTAGCGAATCATTGTCGGTAAACAATAATTTGCTAGACTGTCACTCTTTTTTAACAAAATTATAATGGAAATCATGCATTAGCTATTTTGATAAATCTAAAACAGCAGCACCAACGTAAATCGGCTGATTCAACTTCAAATTTGTTTTTCTTCATTGTAGAGCGAAATGATTTTCATTAAAAAGTTTCTTACTGACAAAACCGTCGTCGGAAAAAAGTATTTCGGCGATTGATATCATTTATAATTTCAATATTGACGCGCTTTCGAATATTCTCCATTGTCCTACCAATAACAGAATTATTCATCAACTTGAAGAAATTCTTATCAATATCTGTCGTTGCTACTGCTCGTCGGGCAGTATTAGAATTAATATAACCGCGCATCTACATCGACTGATTGAATTTTAATACGCGATGAACTTTCCTTAACACTAGACCGGCATCCATTGTTTGTTTAAGAATTTTGTAATGTAAAACATAATTTTAGAATCCCAGCTAGACCAGTCATATCAATAAATTTTTAAACGGGTGAGGAAATAAAGGGTAATTCAATGACAGCTGCGGGAAAATATTTCAATATTTATCCTAAGTCGGTTAGATTTGCTGCTGATGGTGTTTATAAATTAGCATTATCACAATCAAGGTTTGACTGAATAAGTTTCAGAAACGATAATTAAACTTCTTTCAAGATTTTGATTAGTTCTTCTCGATTAATACAAGAATGACACCATTAACAATATTGCGGCTTTATCGTAACCAATAAAAGAAACAATTTCTTCTTGCATTTGGTGGGTTTTTTTCCGCCGCAGTAAGCAGAACTTTATCGTTGCCACCTCTTACAAGTACCAAATTAAGTGAAATATTATCTTGTCCCGTTACAATGAAACATTTTCGTACCGCTTCCTCAAGTTCAGTACAATGAACTGTTGTTGCTCGCTCGTGATATCGGATAGCTTCCATCTTATTTCATTGAATTAGACGAAAGTAAATTACAATAGGGTGGATCTGATAAAAAGATTGGCCAATATTTATTCAGTTGTCAACGACGACTACGTCGAAGTTGTTGAAAAAACTGAAATATCCAGAACCGGAAGAATTTCGATTTAACTTTGTTGATGCATGACGATAATTACGAGGAAAACGCTGATGACGTTTTTGTCTGAGATTGTATCATAGCTGATTACAATGACATTGTGACGGTTGTTGATAAAAGAAATCTTACGGCAGATCAACGATTGGCAGATATGATGTAAAGTATCACATTGCCCCCCCCCCAAAAAAAAGTATAATTTTACAGTTACGAAAATTAAAGTATTCTGGCAAGTGATAAAGCCTTTCATGAACGCCAAGGTCCCAGGTCGGAAAAAAAGTATACAATTTGATTTTATGTTGCTCAAGGTCTTTAATCTGATGCCAATTGCACAAGAAAGAGTCTCGTATTTAATATCGATATGTAAACCAGTAAAATGTATATCTGTCTTACTAAAAAAATACGAAGAAATATACAAAAATAATATTTTTTAATACTTGACGTTGGTACTATTAAATTTGCCACTGTATCCGTGCCACTTGACTAAATTTTTATTACCACGTCGCTTTATAACTCGCTCGATAACGAAAACATCTGTTCTGTTTTCTGTAATTCCTGTTCGTAAAAACTACCAATTACTAGTTCACCTGACAAATCTTTCAGCGAGTAAGTAACGGGTATTGTCATTAAACTTTTATCAAGGACAAATAATTCTTCTGTCCAGTTTGGAGTAAAACCTTTTTCAAATATTTTTTGTCAAGGATATTCTGACTGTCGCCTATCTTAAAATGTATGTCTCCGGTACATATTTTCGTTTTCCTGTATATGATTTTGAATTGGGTCATTTGGTTCATTTTGATAGATCTGTGTTTTGTTTTGTTGTAATCAGATAATATCTCAAGCAGATCATCAATATATCTATTTGTAGTTTTCATTGTCAGATGTTTTGATTACGTTCTCACAGCGTGCGGTTAAATCTTTCACCAACAGCGCTCTTTCCTTGATTTCCCATAACGTATTTCTAATGTTATTTTGTTTAGAAAAAATATTCATAGTCAGTCCAGATTTTATTTGTTTTTCTTTCTGAATTTGTTATTATCTGAGCTAGCGCATTAGTTATTGATGTTCCTGTTTTGTCTGTAGGAGGTACACTAAAGGCCTATTTGCTAAAACCATCAATAACATTAAACAAGCATTTCTTGTCATCATTGTATTTTGACAGACTAGATATATCTATTAGATATATTGCCCAGATATCGTCAACGGCGTTCGCGACAACCTTTCATCTCGCGAACTACTTTTTAGGTCAGTGTAGTTCAGTTGCAAGTTTATTCGCTGCAGGATCATCATACAATTCTCCAAGTTCATATTTTGATCCAATCAAACCCTGCACTAGTTTTCTATCAACTCGTTATCGCATTCTGGTCGGTTTCATGTCATGTAATTCGTTTAACATTATCTTGTCACAACCGGGTTTATCTTGTTCATTTTCACTATAACAAATATCGTGACGCATCGCAATAGCATCAACTTGATTGTAAGGCTCTTGTCCGGGCAGTGGATTGTCGTCGTGTCCAACAGCTGATCTAGCGGATTATACGGACTAGTATATTTATGTCCTGGCAGTGTCCAACCGCCTTTTGGTTTTGGTAATTTACCAATTCGTTTGTTGATGTCAACACCAGCGCCGATTACTTCTAGGCGATTACAGCGTTGTTGGCAATAAGTTACAATTTTATCTTGTTCGATACAAAGATTCTTGTCACAATTACAGTTACATGTCGTGGTTTTCATTTTCATGTTTTCTGTTGGACAAAACAGAATTATCATTATAAGAAATTTTTATTTTTTAGACATCTTCTGTAAAGTTCTGTTTTTTACGCTTTTTAACCAAATTTTTTTTTCTTTTTCTAACCAAATTGTACTGTTTTTTTGCTATATTTTCAGTCCGATTTCTTGATTTTTGAGGGTCTAAACCCAAGCGTTTCTCCAGTTGATTTTCTTGATTTTATTGAAGTTTTTCCGGGCTTTTTGTTTGGTCCTTTATTCTTATTTCTGCTGATTTTTATATTGTTTTTTTTTCTAGTTTTTTATGACTGTTTTTGGACTAAAGTTATTCAAATTTAATGAAAAATCATAAAAATCAACTAGAGACACGCTTGATGTTTGACCCTCAAAATTATTAAAAGCGGACTTCTAGTGCTTCGAATAATTTTGTTAAACAGTGATAATAATGAACACTTAATTTTACAACAAACCGCTAGCAAGTGATTATTATTTGCCACCACCAGAAAAAAAATTAAATTTGTAGTACGTGACGTTGGAAGCGTCTGCGATTAAACACTATCTGCTATTGCTGAAGATGTACTTGAGACAGATAAAATTATACAACCTGATTTATGTATATATATATATATATATATATATATATATATATATATATATATATATATATATATATATATATATATATATATATACCTTTTGTTACGTCACCGCATTGCACATTTGTTATATTCCGCACATCAACATTATTAAGTCCGGGAAATAGTGTAAATCATCCTGTATTTCCCCGTATAAATCTATCAACGTTATAAAAACCCTGGGCAAGGTAAACCGCATTACACTTTCTATTATGTGACAACGAAAAATAAGATAATATTTTGTTCATCTCGCTGTTGTTTAGCGGAATATTGTCAAATACATTAAACGACTCTGCGTCGGCAGACACCGTGACACCAAACGGAAATGTAGATTTATCTGGCTATCTCAAAAAATCCGGCGATACAATGACCGGCAATCTGTCAGTGTCAAATCAGCGAGTGCTTGGCCTTGAAACAACATACCCACCAGTAAATGTGACTAATACACAAGCAGCAAGTTATGCTCAACTCAAATCTTTTGACGATAATAAACAATATAAGGATGGCGGAGAAATGAATGGTAACTTGTCAGTGTCAAGTAAAAAAAAAAAACCACCAAGTAAAGTCAATCTACGATGCTGCAGTAAAGAAAACCGGTAATACAATGTCAAGCAATTTAAATTTGTCAAACAACGCAAAGATAACTGGATTATCAATAAACTCAACACCGGCAGATGCTACTGATGATGTCAGTTATGCCAAGTTTAAAGGCTACTTAACGCCTTATTTACATTTATCTGGTGGACCAATGACCGGCAGTATAGACATGGGCGGTAAGTTAATCTACAATACACAAATTAACAATACAATATTGAACAACGATAATTGGTTGACTAGTGTTAAATTTGTCAAAAGCAACTTCGTCAAATTTAGGGGCGACACAATGTCTGGTAATTTGGATATGGGCGCTAACAAAGTAAAATCATCCACTGCGCCAGCTGCTGATAATGAACTAGCAAATAAAACATATGTCGACGATTGTAAAACGTCAGCAATATCAGATGTATCGGCTGCAGTCAATGCCGAGTATTTAGCACTTGCCGGTGGTGTAATGAAAGTCTCAATTACGATGAATGGCAGGAAAATAACATCAAATTATACTCCGGTTGATCCTGCTGATCTAACAAATAAAGCTTACGTTGACTCTTTCTCACCCATACGAAAGAGAAATATAGCTGTTTTGCTAATCTTACTTTTCTTATCTCAGTCTAGTCATCTCAGACCAGTCGTCTCAGTCAAGGTGTCCACGCGCTCAGAACTACTTTAAAAAAAGAAACCCTTGTTGTTTTCTGCTGTGCCTGACACAGTTGTTCTAAAATCAAACAACAACAACAACAAACATATAACAAAAACATAGTAACTGTTCGAGAGAGATGAAGACACACACGCTTACGATGTCGGACATTTTAGTATTATGCTAGTTCGTTTCACATAGCATGGTCAATTTTATTCTATATGCAGGCCTAGTTCAATACATTTTCAGGTCAGCGTCATTAAATGAAGCTAAAGCTACGCAACTAGTTTTAAATACTTCATGTGAAACAAATTATATACTGTTAGCTACATTTAATGACGCTGACATAAAAAATGACTGCTACAGATAGCATAAAATTCTCATTGCTGTGTGAAATGAACTATGACAGAAAACACTGATGCATGCTCATAGACTATAGACCTATACACCTCATAGCTTCCCAACCTCTTAACAACTACAAAAAACTTAGTAACAGCCAGAAAATGTGTTATGTCAAACATGCTTTATTCTAATTTTGTTAAGCATCTACTTTGTGCCCCAGTTGAATAAAAAAAATATACGTACAATATTTAATGACAAATAATGCACTTGCCAGCCAGAAGGAATCATTTATCCGTCAACACATTAATCCATAAGAAATTTTCACGGTAGCACTCGCAATATTTCCAAGACAAGAATATAAATTTTCAAAGAATCCGTGAACTTGAAAGTTTCGTACACGGTTATCCGCTAGGACCCATATTTGGAGGGTCTTTTATACACGGGGGTATTTTTACAATCAATATTAAGGACACAACAAGTATGTCACAAACAGTTTCACCTCCTCCAAAGGAAAGAAGAATTATATACGATAGTGCCACAGATCACTAATTACCCGTGAATAACCCAAGCATGGACACTCATGCTACATTTAACTTTTAGTTTTAATAATAGCCTATACAACTACAGCAGAGGTGTGGGCCCAGTATCATTTCATTATTTACAATATAATTTTCTAAACTAGAACTGATGAAAATGAAACATTTTCTTATAATAAATATTAGCTATTTTATTGTTTATTTCATATAACATCCATATATTAAATGTGATAATACCTCAATACTATATGTGGCCCCGTTCCGTTCCGGATCACTGCCATCTCACCTCTGTCTGCGTGAGTTCGAGTCCAAGGCTCGACTAGCGTGGGTACATGGGAAAGCCTGCAGGTAGCTTCTCGTGGGTCGGTGGTTGTTCCCTGGGTTTTCCAGGGTTCTTCCTCCACCAGTTATACTGGCCGCCATGTATAGCCTATCTTGTGCTGAAAAATGGCGTTAAACCCTAGAACAACAACAACAAACAACCTCAATACTAAGCAAAGTTTAATGTTGTTATTTGTTCTCATGCATACAAAACTGCGTACTTCGGATGACACGGTCACTCCACAGTCCTCATAAACATATTTGTATCAATGCACCGCATGTAAACATTTGCGCGTGAACTATATTGCAAAAGTGAGCCGTTCTCTTTTATTTTTAAAGGCAATTATTGGGTGAGAAAAAGAATCTATGTTGAGTTTTGGACCGAGACAATGAAATCCCAGTCGCGGGGTTACATTATATGTCTCCCCCCAGGCAAGCCTCGTGGGGAGACAAATAATGTAACCCCTTGACTCTGATTTCTTTGTCTCGGTCCAAACCCCAACATAGGTTCTATATGTCTCTGGTAGCGGTGTAAAGCGTACTAAAAACGATGTCGGTTATATCCCAACACTTGTTGAAGCATCTGATAACAGAGTTGGGTTTGTTGCAAGTACGTCCACACAGTATTCCGGCAATAATCCAAATCACGCTTTTGTTTTTACTTTTGTCGTTGTTGGTGGCCAGGAGTATACAACCAACGAAGAAACATCAGATTTTTGGCTGGAAATTAAATTTCTTGTTGCATTTGCTATTTGGCTATTTCGTTCGCGTGGCCGGCTAAATTCTGGTACTGGCCGTATTTATAATTGGCGGCTGGAGGGATCTAACGATAATGCAACATGAACAGTGTTGTACAGTACAACAGTGCAGTATTTTACAACTTCAACGGCAAACACTGTCAACAAGTACTTGTATTTTCGAATATACGTTGTCGCTGCAGAAAGTCCATATCCTGGTCTTACTGCGTTTCAGATATACCCTGTCGACGATCAAGTGTGATCTCGACGATTGAAATTTAATCGGACATTGCAGAATAAATGTCAGACCTTGCAATTATAACTCACGCAAAAGAATTTTATGATAATATATTTAATCCAAGCAAAAATGTTTCACCAAAGGAAGTCAATGATAAATCAGATTTTCTGAACAAAATTAACAGAATGAAAAATCTTTACTTCTTATCTTATTAACGATCCAACAAGTAAATTAACTGAAAGAGAAGATAATTTGTTCGCATCAGGAGCATGAGTGGACCACAACTAAAAAAAGCAATAAAAGATTCTGATATTTTCAGCAAATATTGTCGTCCTGATGACTGCCGAGAAGAACAAGAGCGAGTTGAAAGTTTACTAAAAAATGTTGCTTCAGCTTAACAAGGAAAATACAGACACGAGTAATAAATCTGATTTAAGAAAAGGCGCATGATGGAAGAAAACCAGAAGAAAATAGGATAGAAAATGGTCACAATCGGCTTAATAAACTGTCAGAATCAAGAAAGACAAAATTAGATTTTTTTAAAAACAACCTCCGATATAATTTCTCAAAGCCAGAAATATTTAAACAACTTGAAATTCATTATCATGACAACAAATTGTTGGAAATAGTTGATAATTTGGGCTATTGCCTAATTATTTATAAAAGAGCAAATTAACGCACTTTTACCATTGCCAGTGTTTGGAAAGGTTGTTAACGGCGTCAAATACGTAATTGATTTTGAGACTATTATTGTTAATAAATCACTAAAAAAGATTTACTTACTGAAATCAACAGTTAAAGTCAAGAAGAAAATAATATATTCATTGATGATTTGGTTGCAACAAATATCCACAGAAATGTGTGTGCATACCAAGACATAAGTGAAGCTGACGATATACCACCACCGTCATCAGATCGATCTAGAAAATTAATGTTAAGAAATTATTATAACGAAATAAAAGATTAATTGATTTTAATCTAGCAAATGTTGAACTGGTTCATGAAACAAGTAAATATTTTGGTAGAATAGTCGGAAATGAAACACTCAAGTTGTACATGCTACAAAACTTTATGATCGCATATGTAATTGTAACACAACATATTGTGCTTAAAAATTATAGGACACAAAATATAACACTAGTACTTGGTTTTATTGATAAAACCGAGCAACTTTACAGTAATTTAGTAAATGATAAATTTCGGTAAATAAGATCAGATTTTAATTCGTATAGTTGGTTGCAAAAAAAAATGAAGTATTGACAGACAGGCGATATGAGGATATAGCATCATATGTCTACAAAAAATATAGAGTTTTTCTGTCTGATCCTGCCAATGATAAATTTCGTCAGTTACTTGGTTCAGTTGTTGACACCACAACATATCATGTAAAAAAAAAACTCTACAATACAAATAATGAAAAAGCAAATTAAAGATTTCAATCATGTTTCGGGGATATTCCGAAATCTGAACTTGATGCGTTAAAAATATTACATGTTTTATCACACACAAAAACGATGGTGTGTAAAGCGATGCTACAAATACCACAGTAGAATTTTACGTGTGATATCGTATTTACCTTTGCTAATGACTGGGTCTGGTATAATTTCCAGCGGAGCATCATTAAATCCGTTTTTGTTGATAATACCTGGTGTTGGTGTAACTTTGTCAACCGCGTGTAAACGAATTGAGCCTCGCTATGAGACAAAAAAAAAAGCTTGTAAAACCGCTAGTGTAACTTATACAAAATTACTTGATCAACTACGATCTAATTTGCGCAGTGTAAAATACGACATGGACGATTTAATACGAGAGTTTCGTATCATTGACAGTATGTTAACAGATATTCTCCCAGTGAGAATCAGCAAGTATGAAAATAGAAATCAAAGAACATATCAAGTAGAATGTGTCAGTAATAGTCAAGCTAATATGGACAAGGTTATAATTTTTTGTCTAAAACATTAGAATAGTCAAGTATAAATTTTGTCTAACGATAAATTTTATCAAGCATCTAGTAGTAAATTTAAAGTATAAAGTGGGTGTTTCTGGATCAGTATCCCCCCCCCCCAAAAAAAAAAAAAACAAGTACATTTCCGACAAATGTGTCATCCCCAATATGACCAATGTTTCGGGTACATTCTGAGCGTATTGTCCCCGGGGCATAGCAAAAAAGACGTCGTGGGATGGGGTCTGAGCCAAAAAACCTCTGTTAAGCTTACTACTCATAGTGAGATGGGCTTTTCAGCAAAAGATTTCTGTATTATCTAGGTCGGTCCAAATAAAAATGTGTCAATCGTATTTCCACTATGAACACTCAGCGGTCAAGTTAAAAATAAAATTGTTATATCTGACAAAGATCAGATATAGTTTCACCGTTATGATATCAAAGAACGAACTCGTCTTATTTTGGATCCCTGAAAATTCTTTTCTGCCAGTTGAGTACCATTCCCTGCAAGTGAATCTTGTTTCGTTTGTTCAATTTCTAGAAAATTATATGGTATGAAGAAATTTTTATTTCCGAGCACACTTTAGTGGGAAGCAATACAGAGCAGATACTTTTTAAACTGTACCCGCTGAAAAGGTAACTTAAACAATTTTTAAGGTTTGAGTTTCAAAGTTTCATTGGCATAACTTTCTGAATTATCGTCATAGATTGCCATTAATCTTTGGATAAATAATTATGACTCTAAGACAATTCTTTCAACTACAAGACTTTAAATATGATCTGAAAAATGGGAGAATAGACTTCTGCCCCAGATGAAAAAGAATAAGTGAGAGAATGAGGATGAAGTGGAATATAAGTGAAGTAAAAAATATAAATTCATTCTCATATGTATTGATTTAAAATAACAAGTCTTTACCGTGGTCTACAGAATTCAGTATTTTTGCATGATCTGTATTAGAATGTTTTGTCCATGTGTTACTTGTTTATGTTTTAGTTATTTCCTTATACGTTTTAAATTGTTCGTTCTAATTTAACAAATAAAGTTGCCCAATTTGAATACCATAGACGTGACCTTACAGACAAATCTGCACATATCTGGTAATTTCCTTGGGTGTTTAAAACCTTGTCATTAGAATAAAGCAATTATGGCCAGCGATTAGCTGCTTCAAACATCCCTATAAAATCGCCCTGCCTCGTAAATCAACTCATTTAACCTAGTGAAAGATTTTGTTATGGGATACGCTGTTAATTACATTCATTAGCAAACCTGCAAATGCGACCAGTTACATGGGTTATGTATATGGTGTGGGCGCAAGCTAGAGATATGTTGCATGCTTGGACCCTAGGGGATGTTAAGTTACGTGTTAAAACCTAGATAAGGTACTTGAGGATCTAGGGATATTAGAACAATGAGAAACTGTGGTAGAGGATAAGACGGGTATGATTCAAATATGTGATTCACTGGACGTCATCTCCAGACCAACGAGCAAAATGCAAATCGTTCATATGCATTTAAAAGGTAGCTCAAGGTAAGTCAAAGAAGGTGATTCTAGTTACACTCTTGCCTGCTTGTTGGAATCCTGCTATGACATGCTCACTTGCTGATGCTAAGATAATTCATTTGGTGACATGCATATCTAACCTTTTTCATTTGACCGCGTGGTTAAGGTCACAGCCGTAGAAAAAATTTGTATTCAGGTTATGGTTAAAGTTTGTTCCATTTGCCAATATTTTCTAATTGCTATGATGGGATTTTTGTTATACTTAGGACGAATCATTATGAAGTTAAGACAATTTGTTTCATGACATGTTCACTTGTCTATTCTCCGTGGGGTCATGGTCGCAGTCACAGAAATTTTGTTCTAAGGTTTCCATTAAGTTTGTCCATTTACTTATGTATTTGCCTTTGCTATATTTTCTTATATTTTGGATGAATGAATATAAAACTAAGTCAAATTTTGTCGCATGTGCTGTATCATTGACATGATCACAATCGTAGAAATTTCCGTTAAGGTTTCGGTTAAAAATTCTTCATTTGCTTCTATTTCATAAACTCCTTCATGGATCTGGTTCATTCATTTGATGAATCGTTATGAAGCTGAGACAAATTCATTCTGCGACATGTGCATACCCTCCTTATGATTTTGGGTCAAGGTTACCCATTTTACAGCAATGAATTGATCGCGTGTTAAACACGCAGGCCCTAACATTCTTATTATCAGTGGCGTCGCTAGGGGGGTGCGGGGGGTGCGGACCGCACCGGGTGACACCATCTCAGAGTGGTGACACCAAAATGAAAAATTGCAAATTTTACAGAGCACACACTGCTCGGTCTAGTCGGATTTCATAAGCGGATAACCGATCATAGTCAAATACATGACTAGCAGGCACAGCAGTGGCGTCGCTAGGGGGATGCGGGGGGTGCGGACTGTACCGGGTGACACCATCAGAGGGGGTGACACCAAAATGACATTACTAAGGATTCTGTATGGTCTGTTACGGAAGGAGGACCATGGAGGTGACACCATGAGCTACCGCACTGGGTGACACCAACCCGAGTGACGCCACTGCTTATTATATACTTAGGTGTGAAAAATATAAAATTATTGGTGAAATATTTCTATTATTTGACTTTCATTCCTATATTTTAGCATGCGAATACATGCATAATTAGATTTCATTTTGCAGCTAGATTGCATGAGTGCACTAATTGCAGTATTAACCAGATGTCATGCGAGTTGAAATTAGCTATGCATGAGATCTCATGCAATGAAACTTAAGCTCCAACAAGTTAAAATCTTTGGTGTGAAAACGTGTCTGAGTCTCTTCTATTTTCTTTCACACTGACCAACTGTGCATGACCCTACATACAATCAGGCATGCTCGAAACTATGGCAGGTCGTAAGTTGATGACGGACTGCTTCTAAGTTCCATCTGTCAGGATTTCTACCGCGGATGAGGTTACTAAACATGTCGGTACTAACCTGGGAGAAAATATTTTAGTCCAAATTTCAGAATACATTGTGCCAGCGCGTTTGTGACTGCTTGTGTGTGTATATTTGGATCCACACTAAATGCCAGCCCATTCTTTCTTTCCGAATCCTAATCAAAACATTGCAGTAGGTTAGACCCCTGGGCATCTAACTAATGGGGCTAGCGTGTGCGTATAAATTAGTTGTACATTCTCAGTTAGGGTTTTGAGTTCATCTCAGTTTTTGTGCATACTACATGAATACTCCGGTGGCCTAGTGGTTAGAGCGTCCGCCTCGGATACGGGAGGTCGTGGGTTCGATCCCCGGCCGAGTCATACCAAAGACTTACAAAAATGGTACTAACAGCTGCCTCGCTTGGCGCTCAGTATTAAGAGGTTAGTGTTAGGACTGGTCGGCCTGGTGTCAGGATAATGTGACTGGGTGGGACATCATGCTACATGTCTGCGGCATGATGCCCCAGTGCTAGACATCACTATAAACTGCCACATTGCAGACATCGTAGCGATATGACTGAAAAATTGTTAAAGCTACGTTAAAAATCAAAATCAAATCACATGAATACTGTGTTGTCTGGAATCATGAACTTGGACAGGGGACGCATCTTGAAGAATATTACATCCTCATAACAAAGTAGACCTCTATGACATGTAGTTCACGCTTCACTAATTTAAATTAAATTTACTGGTTAATTTCATCTCCGAAGCTCAGTTTATGCTAGAGTCGTCAAACATACTGGCATGCACCTCTATTATTACGACACACTTACCGTAAATGAAGGTCACTGTGACCTTTATGTCGCGTTACTTTCTTGGGTTAATTTCTTTTGTATTTAGCAAATGATTTGTGCAATCTGTATATATACTGTCATATCTAGATTCATGAAACTAGCTGAATGCCAACCCTCATCACTAAAGTAGGGTATTGTGGCTTATATTTCAAGCTTCGGAAACTCGGGTTCCATCTCAAGCACTGTTCATGCTAGAATCATGAAACTAGATGATTGTGCACATCTCTTTTAGCACAATAACTTTGCAACAAAAGAAAGTTATTGTGACATGCATTTAATATTTTTTTCTGGCTTATGTTAAGTTTTTATATTTAACTCACGGCCACGTTGTCTTTTTTTGGGGGGAGGGGGTACTTATAATAGTGTTTTACCTGGAATCATCAAACTTAGTTGTTGTTGTTGTTGTTATAGGAAGGAAGGAAGAACCCGAGAAAATTCCGGAAAGACCCACCAACCCACGAGAAGCTACTGGCAAGCTTTCTCACGTACCCACACTAGCCAAGCCCGAGTATCGAACCCACGCAGACAGAGGTGAGAAGGCAGTGATCTGTAACGGCGAGCGCTTTCGACAACTCGGCCACTCAGAGCCCCATGAAACGTAGTGAGATTATGCATCGGAGTGGGGTTTTTTTTATATTTTTTTTACAAAGAACAAAATGAATGTTAGATAGTTCCCGCTTATGGGTAAACTCTTTGCTTAAAATTGAAGGGCTAATATATTCACAGAAACAATTAAATATTTCACGGAATGTTTAGCAAGAACAAAAAAAAATTTTTGTCATGCGAGTTTCTCTTGATAAAATTAGGCTCTTGAGATATAGAAGCCTGGTTGAATATCAGTAGTCTTAATCAGGGGCGTATTAACCATTAAGCAGACTAAGCACGTGCTTAGGGCACCAGGGCCAAAGGGGGCACCACAAAGTTGAGAAAAGGATGAAAAGAAAAAAAACGAATGAAGATTTGTAAAAAAAATTGATAAAACTAGTGCAAATTGATCATAATATTCTGTTTCTTGATCATGGTGCACCCTAGGGTTATCTTCCCAGGTGTACGTGGAAAGGAGGCGAGCACCAAGATTTGTCTGTGCTTAGGGCACCAGTGAGCCTTAATCCGCCCCTGGTCTTAATAATATTTTCCATGTGTCTGGATGAAAATAATGCAGTACCCAAGCACATGCACAGGGCCGGGCCAATGATTTTTGACGCCCTAAGTTAACTATGATTTTGTCGCCACCACCACCCTGAGAAAATATTCACTTCCTCTAATTTGGCGCTACTTAAATCCTGCCGCCCTATGCGACAGCCTCTTTCGCCTATATGGTCTGGCCGGCCCTGCACATGCATATGTATATATGAGAATAAATATGTATAAGACTGATCGTATTTATGTTATCTTCATGCTTTTTATGAATTATCTTTTTTTGTTTCAAAATCTTTTGAACTTAAACATGGTAATTCACGTGAACACATCAGAAAGTTTTTAAATTTGGAGATATGTTATAAAATCAGTTTTAATATCTTAATATTAATGCTGCATTTTTAAACTGTTGGCATAGTAACCAAACTGTTTCCTATACATTTCATCAAGATATATGTTGCTATGGAATATCACGTTTATATCATTTTAAGTGCAATATGGAGAATGTGTTTACGATAGAAAGTGTAATCGAAATTACAGTACAGCGCAGGGGGAGTTAGGGTCAACACAGCGGATTTATTCAAAGTTTGAAATATATTACTGAGTATTTCTTTAACTTAACTATATAAATAGCAGTATCAGTTTTCCACGGTATTGTTGGTAATGTAATAAGCTGGCTTTAACATCGCGTGGGCATTTCATTAATAGCTGATAACGTCATTTGGTTACTTATTTCATTCATTAGTTTGTTTTTATTCTTCTTCTGAGTTGTACCAAAAGGTAAAATTTATACTAAGGAAAAGGATTGATTATATTCACTAATCTATTCATTAGGTTATTAAACTCTTAATCTGTTTTAAATTTCCACAGTTGCTGTAAGTATGGACGTCATAAAAAGTACCCAATTATTTATTTCATATTATATAAAGAGGATCTCAAATGGGTAATCAGTTAATATTGAATTTATGAAACGAGTTGAATAAAGTCCAACTTTTGCGAGCCTTGACGGGCAAAATTGGACAGTATTCAACGAGTTCCATAATTTAATATTAAATCAATACCCATCTGAGGTTTTTTATCACATGGTTTTTATTTTAGGGGAAGTTATTTAGATAGAAGGAAGAATGAATAATTTCGTTCGTTTTAACAGATGATGCACCTTTCGTTTGTTATGCGTGAAAATTAGTCCCAAACAAAGATGAACTAATAAAAGTAGACTATAAATCAAAGAACAAACGACACCCACCCCCCTCCTGAATAAACAAACATTTTGTGAAGACAAAATCAGTTTTTCTTTTTTTCAACACAGTGTTCAATGCGAGTGATGTCACATCGTTTGATATGGTACGCATTACCGATTAGAGTCCATGTTCACCCTAAAATGACAGTTTCACAACTAAACATTACATTTTTGCGATATTTATCTGAAAAGAGAATTATTGGATGCAGCTATTCCCTTAGTTACTGTAATGTATTTGTGATCGGATATTTGCAGTATTTGATTTGGAACAGTAAATGTACAGAAGACGTAAACAACTTTCTCTTTTCGTCAGATTTGCATCACATATTTACCGCGTAAATAGGCTGTGGTTGAATAAAGTTCTGTCAGTTGGGAGACTGGTTTATGTCCACATTTGTCTGTGAACAGAAATAACATAACATTTTAAGTTAGCATTTAAACCACGCTTGTATATAGTGTGGATTCTATGTTACAGATATACCGTCCCCCCCACACACACACACACACACACAAACCCGCTGTCAAATTAGCAAAACCGTTAGTTTTACCTCTAGATGCTGTTATTGTCTTGGGATTTTACGCCATTTTTCATACGATGATATTGTTATTCATGACATAACAAACCTCTTTAGGGTTAAATTTCCCATATTCAAACAGACGGGACCATTTTTCTCCAGTTCCCTTTCGTGAGTCGAGTGGAAAAATGGCTGCTAAAATGTTCATAGAAAACAAGCAATTTCAGAAGGTGGAGTTAAAAAAGTTTTCCCTCGATCGCAGCCAATTAGTAAAGAGAATATTGCACAATAATTTCAAGGGCTTATTTGGATTACTCAGAATCACATATAAAAAAAATTTAAACTATAAAACTGCACATATTATGAGAAAACTACACAGACTATGTGATATAGTTTAAATGAATCTGGCGACTTTTGTAAATTAGTTTAGCCTTCTATGTAATAATCAACATCATATCACTAGGTGTCAAAAATACGCATTAACCAACAACTGCCTAGTTAAATTTAATACCGAATCTGAAACATATTATTGAAATCTTAATGTACTGCTTTTGCCGGATTTGTGAAGTGGCAAATTTTATGTCGATCTAACAAGAATGAGACCAGACAACCATTAATTAGATTTATGGAGACAAGCGCGTATCATATCGCCATACTACCGTGTACGGTAATGTCCTTTAGAGGGAGAATTCTGTTCCTAATTAAACATTTGTTTATACAGCAGCCAGGCGGACACTTTAGGACAAGGAAAACTTCATTTTCATGGTAAAGTTGTCACAATTGAGAGAACGCAGAAACTCTGTTACTCAAACTACCAGGGTCAAGTTGACCCTGACTTTGGCGCCTCTGGAAAAAGGGAGGCAGAGATATTTGATTCTGATTGGTACGTTAAATGAGAGGGCGTGTTCCAACACAAAATTTAATAGGTTTTAATATCACCGCATCGAATTTTAATCAGTCTAAGCTTTTCCTACAAGAGGAGACCCAAAGGTTACGACTCCGGGAATTTGCAAGAAATTTCCGTAAAACTGTTGTCCAAAAAGGGGACGATTGTCGAAAGGAACCGACGAACTAATTTACCGATTAGAGGGAGAAAACGTTGACAGCAAAGGTAGTGTGACAATTCCATGTAATTTGTTGATGCCATATATAATGCTTTGCTGAAGTTATTTATTTGTATCTGCATGAATCTTTTTTATACATTCGTGTAATAATTGCTTTATGAAGTATAACTGTGTTGAGTTTATGCATAGGAAGTTGTACATTAATCTTCTTTAGATAAGTTTGACGAATTGTTTGAATTTGTCGTCTTGTTTGCATAAGAATTATGTTCTAAGAATTTAATGCATTACATTACTTAATATGATTTCAAGAATCCGTGTGAATTCGCCGAATTTAGAAGATTTCACGTATGATTAAGAATAAGTGTGTATTGACGGAAATGATCTAGTAATTGATTGTCGTGTTGTATCCTATTTATTCGCTGTGTATGTGGTAATGTGTAAGGTCAAGGCGTAACGAATTAGCCATTTGACTAACTAGGGTCATTATAGGACATGTGGAGTCGATTGATAGCCTTAGCGTCTGTTTAGCACTGATAGTGAAATCTGATAACGAGGGAGAATAATGAAGAATTAACCGTTTCATAAATAACTGGAAATTTAGGTTGTCTCTATTTATATTTATTTAAAAGGGGGAAAATAGCTCCAGAGACGTATGGAACGAATGAGGTGATGTTATTCTGAGACCTATACGGAGAAGCATAGAGAAGAGTGCAGTGAGACATATAATCCTGTGACGCAACCCTGCGACGTATTAATCTCTGAAGAAGTATTTTGAGAGTGTCCTGAGACGGGTGGTAGAAAGTATCATCCTGAGATCCAAGGGTCTGAACAGCGACAGAGGAAGCAAAACAGACTGAGGACGAGCAGGTTATGAAATCGTACAAGACGTTGACTTCGATTGTTCACTCGATCCTATGATGAACTAAATCTATCAGTAACAGATCGACTATCTTATTTTAATCTATTTGCGTTTTCTTTGTATTTCGGTGAAAGTTAAATTTCTAAAAGCAGAGTACATTCCTGATGTAATGAATTTTCACAGTGTTTGTATGTAATTGATTAAATTGTTTGTTTACATGTACCGGGGCTCGTGTTGGTTTGTTCTATATACCTGCTCAGATCTCTATATATTCCTCCTATAAGTTTCACCACTTATATTTATATTTACTCGAACCGGGCAATAACATCGAGGGCGGTCAACCCCTAGATAACGAAAACCAAATACGGAGGGACATTCACTCCCCCCGTGTAACAGGATTCATAACCTTTTTCACCTAAAATTAAATATGTATTTCTTAAATTTGCTGTGTCAAGAGCTGCGAAATAGATTTTCTATGTTGTATCTTGAAGTGTGAAATAGAAATTACATATGATCGGGCTAGTCCTTTATTTGTTATTATGTCGATTTCTTGAAGAATGAAATAACTCCATTTTATTTCTTGTTCTGCTGTTGTTTTAAGGTTATATTGCCCAGAATTCCGTTATTCCACTGTTTTATAATTCACGTATTTCATATCCTCTTATTTGATCGTCAGTCATGTCTGTTTTGTAAGAGGTACTAATTCCATTACAAACTGATATTGAAATCCATAATATCCAGTCTAATTGATTGTGCCAAATATTTGTATCAGATTGTGCGCTTTATCTATTGATTGAATCGTCACTATCAAACTGTACAGTGTAGTTTTTGAAAATTATACTTATATGTTTGTTTATCTCGTTAAATACGTTTACTATTCCTTTATTATCTGGTTCATTAGACTGGGTTGCAATGATAAAGCATGGTGTGCTACTTGCACCATGTCTAAATCTGAATTCCACGATCTATTTACATCAGATCTGAGGCTAGACACTATCTTTTTTCCCGTAATTGTTTGTGGAGGTGATGGGGAGTCAGGACTTAGCTTTGCTAACATTGCATTATTTTGTTCAAACAAACAAACATCAGTCGGTTGCATACGCCAATGATCTCGAGTTTTATAGTACCATTTTGAGGACCAGTGGCTAAGGGTTTTAGGGAACTTAGGACGAGTGGTTCAGACATTTTACTAAAATCTTGACGACTATTGGCCTCGGGATTTTTAGCAAAAATTCAACTACCTACAGTCCAAACATTTGTTGCTATAACAACTTTTTTGGCAACCAGGAGGCATCTGGTTTTTGTCGTTATAACAACTTTATTGTTTCAAAAACCGAGCCACTAACACACAAAATTTAGTACAAGAAATAGTTAAGCTTAGATAGAAATCCGATGATAATGCTTTCAAATTTGGTTGTTGTCAAAACAAATTTGAAAAACAAGTTAATGAATTTGGAAAATAGGATAAAAGTTAAGATTTTAAAATAAAAAGTTTATATTTAGTCGAAAAGTGTTTAAACTGTGTTTTAGAAAGATTCTTTCAAAACTCTACAAAAAGAAATAAAACAATAAATAAGACATCTGGCCTTACATGAAGGTTTGTATATTACTCGTGGTCTATAGATTTTATTAGGATTTAAGATGTAAACGTCTCCCATCATTCTGTAGATTTGGTTCAACGTACTGTCACACAACAGCTGCTTTGCAATTTTCCCCGTTTAACTATGTTGGTACAATGTTAGGTTAGAGATAAAAAACATAGACTATATGATACATGTCATAGATGGGGTCCCTCCAGCAGCGAGCATGCATATGACAAGGCATTAACATATATCTTCTTTAGCTGTTAAAAAGAATGGTAATAAACATACTTTCATAATATATTAACAGATACGCATTTTGAACATCCCCAAAATAAACTTTCTTAGTTAGGTCTGCAAATCCGAATGAAATGGCCCATATCATAGAAAACCTTATATACACCGAAACTGTAGAGTAATTGCGATTATATTTCAAAGTGAAATCACATTCTCCTTGTTGCACTGAACTGACCCAATAAATCCAGTCCATCTTAAACAGAAAAGCAGAACTGAGTTGGATCAACAGAAAAACAAAATCAATCCATTCCAAACCAACTGTAGAAGTTTTGTTTTTATACATATTCATTCGAACTTGGACTCGAAATTTAAATTTTAAGAAGACCAAAACAAGAGGGGTTTTTTTTTACAAAAAATTATGTCGAGCGCGCCACAAAGTTCAAAGGTCGCTAGACGTGCTATGTGCGCATTAATATTGTTACTGTGTATTGATAAATCTAAGGTTTTGTATTTATTTTGAAATACAACATAAACTTAATTTCTGTTTCTTTTCGTGTATTCATTTATTATTAAACCTTAGGTAGAAAAACAAAATGAGTATATACTAAAAAGGTTTCTGCATTTGTATGGGGAAAATGTGAACTCGTTTTTTCGGAATAACACTGCACTCGTACAAAACCTCATTCATCTTTTCCCATACAAATGCAGTAACCTATACATATTAAAGGCATCCAAATGTAATTGAATAATAAAGCACTATTTTAAAAGCATCTAAACGCAATTTAATAATATAATAACATAATCAAATTTAAAGTCATCATAATGTGATATGTGTGTGTTTGTGTTTGTTTTGAATTTTTGACGTAGCTGTAACAATTTTTCAGTCATATCGCTAGCGTGTGGCAGTTTGTAGTAACGTCTATCACTAGGTCATCATGCTGCGGAAAGCTTACAGTCCTCACCCTCCTTGATTTGTCTGCAGCATTTGACACAATAGACCATGATATATTACTTCACCGTCTCCAGCATGTATTTGGCATTCATGATACAGCCTTACTGTGGTTCAAGTCCTACTTGGTCAACAGGACACAAATTGTATCTGCAAATGGAATACACTCCAGCCCAGTTGATCTGTGTTGTGGTGTTCCACAGGGGTCTGTTCTTGGACCTGTTTTTTTCATTCTGTACACTCAGCCGCTCTCAAGTGTCATAGATTATCATCCAGTGTCTCACCAATTGTATGCTAATGACACCCAAATATACTAATCTAGCCACCCAACTGAAGTTGATGCTACCATCCAAGGTGTAGAGAGGTGCATTTCTGATGTCAAATCATGGATGACATGTAACAAGCTGCAGATGAATGATGATAAAACTGAGGCCATTCTGATCACAACACAACACAAAGACTTTCTCATTCGCATCCTTTACCTCAAAAAATAAATATCAGCAACGCCAACATTAAATTCACACAATCAGTATGAAACCTAGGTGTTACTCTGGACAGTACTCTCACATTGCACCGACATGTCATGAACATATGCAAGGCTGCATATCTTGAGATGAGACGCATCAGCTCAATTCGTAAATATCTTTCAGTTGATACCACTAAAACACTTGTGTGTTCATTAGTACTTTCAAGACTGGACTATTGTAACTCAATTCTGTCTGGTTCATCTCAATATCTACTCCAGAAACTTCAAAAAGTTTAAAACACAGCTGCTCGGATCATACTTAGAGTACCACGATCAGAGCACACCTCCCTGCTGCTCTGTGCCCTACACTGGCTATCCATTCGATCCAGAATCAAACACAACATTTGTTCTCTGTGCTACGTTTCACTGTCGGACTCTAGTCCAACATACATATCCGATCTCACCCATATGTACACACCAGCAAGATACTTAACGCTCCTCCTCTGACAATCGTATACTCATTATTCCCACTATGAAAACAAAGTCATATGGACAGCGTTCTTTTGCATACCAAGGCCCAGCAACGTGGAATGAATTGCCCACTGAACTCAGACACAAAGAAACAGTGATCACATTCAAGAGGGCTCTCAAAACTCACTTATTTCGACTGCAAGAACAAACTTAAAGATCTAATAATGTTTCCTACCTGAAATATTCTCAGCATGTTTTTTATTTTTTAATGTTTTTTCTAATTTCATGGTGTTTGTTTTTGTAATAATATTATTATATGTTTTTTATCTTATAGGTGTTGTCTAATGTTGTGAAGCGTTTAGAGCTTCTAAAGATTAGGCGCTATACAAAGTCCTCATTATTATTAAATACTAAATAAAAGTTGTCATTCTTTTTGTCATTAGAAAGAGAGCGGGGTCGATTTTTGTATGCAGACACATTAAAAAAAATCACATATATTTATGAAGAGTAAGGTTGGATTGTTTTCATGCACACATACGCATACAATCACGCTTACAGAAGAGTGGAGGAGTGCATCTTTTCCTCCATAAAAACACACAACATTTGAAAGCTACTAGGAATGTAGTATGATACTTTGTTCACACAACCACACAAATACACATGCAAAGTCAGTATGGCATGATATGTTGTCCATACAAACAATCGCACAAACGAGGGGGGGTTAGCTGTTATGATATTCTTTCATATCAATCATTATTTCATACAAACAAAAACGGAAATAGAGTGTGTTGTTTGTATAATTTTCATATAAACACACAACTGCGCATACAAAGAAGTTGTGTGATATAATAGTTTTTTTCAAATAAACATTTTCTTTATACAAAATACCAAGTCCACATAAAATAGGACTATGATAAGATATTTTATTCATACACAATACAATCACATGTCAAAATACTGGTCGAGTATTATATGTTTTCATGCAAAAATAATTATACCTAAATAATTTTAAAATATTTTTTCAGATACTGTTGCAGTTACACAAAGTGAAGGGGTGATATTTTTCAAATAATGCTTTATAGAGAGATAAAAATCAAGAAACGACTGTGTTAGCAGTGCAACACAATTAGGTTTGTGATTGTTTTCAAATATCTATACTGGCAAGAGTAATTCGTAAGTGACGTTTACCGTCTAATACGCTGATCTTGATATTTGTTTTCTCCACATATAGACCAGCTTTTCTCGAATTTGGTAAATTATGTGTGATACGCAAACAAATAGTTAGGTCAGTGACAGGAAACGTAATCCGAGTGAAGTAAGTGCCTATTACTCACCTAACTGACAGTATCTGAGTAAAAACGCCCCTCTGTTTATTCTGAATTCAATGCAAGTGTGGAGGTCAGAGCTGAATTTGATAGAACAGTCTACGATGGATCACCCATTACATCATTAAAATACCATTCGGTTATATAAAGTGTTAATACATTTACAACAATAGTTAAAACAAAGTGGTAGTCATCCACATTCTCCTCGAGGTAGAAGGGAGTATGTATATCTCGGAAGGTTTGGAAGCCTTGTACAGAACCTCTCATGTACCTTTTCAGTGTGTGTGAATAGTTATACCCCCAAATTCGACTGCATACGTTAATATAGGCGTGATCATAGCATCAAATAGTTTGAAAGCTTCTGTCATGAAAAATTAGCCTAGCTTATCTTGAATATTACTAACTGTATGTAGAGATTGTTTGTTGGAATTGAGAGTTCTTGCTTTGATTTCGACCATATAAGGTTAGGGTTGATATATAATCCCAGGTATTTATACCCAGACAGGTTTGGATTTGTTTACCCTTATAATACCAGTTTTCGTTTACTCTTTAAAAATCCACCGTTTTAGAACACAATTATTTGAATTTTATCTAAATTTACTCACATTCTACTGTTTTCGAAAAATGTCTCGTCAATATTAATTTGCCTTTGTGAAGAATCGACTGTATCAACACAGTTTGCAACGTATATATATATATATATATATATATATATATATATATATATATATATATATATATATATATATATATATATATATATATATATGTGTGTGTGTGTGTGTGTGTGTGTGTGTGATTGCTGACATTGTGATAGGTGTTAAAGACTTTTTGCTGCTGTTTTTTCACTAGCTTACGCGTCTAATTGCAATGACATCAAATATATTATTAGCTCGGATCTTAAAACTATAGACCAATGGTCCAAACAATGGCTACGACGTTTTAACCTTCAAGGACCGAAGTTACGGTTTATTTATTTTTTTTAGTCTCTAATTATATTTCTGGATTTTGTCGAGCATCATGCACATCTTGGTCTGGCATTCACTTGGGTATGTTTTTAAAACTTATTGATAATGTCTTCTCACATGCGTCCAAGAATTTACCTCTTATATAAGCCCCCTCCTATAGAATGATGATATAATGTGAGATAATTGCTCTGCGGATGACTTATTGGGACTCTAAAGACTGCAGCTTGAGAGAGAAGAACTGGAAGTGGACTAATAATGTTCACAGAGAAACCGGTTGACTCCCAATATCGGAAAAAATAAAAGTTCGTAAAGCCTGTACCTTTCACAATATTTTATATGGTCCTTCTCTCATACTTCCAAGATCTTGTGCCTCCATTAGCTGGACATGCAAGATAATATAATTTGAGAAATATAAATAATTTTCAAGAAAAAGAAGTATGAATTGATGCAATAAATAAGCATTTAAAAATGACGGAGTGTACATTTACGTATAATAACGATCTTTCCTCTCATATATGTTAAATTATAAAGTGTTATAACGCTACAGACAATCTCCTTTCTATTTTGCGTTTAAAAGTAATACTAGGTTTTTTTTATTTTTATATGCGATGCGCCCTCCCTCAGTCCACCCACCCTACTATAATTTATTTCATATATATTTTTTCTGTCTCTACTCAAAAGAAAATCTCATGTATATTACGTGTAACCTATTCTCAGAATACGGATTTTTATGTTTGATTACCAAACAGCTGCAAAGTACATATCGAATCGCATCGATTGCATTCACTTTTAATAATATACATAAATTACATTGTTAACATGCTTTACAGTTGTGTCCGCTCAAATAGTAAATCCAAACAAACAAATCATATTTAAAACACCTAGTCTCTAAAATTCCAAATGGTTTCTTCTTGTCTGATTAGTTCATATATCCAAATGTACACTGTACACCGTAGGTAATTTACCTATCGCCATAATATAATTATCCACACGTACTCGTTAGCCTAGTACATTGTACAAAACCAGTATTATGTGTTGTCATTTGAATTAGTGTTATTATTTATTTGTATACTGAATATTTCAAGAACAAATTGAGTTAGGACAATTTGTATAAGTAGCACCCCAGAACCAGATACCGAATGGTACCAAATACCTTTCATAGCCTCCGTGTTTTTTGTTTATAATGCCATGCAAGCTTAAGTATGTTTATGGGTTATCAAGGTGTGTGTGATTTGGATTTTTAATCCAAATGTAGCATGTAGCATGATGTCCCACCCAGTCCCATTATCCTGACACCAGGACTACCAGTCCTAACACTAACCTCTTAATGCTGAGCGCCAAGCGAGGCAGCTGTTAGTACAATTTTTGTAAGTCTTTGGTATGACTCGGCCGGGGATCGAACCCACGACCTCCCGTATCCGAGGCGGACGCTCTAATAGGCCATTGGAGCGGTTTGTAGGTGGCTTAAAGTTTCCTAATAAAAATACAGTGATGTCACATAACGCTTCATTGCATGCTAAAAAAATTATTTTCACGGTAACATGAACTTCTGCTAGGCAACCTTATGCTGCAAGAATGACATAAGTTTCCAGATATAAATACTCAGTTTCTTCACTCATTTCAAGCACTAATGACGTTTGTGTTATCGCCCCAAGCAACAACTTCCTTTCGAAAACGGTGTATATATAAACTCATACCGATCCATAACTTTACCTTATGTACATTTATTTCTCAATCTTTTGGTCAAGTAGCCGAATGACGGTGTAAATTGTATGAGCAATTTATTTACGTGAAGATTTCGAATGAATTCTGACGGTTTAGGTAGACGATGGCACATTTTAACCATTCTATCTGGTCCGGACCATTTAGTCTAGTAATATGTGTCTGATTGTAATACAGTCTAACCGGGACATAGAACCATAATCCTAAGTACAGTCAACAAACCGAGAATGATCACTATGTACAACTGAAAAAGGACTGACCGTATACATTCGTATCATAAAAGTGTGTGTGTGTGTGATTTGGATTTTTAAGGCAGCTTTAACAATTTTTTCAGTCATATCACAAGGATGTACGCAGTGTGACAGCCCATAGTGGTGTCTTTCACTGGGGCATCATGCCGCAGACATGTAGCATGATGTCCCATCCAATCACATTATTCTGACACCAGGCCGACCAGTCCTAACACTAACCTCTTAATGCTGAGCGCCTAGCGAGGTATCTGCTAGTACCATTTTTTAAAGTCTTTGGTATGACTCGGCCGGGGATCGAACCCACGACCTCCTGCATCGAGGCGGACGCTCTAACAACTAGACCACCGGAGCGGTATATCATATAAAAGTATCTGTATTTTAAATCTGCACTACATGCTAAGTAGTATCGTTTGGATGACATATAGCATCAAAAAGTGGTGTATATATCTACTACTTTTCGGCGTGGGTGAAATAAAGAATGTATCATTGAAATGATGAGGAAGTATTACGATTTAAGTTTCCTCTGGTAAATGATTACGGTAGAGTAGACAACTTTGTCCTAAGGTAGACTCTCACACATACATGTAGACACACGCACACGCGGTTCACAAGAAGAAAAGTAGGGGTTTTAAAATTGGAGGATCAAAAACGTAATATTCAATTCCCATAAATCACATATAGGCTCAGACGTTAATTCCCATAGTCCCACATTGTGACATCTGTAATGTAAAATCCCATTAATATAATATCACGCTCCCCACTTCATGCTACTCACGTGACATTATATTGAATACAATATAATTTGTAATTTATAATAATACTTGATTAATAAAATGTCGTTTAAAATGTATTTGGCTAATGAACCTATATACCTTCATGGACAGTCATTGTGGCGCTCAGTGTTGATTCGTGAAATTACAGCCAGACCTGGAACACGACACCCGAATTTGAACCTAATACATGGTCAATAGCAAAACACATTTATCGTCTTAGATAAGATATTTATATATGTAAGTTTACCCAGCGTATCAGTATAATTAATGAGTAGAATATATCAATAATTCAGTGTGTGTGTGTGTGAGAGAGAGAGAGAGAGAGAGAGAGAGAGATGACTTGATTTCTTTTAAAATATGCACAGATCTCCATCCAGTAAATCTTTTATTTTAAATAATTACATAACATCAAAACTTTGACTGATTACTTAGATGATGCATATCAAAGGCAAATAATCGTTAATGAAGCATAACTTAAGCAATACGATGTACAACACTTGACGTGATAATGGCTTGTAGTAGAGTTTAATGGAAAACAACAATACAGTTTTTTTATTTGCTTCAGAATATGGCCAAATGGTATGCATATAATGAAATGAAATGAAGTGTGATGTGCACGATATAAAAGATGCAGAACTTATCTTGTAGCAAAATGTTCAAATGTTTCAGTTTTAACCCCAGAGAGATTTAAAATAATGTCGAAGTGTTCAAAAATCCGGTTTCGTCTCGTATTTGTTATGCTCTTGTAACAAAGAGAAGTATACCAAAACTTGCAAAATATAGACTACACCACGACTCGCCCAATACAGTGTCCAACAAGTTTGAAGTATAAAATCATACATGTCCCTGGTTGGTACATATGTCTCTTATTTCATCTTGATACTTCCCTTTTTCAGTCATTATCCAACTATATCTCATCTCACAACAGAAACGTCGAACAACATGAAATTACTACATTTAAAATCATATAAAGTCCAGTTATCCAAGCCATTGACAAGAATGGACTGTATTCCAGTTATCCAGGTTATTGATAAGAATGGACTGTAGTCCAGTTATGCATGCTATTGACAAGAATGGACTTTATGGACAGATCTGCTTTCTGTTTTGAGCATTTAAAGGGTATAAATTTCATATTTCAAGAAAACTGTCTTATAAAGCATGTTTCAACCCGATTTGCAGTGATTCCGATTGCAGCGTCAAGTATTTCCTTTTAACGTGACATCTCCATCCGAATACAGTGACGTGCTTCATCTCTGAACTATGGGTTTTCTCGTCGAAACAGACACAGTTTTTGCGAAATAAAGCTTTATACATGCAGGTCCAATTCAGCGATAAATCATCGAATCACTCTCTAGGAAGGAAAAGAGGACTAAAGGCTGTTAATTCTGGGATTTGAAGATACGAACACATCTTACATCTCCAACCCACATTGTCTGAAATGGAAAACAGCATTATCATTAAATATCTGCCTTCAAGTGTGACGTAAATGACGCTTTGGGGGTATAATGTTAAAATTGTAATAATAATAATAATAATAATAATAATGCTTCTATTCCAAAACTACTAACATATCAATAAAGTCATTCATAGGCGAGATATATTCTATATAACATTTTTAGTATTTTTGTTCTGTGCTAAACATTTGATAAAAGTCGTGTCTAAAACATGTAAGATTTCAAAATGGTCCAGTTGGCTGTTTTTATGGAGACCAGAACAGTTTACGTTTATTTAATCTTAAAATTCAAACCTCAGATGCAAAATAGACCAGATACGTTCTCCCGCGGGTCGTAAGAGTCGATCAATGGAGACAAGAATCTAAGTAGCTTAGTGATTAGCGTGTCTCATCGTCCGTGAGAAATAGTTACATCGGCCATGAGAAATAGTTCATCGCCCATGAGAAATAGTCACATCGGCCATTTGAAATAGTTACATCAGCCATGAGAAATAGTTACATCGGCCTTTAGAAATAATTACATCGGCCATGATAAATAGTTACATCAGCCATGAGAAATAGTTTCATCGGCCTTTAGAAATAATTACATTGGCCATGAGAAATAGTTACATCAGCCATGAGAAATAGTTACATTGGCCATGAGAAGTAGTTACATCGGCCATGAGAAATAGTTACATCGGCCATGAAAAGCAGTTACATCGGCCATGAGAAAAAGTTACATCAACCATGTGAAATAGTTACATCGGCCATGTGAATAGTTTCATCAGCCATGAGAACTAGTTACATTGGCCATGAGAACTAGTTACATCGGCCATGTGAAATAGTTATATCGGCCATGAGAAATAGTTACATCGGCCATGAAAAGCAGTTACATCTGCCATGAGAAATAGTTACATCGGCCATGAGAAATAGTTACATCGGCCATGAAACGTAGTTAAATCATCAATGAGAAATAGTTATATCGGTCATGTGAAATAGTTTCATCGGCCATGAGAAATAGTTACATCGGCCATGTGAAATAGTTACATCAACCATTTGAAATAGTTACATCAACTATGTGAAATAGTTACATCGGCCATGATAAATAGTTACATCAGCCATGAAGAGTAGTTACATCGCCCATGAAAAGTAGTAACATCAGCCATGTGAAGTAGACATCAACCATGAGAAATAGTTACATCGCCCATGAGAAATAGCTACATCGGCCATGTGAAATAATTACATCGCCCATGAGAAATATTTCCGTCGGTCATGTCAAATAGTTACATCGGTTAGGAGAAGTAGTTACATCGGCCATGTGAAATAGTTACATCGGCCATGAGAAACAGATACATCGGCAATGAGAAATAGTTACATCGATCATGTGAAATAGTTATATCGGCCATGAGAAATAGTTACATTGGCCATGAGAAATAGTTACATTGGCCATGAAAAATGGTTAAAATCAGACACTTAACTACAAATAATTTTTGGTTAGAGCGTCCACCTCGGATGTGAGATGTAGTGGATTCGATCCACGGCCGAGTCATAATAAAGACTTACAAAAATGATACTAACAGCTGCCTCGCTTGGCGCTCAGCATTAAGAGGTTAGTGTTATGACTGGTAGGCCTGGTTTCAGGATAATGTGACTGGGTGGGACATCATGCTACATGTCTGCGGCATGATGCCCCAGTGCTAGACATCACTATAAACTGCCACACTGCAGACATCGTAGCGATATGACTGAAAAATTGTTAAAGCTACGTTAAAAATCCAAATCACACACACACACATACACACACACAAACACACACACAAAATCTTTATGATAAAACCAACCAGTGAGGTTTGGAAGAAAAAAAGATTTTTATAAGTTAAGGAAAATCTTTTCAGAAAAAGAGAAGAACGATTTTATAAATATTGTAAACTTAAAAATGATATTTCATTTCTAAGAATAATAATAAGAATATAGATATAATATTAATATAAAGAACAAGAAAATATGATGATTTTACAGTCATGGAAGTGAATAAGTTGCTGATGTATGACATTTAGTATAACATTTTGAGGAGTTAACAGAGTGACAAATGATACTTGCAATGTCCGATGGATTCTCTCTGCATTTGTTTTTAAACATACAATTTTTACAATGATGTGAAGCAAAATGTGCAGATTTACTACAAACATTAAAACATATATGGAATACCATTAACAGGAATGTTATCTGACTGTTTCAACATGACATCAGTTACTTACAAAACTTGTCTGGGACTAGAAAAAATGTATGTGCTTTGAAAATGACATTGCAGAAAACACATATGCAAGAGTATTAAGAACTATATTTCTAAACAGAATTTGAAATTATATATGTACAAAGACTGTTTAAGCAAACCACAACTCAACACGTAACGAATATAATTATACCATCGCGATATATACAATATCGCGATAGATGGGGTTGCTCTTTCACCATATGCTGATATGCGTATTTTGGTTGATAATATGAAATCCACACCTTATGGCTATAAGATTAACTAATCACTCTTCATCTTTTAATGTAACGGATATTCCAACAGCATTAAAAGTTTAATTACTGTGTTTTCTTTCAACTTTTAAATAATTCATCTATAATATCATCTGTAATATTGGTTTGTACGATATTATTTTCATTAAAAGTTACTTTCCATTGATTTTAAAAAGTTTTACACTGCGTGGAGCAGAAAGAGTAAATAAAGCTATAAGCAACAAGAAAGAGCGTACAACTACCAACGTAAGTGACATCAAACGTGAGTCTAGAAGGGTACGCCACCTCCACAAACTTACATTATTGGTTTTTAATTCAGAAATATAGAATCTCAGCTTATGTAAAATGTTGGATAATTTTAGTTCACCTAGCCATAAGGTCAAATGAGCTGCTGGCGTGTTCATACGTTCGTCGTCAATTCTCCTTCACCAATTGCTATTGTCAGTCAATCCTTTAGAAAGAAAGAAAGAAATAGAACCAAAGCTTGGTCCAGAGCTATCAAGCTTATAGACCTTTATATTTAATACAAATAATACCGATTCATCATCAAATAAAAATGCTGATGCAAACAATACAACAATCTTTAAATGCAGTTTTCTCAAAAGCCTGTACATAATTTGACCAAACTGGAACAAAAGCAGCCTGTCAAATACATTAGAATTTACAAATGTGAATAAGTCATGACGATTTGTCATCAAATATGGCCGTTTGTACTAAAGCAAAACACAAAGTACGTAACGTCTTATCAAAACCAAATGAACACGATCAAATCAAATTTGATAGAAGCACCGTGGCAAAAAGGCCCAGCAAATTTAGCCAAAGAAAACTGATCAAAAAACTTTGATCAAATCTGAGTGAAGGCATTCTCGTGCAAAGGTCTTGCAACCTGAAAAGCTGTCTCGTACAAAGGTCGTTTAATTTAAAGAAATGTCTTTCCGCAATCAATCAGGTCAACCTTCCTATAAACGACTTCTCAAAAGCACAGAACACAATTGACGAAATCTATAAGACAACCTATCGTAAAGGTTAAAAAAAATGTGTTCAGATGATATGGCTTTAATATGGCCGCCCCAATTCAAAGCTAAAAATCAACATAATTCGACTAAATTTACGGGAAGTATCCTCCCAAGATAAATGTATAAGTTTGCATAAATTATACCGATTCACCTGTAAAACAACTGCCGAAGTTACTTAAATGTCTTTGAACATAAAACTGAATTAAATTCAACAACGGTCAAACAGATTTATACCTAATTTGCCAAAAATACCACGACATAAAGATGTTTCGGTTTTGAACAAATAAAGCGGTAATCTTTTTATATTTTTGAGGATAATATTCCATGGTTAGGGGCAGGAAAAACATTAACTTGGGAATAAACTTTTTTGAGATCACGCTGTTTATTTAACATCCGATGTAAAATACTCTTTTGAATATTGTGTGTTGTTCAGGCTTCGATTTCGAAGATGACTATGACATCAGTAAGTGGTTTGGTTTTTGTAAGTAAGCTAGTAGCTGATCACGCCAATTTGTTCTGTAAACTGTCGTGGCAAATGATTAGGAGATGCCCTTGGCTTTGTTTGACAAGTACATGACGTGCTGCAGTTGAGATATACGCTTCTGTGCTGCTCCTGCCATACTCCTTAATTGAAAGTCTGTAGCCTCGGTATGAATGAATCTGTGCCAGGTGAAGCGATTCTGCGCAAGATCTTCTGAAGAGTCATGGTCAAAGTTGAAATATTTCAAGGACAACTTTGGGAATCTTTGAAGCGTTTCTTCTGACGACCCTGTGATTGTTTTCCTTCCTTCAGCTCACACAGAAAACCGTTCTTGGTAGTCGCTTTTCTGACATGCTGGTTACGTGGCTTCTCTATCTCATCCGTTATTTCATCAGTAGAATATGTGTGCTTGGAATGCCTGCTCGTGTGAGAACCTCTAACTGTGGAACATTGTCCTACCCATTTTTCCTCAACAGGGTCCTCAGGCAACCTATATGAAAATGGTTCAGCTTTTTAGCATTTTATCCTCGTCAGTTTCATCAGGCAGCCCATGTGAAAATAGTTCTCGGCACAACCCTTTGTGCACCGTTTAGGTTTCGCATGCATACAGCAGTGTCAGCAAAACAATGACTTTGTAGACCCTCAGCTTTGTTTGAAGACTGGTGCCTCGGCGCTCACAGACATCTGCGTACTTGCTTTAACAATTCTGACGTTGGTGTCATCATCGATATGAACTGCACGTGACAGTGGTCTGCTGAGATAGGTAAATTTGTCCACTACAAGGAGGGTTTGGCCATTTACTGTATTGGTAGGTTCAACGTGAGGCTTTTTGGTGCAGGTTGGTGCATCACCTCAGTCTTCTTGATACTGATTCTGAAAACGAAATTGTCGGAAGCTGAAGAGAAATGGTCTATACTTTGTGTTGTATGGCAGACTCAGATCTGGCATTCAGTTACCAGCAAACAGGAAATCACAGACAGTCACTTCCTGTAATTTAGTCTTTGCTTTAATCTCCTCATAGATGCTGTATCAGGTGTCAGTCACAGTCTTACTGTCACGGAAGAAATCTGTGTGTGTGTGTGTGTGTGTGTGTGTGTGTGTGTGTGTGTGTGTTGGATTTTTAACGTAGTTTTAACAATCGCTAAGATGTCTGCAGTGTACCAGTTTATAGTGATGTCTAGCACTGGGGAATCATGCTGCAGATATGTAGCATGATGTCCCACCCCGTCACATTATCCTGACACGAGGCGGATCAATCCTAACACTAACCTCTTAATGTTAATTGCCTAGCGCCTAGCGAGGTATCTGCTAGTACCATTTTTTAAAGTCTTTGGTATGACTCGGCTGGGGTCCGAACCCACGATCTCAGTCACCCGAGTCGGAAGCTGTAACCACGAGGCCACTGGAGAGGTGAAGGAATCAGGAAGAATGGCAGATAACATCATATTTAAGAGAGTTGGGGCTAGAACCCAGTCTTGGTTTTGCGGCTTGGAATGGTTTAGTTGACGTACCGTTGACTACGGCACGAGTGTGCATGCCATCATGCCGAAATCATCGCGATGAAGTTCTCGAAGCAAACAAAGTTGCTATGATCTTCCAAAGACTTGTACGAGTGACTGTTTCAAAGGATTTTGTTAGGTTGATGAATGTCGTATACAAGTTGGATTTCTGATCCTGGCATTTCTATTCGAGTTGTCGAGCTGCAAACACCATTGTCAGTGGTCTCTGGTCCTTTCCTGCAGCCACAGGGACTCTCAGGCAGAAGCCCGTGTTCAATGTAATGCACAAGGTGCCTCAACGGAATTCTCATGAGGATTTTGCCAACTATTGAGAGCAAGGAGATGCCCCGATGGTTGTGGCGAGATTGTCTGTTGCCTTTCCGCTTTTATAAGTGGACAATATGATGCATCCTTATGCTTCTGGATATAATTTATTGAGTCCACATTGACTGGAATAGTTTAGTCTCTGTGCCATGTGCGTTTCTCAACTTTTGTAGACTACTGCTGTAATAACATCTACTCCTGGTGTTTTGCCCTTTGGCTGCAGGTCAATTACTATCTACGTTTCAGTCAGCTCTGGAGGATCAGCAAGTGATATGTCGATTTCCACATGGAACAATCGATCAATTGTTTCTTCACTGATAGCTGATTGTAGAATGAAGATCTTGTTGTGGTTTTCTGTTCAACCGTGTAGTATCTTGTCTTTGCCAGTAGTCAGTGTTGTGTTCTCAGCACTCACTATTGTACATGTTCTTGAGATTGTAGACCGTAGATTGAATTCAAAGAATCACAGAAGTTCTTCATGTCATTCTTGTCTGCCTAAGAATGAATAAGTATGGCGGGGCCGAGGGCTTTGGATGCAGCCGAGTACACAGTCCTTGAAGGATGCCAACTTCTCCTCGTTATTCTCGGAGTTCCTGTCAATTGTTTCTAGTTGGCAGCACAGCACTTTGACAAATGCCCATTTCGTATTCTCCTGTTTCACTTTTTAGACATGGACTTTTCGAACCAGTTTTGCCTTGTGGTCATCTGCTAGACTAAACCTGGATATTGAGCTTGGAGGCTTTAGTCTGTGTTCTGTCCAGCATTCTATACATCTCATGACCTTCGTGACTCGGACACCCTGTCTGTCTCTTCTCCGGACGATAGCATAGTAAGATGACAGTGCATGGTGCACCAACGACGCCTTGTTGCTGTTTGGCAGGCAGAAAGACTTAGTGATTAGGAGGTCATGATCAGCATATTTCCTCAGTAGGAGGAGTCATTCTTATTGCGTTTGTCAAATCCATTATTGCCAATGACATATGACCATGTTTGGTGGTCTGTGACAACTCGAGCATTCAGGTCACTAAGAATGATGAGCTTGTATGCCGTCGGTACATCTGAGATAAGAGACTCCATGTCTTTATACAAATTTGTTCTTGATCTCATCTCGGTTGGTCACAGTAAGTGCATAGGTGCTGATGATAGTTGCACGTCTTTTTCGAGACAATGGGACTTTCGTGTGCATTAGTTCTTTGGAATATTTGCGGGCTTGCTGACTAGCTGTGACGTTATGGCAAACCAAACACCAGTCTCACGTCGCTCTTCTTTACTTTTGCCGCTCCAGATCCAGCTCCCTCAGGGCTGCTATCTGAAAAATGAATTTGGCCAGGTCTCTACTTACAAGAGTTGTTCTCTCTGGTCTATCTGCTGATGTATGGTCGACTAGGTACGCACATTCCAGGCAAAGATTGTGAGTTTTGCGTCATCTTCATCTTCTTGTTAGGTTTTCGACCACTAAGTTTGAATCCTCGTTCGCCGTGGTATGCTGACCAGGGTTAAGGTGAAACAGACAATTTTAGGACAGCTTTTCTAGCCCTTTCCCCATGCTATCGAGGTGAGATGTGTGATCTTAAAAAGGCCTGCTGAGTCGCTCAGGGGCTGCCGAGCTCCACTGCGGCTTCTGTCCAGTAAAAAGCGACTTTCTGCATGAGCCACCTTTGTGCAGGTCTGCAGCTACATCTTCCAATTGATGCACAACTGCTGCGTTGGTGCTAGTTCATCGCTACACTTGAATGTATCTGCTGGGGGAGGTAAATGACATCATGACTTGCGCGTGAATTAGATTTAAGTGACAGAACGTTGCGCAGAGTCAGATCTTCTCCCGCCACCCACCCCGTCTCTCTCTCCTAGAAAGGTCTGCATTCAGTGGCACGGCAATGTTGAGACTTTTTAGAAACGAGTCCGGATGTCTTGGATGGACATCAGGTCCTACTGCACCTGAGCTGATGCCTTCTGCTGTCCACATGACCCTTGCCATCTCGTTCACAGCCAGGGGATGAGAATAGCTGCTTGGCCTCCTCATCCGCCAGACACAGCATTCACTCCGACTCAACATTCACAAGAAGTATCGTCTATTGTTATTTGTGGTAGCAGGCGTAGCTCGAGTTGACCCAGACATGAATATTAAATATGCCACGAATATCCCTGATTTTAATGCATTTATCGGTCATTTCTATAAATATACACATATATTAAGTTTTCTTGTATAGATGTTGATAAGCACTACATTCTAGGAATGTACAGTTTGTTTCTTGCACGAAGACCGCTCTGGTGGCCTAGTGGTTAGAGCGTCCGCCTTGGATGCGGGAGGTCGTGGGTTCGATCCCCGGCCGAGTCATACCAAAGACTTACACAAATGGTACTAACAGCTGACTCGCTGGGCGTTCAGCATTAAGAGGTTAGTGTTAGGACTGGTTGACCTGGTGTCAGGATAATGTGAGTGGGTGGGACATCATGCTACATGTCTGCGGCATGATGCCCCAGTGCTAGACATCACTATAAACTGCCACACTGCAGACATCGTAGCGATATGACTGAAAAATTGTTAAAGCGATGCTAAAAATCATAATCACATCACATCTTGCACGAAGATTATTACAAGCAAAGAGGTTAAACCTACAAGGACTCTACGAAAATAACATACATTACTTGCATAGGCTCATCATTGACACGTGCATTACCTGCACAAGTTCATCATTGACACGTTCTCTGACGAATCTTTGTGGCTTAACCTTTCCAGCCTCCTTCGGTTCCGATGTCGTTTTCAGTTTTCCGTCTTCCCACGTAGAAAAACACTACAAAGACATATGATAGAGTTATTCTAAATGTTTTGGGACAACGAGTGTTAAACTGAAACAAACTGAGCTAAAATACATCCAACTCATTTGATTTAAAAGAAAGTAAACTCTCAATAACCTGTAAATTATGTGCATGCCTTATCTAATTTACTTCATTTAGCATAATTGCGTACGGAAAAATAATGCCATTTGTTGTCTTACTTTCGCAGGTAGCAGTCATTGTTACTGATGCAGAGCTAAGTGAGAGTAACTTAACTTTCCTTTATATAATGTGCAAGCATAAATCCGGTGCAGTGTTTCTGCGGATCGATCATTGGAGAGGCAACTCATTTATCTCGTTTATGGATTCCATTCTAATCTCCCTTTGTCCTTATCCCAGTTTCACCAACACAAACCTTAAAGGTATTTTATTATTCAGTTTTAAGTAATTTTTTAATTTCAGTAAATCATATCTTTGGATCCTAGAAATTTCAGCCATTAAGATATTTGGATCATAAACATAACTGTAAACCCAGAAAAAGAATGGTGTTCGTGAAATCGACTAGGTCATCACAGTTTAGTTTCTTTTCTTTCCTCAGTATGATATTTACGGCTTATATTCGCTGACTAGTTTACAATAATAATCATGTTTACGGCTTATCAAACTAATTTATTTCGGCTTTTTCTGTACTGCATCATCTGTTAAAAGAAGGCCAAATGTACAAAGGAGGTCTATCTAAAGAAGGCCGTGTGCATAAAGGCATTAGGATTCTGGTCACAATTATTACTTCCAATTCAATACCCACGAATGTTGTCCCAGTCTACTTTTAGAACATTTATTCTTCTCGTTTTTGGTTGTGATATAAGGGTTAGATTTAGGCATTCCATTCTTGGTGTTGATTTAAATGTAATTATTTATTCATTAGAATTTGAGCATTATGATGAGGTCGTCGTGTGTATTTCGGTGACAGTACACAGTGAGTGATAAGGCATTGATGCTGATCCGGAAGTGAAGTCTTTGACCCACTGCACTGTGGTTTGTTTACAGTCCAGTCTCTCAAGAAAATGTACAATGACCTATGACAAGAATTTCACCTTGAGTTCATCATTAAAGCTGTTTTATATTAACAGACGATTTATTAGAATTTGGTCACAGTGGAAAGTTGAGAAACAAATGTAGAAAAATAATTGTGATTGGAGTCCATTATGGATCTAAAGAAAGTCGTGTGCACGAAGGCAGTGAATCTAATGAAGGTCGTGTGCATAAAGGCATTATAAATCTCAAGAAGACCGTGCGCATGATGGCATCGTCATCTCAAGAAAGCATTATGTACATGTATATCCATGAAGACCGTGTGCATAAAACGATTATATATTGAAAGATGATTATTTTATAACTCATGCGTTTATATTTTCATGAGCGTGTTAAATATAAGATATATTAACATGAAATAAATTTGTTTAATTAAGTTAACACCAAGTTACTTTTAACACTCGCTGCACTAATTCAACTCTCAGAGTAAACCTATGAAAACACCATTATATTAAAAATTAAGTATCGTTAAATTTTTAGCGCTCATGATTAAACTGACATTTCTCAGTAGACCCATCCTTGATTAGAGAAAACTCGGTGGGCCGCGGCATATTTTTTATAAATATAAACGTGTTTGAAACGTGTTTTAAATTCTGCACATTAAAGAATCATGAGCTAATTTCAATAATGAGAGTTCTAACACCAAGTCTGTAAAAGGACTGTAATCTCATCACACAAACCTCAAAGAAATTTTGTATTATCATTTTACTTTACATTATCATCAAACCATTGCCCTCCAAATACATATATACTTTATCTTATGTACCTCCATGTTTAGACTAGTTCCCATTTCCCCATGTAATTAGTGTCCTGAGTCCTTCAGATGTAGAATCGAATGAGGATGGAATTCCAACTTGTAAAGTGGGTTGGATCGCATGTTTGAAATATGAAGAACACAACGATTGTGATGAACAAATTAGCAAAACTATTTACTTCAGACAGATGGAAGATTTAATATGGCTTTTAAGAGATGGGAGGGATTCATACAAAATCAATAAAGTGTCGATTTAGAATTATCCGGAATAATTTTGACCATACATTCTTTGACATGATCAAACTAAACCGAATTCTATTTGTATCCGATGGGAATAAATTGATAAATTAAATTAATATTGCAATATTTCAGACTCGGTTTTTAGTCAAGCTGTTAAATTGTGTCCCTTTTCGCAAATGATCCTTAAATGCATTGGATATGTCGGCTAACTTCGTGACACATCGATCTGCAGCATAACTGCAAATAATACTGGACCTTCATACAATTTCGTTTATCTCAAGCTGCGTGTGTGTATTGCAACAGTCACCACTGATTTACTGAAACAGGATAAAATTCCTAGAGAACTTTGTCTAAACTAGAAATGTAATCATGTCACACGAGTGTGCCTCACAATTTGCCAAAAGACACAATTTAACAATATGGAAAGACTGACGGACGGACGGGCGTACTTATGGATTAAGAAGGATACCGTATGCTTCTACTACATTCGTGAAGGGGCAAAACAAGTGTATCTGTTTTCTATGACGGCGTATTGTACTTTGCTTGCCCATGCGATAAAGGTGTGTGCGATATACATTTCTCACGCAACTACGTGTACAGAATCATGTTTTCCAGTGTAGAACGCATATGGTGGATATCTCTGTCTTTGATCTTATAACCTTCTGCTATAATCATAATACACACAAAGAGGCAAATCGCCTCGATTCTTCCCCCATATTCAAGTTCAACAATAACTGCACCGCATTTACGTACTAAAACGAGCAATGATTAATAGACGTTTCGCACTGATCGACCTAGCCACCTGTGTAGCTTCTGAAGTCCGATTTAATCTGTGGAAAAGTTTCAATATAGGACGCCAAGTGTGTGAGGTATTCCTGAAAATGTGTCCTCCAGCTCTCCTGCCAGTCGACCGGAAAACACGCTACATGGCGCCGTTTATTATGGAAGTAAAACGTCGACCCATCAGGGTGGCATCGTACATTATAAGTTGTTGTTGTTGGGTTTAACGCCATTTTTCAGCACGCGATTGGCTATACATGGCGGCCAGTATTAATGGTGGAGGAAGAACCCGGGAAAACCTGGGAAAGAACCACCGACCCACGAGAAGCTACTGGCAAGCTTTCTCACATACCCACATTAGCCGAATCCGAGACTCGAACCCACGCAGACAGCGGTGAGATGGCAGTGATCCGTAACGAAGAACGCTTTAGACCATTCGGCCACTCGGGGCCCCTACATTATAAGAGTCTGTGCATGTTTCACCACTTAACAAAATCATGATAACCTTTCTCAAGTACATTTGCTATTTAAATAACAAAAACTGACCAGTAATTTCATCATGGGGGCGCTCACCAGTTGTTATATACTTTTAAGAGAGTGACGTATGTAAGGTTGAGCTGTTTGCAATGAAAACATGCGCTGTGGACAAAATCTTGGCAAACCTCCATTCTACTTTGATGATATAATGTGGCTGACATTTCTTTGAATATTGTACTTTTGGAAATTGTACATGATCTAAGCACACTGCTAACTAAAATGACTGCTACCTTGTGCTCAAAAAATCAGCCTGAATTAGTCTAACGTACACTATCCATAGCAGCTATTACAATTGGGAAAATGAATTGTGCCAGACTAGACAATACCAGCTTTTGAAAGAGCACCGAATGAATTATCAATATATAAAATATATTTTAAAAAAATGTTACGGGCATATTTTTAATTTTTTTTACCTCCGTAGTTCAGGAACCGAAAATGACCAAGTGGAGCTAGCAGTTATTTTTTTAAAGGTGCACATCTGGAGTAAGGCCAAGCTGTATACTCTATAACCCATATTGTACCCATCATTCATACACCAAAACAAAGAGACTTAAAAGTTGTTTTAACAATACCCAAGATATAAAATGTCTTTATAAATAATCAATATAACCAGTGAGGAAACACATGGAAATTATTTTTCTCTAAAATTCTAACCCTATGCAAAATACGAAACTACAGAATGCCACCCATGGTAAAGTACTAGTATTTATTTGTTGTGATTTACTATTATGACCAACCTAAGATCTATCGCTACCGAAGCACAAAACTAACTGTTTACCAATAAACACCTGCCAAACATTTCTAAGGAAATGCTTTACCATAGCATTTTAAATGATGGCCACACAAAAAAACCGTCAACAGAATCGAGAGTATATATAAATTTATCGTGATTTCGCAGATCCTCACCATACCGTGTACCATCCTTCATGATGGAACTAGAACCGTATTGTAACGTCACCCTCTTAGTAAGAGGGGTGGTTAATTGGATTTGGCTGGCGTTATCTAGGGAATGACCTCCCTTGATTGATTAGCCCGGTGGGAGTGGAAAGATAGAATATCAACAGAGAACTTAGCAAGAATATTGGGAAGAAATAATGCAATACAATCCCCATTAGACACGAAGAAAAAAAAACAATTTTAATCAAAACAAATTAACACTGGCAATTCCAATTCAACTTATGTCAACATAATGTAATAGTAATGTCTAATTTTGATTTATTTCAACAAAATAACAAATGGTGAAAAGAGCGCAATGTCCACGACTGTTTGCATCACCTTCCTCCCTTGACCATGTATCAATATGTTCCTATTTCCTCGAGTCTTCCTATTCCAAATACTTCATCCCTTCCTAGACTTCCTAGTCCTTTATTCTGAATTCGTCACTTCTTTCTTCTTCTTTTTTTTTTTTTTTTTTGTTTTTGATTTCCGTCTTCGGACTTTCCCGTTTCACCTCAGAAAGCTGTTTCCTTACAGGACAAAATTACCCCATAATCTCTATATGTACCACTTTCTACACGTACATAAATTTCCTCACTTACGTTACTCAGAAGCATACTAACTATCCACACTGCATACATTCTGACTTAATCCGATAGAACATCATCCTCGCTGTACAGCAACCGACCATAAATTAACAGGTGAGCGGTGTGTCTAACATTACCGTATCTCTTTATCTACACTACCACATGCTCTATTACTATTGCATAAAATTCACAAAATTCTAGCTCACAGCAATCCCTAACTTACAAGATTATTTAAACATTACAAAATCAGATACAAATATGCGATTATCGTTAACTCACGATAATCAGTATCGTTCTAACAAAGAAAATTATTTCATATAACCCTATGAAATCCTACGCATATGAAAATTTGGAAAGCATGCAATCGTCAATTCTATCAATGAACTAGTAATTGTAAAATTAAAGAGATAAAGTGCATACCAACTCTAGCATCAACAGATTTCCATGAACTTGAATAAACGATATATAATATGGATACTAGTCATATCAAACACATTTGGACAAAACAAGCAATCAAAAATAGATAAATTACTTGGGAAACTAAAATTGCCTACCTTAATGCTGTTCTCTTTCAGAAATTGTGCGTCCTAGCACTAACCCCTGTTTTTTAATACAAGACAGCCACCTGGTCCCATTTTCTTGTTTAACGAGGAAAGCACTGTTCTTTTTAGGCTTCCTCAGAGCCACACTTCGCCTCTATCAGGATTTTTGGACTAAAGAATTTCGACCAAGGGTGTCACTTTAAATTCACATTACTTCCAAAGTGTACGCCTTGATTTATTCTGACCAATTGTATGCAGCGATTCCTAAATATTTCCCAAGATAATCATTTCTTCAGTCAGATTTTGGACCCATACAAATCAACACAAGAACGTTTGAATATCTCACACGCAAATGCACTCATTCCTTTAGTAATGCCTTCTTTAAAGATATACCATGAACTTTACAGTTTCTTGCTCTTACTCAAGTCCTCCACCTTCACTAATTTCCTGATGAATTTTCACATAACGGGTCTGTCTGGATCTGCATCAAATCTACCAACTTTACGGACGGTATTTGTATCTTCACTCGAGACATATACCACCTCTGCAGAAGATATTTATATCTTCACTCGGGACAAGTACAAATTCTGATATATTCACTCGAGACAAGTACCAACTCTGCAGATAGCATTTATATCTTCACTCGAGACATGTACCCCCAGCATGCATCCAAATAAAACTTTCTTTCCGCATTATTTAACAGTTTCATCCTTGTTTCCATCCTATACTTCATAAATCAAGAGATGTTTAACTCTTGGGGTATTGCTCTACACCGTCCACCTTATTAGATATTATGCGTATTAATTCCACTAATGTTTCCATTTTATCTTCATTTGCTTTCCCCAGAACTTTCATTCTTTTCTATATCTTATCATTTTCAATATATAAATCGAACAGTTCACCCCTTAAGTTCTCGATATCCTCAACGAAACAAATTGATCATATTTTCAAGCTGTTTTAAAAAAAAATAGTCTACATTTGAAGATTTAGGTTGATTTAGCAATTTTATTAAGGAGTTTACAGTAATTCCTTATCCTGTGCAGAGGCCAGTTTTAGACTTTGGAGATGAGGAAAGTGAAGCTTCAAAATCCAGATTTATGAAGTCCTAGCGTCGTTTGACTTTCTGACGTAATCCAATAAATAAAGATAAACAAGAACAGGAATAACTAACCTATCTTTGTAGATGCTGTAAACGCTAAATTGCGATAACAAATGCTGGTTCCTGGAATTTACATTGCTGAGTCTATGCAATTCCAAAGGAAACCATTCTCAACTTCCCGTCTTCTGACTGCTTCATTGCCAGTGGCCAATGTGAATGTCATTGCAGATCATCCAGTCCATCTGCAAAGGTGTTACTAAAGACAAGAGTTTTAGCACTTAGCAGTCATGTAAGACACATTTCTGAAAGGTTTTCGATGTTTGTTTCTCAGTTTCCTACATGTGTTCTCTCCAAAACTACCATGATGCTAAGGACATATGTGTGATTCAATAAATAAATAATAGTATCATATATACATATTTAGCAACGGGTGCCACTGTCGCACTTTACCCGTACATATGACGATGAACGTACCTTCATGTTGATTCCCTCGAATTCCTCTTCATATTCTTCATTAAGTTTGAAGGTGATAGTCCTGCTGAAGAGAGGGGCTTTGGCCACGATCTTTACGGAATTGTCCACTACGTCTATGTCCAACGAGGAACTCACAGCGCCCGCTAGTTTCCGGATTAACAAATTCATACCTGCAACAGGAAGCAGATTTTAGAAACTTCGTTTTCTAGCTATCACACACCAGGTGATTATTACGTCTATGAAGAGACACTAACCGCATTAATTAGTGGCAAGAAAGCGACTCTCACGGTTATATTCCAAAAGATCGCTGCAAAATAATTCCTAAATCATTTTGTCCCATAGTCTACATTCCGTTCAAATGAGTAAACGAGTGATATCGTAAGATGTTTGTATGAGTATAGACGAATACGATCAAGAGAGAACACTAAAAGAATAAATTTGATTAACATAATATCCGCTATGTAAAGGTTGGCATAGGTATATTCGTATATTCCTGAATGTGTGCAAGACAGTAGAAGAGAAATACATTAAACCAGTCAGAGTAATCAATAACGAGAAGGAAAGTAGACATGTTAACATTTGTTTTTATCAAGACAACACAAGAAAGGAGAGCGCCACTACGTGGAAATTAAAGATCACTCGAATTCAGTGTGTGTGTATGTGTGTGTGTGTGTGTGTGTGTGTGTGCGATTTGAATTTTTAACGGAGCGTCATTAAGAAATCGCTGTACATGACGTGCTCTGCCATGTCCACTTTACGGATGATGCAGGTGCACTGCTTATAACGAATGTAATTTATCTTTCGAATATTCAAAACTGACCCTTACTTTTCATTGATGACGTGTTATGTTATGACTGTCATCTTTTCATCAAGGAGTTAGTTGCCATAACAACGATCAGAAATGCATTCAATTCAACATGGCTTTCTTTGTCGATAGATTATTTTAACAAGGAGGGAAAATACTGAGCAAGAGAACAATAGGTTTGTAAATAGTTTTAGATTCAATGGTCAATGGGGTGGGGGTAACGAAGCTTTAACAATTTTACGGTGTCTGCAGTGTGGCAGTTTATCGTGATGTTTAGCACTGGGGCATCATGCCGCATACATGAAGTATCATGCCTAGTGAGGCAGCTGTTAGTACCGTTAATACAAGTATTCGGTATGACTCGGCTGGGGTTCGAACCCGTGATCTCCCGCATCCGAGGTGGACATTCTAAGTACTTGATTACCGGAAAGGTGGAACAATTAGCAAAGAATCAGCACAGAGAGATCGAAACATTTTATAGACATGACATCAACGTTTTTGATGTGAGGCATTTACCCATAAGATTTCATGGATATATTTGAAAGATTTAATAAATCACGTATACCATTAATAGTAACAATTTACTCATCACTTAGCACATGACTATTAGCCATATAAACAGGATGTTATAAACAATAGTAGAGAAAAAATCTTCGCGCAAGGCAAGTACCCAATGTGTTACATTTACTTACTTTTGGTCGATGCCTGAAAAAACAAGCCAAAAAACAGCTTTAAAACACTGTTTCACTTAAATTCTACCTGCCACCATAATATCTTAACTTTAGACAACTATTTTCCAAATGATTAGAAATCACTTTTTAAAATATGTTCACCTAATTTCTAATTTTAAGTGTGTAAATATCAACTATTTTACTAAGTTGTGAGCATTTGTGGGCACTAACCGTCTAACTAGTTACTATGACAACAAAAACCTGAGGTGACCGGTCTCCAAATGAGCTATTATAACAACAAAAACCCTGGATCACTTGACACTATAATATTACTATCATTTTCTATTACAGTAACAAACTCCTATGATCACTTGACATTATCTATTACAATAACAAAATTATATGATCAATTGACACTAAAATATTACTATCAATTATATATTACAATAACAACATCCCTTGATCACTTTACATTATCTATTACAATTACAAAATCCTATGATCAATTCACACTATAATATTACTATCAACTTGATGCCACTGGTCCTCAAAATAGTTGCTATAACAACAAAACTCCGAGAACACTGGTAACGAGCAAAAAATATGGACATTTAGTTTCTAAATTTCAGTATACAGCAACTTCAGAAGCAGCAACAACAACAGTAACAGCTACCACGAAAAAAATACAAAACAATAAGAGCACTAACAAAATAGCGGTACAACAGGAGTGATAACAGGACGAAAAAAGTCACAAGCAACAAAAACAAGAATAGCAACAGCATCATCATTAATAATAATAATAATAATAATAATAATAATAATAATGACCAGGAAGAGGAAAAGACGGACGAGGTGGAAGATGAGACCGATAACTTATTTCAGCATCAAGTGCTGAGCATACGTTTCCATAAATGTTTTGTTTTGTATAATAATTTTATGTCATAATTTCATTATTCATTATGAATCAGACATCGTTAGTAAACCCCCACGACAACTTGTTTTGTATAGAAATGAAGTGCTGATATGTCAAACAAAGGAAAATCGTGTATCGCACTTGAAACATGCATGTAAAATTTTAATACATTACTTCCGTATATATGGGAAAGTCTACATCACTGTAATTCATCTTAAAAAAGTTGAAAGGACAATACAAACAAAACAAGGAATTTTATTAACATCGGTGTTAACACGGCTGTGCTGCAATACGCAGATAATCTATATGCATATTTTGAATCAAAACTTAATCCTTCAAAGAACCAGGGTGCTCAGAGTAATTATTGTAAGAAGTGACGCTTTAGATCTAATATAAACAACAAAACAAATTTATGGGTTTCCGTAAGGGAGTATGAATAGTGGTGATTATTATACTATAGGCCTAAAGGTCTGGAGTTAGAGGTGGTTAATACATTTGCTATTAGAATTGTTCTTGCAACAGTGGGTTCTTTCACACTTTCTCAAACTTTTGGTGCGCATGCTTCAAAAGAATTATTCGCAAAGGATAAATTATGTATACAAGTTTGGAAATGTGCCGGCAAAGGTAAAATGTGCAATTTGAAGAATCAAAATTCACCAATTCTTAATTATGGATAAGAAATTTGGTGATCTGTTGAATGAAATTTTGCAGAACGTTTGCATTTACATTTTTATGTAAATCTCCGGGTGAAAAGAATGTCAAAATTCTGAATATGGCGAATTGGGGAGGACGACTTTATATCTCCTAGATATTATCGCATTATGCCAATTTCATGATAATAGAAAATACATATCTGTTATACATATCCTAATGCTATTAGCACAGCCGTACTGGAAAGAAAACTTGGGCATCATTAGTATGGGATTTCTTAAATGACTTTGGTCTGGGGGGAGTGTCGATAAATCAAGCTGTCGAGAACATAAACGGATTCTTATTTTTGGTCAAATAACATCTAGCTGGCCAGTTTAATAAAAATCAGCAAATTGGAACCAGAGAAACTTTAAAAGGAAGCTTATACTGAAGTCTCAAGTTGAATTTTTGGCTAAAGGAGTATTTGGATACAGAAATGTGAAAAAAATTCATAAAATCCTTATCAAATATAAGGACGTACGCCCATACTGTACACATGGAATCAGGAAGATGGAAGAGACCACAATCGGCCCCAACAGATCAATGGACCTGTACTTTTTCAATATACTGGTAGAGGAGTATCACTTTGTACCAGAATGCCCGTGTGATTCTCCACTTCGAAAGGTGTATATAAACTTTTAATTTTAGAAAGGTCCAAGTTGAAATTTATGAAACTACTAAATTCCACCAAATCTGTCGATGATGGAGATCTAAGTTATATAAAACACTAAGTGAATTTAATAACTTGAATGCTACTTAAAATTGCATAACATTATAATATTCCATTTATTTTTATTTCTATAATGAATATTAATTTTGTTTTTATCCATGCTGTTTTTAATGGCAAGACTCATTACCGTTTCGCTGTTAAATACAGGCATTGTTTATCAATCATATTTTATTCGTAATATTCTATTCGTACTGGCAAGAAAAGTGTTTTGAATATCAGATTCTTTATGACACTTTTAGCTTGTGTTTTATAGGTCACACATTAACGTACGTTGTATACTTCTATCGTAACATTCTCCATACGTGTCTACATCTGCTTGTGTATAGGTATATACACACATATGATTTGAGATTATATATGTAGGTACGAATATGTGGATGTGTGTATATATATATATATATATATATATATATATATATATATATATATATATATATATATATATATATATATATATATATATATATATATTGTATTGATTGAATGTTTGTGCATGTGATAGACTTAAATTTACTTTATATAACGAACGTGCCACCATCAATTTTTGAAACAAAGTTAAAAGTAAATATTTGTATTGGCTGATGGCCAACAGACTCAATGCAAATCAAGATCCACATCTGTATTCCATTAAAACGCAGTTAGGATTAAAGTAACTCGGTAAACATTATAACAATGTGCCTTCATAAAACTCAGCATTTTAGCTAATCCTAGACAATTGTGAGCTAATGCGCAAATCCGTTATAATGCTCGTAGAAAACGGCTTCACTGCATGACTGTTATTCTAACTAATGCGTACCCAAGGCTTTCCTGCTGTAAAAAAGATCTTGTTACATCACACATTCAGGGATACGTCACACCCGTGGTTATGTTTCGTTAGCATCTATAATTCAACTCTGTGTGTGTGTGTGTGTGTGTGTGTGAGAGAGAGAGAGAGAGAGAGAGAGAGAGAGATGACTTCAGTTCTTTCACAACATGCACAGAAATACACCCTTTTCCCGCCCACGACTAATGCAATAAAACTACTGGAATTACTAGGAAGTAAATGCAATCATTAAATGCAAGGACAATACCAAAATTGATTTTCCTCTAAAGCTTTGGGTATGGTTGCAGTGTTATATTCCATAATCACAATAACAGTTGCAGAATTTGCAAAGAAAAAAATCAAAACTGAAGACCAGACAAGCCAGACACATCAGCATTATGTAATCTAGCGTGCATGACCATATATGTATGCCTATAAAAATTTCAAAAATACAGACAGAAATGTATGTTATCGACCAACATATGCTAAAAATGAAATGAAATTAACATTAAGTGTCTACCAGTAAAATACATCAAGGTGTTTAGTTTTCGATCTAGTATATCAGGAATTCCAGTTTATCACGTTGATTCATATTGTTTGCAATGAAAGTTCCATGACATATGTCGAGTTTTGACATTTGAGCATTTGAATTACACAGCAGTGGATGGAAATTCATTTTCCAATGTCGATTTTAATTGTAAATTATAATTGAGGAATTGAACAGCTGTGTTTGACATTTCAGAGCTTTATGTCGAAAATTTCAATTTCACATGTTGAATGAAATTGTGCTGAAAGCTTCATTGCATATGTCGAGATTTTATATTTTGTGTGCTCAATTACACAGCGGCCGTGGTTGAAGTTTATATTTCCTATATCAAGGTTTCAGATTTAATTGTTAAGTTAAACAACGGTGGCTGGAAGTTCCATTTTATATGTCAGAAATCCAATTTCACGTGCTGAATCATTGTTGATATTGTCTGGCAACCATATCTATGTTATTTAAGGACACTTTAATCTTTTTGTGGCTGCTTAAAGACCCTCGACTTTATGTTGTAAAACTCGTACGGCCGGTCCAGTAGTTTGAAAGTCAGAGGACACAAGCACGTCGGAGGTTGCTCTTGTTGGTGGTACGTAATCGTGATGCGATGCCGAATTCGGTTTGCCCTTTGTTATTCAACAGCTGAATATTGCCCTCCTGTCTGGACTCGATCGCCCCATACCAAGCTAACTGACGTCCAGCTCAACACAACAACGGGCATAATTATGGAACGCCAGAGCTGTCTTAAGATGAGAATATTTATTATATGCTGTGCTTTTGTACTTATATGATGTGCAAACTTCTTTATATGCTGTGCATTTGTACTTATATGATGTGTAAACTTCATTATATGCTGTGCATTTGTACTTATATGATGTGCAAACTTCATTATATGCTGTGCATTTGTACTTTGGAAACACTACATTCTACTCCTTTACCATGACTGCCAGTACTCTGCAACATTCCTCCACATCTCCGTTGCCAGGAAGCAACCACAAAACTGCTGACAAAGGTTCATGCCAGTGATAAACTTCCACTGTACATGGAAATCATCTCATATCCAGCAGTACGCTTGGCTTCGAGACATCCAATCTGGTTAGGTTCGTTGCCGGAGGATATGACAGCTAATTCGGCATGGAGTGATGAGTGGTCTTCAACAGATGTTTTAAACCACTCCTTCGTAGCTGAGCCATCTGTCAGCCCTCCTGTCTTCAACCTTCCATGACACCTGTGGACCAAGCTGAACCGTTTCCGGACAGGACAGGGTCATTGTGCAATCAGCCTTGTCCGATGGGGCCAGGCAAATGACTCTTCCTGTAGCTGTGGTGTCCTACAGACCAAGTCACACATTGTGAACAACTATTTACTGACGAAGTTCCCCAGTGGATTGCAGGCTCTACGCCTTGCTAATGCTGACTCTGTTAAATAGCTGGGCATACACTGCACACGATAAATAAAAAATCTGTCACGTTTACTCAGCCCCAGTTCAAAAGTCGTGTATAAACTAAGATATTCTTACAATTCATGGTTTGATGTATAAACATAGCCGCAGGCTAGAGTTAATCTCTTACGCAAGGTTACCGTGACCAGAGAGAAGATCTTGGATCGGCACAGGCGATGGCTCACGCGACTTCCCACCTATGTGTTACAGCTTAGCCATAGGATCAGAGGAACCCGCGAGGGAGCGGGGCGTGTTCTAAATCCGTCCCCACGTTGACAGACAGCGATAAGTACATTGTCCGCTAAATTTGATTGGATCGGGTCAAAGCGACACCCAATCGGAATTGTGATAACAATTTCAATCCGAATTATGAATGCTAACTAGCAAGCAAAAATGTAGTCTCGCCTAGGAAGATTGCTGAGCAATATAGTGTTACTTTGAGAAACCCACTCGTAATTTGGTGGTAAAACTTAGAGAGGAGATTCTATGGAAAGACAAGGCTTCGTAAAGATCAGTAATTTATTTGCTCGATTCTTGCAGAATATTACGGCATTGTAATTGTAATTATGTGTAGTATTTATACTTAATTACTATGATCGCTTAGTAAGTATTATTACATTTATAGTGTTTAATTTACATGCGTATTTGAGAAATGAGTTTGAGCATTATGTAGAGAATTATGCAGATTGTTAGCTTGTGGTCAGAATTAATATTGTAACTTGTTATTAGGTTACTTCGCAGTAAACTAGTGCATTTATTCATGTGATATGTTAGATTTTACACATGCTTAGATTGTGAATTTGGAAAATGGTTGAAGTGTGTAAGATTAGTTAATATGGATATATCAGAACATGGATATTTGAATATTTGTGTACTTTGTATGAGTTGTAATGTAAATAAATGCATCTGACAAGCCATCATAGTTTACTGTATAAAGATTTAAAACAACAAATACACAGCGAGAATATTTAAGAGATCTAACACAAAAGTGTAATAACCGAGGCCCCATAAGGGTTGAGTCCCGAGCCATATGGCTCCCTCTGATAGGGTCATAGCCACAATCAGGCCCAAAGTCCAAAGTACGAGGGTGCATGTCAACAAACGAATTCTTTGCTTTGTTATGACTCATTCCAGGAATGAACAAATCCATCATGGAGTTTTGAAATCTAGCCAAATGAAAATAAATTAACCACAACCTTACCAAAACAACAGTCACCAAAGTGTTTAGTAAATGAAAGAAAAAACTTTGACCGAAACCTTAACGCAATCACATGGGCGTGGTAGCGTGTCGTAGAATGGCCTTAGCTTCATGATATTTGCCCCCCCCCCCACCACCACCACCACCACCAAGTATGAAGAAAACTCATCCAGTGGTTTCGTAAATGTAAGCAAACAAATAAAAACCTTAACTCAAATATTCTATGATTGTGATCGCGACCCTAAGGTCAAAGGGCATGTATTGTGTGTCAACAAATGAAATCTTGGTTTCATTATAACTCATTCCAAGTAAAAAAAAAACAAAAAACAAATGCACATATCCATTGAGGAGTTTAGGAAATATAAGTCAATGTAAACACTTTAACCATATCCTTACTTAATGGTACAATATTTTGCATATATTTTTTGAGGTACATTCTGTCGTGGTCAGCGTGACACGTTACCATTAAAATCGATTTATGGGCTAGGCATGCAATAACTTTGCAGCTTGAAAATGGTCAATTTCTCTTGTTTGGATGTATGATTGAACTTTGATTAGAATCCGTTCGATAACGGCGAGACAGATACGTTAACGTAAGGTCATTTAGAGGGAAATAATGAAGATAACTCAAGCTAGAGCTAAAATTTGAGGAAATCTGGGGCCATTTGAAATAGGTGTTATAAAATGATATTTTCCAGAATAGTTATTAATAAAGACGGTTTAGAGAGAATTATTCTGGCTTCGATGGGAGTGTTAATATTGTCGGCAGTTAGATAAAGTTAACCCTGGTTGGCTAATTTAAACGGGGGGTGAGTACCCAGACGAAATTCAAGGTTTAAGTAATCTCCCTTGCGAAATTAGTCTAAAGTCGAAGATTCTGTGGGAAACCAGAATTTAGCTCCGAGAAAAATTAATAAGCAATTTCTTTCGTTAAATAAATCGTCCAAAGAATGTGGGTCTTGAAGAATTGAGAGACCCGAAACCAGATATTGTCTTAATAACATAGAATATGCATTGATGTAAGTATGTCTTTATTTGTTTAATTTATTCGTTTTAAATTCATATTTAAATTTTTCTTTAGTTCAGAAAATAATTGTTCATTAATCCGTCTTGACTGTAATAGAAATCATGTAGTGCAGGAATTTCATGCATTGCTCTGATACGCATTGTAAGTTTCTTAAAGATTTTATACATTTCTTGTAATACAAATTGTGAGAATTCACTTATGTGTCTTCTATGTCTGGAAAAGAATGTAAATGTATCGCTAATTAGCAAGTAAACGAGAATAGATGGTGTTAGCACTAGGAATCTGTCGACTGTGATAGTAATTTACAGTACACAGCGGGCTTAGTTCTATTGAATTGCGATAAGAAAATATCTCACGTAAAAAGAGCGGGAATAGTGTTCAATCCCGGAGGTAAAAAACCTGACACGAATTTAGTTTGGATATATACTGTACAGCGCAAAAAAGCGCAGTCTACAACCAGGACGGCTGATGACATGAATAGACTAGATGTGTGTGTGTGTGTGAGAGAGAGAGAGAGAGAGAGAGAGAGAGAGAGAGAGAGAGAGAGAATACGAAATACGGCAACGTCGACCTCTCACCAACAGTGATTTGGAAAAGACCAGAAGCGACCAGGTTACGCTGACATGCCAGCAATCTGAGTTCGATCATTCACTCGATTATATGATTAATTTGTTTTATCGATTAAACATAAAGGATAATTGATTTTCACCTTCATTTTGTAAGTATTTCTATGATAAAGTGAATCATTCAAATTTCCTGTTCAATTTCATTTTGTTCATGTAATTGATAAAATTTTATATTTTACATACGGGAGGGGGATCGTGTTATTCTATCATACATCTTCTCTCAGATCTCTGTAATTCCATCTATTAATTTCATATTTTGTTGTTTACTCTGTCATGGCAACAACACCGTGGCCGATTATCTCCTAGATAGCGATAACCAAAACACCATAAGGAGTGGAGATCTCAGATTATCCCACCTCTGACACTTACTGTAAACTTTATTCAGCTGTGACCTTGTCTCCAAGGTCACATGGGATGAGCAAGCATGTCCCAGAATGGATTGTCTTAATTTCTTTTAATGAGGAGTGACAAGTTTGATGAGAATTTAAAATGAGTTTATGAAACAGTAACAACAGAAAAGCCAACCAAAGTGTTAATAAAAATTTTCTGTGAACATAATACAATGTAAAAGAGCTAGTGGCAAGTGTTAGAATGGGTTGTTTTATGGTCATAATTATGTATACTCAGCACGACCAGAATCTTCTAAGGGGTTTAGCAAATGTACGCAGATTAAAAATTGTAACAAAAACATAATCTGATGACAACGCAAATTCTGCCTTCTAAAAAGTGACTACTGTGTCTCGCTTACCACTAACATGGACTTGAAAACAGAAAATTGAGTGAAGTACTGAAGGGTAAAAAAAGATTATAGTGACCTACTTTATTAGTTCATATATATGATAGTCATACTCTCCTAGATATGCATCTACGTGTAAAATGGTATTGCTCTGGACTAGATATACGAGGGGAACTGATCTAAAACAAACCCAACTGAAGGTAACATCTCATTAGAAGCATTTCAGGTATAAAATTTAAATTAAAAAAATATAAACATTAAAATCATAAAAGTTACTGACGACCATGCTTTGGCAGGTTTTGTTAGGGGAGCCAGTACATTCGTCCATTCATAGAGCAGACAGTCGGCCCATGACAGCATTACAAACTACATGTAATATAATCAACATCACACAGAATAAAAACGTGCAAGAATAAATACAGGAGTACACATACAACAATTAATTCCATTGTGATGGGGATTTCTTGCCACAGGAAATGGAACTTTCAACAACCGCAAAGAAAATCTGAAAACTCGTGATATGAAATCGAACTTTCAATACAAAAAATTTGATTGTGCGTCTGAAATTGGAATTCTCGATATTCAACGTTGAAAATGCAACCATCGCTATGAAATTTAAAGACTAAAAACTAAGTGTTCCACATAGAAAATTAAATTTTCAACTAACTCTGCGACATATGAAATTAATTTTTCAATGTAACCTTTCGACTCGACGTGTGAAACTAATTCTCCATATAAAACATTGCAATTTCAACCACCACTGAGTAATTCAACATATGAAATCTAAAAGCTCGACACAGAAAATACAACTTTCAACTAACGGACTGTAGTTCCACAGAATAAATTGCAAAACTCGAAATATGAAATGCAACTTTCAACACCAACAATTTGACTTAACATGTGAAATCGAGTGTTCGACATGTAACATCGAAATTTCAACTGCAACTTTCTCATTGGGCCAGGTTTTGTCCGCTACGGATCCTCATACAAAGATACTGCAATGTTTACTTAGAGTCTCCATTCATGTTTAAAGAAATGAAAAACTAAGAAGATATTCGGTTTGCTAGGAGAATCAGCAAATGTACAATGATGAAAATATTAACTGTGAATATATGAAAATTGTATTACTCAAGTCACACTATGCAAATCTTTATAATGATTTTGTACATTTAGTTTTTACTGCACAGCAACACAAATTGGCTATTTAGTGCCAAGGAAATTAAAGTGAAGTGCCTTGCCCAATGACACCAAGGTAATCAATCCCGACTGATTCGATGGTGGGATTCCAACCCGTAGTTTATGTTATCAGGATCCGTATTGCGCTTGTTTATATGTCGGGTCTGCATCGACCCAGATATGCCTCGGATTTGGGTATATGCAGCTTTATTACGCTATGGTAGAGAGAACAGCATGTGAAACAGATAAGTCTTTGCTAAACTGAGATGTGGTTTTGTAAAGCTATAACGTTTATTGGTGGTGGTGGTGAAGGGGGCGGGGCTTGTACACGTTGTCACTATTTATATATGTAAGTAGGGGTGTGATCCATTCTTTCGTTTTGCATCATTTTACTAACCACCAAGATCCTGTAGTATATATTTAGCAGCTATTGCATTCATGTCTCCTGGTCTGCTCGGAAACTAAAGTAGCAACATGTAAATGATTTATACACTTTTCATCGAGATGACCGCAGTGGAATCCAGTCTATCGCAATTTAGTTGTGGGCCTAAAGAAGCCTACGCCGTAAAGATCGTTTCTTCTCCGACGAAAACTATTCAAATCGCCAAAAACTGCGGCAATTTGTGTTTAATTTTTAACTGAAAAAAATGAGTATACATTATCAATGAACCTGGATCGGATCTCAGACAAATTACAATGTAACTAGATTTTCAGGAATGCAAAAGAAACTCGCCTCTCTCTCTCTCTCTCTCTCTCTCTCTCGTCTTACAGAAACTTCGGACAATCATGTATGACCATTATTTTACATACTCGATCCCATACATATCAGGTATGTAACAACAATTACATACAAAACAAAACAACCTGTTTTTTCAATCGGTTGGTAAAATTCCGATATTTTAAACCGGTTTATGACACAACTTGCTTAAGTCGAGCCATCTGAATATTTTAAGCGTTGATCAGAGATAAAGTGACACAATTTTGAGAAGATCTCGTGTCTTTAGGTCTTAATCTATTCAAACTTAATCTATACAGACATTTCATATAAATATTATTAAATATATTATTACAGGTGTCTTATGTTACGTGTGTAGGCTTGACTAATCAGTAACACAAGAAAGAGTGAAAACGACAAGCTTTATAAAAATTTATTTCCCAGGAAAAATGCTGTAAAAATATAATAATCTGAACTCACGGTTTTAAAAATCAAATCCAAAAGTAATCCAAGAATAATCCACGAATAAAATTTTAGAAGTCCTAATATTGAAATGTTCTAATGATTCCAAGTTCGAGTCCCGACGAAGAATCCAAGATGGAAGGCGATGACGTATGATGTAGCCTCTGCTGTGTTGAAGTCTACAGTTCCTTGTAGAAACACAATAATTAATCCTTCGGTTTTAGAAATCCCAAATATTTTTTTAAACAAATGCCCTTGTTCACGAGTTCTGTATGAATACAGTATTATTTCCAGAGAAACGAATGAATCTTTTAGAGTCCAAATAATCTGAAATCACTTAACATATAACTCAAAAACTCAAAAATTCCATACTGGTCACAACAAAGAAAACAACTTGACATCAAGTGTTTTTATGCCCGGACTCTGATCTCTCTCTCTCTCTCTCTCTCTCTCTCTCTCTCTCTCTCTCTCTCTCTCTCCCTCCCTGTCTCTCAACATCACTATTAATACTAAGTATTTCGCAATTTTGGAAATGCCTAATTGCCAAATAGAGGATCAGGTGATCATGTTTACATATATATAAAAAATCACGTAGCCCCTGTATGCCCTTGATAAAAAACAATCATTTTACTCCGAGAAGAAAAGTCGTTTACTTGACCCTCAATCAAGGCCAGGAACTAAGTCAAAAATATAAACAAGTGTTTCTATTATTAGGTATCTAAGGAAACATTCAGGTCAAACTGAATTTCTGAAAAATATCAAATTCCTAGTAAACAAAATTACATTACATTGACATGTAAAAGAGACTCCAAAACCCACAAACAATCAAATCAAATCAAAACAAACACAAATTAAATCAAATATAAATTAAATCAAATATACGTAACACTTGCCCCATAAAGAAAAAGAAAGATGTATATGATAAAGATTTTTGTTCTTACCACAGACTAATTTTACAAGAGGTTAAACAGAACTTATATAAATTACACCCAGTGTACGTGAAATAATACATTGTTATACACGGGAAAGTGCATCTGCTATTAAATTATATTTTCAATTGATATGCCTGATGTCAAGATTATATTCCTGTAACAACAACCTCTATCTTAGTAGTCTTTGATTTTTATTTTTCATCTTGCCGATGAAACTAAGGGGATTGTGGTCACTAACACAATAATCGAAGAAGGAGCTGAACTAAGGTAAACATCAAAATGTTGCAATGCCAATATCAAAGACAAAAATTCCTTCTCGACTGTTGAATAATTTCTTTGGTGCTTATTTAATTTCTTAGAAATATAGCACACTGGATGATCAATACCATTTTCATCTTCGTGAATCAAAACTGCTCCAACACCAACATCACTTGCATCAACAGACAATTTAAAAGATTGGCTGAAATTTGGAGCTGTAAGAACTGGCACGCTTTCAAGTATGGCTTTCAACTTGTCAAAAGCCGCCTGACATTTTTCAGTCCAAAGGAACTTGTTTTTCTTACTCAATAAATTTGTCAGAGGTTCAGCATATATAGAAAAATTGGAACAAAGGTTTCGATAGCATCCGGCCATACCCAAAATCGCATCAGTTGCTTTTTTTATTTGCAGGCACAGGGAATTCAGAGATAGCCTTGACCTTAGCATATATATGTTTAACTCGTTTATGTCCCACGATGTCCTAGAAAAGTTACACTAGCACGGCAGAACTCACTTTTAGATAAATTAATTGCCAAACATGTATCTGTGAGTCTGTCAAAGAATTTCCGAATCGTTGCTCAATGTTCTTTCCCGGTGTCATTGTAGATGATGACATCAAAGGTAATCATATTCATGAGATGTTGAAATATACATGGCGACCCTTTCATCCCAAACGGCATTACTTTATATTGGTAAAGTCCACCTGGAGTCACGAATGCCGAAATTTCCTTTTCTCTTTCCGTTAATGGAATTTGCCAAAATCCGTTCAGAAGGTCAAATTTGGTGACATACTTTGCATTCCCGATCTTATAAATACAGTCATCGATTCATGGTAATGAGAATAAATATGTTTCTGTCACACTATTCAACTTCCTAAAATCAGTACACATACGGAAGTTTTATCTGGTTTTGGAACAATTATGTATGGTGAACTCCAGTCACTTTTACTGGGCTCTATAAAATCGTTCTCCAGCAAATCTTGAATTTCTTTTTTCAAATATTCCTGTTTGAGAGGGTTCATCCTGTACATGTGTTATTTCACAGGTTTGGAATTTAGAATTTCAACGTCATGGAAAATTTTGTTTGTTTTTGTAGAAACATCTGGAAATAAGTGCTCATATTCAAATAACTGTTTAAGTTCATTTCTTTCTTGCTCTTGCAAATGTGAATGTTTCTGGTCCAGATCTTTCATAATTTCTGAATTCCGAAGATTTGTCACTCCAATATCAATAGAATCCGATGATATTCCTTCACTTAAATCTTCAATGAGTGGGACAGGTACAACAAAATTTATTGCATGTTTAACCTAGCTATCTCTTTCGATATACTGGTACTCCTATAATTTATTTAGATCCCAGGAACACTATTATTATTATAATTTAACTCCTTCATTTTCTTCTTAACTTTGTAAGGGCCGTAATATCTAATCCGAGGAAATATTTGAAGAATGAGTAAGAGAGACATAACTCCATTATTACAAAACTCAAAAGTTCTCTCCTCTATAGTTCCGTCAAACCATAATTTCACTTTTGACTTGAATTGCTGAATGCCAGATTCAAGCATAACAGGCTGGAAAGTTCCAGACCTAAAACTTGACTTTGACCCGATTTGATAGAGTTGATAAGGCCAAACTAAGTAAAAAGAACTTTATCGAAGCTTTTACTGTTTTAGATTTTATATTCCTCAAGGGCATTGCCTCTGGAAACCTTGTTGACGAACACATAATGGTCAACAGGTATTGGTTACCTGACTTGGTCTTACGTAAGGGACCAACACAATCTATCATACTTTTACTAAATGGTTTGTCAAAGACAGGAATAGGTTGTAGATGAGCCTTAGGTATTTTCTGATTAGGTTTTCCTACCATTTGACAGGTATAACAATATCTACAGTATTTACTAACATCACTTTGGATTTGTGACCAATAGAAGTGAGTCAAGATCTTGTGATTAGTTTTATTGATCCCTAAATGACCAGCTAAAGGAGTTTCATGGGCCAGACTAAGTATTTCCTGTCTGAAAGGTTTTGGAACTATAATTGAATAGTTCACTGACCATTCTCTCATCAGCAGGTACATCGGGAGGTCTCCATTTTCTCATAAGAATTCCATTTTTAATGAAATAACAGACAGGAACTTCAGTGGCTTCAGTTTCAATAATAGCCCTTTAAAACAAACAGGCGATCTCATGTTCTTTTTACTGTTCGACGACAAGTGATTGTCGTTTATCACCATGATTAGAATAAAGAGAATGCGTCGTTAAAAGAGGATCACTGCGATCAATACATTCTGATTGATGCAAACAAGGAGTGAAAGTGACCTCATCAAAGCCTGACCAATACATGTGTCAGCTAAAGGAACACTTTCCTTATCAACATCATTCTCAAGAGCTTTCTTTGACAGATCTGGCAACTGCACAAGCTGGAAATAATCAGGGAATTCTTTTTTAATTGAATCGACTTTCTGATCCAAGCAAGGCTTGTCAGTTACATGTGGACTAACCACAACCTTGACTCCAGCTAGGTCATTGCCTAGCAATAAATGAATACCCTCAACGGGTAAAACAGAGACTGTTCCGCATGTCACGGGTCCTGAGACTAAGTCTGATGACAAATTTACACAATGGAGAGGAACATTAACAAAGCCGCACTCTACTCACTGAATAAGAACACTCAAATTAAAAGAAGACTTCTCAGAAAAAGCCAAAGTACCTGACAATAAAAAACTGAGAAGCTCCTGTGTCCCTAAAAATTTTGATAGTGATAGGATTGGCCAAATCACCCAAGAGTGATATAGAACCCTTCGATATGAACGGTTGATAATTCTCCATAATAAAATCAGACTGGGGTTTATTTGACCCAAAAAATGTATTGCTTTCAATACATGATCGTGACCTTGACCTCTTAGATATAAGAGCATTTGGAATAGGTCTTTCTTGACTCAGATGCCTAGTTGTCAATTTTTAGCAATCAGAAATAACGTGTCCTTTTTCTTGCAATAGGCACACGTAGGAAGAGACAAGGATCTTGAATCAAGCTTCTCTGAAGTTTGATTTTTAGAAGTTGTGCCAGTTTCAGTTTTGGAAGGGCTTATATTAGGCTGAAATACTTTTCTGCCAGAAGATTGTTGAGTAGAAGTCTTATTTACAAAAGGAACTTTATGAGTTAAAGAATACTCATCAGCAGCTCGAGCAGCATTTTCTAAGGTTTCAATCTGATGCTCGTCAAGATAAGACTTAATATCACTATGGACACAGTTTTTGAAATCTTCTAGTAATACAAGTTGTTTGAGACTTTCATAATCTCTTTCAACTATCTTGGCTAAGCACCATCTATCAAATAACTGCTCTTTTCTCTAGCAAAATCGACATGAGTTTGTCCAGTTTGTTTTCTATAGTTTCTGAATTTTTGCCGATAAGCTTCAGGGTCTAACTCATAACCCCTTAAGATGCATCCTTTAACCGTATCATAGTCATCATTTTGTTGAACTGACAGTGAACGGTACATATCACTGGCTTTACCAGTGAGTACACATTGTAATAATTTAGTCCAATGGTCCCTTGGCCATTTCAAATTTTCAGCAACTTTTTCAAAATAAGGAAAATATCTGTCTACTTCTTTTTCTCTGAAAGGGGGAACTAATATAATATTCTTTGCAAGATCAAAACATAAATACGTATTTGAAGTATGAATGTGCTTAACACTTGCCAGTTCCATTTCTTTCATTCTAAATTCATGATCCCTCTCTTCCTTCTATCTTTGCATTTAAATTTGTTCTCTTTGTAATTGCATTTGTCTCTCTTTCTCTTTTTCTTCTGCCTGTAAATGCATTTTGTTTTCTTTCTCTTTTTCCTGTTTCTCTCTCCTCTTTCTCAAATTGTAACTTTATTTTTCTTTTTCTTTCTCCAGTTTCATTTGTACTTTTCTTTTTCCAATTGCATTTGTTCTTTTTCTTTTTCCAAATGCATTTGTTCTGTTTCTTTTTCCAATTGCAATTGTATTTGCATTTGTTTTTTCTCTTTCTTCTTTCTGAAATTCCAACATCCTCAACACCAATTTCATCTTGTATTTTAATTCGAATTACTTCATTTTTATCTCAAAGTCTGATACAGGCTTACTGATCGAAACTAAAGCACTTTTGTCCAAAACATTCTTTTCTACCAAATACTGAATCAAAATATTTCTTATTTCTTGTTTCGTTAAGGAAGCATTTACCTCAGAAAGATTGTATTTTCTGACAAGTTGAATCATTTTATCTTTTTGAAAATATCTAATTGTTCCAGGGTAGGATTTGAAAGAAATATTTCCACTTTTGATTACATTTTAGAAAAAGCTTGCCGATTTCACTAAGATTTAAAAAACAAGGGAAATTCAAATTTCAAAAAACAGTTTTCTGAAATATTCTATCCAAAATTCAGAATAATCCCGGATGATCCCCCAATTATTATGTTACGTGTTAAGGCTGGAATAAACAGTAATATAAGAAGGACAGAAAACAACAAGCTTTTAAAAAATATAACAATTTATTTCCCTGGAAAAATATTGTAAAAATAAAAAATATGAACTTATGGTTTTAAGAATCAAATCTAATTATAATCCAAGAATAATCCACGAATAAAATTTTAGAAGTCTCAATATTGAAATGTTCTAATGATTCCAAGTTCGAGTCCCAACGAAGAATCCAAGATGGAAGGCGATGACCTATGATGTAGCCTGTACTGTGTTGAAGTCTACAGTTCCTTGTAAAAACACAATAATGAATCCTTCGGTTTTGGAAATCCCAAATATTTTTTTTAAGAAACGCCCTTGTTCAAGAGTTCTGTATGAATATAATATTATTTCCAGAGAAATGAATTAATCTTTTAGAGTCCAAATAATCTGAAGAAACTTAACAAATAACTCAAAAACTCATAAATTCAATACTGATCACAACAGAAAAAAACAACCTGACATCAAGTGTTTTTATTTCCGGACTCTGATATATTTCTCTCTAAACATCACTATTAATACCAATTTTGGAAATGCCTAATTGCGAAAAAAAGGATCACGTGATCATGTTTACATATAAAAAAAAATCACGTAGCCCCTGTATGCCCTTGATAAAAACCAATCATTTTACTCCGAGAATAAAAGTTGTTTACTTGACCCTCAATCAAGGCCAGGAACAAAGTCAAAAATAGAAACAAGTATTTCTGTTGTTAGGTATTTAAGGAACAATTTAGGTCAAACTAAATTTTCTGGAAAATATAACATTCCTAGTAAACAAAAATTAATTACATTGACATGTGAAGAAAATAAAAAGACTTCAAAACCCACAAACAATCAAATCAAATCAAACACAAATTAAATCAAATATAAATTAAATCAAATATACGTAACAAGGTGTCATGACTCACCAGTTCCGCCTACAAGCGATTGTAAATAACTTTCCTGGAAGCAGTAGGCGAAAATGCCGTCCAAACATAAATTAAATCAAATTTACGTAACAAGGTGTCATGACTAACCGATTCCGCCTACAAGCGATTGTAAATAACTTACCTGGAGGCAGTAGGCGAACATGCCGTCCTTGAACGTGTGTTCTTTGTAAAATGCAGGACAAAAGCCATTATGTAATGCATTTTGTCAAAATTTCAAGCTTAGAAGTTTCATCTGGTATAGAAATCGTATTTTGGTTTTATGATTAACAGAGCAAGAGTGATATTTTGGAGGTTAGTCTTTTTCTGTCTTGTGTTGTGTGCGTGAGAGAGAGAGACAGACAGACAGACAGAGGGAGACAGACAGAGAGACAGAGAGAGACAGAGAGAGAAATGAGAGATTAATTTAAACAATGAAGACGGAAATATATATATATAAAAAAACGAGTAAACATTGCATTTAAGGTATTTTCCTTCAAATTGAGATTAACGAGGGATTATAACAATGGCAAATTTGTCTGTTTATTCATGATCTTTATGTTTAGTGCATGGGTATTCATGAGCAGAAAGATCAACAGAGTGCGTAGGTGGTAAATGAGTGATTATGTGGTATTAGAGCGAGTAGGTGGTAAATGAGTGAGTAGGTGATAAAAGAGTGATTAGGTGAAAACGTGAAGTTGCCAAAAAGAAAGTGTACTGAAATTCTCTCTCCAGGTGTGTTTCGAGAGGAGAGCATTGAATGCGACAATGCGGAACCTAAACCGACTTAACCGGGGGAATATAGCCAACAATAAAGGACGAGCGAGTGATTAATCTTATATGCTCTAATTAATACTAAACATATATTTGACTTTTAAAAGAAAAAGAAACGTAAGAAAACAGCATAGATGGTCTATTTCAAGTTTTCAAACACACATAAAAAGATGATCAGTGTGGCTCCGTAACCAGCTATTTGATTACAACATTAGCTCTGCTTTATTGGAAATGTTGGTGAGTCAAACTATAGTCAAGCTATCATCAAAATGTCCATCAACCAACTTTTTAATTCATTCTGCCTGGCATGCTTTGATATGTATTTTAATTTTGCTGTGTTACTTTTTCTTCTATGTATAAATAGCGCATGTCTGAGAGTCAATTATCGGCACTTTAAATAGACAGCCATACGTATCAGCAGTACCTTAGGTCTCACTGGATAGTTTCGTATTTTGACAACCCCCTAATTTTTAAGGTAGAAGGCATGAACCTAGTTATCACAAGCCTAGCATTTATAAATTCACACATAAGCTATATCTACAATGTGGTTTAGATTTACTTTGAGTTAGGCTTGGAAATGGGTTGGCTTGTTGGTGACTGCCTGTCACAGTTAGATGAGCAGAGGAGATCAAATGCGTAACTTGGGCTGCAAATGAGCTGCCGACTTGACTTACGTATTTATGTGTGTCTGCTACATAGGTAAATATCTAGAAATCTAGATGGTTGATGGGTGATGAAAATTATGCTAATTTATTATAGTACTAGTGAACTTTATTCATGCATAAGGCACATACTGATTCTTTTAGCTGCCTTGTCACAGGAAAATATTCGAAATGGCTATTTCTTGTCAAAAATGAATGTAAAATTTAGGGGTTGGTGGCAGTGTTGGTTCAGTATAAAGCCACCAGTTGCATCAGGAATTAATCTTAATCCTGCAGTAAAAAATCTCACATGTATGCATTCTACAAAAATCATTAGTTTGTTTTTATTTGTATCTTCAGTGTAAAATTATTCTCATCTTTCTGTAGTTGGTCATTGTTGGATGAAAATTCACCAGATAAACTGTCAGTGAGACCTTAACAGTAGACAGGCAATTCACAAGGGCACCACGCATTTATTATTCAAATGGTAATAAATGGAAACGATTAGCCTACCTAGTCAAATTGATATGATCCCACGAATTAGTTATCACCGTAGCAACAGTTTCATGATCTGCCATCTAAAGTGACGTAAACAGTCTACTTGGAAGTAATGGAAGCCGTGTCATTAGAACGGAGGTTGCATTATTGAAAATAAACAAAACAAAATACTTGACATTGTTTATCGTAGAGTTAATATAGTTGCAAACAGAAGTGTAAAATGCATGTAAGCAGTAGAAAAAATGTGTGTGTGTGTGTGTGATTTGGATTTTTAACGTAGCTTTAACAATTGTTCAGTCATATCGCTACGATGTCTACAGTGTGACAGTTTATAGTGATGTCTAGCACTGGGGCATCATGCCGCAGACATGTAACATGATGTCCCACCCAGTCACATTATCCTGACACCAGGCCGACCAGTCATAACTTAACATCTTAATGCTGAGCGCCAAGCGAGGCATCTGTTAGTACCATTTTTATAAGTCTTTGGTATGACTCGGCCGGGGATCGAACCCACGACCTCCCGCATCCGGGGCGGACGCTCTAACCACTAGGTCACAGGAGCGGTAAAACAAAAATTCTACTTTTCTTTGTCGTTCGAAACTGCCCTTACGTAGGTAAACACCTGCACAGGTCGAGTGACCTCGTGGTCAGCACGTTTTGAGTTATTAACGCAGTGAACTTTTCGAAGAATTTTGGACGAAAAAACAGTGAACAGTTAACTTGTATAAGGCTTGCGTCACAGAATAAGATTTAAATTTTTTATATATTTTGTTCTTTTTGCAAATACCAAATACCTTCAAAAATTAAACTAAAAGAAGGGCGATAGTTTCTGTAAGAAAGATGACGATGTCAGGATGTGGCGAGAGAGAAGCGAGAGAGCCATCTCGGAAGCAGTTTGGACGTCGGTTGTCATTTAGAACACTTGGCGATTTTCTGCGAACAGAATGCAATTTAGGCCCGAAACTCCGTCTTTTGTCTCCGTAAATACAACGCGATTTATCTCACAAAATCTGTGTTGCAAGAGCAATGTCAGCGTTTGTAAATTGTCCTCAAAGTTTATAAAAGTCACTTACATAAGAGTTTCAAAATATTATGAGATTGTTTCAAGAACTGTGTTGAATTAAATTGCCTACCTCCAGTATTAGGTAACCTCGGGAGGATGGACGATTTGCATAAGGGGATCTAGACTGAAATCGTGTTCAAACTGCAGTGGGAGTTGCAAATTTGATAAAGGATGTGCGTGTGTGTGTGTGTGTGTGTGTGTGTGTGTGTGAGAGAGAGAGAGAGAGAGAGAGAGAGAGATATTAGGATTTTAACGTAGCTTTAACAATTGTTTAGTCATATCGCTACGATATCTGCAGTGTGGCAGTTTATAGTGATGTCCAGCACTGGTGCATCATGCCGCAGACATGTAGCATGATGTCCCACCCAGTCACATTATCCTGACACCAGGCCGACCAGCCCTAACACTAACCTCTTAGTGCTGAGAGCCAAGCGAGGCAGCTGTTAGTAACATTTTTGTATGTCTTTGGCATGACTCGGCCGGGAATCGAACCCACAACCTCCCGCTTCCGAGACGGACGCTTTGACCACTAGGTCACCGGAGCGGTGATAAAGGATGAAGAGCTTGTGCTGATCTTAAGATCTATTCCCAGAAAGTTCTTTGAACACATCTAACTCTTTTATTTGAAAATTTTGATTGCAGCGCACAATGAACTAAGAAAATAACATTTTTTTTATAGCATTGACTGTATTTTCTAATTTTTCTAAGAGGCTGTTGAAGCATTTATCAAATTTGTTTGAGACTAACATTACAATTTGTTTTTATTTGCATGGTAGCTCATACAAGGCTGAAGTATTTACCGTTTTCATAACCTCCTCTGGCGCACAGACGAATTATGTTTTGAGCTGTATTCTTCATAATTAATTAACCGCTTTTTACCTACTAAATACCCACAAACAGTCATAGGCCCATTCACTCATTCAACAAGGAAATTCTGCCTTTTTCGAAAACTTTACACATCACAAACTCAGGACCCTGCATAACACTACAACTGTCATTCCACTGCAGCTCTATTCCAGGCGAGACAGAAGAGATTTCGGGCTTGATGATTTCAATCGGTTCAGGAATAAAGAAATCACATTTATATATATATATATATATATATATATATATATATATATATATATATATATATATATATATATATATATATATATATATATATATATATATATATATATATATTATTGGGCAGCTATCTGACAACGAAAGGGTTTGTTTCATAAGTAATCAGCGATTTCTTGAGATTATTGCATTGCCTTTAATTGTGAACCACTTGTGTAGGAACGGAAGAAAGCCGTGTAATTAACTGTTGTACTGAACAGACGCCTCGCTTTACCGGAAAGGGTCTTGTACAGTTGCGGGAGAGCTGATTGACATTAGCAGAGTTCTTGTCTGTTATATAAACATTTTACCTAATGAACGATGATTCAAGACCGTTGTTTCAAGACATTAATCTAATAATACCGTGGTATCCCAAACGATATTTATGAGAGGGGTGTCTTTCATATTCCCATCGAGTTAATTAATCCCATCTGACGTTTCTGATACTTCAAGACAGTTTTCCAATTTTACTGCAAGCCGAAGAATTTGTTTAATGTGAGCACAAAAAAAACCCACCTTGTTTCAGCCTTTATTGTTAAAGGAATTTCATTCCAATTTACAGTATCATGCATCCCAACCTATAAATACATATTCATCCCAACTTAATAAACACATAATTATTCACCCAAACTTATACAACTATATAATCGTTGATCCCAAATTATAAATACATATAATCGTTCATCCCATCCTATAAATATATAGTTATGCATCCCATCTTATTGTTATGTATATTTGATTTAATTTATGTATGATTTAATTTAATTGTTTCTAAGTTTCAGAATCTTTTTGTTTTAATTACATGTCAAAGTAACGTAATTTTGTTTACTAGGAATTTGATATTTTCCAGAAAATTAAGTTTGACCTAACTCTTTTCGTCATAATAGAAACACTGTTTCTGTTTTTGACCTAGTTCCTGGCCTTCATTGAAAATCAAGTAAACAACTTTATTAAATTAATTTTTAATGTGTGAATGATAATGGTGAAATCGAGGCTGTATTGGACTACGTGCCATTAGACTTGTAGATACCTTCTAAATCATTCTAGAATGTGGTCAAGTGACCCTCATCCAGGAATCTGATTTGCGTCTCGAGTTACTGTATAACGTTTGTTTACAGAAATTTTTCTCGGCTGGACTTTACACTGAAAAGTGTTTCTGACCAGTTTGGAGTTAACATTTTAATTTTTATTCAAATTATTTGGATTCTAAAAGATTAGTTCTTTTTCCTGGAAATATTTGAGTGCTCATACAGAATTCTTGGATAAAGATATTTCTGTAAATTTTATTCGGAAATTCAAACACCGGAATAATATTGTCTGTGGAATAAAAAAAGAACTGTAGACGCTACAGTACCATACTGGTTACAGTATACATCATCGCCTTCCATTTTGGATTTTTTGTCGGGACTCGAACTTGAATTCATTAGAACATTTCATTACTAGGACTTCTAAAATTTAATTCGTGGATTATTCTTGGATTATTTTTGGATTTGATTCTCAAAACCGTAAGTTCTTTTTTTTTTTTTCATTTTTACAGGGAAATAAATTATTTTTTTAAATTTTTCAAAGCTTGTTGTTTTCACTCTTTTTTTTTTGTTACTGTTTATTTGAGCCTAAACACGTAGCACTATAAATAAGTAATCATGCATTCAACCTATAAATACACGTAATTATTCATCTCAATCAATAAATACGATAATTATTCATCTTCCAACCTATAAATACATACAATTATGCATCCGAACCTATAAATACATATAATTATGTATCCGAACCGATAGATAAATATAATTATGAATCCCAACCTGTAGATAGATATAATTATGCATTCCAGCTAATAAATACAATTATGCATCCGAACCTATAGATAGATACAATTATGTATCCCAACATATATATATATATATATATATATATATATATATATATATATATATATATATATATATATATATATATATATATATATATATATATATATATATATATATATATATATATATATATATGTACCGGTATATAATTACGTATCCCAACCGATAAATGCTTACATTTTTCATCCCAACCTATAAAACATAATTATTCATTCCCAACCTATAGATACAAACATTTATTCATCCCAACCTGCCTAATGGTTAGAGCGTCCGCCTCGGATGCGGGAAGTCGTGGGTTCGATCCCCGGCCGAGTCATATCAAAGACATAAAAATGGTACTAACAGCTGCCTCGCTAGGCGCTCAGCATTAAGAGGTTATTTACTGACATTAAGGAACGTAATACAAGTGATTTGATTCGAATCAAGAGAAAACATTACTTATGATAAAGTTGAATTAATTGCTCAGGTACTTCAAACATCAGCATATGAGCAAAATAAAAATCACTTCAACATGGAAATCATCACAAGCAAAAACTGTGGTATAAAACTCTGGTTTGAAGGTTACCTGTATACTAGGCATGATTATGTTAGATCAAGCAATATTATAAGTGCACACTCCGGTGGCCTAGTGGTTAGAACATCCGCCTCGGATGCAGGAGGTCGTGGGTTCGATTCCCGGCCGAGTCATACCAGATACTTACAAAAATGGTACTAACAGCTGCCTCGCTTGGCGTTCAGCATTAAGAGGTTAGTGTTAGGACTGGTCGGCCTGGTGTCAGGATAATGTGACTGGGTGGGACATCATGCTACATATCTGCGGCATGATACCCAGTGCTAGACATCACTATAAACTGTCACACTGCAGACATCGTAGCGATATGACCGAAAAATTGTTAAAGCTACGTTAAAAATCCAAATCACACATACACACTCATCCCTACCTATAAATACATCTAATTAATTTTCCCTACAAAAACGAATAACTTGTACATGCTTGTGTGTGTGTGTGTGTGTGTGTGTTCTGCTGCATTCACGTCTATGGTCATTCATTACAACCAAATAAGATTTTAATAACATTAATGACCAATGGCTTGGCAATGGAGGTGTCTATCGCTTGAGTATACGACTAAACTCTTTTTTTTGTGCCCTAAACTAACTATATTGGGAACTGTAAGATCCATCAACGAAACTGCGTTGCACGTATCTTTCACAGCTTATTGTAAATATTCCCAGAAGTTTTACTATCCATATAATTCAGAAAGTCGTTAAGACACAAGAGTGACGTATTGCCATTTACATCACGAAAAGTGAAGTACAGTGGGACCACCAGGAAGGCGTCCAACTCTCTCTACAGTGGAATCATCTGGAAAAGATCATGAAACAAACCCTTTCGTTGTCAGATAGCTGCCCAATAATACAGGTATTATATATATATATATATATATATATATATATATATATATATATATATATATATATATATATATATATATATATATATATATATATATATATATATATATATATATATATATATATATATATATATATATATATATATTAAGAAATGTGATTTCTTTATTCCTGAACCGATTGAAATCATCAAGCCCGAAATCTCTTCTGTCTCGCCTGGAATAGAGCTGCAGTGGAATGACAGTTATAGTGTTATGCAGGGTCCTGAGTTTGTGATGTGTAAAGTTTTCGAAAAAGGCAGAATTTCCTTGTTGAATGAGTGAATGGGCCTATGACTGTTTGTGGGTATTCATTAGTTAAAAAGCTATTAATTAATTTTGAAGAATACAGCTCAAAACATAATTCGTCTGTGCGCCAGAGTAGGTTATGAAAACGGTAAATACTTCAGCCTTGTATGAGCTACCATGCAAATAAAAACCATTTGTAATGTTAGCCTCAAACAAATTTGATGAATGCTTCAACAGCCTCTTAGAAAAATTAGAAAATACAGTCAGTGCTATGAAAAAAGTGTTATTTTCTTAGTTCATTGTGCGTTGCAATCAAAATTTTCAAACCAAAGCGTTAGATGTGTTCAAAGAACTTTCTGGGAATAGATCTTAAGATCTGCACAAGCTCTTCATCCTTAATCATCGCTCCGGTGGCCTAGTGGTCAGAGCGTCCGTCTAGGAAGCGGGAGGTTGTGGGTTCGATCGCCGACCAAGTCATGCCAAAGACTTACAAAAATGTTGCTAACAGCTGCCTAGCTTGGCGCTCAGCATTAAGAGGTTAGTGTTAGGGCTGGTCGGCCTGGTGTCAGGATAATGTGACTGGTTGGGACATCATGCTACATGTCTGCGGCATGATGCCCCAGTGCTGGACATCACTATAAACTGCCACACTGCATGCTTGTTTGAACAATAAAATCTTTTGAAAGGGGTCCAACCGTCTGTATAGTGGGAACATCAGGAAGGGGTCGTGTTCTCTGTACAATGGAATCACATGGATAAGTTCTTTCTGTCTGTATACTGAAATCATTTAGAAGAGGTTTGCTGTCTCTTTAGTGGGATCATTTGGATGCGATCCTACTTTCTTTATAACAGTGTCATTTGGAAGGAGTCAGACTGTCTGTACGCCGGAATCATTTGGAGGGGTAAAAATTGTCCGTACAGCCGTGATATCTTGAAAATGTCATTCTCTCCTGGACGGGGTTCAACAGTCTATTGTTCTTATTGGAAGAGGTCCTACCATATTTACAGTTGGATTATTTCGAACGGGCTCTACTGTTTTTCAATTACGATAACATGGACAGGATTCTACTGTATTCGCAGTGGGGTCATTTGCAATTGGTCTACATATTGTGTTTTAGAGTGAGATCAGTTGGAATGGGTCTTACTGTCTTCAGAGCTGCATAATTTGGAAGGTATCCGTTTGAAAGGGGACTTGCTATCTTTACAGTAGGAGCAATTAGAAGAGGTTCTGCTGCCTGCATAGTGGAAATATATGGAAATGGTCCTACTTATCTTAACACTGGGATAATTTGGAAGGGTGCTGATCTTTAAAGAGGGTCACTTGGAAATGATCCCTCAGTCGTTATAGTGATATCATATGGAAAGAGTCATGTTGTCTTTACAGTGGAATTGTTTGAAATTTATCTCAATTTAATTCCAGTGTGTCATCATTTATGGGGATCCTATTCTCTTTACAGTGGGATTCTTTGGAATGGGTCTTGCTGTCGTTCCAGTAGGATCACTTGTAAGGGCCTTATTCTCATTGCATTGGGGTCATTTGGATGGGGTCGTGTTGTCAATCCAGTGGGATCATTTGGAAGGAATTTTATTATCTTTGCAGTGAAATCATTTGGATGGAGTCCTACTGCTTTACAATTGGGTCATTTAGAAGGGGACCTTTTGTCTTTACAGTTGGGTCATTTTGATGAGGGTCTTTTCTCGTTACAGTGGGGTCGTTTGGATGGAGACTTTTTCTCTTTACAGTGGGGTTCTTTGTAAGGGGACATTTGTCTTTAAAAGTAGTATCCTTGGAAGGGGACATTTTGTCTTTACAATGAGATTAATTTGATGGTTGGGTCTTGAATTCAATGTGTACAGCAACCAACAAATCTACGAATCTAAATCTAAATGATCGATCACCTTGAAAGTGGAACCTACATAACCTCGATCGTTGAATGGCAAATTTAGTCGGTGTTTGCCCATTTAATTTGCTAGCACGAAGGCTAAAGAAACAATATATAGTGATTAACGTATGTCGTAGGATCCTTTTAACAAAATGTTTGTTTTTGTCTGCTCTAGTTTCTATACCTACTGTAACAGTACTGGGGCAGAGATGCGACCGAGACTATAAGCACTGACACCGGATATGAGGATACCAATCAACACAAGCAATATGATCAGTCTAATCGATCGAAAAGATCGATCTCAGTCTCGTGTTACCCCCGATATTGAAAATAATGGCATGTTAAAAGGAGTTTGAAGTAACAAAGTGGTCTGCTATGGAACAAATTACTTTCTCCGGTGAAAGCAATGTTTGATAGAAGCCAAATAAATCTATGATTTTAATGATAGGACAATATTTCTGTCACCTGAATGGAACAGTTGATATTACGTAGAAGTTAATAAACTATGAATTAGTGGAGATATAAGGTGGGAAACCAGAGAGAGAGAGAGAGAGAGAGAGAGAGAGAGAGAGAGAGAAGAGAGAGGAGTAAGGAGAGAGGATTCACTTTCTAGAGTATGCTTAATCTATATCCGATAGGAAGAATATCAGCAATTTGTCTCAAACATTATATTGAGCACTCACTCACCCATTTCTTTTAGTGCTTCCTCAAAATTTTCGCTCCTATCAAGTTTCCAATTTCCTCCCAATTGTGCCTTGATTTCTGCAAGAGCCATAGCGGTTCAGCTTCCACCTCGTCTCCGAAATTCAGAATTTGGGTTATAGTTCCTAGCAGAGCGACAGAAGCAGACTACAGATTGCAGCAGATTACAGAGTGGGTTTTGTGTGCAGGCCGCCTCTACCACGAACACTTCAACCTATGGAATTTGAAAATTTATTAAATACATACTGATACAAGAATAAATATGGTACTTTAGAAATGTACTACGATAGGATGCGCGTGAATCTGTATGAAACAGAAATATATATATATATATATATATATATATATATATATATATATATATATATATACATACATACATACATACATACATACATACATACGGGGCCCCGAGTGGCCGAGTGGTCTAAAGCGTTCTTCGTTACGGATCACTGCCATCTCACCTCTGTCTGCGTGGGTTCGAGTCTCGGATTCGGCTAATGTGGGTATGTGAGAAAGCTTGCCAGTAGCTTCTCGTGGGTCGGTGGTTCTTTCCCGGGTTTTCCCGGGTTCTTCCTCCACCATTAATACTGGCCGCCATGTATAGCCAATCGCGTGCTGAAAAATGGCGTTAAACCCAACAACAACAACAACAACATACATACATACATACGAGTCTCGGATTCAACCAATGTGGGTATGTGAGAAAGCTTGCCAGTAGCTTCTCGTGGGTCGGTGGTTCTTTCCGGGGTTTTCCCGGGTTCTTTCTCCACCATTAATATTGGCCGCCATTTATAGCCTATTGTGTGCTGAAAAAAAATAGCGTTACATCCCACAACAAGAACATATACTGATGAAGTCCATCTAAATTAAGGATATTTCGCTTCTTTCACTCTTATAACTGATACTATTTTTGGTATATGCTAATAATGTATCATCAGAAAATTCTCGATTGCTTCGCTGGTACATACTCCAAAAGTTTAGAGGTCTGCACAGAATCAGTTACCGTACGAACGTTAATTAGTTTTGATTCTTAACAGCTTATTAAAAGACCCAGTCGTTTCTTTTTCAACCCCATTAATTACGCACGCAGAGAAAGTGAAAAGAGATGATGGTATCGTTGATAAAGGAAGATTACTGTCGGGTTCTCTTTTCGCTTAACATCCTCGGTTTGGGGTGCAAAGATCTCTTATTATATTCAGCTTTAGCCTTGTTAATACAAGCAATCCAATACTGTCGGGAGCACAAGTATATTTACATCATGCATTGTCGGGTATCCATTATACTACTAGAATCAACCATTCCTAAGAGAGATAGTCCAGTAAAGAAGTACTCTTCTGTTTAGCACATTAAAACTACTAAAACGCAAAAGAACCCTTATTTAATAAATAAAATCTAATAAAGAGGGCAGTCTGGCATCTTCTTAAATCTGGACGAAACAAAAATGTCACTGAATGCAGAAAGATACGGTTAGTCCCTCACATAATTAATATGTTTGCATTTTTCCTCGATGTTATGAAAATATTTGCCTTTAAACACGTGTCCACTAACTTAAATGGTTTGGCGGACTTCATTCAGCTGATTTTTCTAAATAATATGTTGTTTTTTTTTCTCACCATAATCCCTGTCAATAACGTAAAGACTATTTGAAAATGTTCTGGTCAAAGCGTCAGACACACATCCCAGTGAACTAGGTCCAACTTTTAGATGCGCGAATATAGTATATACACAGTGGCTCATTTGATAAGGAAATCACTGCCATTCTGAGAAGAATAAAATGTTTTCTGATAAGCTTCCCAGTTTTCTCATAGTTCAAAGTGCCATAGTTTAGATCTGCCAGGAATTTATTTCAGCCTGAACGCCACGAGTAAATTATTAGACTGGATATCTAGACAATGGAATAAAAGATCTTGTTTTTTATTTTCTGAAAAAGTTATGTTTACACAGAAGCTTTTTTATTAATAAAAAAGACAGTTGCTTGTAATGGATATACGGCCTCTACCAATATAAAAACTTTGTACATTGACGTGTATTTCTTTGGTACGAAAGCACCATTTTTCAAAAGACATCGATTCACACTCCTAAAACATCCAGGAAAAACAGCAGGTCCCCTGGATTGTCTCACTTATATATGGATACGTATCAAAACAAGTATATTGGTGCCTAAAATCATTGAAGAAAAGATTACAATTATAAAACCAACACGGTTCAAACGTTTCTAGGAATTTAATTGTGTCTGTGGAAGTGATTATAAGCTATGTCCTTTCTTGTATTTCATATATACTTAGCAATTCTTGCCAGCAAAGATTCTGACTAAAGGCTCTTCTCCAAAAATTGCATTGCATAAAGATGTATTTATTGTACTGCCACCATAATACCACCCACCCACCCCGACTGCGTTATCTCTTCCATTAATCTATTTTAAAATACAAGTATGCTGCATTACAGGAAAGTTGGTATATTTAAAAAAAAAAGTGTAAACTTAATGCAAAATGAATTTCTCAACGGGTATCGGCCATTAAATGGTGCGTCCCTCTACACGTATGCAGTAATCATACGAGGCCAGAACACCAGGCTAGCTGTTGTGTTTGCTTCGTACTTAATGACAGTCTTTTTCGTACAGAATGGAGAGATCGTAAAAGAAGCTGTTCCCAGCAAGGGAAAGACTCCAATACCAATACCACCTGTTAAAGCTTTTACAAATTATTTCATTTGTACAAGTTTCATTTAGATATAAATAAATATACAAAGTCTCTATCACACACACACACGTGCGCGCTGTACTTGGAGAGAGTCAGGTTTAAAGTATGAAAAGATCACAGTAAATTAAAGAAAGTGAAAGAGTTCACTTCATCTAAATATATACCTGCCTAATGAAGACTTCTTAGACTCGTTTATAATGTACAACCCAATTATTGTCATCACGGCCGGGGTCTCTTGCAAAGGTAAAAATTCCCCAAACATATACGAAATGCTTGTTTCTGCCATTTATTTCAGCCTTTTCATCTGCATTAATCATGCATAATTCGTTATGAACGTGACAACTTACATTGTCATTCGTACGTCAGCTTTGTGCAGTGAAAATGCCATAACTATCTATCACGAGGTCCTGCCCTGGCTGTTCGCACAGCAGGTATTTTGCTACACGCAACGCATAAAAAATCACAAATTACAAAATGTAAACAGGTAGGATTCATTAAGCTGCCCATGCCTCGGTAAGACATGTATCATTCACTGCTGTTTGAAAGAAAGTGACTTATTTCATTTCTTATAGTGTGTATTTCACTTAAGTTTCAGAGAGTAAATTTGGCTGAAAATACTGCTGCTCTATGCACAATTAGTCACTTTGCTTATAGTTTGTTCGTTAAAATTAATGAATTAATTCATTAAAAAAGAAAATAACACGAATGTGACCCAATCATATATTTTTTACAGCTTGAATATATAAATTGGTAGATGGGCGGCAGCAATGGGTACGAACATGGGCACCCAAAGGATTTTTTGCGGGGGAGGGTCAGTCAGTATTTGGAGTGTGATTTCAAGGGGGTCACGTGACACACACCCCTTTGACCTATGTTGCGGGCGCCCAAGGATACTAAAAAATTCCGGTTATTCACATTTACAGTGCCCCGGATGACCAAGTGGTCTAAGGCCTTCGCCTTTACAGATCACTGACATTTCACGTCTGTTTGCATGGGTTCGAGTCTCAGCTTGGTCATCGCTGGTATTTGAGAAAAAGTTTGCCAGTATATTCCTGTGGGTCGGTGGTTCTTCCTGGGGTCTTCCCGTGTGAGAAATATTGCCAGTGGCGCCTCCACCAAACAAACCGGCCACCATGTATAGCCTATGATGTGCTGAACAATGACGTTAAATCCACAAACAGACTGACCACGTGTACGCATTTTTCTTCATTATTTGGACTCTTCGTCATAGTTACGGACTGCAAGCGTGCGGATTTTTCCATGATCGAAATGTAGTTAAACTGGCAATTCCCTTCGAATTCCTACATTTACTGTTTTCTTTTCTTTTAATAACATCTCTGGTATTTAAAAACGTTGCAAACTTTAGCGATCAATTTGGCTATGAAAATTAAAGTTGCACTGATTCCCTCGGCGACTTACTTTAAACGCAGAATGTATTGCTTAACTAAAGATAACAGGAAGGATTTGTTTTTAAAATTTGCGTTGTCACCCTTTAAAGAATGTAAGTGGCTGTGGCATAACAATCCAGGGCACTTAGTACAGATTGCTTTGCAAAGTAACGATCATGCACGAACTTTAAATGCAGATGGTTTTTATAAATACTTTTAATACACGGGAAATGCATCTTCCAGCGAATTTCTGGTTCACTTAAAGTGCATATTGAAACGGTGGATATGTACATCATGTGGATTAGAACAGAAATTCCAGAGAAGCAAAGTCTGGTCCATCTTTACTAGTAATCAACAAAAATTTTAATGGGTTTTTCTTTCAGACTGTAATAATGAATAATACAGACTCGGTGAAATACGCCTCACAAAAACTATAATAATAATAATAATAATAATAATAATAATAATAATAATAAACAACTTTCTTTAAAGACGATAGCACATTTGGTCATGACTGACCCATCTGCCTTGTGGTCCTCAATTTTAGTAATTGGTTATGTTAAAAGCAAAAAATAAAAATAAAAATAAGACTGAATCTATGTAAAATAATTATCAGAAATAACGATTTTTGAAAAGCGACTGCCTATTGGTCGTGTGTGAAAGGGCCATGATATTTAGAATGGTGGTTCGCGTCAGGGACTTACGACGGAAAGGGTGCGGGTTCGAACCTACCTTCGGACCGGCCTGAGTTAGCTCCTGTGGTGTTTGCTTGGGCAAGGAATTTCTGTTGCTATTCCGTAAAGCACGAAATCGAACCAAAACTTAGAACTGAATGACCTGCGACCATTTTTAAACCACTGGTTGCAATTTACAATGGAAATTACATACAAACAAACGGATAGCCAATTTTGATACAGATGGCGTCGAAGGATAAACATATAGTTAAATTGAGTCAAAGACTCACCGATATACACACTGTAGACAGTCTTCTACATAAAACGTGTGTGTGTGTGTGTGTGTGTGTATGTGTGTGTGTGTGTGTGTGTGTGATTTGGCTTTTTAACGTAGCTTTAACAATTTTTCAGTTATATCGCTACGATGTCGTCTGCAGTATGGCAGTTTATAGTCATGTCTAGCACTGGGGCATCATGCTGCAGACATGTAACATGATGTCCCACCCAGTCACATTATCCTGACACCAGGCCGATCAGTCCTAACACTAACCTCTTAATGCTGAGCGTCTAGCGAGGCAGCTGTTAGAACATTTTCATAAGTCTTGGTCGGGGTTCGAACCCGGGATCTCCCGCATCCGAGGCGGACGCTTTTACCACTTAAGCCACCGGAGCGGTATATAAAGCCTAAATGGATAGAATAACAAACAGAGATAAAAACAGAAAGAAAACAAAATAGATAAATGTGTGGGTAGCGCTTGCGTGTGTGTGTTGGTGTAGATGAAAGAGTGAAATCTTGTATTGATTAGTTACTTAATTACACACACACACACACACGCACACATATATTTCGTTGACATATATATATATATATATATATATATATATATATATATATATATATATATATATATATATCATCATCATCATCATCATACTTGATGACATGTGCAGAGACTGATAAATGTCAACATAATTATCGTGAATAATTTCAATAGTATTTGAACAACCCAATCTAACAAAGTAAAATGTTTAAACACAATATTTAGTTGTTGGGAACAAAATAGAATCAGCTCCCAAATCAATTCTTGGCTGTATTGTTATTTAAATAGAAATGAACAAATAATCGATCTCTCAAATACAAGCTATCATATCAACCGCTTTTGTTGCCTAAAATAATTGTGCTGACGTGAGATTTGAAGTCTTATTTGAAAGAAATAAAAGATAAAAGCAATTTGTTATCGGGAAATATATACATGTATAAACAAGTAAGATAGAAACACGCTACGAATCAGACATTAGTGTCTCACCTGTATTGTCCAGAGTAATATGGGAGATATAGTGATGCTGATGTCACCGTCGTCGAAAATCAAAATCTGACATTTTTGTCTTGATTTTTTCTCGGATAAATATGAGACACTGTAGCACTGATGTTTTCGTTGGTAACAATGCCGGTGTCAACTCAAAGTTGATGTTTGCTAACCCATAGCCCAGTTTATAAAAGAAAAATGCTTTCCGTGGAACCCTTCATTTAGTCGCGGTGACTGTGCTTTGACTGGCTGATTCCAGTGTTTTCAAATTCCAAGGTAACCTCACTATTAATAAAAAGAGATGAAAACATAAACCTTACCTTTACAAATGTTTCAACTCGTTCCTCGCTCTTTCGCCAGTCATGTAATGAATGCTTCTGGCCAATTGTTACAATCGATTATCACGAACGGCAGCGGCTTGATGCTTTCTCCTAAATGATTTAATTCATCGTAACCAATGGTTGCCTATACTTGGATGTCGAACTTTGACCTTCAATGTGCAGTAAAGAACAGAGTGTCTTTTATTCGATATTCTTTTAAAATTAAATAGAGCAACGTGGCATTTGACAAGTTTAAAAAGCCAGCGAGAAAAAGGCTGATACATCCAACAGCATGTATAGTATATAACAATCACAGAGCTATAAAACATATGTTTCCAAAGTAGGAATTTTGAGAAATAATATTAGATTTGATAGTGCAATGTTGTGTATTTCTTCTTTTCGGTGGTTTGGGGATTGGGACCAGGTGACGAATCAAAATCGAACTTTACACACAGACGGCAAATGGCCTTTCCTAGTTCTTGCCCAAGAACAAAGTGTTTCTTTCATAAAATTAAAAAGTGCTGGTCGGCCTGGGCTCTGGGGATATATCCCCGGTTGCCCCCCTCCGGTCGGCCCTGGCAATAGTTATTTCAAGGAAAACGAACTGCTTGTGTCTAGCCGGTTTATATAAATGTAAGTAGTAATATGCGGCATATAGGACATAAGGAAGAACTAACATTACGTCGCTCGTTTACTTTGAGGGATTTAAAAAGGTACCGATTTAAACTGTCGAAATAAATCGGAAACAATAAATAATATTAGCTGAGACGAAAAGTAGTATCAAATTTCGAAACTGTCACAGACTTCAGCGGAGACTGGAGTCTAAAAAATGTAAAACGGTTGCCATGGACTTAAAGCAGTACTAAAATTCTGAAACTGACAGGACTTTAGCGGAGATGATATTAATATCTGGAATAATTGTAAAAAATGGTCGAAACTTTAAGTAATTCTAACACTTCTTTACTAATTCGGATTTAATCTGAAATTAAAAAGGGATTCCCCTAAAACATACAATTGTGAAAAGGAATATTTTACAAATGTGAAATTGATTTCAACAGTAGAAAATGTTCAATTTGCATTTGTTATAATCCCCCCTCCCCCTTAAATTACCGAATTTTGCGAAGGCCGACAAATATCCGGGCAAATTTAAACAATGCCAGAAACATTCTATAAATTGTCAAAAATGAAACGACAAATTTAATAAAATATTGTATACATTCTAAAAGATATGTAAAAAAATTAAAGATCTTATGTGACAACATTCATTTTATTAACCAACGAAAAAAGTAGAGTGGCCAAAATGCAACATTTACCATCCGAAACCCCACACATATTATACAACATGCCATTTTTATCTGCCTTTAAAAATATTTTTGCGTATATTATCCAAACTAATTGAATAAATCAAGACAAATAAACACTTACACGTTTGGTAAAGAGGACCACAATGAAGTTTCAAAAGGCATCACACTAGTCCATTTTCATCTTCTTTTCACTGTTGCATAGTTTTGTATTTCTTCACTGGCATGGGTAGGTCTGCTGTATCTTCTGCTTGTCTATCCTTTCTAAATTTATTTATTGAAATCGGTTCTTCTTCTGTTTTTACTTCTGAACACACTCTCTCCTTGTTCTATTTTTTTCATGACACTTTGAGTGCCAATATCCTTACTAGGCATAGTTACTTTTTTCTGTTTTCTCCTGTGCTTCCTTTTCTTCGACGTTTGTGTCATCTGGAGCCTAATGTCCTTTCTCCTGACAGACATAGCGACATCATGGCTGTTAACTTGAGAGAAGTAACCAGAAGTCGTGTGCACCCGGACGTGCTCAAGTTACTACTTATTTTAGACATGATAACATTTTATATTATGTTTTCAATGATTTGATCTGGAATCAATGGAGAAATAGTTAGGATACCGCAGATCCTGAGTATTATAACTAGGTTCACTACACAAAATATGGAACAATTGAGAGCACGAAACATCAAGACCAAGGTCATATAGTATGTACCTAGATTTGTGACATACGCTAGCCAATTCCATTAGGAACTTTTAACGGTCAGAAAAGACAAATTTCCAGAATTGGAAGAAGCATTCTAGAAGTAGATTAACTTTCGATTTACCGACCGCTCCGGTGGCCTAGTGGTTAGAGCGTCCGCCTCGGATGTGGGAGGTCGCTGGATCGAACCCCGACCGAGTCATACCAAAGACTTATAAAAATGGTACTAACAGCTGCCTCGCTAGACGCTCAGCATTAATAGGTTAGTGTTAAGACTGGTCAGCCTGATGTCCGGATAATGTGAATCGGTGCATGATGCCCCAGTACTAGACATCACTATAAACTGCCACACTGCAGACATCGTAGCGATATGACCATGCTTTTTTAAAGCAACATTAAAATTCAGCGCGCGCACACACAGACACATACACACACACACACACTTACTTTAGATTTACCAGCAGATTTGCGCGACTATTTCAAAGATTGTTCTTTGGCACCAGAAAGACTAATTCCTAATGATGATTCTGCACCATAATTGAAATTGGTGAAAGATACATGGGTTACAAAATCTTAAAAATTAGTACAAGGTATATGAGATGCAAAACCTTTGAAATTTATAGAAGATGAAAGGGGTACAAAACCTTCAAAATTGAATTTAAAAAATACATGGGGTACAAAATCTTCAGAATATAAAAGTTTACGAACATTGTAAAAACAAAGAAAAATGTGTTACTCGCTATAATTTAGAAAGAAGACTAAATTAATGCTTAGAACTATTACCCATGTTGAAAAGCGACGGCTGTGATCATGCATAAAATTAAATACATTTTTGAGACAAATAGCAGCTGATTATTTTGAAAAAGTTATTTTGAAGTTAATGAGTGTCTCTGGAAAATAATTTGAAAATGTAGGAAGATAAGTATTTTAAACGTAGGCACTGATGAAAAGAAATACTTCAAGCAGATATTTCTTTCGTAAGAAAGATCACTAATGGACGAAGATATGGTACGGGTTATTTGAAGAACAAGAAAAAATTGCCAAAGCAATATAAGGTGGTTTTGCATTGTTAGGAGTGAATCACCGATCAATGACTTTGACTACAACTAACTTAAGAACCAATATAATGACAAAACGAACTTATAAATGACCGGTACAGAAAGTAATACAGTGAAAATGGGGTTCTGGACCATTTTTGGTGTGGTGTATTTTGGATCAAAGAGTAATTTTCGAAAATTGTTTGAATGTTGAAAGTGAACTAAACCACTTTTTGGGTGGGATTTTTGAGGATCAAAGAAGATGAAAGGTGGTTCTGGACCAGTTTGGTGTGGTTTATTGTGGATTAAAGATTGATTTTCGAAAATTATTTGAATCGTAAAAGTGAGCTGGGCCACTATTTTGGTGTTTTTTTGTGGATCAAAGAATATCAAAATGGGTTCTGGACCAAGGAGTAGTATTTTAATAAGGGGGGTTTGGGCTTAGTTTTTGAGGGTGTTACGTGTTTATGCTCTCATAACAGTAACAAGAAAAAAGTGAAGACAACAAGCTTTGTACAGTTTAACAAATAATGTATTTCCCTAGAAAAGCAAGGTAACAATGAGGAAAAGAACTTACAGTTTTAAGAATCAAATCCAAAAATAATTCAATAATAATCCAAGAAATAAAAATTAGAAGTCCTAGTAATAAAATGTTCTAATGAATTTGAGTTCGAGTCCCGACGAAATTCCAAAATGAGATGCGATGATGCATACTGTAACTAGTATAGTACTGATGTGTCTACAGTTCTTTGCTGAACCACAAAAAAAAATATTCCAGTTTTAAATTCCAAACGAAATTTCAATAAATGTATTTGTTCAAGAATTCTGTATAAGCACATAAATATTCCCAGGGAAAAGAATTAATATCTTAGAATCCAAATAATTTGAAGAAAAAATTAAAATTTAACTCCAACTGGTCACAACAAAAACGAACACATTGACGTCTAAAGTGTTTAAAAGCCCGACTAAATTATTTCTCAATACATCACTATTAAATCTGACAACTGTGCAATTCCGGTAAAACCAGAATTTATAAATAGATGCTATTCACATATCTAAAATACAACCTCAATTTCACCATATAAATCCCACAATAAAAATAAATAAAAAAGAAGTTGCTTACTTCAACTCTTACTAAATGTGAATCAAGATCAGGAACTAAATCTGCATTACAATACAAAGTTCTAATATGAGGTGTTTACGAAAAAACAGTCAGGTCAAACTAATTTCTGGAAACTGTCAAATTCCAGTAAACACAATTACATTAATATAACATGTAATGGAATAATAAAAAATTAAAACTAACAAACAAACAATTAAATTAAATCAAATATAAATTAAATCATATATACATAACAGAGGGTATCAAAGAAGATCAAAAGGGGTTCTGGACCAGTTTTGATGGTTTTTTTTGGTGGATCAAGGAGTGATTTTCGAAAATTATTTGATTGGTGAAATTAGGCCGAGTCACTTTTTGGGTGCTTTTTTTTGTAGATCAAAGAAGATCAAAGGGGTTTCTGGACCAGTGGGTAGTATAGTAAAAAGGGGGGGCTCGGTTTTTGAGGGTATCAAAGAAGATCAAAGGGGGTCCTGGACCAGTGAGGTCAACGCAGATCAAATGAAGTTTTATCTCAGTTTTTAATAGTGTAGTGTCCGTGCGCTAGTATTGGTATGTCATCGGTGGAGTATCTTTTATCGTCGAATGCGCTTATTCTTTTCATGTGGATGAGCATCGCGGAGATATGATGGGGATGAGATCGGAACGTTTTCATGGAGTAGTATTCGAGGCTGCCATGAAGTGCTTGATAATAATGATCGAACGAGGACACGTTGTCTATGACGTCATATTTGACACCTTTATTTTTTTTTTCTTAACGTGTCGCCTTCGAATGTGAAGCTGTACATTTTAGCGCGAAGTCCAGTGATTTCCTTAATGGGTTTTCCGTTGGTTTCATCACTGAATTTTCCAATGATTTTTTTTTATTGCTGTCACAGTGGAACTTCCTATGAGTGGGATAGTCACTGAGATCGAACAGTGTTGATACAATTCCGCATAGACGTAGTCGGTGTGAATTTCGTACAAGAACGAGTCGGTATCGGCCATGAGCAGAGTGTCCTTGTCTCCGAATTTCTTTTTGATAAAGTCAAAGTGAAACTCGTACATGAGAACTTTGGAGAGATCCAGAATGGCTGCGCCGACGTAGACCGGTTTGTGTAGTTTCAGATGGTTTTTTTTTCTTCTTCTGGATTCGATCGCAACCAGTTCTTCGTGAAAGATTTTCATGCGTACAAAGGCATCATCGGCTACCGGTTTTATCTTGTCACTAAACATCATTGACGACTTCGATGTTTTCTCGATTTCGTTTGTTCTCCATGATTTGTCCGAATACGCTGTTGTTCATGAGTTTAAGGAAGTCTTTGTAGAATGCTAACGTGGCGAGGGTGCTTTGCCTCATGTTGAAGTCGATGTAGAGTTTCATCAATGGTGATTGTTTAAACTTGATTGCCCGATGAACTTTTCAAGAACGAATCCGTGTTTGATCGCCTGTAACAGCGCTTGATGATGTAGGAAATATTTGTTTTTGATACACAGGTTGGGAACGAATTTGTTCACTTTAGTGTCTCCGATATCGAACATCGTTTTGAGTTGATGATGTTGTTCGCATAACCATTGACTGTCTATGAGAACACTTTCAGGACAGAACGGATACTCGTTGTGGAGTTTGTGGAGATGTTGTGGATACCCAAGATCGACTACGACGAAACAGTCACCGGATTCTCCATCGCGATCATCCACGGTACCCCGTTACACTTCCTCAACGAACTACTCTCTGGAGATCCAGTAGAAGCCACCTGTGTAAAGCAGTTGTGACATAGCCAACCCTAGAGAGTATTCACGTGGAGGTAAAGGATGTACACGGAGGGTTTTGTTGGATCGTAGTTTTTCATGTATTTGTGGTTTGCGACGCATGTTTTTCGCTGATGACGGATATTCCTACACGAGTCATTCTTTCTGTAAAAATGAACATGTCCAGATCGGTGAAGAGTTCTAAGGTAATTCCGGATTGTTTCAACAGTGAATCCAAAGCAAGTCTAGGCATGGAGAAATACCAGAGTGGATTGAGTTGGTAATAGTTCAAGGATGTTCGCCTGAAATTCTCGAACACAACCACGACCAGGAGTATATCCATTTTCAAGTATAGATTCTGAAATCTCCGAGAGTTTTGCACAAAAAAATCGTTCCATTTTTTGTTCGCGCTGAAATAGATAGATTTAAGCTGGCATAGAAGGTGTTGGTGGATGGCAACAAAATTTCGTCGAATCGTGACCATGCATCGATGTATTCGTCGGAATAAATTCATTTTTGTTGGAGTAGATCTGCGCGGTCACCAAATTCCTTTTCCAGATTGACGAACGCTGGGAAGTTTTATGCGAGTTCTTCCATCGACGACGCCATGAATCTAAAGGGGCCTATCGTCACCGACATGTACTTTTGGAAATTATTCGGGATGCTCTTGATTCGTTTTCCTACAATGTCCAGAACGGCCTTCACCCATGGACCACTTAACGCAGCCACGATGAAGTGTGAGTCGTACTTGTGAAGATTGTGTGCGATCACAGGAAGAAGCAGACGGTCGTAAAAGATGCATTTACAACCGGTATGAACCGCCCCGGTGAAGTTTCCTGTGATCTTGCAGTGGTTTATTACATTTCGACGTTTATCATCATGAGGTTCAAAGGGTGTTTCACAGATTCAGCATGATGTAGCGCAGTTATAAATTTTTCGTTCACTGTGCATCATTGGTTTCATCGGAACAGGATTGCCTAGTATGTCCTTGATGCGTTTCTATTGTTGTGAGAGTTTCTGAAAGAGCCAGACCTTGCCACGATGCTGTTGATACACCGACAACAAACGTTCATCGGCGGTACAACATAACTTGTAGCCGACCGCGCGTGGTACGTTTTGTTCAACTTGGGTAAAGGAGTGATCGGGGTCAGGCACAAGTCCTCGTACTTTTTCCAGGATCGCTTCACATTCAGGCTCGTTAAGGAAGGGTTGTGCATATTTTTTCGTGGAAGGCTAACATGCTTTTGTTGTCCTTGGGCATTTGTATCACTTTTTGTTCTTAACAGTATTTTCAGCGACGTTTTGTTTAGAGTTTTTCTTGTTGTTGAAACCCACCAAGGCATCGATAGCAGAAGTACAGTACGCAATTATATTGTGCAAACTGACATCTACACAATCGGCAAAAATCCTTGATTTACACTTAATGGCGCTGATAGTAGAGAAGAGTAATGGTGTCCTGCGATGATGTCGCGGAGATGTACATGGGGTAGATAAGAAACCGTTTATCCCCCGCTTTCTTTACATCGAGTCCGACACGTTGATAGAGAGATGATCGTTGAGTGCCTCAAGTTTGAGTATGTCCTTGATCGCCACGGGAAAAGTGATTCCGGTTGTAATTTGGTGTTAAAATATGGCTTGTAGTTGGAGACGCGATTGACATGGTGTTCAGCGGGATGTAACGCGTAAAGGATATCCCAGATGAGCCAGAGGTCATCGTTGCTTTTTACGTTGATGCACGCTTTCGTCGCCGTCATTTGTTTGGAAAGATCCACGTGTCGTCCACCTCGATTGGGTGTGCATTTAGCCGCGTGGAAGTTCATTTTGTTGATCACAGCGAGAACCCATGCCGATCCCGATTCTTGGTAATTTTCGATGTACTGCTGGATGAACAGTAAGCTTGACTGGTGAGCCACACATCGATCGATTGGAGTTATCCGGTGGTTCTCACGAAATAAACGTTGAAGGACACTCCAAATATTTTCCGGCGAACGTTTGTAGTTCCCGTTGTACAACCGGCCACACAATGCGGTAACGTGTATCCTTGGTGACTCCGCGCTGTAACAGTTCGGTTTGTGTCTTCTCAAAATCGTTCTTGGGCGGGGGGGGGGGGGGATTAGCAGCCTTGTCTTTGATTTTCCGTCCTGTCGTTTAATCACAAATTTGAGGCAAAGTAGTGATTTCCTGGCGTCACTGGATGCTCGGTTGTTCGTTAATGTCGTGGTTGGATGTCTTCAATGACGTTTTGAGCATGCGCATTGCCGCTGCCGATCGAGGATATTTAGCGTGAGTTCCTGTGAGTGTAAAGTAATACCGTTGACGTTGATTTGATACCAAAGAAACCTGTTTTGTAGAGTAATCACCGCAGCCGTGCTGAGTTTCCGAAACCTTTCGGCGAGCCCGTCATCGTCCGTTGTTGTATCAACGTGAGAATGTTCGTTTTGAGATCTTTCCGTGCCCGGCCCGATCTTGGAAATGGTGCTTGTCTTCCAGTGAGTCTTCTATGACTCTCCTGAAATTTATCTACAAGGTCCCTTCGTGTCATCGCCCATAGCCATGTTGTTGCGTATATAACTATGTGTTATAAAATTATCTATTTAATTGACTGTTGTACAATTTTAATTTTGGTCGACCTGACTGTGTCTATGCGTGACGACAATTGGTCGATATATATATATATATATATATATATATATATATATATATATATATATATATATATATATATATATATATATATATATATATATATATATATATGTGTGTGTGTGTGTGTGTGTATGTGTGTGTGTGTGTGTGTGTGATATAAATGTATGCAGGCGATTGACTGCATGATATATAGCGGTGTGATATAATGACAAGCCAACCTATGCAGTCTTAATTTTTCATTTATGTATTCAAGAGTATTTCTCTTCATTCGCTAGACTCGTTATGTATTATTTTGTATTTCTTCACTTATTTTATCTTCTCGTTCTATTTCTGCTTGAGCTTCATCTAAATAAATTATATTAAAGCGAGAACTATACTTATTGTGAAGACGTAAGCATTTGGAATTGCACCCCTGATTATTACTGTTGGATTATAAAATAAATGTACAAAAATAAACATCAATATTCAAATTAAAGGCATCGTGTATAGTGCCATATGCTAATACAGTCAACATTATTCATAAAATAAAATGTTTCTTTTCTTTTCTTAATAAGATGTTTTTGTTTCTTTTAATATAGCATACTATATTCTGCGATATATTCTGGGTACCTTGTTTATCTAAACATTCTTTATTAATTTTAGATTTAAAAGTAACGTTTAGCATTTGTCACAAATACGGTCGAAAATATTAATTGACATCGATTATCAATGTTTAATTTGAAAAAAATATAAACCATGTTTTGTTGTTTTTTTTAAAAGATCTATACAGTGGGCTTGAATTCACCGAAATATGTTGGCGCATAGTCAGATCGACGTGTAGTAGCTGCTCTTTGCGGTGTTGTGAACTTATGGATTATATTAAATAAACCGTTTATGGTTTATACGTTACCACTTTCAAGTACTGTATATCAATGTATTTCGCTAGTTGCGTCTTGTATTGTAACCATTCAGCCTTGTATTACAACCGTACAGTATTACAGCCATTCAGCCTTGTATTATAACCGTTCAGCTTGGTATTACAACCATTCAGGATTGTATTACAATCAATCAGCCTTGTTTTACAGCCATTCAGCCTTGTATTACAACCATTAGCCTTGTATTGCAACCATTCAACCTTGTATTGCAACCATTCAACCTTGTTTTACAGTCATTCAGCCTTGTAATGCATACATACAGCCTTGCATTTTAACCATTCAGCCTTGTATTGCATACATACAGCCTTGCATTTTAACCATTCAGCCTTGTAACCATTCAGCCTTGTATTGCATACATACAGCCTTGCATTTTAACCATTCAGCCTTGTATTGCATACATACAGCCTTGTATTTTAACCATTCAGCCTTGTATTGCTACCATTCAACCTATTAATAACTTCATAAACTGCGAGAGTCTTTGCTTACACAAGAGTCTTTGCTTACACAAGTCTTTGCTTATACATCTTTGCTTACACAAGAGTCTTTGCTTACACAAGTCTTTTCTTACACAAGTCTTTGCTTACACAAGAATCTTTGCTTACACAAGTCCTTCGTTGTGCAAAAGTTTATATCCCATCTTACGAGTCAAGAGACTCAATGACAGTAAATGGGTAGACCTGTAACGATCTGTGCAGCTTCCAACTGAACTTGTATCAGTCCTTCCAAATTTTCCATTGAGCAATTCATTCATACTTCGTATGAATAGGGTATATAGTTTAGCTATAGTTAAACAAGATAATGAAAGAAAAATATTCAGATGCATTTTGAATAATCAAACTAATGTGACCAGTCCGTTTGGCAGTAGAAGATAATGTTAGTTCGAAGTGTTTATGAATATTAACAGGAAGCAAATCTATATTATCAAAACGGAGTTTTAGAAATACAAAGTCAGTTTGCCTATTTGTGATTAATAAAAAGTAAATGTTTGAAGTATTAAATTTAATAAGGCAGACGTTTGTCCATGGATTAAATTTTCGAAAGGTCGTTTGTTATATTTATTTTGTACCTGCAAAGAATCAAAGTTACAAGAGAAATATCATCACGAAATAACCTAGCAACAGCACGAAATAACCTAGCAACAGCACGAAATAACCTAGCAACAGTGTTGTCTTCTAAATCAATGATTGAAGTAAGAAATAGTAAATGGTCGAACACAGAAGCTTGGGGAGCACCAGCAATTAGCTGACATTTTGTTCATACTCAGTTAAAAATAGAATACTCTCTGGTAGAGGTTTATTTTCAAATAGTGTTAGAATCTTACATGTAATTCCATATAATTGAAATTTATAAACTAACCATTTAACCATTCTCTATAAATAATTACTGACATTAAGGAACGTAATACAAGTGATTTGATTCGAATCAAGAGAAAACATTACTTATGATAAAGTTGAATTAATTGCTCAGGTACTTCAAACATCAGCATATGAGCAAAATAAAAATCACTTGAACATGGAAATCATCACAAGCAAAAACTGTGGTATAAAACTCTGGTTTGAAGGTTACCTGTATACTAGGCATGATTATGATAGATCAAGCAATATTATAAGTGCACACTCCGGTGGCCTAGTGGTTAGAACATCCGCCTCGGATGCGCGAGGTCGTGGGTTCGATTCCCGGCCGAGTCATACCAGATACTTACAAAAATGGTACTAACAGCTGCCTCGCTTGGCGTTCAGCATTAAGAGGTTAGTGTTAGGACTGGTCGGCCTGGTGTCAGGATAATGTGACTGGGTGGGACATCATGCTACATGTCTGTGGCATGATGCCCCAGTGCTAGACATCACTATAAACTGGCACATTGCAGACACTGTAGCGATATGACTGAAAAATTGTTAAAGCTACGTCAAAAACACATCACATCACATCATATAAGTGCACACTTAAGTCCTTCACTAGGTGTAGATGTAATTTGTCCTCAGACTTGCAATACCAAAATCCAATTCCATACCAGTCCCATAATCATACCTCTGGCAAAACAAATATAAAAATAGCAAAACCGCTCAACAACATGCAAAAGCTTTGTCAAATCATGAAGCACCCAGACAGAATTTTGCAGAATGAACGCCAGCGGTGCTCATATTTTGGGCACATTCAAATTTTCTAGAAAGTTATATGTCACAAAACATCATCTGATTGAGTAGAATAGCCTATTCAAGTTATACATTTTGTAGTTGAATAGATAAGTCAATTACATGTTGTATGCATTAAATGGTGAGAAACATCCGAGTTTTATTTTAATCCAGTATGATTTCTTATCAGTGACACATTCATGCATGAATGTGGTTATCATAATAATAATCCTGTACATTAATTCTTACGAATGAATTGAATGTGTAATAAATTTCATGTGCACATATGCATATCATTGTATTTATATTCAAGCATGTCACATGTAGTGCATGGCTCAGTTATTGCATTTTGATGACTTTGCTTTGACCAATGATGCTAGTTAACTCAATGTTAACTAACTGTAATTGTTAGATTAAATTTGGTATTTAATTCGCAATACATTAACTTGTTTTTTTTTATTTTCACTTTGTATTCATGGGAAATAAATAGTGTTGTTAAATTTTACAAAGCTTGTTGTCTTTCAGTCTTTTCTGTTACTTATTTTAAGAGCATAGACTCGTAACCATGTTATATATGTTAATAGAATATGGAATACGTTTTGAACCTGAAACTCAGTGCCATTTTGTGTGAATCTAATGTACTATCATATTTGCTGTTGAGGCACATGTTGATTATATTTGTTGATTATTCCATACATTGATCATATTTGTTGATTATTCCATACATTGATTATATTTGCCGATTATTCCATACATTGATCATACATGTATTTGTTGATTATTTCATATATTGATCATATTTGTTGATTATTCCATACACTGATCATACATGTATTTGTTGATTATTTCATATATTGATCATATTTGTTGATTATAACATATATTATTCATTGCGTCTGTTAAAAAAGTCCATGCATTTATCATATATGTTCATAAACGATATCATTGTGATTGCTTGCTGAAATTCCATGCTTTATTTTGTTATATCCATTGTTGTGTTTTATGCAAATGAGTAGGACTTTAAGTTCTTTGAGTTAAATGTATGAGGTGGAAGTAAGTGTATGAAATTGGGAGTCAGAGATTCATTTATTTTGCATTTATAAATAAATAACTCATTCATGTACATGTGTTAAATTTCCTCACTAAATCCAATCAAACTCAGTTTAATCCTGTTACACTGGTAAATCTGATTACTGGTACTAGTTGAATGCTTTCTCTGGAAACAATTTTTTTTCTTCTTTTCAATAACCAACTGAACACCATGACATTGACACTTGACATGCTGATCTACAGTCCCAACCTCCTCTAACACAAACCACCCCATGATGGAACTGATCTGCAGTCCCAACCCCCTCTAGCACAAACCACTCCATGATGGAACTGATCAATAGTCCCAACCCCCTCTAACACAAACCACCCCATGATGGAACTGATCAATAGTCCCAACCCCCTCTAACACAAACCACTCCATGATGGAACTGATCAATAGTCCCAACCACCTCTAACACAAACCATTCTATGATGGAACAGATCTACAGTCCTAACACCCTCTAACACAAACCACCCCATGATGGAACTTATCTACAGTTTTAAAAAAAACTGTAACACAAACCACAATGATGGAACTGATCTACAGTCCATCTCCCTCTAGCATAAACCACTCAGTGATGAAACAGATCTACAGTCCCAACCCCCTCTAACACAAACCAATTCATAATTGAACTGATCCACAGTCCCAACCCTCTCTAACACAAACCACCCCATGATTGAACAGATCTATAGCCCCAATCCGAGCTAACACAAACCACCCCATGATGGAACAGATCTACAGTCCTAACACCCTCTAACACAAACCACCCCATGATGGAACTGATCTACAGTCCTAACACCCTCTAACACAAACCACTCCATGATGTAACTGATCTAGAGTCCTAACACCCTCTAACACAAACCACCCCATGACCGAACTGATCTACAGTCCCAATCCCCTCTAACACAAACCACCCCATGATGGAACTGATCAATAGTCCCAACCACCTCTAATACAAACCACCCCATGATGGAACTTATCTACAGTATTAAAAAAACTGTAACACAAACCAGAATGATAGAACTGATCTACAGTCCATCTCCCTCTAGAATAAACCACTCAATGATGAAACAGATCTACAGTCCCAACCCTCTCTAACACAAACCACCCCATGATCGAACAGATCTACTGTCCCAACCCCCTCTAACACAAACCACTCCATGATGGAACTGATCTACAGTCCTAACACCCTCTAACACAAACCACTCCATGATGGAACTGATCTACAGTCCTAACACCCTCTAACACAAACCACTCCATGATGGAACTGATCTACAGTCCTAACACCCTCTAACACAAACCACCCAATGATGGAACAGATCTATTGTCCCAATCCCCTCTAACACAAACCACCCCATGATGGAACTGATCAATAGTCCCAATCACCTCTAACACAAACCACCCCATGATGGAACTTATCTACAGTATTAAAAAAAACCTGATACACAAACCACAATGATGGAACTGATCTACAGTCCAACTCCCTCTAGCATAAACCACTCAATGATGAAACAGATCAACAGTCCCAACCCCATCTAACACAAACCACACCATGATGAAACTGATCTACAGTCCCAACCCCCTCTAACACAAACCACCCCATGATGGAACTGATTTACAGTCCCAACCCCCTCTAACACAAACCACTCCATGATGGAACAGATCTACAGTCCTAACCCCCTCTAACACAAACCACCCCATGATGGAACTGATCTACAGTCCCAACCCCCTCTAACACAAACCACCCCATGATGGAACAGATCTACAGTCCCAACCCCCTCTAACACAAACCACCCCATGATCGAACAGATCTACTGTCCCAACCCCCTCTAACACAAACCACTCCATGATGGAACTGATCTACAGTCCTAACACCCTCTAACACAAACCACTCCATGATGGAACTGATCTACAGTCCTAACACCCTCTAATACAAACCACTCCATGATGGAACTGATCTACAGTCCTAACACCCTCAAACACAAACCACCCCATGATGGAACAGATCTACAGCCAAAACAGGCACATTACTCTTCTCCTGCCTACAATGCATTGGAAGATTACTACAGAGAGGCAGATCTGTCTTCTCACAATGTGCTGGATGATTACTGCTCTTGCAGATCCGTCTTCCCAAAATGCACTGGACATATTAATTCATATAGCCATATCTGTCCTCCTGCAATGTTCTGGATGAATACCACAGCCTGATCTGTATTCCCATAGTGTGCTGAAAGATTAATGTTTAGCTCCAGATCTCTTTTTTGACAAGGTGTTGGAAGATAACTGCTTAAGATTCAGATATGTGATCCCAAAACTGTGCTCAGAAGATCACTGCAACAATCCACATTTGCTTTTTCACAATGTGCTCAGAACATCACTGCAACAATCCACATTTCCTTTCTCACAATGTGCCAGAAGATTACTGCACATATCCAGATATACCTTCCTACAATGCCCTGGAAAATTACTGCATAGACCCAGATCTGCCTATGCACAATGTCCTGGAAGATTAGTACCATTCTGCTTCAAATCAGAGACTCAGTGAAAAGTGTACTCTGATCTGCCCGCAAAATAGCAAATCTAGCACAGAACAAAATTAGAAGTTGTCTTTGCATACATTTGATGTCAAATTCATTCATAACTGTATCAAGGACAGAAACAGGTTTGATTCGTCTCAGTGATTTTTCTAATTCCATTTCTCTATATTGACATTAAAATGCTTGATGTGTACATCTGTATCTTCCAAAGCACGTAAGTCAAGCCGAATGAATCTTAAGTAAAACAGCAATCAGTCTTCACAAGAACTATACATGCCTATCTTTTACTTAACCTGTGTAACCAAAACAGCGGTTGTAATGGGTGTTGAAATAAAAAATTAACACAAAGGACATCATACTGTTTTATTTGAGTACTTTTACTCATTTCATGAAAAGCATATTACAAGAAAGCATGTCCTGCACCATAAAGTAATTGCATAGATTTATTAGATAACTAAAATCTGGTATTTTAGTTAATATTCTTGAATTCTTTAAATACAAAAATAACATTTTATTTTTCAAGTCTGGCCTACTCCTAGAAAAGCCTCTTTATTGATAAAGCTGCTAAACCTGACAACTCAAAAAACCCTAAATGAAAGGTAAATTTTCCAATATGAATTTAATACAATTATGTGTACTTTGACAACAACATGAGAAATGAACTTGTGTAAGTGACACGAGACATTAAAGCTGCATTCCTCCCAATGTACATTTGTAACTAATGCATGATAATTATACTTTTTTCTAGCTCATAACTATTTAAAGTGATTTTCTTATAAAATTTACTTGTCTCACCCTGCTTGGCTTATTAAACATTTGGGCAATTCCATTCTGGACTAAAAATAGCTATGATTGTGCTCAGTTATACAGAGAATTTGCAAATGTGACTCACTTTCCACAGAGTGCAAGCATGCACTGTGTTAGGTGATTGTTCTTGACTTTGACTGGGTTGGTTATCCTTTCCAAAGGAAAGCAGGTTATAGGTCAGGTACAAATTGTCTGATTTTGAATCTTTGTCACAGCAAGAGCACATGCTTTACATGTTGTTTTTTGTGTTGCCAATCCCAAAGTTTACTATCCAACTGCATGTGTCAATTCCAAGTTAATTACTTGTATGGTGCATCCAGTCCAATTTAGTTACTGGAATGGTGCGTCCAGTTAGATGTGTCAATTCCCATGTTAATTACTGGTATGGTGTGTCCAGTCACATGTGTCAGACCCAAGTTGATTACTGGTACAGTGTGTCAAGTCACCTCTGACGGTCCCCAAGTTAATTATAGGTATGGTATATCCCACTGCATGATTGTGTAGATTCCCAAGTTAATTACTGGTATGGTGTGTCCAGTGTATGGTGTGTCCAGTTACACATGCCAATTCCCAAGTTAATTACTGGTATGGTGTGTCCAGTGTATGGTGTGTCCAGTTACACATGCCAATTCAAAAGTTAATTACTGGCATGGTGTGTCTAGTGTATGGTGTGTCCAGTTATACATGCCAATTCCCAAGTTAATTACTGGTATGGTGTGTCCAGTGTATGGTGTGTCCAGTTACACATGCCAATTCCCAAGTTAATTACTGGTATGGTGTGTCCAGTGTATGGTGTGTCCAGTTACACATGCCAATTCAAAAGTTAATTGCTAGTATGGCCAGGCCCAGCCTTAGGGCAAGGTGAACAAGGCAACCACAATGGGCCCAGTGCTTTCAGGCAATGCAGTTGTTTGGCTTGGGACTTTTGCTGCCTTGGGCCCCGCATGCTGCACATCCCAGGGCCAGGCCTGGGTATGTTGTGTCCAGTCACATGTGTCAAACCCAAGTCAACTACAGGTACATTGAGTCCAGTCACCTGTGTCAGTTCCCAAGTTAATTATTGCTACAATGTGTCCAGTTACACATGTCACACTTATAGCCAGTTTGTTTATGTCTTTATGACAATAAATGTACTGGAAATTACATAACTCATTTGCATGTTATCTCATCCACCTGAAGGTGTTTTCCTCTTTTGGAGCCACCCCACAACCCTTCTTTCCAAAATCTGCTCAACATTTTTGTAATAAAAAACTTTTTTCACTATTCTTCTTTGTTGGAGCCACACAATAGTATCATGGCATTATATCAATTTTTGACATCTTGTGAGGAAGGCAGCTTTGTTATAATCTGTTCAACTGAAACTGCTGTCTGAAATTTTCTGAAATAGGTACTGAATGTATATCACTACAAACCTTGCTATGAAATTTTAATCATAAAGTTGATCATATATAAAAAAACATAGGAATGAATAAGTTTTCCTACAAAAAAGTCATTAATCACAGATACCTTGATGTAAATAAAAAATGCAATACATAAACATGTTTCTCCACAATCACCAACCTAGCTATGATAAATGACTCATTCATGTGAGAAATCAATAACAAGTCAGTTTCCATCCAGGATTCATTCAATTATTTGGTACTGAATACAACCTATAATCAATATGCACAAATAAAATCAATATAGAGTGAAACTTAAGACCAAAATTCCACTAAAATCTCTTGAAACCAAAACATTTTCCCAAGCTAAATTTTTTTTTCTCTTAAGTTTCAATACAAGTTATTTAGTAAATCAAACCCCTTCTATACGCAAAACTGAAAAATTGCCAAGTACATGTATATGCCAGGGCCCACTGGTAGGTCAAAAGTCCAGAAAAAGCCTAGGGCCATGAATGAAGTGAAATGAAGCCTGGTACACACTGCTTATGGCCAGTGTAAAAAACTGACTAATCAGTAGTCTATAAACCTGACTGAGGTGACGTTTTCGAAAGTGAATTGGTGAATATGATGCCACCGATGCAAATCAAAAGATAGTATGTTTCTTGTTGATCAACTATGTCATACTACACACCTCAAACATTTTCAATCAACTACCTTTTGAGCTTAAAATAAGACATTTTTTTTCTGATGCAGAATAACAAAGGATTATTTGTGAAGCTTGATTAAAGTAACTATTTTCAAATTTGAAACACATATATTTAAGCAACTTCAATTTTTAATTTTCTTCAATTGCATTCCAAAATATCAGAACATCCAGTTAAATGTTGTAAATCAAAATAACCTTATGTTATACCTAAGGGGACATAACTTACTGCATCTCAGTTTTAGTGAAATCTAAGAACCTGGAGAAAAAAACCAATGAAAAAACTTTCAAATGTGAATTTTCACCTGGTTCTATGGAATTTTGGTTTAAGAGGTTTCACTGTATAATCAAAAGATTCATTATATGTAGCCTCATCTTTGTCACTTAAATATTTTTAACAAGGTATAAGCTAATTAAATGAATCCTTAATTCACTTACTATTTATTTATTGATATAAAAAAATTTGCAGTCAGAATTCTGTCAGCACTGAAATATAAATCTGTGAGGACTGATGTAGTCTTTTTAAATGTTTTTATTTTTGCTGGATGTAACTGCCATCACAATAGAAAAAGCCAAAATGACATTTCCACCAGTCATATTTGCAAGGAATTGGAAACGAGAACTGTTTGGTCTCTATCTGACAGATTTAAGAACATGCCATGAAATTACAGTCAAATATCCAGAATGTCTCTTGACTAACAATGTTCTTGTGGATGTTTGTCTTTGGTTCACCTTGGCAAATTGGAGGTGTTTCACTTTGGTTTACCTGGGTAAAATCAGAGGTGTTTAGCTTTCTGGGTAAAATTAGAGGTGTTTAGCTTTGGCCTACCTGGGCAAAATTAGAGGTGTTTAGCTTTGGCTTACCTGGGCAAAATTAGAGGTGTTTAGCTTTGGTTTACCTGGGCAAAATTATAAGTGTTTAGCTTTGGTTTACCTGGGCAAAATTATAAGTGTTTAGCTTTGGTTTACCTGGGCAAAATTAGAGGTGTTTAGCTTTGGCTTACCTGGGCAAAATTAGAGGTGTTTAGCTTTAGTTTACCTCGGTAAAATTAGAAGTGTTTAGTTTTGGTTTACCTGGGTAAAATTAGAAGTGTTTAGCTTTGGTTTACCTGGGCAAAATTATAAGTGTTTAGCTTTGGTTTACCTGGGCAAAATTATAAGTGTTTAGCTTTGGTTTACCTGGGCAAAATTATAAGTGTTTAGCTTTAGCTTTGGTTTACCTGGGCAAATTAGAGGTAAAGTAAATTTAGTGAAAAAATCTCAATAAGAAAAATAAGTTACTAAATATAAATGGAAGTATGATGTCAGCAAACTCCCATTACTACTGTCACATCATGTAATGATCTCACTTAACATTCACTGTCACAACATGTAATGATCTAGTTGGAGTCATAAACATCAAGAAACTGTTGTTGTTGTTATAGGTTGAATGCCATTTTTTGGCACCAGATAGGCTATACATGCAGCCAGTTTAACTGGTGGAGGAAGAACCCAGTAAAACCCCAGGAAGAACCACTGGTCCCTGGGAAGCTACTGGCAAGCTTTCTCACATATCTACATTGGCCGAGCCTGAGATACAAACCCACACAGACAGAGGTGAGATGGCAGTGATCAGTAAAGGCAAGTGCTTAGACCACTCAGCCACCTAGGGCCCCAACAAGAGATGATCTTGTTAAGAGACATTTTGTTGTTGCAAATTGAGTGAAATAAAGGTTAACAAAGTTGATAATGGTTTCAATGTAAAAGTCTGCCACACATAGCTAAGTTTGTCACACAATACTAAGATTGTATTACAATGTTGACAGATTATTTTTTATTCTTGCTTATAAGCTGGGTACAACTGCAAACAACACAGACCCTGAAATGTCACTGCATAATGCAACAGCAAATCAGGATCTATGTTGTTTTGATCAAACAATTACTCCTAACAAACTGCATATACATCTGTACCTAGATCTGAAGGTGCAGTTTACAGTTCGATTCAACTTTTAAGTGAGTATATTTATGGTATCTAGTATTGCTGGAGGCTATGCTTTTGCAGGTGAGACACCTCATTTCATGCAATTCATGTATATGACAGAAAGGCAGAGACTCGGATCTCATCACATGAATTCACTTTGTGAAGACTGATTATGTTCTGCCTAATGTCGATTTGAAAGTCGGCAGATAGCATGTGTACCAGTCTAATGAAAATGTTACTTAGTTGCCATGAAAATGTACATTTTATTCTTCTAAACTATCTCAAAACAAGCAAACCAAGGGTACAGTGCCACCACCAAAATTTCCATGTTTGCCTGCTTTTTCAAGAGAATTAGTTTGGAAATAATTAAATGCTCATGTTAAAGGGATCACTGCACTCAAATTCTAAGTAGTAGCATAATCATTTCCAAATACATTTTTCTAGTACCTGTATAGGTTATTTGAATAAGGACATGCAATTTATTCTAAAACATATACAACACAAGTGCAGAGGTACGGAAGCAAATAGCAACAAACTGACATAAATCATTACAAACTACTTCTTTGTCAAGTCTACAAATTACTTGGCGCAATAAAATTTGTTAAATATCTTGCTCAAATATCACTGAAAATGCACTATACCCTAGTCATCCACTCCCTGAAATGCTGATAAGACATTTGGTAAATATAATGACATGTATAAAAAAATATTCAAAAATATTTTTTTTCCTCAAGAATTTGTATTATTACAATTTGGCAATGATTATTACTATGTGGAGCCATATATTTTATCATGATGTAATAGGTCGTGGCTGCATCACTGTCAACACTGTGTTGATGTGTTCTCGTTTCTCCTGAAAATCTGTGTGGCCAACCACCAGCTCACTGAAATGGAAAACATCATCACATCAATTTATTTTAATTGATAATAAATAAACAGATTAAATCCCAAGAAGTAAGCAGAATTGGCTGTCTTGTTGTGACATCATGTAAGTTGACTGCACGACACTTTTCCACTGCAGCATGTGTGCATTCTTAGTCACTATAAAAGAAATCTCTGCTACTTTTCTATGTCTAACCATGGAAAGTCAACATGCTTATTATTAGATGTTTAGCATGCTTGTCCCTAGACTGTATTCCAAGTTAGATACATATATAAATGTCTTCTCCAACAAATACATTTACAAAGTTTGATCCAAACATATTAAAAGAATGTTATTGTAATTGCAATTTTTGTTTATATTAACTCTGAACCCTAAAGGGATCCAAAAGGAGGCCCCAAAAACATACTGTTGGGTCCTTATGCAGTTGGTCATCAAATGGGCAATCTTTGTACTATGTTGGGTGAATTTTCACCCAGTGATGCAGGAGGAAGAGTGTTTATGGGCAAATGAATGGAATGCATCACAATATCCCAGATACTTTTCCATCTGGGGATGAAATACTGCAACACACTAAGACAGTTATTTTTTTAAAACTTTATGTCAATTTTCAGTACATGAAAATGTATTTATGTGATTATAATTTGCATTGAATACCCCAACAAAAATTATCCCCAAACCTATTTAATCAAAATTAAAGTATTTATTGTGATAAAGAAAATATGTAATCAATATGCAATGTTGATACATAATATACAATCTATGTGCAGCATAATATATGTAACGTAATGCATATAATGTATAAAGGAATACATAATGGAAATGTCTATATGGACAATACAAGCTTGTATTGGCTAAAATTCTAGGACATGCATTATGCATACAAATATAATAATATCATTGGCGGCTAAATCCTTTATTAAAAGTAACAGTACTAATGATTGGCATACAGAATGTCAGAAAACAAAATATTATGTCTCCCTCAAGCAATCATGTCTTCTCATGCAATGGTGCCTTACATGATCATGTCTCCTTCATGGAATCATGTTTTCCGGTCTTGTTTGGTTTGGTATAATAAACAACGTATCTCTATGGTCTTAAATTCAGGGTCATAAAATGCCAAAACTCAACAAGTTTTTGTAAAATTCAGCTGATGGTTTATTTCCCTAGAATACAAAATGAAAAACTAAAAAGAACTTACAACATTATTAATTAAATCCCAAATAGTCCTGAAAGTTCTATCACAAGTCCAAATGTATGAAGTTCTGATTGAATTCCAGTGGTATTCCAAATAAATTCCAATATGGAATGTGCTGATGTGATGTACCTGAAATCTTGAATGTGTTAATGTGTCAATGACCTGGAGTGTGATGTGCTAACATTATTTTGATGTTTAATATAATCCAAATCATCCTTGTCTGAATTTACTATAATTACAAAGTAATGTTCGTGTCCAAGAATATTACTGAGCACTTTGTAATTCCAGTGAATAATATTTTGAATAAATAAATCCACCCAAATCAAAAACTGAACATAGCAATAAGACTGATTCTGCTTCAGATGTTAAAGCAAGAAAGAGTAATTTTGCAAGTAAACAACATTACAGAAATGCTAAGACACAATAACAGCTGGGATGTAAGTCAGCCTCCTCTCTACAACATTCAAACTCATTAACATGTTTAGGGATTTCTGAGAGGAAATTTGATGTCCTAGATCCAGACCCAAATAAATATATTTACCTCCATTGATAATGATCTGAATATGTAATCCATGGGCATAGAGAAATATTAGCTCTTTATTATTTTGTTTACAAAATAAATGTCACTGGTCAGGTACACTATGAACTTGAGTTTGAACAAGGTCAAGTATAAAATGTACAAAACACATAACATTAAGAAAATCCAAGAAACAATACAAATTAAATATACATAACAATATGTACATACACTACACAAGCTATAAACTTCAATCTATGTGCTGACACTGAATTGTTAAATGAACTGCAGATGTGAATTTCATTTATCTTCAATATTGTACATTCTAGTGAAGGTAAAATGATTGATATAGAATTAACATGGCATGATGTATGCGAATAACTGACAACCCATTTTTGAGCATCAAATGATACAAGTGGTTTCAGAAAAGTGCACAAATGAACTGCATCTGATGAAAATGTTCATTACTCTTCCCTCAGGGCATCAGTGGAAACAGGTGAATAATTCAAAGAAAGATGTACTTAGTCTTCCCTCAGGGCATCAGTGGAAACAGATAAATAATTTAAAGAAAAATGTACTTAGTCTTGCATCAGTGGTGACAGAAAGAGACTATGAATTTTCAAAGCAATTTTTTATGTGAAGAAGTTTACACCTTCATGTGCAGGTGACGATAATATTTAGAAAACAAACAAGAAGCTGGCCATACTATAATGTCAAACCTCCACACCAAGTGTTTGGTAGACTGGTGCTGTGAACAACAAAATGTATCAACATATAAAATAACATGATTCTGTGGCCAACTGTACATAAAAACTGACCATGTTACTCAAGTATAAAATAACATGATTCTATGACCAACTGTACATAAAAACTGACCATGTTACTCAAGTATAAAATAACATGATTCTGTGACCAATTGTACATAAAAACTGACCATGTTACTCAAGTATAAAATAACATGATTCTTTGACCAACTGTACATAAAAACTGACCATGTTACTCAAGTATAAAATAACATGATTCTTTGACCAACTGTACATAAAAACTGACCATGTTACTCAAGTATAAAATAACATGATTCTGTGGCCAACTGTACATAAAAACTGACCATGTTACTCAAGTATAAAATAACATGATTCTTTGACCAACTGTACATAAAAACTGACCATGTTACTCAAGTATAAAATAACATGATTCTGTGACCAATTGTACATAAAAACTGACCATGTTACTCAAGAATAAAATAACATGATTCTGTGACCAACTGTACATAAAAACTGACCATGTTACTCAAGTATAAAAAACCTGACTGAGTTTAATTTAGGTTTTGGACAGACAGAAACAGATGTATGAAGATGCCCCCAGTCAGCCATTGAAGTGATTGTTATGTTGAGATTCTGCCATGGTGGACTTGACAAAAAATAGTGCCTAATTAGATCTACCAAGGTAAAGGATATCAGGTAATCAACAAATGTAATATCTACTTTTACCAGGAAGGTAAATCCAAATATTTTGGAATGGATCTCTGAAAGAAGTGATAGATCAGAACAGATTTCTGTACAATGACAAATGTCAGAAAATAATTCACCTTATACTGATTTCACCATCTCCGTCCCTATCTAACTCGTCTAGTAACATCTGTATCTCTTCCTCTGTAAATTTGATACCCGTTTCCTGTAAAGAACAAAATGAGTGATGATTTACTTCAAAGAAAGGATTTTATAGAAATCTGTTAAAAACTCATTACTGGTCAAGTCATATTAACAAAGATGGCTGCAGATTTTTATGCCTTTCTTTCTTGAAATTTTAAATAAAATTTAGGGAGTCCTTGATATGGTGGCTGATAAGCCTGATGGGCATACAATTTTAAACTTATATGCAGAATCAGAACTTGTAAAATTTAGCACCTTGATTGTTTTCTTGAATGCATGATAATATTTAGTAATACAAGTACACATTTTTCAACTGTTTTGTTAAAACCAGGGCTCAACTTGAAATAATACCTTGCTATATTTATTCAGTCCGGTCCCTATATCCTTATTTGAAAACACTGGGGAAAAAATTGGATTCTAAATGATCCTTATCATGAGGGGAAACTTCAATTAACTTGCATTTCATATTGTAAAATATGATAATAGCCATGTTAAAATCATATTAATAAATTGGTACTGTTTACATCAGCATAATGAAAATGATAGTGAAATTCACACTTGCTAGTAAGTATACAGTAGATATTGAAATTTGGGTGATTTTGTACTGTTCATTGTTAACTTGGTCCAAATATTCCAACAAGAACAGTGTAACGAATGATTGCATAGTGCATCTCTATGACATTTTGAGTACTCTCCAGAACCCATTAATAATATTAATTATCATGCAGAAAACAAACTCAGAGGAAATGATCCTGGCAATAGAATGTGACAGGGAAAAAAAATCACATAAAATAATTAAAAAAAGAACATTCTTTTCCATTATATTAAAGAAGAGGCACTATAATTAAATTTCTCTTGTTTTATAAAACATTGTTTGCAAAATATGCTACACAATGTATTATCATTGTCCAGACAAAGAAGCCAGATTGTACAAGGTAAAATCCCAGGCTTAGTGTAACCTTGGAGTGACAGTCAGTATGATATTAGCACAAGCATAGTTCATGCATCATTAATTACCTTCATTTGCCACTACATCAGCATATTCATGCATCATTAATTACCTTCATCTGCCACTACTACAGCAAGGCCTCATGTAGTCCACTTATCTATATTCCTATACTCATTCATATGTACAATACACAGTACAATATGTACAATACACAGTTCAATATGTACAATACACAGTACAATATGTACAATACACAGTTCAATATGTACAATACACAGAACAATATGTACAATGCACAGTACAATATGTACAATACACAGTTAACCTGCTGACCTATCTCAGTATACAATAGGCATACAGTAATATGGAATATTTACCACTGAATACAGTCAAATACTTATTCATACTCCCAAATACAATGGTCATAAGCTAAACACAATTAATTAAGCTATGTTAGTAAAGCATAACAAGCAGATCACTGTGACCTTCTTTTGTTGTAGAGTATAGCACTAACAGAGATTTATATAATTAGCAAGTTTCATAATTATAGTATAAACAGCACCCAATGAGGGACCTCTAAACACAAAATTTCAATAAAGCATGAAATATAAGCCACAGCGACCTCCTTTTGCAATATGGTTGTGGTACTTACCAAGATGCATCCCCTCAACACATATCATGATTATAGGTACAGCATGACGAAAACTTGTATGGTGATAAACTAAGCATAAAAACTTGACCAAAACTAACAAGAGTGTGGCATGAACAGTGCCTGAGAAATGAACACAAAACCATTAGGCTTTCTTGAGACATAAAACTAATTTTAATTATGTAATACTTACTTGCTATTATTGCATTGCTATATTTTTTTCTGGTGAAAACCCCTTGCACAGTGACCATCTATTCAGGAAAATTAGTGACAATATTTTCAATATTTTCATTGTGGCAGTCATGCCATGACCATTTTCATTCAGGACCAACTAGACATTGTACGAAGTCTTTTCATAAAAACCCAGTATGGACATGACCATCCATTCAGAGAGAGTAGTGATAACAATATTTTCAAGATGGTTGCTTTGATAGTCATACTGGATGTTATCTTAGCTAACCTTGGAATGATTGTGTATGTAAAGTTTCATGGCAATCCTCTAAGTAATTTGGGAGGAGTATCATTAAGAAATGTATGCAAATGAACAGATGGATGTTGGATTTTAGACAATGGATGATGGACAAAATGCCATCCCATAAGTCCTTCTGGCTTAAATGGCTAGTAGAGCTAAAAACAACATGATCCCAGTCTGATGCCTCAGTCAATTTCTGATACTTGGAACATTATCTTCCTTTGACTCGGACTGATACTGAAGGACATCAGAGCAGGGAGAGAGGAAGGAATAATAGCATCTAAGTATTACATAATTAAAGTTAGTTTTACATGCTCAAAAATTACATTTAGCTGCTATTACATCACTTAAACCCAATGATAAGTTGATTGCCTAAGATGTCAAGTGCAGTTACCATTGTTGTCAGTAGGATGTACTACTGCAGCCTGGAGGGTGGCTTATGGCTGATACAATTGGGCCTATAGCATACCCAGTGAATACCCTCACTCTGGTATGACACTGGTTGAAAGTAAAATCATGAAAAAGTTGGAGTGAGATTGCCAGATCACATCTTTCATGATATCATCAAAAGAAGAATGGATGAAAAAGGCAAAAGATGCAGCAATAGCCCAGGCCTCGTGAACTTTGATTTTCACGAAAGTGATCTCTCTTTCAGTGGGAGATTGATAAGCTCTATATTAACAGTCCAAACAATCTGTCTGGAATGGTGGCTGCCAAAATATCAGGAGGTGAAGAGGGAGAAAAAGTCAGTTACAACACCTACTTTTTTCCTTTGATTGAGACAGATAGATGTGTAAATTTCTAACTGGATCCAGTTAGAATCTATCTGTATTATTCCCAGCAAAAATACAAATGAGACTGATGGCTTTAACTGGAACAGGAGCTACCAAGGGTACCTGATTCTTGGCCAGAAACCCAGTTTGGCAAAGAAGAGAGACAGAGTCATAGTTACCATTAAAATGTAAGCAACCATTTTCTACTGACAGATCATAAATTTAATTCCTTTTTCTTGCTGATAATGCTAAGAAGAGGCATACAACTTTTTGATCGATGAGGTTCTCAAAGGAAACTTCACTCAAAGATTAATAAGGAGGTATAGTTACCAACCAAAGAACATAGAAGAAGTTCTGCCTTGGAATTAAAGAACAAAAGGCTGGTCTCTGGCATTCAAAGTACTATCAGTTCTTAAATATGTGGGTCAAACCCTATTTTGGAGCCCATAGAGAACTAAGAGCATTAGAGAGGGCTGCTCTATAGTCCTTAATGGTGCATAATGAGTAATATGGGAAGAGGAGGACTTGATAGGACAGAGTGTGTCTCCTTTGAAGCAGCAATGCCTGCCCCCTTAGAAAAGGGGAAGAGTTCATAGACTTCGTCCCCTGGTCTTCTGACCACCTCATTATGAAAAAGATGGGCAGAACAAGTTTCAAAAGGGGACTGATATAGGTATGATGTCCCCATTTAAAAATCTGAGAGGGAGACATGGACCATTTTGTATTTGGATGATTCTTTGCTGGTTTAGTCATGTATGGGACACGTGTTGCCGATCCTTCAAATCTTGCATGGCCACTGTAGGGATCGGCCCTCGGAAAACATCCCTGCATCAAGTGGACAAGATAGAATACATGTTGACATCTTAGCAACAGCCTCTAGCAATCTCTGCAATGCAGCTGAAGACAATGATTCCTCCTTCAACAAGAGGAGGCAGCTGAAAAAGATCAGCATGTCAAACAGTAGTATAAAGCCCAAAAGATGGATGAGCCTTGATTGGAAGACAAACCCAGGTACCTGCAGAAAATCCCACCTGTGAGACACAAGAGCCCAAGAAGGCAAACTTAAGTGGCCAAGTGGTTGAATGGACCCTTTTGCTACTGGCTTAAATTAGGGACCACAGCAAACAAGAGAAGCACATCACCAATTCTGCTGTCTGATCCTTTTGGCCATTAGACAATTCCTGAGCTAGCTCAATCACTAATAATGTAAGAGGGAACAACAATTTACCTCTTACAAGTGGACATATATGAGGGTTTGTAATATCATAAATATTTGTTATGTCTTAAATTCAAGATTGATATTGGTGTAAATCCTAACTGTAAATAAACACAAAGAGGTAGACAGATTATTCTTAGTGCTACATGTTCCTTATATGTCCGGTTTCGGTGATTTGATAATTACAAGCTATTAAGGTTGCCTATAATTATAAAGATGTAAAAAAAAAATAGTCTAACAGCTGAGAAGCAAAGTATTGTTCAACTCAAGTTAGCATGAATTCCAGTCACCATAAAGTAAAAATGGTACGTCAATGTTTGTTTACGAGATGTTCATGATAGGGAACCAAACTAAAACCAATCAATCACATGACAAGCTCTCTTTTGGAAACAATAAGCATTCTGAGTAATACTAGGTGTGAGTTTACTTGTAACTGCTAGAATTTAGTTTAAAAGTGGTATGGTTTGAATAAGTTGTTGAAAAAAGTTTCAAATGTCCTCATACTTTCTCAGTTTAGAAGAAGTCAAAGCAAATGGACCAAAATGAAAAGTGGGAGAGTATTATGAACATTGCTTAGAAATGACACCAGAAAGTAGTAAAAAGAGTTAAACAAAGGGACATAACTCTAACGTGAAATCAAATCTTGTTCCCCAGATGTAAGTTCTAACTTTGGAAGGCCTCATGTTATCTGCTTGTGAGCTGCAATGACATATAATTAGGTTCCAATGATTCACAAGATCTTTGTGCCAGTGTACATGTTTTTCACATGAAGGCTGGTGATGAATTAAAGGTCAAAACAGTTCAACTAATATTGGAAAAACAAATATCAATGATATTTTGAATACACAATTAATTTATAGATAATTGTTAATTTAAAAAAAAATTGCTCTCAACTGTTATGACAATATTAATGTTGAAAAAATGAACATATTCATGCGATAATGTGGCTTTTAAGAACCTGTTGTATTATACATAAAGAGTAGCCTTTCATTATCAAAACTTTAAGTGTAATAACGGATATAGGAAAACAACGTAAAACTGATTTCAACAATTGATCAATCAAAGTGTTTTATTCCATAATAATGCAGGAATTGTTATGATGTTATTAATTTTTTTTAAAAACATGTATTCATGACAGAAAGATTTAAATTTTAACACTGTGTATTTGAATCTTTCAAAATATATATTGCTGCATTAGGTTAGCTTACCCGTATCAATACTTGTAGCGTGATCACAGAAATAAAAATATCTTTTCCTCAGCTAGGATGAAGAATGATAATTACAGTCGGATGTTTATACCCTGATTTTATTGACAAGGTTTTGCACTGTGATTAATGATTACTGTATCCATAATTATTTTAAGTAACATTAACATAAGTTTAATGACATTAATTATATAACATACATGGGACTTTTAAAAGAATTTTTTTTTAAAATTACAAAATCATGCAAGTCTTTATCTTGTAATTATTATTCAGATCTGTGTAATTCCCCATCCTGAATGACCAACTCTCTTATACTTCTTCCCTGCTGTAGAGGGTTTGAATTTTTATAAAAGTAGGGTGGGGGACACTGCATTACACTTCATGTATGCAAAACCCTCTTTGCTTGGTTAGCTACTCAAGTACTATGAGATATAATACCTATATAACTCATGTACTATGTCACTGCTGTTAAACAAACTATTTCATTGGACAATGATATTAGTGAGCATTTTGACATTTGTCATAACCATACATGTGATTCAACTGGTGGTAGGACAAAAATACCATTTTAATTGCTATCTAGCAAACACAGTGTTTAATAGTTGAAATCTACCACTTTTGAAAATTAAGATTGTTTTTTTAACAATAAAAAGAAAAAACAGTAGTATTTGTATGCATTACATCATTGCATTACAGAAACATGCCAGAACCAGTAACAGAAACCAGAAGTGTTACACCAGTACAATGATGTACATGGAATAGTAGTACTAATAACTGCTAAACAATGGAAAATGTGTACACAACAAGTTGTATAATGACTACCTTATTGTTGTAATTTGGGATCTATTTTCATGGTATTTGGTCTAGTTTGGTTTTGTAGGTATAATGCCATTTTTCAGTACATGATATGATATACATGGCAGTCATTAAATTTGGTGAACAACACTGACAGACCATGGAAGAACCAGTGACATATGGTAAGCTACTGGCAAGCTTTCTCACATATCCATGTTCGAACAAATGTGGACAGGTGAGATTTCAGTGATCTATAAAGGTGGATGCTTTAGACCACATGGCCACTCGGGCCACCCTTTTTGAGGTGTCATATGTAAGGAAGGAATTAAAGGTTGTCCATGATGGATTTTTTAGACCACATGGCCACTAGGGCCACCCTTTTGAGGTGTCATATGTAAGGAGGAAATTAAAGGTTGTCCATGATGGATATTTAAGGCCACATGGCCACCCTTTTGAGGTGTCATATGTAAGGAAGGAATAAAAGGTTGTCCATGATGGATGTTTTAGACTACATGGTCACTCCGGCCACCCTTTTTGAGATGTCATATGTAAGGAAGGAATTAAAGATTGTCCATGATAGATGTTTTAGACCACATGGTCACTCTGGCCACCCTTTTGAGGTGTCATATGTAAGGAAGGAATTAAAAGTTGTCCATGATGGATGTTGAGTCTTTCATTAAAAATTAGCCAAAATTTTGCAGAGGTGAGATAAAAAGGACCCAGTCAAACTAAGATTTCAGTAGAAACACTTGTTACAGTATTTTGATTTTGTAAGGAGAATATTCAAGTGTATCTCTTATCTTTTCATTTCATTGGTCAATTTATATCAAAGTGCCAAAATATGCAATTTTTATTAATGCTCAAATAACCCACACCAGCTAATAAATATTACAAGTTCAGCAATTCTTGGAAATTGGAGTTTATGTGTGTGCTGTTGTTGAAAGGTCCTGATTGTTTGTTTTATGCAAAGTGTACTTTAAGAAAATATATGCAGGAAGATGTTTGTATTACCAAGCATATACAGACATCATCGCATAGGAGCAATGATTCTTCTGTAACACCAATATGAAGGTATTGTGGATAAAGTGACCTATTCTTTAAACCTACTGACCCCTAAATGAAAAGGTGTCTTCTTTGTCAAAATGCAAGCCACCCATAAAGTCAAAGTAGGTAAAAAAATGAATTCGTTATATATATATATATATATATATATATATATATATATATATATATATATATAGTGCGGAAACCATATTCCTCCTCAGGGTCACTATAAACTTGACATTTTAATTGTTTTTATCCCAAAATTAAATATGTGTCTTTCATATCTGAAATTGAAGTCATTTACAATGTTTACTCAAGATACCTGATATACAAGTCAAGTTACTGTGAGGAAACAGTTTTGCTTCATATAGTCATGTGACCTTAACTTACTCAAGTATATTCAGTGTTGGTAAACTTGAGTTATTGAGTGGAAACAAGATGGGGAAAATACATACGAACACATGGATGGACTATATCATAATAGAATACTCTCCACCTTCTATAGTGGGGATATAGAACTCATTATATTTTGTTGGTATGAAAAGTCTTTGAAGTGCAAATGCTCTCATGTTCCAAATTTCCATGTTCATACATCATCAAAAAGATTCTAGAATTATTATTTGCAATACAATGGACATATGGTAAGATAAAGTACAAAAAATATGTCTAGCAGCTAAACTCAGAATTCTTGTAGCATTAGATTACAGCATGCAAAGAAAAGATTATTACAATACTGCAGAGAGAAAACAAACATATATGATATTTTCTTTCCTTGTATAAATACTTGATATATTTCATCACGTGGTACAAAAGATATCATATTTGATGAGTGGGCCACATGTTACAATATATTGCTGTTTATACCACAGCATGAAATATATTTGGCATTTGCATAGGAGGCTGATCTTATAAATATATATGACATAAGAAAGATCAAGGATTATACTGACCTAATCTCTTGCAGTAAATTACATCTCTTCTACATTATTTTACTCTATCTGACCACAAAGTAAGTCCATGCCAGCAATGTATCACAGCTGTTTGATCATTGTTGTCAAGGTGGTAAAGTTATAAATGACATAAAGTTACATTTCTTCCACAAAAAATAACTTCCACTTTTGAAAGGTAATGCAGTTTTAATTTATTGTTCTAGCTAACAAGGTTTTCAATTTTCTTTCTGCAGGTATAACTTCTGTTGGCACAGACAAATCAAGCATCGCATGGCATGATGGCAAATCTTTTATTTTTCCATGTGAAAATAAAAGGATAAATTTTTCACATGTCAAAATATAGGAATTAAAAAATTATGAAAATTATTTCACTAATATTCTTCTACATTTCACATTTAAATTCACATTTAAATATATAATAAATAGAGGACATTTGCTTGTTCCAAGTGAATAACAATACCTAATCAAGTGGGTGAAAATACTTAAATTTTTCAGCCACAAGATGAAATATATGTTATTCATTTGTACCAAGCAAACTTTCTTTTATTTAATGCTCAAACCTATTGGCTAGCAAGAACTACTGTACAACAGACTGAAATACTGTTTCTTACTGGATCACACATGATGCTAGTGGTTTACCATATATGTTCTGCTGTGTTTTGTGTTTATTCACAAAGAAAATACAAACAGTAATATAATTACCCATCCCAATACAAAGTAATATAAATACCCATCTCAATACAAAGTAATATAATTACCCATCCCAATATAAAGTATACCCATTCCAATACAAAGTAATATAATTACCCATCCCAATAAAAAGTAATATAATTACCCATCTCAATACAGAGTAATACATTTACCCATCACAATAAAAAGTTATATAATTACCCAACCCAATAAAAAGTAACATAATTACCCATTCCAATAAACAGTAATATAATTACCCATTCCTATACAAAATAATATAATTACCCATCCCAATACAAATATAATTACCCATCCCAATAAAAAATAATACAATTACCCATCCCAATACAAAGTAATATAATTACCCATCCCAACACAAAGTAATAAAATTACCAATCCTAATACAAAGTAATATAATTACCATTCCAACAAAAAGTAATATAATTACCCATCCCAATACAAAGTAAAATAGCATATTAAGAAAAAAAGCAATATCTCACACCTTGTTGAATCTGAACTTGAGATTTCTTTAATGGAGGTGGCCATATTTCCAGTCGACTATGTAAGATTCTAAGAATAACTTCTAATTGCATGGTAAAAATGTTATCTGTGTCTATTGATTGACAGCTAAAAGTTATGATATGTGTTCACATGGTGAAATATCAAGATTATTTCTCTTAGAAAGTCCAGTAATTAAAATGGCCTAGCGCAATATATATATATATATATATATATATATATATATATATATATATATATATATATATATATATATATATTTAAACACATACACATAATTCCATTATTTTTGTTTACAGCTAAACATCAAGGTCAATAACAACTCAGAGCTGCATCATAGCATCATACTTTGGTTTCCACTGTACAAAAAAAATCCTTTTAAAGTCCCCTGTATTACATGACAAATAATTAAAATCCATTTCAGGTCCCCAGTATTAACCAATATATAAATAGATCCCAAATTAAAATTCCATTTCAGGTCCCCAGTATTAACCAATATATAAATACATCCCAAATTAAAATTCCATTTCAGGTCCCTAGTATTACCTGATATATAATTAAAATCCCATTTCAAGTCCCCAGTATTACCTGATATAAATTAAAATGTATGTAATGGTTATATACTAGTAACACTACTATAACTGTAAGCAGAGGCACACATTAAGCAGTTGAGTTACAAGTTAGCAAAGCTGCTAGTTATTGGTTAGAGTTATGACACTGAATCTTGTTTTACCTGTGCGTGTTTAAGGATTGCCATTCTTGCACACTGTATTATGCACAAAACAAAATTATGATCAAATGTCTTAATCTTCAACCTAGGTTTATACTGAATGCATTTTCACATAGTAATAATGTACCATTCTCAGACACTAATAATGTAACATGCTCACACAGCAATAATGTACCATTCTCACATAGCAACAATGTACCATTCCCACACAGTAATAATGTACCATTCTCACATAGCAATAATGTACCATTCTCACATAGTAATAATGTACCATTCTCAAACAGTAATAATGTATCATGTTCACACAGTAATAAGGTACCATTCTCAAACAGTAATAACGTACCATTCATTGCATCTTAGAAAGGAAAAGAAGGCACACATGTAAAAACTGCAACAAATAAAAGGAGGAAGGCAAAAAGAATTGAAAGAAACAGAATTCAGGCAAAATATATAAAAAAAACTGGGTATAAAAAATTTAAAATCTATAACATATAACTAGTATAAACATATCTTGAAATGCTATCTAAAATTAATGTGAAATGTACATTCTGTTCACTCTCTGTCCATCAATTATTGTCTAAATGATATATCTAAACCCTTTGTTCAACATTTACAAGGATTTAAAATGATTTGATTAATTGCAATATGACAGTTAAATTTAATAGAAAAAGCAACTGAACATATTCAGTAAGCATTCATTATACTTCCAAGTTTGAACACTTTAATTTTGTTGATCCCTTTTTTATCTGTCTCTCTTTATTTAGAAAGGAAACAACAAGGAAAACAAATCCACTTTTTCTGATTTTGATCAAAAGTTGTGACACAAAAAATGAGTTTATACCCCAAATAATGGTGCAGTGAATTCATTTATACATTAGTTGCTGGTTGGCTTGTCCTAGAACAACATTATATAGAAAACTGAGCCTTCTTCATGGAAGGAAGTCATATTTAAAGACATATTTTGACTGTAGTTCATAGTAAAAAGATCATTATATTTTATGATATAATTCCTGTCAGTACTGATCAGACATGTTCTCTGATCAGTACTGACAGGAATTATATCATAAAATATAAAGTTTGAATCAAACTAATGAATGGAAAGATTTAGTGTTGAGTTTAAGTCAAGAAACAAGCCAAAACCTGAAGCATGCCTACCTGATTGGAGAAACATTTCAAAAACAATCCTACTGAATTTATGTTGAGTCCTAAGAACAGTTGCCCATATTTAACATGTATTTAACTGTAAACAGCATACACCCTGATCTAGCATGGGATGGTGTGCTTGTAGATCCATATTGTTCCTTTGATTGGTTGTCAGTACAGCTGCTGAATGGGAGTTATGTATCTCGACAAATAAAATAAAACCAAGAAATCTTATCAAACCAGTGGGAAAAGAGTTACATTAAAGATTCCTATATAGTTGGCATCTGAGAGGATGTAAAATTAACTTGACTAACTTGTGACAAATTCCATAAACAAGAGTTTCTCAAAGAAGCTGGTCTGAAGAAAAAAATCTCTGGGAACTCAAGACCATTATTTTCATTCTAACTGCTGAGTGATGAAATGATTTCTGAAATTCTTGAGCAATACATTTTCAAAATTAACCTCTTTAGCAGCCATATTTGATTTAAGATCAGTATCATTTTCATTTAGGACAAACTTGATATCTTCAGAAAACTTTTGGTGAAACCAAAAATTAATATGACCTACCATTCTGGCAAATTAGTAATAAGATTTTCAATATATTCATTGTGGCTGTCATACTGGATGTCTGTGTGGACCTATTTTCATTTAAGACCAACTAGATATTAAATGAAGTCTTATGGCATAAGCAATATGTCAATATGACTATCAATTCTAAAGTAGTAGCACTAATACAATTTTCAAGATCACTGACATGGTGGCCATACTGGTTGTCAGATCTGCAACAGTTTTATTCAAGACTAACTAGAAGCCATAAGATCAGTACCATTTTCATTTATGACCAACTAAAAAAAAGAAGTCTTTTAGTGAAAATTCCTGAGGAAATGCAATAAGATTTTCAAAATGACCACTGAGGTAGCCATATTGGCTGTTTGAGCATTACCATTTTCATTTAGGACCACTACACATTTAACAAGTTTTCTGATGAAAACACCATAACAATATGACCTTTTATTCAATAGGTGTAGCAAAAATAAGATTTTCAAGATGGCTGCTATGGCGGCCATACTGGATGTCGGATGAGCATGATTTTTATTTAGCACCAACTACACCATGGAATGAATGTGTGTTTACAGCTTCATAGCAATGCTTCAAGTAGTTTAGTAGTAGTGATAACAATCTTGTGCTAATTGATGGATGGATACTAGATGACAGTTGTTGTTGTTGTTGTTGTTGTAGGGTTTAATGCCATTTTTCAGCACACGATAGGCTATACATGGCGGCCAGTATTAATGGTGGAGGAAGAACCCGGGAAAACACCGGAAAGAACCACCGACCCTCGAGAAGCTACTGGCAAACTTTCTCACATACCCACATTGACTAGATGACAGACAACAAGCCATCCCATAAGCTCTTCAAGTCTATGACTAGGTCAGCCAAAACGTAGAATGGAGATTCTAATAAGATGAACAAAAATCTTTAATATTTGAAATGCAGAGCTACCACTATAAATAAATGATGGCTTTCCAAATAAAGGGAATAACCACAACAATGAAATATCAATCATTTAGTGATTTGTACACATCTCTTCTACTCAGCATACAATGGCAGGACTCACCTCTAATCCTTCCACAAATTCTTCATGTGTTACACTCATGCTACCATCTTTGTCAAACTTGTTGAAGAAGTCAATGAGGCGTAGATTGTGCTTCTCAATGTAGTTGGCCAGTTTTACCATAGGGTGTATCTGTGCCTTGGGTTTGGGTGGCAGTTCTGTCCCACCATGTTTTACCTTCAGATCTGGGATTTGCTCGGACACTTGTTTGAGCACATCATTAAAGTCATTATTTACAAGAATGTCCTGAAATTTAAGATATAGGTCAAATTATGTAAAACTTCAACTGTTGTCAATTAATTTTTGCTATAATATAAGTCACAAGTACAAAAATTTGTGGATTAGGAAGGAGTTATAATTTGTTTCCACACAAGGTTTGTTTACTGCATATTTAAAATCTAGGCTTTTAGCAAGCATAAGAACTGGCAGTCCACAAACTATACAATATATACTTGCATGTATTTTGGATCCAAATGCAAATTGAATGAAACAAGGCTACAATCACATAATGCGCCAGGCAGATATAGGTCTGTGTAGTTTGTTAGGAGTAATCAGCAGAACAAACAACATGGACCTTGATCTGCATGTGCATTATCTGATGAAAATCAGGGTCTATGCAGTTTGCAGTTTGACCTGACCTAAATGTAAGTTTATACAGTAATGAACACTGTATTTTGTGTGGAAAAATAAGATTTTGTTATACCAGGAGGTAATTCTGTACTCTTTTGCCATTTCTAGTGTAAAAACAAATATAATTCTGAACTTAACTTGAATTTCAAGTGTAAATTTCAAATTTTGCAAAGTCACTGATGCCAAGTATTAATGCAAAATCAATGAAGCCAACTATCAATGCAAAGTCAATGACTTTCACTTTTGAAGTTGAATTAATGACAAATAGGAACTAAATATTTTATGGAAGAAACTCAAACAAGTAAATTAAATATTATGCAATCACTGAATTATTAGCTTGGAAGAAAAATAATTCAGAGAAAATGTAAATTATTACATAAAACTCTGGTAGATAATGGGTGAAGACCATTTTTAAATGATAGCAAGATCTGGAACAGAAAATTCCAAAGTGCAGATCTTGTCAGATAAATCAGACATTGAAATACATCAATGTTTTTTATTGGATTGTCTGAATGCTTGATATATCAATAATGTATGCAGCCACGGAAAAGTAAGGTATTTATCACTTACTGAGAAGTCTAACTCTTTTATGACACAGTTGGGATTCCGTAGTATTGCAGCACAAATACCATAACATCCTGCACTTTGCATAGGGTTCCTTCCCATCTGAAAAATAAACAACAAAAACCAATGCATCTCAAGCTTTTGAACAAACTGATCTGTTGCATCTTGTCAATCACACCAAACGATTGACCAATCTGAAAATGTATTTAGACAGACCTTAAGGCTCCATTTACATCCACCAATTTCCTTTGACAAGCTGACTGTCATGATAATAAACTGGTTATTATGAATATTCACAAATTTGCAGTTCTGACATTTGATATCCAGATTGTCTAAATGAAGTAGTTAGATTTATTCATTTCCCAATGGCGATTACCACAAGTTTGTTTGTATAAAAGTATGTCCTGTCCATAATTTGAACAAAATAAGAACAAAAAGAAAATATAATTGGAAAAATTTAAATAAATGAATATGTACAGAATATGGACTGTGAGTGTGTTTCTTCCATGAGAATCACTAGACCTTAGACTGCATCATTTTAAAAACTGAACATTTCAGTTTTAATTTTGATTTGCCAAAAAAACAAATGCTTCATCCGTTTGATATTTCTGACTCATAAGTGTCATTTTAATTTCAGTCACAGTGCTGAAGAGGGATGGGATAAAAATTGTACGACTCATAAATACAAAATCTGTAGTTTCAGATGGATTCATCTTCTGATATTTAGCATGTATACATCAACCTACATCACAAATCAAAACTCCATCTCATGAACAGAGTAAAATTCAAAATTGTTTTATACAACAGTATACTTTTAAACAGTAACTATTTATACAATACATTTTTAACTCATTAAATCTAAGCAATCTAAGCCAAAGTCAATTAAAATGAATAAAAATGCAACTGTATACAAAATACAATAATCCTTTGAAGTGAATTTTCTTACAGGAATGTTCTCAAGCCACTTTATAAGTGATTTTCATGATTAACTGAAACAAAAATTAGATAATTACTATATGAACTTGAAATACAAATATAAATATTGTCTAGTGCAGTATAATTTATGCAACTTATTAATTTTACAGTTTTAAGAATAATAAGATTCATTTTTATTAATCCTATCATTGAAATTGAAATAAATTTCTTTGCTAAATACTGATCATTTGTTGGAGGTTATAAGGTCATGTCAGGTGTTTCAGCAGATCTTTTATCTTGCACAATGACATTTTAAATAATGCATGTCATTTTATCTCTGGATAAGAAAGGATGCAAAATTATCAATGCAAGCAAAAATAAATAACTAAATAAACAAAAAGCAAAGACTTTTTGTCTACTTTGACTTGTTCCATAAGAACCCAGAAGCACATGGACAATACAAGTCTTTGTGGATACTGTAAAGTCTGGATAATAATGAACACATTTGAAAATAAAAGCTCTATAAAACTGTACATTACACACACATCCCATGTTTAATAGTTCTCTAGGTAGGTACTAGGACATAAATGACTTAGAAAATTATAAACATGTGGGTCTCAATGACCTTAATCTTTAGACCAGAACCATTGTTTTCTTATAAGACTTAACATGACCATGACCCTGGACCTTTAGACCCTGTGTGCAAGCTATCCACAAAGTTTGCAGAAGGCATTTACTCAAAAACAATTGATAATGTGCAAAACCCATTTTCTCTGAATTATAATGACCCTGAGCTTTTAGACTTTGGAAACCCATAAATCAATAAGCCTTTTTTAGTACCCTAAATGTTAGCTATTCACAAACTTTTGTAAAAGGACATAGTTGAAACTGAAACATTTCAGCAGCAACCTTTTTTCTTTTTACAGCCAGTGACCTTCATCTAACACATGAATCAGTCAGTTTCTACCTTACTCGAAGTACAAGTCATCTAACACATGAATCAGTCAGTTTCTACCTTACTCAAAGTGTAAGTCATCTCCAAAGTTTAGTCCCAGCTTGTCATATTCAACAAAAGCTATTGTGCAAAAACTACATACACACAGTGGCCATGACCTTTGACCCCAAAATTGATAGGCTTCATTGTTACCCCAAATGCAAGCAAGTTATGACATTTGGGTGATGAAACATGATGGAAAACTCTAGTCATTGCACAGAAATGAAATAGAGAAAAGATGGACAGACAGACAGACAGACTGACTGCATCATGTAATGCTCTGGCTTTTGATGAGTATATAATAAGTATATACGGCAAATAAGTGCATGCATATCCTCTGGAATTTGTAAGAAAAAAATGTGCATAAACATGTATGTGTCTGCCAAGACAATTTGTAAAATAATAAAGATTTAATCTTTGCTTTTCTAATACTGTTTGGTGATTTGTATCACCATTTATCCCACCTCGGATGCGGGAGGTCATGGGTTTGATCCCCGGCCGAGTCATACCAAAGACTTACAAAAATGGTACTAACAGCTGCCTCGCTTGGCACTCAACATTAAGAGGTTAGTGTTAGGACTGGTTGGCCTGGTGTCAGGATAATATGACTGGGTGGGACATCATGCTACATGTCTGCGGCATGATGCCCCAGTGCTAGACATCACTTTAAACTGCCACACTGCAGACAACATAGCGATATGACTGAAAAATTGTTAAAGCTACGTTAAAAAGCCAAACCACACACACACACATCACCATTTATCTCTTTACCATATTTTGTTTCTGCCTTGTCCATTCATCAATCAAATGTATTTAAATAGGTTGATTTGGAAGTGTCCATTCATCAATCAAAAGTATTTAAATAGTTTCATTTGTCTGTATCCATTCATCAATCAAATGTATTTAAATAGGTTTATTTGGAAGTGTCCATTCATCAATCAAATGTATTTAAATTGTTTTGATTTTGCTGTGTCCATTCATCAATCAAACGTATTTAAAGAGTTTGATTTTGCAGTGTCCATTCATCAATTAAATGTTGTTGTTGTAGGGTTTAATGCCATTTTTCAGCACAAGATAGGCTACACATGGCAGCCAGTGTAAAAGGTGGCAGAAGAACCCTGGAAAAGCCCGGAAAGAACCACCAACCCATGAGAAACTACTGGCAAGTCAATCAAATGTATTTAGAAAGTCTGATTTGGCAGTGTCCATTCATCAATCAATTGTATTTAAATAGTTTTTATTTTGCTGTATCCATTCATCAAACAACCATAATTAAATAGCTGTGTTTGACTGTTAAGGATAAATACTGAAACTTCGGAAGTAAATATAATGGAAAAAAATTCAAGTGCAACTGTTAATGAATAAATTTCACTAAATGCATACAAAAAAACCCACAAATGTCTCAAGTGGGCCTGTTATTGCTCACCTGTCATAAATATGTACTAAAAGGCAGACATTGTACAAAGGAATCAGCCTTTGGTTCAAAAAGATCAATGTCAGGACACTATCCAGGTATTAAGTAAAAATCAGTGGTATTTCATATGTTTTTTAACTGTGTTTCTACTCTGAGCAACATAAGCTGCACAAGATGGTGCACTGGCATCTTTTGTGTGAATGTGAAAGTAGTCACGCTTGAACTCTGCCTATTACACCTGTTCTATTCTAGAGAACAAGTCAAAAACAGGCTTTTCACCTCAATGCCAAGAAAACCTACACAGTAAAAAGTTGTCTCCCTTAGCCTGACAACTAGGTGACAATTTTTCTTTTAATTAAAATTGCTCATTGTTGTCCCCACCAAACTCCACGAGGTTAACAAAAATATACAAATGATGACATCTGCCTATGATCTTATGACAGCTGTAGAGTTATGGGGCAGACATGAAAAGTGTGCAGGTTTCTTGGTTTTATAGTGGCTTTTGTACCCATCAACTCCTGGTTATTCTTCATGTCCTGCAGGGATGGCATTCCATTCTTAATTTTCTTTTTGTCCCTTGGTAACTCACATCCTAACTTAAGGTGTGACCCATATTGTTTACTCTCCTTGTTTGCAATTTACCATGGAAGAGGTGTATATAATTTTCAAGTATCATCTTGAATATTTACCCTGTTACATGATTAACATTATCATTGTAAGTATTTATGCTGTTACATGATTTACCTGTATCATTTTAAGTACTTACCCTGTTACATGATTTACCTGTATCATTTTAAGTATTTACCCTGTTACATGATTAACCATTATCATCTTAAGTGTTTACCCTGTTACATGATTTATCTCATTTTAAACATCTACCCTGTTACATGATTTACCTGTATCATTTTATGTATTTACCCTGTTACATGATTTAACATTATCATTGTAAGTATTTATGCTGTTACATGATTTACCTGTATCATTTTAAGTACTTACCCTGTTACATGATTAACCATTATCATCTTAAGTGTTTACCCTGTTACACGATTTATCAGTCTCATTTTAAACATCTACCCTGTTACATGATTTACCTGTATCATTTTATGTATTTATCCTGTTACATGATTTACCATTATCATCAAAAGCATTTACCCTGTTACATGATTTATTGGAATCATCTTTAGCATTATCCTGTTACATGCATTTAAAAATACGACATTTTCATTTGCAAATCAATGAATTTCCTGACCTTCAATACTTTCAGCGTCTCATTTACAGATAGTCCTTTTCCAATCAAAACTGCCCCTTCAGCTGTTATTCTATTATTTCTGAAAATACAAATAAGCACACAAAAACATTACCATTTCATGATACTAGAGAAAATATGCAAAGATTATCAATATTTCAGAATGATGTCAATATATAAATGTTCTTAAAGAGCTGATATTCTACTTTTTTCCATGAGCTGTGTTAACTCTGTTGGCAGAGCATCAGACTAAATAATACCAGGGTCATAGGTTCGATTTCCCTACAAACCTGTCCAAGTTGGCTGCCTCTGTGTTATGGGAAAGGCATTTGGCTCCTATTTCCTCCTCACTGTATAACCAATAAGGTATTAAATGTGTTGTTACCCCTACGCCCCAAATAAAATAAAACAACAGGACATTTCTAAAATATCTTAGTTACTTTGCTCAAAATAAATAACTAAATTGGAAAACCGTAAACCATATCTGCTTAAACAAAAAGCTTTAAATTATATATACATATATATATATATAGAGAGAGAGAGAGAGAGAGAGAGAGAGAGAGAGAGAGATAGATAGTGCAATGTGGCCATTGTTGATGGAGGGGCACATGAGATCTGCCGTACCCAAAAAGTTCTAAATTCAATGGGATAAATCTGTTTTCATGCAATAAATTTGATTGCAACATGGAAAGAATAAACTTTTCCTTCAGAAAATCCATTTTATAATTGAGTATTATGCTTTTAAGGAAAGAATTCATTTTGGTCATGTGTTGTTCAGGACCTCTGCTGTGCATACATGCTTTGTGGATGATATAACAGTGCCAAGCATAATGGTATCATTTTTACAAATTACATTTTCATCAAACATTCTACAGCCATTCAAAGTTACTATGACCCTTTACAATTCCACAGACATATTTATTCAGGAATCTAATTATAAAGAGTTGACTGACACTGAATTTCAACTCACTACTCAAGAAATTTAATCCAAAAGCAATGGTAAATAGCTAAAGGTTTAAGTACACAAGCATAAGGCCAGTGTGACTAATAGTTAATCTTTATCATTGCAATTATCTTGTGAAAAGGACTGCCCCTCTGACATACTTCCTTATTCTGCAGCGTGTGTATGTAGGCATCAGCAACTGACTGGCAAATAAATGATTCCCTATTTTGTTATAACTTAAGTGTTATAAATTCCCTATTTTGTTGTAACTTAAGTGTTACAAATTCCCTATTTTGTTGTAACTTAAGTGTTATAAATTCCCTATTTTGTTGTAACTTAAGTTTTATAAATTCCCTATTTTGTTGTAACCTAAGTGTTATAAATTCCCTATTTTGTTGTAACTTAAGTTTTATAAATTCCCTATTTTGTTGTAACTTAAGTGTTATAAATTCCCTATTTTGTTGTAACTTAAGTGTTATAAATTCCCTATTTTGTTGTAACTTAAGTGTTACAAATTCCCCATTTTGTTGTAACTTAAGTGTTATAAATTCATCTTATCAATTCAGATCCGCAGTCTCAAGCTACCATACACGTAGCAACTATTTTCCCCCACATTAAATATCCCGATTTCATCAGGGCCATCTCATAAGGCATTCAACATAGCTTCCTAAAAAACATATTGATTCTGAATTAGTTTTTTGGGTGTGCACATATGATGTGTGGTAAGTTTCTTCATTACTTCTTTTAATTTACTGATGGTACAGTAATACATGTACCAAGTGTTTACTCATGTAAGTTTCTTTTGTGGGAATTGAGGTACTGATTACAGAGAAAATTACACATCATTTACAGTGATAATTCTTGGAAATGAAACTAATTTTTGATAATTTATTGTTCTGGTTTATTTTTGTTATGGTTTATGTTTTAATTTTAGTATTGTTTTAGGGGAAAAAAGACAATTAACATGAATAATGTTTAAACCTAACATTTACTGAAAAAATTCTTTGACATGTGATGATCAATATTTTCTTACAACAATATTCACAGGTGATAAAACAGAACATGGCTTCTGTGTATTGGATACGATATATTTATTTATGAAGGATTTTTTAATATGAAAAATGAAAATCAAAAGACATAATGTAATTATCAGGGGTTCTCTGCGAAAATTTGGAGATATTATGAAATTAAGAGTTATGCATGGAACCACGAAAATTGGGGGATTTTTCTTCCGGCTTGAGAGTTGACAGGTATGGGAGAAAAACAATATGAAGCTCTATAACTGACAGGGTTTGCTGAGAGCAGTGATAAAAATGCAACAGCCCTAATGATGGAAAAAATTTTAACAACAGCAGGAAATTACACAAAAAAACAATCAGCAAAAGACATACATGATAAGTTTGCTGAACAACTTTAAAATATTAAGGTGAAATCTGAATTGCTAGAAAAAACAAAGCCATAAAATGTGAAAAAACGCAATCATTTAGTCGTTGTCTAATCCTTGAAGAGGTAAACAGTAAACTAGTCATAAAGTAAAACATATGAATAAAAACAAAGACAATCTGCTGTCAGCAATAACTGAAATCAAATATGGTTCTACTGCTGTTGATCCTGAAATTCTCTTCTCAATGATGGAAAACATTGGATTGGATTGATTGGATTTTTATGGCACCAGCACTGTTAGGCTATTTAGCACCATGTAAAATATTATATGTAGGATCATTTAAAAGTGATAAAAGGTTTTGTATCAACCAGCGCTAAAAAAAATAAGACAGTTAAAAGTAAAATGATAAGATGGTAAGGGTAATATATACAGCTTCCCGATCAGCGTGGAATGTAAATGGCTTATGTTAATGTAGATTTAGATGAAAAGGTATTGAATATAAAGGACGGTACATGCATATACATTACATAAAAATGCTCAAGGTGACAGCATAAAAGTTATAGCTTAGAATAAATGTTTACTTCTTTCAGGAATTTTATAATACAAGAGACAATTATTGTATCAAAAAATTTCTTCATGTCATGCACAATGTAGTACAGATACACATAAGTTAGAGGTTGAAACACTCTATCATAAAGTGCTTAACAGTGAATGATTCATTGCAAAAAACACACTCTGGTGGGTCTTCACCTTTTAGTATGTGGGAGTGGGTTATATAAATATGACCAATTCTAATTCTTGCAATGACTACCTCCTCCCTATGGATGGTTATGTAGGAAGGAGTCCATTCTCCAAGGGTTGGCTTGACTGCATACAGTTTGTTATTCATTGCATCATTCCATGATGCCTGCCACTTCTGACATAAAGACTCTTTGATACTAGGTTTAAAATCAGTATATGGTATTTTAAAATCATATGGTTCTAGGGATAGGGCCATTTTAGCAGCACAATCTGCTTTTTCATTACCTTTAATACCAATGGTTGGTTAACCAACAGTATACTATATTGTGGGAGTTACTTAGCTCAGTATTTTTTATGAGAATATTGGTTAATAATGGGTTTTCCAGTTTTCTATTGTGTTGTGACTTAAGTAGTGATGGAGGGTCAGAGAAGATGATGCCGTTTAAAATACATTTTCTTTTGATATATTGCAGAGCAAGGTCTATTGCTCTGATTTCGGCTGAAAATACTGATGTACAATTTGGTAAGCGAACTTTTGTTGTTGTGTTTTCCACTAACAAAGGCTGCAGCAGCCTTTTCCCCATCCTTTGATCCATCAGGATAAATTTTTATGTAGTTTTTAAATTCGGTGAGGAGTTCATGGAAAACATTACAAACATGAAAACATAAACTCTAAGTGTGGTAAAAGAGAAATCTGAAAAGAGAAAAAATAGTATCACAGCAGTTGATGCCATACTTAAATCAATTACAGCAGATACTCTAATGATCAACAATAATATGGACAAATTTGTCAAAAATGAAACAATGCTAAAAGCTATTAACTTTACCACAGTCACTAAAACTCCTCTCAAAGCATTCTGTCAATGGAGATCACGGAACTCATTCTATGGAGTTAAACTCTGGTCACAAAAAACATTGTAAATCACAGAAGAAAATCTATCTGCCCAAAACAATAGGAAAAAAAATATTTCCATGAACAAACACTGATGATCGATGATTCAATCATTAAATATTTTGTGGAAGGGATCTTACACCATGAGTCAAAGTTAAATCATTACATGGGGTGGGAACTAGTTCTATGCTTGATATAATCTACGAAACACCTGTCTCAATCTGACAACATCATCGTCAGTGTTGGAGAAAATGATGTTAACAAGAACACTGATATTAAACATTGTAAAGACCATTTTACTATGTTCTGAAATTTTCTTGGACAGCCCAGCTTGTTAGATGTTTGTAAGGTCTTCCTTTTGCCCATTTTCTCCAAGAATGAACACTGTTGTTGGAAACTTAAATGAATGGGATCACAAAATGATTGACATTGAAAATGCATTTACTACAAAGTCTGGCTTCCTCCTGGTACACATGGCTAAAGACAGATACCAATTAAATATAAACTAAGGGATTTTCACACTTTCTGCATGCAATATATGAACATGTTCCGATATTCAAAGAAAATACATTAACCCATGATATGACATGGAACAAAACAATCACAGCAAACTAGACAAGCTAAGGAGGTGTTATAATTGCTCTGAAGCTGGGCATGGCTTACAATCATACAGACATGCTGGGAAACTTCAATGACATGACTGTTTGGAATATGGACACAAGGCCAACACTATCATATTTCACCATAGCAACAGGTGTAAGGTTAATGGTTATGAAGACAGTACTCTATTTATAAACAAATAAATATGGTACTTGTATATACGTGTACACAATAACACTGATATCAAGGTCTTGATTGAGATGCAAGTCAATCATCTGGTATTTACTGAAAAATAACAAATTTACCATACCTGTAGTTGATGCCCTTTCCAGGTGTTAAAGGAGGTCACACAGACCATGTTACTTTTTTTTAACCTGTTTTAACCTTCCAAATAAACATGAGATGTGATGTCATTTTTGCATAAAATTACACTCACAAAAACCACCACCCACAAATGGATGGAAAATATTGCATTATTTTCAGAGGAGATATTCATTTAAATAGTAACACAATAGGAATATATTCATTTAATACAATATTAAATATCTTACATGATTATCTCCCATGTTCTGCCACTTGTACTTACATTATGTCCAGTTCCTCAAGAACTGAGTTTCCCTTGAGAGCATCTTGTAAAGCCAATGCTCCTTCCAGTCCAAACCCATTCCAAGACAAATTTATCTTCTTCATGTAAACATTACTCTGGAAAAGTGGTTCAAGTTAAAAATGAATTTTCTTTCATGCAGATTTATAATAACTGCTATTATGGTTACATATACCATTTGGTTCATAGAATTCATTCAATGTAAAGAAATTAAATATTCAGATTTAGGTTACATCCTCTACTTTGGTGAAGTGCAAAACAAGGGAGAACTTTTATATCCTTATGGCCATGTAAGTTATAGTATAGGCCAATGTCCAGTGTGGTGAAGTGCAAAACAAGAGAGAACTTTTATATCCTTATGGCCATGTAAGTTATAATATAGACCAATGTCCAATGTGCTTTGTAAATCAACAATTGGCCTTATCCACTCAAAAACACGAAGCATCCTGGTCTGAGGGACTTTCAATTTTGAACAATTATAGTGATCTGACTTCACAAATGATTGTCATTGCTAACAAGAGGCCCAAGTGATCCTGAGATCATTCACCTAGAAGACAGCTGTCTAATATACAAATGCAAGAGTAGTTGGCCAAGAAATCTGGGTCATTAGGATGCTTTCTGTTCAAACTTTTTCCAGTGCTGATGATTGTGTATGCTAATGAAAGCAACTGCTCCAAAGCTTCTCTAGTTTGTCTATCTTCTGCCAAATATGATGGCACATCAGTATTATTTGTCCAGTACTGAAATGTCCTTTGGCAGGACACTTTCTGCCAAAGTTTGGTAAATTCTATTCAGAAGTTTCTGAAATCAAGTTAGATCTACCTTTATTTTCAGAAAAGCATTTGCGTATTTTTTATATACTAAACATGATTTAATGTTTGAACGAGGAAGACACATTAAAATTGAATGAGAAGAAAGAGTTTGCAAATTATCAGGTGTATTGAAGATGAGTATCATTATATATATATATATATATATATATATATATATATATATATATATATATATATATATATATATATATATATATATATATATATATACATGTATGTATATATATATATATATATATATATATATATATATATATATATATATATATATATATATATATATATATATATATATATATATATATATATATATATATATATATACTTCTTTAATCAATTTAAGATGTAAATATCTCAATGAGATGCAATTATATCAACTCATTAGTAGACAAATTTACAAATATAATTTCCACTCAGAAAATAAGCCTTATTACAAATGTTTCAAATGTGTGTGTTTTGTTTTTAAATTAAAAGAAAAACTGTTAAAAAATATCATTATCAACACTTCAATAAGTGTGTTTTACTATACTGTTAAGGGGCATTGTGTATTATACTCTGGTTTTATAATGTTATGTATTATGGGCCAGAGGCCTATTGTACTGAATAACCTTTCTGTTTTGTTCTGTTAAATTCTAACTAGTGGTTTTGGAGAGTTCATCTAGAGGTTTTTCTATTCTTAATAATGGTGTCCATATTTGATGATAGATTAGCATCATTTGTAAAAATCTGAAAGGTCTTCCTGCCAGGATACTTTCTGTCTAGTTTGGTCAAATTCTATTAAACAGTTTTGGAGAAGTAGTCATTTAAAGATTTTTCTTCTTTAGTAATGGTGGCTACAGCTGCTGGCAAATTGACATGCTATGCATTCACTAAATGATCTTCATGACAATAAGCTACCAAACATGATCCAGTTCTGTTCAGTAGCTGTGGGGAAGTCATCCAAATGTTTTTCTATATTCAGCAATAATGGCCATATGTGAAATTAAACAGTATCAGCCATATAAATTAGAAAGCCATGTATGCCAGAAAGCTTTCCTACAAATTTGATCAAATTCTGCTGAGAAGTTTTTGATAAGAAGTTGTTTTAATTTCTATTTTTATTAACAGTGGCCATATTTCACTGCAGATTGGCACCAGCTGCACAGAATTTAAAATATTTTCATCCCAGAATGTTTTCAGTCAAGCTCAGTCAAATTCTACTGAACAATCTCGACAAAGAAGTTTTTATTAAAGGATTTTCAAATTTTAGTAATGGAGGACATATTTAATAGGGGATAAGCACCGTTTGCAAGATTTTCAGAAATCTTCATGCCAGAATGTTTTGTTTTGTAAAATATGATAAAAGTCTGTTTGGCAGTTTTAGAGAATTCATTTTATTTTTACAAAATGTATATTTATTATTGGTGGCTATACCATATGGCAGTGGGGCCCCTGAGTGACCGAGTGGTCAAAAGTGCTCACCGTTACGGATCACTGCCATTTCACCTTTGTCTGCATGGGTTTGAGTCTTGGGGTCGGCCAATGTGGGTATGTGAGAAAGCTTGCTGGTAGCTTCTCGTGGATCGGTGGTTCTTTCCGAGGTTTTCCTGGGTTCTTCCTCCACCATTTATACCAGCCGCAATGTATAGCCTATCTTGTGCTGAAAAATGGCGTCAAACCCTATAACAACAACAACCTCATGGCAGAGCAGCATCACTTGTACAGATGTGACAAATCTCAACATAAGGATGATTTCATTCAAATGGGATCAAATTCTGTTGAGCAGTTTTTGAGAAGTCATTCAATGGCTTTTGGTTATTTTTAGCAACAGTGCCCTATTGGGTGGAAGATTGGTATCATTTGTCTGAATGGTTTTCCTGTACAGATGCTTTCTGACAAATTTAATCAAATTCTGTTCAGTGCTTCGCCAACTTTCTGGACATTTTTTTTGTTCATAATCTCAACCACAATGGCATTAATTAATACATAAAGTTTCTGTCTTTAAACTCCATTGAAAAATTGAATACAGTATTAATCTGTAGCTGATGACTTTGCAGCTCTCAGTAATCAGAAGCTGAAGCAGATGTCATTTGTGTTCATTTTTCCTCTCAGGGAAAACAGGATGGTGCTGTTCCCCAGTGCAGGGTGCTGTTCAAATATGAAGGCTCTTCATTCCAGGTAAATCTGTGCCAAATTGGGGATAATTCGTTCAGTTGACTTTGAGAAGAAGTTTCAATAGCAATTGTTGTATAATGACTGCAGATCCATACCATTAGCTCACTTGGACTTACGGTAAGGTGAGCTAAATATGGAAAAAAACTATAAATGACTTATCAAAAGTGGCTCATAGAATTTGATCAAATTCAACAAGAAGCATTTATCTAAAGGATGCTGTCATCAAACACAGAATAACCTTCCAATCACTTCTAAGATAACAAACACAATATGACTAAATTTAACAAAAGGCACTACTAAAACAACACTGAATAGAATTTGACTAAATGAAGACCATTAAATTTTTACAAATGATACTGTTCCAAATTATAGTGGCTGTTGAAACAAGAATCACTCATGCTCTACTGCTTAACAGAAATTTCAGGAATTAAAGATATGACCATTTCTTCCTTGTCTAGCGGACTTTGAGAAGAAGACTTAGGTCTTTCGTTTCTTAAAAAATGCTCAAACTTTTCTTCTTATTCAAAATCTGGGATTTATCATACTCCTTTATAAAAGAAACAACAAATATTACATTATTACATTCCAAATTTTCTTTCTATTTATAGCAAAGTATCATTTTTTTTTCTTCTTCTGAACAAAGGCCAGTATCATTATACATGGCATGTTATGTATATCAGGCCAAAATATTTTCTTCTTTCTCCATACCTTGATACCCTGTGCGATAGCAACTGCTCCTTTTCTTCGGAAACAGTTCCAGCTGAGATCCAATTCCTTGATACATGTGTTGTCTGATATAGCAGGACCCAGAACCAATCCTGCCATCTCGCCAAAATCATTGTGACTCAGATTAAGATACTGTATTGTTGTTGTGTTCTGAAATGGATAGAATTAACACACAGCTTCAAATGACATATACAGTGTAACCCCGCTATAGCGCGCTCCATTATAACGCGAATTTGAATATAACGTGGTTGTGGTGTGGCTCCCGAAATTTCATATAATGTACTTTTCTTGTGCACAAAAAAAAAAATCTTAAAAAGCAAGAAAAAAAGGTAAAAAGTTGCTTATCATTTTGGGAAAGAGATCGCATATGAATAATACAAGACAATCGTGGCTTGGCTCCTGAAATTTTATATGCATTTTTCTCGTACACGAAAAAGTATTTTCTTCTTCTTAAAAGTAAGAAGAAAAAAAAAACGCATAAAAAGTTTTTTCTGGGATCACGTAGGTCTTCGCCAATGTCACAAACTTGGTTTGTTTTTCCTTATTGGCTGCAAAACATACCATGTGGCTTTTTATTTATTGGCAACACTGTTGGCTGTTTAAACTTTTATATACGACCAATGGTTTGGAGTGCAGAAATTCAGAGGCCCCCTTGAAAGGAAGCCACAAACTGGATATAAAATGCACTGAAATTTATCTATTGTTACATAAACAAATTCTTTGTCCCTACTGACAAACCATCTAAACAGTGCATTGTTATATCATAATCCGCATATCTTGACATCTAGCATGAGTTCTGTATGTTGTGAAATATCCGCTTTTTTGTTGTTGACATTTCTGGTAACAGAGATCAACTGGACGAGACATTGTCTCGTAATCTATCTTTCATCGGATTTTTGGCTGCTCGCTAGTAATTAATATATTTACAAAGACTGACATCTGTATGTGGATGGTAAGTAAAATTCCTCTTCTTTTCACTCAGAATTAAATCCTTCAGAACACTCACATTTTCTGTAATAATACCTATCAGAACACCTGTGTCTCCATTGTCCGTTGACCCTTTGTTAATTTTCAGACGCATGCATGGAAGGCAGCATCACGCTGCTACCACAAACGTAAAAAAAATAAAATACATGGAGGAACAGTAACTAGAATAGTCTAAACGACGGCCAATTCCTTTTTAAAAATGTACCCAAATAAAATAGTTTGCTGAAATTTCAAAGAAAACAGATTACCTTTGAAGCACCGACTGTTATGAAAACGTACTCAGCAAATGGAAAAAATACCAGTCTCAATCATGCAATACAATTATTTGATGTTGCCGCCACAATAAGATATGGGCATTCATTTGGTTCTCCAAAGCTGTCCTTTAGCGGTGACTTCAATAGCGCATGCACCCTTCATCAAAGAAAGCCGACTACAATCTTTCAATAACAGCAAAGAACTTTTCTTCAAAGGAAGTCAGTACCAAACTTAAATAAAAGTGATGGAATCTGATGGATTTTTGCATTTTCCAAAGTGAATGGAACACGTTAACTGTGCTGTGAAAGTTTCTTTTTGTAGGGAAAAAGTTTACGCTTACGGCTTAAAACAGCTTGAAATGCAAACTAACTTTTACTGACTTGAAACATACTTTAAAGTAAATGTGTTTCGTTATTCGTTACGTGATTGTGCTATGTTTTTCCACTGAATTCAGACCAATATGACCTGTTACAAAATTAATGAATATTTTAAAGCTGTGTGTGCATATTTTCGATAGAATCACTTGTATTGTGGATTCAATGTATATGATGAGGTTCACGGGTGAGTACACAGTGTTGATACTCTATTCATGCTATATATTAGACATTTATATATAAACAGGATTCACGTATATGTACCAATTCATGGTTCTCTAAATAAAGTAAACTATTATATTATGTCTTCTCTGTTTTCACTACAGGTGTACTTCTCATTTAATATGCATCAACTTAAGATGGTAACTGTGCCGACGAAGCACATATTTTACCGCCCGCATTTATTACCCCCCTCCCAATTTTTTGGGGAGTACATTTTCTTCAGCTAACTGACTTGGTTGCATATAACGCGGTTTGGTATATAACGTGGTCAGGTTTTATGGCCCCCAACTACCGTGTTATAGCGGGGTCACACTGTAATTCTAATCATACGATGGTCTCTTTTCACAAATAAATAATAAGCAAATATGACAACCAGAAGTTTGACAATGTTAGTATGGTGGATTGCAAAGTTGGCTTTTGTCTAAATGGTGTAGTGCTTCATACCATGCATCCCTATGCATCAAAGTTGTATGACTCATTAGCAACACAATTAGCTAAACATTATGGTTAATGCAGATCAGTGGAGCATGAAATATATGTCACAGTGACTTAGGTTTGACTGAAGAGTGTACAGTGGTCCCCCTCTTATATGGCCACCCCTTCTGCATCAGGAAAGTGGCCTTATAAGAAGGGTGGCCTTTCCAGAGGAGGACTAAATTTTTTGTGAGAAGTATATGCAATGTACATAGCAAGAAAGCTACCAGTACATACTTCAAAACATTAATATCTTTGTTTAAAAGTAACATTAATTATTAAAAGGTTCTTCTTGTTATAATAATAGACTTAATATTTCAACTGAATATACATCAATAGTTCTTATTCTTGGCGTAAGCATGACATGCAAGCGGGTATTGTTGTGATGCACATTGCAAAACATAATTTAAATCTTGCTACATACATAATTCTCTTTCCATTTGCTCCATTTTCCCACTGCTGCTGAAAAATCTCTTTACTGGTTATGACATTGTTTGTTTGAGTCTTTTCAACATAAAATTATTTGGCAAGTCCCCCCTCCCCACCTCACCCAATGTCATAGATTAAAATAGCTGACTTTCTTCTAAAATAATATGTCTCTGTTTATGTGATGACATATTACTGTTTGGTAATGATTTATTTGGATGTTGCTAGCTGTATGTGATTTATTTATGCAGACGAAACTTTTGTCAAGTGGAGGAAATGCCTTCGTCATAGAGGAAGTGATAAATGTGTTGTCACATGAATTTTTGGTCTTTGTCTGGTACCCTGATTCATTCAAGATTAATTTCTGTGTGTGCGTGATAATGCACAAAATCTATTTTTAGCCATTGCTGACCCTGTTATGATCTTGACAATTACATCCGTTTGTAATCATAAAAGAAAAGAACTCGACAAATCTGTGAAGCCCTAAACTCTATCAAAACACTGCTGAGCCCATTTCCTGTAAACGTCTGCTTTTATAGACAACGATATAATATTAATCTTAGTGTTACACGTACTTTAGTCAACACTTTTTTCAGTAACAGAAACTTGACATTGGGAGACATGTATCAACGATATAGTCCGAGTTTCCTCTGATGCTTGCCATCCCATTTTTGATACTTGGACATTGATGCTGGGATGCAGGGTCAGAGTCCACTACCTATTGAAAAGTTGGAATTCGCTGATACCACTGGGTGCTGGCATAGGGTAGCTGTTTAGCAGCTATGCTAGCAAACTTGAACTACCTTTCATCGATATATACCTGCATGAAATCAATAGGAATATGATTTATTTTCTCAGAAATTGTGAGCATAGGATTTGTTAGATCATTAATCTGCTGACAGACAAGACGAAAGTACATCGTTGCTGAAATTTGACCTGGATCTCGACATTTGCATTCTGAGTCACATGACTGTACAAATCTCGCAACCTACTTGTCAATGACATCAGCAGTCATATAGTCACATGACATCAACAACAACCCATTCCTAGTGTTGCTGTAGGAAAACAATCGAACATATGCATGAAAGTCACGTAATCTTTAATGAAAAATGAAAGAACACAAACTTCTCAAAATATTTATCTTGAAAACGATGACCAGAAATCTGTGAATGTTGAAGCAACTTGAAGTAAAACCAGATTCACTAAACAGAGAGCACATGTCAATGTGGTAGTCTTGTGATACCAACAAAAGCAACGCTGATACATGCTCGGTACTGGTTGAAAACAGTTTTCTCCACCCTGCTCCAATACCAACAGTTTTCTGGTCATTTTTCTCAGAATATATATGTTGAGAATTAAGTGTGTATTATATTTATTTACAAACATTAAGTGACTTCAATATAATATTTCCGAATTCTATGTACAAGAACTTGGGACGTTTGTTTATTGTTGATATCACATGACTATATGACCTCTGATGTCACTGACATGTAGGTTGCAAGATTTGTATAGTCACACGACTATATGCAAATGCCAAGATAAGGTATGACTCGGCCAGGGATCGAACCCACGACCTCCTGCATCCAAGGCAGATGCTCTAACCACTAGGCCACTGGAGCAGTCCTAATTGTAACTGAATTTAAATACCAGGTTATATGACTGTATGAGTAAGAGCACCTGAGAAAATGACAAAATGCAAACCCTAACAAACATAAATTATGCTCAACACTTTAGTAAGCAAAGAATCACCAGCGCAATATAGGTCACAGTGACCAAGTTCTCACTGACTGTTGTGGTATTCCTTATGATGCCTTTAATACCAAGTTATATAACCTCATACGCAGAAGAACCATAACTATATCCAAAGTTTAAACAATTACTTAAATAAAGGTCATGGTGACCTAATTTTACTGAAAGGTGTAGTACTCTAAATACCAACTTACGAGGTTCTATGGGCAAAAGTTTGAAGAAAAACTGAACACAAGCCATAACTTCAACTTAAAGAGTGATGGACAAACAAACAGATGAGAGAAATCATCAATCCCAAAAGCTGTTGGTAATATGGTCAAAAGTTTGGTAACATTTTATGACCAGATTCAATTTCATTAACAATACATGCTGTTCCTAGTGCAAATATTGTTGAAAATGCTTATGTGTGTGTTTGTGTCTCCTGAACAGGAAATGATAAAGAATACTATCAACCATGAACCTTTCTGGGTACCAATTTTCATGGATTTCATTGTTAGTATCAACTAGGCTTTAATAACCTAACTAAAAATTATTTTCCTATGTTAATAATAGAACACTTCAAAATACACAAAGTTAACAACCAAAACAAAATTAACATTTTACAAGATTAAAATAAACGACAACTTTATACCCAAGAAAATAAGAAAATTCATAGTAGTATGTATGTTACTAGTTGACACTTATATTTAACAACGGTCCCTGAAAGAAACTTTTGTTCTATGGCCAAAAAGAATATCCAGGACCTTTGACTTTGCAGTAAGTCCGTTTCTTCTGACCTATCACTCCTTAGTGCTCAATACTGAAGCAATCTTATATATTCTTAGGAACTCCAACAGAATACATTTGGTAATGAAACTATTTTTGTTACATGTTGGAAATAACATGTATGCAATATGAAAGCAATACAAAAGTCTTCAATATGACCTTTGACCTTGAACCTGATACTGTCGAGATCTACACACATGCTGAGTCTGGTGAAATCCATATCTGATATATTTTGTGTAAGTTTAGAATTGGCATCATTCAAATCAATCTTCAGATAATCCACAAACTGGGTTTCATGAAAATATGGATTTGATAAAATATGTTCACACTCAGTTACGTTATACGTCATTAAATATAAAAGTCAAAGCATTTGATCTTATAAGTGATTGCAGAGTGCCAATTATACATATTTTTGTTTATTGGACAACAATAAAATACAAAGTCTGGTCATAATTCATTTGTATATCTACAAATTCCTGTTTTCAGTGTAAATATGTTACCACTGACTTGATCTCCAGGCTGAGTAAATCTGATTTTTCAAATTTTTGAATACAAAAGTATGAAGTTGTGTTCAAAGTCAGATCTGCACCATTTTTAATTTTGGCCGACAACATATTGTAAAAGTGTTTCAGGCAAAACAAAATGTTGATAAGACAGTCTACTCTGGAGAAACAGACTGAGCAAGGTTTACCAGAACGTGGAAAAGGCAACTGTTTCTGAGGTTAGACATACATCCTTTTAATAAAGGACCAACAACATATTACAAGTAGTCTTTTCTTGAAACGTCGATACATTCTTCCACACCGGATGAATCATGACGCTAGGAATTGGTACCATTTTCATCCAGGACCAAGAATATATTACAAGTAGTCTTTTCTCGAAACGTTGATACATTCTTCCATATCGGACGAATCATGATGTTAAGAATTGGTACCATTTTCATCCAGGACCAACAACATATTACAAGTAGTCTGTTCTCGAAACGTCGATATAGTCTTCCATACTGGATGAATCATGACATTAAAAAATTGGTATAATTTTCATCCAGGACAAAGAACATATTACAAGTAGTCTTTTCTCAAAACGTCAATACATTCTTCCATACTGGATAAATCATGACGTTAAGAATTGGTACCATTTTCATCCAGGACAAAGAACATATTACCAGTAGTCTGTTCTCGAAACGTCGATACATTCTTCCATACCGGATGAATCATGACGTTAAGAATTGGTACCATTTTCATCCAGGACCAACAACATATTGCAAGTAGTCTGTTCTTGAAATGTCAATACAGTCTTCCATATTGGATGAATCATGACATTAAAAAATTGGTACAATTTTCATCCAGGACCAAGAACATATTACAAGTAGTCTTTTCTCGAAACGTCAATACATTCTTCCATACCTGATGAATTATGACATTAAGAATTGGTACCATTTTCATCCAGGACCAACTACATATTGTAAGAACTCTTTCCGTGAAAGCCTAATGGAAATATTGTAAGATGCCATTTATTCAGGAGTAGCAATAACAAGATTTTCAAGACGGTAGTTAAAATTTATGCATCTTCTTTCATAAAGAAAAAGAGAAGAAATATATTACATCAAGATTTATTTATGCCCATGAACTAAACTTACCATAATAGCTTCTGCAAAGGCGGCTGCAGCTTTGTCCTCAAACTCATTGCCTGTAATAAAAGATAATAATTTTAACATCGCTCATACAGCCATAGAGAGTTGTTTCTCAATGACATTTCAATGAGTATTGTAACTAATTGAAGCTGAAATTTCTTCATATGTTACTTTGTTACTACTGTCACAACAGGTACAGAAGTAGAAGACAATACGTAACTAACTAATGCACCACAAGAGCAGATGGACACTTATCAACCTGGCACCAGTAGCTGTCCATGCCATGTACCCATTTTTATCCCACATTATATACTGACCTATTCATTTTGGTGGGAAATATGTAAATAGCAAAAAGTCTGAATTTAAACACACATTTTATTATGTTTTAATGTTTTGTATGACCCAAAAATGAATCAAAGAACTGTTTCAAGAACTTAAGATGTTGTCAAAGAAAGTTAAGAATGTTTAAAGTATAAAACCATTGTCTTGTCGAAATTTATTGATTCTCAAGAATTTAAATGGCAACCGATCAAATTCAAGGATTTTTAAGGTATCACATCAAATTCAAGGATTTTCAAGGCATCACACCAGATTCAAAGATTTTCAAGGCATCACATCAAATTCAAGGATTTACAAGGCATCACATCAAATTCACAGATTTTCAAGGCATCACATAAAATACAGACTTACAAGGCATCACATCAAATTCAAGGATTTACAATGCAAATGATTTTCAACGTATCACATCAAATTCAAGGATTTTTAAGGTATCACATCAAATTCAAGGATTTTCAAGGCATCACACCAGATTCAAAGATTTTCAAGGCATCACATCAAATTCAAGGATTTACAAGGCATCACATCAAATTCAAGGATTTTCAAGGTATCACATCGAATTCAAGAATTTTCAAGGCATCACATCAAATTCAAGGATTTACAATGCAACTGAATTTCAAGGTATCACATCAAATTCAAGGATTTTCAAGACATCACATCAAATTCACAGATTATCAAGGCATCACATCAAATTCAAGGATTTTCAAGGCATCACATCAAATTCACATATTTTCAAGGCATCACATCAAATTCAAGGATTTACAATGCAACTGATTTTCAAGATATCACATCAAATTCAAGTATTTTCAAGGCATCACATCAAATTCAAAGATTTTCAAGGCATCACATTAAATTCAAGGATATACAATGCAACTGATTTTCAAGGCATCACATAAAATTCAAGGATTTTCAAGGCATCGCATAAAATTCAAGGATTTTCAAGACATCACATCAAATTCAAGGATTTTCAAGGCATCACATCAAATTCAAGGATTTTCAAGGCATCACATCAAATTCAAAGATTTTCAAGGCATCACATCAAATTCAAGGATTTACAATGCAACTCATTTTCAAGGTATCACATCAAATTCAAGGATTTTCAAGGCATCACATCAAATTCAAGGATTTTCAAGACATCACATCAAATTCACAGATTTTCAAGGCATCACATCAAATTCACAGACTTTCAAGGCATCACATCAAATACAGATTTTCAAGGCATCACATCAAATTCAAGAAATTTCATGGTGACACGAACCAGGTTTAACTTTCATAAAAATAAAAAAGGCACCAGGATCGAGATCCATCCATACAGGAGATTCAAGGAAAGCAAAATACATCCCTATGGATATATATTCATAAATTTAAGGAATTACATTTACGTTCCACAAGTCATCTAGAAGTTCTCTGTATTTTAGTATGTTCACTGACATATGTTTCTTTTCCAGATAATGAACAAAAGAATATCAGATGATGATTTACTAATGAATGACAAATAAAAGTTCTATTTTATGCATTGTTTAAAATAATTAAAAAAATCTTGTTTTATAAAAGTTGGGGTTAACTGGAAAAATACCTTTCGATTTTATTCTGTACATATATTGTGCATTTATTGACGAGGAATGTATATGGTTCTTAAATGCAGCTTTACTTTTTACCTTTCTCAATGGTATCATATGGGAAATTGAATTTACTGGTCCTATAATGCAGCCAAGTACTATATAACTATTATATACGTTGATCCCATCCGCAAACAACACAGACTATAATCTGCCATCGCATAATGCATCAGTATATCTGGGTCTATGCAGATTGCAGTTAGACTGGATTTATAAGCAAGTATTTATGGTAGTTTTATATGGAAAAGGTAGATCCTATTAGCACAGATGAGGCAGTATTGCAAATGCCCAATATGATTCACTTTGTGACGAAGAAATGTGTCTTACAGGTGCATGAGCATGGGTGTTGGGTACGTCATAGCCAATATGCAGGATATTTATGACAATGACATGTGTCTTACTGGTGCATGAGCATGGGTGTTGGGTACGTCATAGCCAATATGCAGGATATTTATGACAATGACATGTGTCTTACTGGTGCATGAGCATGGGTGTTGGGTACGTTATAGCCAATATGCAGGATATTTATGACAATGACATGTGTCTTATTGGTGCATGAGCATGGGTGTTGGGTACGTTATAGCCAATATGCAGGATATTTATGACAATGACATGTGTCTTATAGGTGCATGAGCATGGTTGATGGGTACGTTATAGCCAATATGCAGGATATTTATGACAATGACATGTGTCTTATAGGTGCATGAGCATGGTTGATGGGTACGTTGTAGCCAATATGCAGGATATTTATGACAATGACATGTGTCTTACTGGTGCATGAGCATGGGTGTTGGGTATGTTATAGCCAATATGCAGGATATTTATGACAATGACATGTGTCTTATAGGTGCATGAGCATGGGTGATGGGTACGTTATAGCCAATATGCAGGATATTTATGCAAGGAGTTTCATATAGATTCCCTTCCATATTCTTTGTGGACAAGTGTTCTTTATCCAGAACATCTTGTGTTTTACTGTATTTTTGGACAATGTGCAGAACTGTTTCCTTAGAACATTATGGGTTTCACTGCATCTTTGGACATAGTGCTGGGAAACTTGCAAGAGAAATCTTCAAAATAATATATTCACTTCAAAGGGCACTTCCACTAGATTTTGACAAATGATCCCAAAAAGTAATTACAGGTAAAAGTAGCTTCCTATGATGCAATGAGAGATATTTTGAAGAGATTCAAAGTTCAAATATGATCAAAATGTGCCCTTTAAGAGCTGTTTTATATATTTTTTTCAACAAAACTTGCTTTTGTAGTTAAAAGATATGCATGAAAAGACAGATAGCAACAGAAATACAGGGAATCCCCACTAAAATATGATGATCAGTGTAGACAAAAGTACAGGGAATCGCACTATAACATGAAAGTCAGGTTCCATACAAGTACAGGAAATCCCCAATATAACATGATGGTCAGGTTCCATACAAGTACAGGAAATCCCCAACATGATGGTCAGGGTCTAAAGAAGTACAGGGACCTCCAGCTATATCACGATGATCAGGGTCCACATAAGAGAATCCCCACTATAACATGATGGTCAGGGTCTAAAGTACAGGGAACCCCCTAGCCACTATAACATAATGGTCAGGATCCACACAAGTACTGGGAATTCCCACTATAACATGATGGTCAGATTTTACAGAAGTACAGAAAATCCCCACTATAACATGATGGTCAGGTTTTATAGAAGTACAGAAAATCCCCACTATAACATGATGGTCAGGTTTTACAGAAGTACAGAAAATCCCTGCTATAACATGATGGTCAGGTTTTATAGAAGTACAGGTAATCCCCACTATAATGTGATAGTCAGGGTCCACACAAGTATAGGGAACTCCCACTATATATGATGGTTAGGTTTTACAGAAGTACAGAAAATCCCCGCTATAACATGATGGTCAGGTTTTATAGAAGTACAGGTAATCCCCACTATAATGTGATAGTCAGGGTCCACACAAGTATAGGGAACATCCACTATATATGATGGCTAGGTTTTACAGAAGTACAGAAAATCCCCACTATAACATGATGGTCAGGTTTTATAGAAGTACAGGTAATCCCCACTATAATGTGATAGTCAGGGTCCACACAAGTATAGGGAACTCCCACTATATATGATGGTTAGGGTCCATACAAGTACAGATAATCCCAATATAATATGATGGTCAGTTTACACAGAAGTACAAGGAACCCCTGCTATAAAATGATGGTCAGGGTCCACACAAGTACAGTGAGTCCCACTATAAAATGATGGACAGGGTCCACACAAGTACAGTGAATCCCACTATAAAATGATGGACAGGGTCCACACAAGTACAGTGAATCCCACTATAAAATGATGGACAGGGTCCACACAAGTACAGGGAATTCCACTATAATATGATGGTTGGAGTCCATAAAGTATAAGGAACTTGAAATACATATGATGGTTAGGGTCCATACAAGTACTGGGAATCCTACTACAATATGATGGTCAGTTTACACTTAAGTACAAGGAACACCCACTATAAAATGGTGGTCAGGGTCCACACAAATACATCATGTTATGTAATGTATTTGTACAATATCAATAAAAGCAATTTACTGTTAAAAGTATGCATGTGTTTCCTCATGGCTCTGCAAAACAGGCAGAGCAAGACTCTTGGCTGTAAAACTATGGGTTCCTCTCTGCCTGAAATCTGCATAAAGAGCATTCAGTAGAAATGAAGCTGAAGAAGCACTTTCAAAAAACGTGACTTTAGCAAGGTGGAAAGAGGAAGTCTTGACAAGATCCACCTTAGGTTACTTAAGGAAGGTACTCAACTCTGGCAATCTGGGGAGAGGAGGCCTGGATAATGTTCACCCAAGATGACTTAAGGAAGATATTCACATGTAATTGCAATATTTATCAGAAATTTTCAACAATTGACTCCCAGTTTCCAATATCATGGAAAGAGGCAAATGTTAATCCCAGTCAATAGGAGGAAAAAATGTGGTCTCAAATTAAATAACAATAAGTATTTTTACTAAGCTCAGTAGAAAAATGCCGTTTTAAACATTTACATAATTATCTTACAGTCAACAACCTAATAATTAATCATCTGCAATCTGGTTTACCCCAAAATGGTTTGACTGTTCTACAATTATATGATATGCATACTATTTTTTCCAGGCAATCAATGAAAGCAAAGAAATTAGTCTGTTATTTTCTGACTTTGTAATGCATTTAACAAAGTCTGGCAGAAAAGGTTTCATTCATATATCAAGAAAGATTGAAACTGAAATGGTGTTATAAAAAATATCTTTCAAACATATACAACTAGCTGTTATAGAAATTTGGCAAATAGTTGTTACAGAAAGTTGCATTTCAGATCAAAAACATGCAAAGGTTGTTGTGCCTAATGGATTCAATAACTGAACTACTTTTATTTATAATCAAGGTTCTGTCACTGATTGGGGCCCAGAGTGGCCAAGTGATCTAAAGTGCTCTATGTTACGGATCACTGCAATCTCACCTCTGTCTGCGTGGGTTTCAAGTCTAGGATTCGGCCAATGTGGATATGTGAGAAAACTTGCCAGTCGCTTCTTGTGGGTCAGTGGTTCTTCCCGGGTTTTCCCGGGTTCTTCCTCCACCTTTAATGCTGGCTGCCATGCATAGCCTATCATGTGCTGAAAAATGGTGTTAAACCTCACAACAACAACAACTGTCACTGATGCTCAGTCTGGTATAAAATGTTCGTTGGTCACACTTTGTCATCAATACATTTTCATGATCCAACCCTGGTTGTTAGTGCTGTAAATGAATAGTTACCTAAAAACAATGTGCGGCCTGATGAAGCAAAAATAAATCAATGACCACATCCTCCAGAAAATCTCCAAAGGAACGTCACCAACAACTTTTACTGAATTATATGGTTACAGTGGTCCCCCTCTTATATGGTAACCCTTTCTGCACCAGAAAAGTAGCCGTATAAGATGGATGGCCTTTCCAGAGGGGAACTATATTTGTGAAAAATATGTGTATGTAGTAAGAAAACAACAAATAACTTCAAAATATTTAATATCTTCATTTAAAAGTAGCATTAATTATTAAAAGGTTCTTCTTGTCTTAGGAACTGACTTGTTTCAAGTTAACACACGTTAATAGTTCTTATTCTAAAGTGTGAAATACAAATTGGTATTGATGGTATGCACATAACAAAACCATTAAAAAATGTCATTTAAATCTTGGTACATGTATTGCTTGGCACTTAAAATAATTCTCTTTCGATTTACTTCAATTTCCTACTGCTGCAGAATATTCTTATTTTTTTATGATGTTCTTTATTTGAGTCTTCCAGCATAAACATTTTCTGCAAGAACTCTTGAGCTCATGCCATTGTCCTCAACTCGAAAAACTTTTTACTTTGTCTTCTAAAGTATTAATTCTCCATTTATATGATGACATGTTAAAGATTCATAATGATTTATTCCTATTTTGCTAATTGTTCAGTACCACAACTTAATTATGCAGACAAAACTTTTACAGAGTCAACAAAATGCCTTGTTTATAAAGGAATTGACACATGTACTATAACGTGATTTTTCAATCAGAGTCTGATGAACACCACTGAATCTAATGTCAAACCCAGCTACAAATCAAACGCAGAAAAGCCAGTATCTAGATTTTACTGCAAACAATTGTATTTCCATAATCTGTGCTATTTTTCCAAAAATCTGTATTTTAAGGGTCATTTCCATAAGACTTGCAGCAATATCGTAAGTATTGGCAGGTCTGCATTTATAGTCCAGCCTATGTGTTCAAAACCTATTGTGGATGACTTACCAAGGGAAAAGTGTACAGTGAAAAACAAAAACAACAAAAATAACCACAAACAATAATGTTACAACTTACCAGAAAGTGTGACATGAGAGAGAGTTGTGTTTTGCTGTATTATTTTGCATAAGGCCATGGCAGAGTCATTCCCTAACCTATTGTCTGATAAATTCTGAAAAAAGGACAAAAAAAGGTAAGTGTCAGGAATGCAATTAAAACACTACTAAATAAAACACTACTAAATATGATTAAACAATAGAACTATAAACATCATATTCTAAGCCTACTATTGTTTAAAAACACTTTGTGTAAGCACTGAACACACCAAATTTAATGTGCAGAAACCATTTTCCTATTTTCCTATTGGACTTATTAAGATCTTTGATCTTTTCCCACAAGAATCTATAGAATTATCTATTACTCTAAATAAAAGTCATCCATAAAGTTTGATCAAGGAACTTGTTCTATAAAAAAGTCATTCTGAAAGCCATTCTTTTAGCCACCATTACATTGACCTTTTATCCTCAGTTCAACAGGCAAGTTTATGTGCAAGCTCATAACAAACTGTAGTCAATGTATGTGATATTGAACTAAAGTTACTATGGAAAAATGCTTTTTCCAGTCTGTGACCTTGACCTTTTGACCCCCAGAACAGATACTTTTTTCTTTCCTTACTTCATTTGCAAGACCTCCACTAACTTTGGCTGATGCAGAACTAATTTAATGGTGCAGAAGTAAGTTACTTCTTTTGTTCAGTGTCCTTGACCTTTTCTCCCAAATTAAAATGGCTTCTTCCTTACCACCTATGCAGGGGCCCTGAGTGGCAGAGTGGTCTAAAGCGCTCTCCATTATGGATCACTGCCATCTTACCTCTGTCTGCATGGGTTCGAGTCTAGGATTCGGCCAATGTTGGTATGTGAGAAAGCTTGCCAGTAGCTTCTCATGGGTCGGTGGTTCTTCCTGGGGTTTACCGGGTTCTTCCTCCACCATTAATACTGGCCGCCATGCATAATCTATCATGTGCTGAAAAATGGCATTAAACCCCACAACAACAACAACAACCACATGTGCAATCAATCCACAAAGACTGATCCAAGTATATGTTGTATAACTAATGTTATTGAGAAGAAACATTTTGCTTGTGTGTGTGTGTGTGTGTGTGTGTGTGTGTGTGTATGTGTGTGTGTGTGTGTGAGAGAGAGATATGAATTTTTAATGTAGCTTTAAAAAAAATTCAGTCATATCACTACAATGTCTGCAGTGTGCCAGTTGATAGTGAAGTCTAGCACTGGGGCATCATGCCACAGACATGTAGCATCATGTCCCATCCAGTCACATTATCCTGACACCAGGCCAACCAATCCTAACACTAACACTACCATTTTTACAAGTCTTTGGTATGACTTGACTGGGGTTCAAACCTGCAACCTCCTGCATCCGAGGTAGACGCTCTAGGCCACCAGAGCAGTTGAATCACAGTGACCCTAACCTTTGGACATTTAGCCCCAAAACCAAGAGAGTTCTTCCTTACCACCCAGTTTGGTAACTGTGGGTGATGGTTAAAGAGACCCTAACCTTTGACTGATTGACCAATGAATGGACAGGCTTCTTCCTTACCCCAAGTGCAAGTCAATTGCAAAATTTGGTCCAGGTATGTGAGGTAGAATTAATGTTATTGTGCAGAAATCATTTTTGCTTTTTCAGACACAGTGGTCTTGAACTATGACCTTTTGGCCATAAAATCAATAGGTTTCTAAGTTACCCAAAGTGTAAGCTATCCCTTGCTGATGATTGAGACTGGAAGTTATTGTGCAGAAACTGACTGAGACCTTGACCCCAAAACTGATTTCTTCTTACTCTGTTTGAAAGCTTTAACCAAAGTGTGGTAAATACAAATAGCACACAACCTGACCATTTTTATTTGTTTATCCACTGTGACCTTGAATAATTTTAAGCTTTTGAGCGCAAAAATCGATAGGGTTCTTCCTTACTCCAAGTGAAAGCCATCTACAAAGTTTACTAAATGCAGAGGGAGACACCAAACTGGCATCTTTGCTTGCCATTGTTCTGATATATTAACCTCTAAACATCTTGGCAGATTGATTAGATATTTCAGTGCTTTGTCCTGGCGACATCTATTGGTTTTAATGAGTTGCCTCCCTTAGAACGTCATGCCAACTAACCAATAGGGTGTAGCAGTGATGCATTTTACACTGGATGAAAATGGTGGAGGTAACTGACTTCAAAAGGATATCTTGAAAGTTTAACATCAAAAGTATGATTATGTACCAGAAAGATGCCATTACATTATTAGTGGGAAAGGATGTATTTGTAGAAAGACGAACTGACAGTGGAAAATTGCTTATTTATGAGTTCATTCCATTTCTGTGCTCCCCTTGTCTCAACCTCATAGGAACAGTGTTCAAATTTGAACAACTTAATTTTGATTGGATGTGGTTGCTTACCACTGCATCTGATGAAATTCACAGACCTGAAGCACTGAAATATCTGATTGATCTACCAAGGTATAGATATGTTAACACATCAGAACCTTGGCTAGTGAAGACGCCAAATTGGTTACAGATAGACAGACAAATGGACGGACATATAACATCATAGCAAAATGCATACACTGCACCTTTTGTCACATTAAAGTAATGAAGAATTTAACCCAATATAACAATACCTGAAATTGTACATATTTAACCCTCATCATGTTTCAAATGATCTATGAGGTTCTTTTGTGCTGGTGGAAACAAAAGTTGATATAAACTAAACCTATGTAACCTGTCCCCTGAAAGTAGGTCTTGCTTTTTAAGTCAGATTACATTCAGTGTGCAAGAAAAATGACACACAAAATTTTCATCTGCAAGGAGGTAAAAGAACACTGTATAAACTTAATAAGAACTGAAAATATATGACACAACATCAAGCTAAGATATGGCTCCGAGTCTTGGTACATCATTCTGCAATCGGAGTATCCCCAAACGGACAGGAAGTTACTGCTTTAGTCTAAGAAAGATATAATCAATGCCTGACACAAATGAATGTTGATGTTATATTCAGTGGACAATGTGTCAAATTCATATACAAATGCTGGTACCCAGTGTGTCTCTTCGCTTTGTGACATATGTGATATATTCAAATTCTGGTAGCCAGTGTGTCTCTTAGTTTTGTGACATTATTCTTAAGCATAAGAAAATCTGTACCCAGTGTGTGACATTTGTACCCAGTGTGTGACATTTGTAACCAGTGTGTGACATTTGTACCCGGTGTGTGACATTTTTACCCGGTGTGTGACATTTGTACCCGGTGTGGGGCATTATTCTTATGCATAAGAACATTTACTGCAAAATCAGAACCCATTTTTCTAAACTACATGCTTTTGTGCGCAACAGTTTTGTACATCTTATACATACTGAAAACACTGCAATAAAATCATGTGCTAACACCATACACAAAAGTTACAGTATATATACTTGCTTATAAGTACAGATCTGGGTCATTTGGAGTTGAACTTGACTTATAAGCAAGTACATAAGGTACCAACATACCTGGTACAAAAAGTTTGCTGAAACAGGGAAAGATGCTGAGGCAATAAACTATATACAGTGTGACCCCACTATAGCGCGCTCTGTTATAAGGCGAATTCGGATATAACACGGTCGCGGCGTGGTTCCTGAAATTTCATATACATGTATTTTTCTTGTGCAAAAAAAAAAATCTTAAAAAGTATGAAAAAAAATGTAAAAAGTTGCTTATCGTTTTGGGGAAGAGATCACATATGAATAAAACAAGATGACTGTGGCTTGGCTCCTGAAATTTTATATGCATTTTTCTCGTACACAAAAAAGCATTTTGTTTCTTCTTAAAAGTAAGAAGAAAATAAAACGCATAAAAAGTTTATTCTGGGATCATGTAGGTCTTCGCCAATGTTGCAAACTTAGATTGTTTTTCCTTATTGGCTGCAAAACATACCATGTGGCTTTTATTTATTGGCGACATTGTTGGCTGTTTAAACTTTTATATACGACCATTGGTTTGGAGTGCAGAAATTCAGAGGCCCCATGAAAGGAAGCTGCAAACCTGGATATAAAATGCACTGAAATTTATATATTGTTACATAAACAAATTCTTTGTCCATACTGACAAACCATCTAAACAGTGCACTGTTATATCATAATCTGCTTATCTTGACATCTAGTATGAGTTCTGTATGTTGTGAAATATCCGCTTTTTTGTTGTTGACATTTCTGGTAACTGAGATCAACCGGACAAGGCATTGTCTCGTAATCCATCTTTCATCAGATTTTAATATATTTACAAAGACTGACATTTGTATGTGGATGATAAGTAAAATTCCTCTTCTTTTCACTCAGAATGAAATCCTTCAGAACACCCTGTCATCAGAACACCTGTATCTCTATCATCCGTTGACCCTTTGTTAATTTTCAGATGCATGCATGGAAGGCAGCATCACGCTGCTACCACAAATGTAAAAAATGCATCTTACTTATTGGTTTATTCAGTAGGCATAGAGGGACAGTAACTAGAATAGTTTAAATGACGGCCAATTCCTTTTTAAAAATGTACCCAGATAAAATAGTTTGCTGAAATTTCCAAGGAAACAGATTACCTTTGAAGCATCGACTGTTACGAAAACGTACTCAGCAAATGGAAAAAATACCAGTCTCAATCATGCAATACAATTATTTGATGTTGCCGCCACAATAAGAAATGGACATTCGTTTGGTTCTCCAAAGCTGTCCTTTAGCGGTGACTTCAATAGCGCATGCCCCCTTCATTAAAGAAAGCCGACTACAATATTTCAATAACAGCAAAGAACTTTTCTTCAAAGGAAGTCAGTACCAAACTTAAATAAAAGTGATGGAATCTGATGGATTTTTGCATTTTCCAATGTGACTGGAACACATTAACTGTGCTGTGAAAGTTTCCTTTATGTAGGGAAAAAGTTTATGCTTACGAATGCTAACAACGGCGGCTTAAAACGCAAACTTTTACCGACTTGGAACGTAAAGTAGATGTATTTCATTATTCGTTATGTGATTGTGCTATGTTTTTCCACTAAATTCAGACCAATATGACCCGTTACAAAATTAATGAATATTTTAAAGCTGTGTGTGTGTGCATATTTTCGATGGAATAACTTGTATTGTGGATTCAATGTATATGATGTAGTTCGCAGGTGAGTACACGGTGTTGATACTCTATTCATGCTATACATTAGACATTTATATATAAACAGGATTCATGTACCAATTCATGGTTCTCTAAATAAAGTAAACTGTTATATTATGTCTTCTCTGTTATCACTACAGGTGTATATCTCATTTAATATGCATCAATTTAAGATGGTAACTGTGCCGACCAAGTATGTATTTTACCGCCCACATTTATTAACCACACACCCCCACAATTTTTTGGGGGTACATTTTCTTCAGCTAACTGACTTGCTTGCATATAACACGGTTCAGTATATAATGCGGTCGGGTTTTATGGCTCCCAACTACCGTGTTATTGCGGGGTCACACTGTATCGACCCCTCTTGAGTAGTTCCTCTCAAAGGGAGCCACTCCTTTTACAAGGTCACCCTGCTAGACACCATATAGTATATTACAGATATCTGGTCCCTCTTATGACATACTACTGTTTTTTAATAAGTCTACTATTATATTACCGAAGGGGTGGCCCTTTAAGATGGGGGACCATGATACCTTTATATTGGATCCTTACTAACCAAAGTAGTGATGAAGCAGTTTTCTTTGAGCATCTCAGCCACTGCCAATCCTCCCTCAAGTCCCAGCCAGTTGTCACTCAGGTCTAGAGACAGGATATGGGTATTGGACTGAAATGGATATAAAACACAGATTATGACAGTATGTAAATTAAATGGTCAATGTCATTTTAGAACATCATTTGTTATATGCTCATTTTTGTCTCCGTTAACTTTACATTTTCAGAATCATGCAATATTTTATGATATTGCACACCTTCATACTGCACTCACATGCACAACATGTGTACCCAATAGTGTATTAGGAACTACTTTATAAACAAATCATGTACACTCAAGTAGTAGATGCTTTATGCTTTGGCTGATTTGTTTCTGAATGAACTAAAGCAGATGTTTCATGGACCGCCACATACCAGCTGCTTTGCAATATTCCATGTTAACTTTTTTGATACAATGTTACAGATTTAGGCTAGCGGGAGATGCCAGACAGGTCATAAAATTGCTGGGTCCCTACAAATAACATGCAAGTGACAAGGCATAAATGTGTCTTCTTTCGCTGGTAATAAGAATGGCAAAAAATATACTTACAGTTTTACATCCTGAATTTCCTCAAAATGTACTTTCTTAGTTCAGCAAATCCAAATTACATGAGCCATGTCATGGCTTCTAAAGCTTGAATAGGCCTACACATTTTGAAACTGTACTGTAATTTTGACTACATTCCAAGTGCAATTACATCCTCCTTACTGCACTCAAAATGAAATGAACATTACATTCAATAGCATCTTTTTGATAATTACAATTGAAAGAGTTCATATTTTTCCCACATTATGATTCCAAACATTCAATGACAGAACAGAAACACACTTGCAGATGTCAAAACTGCTTCCTCACTGCTGAAATCAGTTGTACTTCATGTAGAACTGACACAGACAAATCCAGTCCATAATCACAAAATTTTGTAGAATAGACAAAAATACCAAAATCTATTCATTCCGACCAAATGGAAAAGTTGTTGCAAAGCACATACATTCACAATATGATTCTAAATTTCAATTTTAAGTAGACCAAAATGCCATTTTCTTTAAAAAAAGTGATGTCTAGCGCAAGACTAAGTTCAAATTTATCTCGGCGGAGTTATATGCGCATTAATAATGTTGTTGTGTACTAATGAATCTGTGCTTGTGTATTTAGTTTGGAATACAGCATAAGTTCAGTTACTTTGCTTCTTGAAGTGTATTTTTGTTTATATAAGTAAGCCTTAGGTAGAATAAAAAAATGAGCATATAATAAAAAGGTTACTGCATTTCAGTGGGAAAATATGAACTCGTTTTGTCGGATAGATATACTGCACTCCCAAGGTCATGGAGTATTTCCATCTGAAAAACTCATTCATATTTTCCCCATACAAATGTAGGAACCTATAAGTACTGATTCAAAATTAAAAACATGAATTCAGGTATACCATTTGGACAAACATGGCACATAAAAAACATGAGTAAACCAGCAAAAGACAGACAGACAGAGAGACAGAGAAGTAAAAGAAGAAGAATATTGAAAAATAAGTTGTCCACTTTCATAAAGTTCTGGATTTCAAGCTAGACGTACATATATTTGTTAAACTTTACTTGACTTCTATGATGAATAATTAAGAGAACAGCAAGAATCAAATAAAATACGATAAAGTATAGTTACGTATTGAAAGATAAAGGATTATGTTTAATGGCAACATGGTCACCCATATACCATTAAATGCCTGAGGTGTTATTACCAATAATAATAATAATAAAAACAGAGATCTGATGTATTTATTTTTTCCATGTAAATTATGTTATATGAAAGTCAGAAAATATGTTGCGATCATGTTCCTACATTTGAATGCACAATATCTGTGTAATTCTTTCCAGTAATTGTCATCAATTGTTTTCTCTCATTTGTTGTCTTGTTCTCCCATGGGCCATACTGATCACGGGTGTAGTATTAATCATTTCAATTTCTTAAATTTCCACAGAACGACTATTCCTTTTCAACCTTCAACAAATTCCCTACACTATACTCTCTATGTCAGAAAGTTCTTTGTTCCAGTAATACATCACTTCCACATTAACTCAGATGTGGGAGATTGTGGGATCAAACCTGGTTGAATCATATCAAAGACTTATAAAAATTGTACTAGCAGCTGCCTCACTTGTTGCTCAGCATTAAGAGATTCGTGTTAGGACTGGTCAGCTTGGTGTCAGGATAATGTGGCTGGGTGGGACATCATGCTACATGTCTGCAGCATGATTCCCCAATGCTAGGCATCACTATAATCTATCACACTGCAGAGGCATGATGCAACAGTGCTAGGCATCACTATAAATTGTCACACTGTAGGCATCATAGCGATGTGACTGAAAAATTGACTGAAATATTTTTAAACACTGCAGACATCATAAATTTTTTTTTAAAAGCTATGTTAAAAATCCAACACACACACACACACACACACACACACACACACACACACACACACACACACACATATATCAGGGGTTAGTAATACCACATGGTTGGATTGTAATGTTACTTGCATGTTATGTTATATTTTCCCTCTGTAAAAGTTACATTTTCCCTATGCAAATATTACATTTCCCCATATATATATATTTCATTTTCCTATGCATAAGGTACATTCTCCCTAAGAATCTCATTTTCCAACGAATATATTTTCTTTCTATGTACAATTGACATTTTCCCTACATAAATATTCCCCTGTGTAGTTATTACATTTTCTGTATGTAAATGTTACATAATCCCAATCTAAATGTTAAAATACTGGACAAATACAATGATTAAGTAAGACATGTGACTATGTCAATGCTGCATGGCAAAATGATAATAATCATAATGCATTATTCACTTTGCTAATCCCAGCTGAGACTACCTTTAATCATAATGCATTATTCACTTTGCTAATCCCAGTTGAAGCTACCTTTACAGTATTTCTACGCTGACTTTAAAACTTCCAAAATACGTGCCAATATTTTGAACAACCAGTCATCTACTTGACCAAAACTGCTTTTAAGTTCAAAGAACCTGAAACCTATGGTTTTCAATGTGGGATTTACAAAGACCTAAATAGCTGTGATCTGTTAGCAAAAGAAAAACCCATAAAGATCAGAATAATGGTAATGTTCTGACCCTTTCACGCTTAAAATTGTTTTGGACACAATAGTTGTTTAATAAGTATCAAAATCTTTTGGTTGAAATCTATGCAGAAACACGATAAATCCTGCCTCAAGTGCCAAACAGCAGGGACTTGGCAACAGTGTTGAAAATGTATATGCATTTGATCCCCACCATTACTAACTTGTAAAGCCAGGAACTTGTCAAGCTAACATAATCAAGCAATACAAATTTCAGTCTGCATGAGTATTCTAAATGTCATAAATCTGGATCTGCCAGTGCATTATGAGATGGCAGATTTGGGTCAAGCTGTTTGCAGCTGGACTCAACTAGCCATATATACTGCATGTAAGCCGAATAATTTAGAAAGAAAAAAAATTGGAAGAAGGGAGGTGTGACATTGTCTAAGACTGAAAATTGTTCAGTTTTCTTGTTGACTACCAGTGTATGTTTGCAGATGACCGAAGAGAAGATCACATGCCTAACCTGAACCCTCAGGACCTCCTGTATTGAAACCCCAATATGACCATCCATTCAGACAGAATAGCGATAACAAGATTTTTCAATATGGCTGGACTTGTGTGTTAGCTTATGCATGGATCATGCACTTTTTAAAGTTTTACCTAATCAGTTGGGGGTTTGAGGTTGGCTTATATATAAATTGGCCTATACCTGAGTATATGGGGGTTTGAGGTTGGCTTATATATAAATTGGCCTATACCTGAGTATATATATTATATGTGAGAGAATATAATGAATTTCTTGCGTTCACAGAATCTTTTCATTTCAATTATCAAAAATTCTTTGATTCTGCATTTTGATATGAGAAGGAAGCATTCAAAATATAACTAAGAAACTTCCCTTCAGGTTTTATGTTCAGCAGTTCACTGAGGTGGCTAATATTTTTTTTATTCTACCTGATGGCCTCTGAATTTTCTTGTAAATCGACAAGAACCCAGATTGTATACTCATAAATATGGTGTTATTTGAATATGAATATGTAGAGAGATGTATGACTACTTAGTACTCCTCCAACCCACCATTCCATCTTGTGGCCTATAATATCAACTGCCAAATAATGAGAACATGTCTTGGAAAAAGATATTGACCAATCATCTCCATTCATTAAGAAAGGAGAATGTCTTTGAAACTTACAGCTAGTGAGGCTGCCATGGCCTTCATTCCAATGTCTTAGAAACTTACAGCTAGTGAGGCTGCCATGGCCTTCATTCCAATGTCTTAGAAACTTACAGCTAGTGAGGCTGCCATGGCCTTCATTCCAATGTCTTAGAAACTTACAGCTAGTGAGGCTGCCATGGCTTTCATTCCATCAGATCCTAATCCATGATGCTTCATGCTGAGTTCTTTATCATGAATGTGGCGGAGAAAATAGGATGCTGGCACTACACCCAACCTCTTACATCTCTCAATGTACGCAGTCTTCCCGCTGTGGTCGTATGTTGTCACTGTATCTGAAATATTTACCCACAGAGACCAACAATAATATCTCTTTCAAGAAGTCAAAACATGTATTCAATTTGTTTTGAGACTCCATATTTTTAATTTCATTTTGAAAATTTAATTTTAATGACATAATGATTCACCTCTATCCAAATCATTGAAATATTTTCTGATACGCTACACAGGATTTAAAAATAAATTAGCTGGATCTATTCTAGAACACATATTCATGACAATCAAGCCAATGTCTGTACAACTGCACTGAGAAATCAACTGAATGTGCAAAAATTATGCATCATATTTTCAAGCCTATCTTTTTTCTGTTGTAAAGCCAACCTCTATTCACAAATAGCTTGAGAAATTCTGCTGCTAAATTTTCAGTTCTAGAATAGACCCTAAATTAAGATGTCTAGAAATATTAAGGGTTGTTAATAACAGAACCAGAATGTGTCTAGTATGCAAGGTGGCATAAATGAATAAATAATGCATGCCAAACTGAACAAGATATTCTGGAAAAGTAAAATTAAACTTTACTATTATAAAGTGCAAAAGGTTCCCAACACTATAAAAACCTGTGACATAAATGAGCATAAGTCTTCCAACAGAAAATAATGAATACTGACAATTTTGCAAGAACCACTGCTGACCTGTACATTAGTAATAGCAAGAGTTCCCAGTGGGCCTGAGATCACTCACATGGCTGACATGTACCTAATATCCAAATACAAGAGCAGCTGGCCAAAAAATTTGGGCAAGTAGTATCCAATGCCATCGACTGCATATGTTATGAAAACACATCTTTCAAGGTTTCTCTAGGTTTTTTTTTAATGTTCCTGGATACATGTATTTGACAGCATATCAACATCATTTTCCAATATTAACAACATTGATGGCAGGATGCTTTCTGTCACAAATTTGGTCAACTTTTGTTGAGCAGTTTCTGAGAAGATGTTCAGATGTTTTCCATATTTTATTAACGGCATCCATATTTGACAGCAGATTATTTTTACAGATCTTAAATCCTTTATGCCAAAATGCTTTATGCACAATTTGATCAAATTTTGTTGCGTGGTTCTGAAAAGAGGTTATTGAAGGTTTTTCTATTTTTAGTAATGGCAGCCATATTCAATGATGCATCAGCATCATGCGAAAGACCATTCAATCTGGATGCTCCATGCCAAGTTTGACAGAAACTGATCTTTCGGTTTTTGAAAAAAGTTAATGTATGACAGGTGCCAGGCCATATAATAAAAAGCTCACATGGCCTAATAGCAAGGTGCAATAATGATAGGAGTAAAAGTTGATAAAATCCATCAAAAAATATAAATATATTATCCAATTTTTCTACATTTAAATTGCTGTGATGAGAGTATTATTGCATAGAAAATGAAATAATACCAACAAGGATACCAAAATAAGTAACAGTATTAACAGGGTTTATAATTTTAGACTGCAAATACTGGTTACGTTGAACTGAAAGCAAAACTGACTGAAGCACGTATGTACAAGTAGGTAATTAAAATCTTTTTAATGAAGTGATTAACATATACAGTATATGGTTTGACTTGGCCAGGGATTGAACCCACGACCTCCCGCATCTGAGGTGGATGCTCTAACCACAAAGACACCGGAGCGGTCCATGTTAAATGTATATACTCAATTCTATGTTGACTCCAGCTGCAAACTGCATTGTCCCAGATCTGACATTGTTTAATGCCAGCAGATCTGGGTCTATGCATTTTGTTGGGAGTAATCAGTAGAACAGACAGCAAAGACCCTGACATGCCAGTGCATTATATGAAAGCTAATCAGGGTCTATGTTGTTTGCAGCTGGAACTGACTTATACGTGAATATTTATGACACTAAAAACATTCAGCTTCAAGATGCATTATGAAATTGTTATTCATAAAAGTATTCAGTTTCAGTGTGCATTATGAAATTGTCATTCATAAACGTGTTCAGTTTCAAGATGTGTTATGAAATTGTCATTCATAAAAGTGTTCAGTTTCAATGTGCATTATGAAATTGTCATTCACAAAAGTGTTCAGTTTCAAGATGCATTATGAAATTGTCATTCATAAAAGCATTCAGTTTCAAGATGCATTATGACATTGTCATTCATAAAAGCGTTCAGTTTCAATGTGCATTATGAAATTGTCATTCATAAAAGTATTCAGTTTCAAGATGCATTATGACATTGTCAATCATAAAAGCGTTCAGTTTCAAGATGCATTATGAAATTGTCATTCATAAAAGCGTTCAGTTTCAATGTGCATTATGAAATTGTCATTCATAAAAGTGTTCAGTTTCAAGATGCATTATGAAATTGTCATTCATAAAAGCATTCAGTTTCAATGTGCATTATGAAATTGTCATTCACAAAAGTGTTCAGTTTCAACATGCATTATGATATTGTCATTCATAAAAGTGTTCAGTTTCAAGATGCATTATGAAATTGTCATTCATAAAAGTGTTCAGCTTCAAACTGCATTATGATAATGTCATTCACAAGAAAATGCTGAGAAATTTTCCCTACACCTAAAGAATATTAATGTACATAATTATCTGTGATATATAATCATTAGCATTGTAATGCAGCTCTTTTCTCTTCACAGTTATTCATTAATATTTACATAAAACTGACCATTCAGCCATTGTTTGTTTTGCTTATATTTTTTTTTGGGTGTATAACAGCAACAGATGTGTTACCCAGACCAAGTACATGCATACTGGGGAAAAGAGTGGCTTTGACCTTCACCCAGTGAGAAATTGCCCATACCTCTGATATGCAGAACTAAAGTCCCAACACAAAACAGTTGTATTTCAAAATAGTGATAAATATAGAACAGGAAGATAATATATAAATATAGCAGAATCAGCAAATTTGTTATGTGGACATGTTATGCCTGAAGTTACAGTCAAGAAACACTGAGCAAAACAAGATAACATTAAAGTCAACTTTGTGGAAACATTGGATTTTTCAGCCTAAAATTTAAAAGTCTGAGACGAATGATTATAAAATGTGTAGTAATAGCAGTAAAACAAGTTCAGCATTAGAATGGCACTTAGTCTTTAATTTTATTGATGTAGCATTTTCATTTATTTAAAATTCACAGCCACTTGAAGAGTTATTTTTCACTTAAAAATTAGCCTTATTCTGTGCAAATATCTTGCTACAATTTGGATGAAGACTTTTGTTTAAGAAGTAACCTAAATACATCTGGCTAGATTAGGAACTTTAAATCCAGACCATTCCAAGTCCAATATCTCACCTTTTGTAAGTAGATACTTAATATTTTCATGAGCATCTGAGAAAGAAATTAAAAGTTTTTCATTCAGTTATCATAAAAAATCACATAAATACCACAGGTACCTGACACAAGTCTGACACTAAATCACATAAATACCACAGGTACCTGACACAAGTCTGACACTAAATCACATAAATACCACAGGTACCTGACACAAGTCTGACACTAAAATGATCCGAAATCATGACAATATTTATTATGTTCAGAATGTTAAAACCCTTTAATAATGACCCCTTCAAGTGTGGACTGCAGGTTTAAAACCCTTTTAATACTTGGCCCCTTATCTATGTTCAGAGTGTAGGCTGCAGGTTTAAAACCCTTTTAATACTTGGCCCCTTATCTATGTTCAGAGTCAAGGCAGCAGGTTTAAAATCCTTCCAATACATGGCCCCTTATCTATGTTCAGAGTGTAGACTGCAGGTTTAAAACCCTTTTAATATATGTCCCCTTGTACGTGTTCAGAATGTAGACAGCGGATTTAAAAAACTTTCAATACATGGCCCTGTGTATTAATATACATGTTTCATAATATGCATGGGGATCCATGTATCAGATGGGTTTTAAATCCTCTGTCTCCACTGCAGATACCATTTTCATGATTCTGACATATTTTAGTGTCAAAACTTGTCTCTTGTGTAGAGGTGAAATAATTTGTCGATATATCGGTGTATCAAAACTGTTGCCATAATGATACACATATCAATATATGAGGTGAAGAATCAATACAAAATGATACTTACCCTATACAAATTATTTTAATCTTCAACAGTCATAATAATTACTTGTCATTTTTATTTTTATTTTTTGAAAAGAGAATTCATCTGAGACAGCCATTGCTGGCATATGCACTCAATTTAGTTAGTAAAAAAGAACAACTATTGACAACACCCACTTACCTTGTACAAATTAAGGCGAGATGACATGGTTTGGAATCTATCTCCTCTCCTCGCCAGCCCATTTCATGCTAACTAATTTATCACATCAGCACATTCAGCCAATGATAACATAACATCAAAGTAAAGGAGATATTTCATATTTCTTCTCCATGTATGACTGAAGTATTTTAAGCATTTTATCCTAACTTTCTCCACTGAATCCTATCTTGTCTACTTGGATCACATTTGAAGGTGTAACTTACAGTGCGTCATGCAGTGAAATATGGTATATTCAACTCTGGTTTGTTCCAGTCCAGGGTAAATAATAACCACCAATTAGAACTGAATGATTCACTGCATGACACGCCAGAGCATTGGCGCAAAAACTAAATCCAAGAAGATACAAACCAACAGAGAAACTTTGTACAAAATGGTATGTACTGTATTGTACATAAATAATATATGTAAAGCAAGTTTGGAGTGTCTCCTTTTATGCTAATATATGTAATCAGTGACTGAACATGCCGATGGAATAAATACAATTAGTATACAATCAGAGAGGGCTGATTGCAAACCACATGAGTTTGTCACCTTGTTTTAATTTGTAGAAGGAAAGTGGGTGTTGTCAATAGTTTCCACTTTTCACCAATAGAAACTATTGCCTGTGGTGATGGCAGTTGTTATGCATCTGCAGGAAGTACAATGTGTTAGATTTAGTTGTTAGTCATTTCTACTCCCACACCTGGTCTTGTTCCATATAAGATTTTCCTTGAACAAGAAATTATAATATTTTTTCTGTTTTGAAGAAAACACTGTAATCTTCCAAATTTAAGTGTAAAATTTAAATTGCTAAAAGGATGTTTTTAATGCATTCATGTTGTGCAAAACAAAGGCATGGTGACCAAGATAATTCCTGCATCCAATTAAATGCAGCAGCCTGAAATAGCCTAAAAAGTTGAATTGAAATCATTGACAACTAACAGGCATTATAATTTGGAGTATTTTTGTCAATGTAAGACAAGCCTATGTCTAGCTGTAATCTGCATATTGGAAACACAATCAATATGTCAGATGATACAGAATGACACCACCCAAACTTTGACAGACCTTCTACAGATGAAAAGAGCATAAAGTTGATATGTATATCGGGAATGTATTATATCGCTGGCCATGTACATGTATTGGGAATCATATGGATACATGACACACAGGTGTATCATTTCACCCCATATCAGGTGCCTGTGATAAATACAAGTAATCAATAGTTTTGCAAGGATAAGTGATTTAAGGGACAGATTACTTGCTAAAGAATAGAAAGTGATGGATAAATGTATAATTATCAGAGGTTAAACATATACAATTTTATACTATCTGATCTCATTAACTTAAAATTGAAAAATAAACTGTAAAAATTCATGTTTACCCTTTTTGCATACAAGTTACCATCAATACTTGCTTATAAGTCAAATCCAGATGCAAACAACACAAACCCTGACCTGCCATTGCATAATGCACCAGCAGATCAAGGCCTGTCATTTGTTTTACTGATTACTTCTGATCTGATGGCACATTATTTGACAGCTGATATGGGTCTATACAGTCTGCAATTAGATCTTTCTTATAAGGGAGTATATATGGTAATTAAAAGCTGCATTCCCTTGAGAGAAAAAAAATTTGATTATTTCTGGGCGTGATTTTGTGGCTCTCACAATGAATAGTGGTAAAATCTTTTAGAACGATGATGATACAACGGACTAAATCAAAACAAGAGAATTATTAATAGCACATAGTCATTATAGGCCTGCTCTGTCACAGCCCTGCCTGCCCCATACTTAATCATCCTCTGTGAAGGCTCTATGAATGGCTTGGTTGACTCTATAGATTTTTGACAAATGGTTGTCAATGACCTGGACCTTTGCTCAAGTAATGCACTCTGGAACCAAACTTGGGATGCAGAAACCTTTATATTCACATTAGACGTACAATGACTATCACCTTTGACCTTTAGACCCAAAACTATATACATTTCATTATTACCCCAAGTGCAAAGCATGCATAAAGTCTGGTTAAAGGACTGTCTTCAAAAACAAGTTTTTACAACAACAAAAAAACATTTCTTTAAGCCACAATGACCTTGTTCTTGGACATTATGTTCCCAAAATTAATTGGCCTAATCATTACCTTAAGTGCAAGCGATCTACAAACAATGGTGAAGGTACAAGGTCAAGAACTAAAGTTATTATGCAAAACTGTTTTTCCTTTTTTAGTTAGTGACCTTGACCTTTGACAGTTGGACCCCAAAATCCAAGGTGTAAGTTATCCACAAACTTTAAAAAAGGTACATGGTCAAGAACTGAAATTTTTGTGCATAACCTAGTTTCTTCTTTAGTCATATGGACCTTGACCTTTGACCCCAAAATCAACAGACTTCTTCCTTACCACAAACGTAAGGTATCTACAAAGTTTATTCAAGGTCTGTGATGTAAAACCAATGTTAATGTGCAGAATATATCTTGTTACAGCCTCAGTTAACTTTACCTTGATCCTTTAAAACCCAATCAAGTGTATAACATCCATGGAGTTTGGCATAGGTCCCTAATGAAGAATGAAAATTACTGTGTGGAAACCATTTTTACCCCAAAACCAATAGGCTTCTTCCTTACCCCATGTGCAAGCTATCTACCAAGTTCGGTAACTGTAGTTTGGACAATGCAATTTATTGTGCAGAAATAACTGGTAACAGAATGAAGGACAGATGGACAAATACAATAACATAATAAGCCCTGCCTTATAGCCAGTTTGTAAAATGAAGAAATTGGAGCTTGGACCTAAATTATTGTTTAGACGATTTAACATCACATGTTTGCCAGTATATTGTTCATTATACATTGTGAATGACTTCTGAACTGCCTCAATACAGGTACCATCAATATGGTGAAAAGTCAGAACTGCCCCAATACTATCAATATGGTGAAATGTCTGAACAGCCCAATACAATCAATGTGGCAAAAGTCTGAATAGCCCAATACTATCAATGTGGCAAAAAGTCTGAACAGCCCAATACTATCAATATGGTGAAAAGTCTGAGCTGCCCAATAATACCAATATGGTTATAAGTCTGAACAGCCCAATACTATCAACATGGTCAAAAGTCTGAACAGCCCAATACTATCAACATGGTCAAAAGTCTGAACAGCCCAATACTATCAATATCACGAAAGGAAATATTACATCCTCCAAGCAAGAATATGAAAATGATGTAAATAATGACTTGTCTATTAGACATGTCATTCAATTATCATTAAGTAACTGTGGACAGGCACCTGCAACTGCATCTTGTTATTTTTAATAGTGTATGGAAATCAATGCATGAGTTGATTTATTCCAACTGCTACTTCCACGATCCAGGTTATTTCAACTATCTTATCATCTACAGAGTTAGCTTATTGAAGATTTTGTTAATGAAAAGGGCAATTTTCTTGGCTTTCTACATTTGTGTATTTCTTACAATAGTTATGCAAATATTGTTTGTATCATATTGTATATTCCTTCAGTTCACTCTCTCTCTTCTCTCTCTCTCTCTCTCTCTTCACACATTATTTAAAGTCAATTCTATCTAAAATGAAGGCTGTAAACAAGTTTAAAAAGTCATTGCCCAAATTGCTTCTTTAATATAATAAACAGAGTATGTTTATGCTAAACTTCTGATATTATAGTATCAACAAACTAGTAACAATGGTACACAGTTAATACCATACTTACCCTGGTTGTTGGAAAGTGAAATCAAGAGTTTCACAAAATCAAAAAACGAACCAAACTGGCTACTTTTAAACTATGTTAATTTTGGTGGTAAGACCATCATTTTACATGGTTAGGTACTCAGAAGGCCATGCACATGCAATTGGATACAAAGAGGTTCTGAGAGGGAATGCAGCTTTGACTTTCAACTCAGATTTTGGATAGAAAGTTACAAATAAAATTTCGCTACAGCTAATTTAAGATTGTACAATGCTGTGTCAATTGATTTCAATCTGGTCATTTCATTTTCAAGCAATTATGACAAACATTAATTGACATTCAAACTAAATGTTATACAGCCATATACTTAAATGTTATATAACTATATAATCAAATGTTATATAACCATATACTCAAATGTTATACAGCCATATACTCAAATGTTATACAGCCATATACTCAAATGTTATATAGCTATATACTTAAATGTTATATAACCATATACTCAAATGTTATACAGCCATATACTCAAATGTTATACAGCCATATACTTAAGTATTACATAGCAACATACTACAATGTTATTTAGCCATAAACACAAATGTTATACAGCCATATACTTGAATGTTAAACAGCCATATACTCAAATACTCAAATGTTATACAACCATATAATCAAATGTTATACAGCTATATACTTTAATACTCAAATGTTATACAACTATAAACTAAAAAACACAATTACAAACGCATTCAATCACATGGAATTCTGTGGAACCACATAAATTACAAGAACACTGAAAACTAATACATGTGATAACTCCCAAAGCTAAAAATCTGGTATCTTTAATAGAAAAATTGGGAATTTATAATAGATTATGTGAACTGTTTCAATGTAACAGAACTGTCTTTTCCAAACATCAGTTTTATTAAGTACTGTCAATTAAATTTAGTCATAGTATGGCTAAGCCAGGCATCAATGGAAATATAAAAAACATTGTAAAGGTTTATGATTGGTGTACATTTTGGAATGGTTGGGTTCAGCTTACTTTAAATTTGTTTTCTCATCAGGCTTTGCTGGGAATGACAGTAAAGTGTAAAACAGGAGAACCTGTCTTGAAATACAACCCTTACAACCAAAAATGAATGGTCTCATGAGACACTGTATCACATGACTTGCCACAACACAATACAATCAATAAATCTGTGCTTTGAAAACAGTCTCTCAAGACAAGTTGTCTTCAACAGTAGCAGTCTTTCAAGATAGGTTGTCTTCCAAAAATGTGTTCTTTCAAAACAGGTCATCTTCCATAACAGCGGTCTTTCAAGACAGGTTTTATTGTATCTTTCCACATATATTCTGACGTGTTTTAAAAACTTTAACTGCAATTTTGTGTTTGAGAAATATAGAAAGGAAATAATAGTTAATGTTATTTTATGTTGTTGTGCAACCCAGAAACCTACAAACCAATTTTTAAGAAATACCTTAATATAATTGTAAAGGAAAGTATATACCAGTGCACCAATAAAGTTAATGACTGCAGCTGTACATACATTTTAATACAATGGTTGATGTATCTAAATCATACATCAGTATTATTTTTAAACCATGTGAAACGTAAACTTCTCTTCCTTTTTCAAACATTTAAAATGAAAGTACAAAGCTAAAACTTAAAAATTAAAATTAGACTGGACAAAGCAATCAACTCCCAGCAATATTTGAATCTTCTCTTTCTAACCATTATGTATTAAAACATGAAGGAAAAATATTAAGTTCTATGTACAGTATATTAAAATATGATAAATTTCATTATGATTTTTAGGGACCAATGATGTGCAAATATTAGATGGTTTGAAAATTAGATGAATGTGTGTGTGTGTGTGTGTGTGTGTGTGTGTGTGTGTGTGTGTGTGTGTGTGTGTGTTTAATGGTACATGTACCTCTATTCAGTAATGACTGTATGGGGAAAATTAATGTGAAATTCAAAAAAGAAAAGTAAAAATTAAAGACTGCACAAATGCTTTTTCTTTAGGAAGATAAAACACCTTAAGAAAAATGAACATAACATATTTCATGATCAGATATAAAAAGGCTACGATATTAAAATTGTGTAAATATATATGAAATAAAATACAAAGGCAACAAATATAAAATCTCTAAAATATATGGTGGATTACAGGTACAACAAATATAAAATCCCTAAAATATATGTTTGATTACAGGTACACAGGTATGACAGGAATATAGTGCAATTAGTGACAAAATGATTAGGAAGAAAGTACTTTTGGAAAACTAAGAAATCTCGAATTTATAAATCAAATTGTTAAGCCACAAAGAGCACTTAAAACTTGGGATTTTCCCTAAGGTTTAAATTGGGAATTATCACATGTATAAAAACTATGACCTTTACCATCACTGTTACATATCACTCATTTACCAATGACTGATCAATTCTAAAAGGAAAATTCAAATGGGAAGATTGCAATATGCAAATTAATAGGTAACAGATACACATATATCCCACTACATTTTACAAACTCATGAAAAACTGGAGAAATATAAAATGAGATTAATAGGTACTTCACCCAACCTGTGAAGGCATTCCAGTAACATTAAACAACAAACCAATCTCTGAATAAACTTACCTGATGAAAAAAAATCTGCACATTATAATACTAAATGAGTGCAGAATGTGGTCTATATGGTCTATATCCTCTAACCGGGGCCTCAAGTAGCCAAGTGGTCTAAAGCGCCCTTCGTTACGGATCACTGCCATCTCACCTCTGTCTGTGGTGGTTCGAGTCTAGGATTCAGCCAATGTGGGTATGTGAGAAAGCTTGCCAGTAGCTTCTTGTGGGTCGGTGTTTCTTTCCGGTGTTTTCCCAGGTTCTTCCTCCACCATTAATACTGGCCACCATGTATAGCCTATCGTGTGCTGAAAAATGGCGTCAAACCCCACAACAACAACAACAACAACATATCCTCTAACCATTCATACACATAAGGATTTGTTGTTGTTGTTGTTGTTGTTGTGGGGTTTAACTCCATTTTTCAGCACAAGATAGGCTATACATGGCGGCCAGTATTAATGGTGGAGGAAGAACCCGCGAAAACCCCGGAAAGAACCACCGACCCCTGAGAAGCTACTGGCAAGCTTTCTCACATACCCACATTGGCTGAATCCGAGACTCGAACCCACGCTGACAGAGGTGAGATGGCAGTGATCTGTAACGGAGAGCGCTTTAGACCACTTGGCCACTTGGGGCCCCCTTAAGGATTTGTCAAAGATTTCATATTTTCATGTAGAAATTCATACCTGCATGGTAGACAAGGAAGTGATGGGTTTAATAAGCTTCTAGTCCTACAATGTAAGACATTGAACCTGATATTTAAGTTTTGAGGGTCGAGGTCTTACTGCCTAAATAATGGAAATGTGTAGCATGTTCTAATGTCAACTAACATCAGAACAAGAAGTGAAATTTTCAGAAATATCTCACACACATGTAAGATAATATTCATTCTTGTCTACAATTTAAAATCATGATTTTGTCAGACTTACTCTGATGTCTTTTTTCTAACAAATTCAAATTCTCAATGAAGCAAATGAACATGTTTTCAAGTTCTGTTGGCCTGCATTTCAGTTGGCTGGAATGCAGTAGAATCTGGTAATACTGAAATCAGTTAAAAGGATGATAAATATCGTGAATGAAACAAAGCTAACTAAACACTTTCTTCAATATTAATATATTTTTATTCATTCTTTAAAGAAATATACTTTAACCTCAACTGATTTCAGCATTCCCGGCTTCTGTTGCAATATTTTATATTTTTAAAAATATTCAAAATAATGAAATTAAATAATTATTTATAGCATAAGGCACCACTAGTTTAATATGTATGCCAAGTTTCACTGAGGAACCTTTAATAGTTTTGGAGTCACCTTTTAAAAGTGTGAATTACATATCAATTAACAAAAAAGATACATTAAAACGGAAGAATTATGAATTGCAAAAGGTTTCTTTTCACAACTGCTCTAATATATGTGCCATACCAAATTTCACTGAGATATCTTGAAATGTCTTGTACTTACAGAAATGAAATGGATGGATGAACAGACAAACAGAGGACAACACCAAAATGAAGAGCCATCAATAGCAAAAGGCACAGCTACACATCAGTTCTACTATGTATAACCAAACTTCATAGGTACTGGAGTTTTGCCACAGAAAGGAATCTGTCTGGATGTCTGTCTTGATGGATGGATGGATGGATGGACAGACATACAGATGGATGGATGGATGGGTGGATGGGTGGGTGGGTGGCTGGACAGACAAATTTACAAAAACATTTGTAAAAACCACTGAAATTGAATAACAGCAAATGGCATGTCTGGACTGCAAATCTAGTATGTGATCCAATGTAGTACAAGTTCATATGGTCTGTGTGAGCAGCCTGCACTAGATCCAGTATAGTACATCTTCATACAGGTTGTGTGAACAGCCTGCACCTAGATCATGTTCATATAGGCTGTGTGAGCCTAGGTTGTGTGAGCAGCCTGCACCTAGATCATGTTCATATAGGCTGTGTGAGCCTAGGTTGTGTGAGCAGCCTGCACCTAGATCATGTTCATATAGGCTGTGTGAGCCTAGGTTGTGTGAGCAGCCTGCACCTAGATCATCACAGCTAGGACATGTTCATATAGGTTGTGTGTGCAGCCTGCACCTTGAGCAGATAGTTGCAATATGTACTGGAGAATAATAGTGAAATGTTATAATGTAGAGTTACTGTTGTATCCATTTTTGAAAGTAATGAACAAGACTGTAACAACTTTTAAAGTTGATTCTGGCACCAACTGTGACCTATTTAACAATATTTCTGAATATTATTATTTCATTTACCATGCATCATTAATTTTAGACAAACATTAAACAGGAGTGAAATAAAGGATTTGTAATTTTCTTAAATCAGTCAGTTTTCTTTATACATTGCCTATGCACAGCAGTGATTCTTTGTCAACAAGAGTACATTTCAATCTAAACTGATTTTACAAAACTGGATGAGAGCCTTGGCATTCTTGTTGCTTCCCATTTCAAAACCACAATAAGAAACAGCATGTATATACTTTTATGACAGCAAATTATATCTCTTATGATCTCTGTTTATATGTTAATTATTATTATTAACTTTAAGGTTTTTGTATTTCAATTAAAATATAACAGCTGCAAACAAATAATTTTAAGTTGGCATTATTAAAAGAGTTTGAACTTCGGTGTTCAGTTGGAAGCTGTGATAACTCAGTTGGTAGAGCATTAGACTTGTGATCCAAAGGTTGCATGTTTGACTCATGGCCAGGCAAGCCCAGGGTTGGCTGCCTTTGTGCATCCTTGGGAAAGGCACGTAGCTCCCATTGCTTTGGCATGATATAGCCAATAATGTCTTTAACGTTCCATTAAAACCAAGAAGACAAAACCCCTAAATAAGCCAATATGACCCTGACACTCAGGTGCTAAAATATTAATACACATACAGCTAGGCATAACTCCATGTTGGCTGTCGAACAAAAACACTCTTTTAACTTGATGAAGGTCCAAAAATTATATTAATGGTAGAACCTCAATTATAACAAGACATTGGGTGGGTAGGGGAATGAAACTTGGTTGGATAATCACAGCTGTAGGTGAATTTCTCTATATTATTTTGTATTTATCATAAATACTTTGGCAGACATGGTTTGGGATGGAATAAATTAAAAATGTAGATAAACGAGGTTCAGTCAAAAAAGTGCAGTACTGTGATTATGTAAAGTTCTCCATTTTGTCAATGATGTGGAACTCTGTAAAAGACACAAACACTGAAAACTACAACAACCCAGTGCAAAGTTACCATAGGATCCATCTAAAAAATGACTGATCAACTCTAAATGGAAAAATAAAAATTAAAAGTGATGTAAATAGTTTGCAATGTACAACTGAATTTAGTGAAAGATGCACATTAGAAGACACCTAAAGGAACTGTGAAATTAATTCAGAAATGTGACACAGATAAGATGTACATACTCTCTATACTATTCACGTATAAGTTGGAGTCAACTGCCAACTGCACAGACCTAGATCTGCAGTCACATCATGGGTCTATACAGTTTGTTAGGAGTAATCCGCTGAACAAACAATACAGACCCCTATCTGATGGCATATTGTGCAAAAGCAGATAATCGTCTAAGCTATTTTTTTTTGCAGTTTGACCTGACTTATACGTGAGTATATACTGGGGTCACTAGAGGATGGAAAAAAGCTAAATTTACTTATGCTACACGACAAGAAAGCTTCTAGCATTTCTAAAACCTCTCAGAGTATTGGGTTGTACTGTCCAATCCACCTAAAATTAGAGGATGAACTGAGCAAAATATCTTTAAAAAACACTCTAATTTTCATCAATTTTCATAACTGTTACAGACACTGTATATAACATTGGACAAATCAATGTGGGATTAGATCCACAAAGACTAAGAAAGGTAACAAAATAAGATGCCTGTAAAACATTACAAATTAAAACAAAATACTGAAAACACTACAACTATTCATAAACATATTCCACAATTCTAATAAAGATATCTAATTAAAACCAGACTGCCATTGTCCTTACCAGATGATTTGACAGTGACCGCTAAGAAGTAATATTCTGGTGACCTATGTTATTACCATAGCTGCTATGTTTATCAGCCAATCAGACGAAGTCTTATATCTTTGCATATGGAAGACTGAGAAATATCTCAGCAGTAAAGCTGAAGAACATCTATATGTGCTGAATGACCTGATTCACTTTTAGATTTCTAACAAGTGCATTTCCATTGGCTAATTCAATTGTCATCAGAACATGATCCATAAGCAGTCCATGTCAGATCTTCATGTAAGACAGTGGAGATATGAGTTTAATCAGACTAAAAAAAACACCCAAAAATCTATCATATATACTAGCTTATAAGCTGGATCCAACTACAAACTGCATACACCCTGCTCTGATGTTGCATAATGCACCAGTAGATCTGGGTACATGTAGTTTGTTAGGATAGAAATAGAACAAGAAATATAGACCCTCAACTGCCTGTTAATTATGTAACAGCAGATTTGGGTCTATCCTGTTTAAGTTGGACTGGACTTATAAGTGTATATATATGGTAAGTAAAATGATAAACTACTTCCATAAAGGAATCACACAAGGAGCTGCTACACCTACTGAAATCAACGTCTCCATATTTAACACTCGGATCCATACAATATGCCAGTCGCATCATTTGAAAATCCATCACCAATTCCACAGACCTTCCCTTACCAGCTATGAGCAGCATTTTAAAACACAAATTAGTCTACAATTATACATTGGTCATTAAAGTTGAATAAATATTGTTTTTCTAGTATTCTTATGTATGCATTGATAACAAACTTTGCCCATTTAAGAAAGCCATGTTGGATAAATCTATCGACTGAGTCATTATGCAGTGATACTTGCTATTAAACTCTCCAAAAATATGTTTCTGGTTGGCTGGCTGTCCCTGTTTATCACTGCCAACCCTAGCAATTTTGTTCTCCAAGGTAAAAAAAATAATAAATAATAATAAAAATAATAATATATAATAATAATTATATTTTTTAAAAATCCCAAAATTCATTTGTGTATCTGATTGAGCCAGTTTTGCTCTGTATTTTGAAGCACTTAGTACATTATATATACTAAGCATTATAATTTATATAATGTTTAAAAAAACAAACTATTTACCTTAAATTTAACATCAATGCTATAGGAAACACATTTTTTTGTGTTGACCTGTCATCATGGAGTGACACTTGCTATCGAGTCATCATGTAGCGACACTTGCTACTGAGTCAGTACATAGTGACACTTTCTATCGAGTCAGCATGTATCGACACTTGCTATCAAGTCAGCATGTAGTTACACTTGCTATTGAGTCATCATGTAGCGACGCTACTGAATCAGCATGTAGTGACACTTGCTATCAAGTCAGCATGTAGTGACACTTGCTATCGAGTCAGCATGTAGCGAAACTTGCTATCGAGTCAAGATGTAGTGGCACTTGCTATTGAGTCAGCATGTAGAGACACTGCTATCGAGTCAGCATGTAGTGACACTTGCTATCAAGTCAGCATGTAGTGACACTTGCTATCAAGTCAACATGTAGCGACACTTGCTATCAAGTCAGCATGTAGTGACACTTGCTATCGAGTCAGCATGTAGCGACACTTTTATTGAGTCAGCATGCAGTGACACTGTTATCGAGTCAGCATGTAGCAACACTTGCTATCAAGTCAGCATGTAGTTGTTGTTGTGAAGTTTAACACCATTTTTCAGCACACAATAGGCTATACACGGCAGCCAGTATTAATGGTGGAGGAAGAATCTGGGAAAACCCCGGAAAGAACCACCGACCCACGAGAAGCTACCGGCATGCTTTCTCACATACCCACATTGGCCAAATCCTAGACTCGAACCCACGCAGACAGAGGTGAGATGGCAGTGATCCATAACGGAGAGCACTTTAGACCACTCGGGGCCCCCAAGTCAGCATGTAGTGACACTTGCTATCAAGTCAGCATGTAGTGACCCATGCTATTGAGTCAGCATGTAGCGACACTTGCTATCAAGTCAGCATGTAGTGACACTTGCTATCAAGTCAGCATGTAGCGACACTTGCTATCAAGTCAGCATGTAGCAACACTGCTATTGAGTCAACATGTAGTGACACTTGCTATCAAGTCAGCATGTAGTGACACTTGCTATTGAGTCAGCCTGTAGTGACACTTGCTATCGAGTCAGCATGTAGTGACACTGCTATTGAGTCAGCATGTAGCAACACTTGCTATCAAGTCAGCATGTAGTGACACTTGCTATTGAGTCAGCATGTAGTGACACATGCTACTGAGTCAGCCAGCAGCTTTTCCTAGGTCAGTGGTTCTTCCATGGGTTTTCCAGGGTTCTTCCTCCACCAGTTATACTGGCCGCCATGTATAGCCTATCTTGTGCTGAAAAATGGCGTTAAACCTTAGAACAACAACAAGTCAGCATGTAGTGACACATGCTATTGAGTCAGCATGTAGCAACAGTGCTACCGAGTCAGCATGTAGTGACACTTGCTATTGACTTGCTATCGAGTCAGCATGTAGTGACACTGCTATCGAGTTAGCATGTAGCAACACTTGCTATCAAGTCAACATGTAGTGACACTGCTATTGAGTCAGCATGTAGTGACACATGCTATTGAGTCAGCATGTTTATGACATCCACTAACACTTCTAATAATTCTGATGATTGCAGTACTAAATTTAGGCAAGCTTAATGGACACTTTATTTTATTTTTACAAAATTAACCTTAAATTTTTAAAATATGATAAAATAAGACACCAACATTTTACAGCTGAAAGTGGCTTAAAAATATTATGGTCTTTAAATTCTAAATAAGATGTCCAGTTTTCAGGTACAGCATACAGACACTTATAAGTTGAGTTCAAATGTAAACTGTACAGACCCAGATCTACTGTACATTATGTGCCAGCAGTTCTGGGTTTGTGCAGTTTGTTATGATTAATCAGCAGAACAACAAACACCCTGACTCTGTGAGCCCATTAAGTGATGGCAGTTCAGGGTCTATGATGTTTGCTGTTAGACCTGACTTGTAAGAGAGTATTTATATGTATTCCTTGTTTACTAGTACATTATTGCATTTATGGTACATACAGACAACAACAAAACCTAATGCATTTTATTAAATGTTTTAATGCTATCTCACATTCTGAGCTTTATGAAAGATTTTTTTGGTTTGTGGACATGCTTCCATCTTGCCAATGAGGTATCTCTTCATGCATACAAAAGTGAAAGAAGCAAGCTTCATGTAAAAGTATGTGACCACCAGACAATCTTTTACTGCCTCAGTTTATATTGTCAAAACATGATGCCTTCTTCAATATGGGGAAGGGAGTTAGCTCAAAATTTCTTACTCCTTGAAACCATACAAAACTATGATGTTCTAGAAAATTGCAAAATGTTGCTCTTGAAAATATGCCTGTGATACAATTTTAAAATGAAGTTACAATGTTGCTTATTTGCAAGATTTAAAGGCATTTGTTGAAAAATGCTCTGCATGGGTATTGCTCTTTTATCTGAAGGGCAGACATTAAGGATTTACATTTTCTTTATGAAAGATGACAATTTTTTGCATGAAATGAAAGAAATATGCTGGTGTACTTAAAAAACCATAATTTTCTTTAAAAAAATTACAAATATGGCACACGAGTTTGACTTTAAAAAAAACAAAAACAATGGAACACAGAATTTCTGCAATAATTTGGCCATGACTCAGTCTGCCTTCAAACCTGTAACATCATATAACTTAAATTATATGGCATCTATAATCTGAATATAATTTGTGGTACTTTGTTTAATTGTTACATATCTTCCTGGCAGCTAATATGAAGCATTTGTTAATAAGTGTACATTCATATAATAGTGTGTTTTTTAAAAACTTTTCAGAGGATGTATACTCATAGCTGACCTTCTACTTCCAGATCAGTGTCAAAAGCTTTGTCATCTTGAATGTCCAGGCCTGTGAAGTCAGGCTCCAGAAGTATATCTTTCTGTGGTTGTGCTTCCTCACTGTCACTGTCACTTTCTGAACTCTTGTCCTGGGGACCAGATTTCGTACTTTCTGCTCGTGACTTTCGTGACCTGCTGCTGGCTCGGCTGATTGTCTAACAAATAAAATTATGTAAAGTTCTTCACTTAAAATAAAGAGAGGTACTTAATAACTACAGAGGTACTTAATAACAACAGGGGTACATCATAACAATCAATCTTTCTTCAACATTCTTGGACACAACAAATGCTTTCTACTGAGTCTGTAAAGTAACATTCATACTGAGATCTTTAAGGTAACATTCATACTGAGATCTGTGAGGTAACATTCATACTGAGATCTGTGAGGTAAAATTCATACTGAGACCTGTAAGGTAACATTCATATTGAGATCTGTGAGGTAACATTCATACTGAGATCTGTAAGGTAACATTCATACTGAGTCTGTAAGGTAACATTCATACTGAGATCTGTAAGGTAACATTCATACTGAGATCTGTAAGGTAACATTCATACTGAGATTTGTGAGGTTACATTCATACTGAGTCTGTAAGGTAACATTCATACTGAGATCTGTGAGGTAACATTCATACTGAGATCTGTGAATAATTTTATTATATGAGATCCTAAATTTTACAGCAGTGGCTGCAAATGCTAACTTCTGAACAATAGAAGACTGTTGGCGCAAAAGGCTTACATTATATTGGCTTACATTATATTGGAAGATGAATAAAGGAAGTTCTTACTCAGCATGGTCCAAGTAGTACCTGAATGGAGATGATAAATTAAAATACAAGTCTGATAGTCTGCTTCTAAAACAGTACCTGAATGGGGGATGACAGGCTATATGTTTGATAATGTGCTAGTAAAACTGTTGGTTATGAATTAACTGTAGAAAAGAATGAACTGAAAATGTGAACTTCCACTGATACAAGCAGAGACACGGATTAAACTGTGGAGTCATCACAGCTCACATGACAATGGATATTTATATCTGCCAATCAAAATACACTAGCCTGTACATGTTATTTATCTACAGTGTACTGAAAAGCAATTAGAATTTTATTCATACTTAAGTGACCCACTTAAAATTTAATATTAAAATTACTCTGGAAATATCTATTTCCATATTTACAGATGTTCTCAAATATTCTATCAATATATGAGATTTTATGTTTCTTTCCGGAGACCAATTTTGCTTATTAATTCAATTCAGAAAGAAATGGTTAAAGGACTTTAAAGTGTAATTTAAAAAAGTTAAGATTTCAAAACACTATCACCATATTAATAGTATATTTAGACATTCAAAGATGAGGAGAAAAACAGTTTCAATTGGAGCACTATGCCAGTGGAATTTAGGGGCCCCGAGTGGCAGAGTGGTCTAAAGCACTCACTGTTACGGATCATTGCCATCACACCTCTACCTTCGAGTCTCAGGTTTGGCCAATGTGGGTATGTGAAAAAGCTTGCCAGTAGGTTCTCATGGGTCGGTGGTTCTTTCCAGGGTTTTCCCTGGGTTCTTCTTCCACCATTTATACTGGCCACCATGTATAGCCTGTCTTGTGCTGAAAAATGGCATTAAAACCCAACAACCACCAATGAAATTTAATATATGATCACAAAACAAGTCATATTTTAAGTTCCCTTTTAAATTATGCAATTGACAACTGAAAATATACAATAGAATAGTTTCCAGATGAGAACATTTTATTCATTTAAGTCAAATATTTATGGAGAAATTATTTCATTCCTGCCATAGCAGGTGTCACATGAAAAACAATGTTTTACTACCACCTGATGTGGTCATGTTTTGTAACTCGATTTTTAGTACTCTTAGGAAAACAATTTTAAAAAAGGCTGATAGAGACATTTCTTAACCACATGTCGGTAACATGTGTACAATTTTGTGACAGCAAATTATATCTCTTATCATCTCTACATAATGTCAGTGACATGTAGTCTGTATAAGCACTAAACAGTTCAGCCCAGAGCTCATATAAAACTATCCATGAGGCAGTTTATACAGCTAATTATCAAAGGTAATTAAATCTTAACACATTAACCCCTGGAGGTTTTTGTCGTTTTCGCCTGAAATTCAAGTAGGAAACACATTTTGAAAGTTATTTCTGAATATGTCCTAATACATCAACTTCCAATGATCTTCCAATAACATAATGCCTAGTTGTGTTAGAAACATCATTTTTTATTGACTATTTGGCTCACACAGGAGCAAAAGGGTAAAAGTTTTTGCTTAATGGACCCATTATTTTCGTATCAAGACCCCTCTTTATTCCAAATGCCCATCTTATCCTACTTTTTGCAAAAGTTCATTTGTCTGTTTGCAGTTCATACTGGTCTGCCTTAGATCTGAGACCAAAACATTTAAAATCAGGACACAAAATCAGATTCCGACCAAGGTCGAATTTTGGGTGAAAAAAAATCGGGTCCAAAAAATGATGTTTTTCCCTCTGTATTTTGTAGTGCAACTAGAAATTCAAGATTATTTGGTATCATTATGTAGAGCTACATCTGTCTACCTTTCTATAATACCACTCACTTTAGTGTATGATACACGACGTTGACACTAAAGAGCTTGGCAGTAGGCTACTACCTCCTGCCATGTAAACTAGGCACCAGGGGTTAGTGTGTTAAGGCAGTCAGAGATTTGGAACCAACATTTCACAGATTATTTAACTGGCTGAGACTTGATGCCGTGTTAAATCCTTTGAATACTGCTGTGGGAGATTCCATTAGCTTAATTTGTAAATGCAAAGCAAACTAATGGAAACAATCAAATATATCTGAAGTCTGGTAAAACAAAGATATGTGTATTGAAGAACACAAGTTATTCAACCTCCTTGCCTTGAATTAGAATGTTTAGACCATCTTTATTAAAAATTATTAATGGGTTTGTCATCAGCTGCAATGTTTCTCTGAAGATGGATATTACTCCATATATAAAACACAAGAGTGTACAAGTATGATTCATTTTTGTAGACAAAATGTCAAAACACTCCTGTGATTCAGGGAAGGATGAGCCAACTGCAAAAACACAGTAAACCTAAATTTCTCAGCGGGGTGGGCAATTGTATTATCTGCACATACTGCAAACATGATATTGACACTAGTCACTCTAGTGTCAATCTGTTGTGTGCATTGACTTAGCAACACCACCTAGCATGTCTGACACTCTCTCACAGCAACGCAGAAAGATCATTATCTATGACGAGATAAATTTAATTTTGATCTTTGGGGAAGTTTGAACAACAGTACCATCTATTCTCTAATGAGTGCAAAGATGAAGACAAGTGACACTTTCTTTACCTTTGTATGCTCTATTTATCTGCTGAGATCACCAAATACTAGATGTAATTAAGGTAGCTATATTCCCCTCTTTTATTATTTACTTCCTGTGTGGTTGTGATTATATGACTGTTGGTACCTATGTAGTTTTTTAACCCTTACATTGCTCTTGGTTCCAAAATAAAGCTGTGCACTCTATTGACTTATCTATTTTTCTCTGTATGCTTGTGAAAATGGACACTCATGGCAGGTCTACAGAGCAGGATTCAAAACTTTGAAATGAGATGCTACTACAAGATTGTGGGTATCTCATACGTTGACCATTCAACCAATAAAGAGGACCATGAAAAGATCCAAGGTACCATCGGACCCTACAAAAAGGTCCTGACCACTGTGAAAAAATACAAACTGAAGTGGTACAGTGTCTCTTAATCATCTGGACTGGCAAGAGCAGTCTTGCAAGGCACTGTGAGAGGATACAGAAGAAAAGGCAGGTGGAAAAAGAGGCAGGAAGATGACATTAAAAGTGGATATGCAGGGTATTTGGAGAGTCCCAAAAGGTAGTGGAGAACAGACAAAGATGGAGGGAATTTGTAATGAAATCATCTGTGGTGCTTCAATGACCTCATGTGTCATGGGATTGATGATGATGATGATGATGATAATGATGAGTATAGGGATGATAGTGGATAATGTTAAGTCTACCAAATATTTTTTGTAATTAAGTGTATTAAATGCTTCAAAGAAAACACATATGTTATTTTCTTTTATTGAAATGTGTATTTCCAGTAACTTTATACAGGCTTATATGAAAAGATACCACTGACTTGTTCTTAACTTGATGATTACAAATCAAGGCATGTTTCAATAGTTGATGTGATTATAAATCAAGGCATGTTTCAATAGTTGATGTGATTACAAATCAAGGCATGTTTGAATAGTTTATGTGATTATAAATCAAGGCATGTTTCAATAGTTTATGTGATTATAAATCAAGGCATGTTTCAATAGTTTATCTGATTATAAATCAAGGCATGTTTGAGTAGTTTATGTGATTATAAATTAAGGCATGTTTCAATAGTTTATGTGATTATAAATCAAGGCATGTTTTAGTAGTTAATGAGATTATAAATCAAGGCATGTTTGAGTAGTTTATGTGATTATAAATCAAGGCATGTTGGAATAGTTTATGTGATTATAAATCAAGGCATGTTTTAGTAGTTTATGTGATTATAAATCAAGGCATGTTTGAGTAGTTTATGTGATTACAAATCAAGGCATGTTTGAGTAGTTTATGTGATTATAAATCAAGGCATGTTTGAATAGTTTATGTGATTATAAATCAAGGCATGTTTCAATAGTTTATGTGATTATAAATCAAGACATGTTTGAGTAGTTTATGTGATTACAAATCAAGGCATGTTTTAGAAGTTTCTGTGATTATAAATCAATACATGTTTGAGTAGTTTATGTGATTATAAATCAAGGCATGTTTGAGTAGTTTATGTGATTACAAATCAAGGCATGTTTCAATAGTTTATGTGATTATAAATCAAGGCATTTTTGAGTAGTTTATGTGATTATAATCAAGGCATGTTTCAATAGTTTATGTGATTATAAATCAAGGCATGTTGGAATAGTTTATGTGATTATAAATCAAGGCATGTTTGAGTAGTTTATGTGATTATAAATCAAGGCATGTTTGAGAAGTTTATGTGATTATAAATCAAGGCATGTTTGAATAGTTTATGTGATTATAAATCAAGGCATGTTTTAGTAGTTTATGTGATTATAAATCAAGGCATGTTTGAGTAGTTTATGTGATTATAAATCAAGGCATGTTTGAATAGTTTATGTGATTATAAATCAAGGCATGTTTTAGTAGTTTATGTGATTATAAATCAAGGCATGTTTTAGTAGTTTATGTGATTACAAATCAAGGCATGTTTGAGTAGTTTATGTGATTACAAATCAAGGCATGTTTTAGTAGTTTATGTGATTACAAATCAAGGCATATTTTAGTAGTTTATGTGATTATAAATCAAGGCATGTTTGAGTAGTTTATGTGATTATAAATCAAGGCATGTTTCAATAGTTTATGTGATCACAAATAAAGGCATGGTTCAATAGTTTATGTGATTACAAATCAAGGCATGTTTTAGTAGTTTATGTGATTATAAATCAAGGCATGTTTCAATAGTTTATGAGATCACAAATCAAGGCATGTTTCAATAGTTTATGTGATTATAAATCAAGGAATGTTTCAATAGTTTGTGATCACAAATCAAGGCATGTTTTAGTAGTTTATGTGATTATAAATCAAGGCATGTTTGAGTAGTTTATGTGATTATAAATCAAGGTATGTTTGAGTAGTTTATGTGATTATAAATCAAGGCATGTTTCAATAGTTTATGTGATCACAAATCAAGGGATGTTTCAACATTTTATGTGATTACAAATCAAGGGATGTTTGAGTAGTTTATGTGATTATAAATCAAGGCATGTTTGAATAGTTTATGTGATTATAAATCAAGGCATGTTTTAGTAGTTTATGTGATTATAAATCAAGGCATGTTTCAATAGTTTATGTGATTATAAATCAAGGCATGTTTGAGTAGTTTATGTGATTACAAATCAAGGCATGTTTTAGTAGTTTATGTGATTATAAATTAAGGCATGTTTTAGTAGTTTATGTGATTAAAAATCAAGGAATCTTTGAGCAGTTTATGTGATTATAAATCAAGGCATGTTTCAATAGTTTATGTGATTATAAATCAAGGCATGTTTCAATAGTTTATGTGATCACAAATCAAGGCATGTTTCAATAGTTTATGTGATTATAAATCAAGGCATGTTTTAGTAGTTTATGTGATTATAAATCAAGGCATGTTTGAGTAGTTTATGTGATTATAAATCAAGGCATGTTTCAATAGTTTATGTGATTATAAATCAAGGCATGTTTCAATAGTTTATGTGATTACAAATCAAGGCATGTTTTAGTAGTTTATGTGATTATAAATCAAGGCATGTTTCAGTAGTTTATGTGATCACAAATCAAAGCATGTTTCAATAGTTTATGTGATTATAAATCAAGGCATGTTTTAGCAGTTTATGTGATTATAAATCAAGGCATGTTTTAGTAGTTTATGTGATTACAAATCAAGGCATGTTTGAGTACTTTATGTGATTATAAATCAAGGCATGTTTTAGTAGTTTATGTGATTACAAATCAAGGCATGTTTTAGTAGTTTATGTGATTACAAATCAAGGCATGTTTGAGTAGTTTATGTGATTATAAATCAAGGCATGTTTCAATAGTTTATGTGATCACAAATCAAGGCCTGTTTCAATAGTTTATGTGATTATAAATCAACGCATGTTTCAACAGTTTGTGATCACAAATCAAGGCATGTTTGAGTAGTTTATGTGATTATAAATCAAGGCATGTTTGAGTAGTTTATGTGATTATAAATCAAGGTATGTTTGAGTAGTTTATGTGATTATAAATCAAGCCATGTTTCAATAGTTTATGTGATCACAAATCAAGGCATGTTTCAATAGTTTACGTGATTACAAATCAAGGCATGTTTGAGTAGTTTATGTGATTATAAATCAAGGTATGTTTTAGTAGTTTATATGATTATAAATCAAGGCATGTTTTAGTAGTTTATGTGATTATAAATCAAGGCATGTTTCAATAGTTTATGTGATTATAAATCAAGGCATGTTTGAGTAGTTTATGTGATTACAAATCAAGACATGTTTGAGTAGTTTATGTGATTATAAATCAAGGCATGTTTTAGTAGTTTATGTGATTAAAAACCAAGGCATGTTTGAGTAGTTTATGTGATTATAAATCAAGGCATGTTTCAATAGTTTATGTGATTATGAATCAAGGCATGTTTCAATAGTTTATGTGATCACAAATCAAGGCATGTTTCAATAGTTTATGTGATTATAAATCAAGGCATGTTTTAGTAGTTTATGTGATTATAAATCAAGGCATGTTTAAATAGTTTATGTGATCACAAATCAAAGCATGTTTGAATAGTTTATGTGATTATAAATCAAGCCATGTTTCAATAGTTTGTGATCACAAATCAAGGCATGTTTCAATAGTTTATGTGATTATAAATCAAGGCATGTTTTAGTAGTTTATGTGATTATAAATCAAGGCATGTTTCAGTAGTTTATGTGAACACAAATCAAGGCATGTTTCAATAGTTTATGTGATTACAAATCAAGGCATGTTTTAGTAGTTTATGTGATTATAAATCAAAGCATGTTTTAGTAGTTTATGTGATTACAAATCAAGGCATGTTTGAGTACTTTATCTGATTATAAATCAAGGCATGTTTCAATAGTTTATGTGATTATAAATCAAGGCATGCTTTAATAGTTTATGTGATTATAAATCAAGGCATGTTTTAGTAGTTTATGTGATTACAAATCAAGGCATGTTTGAGTACTTTATCTGATTATAAATCAAGGCATGTATGAGTACTTTATCTGATTATAAATCAAGGCATGTTTCAATAGTTTATGTGATTATAAATCAAGGCATGCTTCAATAGTTTATGTGATTATAAATTAATGCAGGTTTCAATAGTTTATGTGATTATAAATCAAGGCATGTTTGAGTACTTTATCTGATTATAAATCAAGGCATGTTTCAATAGTTTATGTGATTACAAATCAAGGCATGCTTCAATAGTTTATGTGATAATAAATCAAGGCATGTTTGAGTAGTTTATGTGATTATAAATCAAGGCATGTTTGAGTAGTTTATGTGATTATAAATCAAGGCATGTTTGAGTAGTTTATGTGATTATAAATCAAGGCATGTTTCAATAGTTTATGTGATTATAAATCAAGGCATGTTTCAAAAGTTTATGTGATTACAAATCAAGGCATGTTTTAGTAGTTTATGTGATTATAAATCAAGGCATGTTTGAGTAGTTTATGTGATTATAAATCAAGGCATGTTTTAGTAGTTTATGTGATTATAAATCAAGGCATGTTTGAGTAGTTTATGTGATTATAAATCAAGGCATGTTTCAATAGTTTATGTGATTATAAATCAAGGCATGTTTGAGTAGTTTATGTGATTATAAATCAAGGCATGTTTCAATAGTTTATGTGATTATAAATCAAGGCATGCTTCAATACTTTATGTGATCACAAATCAAAGCATGTTTCAATAGTTTATGTGATCACAAATCAAGGCATGTTTCAATAGTTTGTGATCACAAATCAAGGCATGTTTCAACAGTTTATGTGATTATAAATCAAGGCATGTTTGAGTAATTTATGTGATTATAAATCAAGGCATGTTTGAGTAGTTTATGTGATTATAAATCAAGGCATGTTTCAATAGTTTATGTGATTATAAATCAAGGCATGTTTAGTAGTTCATGTGATTATAAATCAAGGCATGTTTCAATAGTTTATGTGATTATAAATCAAGGCATGTTTGAGTAGTTTATGTGATTATAAATCAAGGCATGTTTCAATAGTTTATGTGATTATAAATCAAGGCATGTTTCAATAGTTTATGTGATTACAAATCAAGGCATGTTTTAGTAGTTTATGTGATTATAAATCAAGGCATGTTTGAGTAGTTTATGTGATTATAAATCAAGGCATGTTTTAGTAGTTTATGTGATTATAAATCAAGGCATGTTTGAGTAGTTTATGTGATTATAAATCAAGGCATGTTTGAATAGTTTATGTGATTATAAATCAAGGCATGTTTGAGTAGTTTATGTGATTATAAATCAAGGCATGTTTCAATAGTTTATGTGATTATAAATCAAGGCATGTTTCAATAGTTTATGTGATTACAAATCAAGGCATGTTTTAGTAGTTTATGTGATTATAAATCAAGGCATGTTTGAGTAGTTTATGTGATTATAAATCAAGGCATGTTTCAATAGTTTATGTGATTATAAATCAAGGCATGTTTTAGTAGTTTATGTGATTATAAATCAAGGCATGTTTGAATAGTTTATGTGATTATAAATCAAGGCATGTTTTAGTAGTTTATGTGATTATAAATCAACGCATGTTTGAGTAGTTTATGTGATTACAAATCAAGGCATATTTGAGTAGTTTATGTGATTACAAATCAAGGCATGTTTTAGTAGTTTATGTGATTATAAATCAAGGCATGTTTGAGTAGTTTCTGTGATTATAAATCAAGGCATGTTTCAATAGTTTATGTGATCACAAATCAAGGCATGTTTCAATAGTTTATGTGATTACAAATCAAGGCATGTTTTAGTAGTTTATGTGATTATAAATCAAGGCATGTTTGAGTAGTTTATGTGATTATAAATCAAGGCATGTTTGAGTAGTTGATGTGATTATAAATCAAGGCATGTTTGAGTAGTTTATGTGATTATAAATGAATGCATGTTTCAATAGTTTATGTGATCACTAATCAAGGCATGTTTCAATAGTTTATGTGATTATAAATCAAGGCATGTTTCAATAGTTTATGTGATCACAAATCAAGGCATCTTTCAATAGTTTATGTGATTATAAATCAAGGCATGTTTGAGTAGTTTATGTGATTATAAATCAAGGCATGTTTGAGTAGTTTATGTGATTATAAATCAAGGCATGTTTCAATAGTTTATGTGATCACAAATCAAGGCATGTTTCAATAGTTTATGTGATTACAAATCAAGGCATGTTTTAGTAGTTTATGTGATTATAAATCAAGGCATGTTTGAGTAGTTTATGTGATTATAAATCAAGGCATATTGGAGTAGTTTATGTGATTATAAATCAAGGCATGTTTGAGTAGTTTATGTGATTATGAATTAATGCATGTTTCAATAGCTTATGTGATCACAAATCAAGGCATGTTTCAATAGTTTATGTGATTACAAATCAAGGCATGTTTTAGTAGTTTATGTGATTATAAATCAAGGCATGTTTTAGTAGTTTATGTGATAATAAATGAAGGCATGTTTGGGTAGTTCATGTGATTATAAATCAAGGCATGTTTCAATAGTTTATGTGATCACTAATCAAGGCATGTTTCAATAGTTTATGTGATTATAAATCAAGGCATGTTTCAATAGTTTATGTGATCACAAATCAAGGCATCTTTCAATAGTTTATGTGATTATAAATCAAGGCATGTTTGAGTAGTTTATGTGATTATAAATCAAGGTATGTTTGAGTAGTTTATGTGATTATAAATCAAGGCATGTTTCAATAGTTTATGTGATCACAAATCAAGGCATGTCTCAATAGTTTATGTGATTACAAATCAAGGCATGTTTTAGTAGTTTATGTGATTATAAATCAAGGCATGTTTGAGTAGTTTATGTGATTATAAATCAAGGCATGTTTGAGTAGTTTATGTGATTATAAATCAAGGCATGTTTGAGTAGTTTATGTGATTATGAATTAATGCATGTTTCAATAGCTTATGTGATCACAAATCAAGGCATGTTTCAATAGTTTATGTGATTACAAATCAAGGCATGTTTTAGTAGTTTATGTGATTATAAATCAAGGCATGTTTTAGTAGTTTATGTGATAATAAATCAAGGCATGTTTGGGTAGTTCATGTGATTATAAATCAAGGCATGTTTCAATAGTTTATGTGATCACAAATGAAGGCATGTTTCAATAGTTTATGTGATTACAAATCAAGGCATGTTTTAGTAGTTTATGTGATTATAAATCAAGGCATGTTTTAGTAGTTTATGTGATTATAAATCAAGGCATGTTTCAATAGGTTATGTGATTATAAATCAAGGCATGTTTGAGTAGTTTATGTGATTACAAATGAAGGCATGTTTGAGTAGTTTATGTGATTATAAATCAAGGCATGTTTTAGTAGTTTATGTGACTAAAAATAAAGGCATGTTTGAGTAGTTTATGTGATTATAAATCAAGGCATGTTTGAGTAGTTTATGTGATTATGAATTAATGCATGTTTCAATAGCTTATGTGATCACAAATGAAGGCATGTTTCAATAGTTTATGTGATTACAAATCAAGGCATGTTTGAGTAGTTTATGTGATTATAAATCAAGGCATGTTTTAGTAGTTTATGTGATTATAAATCAAGGCATGTTTGGGTAGTTTATGTGATTATAAATCAAGGCATGTTTCAATAGTTTATGTGATCACAAATCAAGGCATGTTTCAATAGTTTATGTGATTACAGTTCAAGGCATGTGTTAGTAGTTTATGTGATTATAAATCAAGGCATGTTTTAGTAGTTTATGTGATTATAAATCAAGGCATGTTTCAATAGGTTATGTGATTATAAATCAAGGCATGTTTGAGTAGTTTATGTGATTACAAATGAAGGCATGTTTGAGTAGTTTATGTGATTATAAATCAAGGCATGTTTTAGTAGTTTATGTGACTAAAAATCAAGGCATGTTTGAGTAGTTTATGTGATTATAAATCAAGGCATGTATGAGTAGTTTATGTGATTATAAATCAAGGCATGTTTCAATAGTTTATGTGATTATAAATCAAGGCATGTTTTAGTAGTTTATGTGATTATAAATCAAGGCATGTTTGAATAGTTTATGTGATCACAAATCAAGGCATGTTCCAATAGTTTATGTGATTATAAATCAATGCATGTTTTAGTAGTTTATGTGATTATAAATCAAGGCATGTTTCAATAGTTTATGTGATCACAAATCAAAGCATGTTTCAATAGTTTATGTGATTATAAATCAACGCATGTTTCAATAGTTTGTGATCACAAATCAAGGCATGTTTAATAGTTTATGTGATTATAAATCAAGGCATGTTTGAGTAATTTATGTGATTATAAATCAAGGCATGTTTGAGTAGTTTATGTGATTATAAATCAAGGAATGTTGGAATAGTTTATGTGATCACAAATCAAGGTATGTTTCAATAGTTTATGTGATTACAAATCAAGGCATGTTTTAGTAGTTTATGTGATTATAAATCAAGGCATGTTTCAATAGTTTATGTGATTATAAATCAAGGCATGTTTCAATAGTTTATGTGATTACAAATCAAGGCATGTTTCAGTAGTATATGTGATTATAAATCAAGGCATGTTTGAGTAGTTTATGTGATTATAAATCAAGGCATGTTTCAATAGTTTATGTGATTATAAATCAAGGCATGTTCTAGTAGTTTATGTGATTATAAATCAAGGCATGTTTGAGTAGTGTATGTGATTATAAATCAAGGCATGTTTCAATAGTTTATGTGACTATAAATCAAGGCATGTTTTAGTAGTTTATGTGATTATCAATCAAGGCATGTTTGAGTAGTTTATGTGATTATAAATCAAGGCATGTTTGAATAGTTTATGTGATTATAAATCAAGGCATGTTTGAGTAGTTTATGTGATTATAAATCAAGGCATGTTTGAGTAGTTTATGTGATTACAAATCAAGGCATGTTTCAATAGTTTATGTGATCACAAATCAAGGCATGTTTCAGTAGTTTATGTGATTACAAATCAAGGGATGTTTGAGTAGTTTATGTGATTATAAATCAAGGCATGTTTTAGTAGTTTATGTGATTATAAATCAAGGCATCTTTTAGGAGTTTATGTGATTATAAATCAAGGCATGTTTCAATAGTTTATGTGATTATAAATCAAGGCATGTTTGAGTAGTTTATGTGATTACAAATCAAGGCATGTTTCAGTAGTTTATGTGATTATAAATCAAGGCATGTTTTAGTAGTTTATGTGATTAAAAATCAAGGCATGTTTGAGTAGTTTATGTGATTATAAATCAAGGCATATTTCAATAGTTTCTGTGATTATAAATGAAGGCATGTTTCAATAGTTTATGTGATCACAAATCAAGGCATGTTTCAATAGTTTATGTGATCATAAACCAAGGCATCTTTTAGTAGTTTATGTGATTATAAATCAAGGCATGTTTCAATAGTTTATGTGATCACAAATCAAAGCATGTTTCAATAGTTTATGTGATTATAAATCAAGGCATGTTTCAATAGTTTGTGATGACAAATCAAGGCATGTTTCAATAGTTTATGTGATTATAAATCAAGGCATGTCTGAGTAATTTATGTGATTATAAATCAAGGCATGTTTGAGTAGTTTATGTGATTGTAAATCAAGGCATGTTTCAATAGTTTATGTAATCACAAATCAAGGCATGTTTCAATAGTTTATGTGATTACAAATCAAGGCATGTTTTAGTAGTTTATGTGATTATAAATCAAGGCATGTTTTAGTAGTTTATGTGATTATAAATCAAGGCATGTTTCAGTAGTTTATGTGATTATAAATCAAAGCATGTTTCAATAGTTTATGTGATTATAAATCAAGGCATGTTTTAGTAGTTTATGTGATTAAAAATCAAGGCATGTTTGAGTAGTTTATGTGATTATAAATCAAGGCATGTTTGAATAGTTTATGTGATTATAAATCAAGGCATGTTTCAATAGTTTATGTGATTATAAATCAAGGCATGTTTTAGTAGTTTATGTGATTATAAATCAAGGCATGTTTGGGTAGTTTATGTGATTACAAATCAAGGCATGTTTTAGTAGTTTATGTGATTACAAATCAAGGTATGTTTGAGTAGTTCATGTGATTACAAATCAAGGCATGTTTTAGTAGTTTATGTGATTATAAATCAAGGCATGTTTCAATACTTTATGTGATCACAAAGCAAGGCATGTTTCAATAGTTTATGTGATTATCAATCAAGGCATGTTTGAGTAGTTTATGTGATTATAAATCAAGGCATGTTTTAATAGTTTATGTGATTATAAATCAAGGCATGTTTTAGTAGTTTATGTGATTATAAATCAAGGCATGTTTTCGTAGTTTATGTGATTACAAATCAAGGCATGTTTGAGTAGTTTATGTGATTACAAATCAAGGCATGTTTTAGTAGTTTATGTGATTACAAATCAAGGCATGTTTGAGTAGTTTATGTGATTATAAATCAAGGTATGTTTGAGTAGTTTATGTGATTATAAATCAAGGCATGTTTTAGTAGTTTATGTGATTATAAATCAAGGCATGTTTTAGTAGTTTATGTGATTATAAATCAAGCCATGTTTCAATAGTTTATGTGATTATAAATCAAGGCATGTTTGAGTAGTTTATGTGATTACAAATCAAGGCATGTTTCAGTAGTTTATGTGATTATCAATGAAGGCATGTTTTAGTAGTTTATGTGATTAAAAATCAAGGCATTTTGAGTAGTTTATGTGATTATAAATCAAGGCATATTTCAATAGTTTATGTGATTATAAATCAAGCCATGTTTCAATAGTTTATGTGATCAGAAATCAAGACATGTTTCAATAGTTTATGTGATCATAAATCAAGGCATGTTTTAGTAGTTTATGTGATTATAAATCAAGGCATGTTTCAATAGTTTATGTGATCACAAATCAAAGCATGTTTCAATAGTTTATGTGATCACAAATCAAGGCATGTTTCAATAGTTTGTGATCACAAATCAAGGCATGTTTCAATAGTTTATGTGATTATAAATCAAGGCATGTTTGAGTAATTTATGTGATTATAAATCAAGGCATGTTTGAGTAGTTTATGTGATTATAAATCAAGGCATGTTTCAATAGTTTATGTGATCACAAATCAAGGCATGTTTCAATAGTTTATGTGATTACAAATCAAGGCATGTTTTAGTAGTTTATGTGATTATAAATCAAGGCATGTTTTAGTAGTTTATGTGATTATAAATCAAGGCATGTTTGAGTAGTTCATGTGATTATAAATCAAGGCATGTTTCAATAGTTTATGTGATTATAAATCAAGGCATGTTTGAGTAGTTTATGTGATTAGAAATCAAGGCATGTTTCAATAGTTTATGTGATTATAAATCAAGGCATGTTTCAATAGTTTATGTGATGACAAATCAAGGCATGGTTTAGTAGTTTATGTGATTATAAATCAAGGCATGTTTGAGTAGTTTATGTGATTATAAATCAAGGCATGTTTTAGTAGTTTATGTGATTATAAATGAAGGCATGTTTGAGTAGTTTATGTGATTATAAATCAAGGCATGTTTCAATAGTTCATGTGATTATAAATCAAGGAATGTTTGAGTAGTTTATGTGATTATAAATCAAGGCATGTTTCAATAGTTTAAGTGATTATAAATCAAGGCATGTTTCAATAGTTTATGTGATTACAAATCAAGGCATGTTTTAGTAGTTTATGTGATTATAAATCAAGGCATGTTTGAGTAGTTTATGTGATTATAAATCAAGGCATGTTTCAATAGTTTATGTGATTATAAATCAAGGCATGTTTTAGTAGTTTATGTGATTATAAATCAAGGCATGTTTGAATAGTTTATGTGATTATAAATCAAGGCATGTTTTCGTAGTTTATGTGGTTATAAATCAAGGCATGTTTGAGTAGTTTATGTGATTACAAATCAAGGCATGTTTGAGTAGTTTATGTGATTATAAATCAAGGCATGTTTTAGTAGTTTATGTGATTATAAATCAAGGCATGTTTTAGTACTTTATGTGATTACAAATCAAGGCATGTTTGAGTAGTTTATGTGATTACAAATCAAGGCATGTTTTAGTAGTTTCTGTGATTATAAATCAAGGCATGTTTGAGTAGTTTCTGTGATTATAAATCAAGGCATGTTTCAATAGTTTATGTGATCACAAATCAAGGCATGTTTCAATAGTTTATGTGATTACAAATCAAGGCATGTTTTAGTAGTTTATGTGATTATAAATCAAGGCATGTTTTAGTAGATTATGTTATTATAAATCAAGGCATGTTTCAATAGGTTATGTGATTATAAATCAAGGCATGTCTGAGTAGTTTATGTGATTACAAATGAAGGCATGTTTGAGTAGTTTATGTGATTATAAATCAAGGCATGTTTTAGTACTTTATGTGACTAAAAATCAAGGCATGTTTCAGTAGTTTATGTGATTATAAATCAAGGCATGTTTCAATTGTTCATGTGATTATAAATCAAGGCATGTTTCAATAGTTTAGGTGATCACAAATCAAGGCATGTTTCAATAGTTTATGTGATTATAAATCAAGGCATGTTTGAGTAGTTTATGTGATTATAAACCAAGGCATGTTTCAATAGTTTACGTGATTATAAATCAAGGCATGTTTGAGTAGTCTATGTGATTATAAATCAAGGCATGTTTCAATAGTTTATGTGATTATAAATCAAGGCATGTTTCAATAGTTTATATGATTACAAATCAAGGCATGTTTTAGTAGTTTATGTGATTATAAATCAAGGCATGTTTCAATAGTTTATGTGATCACAAATCAAGGCATGTTTCAATAGTTTATGTGATTACAAATCAAGGCATGTTTTAGTAGTTTATGTGATTATAAATCAAGGCATGTTTTAGTAGTTTATGTGATTATAAATCAAGGCATGTTTCAATAGGTTATGTGATTATAAATCAAGGCATGTTTGAGTAGTTTATGTGATTACAAATGAAGGCATGTTTGAGTAGTTTATGTGATTATAAATCAAGGCATGTTTTAGTAGTTTATGTGACTAAAAATCAAGGCATGTTTGAGTAGTTTATGTGATTATAAATCAAGGCATGTTTCAATTGTTCATGTGATTATAAATCAAGGCATGTTTCAATAGTTTATGTGATCACAAATCAAGGCATGTTTCAATAGTTTATGTGATTATAAATCAAGGCATGTTTTAGTAGTTTATGTGATTATAAATCAAGGCATGTTTCAATAGTTTATGTAATCACAAATCAAAGCATGTTTCAATAGTTTATATGATCACAAATCAAGGCAAGTTTCAATAGTTTATGTGATTATAAATCAAGGCATGTTTTAGTAGTTTATGTGATTATAAATCAAAGCATGTTTCAATAGTTTATGTGATCACAAATCAAAGCATGTTTCAATAGTTTATGTGATTATAAATCAAGGCATGTTTCAATAGTTTGTGATCACAAATCAAGGCATGTTCCAATAGTTTATGTGATTAGAAATCAAGGCATGTTTGAGTAATTTATGTGATTATAAATCAAGGCATGTTTGAGTAGTTTATGTGATTATAAATCAAGGCATGTTGGAATAGTTTATGTGATCACAAATCAAGGCATGTTTCAATAGTTTATGTGATTACAAATCAAGGCATGTTTTAGTAGTCTATGTGATTATAAATCAAGGCATGTTTGAGTAGTTTATGTGATTATAAATCAAGGCATCTTTGAGTAGTTTATGTGATTATAAATCAAGGCATGTTTCAATAGTTTATGTGATTATAAATCAAGGCATGTTTGAGTAGTTTATGTGATTATAAATCAAGGCATGTTTCAATAGTTTATGTGATCACAAATCAAGGCATGTTTCAATAGTTGATGTGATTATAAATCAAGGCATGTTTTAATACTTTATGTGATTATAAATCAAGGCATGTTTGAGTAGTTTATGTGATTATAAATCAAGGCATGTTTTAGTAGTTTATGTGATTATAAATCAAGGCATGTTTCAATAGTTTATGTGATTACAAATCAAGGCATGTTTCAATAGTTTATGTGATTATAAATCAAGGCATGTTTTAGTAGTTTATGTGATTATAAATCAAGGCATGTTTCAATAGTTTATGTGATTATAAATCAAGGTATGTTTCAATAGTTTATGTGATTATAAATCAAGGCATGTTTCAATAGTTCATGTGATTATAAATCAAGGCATGTTTTAGTAGTTTATGTGATTATAAATCAAGGCATGTTTGAGTAGTTTATGTGATTATAAATCAAGGCATGTTTCAATAGTTTATGTGATTATAAATCAAGGCATGTTTTAGTAGTTTATGTGATTATAAATCAAGGCATGTTTGAGTAGTTTATGTGATTACAAATCAAGGCATGTTTGAGTAGTTTATGTGATTACAAATCAAGGTATGTTTTAGTAGTTTATGTGATTATAAATCAAGGCAGGTTTGAGTAGTTTATGTGATTACAAATCAAGGCATGTTTTAGTAGTTTATGTGATTATAAATCAAGGCATGTTTGAGTAGTTTATGTGATTATAAATCAAGGCATGTTTCAATAGTTTATGTGATCACAAATCAAGGCATGTTTCAATAGTTTATGTGATTACAAATCAAGGCATGTTTTAGTAGTTTATGTCATTATAACTCAAGGCATGTTTTAGTAGTTTATGTCATTATAAATCAAGGCATGTTTCAGTAGTTTATGTGATTATAAATCAAAGCATGTTTCAATAGTTTATGTGATTATAAATCAAGGCATGTTTGAATAGTTTATGTGATTATAAATCAAGGCATGTTTGAGTAGTTTATGTGATTACAAATCAAGGCATGTTTTAGTAGTTTATGTGATTACAAATCAAGGCATGTTTGAGTAGTTTATGTGATTATAAATCAAGGCATGTTTGAGTAGTTTATGTGATTATAAATCAAGGCATGTTTCAATAGTTTGTGATCACAAATCAAGGCATGTTTCAATAGTTTATGTGATTATAAATCAAGGCATGTTTGAGTAATTTATGTGATTATAAATCAAGGCATGTTTGAGTAGTTTATGTGATTATAAATCAAGGCATGTTTCAATAGTTTATGTGATCACAAATCAAGGCATGTTTCAATAGTTTATGTGATTACAAATCAAGGCATGTTTTAGTAGTTTATGTGATTATAAATCAAGGCATGTTTTAGTAGTTTATGTGATTATAAATCAAGGCATGTTTGAGTAGTTTATGTGATTATAAATTAAGGCATGTTTCAATAGTTTATGTGATTATAAATCAAGGCATGTTTGAGTAGTTTATGTGATTATAAATCAAGGCATGTTTCAATAGTTTATGTGATAACAAATCAAGGCATCTTTCAATAGTTTATGTGAATACAAATCAAGGCATGTTTTAATAGTTTATGTGATTATCAATCAAGGCATGTTTGAGTAGTTTATGTGATTATAAATCAAGGCATGTTTTAGTAGTCTATGTGATTATAAATCAAGGCATGTTTCAATAGTTTATGTGATTACAAATCAAGGCATGTTTCAATAGTTTATGTGATTATAAATCAAGGCATGTTTTAGTAGTTTATGTGATTATAAATCAAGGCATGTTTTAATAGTTTATGTGATTATAAATCAAGGCATGTTTCAATAGTTTATGTGATTACAAATCAAGGCATGTTTTAGTAGTTTATGTGATTATAAATCAAGGCATGTTTGAGTAGTTTATGTGATTATAAATCAAGGCATGTTTCAATAGTTTATGTGATTATAAATCAAGGCATGTTTTAGTAGTTTATGTGATTATAAATCAAGGCATGTTTGAGTAGTTTATGTGATTATAAATCAAGGCATATTTCAATAGTTTATGTGATTATAAATCAAGGCATGTTTAAGTAGTTTATGTGATTATAAATCAAGGCATGTTTGAGTAGTTTATGTGATTATAAATCAAGGCATGTTTGAATAGTTTATGTGATTATAAATCAAGGCATGTTTGAGTAGTTTATGTGATTATAAATCAAGGCATGTTTGAGTAGTTTATGTGATTACAAATGAAGGCATGTTTGAGTAGTTTATGTGATTACAAATCAAGGTATGTTTTAGTAGTTTATGTGATTATAAATCAAGGCATGTTTCAATAGTTTATGTGATCACAAATCAAGGCATGTTTCAATAGTTTATTGATTACAAATCAAGGCATGTTTTAGTAGTTTATGTGATTATAAATCAAGGCATGTTTGAGTAGTTTATCTGATTATAAATCAAGGCATGTTTTAGTAGTTTATGTGATTATAAATCAAGGCATGTTTGAGTAGTTTATGTGATTATAAATTAATGCATGCTTCAATAGTTTATGTGATCACAAATCAAGGCATGTTTCAACAGTTTATGTAATTATAAATCAAGGCATGTTTCAATAGTTTATGTGATCACAAATCAAGGCATGTTTCAATAGTTTATGTGATTATAAATCAAGGCATGTTTGAGTAGTTTATGTGATTATAAATCAAGGCAGGTTTGAGTAGTTTATGTGATTATAAATCAAGGCATGTTTGAGTAGTTTATGTGATTATAAATTAATGCATGTTTCAATAGTTTATGTAATCACAAATCAAGGCATGTTTCAATAGTTTATGTGATTACAAATCAAGGCATGTTTTAGTAGTTTATGTGATTATAAATCAAGGCATGTTTTAGTAGTTTATGTGATTATAAATCAAGGCATGTTTGAGTAGCTTTATGTGATTATAAATCAAGGCATGTTTCAATAGTTTATGTGATTATAAATCAAGGCATGTTTGAGTAGTTTATGTGATTATAATACAAGGCATGTTTGAGTAGTTTATGTGATTATAAATCAAGGCATGTTTGAGTAGTTTATGTGATTATAATACAAGGCATATTTCAATAGTTTATGTGATTATAAATCAAGGCATGTTTGAGTAGTTTATGTGATTATAATACAAGGCATGTTTGAGTAGTTTATGTGATTATAAATTAATGCATGTTTCAATAGTTTATGTGATCACAAATCAAGGCATGTTTCAATAGTTTATGTGATTACAAATCAAGGCATGTTTTAGTAGTTTATGTGATTATAAATCAAGGCATGTTTGAGTAGTTCATGTGATTATAAATCAAGGCATGCTTGAGTAGTTTTATGTGATTATAAATCAAGGCATGTTTGAGTAGTTTATGTGATTATAAATCAAGGCATGTTTGAGTAGTATATGTGATTATAATACAAGGCATGTTTCAATAGTTTATGTGATTATAAATCAAGGCATGTTTGAGTAGTTTATGTGATTATAAATCAAGGCATGCTTGAGTAGTTTTATGTGATTATAAATCAAGGCATGTTTGAGTAGTTTTATGTGATTATAAATCAAGGCATGTTTGAGTAGTTTATGTGATTATAAATCAAGGCATGTTTCAATAGTTTATGTGATCAAAAATCAAGGCCTGTTTCAACAGTTTATGTAATTATAAATCAAGGCATGTTTGAGTAGTTTTATGTGATTATAAATCAAGGCATGCTTCAATAGTTTATGTGATTATAAATCAAGGCATGTTTGAGTAGTTTATGTGATTATAAATCAAGGCATGTTTGAGTAGTTTATGTGATTATAAATCAAGGCATGTTTCAATAGTTTATGTGATCACAAATCAAGGCATGTTTCAACAGTTTATGTAATTAAAAATCAAGGCATGTTTGAGTAGTTTATGTGATTATAATACAAGGCATGTTTGAGTAGTTCATGTGATTATAAATCAAGGCATGCTTGAGTAGTTTTATGTGATTATAAATCAAGGCATGTTTGAGTAGTTTTATGTGATTATAAATCAAGGCATGTTTCAATAGTTTATGTGATCACAAATCAAGGCATGTTTCAACAGTTTATGTAATTATAAATCAAGGCATGTTTGAGTAGTTTATGTAATTATAAATCAAGGCATGTTTCAATAGTTTATGTGATTATAAATCAAGGCATGTTTCAACAGTTTATGTAATTATAAATCAAGGCATGTTTCAACAGTTTATGTAATTATAAATCAAGGCATGTTTGAGTAGTTTATGTGATTATAATACAAGGCATGTTTGAGTAGTTCATGTGATTATAAATCAAGGCATGCTTGAGTAGTTTTATGTGATTATAAATCAAGGCATGTTTGAGTAGTTTTATGTGATTATAAATCAAGGCATGTTTCAATAGTTTATGTGATCACAAATCAAGGCATGTTTCAACAGTTTATGTGATTATAAATCAAGGCATGTTTGAGTAGTTTATGTAATTATAAATCAAGGCATGTTTGAGTAGTTTATGTGATTATAATACAAGGCATGTTTGAGTAGTTCATGTGATTATAAATCAAGGCATGTTTGAGTAGTTTATGTGATTATAATACAAGGCATGTTTGAGTAGTTTTATGTGATTATAAATCAAGGCATGTTTGAGTAGTTTTATGTAATTATAAATCAAGGCATGGTTGAGTAGTTTATGTAATTATAAATCAAGGCATATTTGAGTAGTTTATGTGATTATAAATCAAGGCATGTTTCAATAGTTTATGTGATTATAAATCAAGGCATGTTTGAGTAGTTTTATGTGATTATAAATCAAGGCATGTTTGAGTAGTTTATGTGATTATAATACAAGGCATGTTTGAGTAGTTCATGTGATTATAAATCAAGGCATGTTTGAGTAGTTTATGTGATTATAATACAAGGCATGTTTGAGTAGTTTTATGTGATTATAAATCAAGGCATGTTTGATTAGTTTTATGTAATTATAAATCAAGGCATGTTTGAGTATTTTATGTAATTATAAATCAAGGCATATTTGAGTAGTTTATGTGATTATAAATCAAGGCATGTTTCAATAGTTTATGTGATTATAAATCAAGGCATGTTTGAGTAGTTTTATGTGATTATAAATCAAGGCATGTTTGAGTAGTTTATGTGATTATAATACAAGGCATGTTTGAGTAGTTCATGTGATTATAAATCAAGGCATGTTTGAGTAGTTTATGTGATTATAATACAAGGCATGTTTGAGTAGTTTTATGTGATTACAAATCAAGGCATGTTTGAGTAGTTTATGTGATTATAAATCAAGGCATGTTTTAGTAGTTTATGTGATTACAAATCAAGGCATGTTTGAGTAGTTTATGTGATTATAAATCAATACATGTTTGAGTAGTTTATGTGATTATAAATCAAGGCATGTTTGAGTAGTTTATGTGATTACAAATCAAGGCATGTTTGAGTAGTTTTATGTGATTATAAATCAAGGCATGTTTGAGTAGTTTTATGTGATTATAAATCAAGGCATGTTTCAACAGTTTATGTGATTATAAATCAAGGCATGTTTGAGGAGTTTTATGTGATTATAAATCAAGGCATGTTTCAATAGTTTATGTGATTATAAATCAAGGCATGTTTGAGTAGTTTAATGTGATTATAAATCAAGGCATGTTTCAACAGTTTATGTTATTATAAATCAAGGCATGTTTGAGTAGTTTTATGTAATTATAAATCAAGGCATGTTTCAATAGTTTATGTGATTATAAATCAAGGCATGTTTCAGTAGTTTATGTAATTATAAATCAAGGCATGCTTGAGTAGTTTTATGTGATTATAAATCAAGGCATGTTTGAGTAGTTTTATGTGATTATAAATCAAGGCATGTTTCAATAGTTTATGTGATTATAAATCAAGGCATGTTTGAGTAGTTTATGTGATTATAAATCAAGGCATGTTTGAGTAGTTTTCTGTGATTATAAATCAAGGCATGTTTCAATAGTTTATGTGATTATAAATCAAGGCATGTTTGAGTAGTTCATGTAATTATAAATCAAGGCATGCTTGAGTAGTTTTATGTGATTATAAATCAAGGCATGTTTGAGTAGTTTTATGTGATTATAAATCAAGGCATGTTTCAATAGTTTATGTGATTATAAATCAAGGCATGTTTGAGTAGTTTATGTAATTATAAATCAAGGCATGCTTGAGTAGTTTTATGTGATTATAAATCAAGGCATGTTTGAGTAGTTTTATGTGATTATAAATCAAGGCATGTTTCAATAGTTTATGTGATTATAAATCAAGGCATGTTTGAGTAGTTTATGTGATTATAAATCAAGGCATGTTTGAGTAGTTTATGTGATTATAAATCAAGGCATGTTTCAATAGTTTATGTGATCACAAATCAAGGCATGTTTCAACAGTTTATGTAATTATAAATCAAGGCATGTTTCAATAGTTTATGTGATCACAAATCAAGGCATGTATCAATAGTTTATGTGATTATAAATCAAGGCATGTTTCAATAGTTTATGTGATTATAAATCAAGGCATGTTTGAGTAGTTTATGTGATTATAAATCAAGGCATGTTTGAGTAGTTTATGTGATTATAAATTAATGCATGTTTCAATAGTTTATGTGATCACAAATCAAGGCATGTTTCAATAGTTTATGTGATTACAAATCAAGGCATGTTTTAGTAGTTTATGTGATTATAAATTAATGCATGTTTCAATAGTTTATGTGATCACAAATCAAGGCATGTTTCAACAGTTTATGTAATTATAAATCAAGGCATGTTTCAATAGTTTATGTGATCACAAATCAAGGCATGTTTGAATAGTTTTATGTGATTATAAATCAAGGCATGTTTCAATAGTTTATGTGATTATAAATCAAGGCATGTTTGAGTAGTTTATGTGATTACAAATCAAGGCATGTTTGAGTAGTTTATGTGATTATAAATCAAGGCATGTTTGAGTAGTTTATGTGATTATAAATCAAGGCATGTTTGAGTAGTTTATGTGATTATAAATCAAGGCATGTTTGAGTAGTTTATGTGATCATAAATCAAGGCATGTTTTAGTAGTTTATGTGATTATAAATCAAGGCATGTTTTAGTAGTTTATGTGATTATAAATTAATGCATGTTTCAATAGTTTATGTGATCACAAATCAAGGCATGTTTCAACAGTTTATGTAATTATAAATCAAGGCATGTTTCAATAGTTTATGTGATCACAAATCAAGGCATGTTTCAATAGTTTATGTGATTATAAATCAAGGCATATTTGAGTAGTTTATGTGATTATAAATCAAGGCATGTTTGAGTAGTTTATGTGATTATAAATCAAGGCATGTTTGAGTAGTTTATGTGATTATAAATTAATGCATGTTTCAATAGTTTATGTGATCACAAATCAAGGCATGTTTCAATAGTTTATGTGATTACAAATCAAGGCATGTTTTAGTAGCTTATGTGATTATAAATCAAGGCATGTTTTAGTAGTTTATGTGATTATAAATCAAGGCATGTTTGAGTAGTTTATGTGATTATAAATCAAGGCATGTTTCAATAGTTTATGTGATTATAAATCAAGGCATGTTTGAGTAGTTTATGTGATTATAAATCAAGGCATGTTTCAATAGTTTATGTGATAACAAATCAAGGCATCTTTCAATAGTTTATGTGAATACAAATCAAGGCATGTTTTAATAGTTTATGTGATTATAAATCAAGGCATGTTTGAGTAGTTTATGTGATTATAAATCAAGGCATGTTATAGTAGTTTATGTGATTATAAATCAAGGCATGTTTCAATAGTTTATGTGATTACAAATCAAGGCATGTTTCAATAGTTTATGTGATTATAAATCAAGGCATGTTTTAGTAGTTTATGTGATTATAAATCAAGGCATGTTTCAATAGTTTATGTGATTATAAATCAAGGCATGTTTCAATAGTTTATGTGATTACAAATCAAGGCATGTTTTAGTAGTTTATGTGATTATAAATCAAGGCATGTTTGAGTAGTTTATGTGATTATAAATCAACGCATGTTTCAATAGTTTATGTGATTATAAATCAAGGCATGTTTTAGTAGTTTATGTGATTATAAATCAAGGCATGTTTGAGTAGTTTATGTGATTATAAATCAAGGCATATTTCAATAGTTTATGTGATTATAAATCAAGGCATGTTTAAGTAGTTTATGTGATTATAAATCAAGGCATGTTTGAGTAGTTTATGTGATTATAAATCAAGGCATGTTTGAATAGTTTATGTGATTATAAATCAAGGCATGTTTGAGTAGTTTATGTGATTATAAATCAAGGCATGTTTGAGTAGTTTATGTGATTACAAATCAAGGCATGTTTGAGTAGTTTATGTGATTACAAATCAAGGTATGTTTTAGTAGTTTATGTGATTATAAATCAAGGCATGTTTCAATAGTTTATGTGATCACAAATCAAGGCATGTTTCAATAGTTTATTGATTACAAATCAAGGCATGTTTCAACAGTTTATGTAATTATAAATCAAGGCATGTTTGAGTAGTTTTATGTGATTATAAATCAAGGCATGTTTCAATAGTTTATGTGATTATAAATCAAGGCATGTTTGAGTAGTTTATGTGATTATAAATCAAGGCATGTTTGAGTAGTTTATGTGATTATAAATCAAGGCATGTTTCAATAGTTTATGTGATCACAAATCAAGGCATGTTTCAACAGTTTATGTAATTATAAATCAAGGCATGTTTGAGTAGTTTATGTGATTATAATACAAGGCATGTTTGAGTAGTTCATGTGATTATAAATCAAGGCATGTTTGAGTAGTTTTATGTGATTATAAATCAAGGCATGTTTGAGTAGTTTTATGTGATTATAAATCAAGGCATGTTTCAATAGTTTATGTGATCACAAATCAAGGCATGTTTCAACAGTTTATGTAATTATACATCTAGGTATGTTTGAGTAGTTTATGTAATTATAAATCAAGGCATGTTTCAATAGTTTATGTGATTATAAATCAAGGCATGTTTCAACAGTTTATGTAATTATAAATCAAGGCATGTTTCAACAGTTTATGTAATTATAAATCAAGGCATGTTTGAGTAGTTTATGTGATTATAATACAAGGCATGTTTGAGTAGTTCATGTGATTATGAATCAAGGCATGCTTGAGTAGTTTTATGTGATTATAAATCAAGGCATGTTTGAGTAGTTTTATGTGATTATAAATCAAGGCATGTTTCAATAGTTTATGTGATCACAAATCAAGGCATGTTTCAACAGTTTATGTGATTATAAATCAAGGCATGTTTGAGTAGTTTATGTAATTATAAATCAAGGCATGTTTGAGTAGTTTATGTGATTATAATACAAGGCATGTTTGAGTAGTTCATGTGATTATAAATCAAGGCATGTTTGAGTAGTTTATGTGATTATAATACAAGGCATGTTTGAGTAGTTTTATGTGATTATAAATCAAGGCATGTTTGATTAGTTTTATGTAATTATAAATCAAGGCATGGTTGAGTAGTTTATGTAATTATAAATCAAGGCATATTTGAGTAGTTTATGTGATTATAAATCAAGGCATGTTTCAATAGTTTATGTGATTATAAATCAAGGCATGTTTGAGTAGTTTTATGTGATTATAAATCAAGGCATGTTTGAGTAGTTTATGTGATTATAATACAAGGCATGTTTGAGTAGTTCATGTGATTATAAATCAAGGCATGTTTGAGTAGTTTATGTGATTATAATACAAGGCATGTTTGAGTAGTTTTATGTGATTATAAATCAAGGCATGTTTGATTAGTTTTATGTAATTATAAATCAAGGCATGTTTGAGTATTTTATGTAATTATAAATCAAGGCATGTTTGAGTAGTTTATGTGATTATAATACAAGGCATGTTTGAGTAGTTTTATGTGATTACAAATCAAGGCATGTTTGAGTAGTTTATGTGATTATAAATCAAGGCATGTTTTAGTAGTTTATGTGATTACAAATCAAGGCATGTTTGAGTAGTTTATGTGATTATAAATCAATACATGTTTGAGTAGTTTATGTGATTATAAATCAAGGCATGTTTGAGTAGTTTATGTGATTACAAATCAAGGCATGTTTTAGTAGTTTTATGTGATTATAAATCAAGGCATGTTTGAGTAGTTTTATGTGATTATAAATCAAGGCATGTTTCAATAGTTTGTGTGATTATAAATCAAGGCATGTTTGAGGAGTTTTATGTGATTATAAATCAAGGCATGTTTCAATAGTTTATGTGATTATAAATCAAGGCATGTTTGAGTAGTTTAATGTGATTATAAATCAAGGCATGTTTCAACAGTTTATGTTATTATAAATCAAGGCATGTTTGAGTAGTTTTATGTGATTATAAATCAAGGCATGTTTCAATAGTTTATGTGATTATAAATCAAGGCATGTTTCAGTAGTTTATGTAATTATAAATCAAGGCATGCTTGAGTAGTTTTATGTGATTATAAATCAAGGCATGTTTGAGTAGTTTTATGTGATTATAAATCAAGGCATGTTTCAATAGTTTATGTGATTATAAATCAAGGCATGTTTGAGTAGTTTATGTGATTATAAATCAAGGCATGTTTGAGTAGTTTTATGTGATTATAAATCAAGGCATGTTTCAATAGTTTATGTGATTATAAATCAAGGCATGTTTGAGTAGTTTATGTAATTATAAATCAAGGCATGCTTGAGTAGTTTTATGTGATTATAAATCAAGGCATGTTTGAGTAGTTTTATGTGATTATAAATCAAGGCATGTTTCAATAGTTTATGTGATTATAAATCAAGGCATGTTTGAGTAGTTTATGTAATTATAAATCAAGGCATGCTTGAGTAGTTTTATGTGATTATAAATCAAGGCATGTTTGAGTAGTTTTATGTGATTATAAATCAAGGCATGTTTCAATAGTTTATGTGATTATAAATCAAGGCATGTTTGAGTAGTTTATGTGATTATAAATCAAGGCATGTTTGAGTAGTTTATGTGATTATAAATCAAGGCATGTTTCAATAGTTTATGTGATCACAAATCAAGGCATGTTTCAACAGTTTATGTAATTATAAATCAAGGCATGTTTCAATAGTTTATGTGATCACAAATCAAGGCATGTTTCAATAGTTTATGTGATTATAAATCAAGGCATGTTTCAATAGTTTATGTGATTATAAATCAAGGCATGTTTGAGTAGTTTATGTGATTATAAATCAAGGCATGTTTGAGTAGTTTATGTGATTATAAATTAATGCATGTTTCAATAGTTTATGTGATCACAAATCAAGGCATGTTTCAATAGTTTATGTGATTACAAATCAAGGCATGTTTTAGTAGTTTATGTGATTATAAATTAATGCATGTTTCAATAGTTTATGTGATCACAAATCAAGGCATGTTTCAACAGTTTATGTAATTATAAATCAAGGCATGTTTCAATAGTTTATGTGATCACAAATCAAGGCATGTTTGAATAGTTTTATGTGATTATAAATCAAGGCATGTTTCAATAGTTTATGTGATTATAAATCAAGGCATGTTTGAGTAGTTTATGTGATTACAAATCAAGGCATGTTTGAGTAGTTTATGTGATTATAAATCAAGGCATGTTTGAGTAGTTTATGTGATTATAAATCAAGGCATGTTTGAGTAGTTTATGTGATTATAAATCAAGGCATGTTTTAGTAGTTTATGTGATTATAAATCAAGGCATGTTTTAGTAGTTTATGTGATTATAAATTAATGCATGTTTCAATAGTTTATGTGATCACAAATCAAGGCATGTTTCAACAGTTTATGTAATTATAAATCAAGGCATGTTTCAATAGTTTATGTGATCACAAATCAAGGCATGTTTCAATAGTTTATGTGATTATAAATCAAGGCATATTTGAGTAGTTTATGTGATTATAAATCAAGGCATGTTTGAGTAGTTTATGTGATTATAAATCAAGGCATGTTTGAGTAGTTTATGTGATTATAAATTAATGCATGTTTCAATAGTTTATGTGATCACAAATCAAGGCATGTTTCAATAGTTTATGTGATTACAAATCAAGGCATGTTTTAGTAGTTTATGTGATTATAAATCAAGGCATGTTTTAGTAGTTTATGTGATTATAAATCAAGGCATGCTTGAGTAGTTTATGTGATCACAAATCAAGGCATGTTTCAATAGTTTATGTGATTATAAATCAAGGCATGTTTTAGTAGTTTATGTGATTATAAATCAAGGCATGTTTGAGTAGTTTATGTGATTATAAATTAATGCATGTTTCAATAGTTTATGTGATCACAAATCAAGGCATGTTTCAACAGTTTATGTAATTATAAATCAAGGCATGTTTCAATAGTTTATGTGATCACAAATCAAGGCATGTTTCAATAGTTTATGTGATTATAAATCAAGGCATGTTTGAGTAGTTTATGCGATTATAAATCAAGGCATGTTTGAGTAGTTTATGTGATTATAAATCAAGGCATGTTTGAGTAGTTTATGTGATTATAAATTAATGCATGTTTCAATAGTTTATGTGATCACAAATCAAGGCATGTTTCAATAGTTTATGTGATTACAAAGCAAGGCATGTTTTAGTAGTTTATGTGATTATAAATCAAGGCATGTTTTAGTAGTTTATGTGATTATAAATCAAGGCATGTTTGAGTAGTTTGATGTGATTATAAATCAAGGCATGTTTCAATAGTTTATGTGATTATAAATCAAGGCGTGTTTGAGTAGTTTATGTGATTACAAATCAAGGCATGTTTGAGTAGTTTATGTGATTATAAATCAAGGCATGTTTCAATAGTTTATGTGATTATAAATCAAGGCATGTTTGAGTAGTTTATGTGATTACAAATCAAGGCATGTTTGAGTAGTTTATGTGATTATAAATCAAGGCATGTTTGAGTAGTTTATGTGATTATAAATCAAGGCATGTTTTAGTAGTTTATGTGATTATAAAGCAAGGCATGTTTCAATAGTTTATGTGATCACAAATCAAGGCATGTTTCAATAGTTTATGTGATTATAAATCAAGGCATGTTTCAATAGTTTATGTGATCACAAATCAAGGCATGTTTCAATAGTTTATGTGATCACAAATGAAGGCATGTTTCAATAGTTTATGTGATCACAAATCAAGGCATGTTTCAATAGTTTATGTGATTATAAATCAAGGCATGTTGGAATAGTTTAGGTGGCGCTCACCAGATAATATGTACTTTTGAGAGAGTGACGTATGTAAGGTGAAATAGTTCGCATTTAAAACATGCACAGTGGAGAGAATGTTTGCATACCTCTATGCTACATTAATGTAATGTGGATGATATTTCTTTTGGATATCGTACTCTTGGAAATTTTACATGATTTAAGCACAATGCTAACTAAAATGACTGTTCCCTTGTGTTAAAAAATCAGTCTGAATTAGTCTAAAGTACACTATACATAGCAGCTATTAAAATAGGGAAAATGAATTTTGCCAGACTAGACAATACCACCTTCTGAAAGTGCAATGAATGAATTACCAAATATATAAAATGTAAAAAAAGTTATCGGCTCTTTTTTATACAATTTACCTCTGAAGTTCAGGAAGTGAAAATGACCAAGTAGAGCTAGCACTTTTTTTAAAGGTGCACATTTGAAGTAAGGCCAAGCTGTATACTCTATAACCCGTAGTACACCCATCAATCGTACACCAAAATAAAGGGAATTAAAGGTTCTTTGCATTATACCTAAGATATACAAGGTCTTTTTTAAACAGCCAGTATAACCAGTGAGGAAAGCCGGTGGAAATTCTTTTTCTTTAAAATCCTAACCCTATGCAAAATATGAAACTGTAGAGCACCACCTTATGTGATTATAAATCAAGGCATGTTTCAATAGTTTATGTGATTACAAATCAAGGCATGTTTTAGTAGTTTATGTGATTATAAATCAAGGCATGTTTTAGTAGTTTATGTGATTACAAATCAATACATGTTTGAGTAGTTTATGTGATTATAAATCAAGGCATGTTTTAGTAGTTTATGTGATCACAAATCAAGGCATGTTTCAATAGTTTATGTGATTACAAATCAAGGCATGTTTTAGTAGTTTATGTGATTATAAATCAAGGCATGTTTTAGTAGTTTATGTGATTACAAATCAATACATGTTTGAGTAGTTTATGTGATTATAAATCAAGGCATGTTTTAGTAGTTTATGTGATCACAAATCAAGGCATGTTTCAATAGTTTATGTGATTACAAATCAAGGCATGTTTTAGTAGTTTATGTGATTATAAATCAAGGCATGTTTTAGTAGTTTATGTGATTACAAATCAATACATGTTTGAGTAGTTTATGTGATAATAAATCAAGGCATGTTTGAGTAGTTTATGTGATTATAATACAAGGCATGTTTGAGTAGCTTATGTGATTATAAATCAAGGCATGTTTGAGTAGTTTATGTGATTATAATACAAGGCATGTTTGAGTAGTTTATGTGATTATAAATTAATGCATGTTTGAGTAGTTCATGTGATTATAAATCAAGGCATGTTTGAGTAGTTTATGTGATTACAAATCAAGGCATGTTTGAGTAGTTTATGTGATTACAAATCAAGGCATGTTTGAGTAGTTTATGTGATTATAAATCGATACATGTTTGAGTAGTTCATGTGATTATAATACAAGGCATGTTTGAGTAGTTTATGTGATTATAAATCAAGGCATGTTTGAGTAGTTTATGTGATTATAAATCAAGGCATGTTTTAGTAGTTTATGTGATTATAAATCAAGGCATGTTTGAGTAATTTATGTGATTATAAATCAAGGCATGTTTCAACAGTTTATGTGATTATAAATCAAGGCATGTTTGAGTAGTTTATGTGATTATAAATCAAGGCATGTTGGAATAGTTTATGTGATTATAAATCAAGGCATGTTTGAGTAGTTTATGTGATTATAAATTAATGCATGTTTGAGTAGTTCATGTGACTCTAGTAGCTTCCAAGATAATGTTTAGTAAAATTATACTGCGCCAGTATTTGATTTAGTTGTGATGTTGAGGATGCAGTAAACATGTCACATTTAGAGTCATCAGTTAAGTAAAATACTTGTACTGACATCCACTTCATGGTTGTCTTTAATATGTACCTGATGTTCAATTGTGAATCTGGGTGTTATATCAAAGACAAAATTGATATTATTTGGGAATTTTCAAGAAAAGGGCATAGAGTGTTTCAGTATTATAGACTCAACAGAAAGATTCCAAAACAGTGATCTACATGTGCGGATGTTTATTCCGATTCAGGTTGCATCATAAATCATTTAGAATTTTTAGGAAAGAAATATTATTCATGCCTGTAGACTAATACATGTATACTTGGAGAACTGATAATTAGATTATTATATCTTGTAAGAGTAGAGACATCATGTTTGCTCTCTCTCTCTCTCTCATTACTTGGGACAAAATGTACAATTTTAGTTTTAGTTTGTTCTGATCATTATTTCTTAAGATTATTCAACTGATATGTTCTTGGACTGCTCTGGTGGCCTAGTGATTGAAGTCTCCACCTTGGATGAGGGTGGTCATGGGTTCAAACCCTGGCAGAGTCATACCAAAGACTTACAAAAATGGTACTAACAGCTGCCTCACTAGATGCTCAGCATTAAGAGGTTAGTGTTAGGACTGGTCAGCCTGGTGTCAGGATAATCAGGATAATGTGACTGGGTGGGACATCATGCTACATGTCTGCGGCATGATGCTCCAGTGCTACAAATCAATATAAACTGCCAAAGTGCAGACAGCATAGCGATGTGGCTAAAAAATTGTTAAAGCTATGTTAAAAATCCAAATCACACACACACACACACACACACAGGTATCTTCTCGCCTTGTCACAATAGGTGATGATATTTATATATCTTTAAGCCTTCTGCTCAAACCTTTAGAAAAAATTATTCATGTACTGATTGATGTATTTCATTTTCTTTCCTAGAAATTATTATTATTATTATTAAATATTTAATTAAATCAGTAAAAACATTAAATACATGTACCACTGGGTCATTAAGTACCTAAAGAAACTGAGTAAACATGATGAACTTAGTAAACATAGAAATATCTGAAACCGATATTGAAATTGAAAACCAACATAAATTATCTATAACATTTGATACCTTATTTCTTTTTAATTTAAACTAAGATAAATTAGAACTCAATTTATTCTTTGATCAGGACTTTCTTTTGCAAAAGTGCTAGTATAAATTTATTTTAAAATATACTGTATGTACATTTTCTGGTCAATCCTCCATTAAGAGGAAGAATTAGGTACAAGGGTTGGTTAATACAAAAGAAACTATATTCGGTTTACCTCCAATTCAAGAAACAGGACTTGAAATGCATACAGTAGAACAATGTGCTCTCAAGATGAACAAAGCAAACTCAAAACATTGATATCAAGTTCCCTGTCACTAACTAGGAAGAACAATGTACATATTTATTCTATTCAATTTTACAAAATATCTAATACTCTGTGAACAAGCCTTAAGGTGCAGTTTCATTTAATAGACTATCTATATTGGTTTTCACTCCCATTAACAAATACTTCATTGTGCAGTCATGAAAAGAATGGCTGAGTTGTTAGGGGCATACATCTGATCAATTCACTGTCTTCACTGGAGTAGAAATTTCATTGACAGAGAAACACACAAACAAACACTGATGATATTGTTCAAACATCTGTAATTGAATCAGGAAACTCAGTGTTACCAGGATGACACAAGTATGTTTCCTTTTCCAGATTCCTGATGTGGAATTGTTTTTGTAAGTGACTCTGGTGTCAATTTTTAACTATATAAGCATATTTATTTTTTAATTAAACTGAATGGTAACATGAATTTGAACACTGAACAGGAGCAAAAATGAACTAATTCATAAGACAAATAAACAAAATCTGGTAAACCTTTAAAAATACTTATGCTGGTGATTTTGCTTAAACAAGAAACATCAAGACAGAAAATGCATGTAAGGACTGATCTGCGTTTCAGGTCAAACAGTCCCAAAACTTGCGAAGGACTCCATGGTTTACAGGAAATCAATTGTTTTCAAAATTACCAGAATATCTCAATCTGTCTTGAAAAACCGCCTTCCCTGACTATAAAAAGTGGTTACTCAAGATCGGTGGCCATTCACAATGTGTTTATATCACACAACCAGTTCTCAGTGTCATAAATTAGTTTTAAGAAGGAAAAATAGTTGCATTTACTGTACATACATTTTGTTTGGTATCCACAGTTCTTCTTAAAATATTACATGCATTCATGTAAAAAATATTGCTCATTAATATAACTGATTTTCTAATATAACACTTACTTTTCTCATATTTCTATAGTTAATTAAAGTTCTCCCCATTATATATATATATATATATATATATATATATATATATATATATATATATATATATATATATATATATACACACACACACATGCGTGTGCACATGCACACCAATACTGATAATATATATGTATAACAATACAGGTTGAAAGAAAAAATGTGAAATTTGGTTTTATACCTTCATTTCCTTTTTAAACCACTATTATTTAACAAAGTTTGATAGTGCCTGTTATACCAAAGTTATGTATATTACACTTTTCTGGATAAAACACGGTTCAGTAAATATCACAGTTCTCAAAATAATGTAATAAAGCACATAAAAGTCAGTAGTCAGTGACAAAACTTATTTTTCTAGGATTCCTATAGTTAACTATAAGGTAACACTTGCTTTTGTCACATTCCTATGTGTGCATGATTGCATTTGGCAGAGTAAAACAAAGTGGAGAACATCTCTCTATATTTTTCATCACATGATTGTTCTCTTATGTCACACAGTGTTAAAACCGTATTTTGTGTGGTACATTGTTACTTTGACTTGCTTGTATAACGTCATCATATACATCAAACTAAAGTGCTCACTTGCTTTAGCTTTGTCTTATGAATTAGGTATCTCAATTCAGGTTTAACTGCATCATTTTACAGCACGAATGTTTAAGAAACACCGTGATAATTAAACATCGAGTATAAAATAGCACTTAATGGGCAAATCTGCTTGCAAAATACAATGTAAAACAAAATTTTATAACCCCAAAACACAACACTAGCAAAACTTCAAAGACAATTATTGCTATAAATGTCAAACAAAGTACACCACTTAATAAGGTAACATTTATCTGACAAAACTAGAAACAGGGTTTTTGTGTGGGTCAAACACCTGTAAGTGAAAGAGAATAGGTTTAAGAAGATGTGTTGGAATACAGATTTGAAATAAAAACACTATTATTGTGCTCAGACTTTCCTTAGTTATGTCTTTATAGACAAGTTATGAATAAAAACTTACAAATATGGTTTCCTGGCAAAATTTTCAGTAATCAAATGTATTGTATTGTGTTGTGACAGTAGCTTCTCTGTATTGACTAGCTACTGACAGGCCCTGTACTGTTTATCCTCAATGCTGTAGACTGTATCAGTTTTTCTATACTAAAAGAGTTCCAAAGGTTGGTAACTCTTATACTCTTATAATGCTACATACCAATCAGATTTAATTAATGTAGGTTCTTTGGCTATAAAAATCATCCCTGATGGGCTTGTGCAAAAACATGAAAACTAATCCGTAGTATCTTCTATCCTATTTTAATGCTGTGTAAAGTCTATCAACATTTTTTTAAAAATTCTGTACAAAGTTTATCAAGATTATCAAAGCATTTATAATTCTGTAAAAAGTCTATCAATTCTACCACAGAATACTCAGACTCTTCTAACACCACAAGAAAACACAGATCTACAAACTCGGCTAGAATGTTCAGAATCTTATAATGTTGGAAGCAAAGACAGGTTTGTGAATTTGACCCACAGAATGCTCAGATTTTGCTAATGCAGTTGCAACAAAAAAAATCTTCGAATTTTGCCTGTATAACAGAATGCTCAGATTCTGCCGATACAGCAAGCAAGACAGATTTAGGAATTCGCCCATGTAACAGAATGCTCAGAATTCGATAATGCAATAAGAAAAAACAGATTTGGTTATTTTGTCCACAGACTGCTCAGAATCTGCTAATGGAAAAAGACAGATTTGGTTATTTTGTCTATAGCATGCCCAGAATCTGCTAATAGAAAAAGACAGATTTGGTTATTTTGTCTATAGCATGCCCAGAATCTGCTAATGGAAAAAGACAGATTTGGTTATTTTGTCTATAGCATGCCCAGAATCTGCTAATGGAAAAAGACAGATTTGGTTATTTTGTCTATAGCATGCCCAGAATCTGCTAATGGAAAAAGACAGATTTGGTTATTTTGTCTATAGCATGCCCAGAATCTGCTAATGGAAAAAGACAGATTTGGTTATTTTGTCTATAGCATGCCCAGAATCTGCTAATGCAATAATATAGGCATATGAATTTTGTCCATTAAAATGCTCATAATCTGCTAATGCAACAAGACAGATCTGGGAATTTCTATGATGTCTTATTATCCTGATGCTTTTTAGAGAAAGATTGATTGGAGTTATAACATTCTGCTTATCAGACATTGCTGTGTTGGTACCGCCATGTATCACACAGTTCAAGAGAGAGAGACCTCCGATCTTACAATAGGACTGAGGGTGGTCTGTATATGCACGTGATTGCTTCAAAATGTTGATGCAGCCCCCCCCCGGGGGGGGGGGCTGGGCTAAGGGGGTTGGGGTGGGGTGAGTGGGGTGGCATAAATAAATTGAAATAACTACTTTTGGGGAAATGACAAGACGAATTCAGACATGTCATTGGCTTTGACCTCTGCACAAATCTTTACCTCAGGAGACTTCACATGATGGGCACAGATTTGGCAGGTAAAACAAACATGGGAAGTAAAGGTTACATGTTTTACCAACACAACGTTTATTTTAGAAAACTTTACATAGTTGCATAGTTTCTACACCTGAACATGAAATTTATTTCTAATTAATTTGTATTTTGAAAGATGGGTCAGCATCTCTCTCCAAAAAAAGTAAATACATATATATGTATACAATATCCCATGCAATATTAAATGCTTACCTTAGTTTTATCAACAGATTGAACTCTCCTAGGACACTTAGCAACCCTCAGTGAGGCTGGTGTTAAAAAAGAACTCATTACTAGACGATTACATTAAAATTCACCTGACACTTTCCACAGTAAATAATGATGTATGTGTTCAGATTAAATGTCAGTTTCACCAGTCTCATCAACCGCTTTAGCCCTGGAGTCAATAACGGATTAAAAATCAGAATAGTCTTGTCCTGTTATATGTTACAGTGGAATGAGAGTCACGTACGAATCATCCGAACGGGTTCCAAGGAAAAACACGTGTGGAAAATATATTTTTCAAAATAGCAATTTCTATTCAATCTTTTCCAATGTGACTCCAAGTATCAATTTAATATGCACATACACACATTCCAGGTTTGAGAAAAACATAAAATTCTGCGCACACTCAGAAAATTCGCCTGAACAACTGTAACATGAACTTTTACTATTACGTGTAATTGAATTCAGCCAACTGGCATATTTCTGATAAACACGTACGGCAATTTTCAACAATTTTAATCAAAATATCCAGCTTCAAAATGGCTTTATAAATCACTATCAACCAAAAAATCACCAACAACCAACTCCATGACAATCTTCTTTAAATATTTTCAAAAGGTGATGTCTATGTATAATAGAAGCAACATCAAAAGCCTCAGAGAAATCTGGAGTCAATTCTCAATAATCCCTAAAAACAACTCTAAATAATCAACGTAACTCTCTTGCAATACTGACACAATGGTTCCAAAATATTTGTAGATGTTTGATTGCCTTCGTTAGTATGTTATGTCCAAGTTTGACCAATATTCGACAAATCCTCATCAGCTTGTGTCGTGAAGTTAAAGACACGAAACTCTTGTTTCACAGTAGGAAGGGTACTCCGAAAAGTCAAACAATGACTAACATTTTCTGGTACGCATAGCTGCATTATATGAAGATAAAAAAGTATCGCCATTTATTTACTTAAATACCTTGCTCCCTCTTCCATTGTATATCCATGGAATAAACTGCTAATTTGGACTTGATCATACAAAATTACACATATATCTGAAAGTAAACTGAACAAAAGTGAAGATTCCAGTCAGTGCATAGCTGCCAGATAATGTATTCCCAAACCAGAAAATATCAATTCAAAATTATACTATCTGTTTCAAACAAGTTTTCACTGTAGACGGCCATTGTTTTTAAGTCGAACTCGAACAGACAAATCTTCCACTTGTGAAGAATTAGGATTATTGTGATAATACTATCCGCTGTCTTCATTGAAGAACTACTCTCAGATCTCCTAGGAGAAATTGTCTGTACCATGAAACTGACAACAACCTGTAATCTATTTTCTTAACAAGTGTGAGACACTGTCATATTGCAAATATAAGTAAACAGAACGTTTCTGGGTGTGAAAGGAGATTGCCAACCTTGTAAGGGTGAATATTGGATTTTTATGCCTGCCTGTAATATGGCAACAGAGGCTCCTTATGAGAGTGACCTGTAAACAGACTCTTTCCTGTTTTAATTATTTAACCATTAAGTCCATGTTATTCTACGGCAATGAGATTTTAATTGTTCAAGAACTAGATCCAGGTTAACCCAAAGTTTCCCGAGGTAAACGAAGCGATGCAAAAATAGGACTATTTACATTGTAAATTAAGGGAACTTCATGAGCAACTATTTTAATGTTTTGTGAATAAAGACCATTTACAAATATAAATCACCATAAATTACTTTGCTTATTTCACGTGTTTGGCATCATTATTCATATGATCATATGATTAAGCAAACGTAGTCAGCGACAGGAATCATATGCTAAGTTCATCAAATTAGATCACTGTTTGAAATGTTTCCATCTTTAGCATTGTGTCCAGGCATGTTATGATGAATGACCCTTGCCATGTCACAAAACCTTGCTTAATTTTCTACAAGGTTCATAAGTATAAGAAATCTGTTACAGGGTTCAGTACTGTGTACACACAATTTACAAAAGAGAAAACTATCATAGAAAACTTTTTTTTTCTTCATACAATTTTTTATTTATATTTGTAACGACAATGAAGTTTATGTGTGACTAATAATAAGTATTGATGGCATGACTTCTTTTACATGCACGAAACAACAATGAACCTTGATACGCGTTAAATCTACACAGAACATTGATGCGCCTGAAGAATACACATGCCTTTTACCCCCACCCCCCCATTTCAACAAGCATTATAAAATACATTTCTTGTTATCAGCTGGAGGAAATATGTTGTGCACCTTGTTAAAACAAATGCCTTGATAAATAGACATTTGAATATTACAACAAAACCTCACTGTCCATCGTTATATTGCTGCGTGCGATTGAAATCCGACACTTCTACGTAAAGATATGATACAGAAATCAAAGTCTGGGAGATCAGGATCAATTCCGGCAAATGAAAACACGGAATGCTGAAAATAGATTTATTTCAAATCTAAATAATGTAAAGCTATACGCATTCGTAAAGTTGTGGAGAGAAACTTCAGCTAGGACTAGAATAAGTAACAACGAAATAAAATGATACGAAATGTTGCAACAATGTTCAAAATGAACACGACTAACCTATACAAGGTACATAATGGGACAAGGAAAAAAAATGCTCGCATCAAACTGCAACACAATGTGTCCAATAGATCATGAGCTATGTTGATTACAAGCAAACAGCTCATGTATAAATGTAAAAAAAAATGTAAAATAAAAATATGAACTTGATTGACTAGCTACACCATAAAAAAGACATTTAAGACTATGACATCATGTTTATATCAAACTGCATCTGAATCTATTTAGTGGTTCTTAAGCTATCCCATAATGCAACATCTCATGTGAAGATATACAATAATTGTCAAGGGTCATAACTACCCAAAATGGAGTTGACATAATAAAAACCATAAACAGCACATTGTATGTGACAGAAGGTACACACAAAAAATGTATCGTATGCCGAGTAGTTCCCGAGCTATGCCGGTTCCATGAAGATGGTGTACACACAAAGGTGTATCGTATGCCCAGTAGTTCCTGAGCTATGCCGGTTCCATGAAGATGGTGTACACACAAAGGTGTATCGTATGCCCAGTAGTTCCTGAGCTATGCCGGTTCCATGAAGATGGTGTAGTGACAATAACATAGTAATAGGAAAACGGCAATAACTCAATCGAAATTGAACCGGAGCAGAAGAAACATTTAGGCACACCTATATGCAAAACACAATCCACCTATCTATCGGCATTCAAAACATGTATACGGGGTGCAATGCTATGGTAGTTACAAGCAGTGTGAATGGATGGACAGTCTGACAAATGGAAATTGTGAGTTATATCGGGCTTATGAATGAGATTTAAACATGTGCAATCAAGGGCCATAACTTCTACAAAGGACGTTGAATGTTGGAAATTTAAGCCAGTCAAAGTCGCCTCAATATCGAGCTACACGCCAGATTTGGTTGAAATTCAACAACACTTGTTAAGTTCAGATGTGAAAACCAAAGTTAGGTGTACAAGCAATCTGGGGTCATAACTCCTGTAAATGTTATAGAGCAGTGGAAATTTAAGTTTTTTCGAGATCTAATCAATATAAAACTTCGTGTGCATTTTTTTTTTTTAAATCTTTAATAAAACTATGCTGCGAAAAAGAAAGTTAGGACGGGTTGTCAAAGACCAAAACTCCTGTAAGTGAAATTCTTAAAAGATGAAAACGAATCTTATTTAAGTCTCATCGATATGCAGCTGCATACCAAATTTGGCAGAATCCAACAATTCCAAGTAACGTTAAGTTGCATAAGTCAAAGTTAGGAGGCAAGGTAACGAGGTGCAATAAGTCATTTAAATAACTACTTAGAAGGCTCAAATCGAGCTCACTCGAAATCTTAATAACACAAGGTGCATACCATATGTGGTTGAAATCCAACAATTCCCGGTCAAGTTATCTTTTTTGACACACATTTCTGACAGAGACAGACGTACAATAAAATTAGTACACTGCTCCACCAACTTCGTCAAGTGGGGCCTATTTATATGAAATATGCTTGCCTTAAGTTGACATTAAGACCAACAAAAACGGTCAGAGACTGCTGGAGCTGTGCACCTACCATGACCTGTGCATTAAAAACACATTTTTCAAGTGTAAGCCACAGCACAAAGTGTCATGGAAACAACCCATGTATCATTGCTGGAACCAGCTCGACTTGGTCATCACCTGGCGCTCTGTCCTGAACGGCGTCCTCTCTCTCCACCAGAAGTTACCACTGTACAGACAGCGACTCCGTCCACGCCCTCGTAATCAGCAGGGTGCGCCTACAGCCACACACACTACACCGCTCAAAACCAAAAGGTCGCCCTCGCATCAACACTGCTCAGATGTCGGTCCCCTCCAAGGTGTAGGAGTATGTGTCCGCCCTGGACCGGGCTCTCGAGGACCTGTCAGAGCACGATTCCACAGCCAAATGTAACGCAACGAAGGGTGCCATCTACAGCACAGCCATGTCCACAATGGCAAGAAGGAACGACCCAGTCGAAACTGGTTCAAAGCACACTTTTCAAGGATGGAACCAATAATCGAGGACAAACGAAAAGCCTTTATAACATACAAAAAAATTCCCCAATGACCGGACGCTTGCTGCCATCGGAAGTGCCCGAAGCATCGCCCAATGCATCGCGAACGAGCACTGGCAGCAACTGTGTGAATGAATCCAGCGTAGTGACGAGTCTGGAAATATCCATGGTATGTACAGTGGCATCAAGTAGGATCTAGGCCCTACAGTGAAAGCCCCCCCCCCCCCCGAAATCTCTGACGGGAGAGAAGATCACAGACCGTGAGCAACAGTTGGCCAGATGGATGGAGCACTACTCAGAGCTATACTCACGAGAAACGTCACCGTTACGGCCCATAGCAGCATACAGAAACTGCCCACCATGGTGGAGCTCGACAAAGTGCCCACCTTGGAGGAGCACAGCAAAGCTATCGACTCCTCCCAAACGACAAAGCACTAAGTAGAGACTGTATCCCGCTTGAAGCTATCAAACTTTGAAAACCAACATTGCTCCATCCGCTGAATGAGCTATTCTGCCTCTGCTGAGAGGTAGGAACAGTCCCCAAGACATGCGCGACGCCACCATTGTGACCCTACATAAAAACAAGGGCGACCGCAGTAACTGTAACAATTACAGAGGATTCTCGCTCCTGAGCATCGTTGGCAAAGTGTAAGCCCGTGTCATCTTCAACGGGCTGCAGTTGCTGGCGGACCGTGTGTACCCAGATGTTCAGTGCGGCTTTAGAGCAGGCAGGTCGACAACAGGCATGTTCTTCTCCCTCCAACAACTCCAAGAGAATAGCAGAGAGCAAGATCAGCCACTCTGCATGATGTCCATCGACCTCACTAAGGCTTTCGACCTGGTCAGCAGGAAGGACCTATTTGAACTTTTCAGTAAGATCGGCTGCCCCAAAAGTCCGCAGCTTGATAATCTCTTTCCACGCCGATATGAAGGGAACAGTCTACCAGGCCTGCGTTCTTAGCACCCTTTTATATGGAAGTGAGTCCTGGAGCACCTATATGAGGCAGGAGCGTCAGCTCAACTCCTTCCAAATACGGTGCCTAAAACGCATCCTGAAAATCAGCTGGCAAGACCGCGTCCCACACAGTGAAATCCTGCAGCGTGCGCGTATCCTCAGCATGTACTCCCTGCTGAGCAAACACCGCCTTGGGTGGCTGGGGCATGTCCGAAGAATGGAGGGTGGGAGGCTGCCAAAGGACATCTAATATGGACAGCTGGCCGCTGACATCAGAAGAGTCGGCCGACCCTCACTCCGTTTCAAGGATGTGTGCAAGAGGAACATGAAGGGAAGTGCAGGCCGAAGACCGAGTCACCTGGAGAAAGACAGTCCATAAATGCATAGCATTCAATGATTTGAGGACAGGCCATCTGGCGGCAGAGAAACATGAGAGAAAGAACGCTACAGCAACCACAGCAATTCATACTTCCCAGTACGTCTGCAGCAAATGCAATAGGGACTGTCATTCGCGCACAGCCACAGCAGACGTTGCCAAAACCTCAGAGACAGACGACAATCCAAGGGCCCTACTCGCATGTTCTCTCGAGACTGAGCCGCCAATGAAGTCGATATTTAAAACTACAAATTACCAATGGAATATGATTCTTCTATTTGAGCACCAATAACATCACGCCTTAACTTGGTAATGTAATGCAAGTTTTGACTTGGTGTTTTAAGGCACTGAAACAAAAATAAGTTATTTGGCAACAAGGAAATTGGAGTACAGCGCTTTTACTACGGACTTACAACGGTAGCAACCCATAAAAGCTGTTCCATGGTATGATTCGAACCTGCACCCTTTTGGTCACATGTCTGAACACTAACCACTCTGCCAACGCTGCTCCAGTCTCTGTTCGTCGCTTTGTACGAAATGCGGGAAGATGCATTATACCTCCTCTAGTCCGCAAGGGGGAATGTAATGAGGGCTTTTTAATTTAAATAAGCTTTGCGAAAAATAAAAATAGACAGCTGCGTGTTTTGTCAGAAATGAATGGTTTGGACGAGGAGATAATTTGTTTTTGCCAGTTAACTAGAAACTTAAAACATAATTAGGAGGAGAAACAGACGATCTAGTCAAAACTAACTTTACACATTTTCACAAAACTGAAATAAACTTGGAAGCAATTGATGATAGCATTCACGAACTGAACACTGCTAACTGAAACCATTACATAGATTTTTTATACTCTCAAACAGAACATCACAGACGATCTTACAGTATTTAGGCAAAATATTCTGTTATTCAAAGAAGAAAAAAAATCTCATCTTTCTTTGATTTGAAATCTATTATCCGATAATGGTATAAATACATAACACTTAAATGGCACTTAAAGCTTATGCAGATTAAATAAATACACTACATTAAATACATATACAAATAAAACACAGAATTCAATATTTCAACAATGACATGTATGGCAAAAAAAGTTACTGAAAATAAAGCGCACGTACAACTTGAAACAAGAATTATGTTCAGTTTAAGTACCTGACATAGCATCTGTGTATATAATTTAATGTACTCATATTCTGTGATATCTTGGATGATTTTTCTGACTTTTCAATAACTGTAATCATTTTGCAGCAAGACATGGAACAAACTTGACTCATTTTAACTTTCTGGGAGAATAACTACTTTGTACAATGAATATAATATACACGTCACCCTATTAAAAACCGAGAGAAAAAAACAACAATTAGCAATTAAAGCTGATTTTCTGGCACAAAATAAAACAAGTTTTTAAACAAAACCAACGTTGCTGTCTTTTTCATTTGGTACGAAAGTGAATTCCAAAACGATAACTACAGAATAAATCAGTGGATGAAACTAGTTTGCTTGCTATGGTAGTGTCAGACAGGATGAATAGTAGTAAATTATTTCTAATTTTAAGGATAATTTGACCCAAAAAATGAACAACATTGACTATATTAAACACAGACAATTCATGTGTCACATCTATTGGTATGATACATTTTGCCTATGGGATTGAATAAAACTTGACTGCCCGGTGAAAAAAGTACTCAAGTTTGGGACTGAACCTCAATGACAGCCGTGCAAATCCAGCGTGCTGCTTACAGAAAACTGACAGCCGCCCCCCCCCCCCCCCCCCGCCTAGTTGTAACTATTGATTTTTGTCTGACACATTTCATGCCCATCAAGCTCCTCATACAGACCTGTGATAACAGCTTCCTGCTAGGCAATAAGGACCCATGAAAAATATGTATCCCTCTAAATGATGAACCAAGTAGATTAATCTGACAGACTGCCATCAAATTATGAAGTCTTTCCTAACATTCTCTCTCTCTCTCTTTCTCTCTCTCTCTCTCTCTCTCTCTCTCTCTCTATATATATATATATATATATATATATGTGTGTGTGTGTGTGTGTGTGCGTGCGTGCGTGCGCGTGCGTGCGTGCGTGTGTGTGTGTGTGTGTGCAATAAACTGACTATAAAGAATACAAATCATATGGCGAAAAACAGTCCTTTCAAATGCACTGGATCCAGCAAGGGATCACGTGTGTCATGGCTTGATTAAGATAAATGCAATAAACTTACTAAGAACAGTGCAAAACTAGTTTATCTAACTAGCATGAGCGCTTTCGACTCTTAATGAGTATTTTTCAAAGGCAAATACAAAACATAGACAAGACAAACAAATAAAACAGAAAAACCATTGTCTTTGCAAAACTGTACATGACTATGACTTGTTGTTTATCCGCAAAAGTTATAGTCATGTAAACCGCTCCGGTGGCCTAGTGTGGTTAGAGCGTCCGCCTCGGATGCGGGAGGTCGTGGGTTCGATCCCCGGCCGAGTCATACCAAAGACTTACAAAAATGGTACTAACAGCTGCCTTGCTTGGCACTCAGCATTAAGAGGTTAGTGTTAGGACTGGTCGGCCTGGTGTCAGGATAATGTGACTGGGTGGGACATCATGCTACATGTCTGCGGCATGATGCCCCAGTGCTAGATATCACTATAAACTGCCACACTGCAGACATCGTAGCGATATAACTGAAAACAGGGCAAGTCCAATACTGCAAATCACTGCAAGTACAGTACTTTAAAAAAACACAATGACCTTGATCACACACATGAACATGAAATGCCGTATTGTTTATTATACATCCTCTAAGAGCGTTTATATTCAATTCTACACTGATAGTTTTCGAAATTACAACAATCAAGGATATTTTAAATTGCCAGCAATTAAAGTTGCTCTGGTTACATTTCAAGTATCTCAATGAATTTTAAATTTTTGCTCAATATTTTTATGTAGAATTATCCAAAGTCACGTGACACTGTTCAGCGATTACGTTTTTAACTGTCGAACCCGTCTTATCCGTATAAAAATAGAATTTAATCCAAAGTAGACATAAGCAACAACAAAGCGTAACTGGTCTTTGATACTGATTTACCGATTTCAAGTTGCATACCCATTATATACAAAAATTAGGAATTAAACCTTGTTTAGGCCCAAATAATGAAAGCACTGCAATAAATCTTCCAAACTGGCAACAAATTCAATAGATATCCAAATGGTAGCATCGCTGTGAAGAAACTGCGCTGTTAAAACGTAACTACTCTGATTTATGTTGTCTTTTTGAACACCAGGTTGCGTAGAACGGAAACTAAGAAACATACCTTTGCACCTAAATAGCAAAGCTTGATCAGATAAAGTTTAGAAACTGATAGACACTGAAATCCCTGCAACTTACAACAGCACTTTACCTAGTTTTATACACATGGGAACAACACTGTCTCTGAAAAGGAATTAATCTGTTACTGCTAAAAGCCATCTTGTCCATTATGTGTAATCCATGATCTGTAATTTAGGCAGACACTTTTAGTACATTTCGAGAACTATTCCGACAAAACCTCCAGACATTAATATGATTTTAGTTCAGAGCTTTACTTACATGATTTTGCGTCAAAAATACGGTTCTCTCGAGCATGAACAGTGAACTAATCTAAATTACAAGAAAACAAAAAGATTTAAGGAACAACCGTAAGATGATACACTGGTGATGAAATTAGAACCCTAGCAAAATCTGCCATCAAAAGAATATCCACGAATTTCATTTCGATAACAATAATAATAATAATAATAATAATAATGTTAACAATAATAATAATAATAATAATAATAATAATAGTCTTAATGAATACCCATGATGAATATACAGATACATGACAATACAAAAATGAAATAATGAAGCAAATAAAACACACGAAGAAAAACAAAGAAAACATAACAGTTAATGGTCAATTTCAACGTGAGAATGAACAATGGTAGAAGACGGGTGAAACATATGTTGTTTGATAAGAAATATTCTAAGAAATAATGGATAATTAGCTATTTATAGGAATGGACGGTTACCCGGCCCTGGCTGGGTTTTGCACTACCCGTAAAAAACATACTCGACCGGATCCCGGGAAATATTGTCATACTCGTCCATCCCTAGTTATTTACTTCAATTGAAGCAAGGATCCAACCTCTGAGGAGTTGAGGCGGCTATAATATCAAGTCAACCAGAGACCGTGACATAATGTAAAGATACCTTATTTATGCAAAAGTGCTTAATATAATGGCAGTATTCAACTTTCAACGCCAAACATTTGACATTTAATGAGAAGCTACCGTTTTTGGTTTCAATTATACAACATGCATTTCATCTCCTCTTTTTGAAGCTATATGGATAGGACATTCATAATAAAGACATAAGATGACATGGAAGTTTGTATTGAGCTAATAATATATTTCCATCGCAGAGACACGATTTTATATGTGGTTTACTGGACAAAGGCAATGTTTTCCTTTCCACTTGGGCACATCAAAAATAATGGCAACCCTGGTATGGGTGGTAAATAGCTCAATTTACATTTGCTTTTAAATAGATCAAAGCATTTTAAGTTTAAAAATTTTAATGCACTTATCGATAAACGTATTTACATAAGTTTCGACATCGATTACACTTAGCTTCCTCTTGTTGAAGACAACAAAGTAAACAAATTAAAGAGATACATTAATGGTGTTCCTTCAATAATTCATGCTGAAGGAAAAAACAAATATAAAAAATAATATCAAAGCAAATGTGATTCTCCCCACTTAATTATCCAAATCATTTATTCATTAGCTTCTGTAATGATGTTGACTTTATGATACCTCCGAATGATTGAGAAAACACGCTCTCGATCAATGGCCTGGCTGTTGTGTGTGTGTGTGTGTGTGTGTGTGTGTGATTTTGAATTTTAACAGCTTTATAAAAAAAATCAGTCATATCGCTACGATGTTTGCAGTGTGGCAGTTTTTAGTGATGTCTAGCACTGGAGCATCATGCTGCTGACATGTAGCATCATGTACCGTCCAGTCACATTATCCTGACACCGGGCCGACCAGTCCTAACACTAACCTCTTAATGCTGAGCGCTAAGCGAGGTAGCTGTTAGTACCATTTTTATAAGTCTTTGGTACGACTCGGCCTGGATTCTAACCCGGGACCTCCCGCATCCGAGATAGACGCTCTAACCACTTAGGCCACCGAAGCAGTCGGCTGTTGGTACACGTGTTCTAGGTAGACAAAATCATTTACTTGGATGGCAGGCTTGACTTTGGTTTTGTTGGGTTTAACGCCATTTTTCAACACAAGATATCGTAAATAAGGCGGTCAGTATATTTAGCAAAAGAAAAACCCAAGAAGACCCCGGAAAGAACCATCGACTCACAGGTTTCCAAGCTTCTTGCAAGCTAACTCATATACCCAAGCTGGTCGAGTCGAGACTCGAACTCACGCGGACAGAAGTGAAAAGTAAGAGATATGTAGAGGCGTGCGCCTTAGACCACTCGGCTGCCTAGGGCACCCTAAGATGGCAGTCCGCGTAAGAATATAAATTAATTTCACAGGGATGAGAGAATAAACATAATTCTCATCTCTGTAATGTACTCTCTCTCTCTCTCTCTCTCTCTCTCTCGTGAATAAACAAGAAAGAGAAAGTATGGCCTTGATGCGCAGTTAACTGCAACGAGAATATATAAACAAATTAGGACCTTACACCTTGTTGTAAGTGGCTACTCTACTCTGCCACCGTGCGGTAGTGGCAAATTACACCCACAAAATGCCCAAATAAAAATGGGATGGGAAGGGTTAGCGGAAATATAACATTGTGTAAATACATCTAATGGTAAACAGTTTGGTACATTTAATTTGTTCTGAGCTTCTTGTATGCCACCACTCTTCCGAATGGTAATACTCTGAGAAATCAGCTGATTGTAACGCGGAAACATGATTCGAATGATATTTTAAATAAGACGCCCAAACATGCCGTAAAGTGGTATAACCTCTTGTTGCTAGGGTCAGGGGAGTAGCCATATTGTAAGGAAAGTAACACTTGCAAACTTCCACGTACAATTTGCATCAATGAAGAATTACAATATACATGCATAGAATTATGAAAGCAGCACTTGCAAGCAGCCATTTATAATATTGCATCAAGGAAGATTAGAAAATACTTGTACAGAATTATGGAGGTAATCTCCCTCCATATTAACCAAGGTGTGAAAGCCGGATGAAGATAATATGCCCATATAATACGCCCCTACCACTGTCGTTGTGGGGCATAAATAATTTAATACTAAGATCGCATGCTATTGCAAATCTCACCAAAATGAATTCCAACTTATATAAAAGTTGGAATTCATTTTGTATATATATATATATATATATACACACACACACACACACACACAAACACACAACCAAAACAATATTCATGGCCCAAGTCGATTGATTACGTCCGATTGATATGAATTATCGTATCAATCATTCGAACTCTTTGTAAAAAAAATGTGCATATCTCTACTGCCTATGTATGTATGTATGTATGTATGTATCTATGTATGTATGTAAGATTACGTGAACAACGGCATATAGCCACTGAATACGGAGACACTTTTGCAATGACGTAAAACAAGAAAAGCCAGATTGCTTCAGATTTTGCTTGGGGATATTATATTTTTAATTTTATCTTAACAATAATCTATAAATATTTCATTAAGAAACTCTCAACACAATAATTAATTACATCCTTAGTACTAAAATTTGCATTTTTTACACTTTCCACTGTCTCTACTTTTATACAAATTTGACCCCCAAAAATTAGTTGGTACCAGGTGCGTATTAACCATTAAGCAGACTAAGCACGTGCTTAGGGCACCAGGGCCAAAGGGGGCACCACAAAGTTGAGAAAAGGGTGAAAAGAAAAAAAAAAACGAATGAAGATTTGTAAAAAAAAAATTGATAAAACTAGTGCAAATTGATCATAATGTTCTGTTTCTTCATCATGGTGCACCCTAGGGTTATCTTCCCAGGTGTACGTGGAAAGGAGGGGGACACCAAGATTTGTCAGTGCTAAGGCACCAGTGAGCCTTAATCCGCCCCTGGTTGGTGCTTATATTATGATGGTGTTTTGGCTTTCGAAGTGATACCCATGTCTTTGAAGTCTTACGAGTATTTGGTGTCTACTTTAATATTAAAAAATAATGGTATGTAAGGGACTTTGCCCGGTATGAAATATTTCTTAATTACAACAAATTAAAAGTAAATTTTATCTTCATTATCATATGTTCTTTTTGAACGTTGATGGAAATGGCATATATTCGTGGAATCAACCGTGTGCATAGACCGAGAAGCTTGAGACACAATCTTGCTATATGAAACAATAAATGGACAAACTTATATTTTACACCTTAAAGCAAGTAAAAGACAAAGACTGTAATATGATAATGCCCCCCCCCCACCTGCATTCCAAGTAGCATCAGAAAGTGGGCAAAAGAATCATTAATATTTATGCTGTGTTTTTTTTTCGGAATTAAAATTTAAAATGAAACTTTATATTGACTTTTTGTAAACAGGAAATTACATTGTTCAACTCTGTACGCATGTTTTTGAAAAAAATCTATAGACATGATTGGATTATGAACAACATATTACATTTTTAAATCTGTAGACATGATTTGATTGTGAATAGTAAATTACATTTTTAAATCTGTAGACAGTATTTGATTGTTAAACCTGTAACCCTGTAACATGATTTAATGAAATGCAGTAGAATACCGTATAGCGGGATCTTTCAGTGGTGGAGACATTTTGGCGAGTTTGCTATCTCCGTATGCGATCGTGAAAATATATCACATAAAAAAATTACTACCTTAAATACCATAGATCTGCAATCGCTAAAACATAACTAGCTAAAGCTAAATGTCGCTTTGGGACAAAACTGCCAAATTTTACGTGTACAATACTATAATGATGCATCATCGGGTTCTTAAAAGACATGTGCAACTGCATAATAAGCAATGTATTCGCCTGGTTACAAATTGAATACCACTATATCTGAAGCGTATTGCATCGGTCGGTCCTGTTGAAACTACCTCTTTAAAGACCGCACTACTGTTTTTCAAAAGCTTCACAAGTTCATGCATGGCTCGTGTACTTTTACATCAAATTCTATGCAAACATTGAATTAGAAAAGCAAATACTTGACATATTGGAAGATCTGAATACATGTGAACGTGCCTATTATTAGTTAATCGTCTTCCCAGACAATGACATTTTTAATTAACTCTTAGCGGCTGGGAAAATCTTCAAGATGTCGAACTTGCCAAGTATACTGAAGGGAAAATACCGAAAAAGTATGTGCATTTTTCTTTCAGATTCTAAACATAAATCTGCGGAGGTAACAAACTCAGCCTGCCCTGCAAATTTTGATTCTGTCCAGGGCTGTTTGACAGGGATTTTCCATTGGACTGGTTCACTCGACCTAAACTGACAAGGATTTTCCAGTGGACTGGTTCCCTGGACCTAAACTGACAGGGATTTTCCGCTGGACTGGCTCACTGGACCTAAACTGACAAGATATACAATTGCATTGAAATGGAAATGGCATCAACTATGTTTTTAAAGATTTGTTTCAAAGTTTTCAAATCCAAATTTTTTAACAAATCCACTTTTAGTTGCAGAGTCCACAGGTCTGACATAGTATATAAGTATTCAATTATTACGAGTTGTTTCAGAAACAGAACTGTTTTGAATCCAACCAGAATATCTGTTAAAATGGGTCGTATTACTAAAAAGGGAACAGAAATTAAAATTATTCATGAGAAAGAGAAATCGTCCTTCAGTAAAATAAAAATTCATATTCTTAAAATCCTGCACTAGATCGTGACCATACAAAAACTGACGGACTTGAGCAAAATGGGGTTAATGATAACGTGATGCAGTGTTAGTTCTGTTACCACTCTATGGTTAAACGTTGAGTGAAAACCAAAGAGTTTTGTAAAATTCAACAAATAATTTCTTTCCCTAGAACACAAAGTGAAAATTTAAAAAGAACACATATTATTGTGAATTAAATCCTGAACAGTCCTAAAGGTTCTATCGTAAGTCCAAATCTATAGATTTCGAATGAATTCAAATGTTCCAAATAAATTCCAACACTGAATGTACTGATGTGCCTGTATTCTCGAATGAGCGAATGTACCAATGGCCTCGAATGTGGCGAAGTATGATCAGTTTTGATGTAGCACAATAATATAATCAAAAAGAGTTCTTTAATGAATTCAGAATAAATCCAAAATAATGATTTAGGCCAAGAAGTATTAATGACACTTTGTAATTCCATTGAATACTTTAAATAACTAAATAAATAAATCCACCCAAAGTAAAAACTAAACACACCAAAAAGTCTGATTCCACTCCAGATATTAGGGTAGGAATGGACAATTTTTGAAGAAAGAACATAAATGTAAAATGCTACGACTCAATAATAGGTAAGTTTCCTTTCTAAAACATTTTTAAGTTGTCCAAGTAAAAAACTAATGTCCCAAGTACTGATACAAGCAATCATGTTTACCGCCATTAACAAGGATATGAATATTTAATCTACAGTCAATGGGAAATATCAGCTATTAAGTTGTTTATAAAATAACTGTCACTAGTCAGGTAGACCTCTACTTGATTTGGGACAAAGATCAGTTACAAAATCCAGGTATTCAAAACATAAAATCATGGAGAAAAGCCAACAAACAGTACAAACAAAATATACATAACAGTCCTCCTCGAATTATGACTAGTTATAAGTATAAATCGTCAGTGATGAAAATTTACCTCAGACAAGCATATAAAAATAGTATAGTTCATAGCATAAAGGTTGTCAAAATGTCGATTCATTTTTATTTCCTATTGATTTTAGTGCAATACACAAGTTTAAGAGACCTCCAACGAACATTCAGTCGGCATTTAAAGATGATATATTGATCAATATTCAGCAATGATTTATCTGGCTGCCATAGGGAGCGCTCTACAGATATTACATACTTCTAAGAGATTGACAGGTGTAAGGTGAAGTTGTTTGCATTTGCAATATACACAATGGACAGAATGTTGGCACACCTCTATGCTAGCACTGTGGCTGAGATTTCTTTCAATATTGTACTTGTGTAAACTGTACACGATGTAAGCACAAAGCTAACCAAAATGGCTGCTCCCTTGAGCTCGAAAAATCAGCCTGAATTAGTCTAAAGTACACTATCTTTAGCAGCTATTAAATTTGGGAAAATCAAATTTGCAAGACTAAACAATACCGGCTCCTGAAGTGCAATGAATGAATTACGACATATTTTTTTTAAAAAAAAGTTATCTTTTTTCTTCGTTTGACAATTTGCCTTTAAAGTCCTGGAAGTGAAAATTACCAAGCGGATGTTGCAGGTTTTTGATGGATGTACACCTTAAGTATGACTAAGCAGAATAATATATAATCCAAATTAATCCCATCAATCACACACAAAATACACAAAATAAAGTGAATTAAAAGTTCTTTTAACAATACCTACATTATTAAAGTGTTTCTTTTTTTAAAAATAGCCAGGATAACCAGTGAGGAAATCCTCAGAAATTAGATTTCTTTAAAAATCAAACTAAGCAAAATACAAAACTACAAAAGGCCACCACACACTGCTGAGGTATAAACTCCGATACCTGCAAGGTACGATAACCACTACTATCTCTGTACGCACCTGCGGACTCTCGCGCACCTCATAATAAGAAACTAATGGACCTAGGGGCTGCTACGGCTTGCCGAACTCGTGACCACAAGGGTGCAGGTTCGAATCCTCCCATAAGATCTACATGGGTGGGTAACAGCGGTGCGTCCATGTGAAGGGCACTTTATTCCAAATACCTCTGCACTAATTAACCTACATGTGTTGCCGTACCATACAACACCAAACAGGCAAAACCATGACTGAACTTGTATAGCACGTGCAATATAGTCACTTTCGAACTTCATACACATGTCTTTGCTTCATTACTACCAATGGGTGGTCCACCGTTCGTAAAAGCCCTATTTCAGGAAAGCCTGGGGTGGAAATAGGGTCTAATCTAATCATTGTAATCAATCAACCTAACAGTTTATGTGAAAATGTCAAATAAACCTAATATTTAGACTGAAGGCTTCAAACTTTACATAAATTATCTCCATCTAATCTCATGTATTAAAGCCACAATAACAATAACTTTTTATTTTCTCAATGGACGAAGATTTGAAGTAACGAACTGTGCTCTCTTACCAAGACCTGAAATAAGGAACTGGACTCTCATACCAAGGTTTAGAGTAAAGAAATGGACTCTCTTTCCAAGATCTGAAGCAAGGAACTGGACTCTCATACCAAGATTTATAGTAAGGAACTGGACTCTCTACCAAAGATCTGAAGTAACAAACTGGACTTTCTTACCAAGATGTGAAGTAGCAAACTAGACTCTCTTACCAAGATCTGAAGTAACAAACTAGACTCTCTTACCAACATCTGAAGTAACAAACTAGACTTTCTTACCAACATCTGAAGTAACAAACTGGTCTCTCTTACCCAGATCTGAAGTAACAAACTAGGCACTCTTGCCAAGATGTGAAGTAACAAACTAGACTCACTTACCAAGGTCTGAAGTAACAAACTGGACTCTCTCACCAAGGTCTGAAGTAACAAACTGAACTCTCTTACCAACATCTGAAGTAAAGAACTGGACTCTCTTACCAAGATCTGAAGTAAAGAACTGGACTCTCTTACCAAGATTTGAAGTAAAGAACTGGACTATCTTAACACAATTTGATGTAAAGAACTGGACTCTCTTACCCAGATTTGAAGTAAAGAACTGGACTATCTTAACACAATTTTATGTAAAGAACTGGACCCCCTTACCAAGAACTTTATTAGTGATAATATCTGTCACAAATCTACACAAAAGATCATCTTGCAGCCTTAATATTCTAAGACACTGATTCTTTAAATATCTGTAAGAAAACTACATACAATAACAAACTTTACGTCTGCGTACAAAACACAAAAGTATGAATGTATGCTTATCGTTTTAGTGGTACTCCTTGCTTCACTGAAGCGATTTTCTAAATTTCAGTTTTTCCCACAACAAACCTTTTCATGTCTTTCTTTCACCTCCTCTTCGTCTAAATATACTTCCTCATCCACCTCCGTTACCTGTTCGAGAAAAGATTCTCTGAAGATATCTGGACCCGAGTCAACTTCAGAGAGGTTTGTTATGAAAATATTTTCCAAATGAATGTTCTTTTGTGGAGCAGAATCTTCATCCATTGTTTCACATATAACTAAAACGGTTCATCCAATACATTGAGAGATCACCACACTAAAAAAGAACTTCTCACAAGTATAACAGTTAAGCGTCATTCAGCTTCAGATAAAAAACCGATTCAATTAATTTTTTCAGCCCTGAATTGTGGTAGGGTCATGTTTATGCATATGCCTATCCTATCACAAAGTTAGTGATATATATGACCGCATTTAAGTTGCTTTTGTGAAGATTTTGAAGCTATCAAACCGTATGACAGTGGATCAATAGGAAGGAAACGTGAGAATAGCTTTCCTATCAACTCCACATCTATTGATTACCGTAGATTTATTGAGCACAAAATAGGCTTAAACACTCGATGAATGATATAAAATATAAACTCTCATAAGAGCTTGCAAACAAAAAGCAATCAGACCTGGTAAGCAGACTGGGACTTAATCATTCTCAAAATGGATTAAGTTAAGATCAAAGACAAGAAAGAAAACCAATCTGCACATTATGTTTCATCGCGCAAGCTCCTTCTTTTTTATCATGAGTAAATTTATGATCACTAAACGTTTATCATTTAAAAACACATTCCTCTGCTAAAGTGATTCATGGATATTTCAGGAGCAAATTTTGAAGTATATATGACTGCGGTTTTAGGATACATGTACACACCTCCAACTGTGAATTTACTTGAAGTCATACTGTCATGAATAATTTTGTTGCTGCAAACCACAAATTTAACAAGAGTCTCTTGACGGGACTGACACTCCTCTGGGCAAAAAGGTTTTCCAGGAATTCAAGATATGACCTTTTCTCCCTTGCAACTTCTGAATGTTAAAGCCATCTCTTCTTTTCTAAAGCGATAACAAGATTTTCAAATTAGCTGCTGTGGTGGATATACTGGTTGTCAGATTTGCACCATTTTTATTTCAGACAAAATATGGAAGCTTCCGTCGCTATTCAGGAATCTCCGGTATCGTTGTATTCGAAGCCTTTGGGGTTTTTTCTACATAGAACCACCTATCGTGTACGTATATTATATCCACCAGTACATGACTATATGTTGCAAGTTCTGCATCACCAGTTGATTTCGGGAAAATATCGGGATTACTGACGATTACACTATTTACCAAGTTGATTAACCAGTTTTTCGTATGACAATGTCCCATGAACGCAAGAGTTATATGTGATTAACGTATTTGTCAAGAACCAAGAGATCGAATTTATGCTAGCAAATAATGGTTGGGGGTGGGGGTTGAGGGGGAGGGGGTTGGGGTTGGTGGCTTTCGCAACTGACAAGTGTTGACTTTAAAACTTTGTTGTACACGATTTATTACTTTTCACTGGAACACTTGGAGTTGTTTAAACAGCCTGAGATCGACATGTACTTTCATGTTTATGTTGGTGGTCCATTCTCACCAACAATCCCGGCGCTACTCCCCGCTTTTGAGGTGGTTACAGATGCACTTCCTTGATTCTCTGATAGGTTTTTGTTGGACGGCACAGCTGGCAGAAAGAATGACACAGAAGTAACATCTATTTTTCAAGCTGATTTACACTTTGTGCAACATATACATAAGTAACCAACATTAGGACAAGTATACGTCATCCTCAATATATTTATTTCGGAATTACCTGCGATATCAGAGTAACTCCCCTTGCATAACCTATAATCTACATGGTGTCTATTTCTCGACCGTTTTCCGCAGTCAACTGAGTCAAATTGGAAATTCATTGCATTTTAAAATGTAGAGCAAAAACAGCATTCATATATAATATCTGGAAGGTCGGTGTCTTCATTTACTTATTCGCCGATCGCTAACTTTAAGACCCATGATCCCCCACAGGTGCTCGACGCGAGCTTGATGTTGAGAAGAAGAACAAAAAACAATAATTTGAAGGAAAAAATCATATAGAGTAAGAAAAATACCTTAGATTAGCCCCATGTCCAGTTCTGCCATACTATATATGTATGTATTGTTGTTTTTTTTTCTTCTTCTTCTCAACATCAAGCTCGCGTCGAGCACCTGTGCGATACCCTAGCACCAGGCCCGGCCCTAGGATGTGCGGGGCCCAAGGCAGCAAGAGATGAGCGGGGCCCTCAAGCAAAAAAAAATGCATTGTGGAGTTGATTTCCTGAAAGCGCGGGGCCCAAGGCGGTCGCCTCGTTCGACTTACCCTAGGGCCGGGCCTACTTAGCTCTCCAGTATATATTAGAAGTCTTTTGGTGAAAACTCTGTGTCATCATGATCATCCATTCAATATGACTAGCGAATACAAGATTTTCACGACAGCCCTCATTGCAGCCATACTGGATGTACGACTGGCACCATTTTCATTTAGGACCAGCTAGGTATCATGTGAAGTCTAATGGTGAAAATCGCATGTTGATAGGGACATAATTTGGGAGCAGAGATAACGAAGTTTCAGAAAACCATCATGGTGGCTATACTGTGGGTTGGCCATTTTCATTTAAGACAAAGGAGACACCCTAAGAACTCTTGTGATGAAAACCCCATATCAAAATGACTATACCTTTAAGAGGAGTAACTACAACATTGATATATACTGGACAAAAGATCAGCACCATTTTAATGAAAGTTCAACAAAACATTGTAATATTTTTAGTGAAAAATCCATGACGACACGATCATTCATTCGAAGAAATAGTGATAACAAGATTCTCAAGATGGCCACTGTGGCAGCCTTGTTAGACTCAATATCAGCACCATTATCATTTAGGACTAAGTGGACATCATAAGAAGTCCTTTGGTGAAAACCCCATGTCAATAAGACTTTCATTTCAGCATCATTTTCATTTTGGACTAACTAGACCTTGGAATGAATGTGTATGTGCATGTCAAGTTTCATGACAATATTCCAAGTAGTTTAGGAGTAGCCGCGAGAACAAACGCGTGCTAACGGAAAGACATATGACGACACAATCCCATAAACTCTTCTGGTCGATGACTTATAGAGCTAAAAGCCATACACGAATACTCCTTCTGGTCGATGACTTATAGAGCTAAAAGCCACACACGAATACTTCTTCTGGTCGATAACTTATAGAGCTAAAAGCAACACATGAATAATCCTTCTGGCCGATGACTTATAGAGCTAAAAACCATACAGGAAAACTCCTTCTGGTCAATGACTTATAGAACTAAAAGCCATACACGAATACTCTTTCTGCTCGATGGCTTATAGAGCTAAAAGCCATACATGAATACCCCTTCTGGTCAATGACTTATAGAGCTAACAGCCAAACATGAATACCCCTTCTGGTCGATGACTTATAGAGCTAAAAGCCATACATGAATACTCCTTCTGGTCGATGACTTATAGAGCTAAAAGCCATACATGAATACTCCTTCTGGTCAATGACTTATAGAGCTAAAAACATACATGAATACTCTTTCTGGTCGATGACTTATAGAGCTAAAAGCCATACATGAATACTCCTTCTGGTCGACGACTTATAGAGCTAAAAGCCATACACGAATACTCCTTCTGGTCGATGACTTATAGAGCTAAAAGCCATACATGAATACTCCTTCTAAACGTAAGATCATAACTGCATACCATAAAGTCGTATTCAGGAGGAGTATTAATAACAAGATTCACAAGATGGCCTCTGTGGTAGCCTTGTTGGAAGTCTATGCGACGTCATTTTCACTTTGGACCAACTAAACACCAGAAGAAGTCTTCTAGTGGAAATAACATCCATTCAGCAGAAGCAGCGATAATAAAATTTCCAAGATGGCTGCTGAGTCAGCTATATGTTATGTGGGAGTAACACCACTGTCATTTAGGACCAACTATATCTCGGAATGAATGTCCGTTTAAAATATTCATATTCCTCCGAGTAGTGTAGAAGGAGTAGTGATCGGGATCTTTTGCTAACGGATGGTCGAACGTCAGATGAATGACGGATAAAAGGTCGTTTCATAAGCTATTTTTAAGCTGGCCGCCGTGGTGTCGATATTGGGTGTCAGATCAGAACCATTTTCATAACTGACCAAGCAGACATCATACGAAGTATTCTGGTGAAAATCTCGTAACGATATAACCATTCAGGACAAGAAGAGATAACAAGATTTTCACGATAGCTGTAGGGAGCCTAATTGAACGTCAGATCGGCATTTCCATTTAGGACCAACTTAATATTATAAAAAATATTTTAATGAAAACCCAATACTGATATGAGTATCCATTAAGGAGTCTGCGACAAAAACTATTGAAACAGCTGTTGTGGCTATTATACTGATTTTACGCAGCTATATTTTCATTTAGTACCAACTTGACCTATATGTGTGTAAAGTTTTATGGCAATTCTCCGTGTAACTGAAAATATTACTAGCATTCAAAATCAATAACTACAGTACATATAGCACTCTGTGTCTAAAACCACTATACACAATTTATTGTTGGAATTGTTCTGATTCTCCAAAACTCATAACATTAAGTAAAGAATCAAAAGGTATGCTGATCTCTATGTAACACCAAAAAAGAAAATCTTTCTAGTTTATCGGAATCAAAATAATTCAGAAAAACATATAGTGCGCCAAAATGTTTTGTCTCGTGTAATGTATATTTATAACGTGTGTTTAATTCTTTTTCCATGACTGTAGCTTGTACAGTGGTCTAATATTCATTTGTGGATAACATGTTTACATAGCTAACTTTTGTCCAAGATTGTAAGCTGTAAATAAGATACTGATATACTCAAGTTCAGAATATTCTAGAAACAATATGATGGAAGTTTCCAATTAGAAACGACTCACTTCTAGGAAATTCCAGAATATTCTTTTGTGTCTGTGTAAACAGAGGCATTTAAAATAAGTATTCATTCCTGTTTCATCCGTGTTTTAGGATTGGTCTCTTGGAAAATTTGAAATTGTGTTCTGATATAATTCGAGAGGGATTAATTAAATCACTCACTGGAATCACTAACGTGTAGGAGAGGAATTATTTAAATATTCATATGAATTACAAAGTGCTCATTTACTATTTGAACTTATACATACTTCAAAATTGGATTATAAAGGCTTCATTCAAAGAAAGTCTGGATGACATCACTGTGGCACATCAGGAAATTCAGGACAATTGGAATTCATTCGGAATATCAAAACACTCAGGACAAATGGAATTCACGCGGAACATTCTATACTTCTGGACATGTGATGGGACATTTAGGATTATTTGGGATTTAATTCTTAGTAATGTAAGCGTTTTCTTACATTTACACCTTGTAACTTAGAAGAAAAAATATCTTGCTAATTTTCCTTAAACTGCTGGTTTCATACTGTTATTAATTTTAAGACCTCGGTTTGAAGCACTCTTCAAAAAAGTTTTTGAACTTTTCCCTTTAATGCATGCACTAACACGATGAAAATATGAGAGTTAAGTTGAAGTGGTGCGATATACAGTTAGAAGCGTGATGATAAATGGCTGTAGTATTGTATGGTGGTTATCTAGTAGTCTCATTTAGGATTAAAGGCATACCTAAGTTACTTGGTGATCGACTCCGTGTCTACACTAATGAACCAAATGACATATATGGTCCCTAATAGCTTAAGATGTAGCATGTTCTTTAATCATACTAAAGACCAACACAGTTTTGGGCCAACAGGTCATTTTGGGATTAATCAACATCTCATCAACATGCGATGTCGAAGACCCAACACACTTATGGAATTATTGATCTATCTGAGATTCTCGTGAATTTCCAACTGCCTGGCACTTAAAATATCCGATGTGTCAAGCGAGTTGTAAATGTGCAATACACACAGTTTGAACTGAGCATTTTACACATATGCATGTGCAGCTAACATTTAAATACACCCACCATATTTTGTACTCTCTGGGTGTTGTAAGTGTAACATGGCCCAGATCACATAGTGCACATCGATTTGACTGATTTATTTGCCATCAAGTTACCACCTGCTGTAAGTCATTTGGAGACAAACTTTACTATATAAAGTACTCCACATATTGACCAATTAGTATTTGTGAAGCTGAGGGTAATTTGCAGTTAGTAAACTACTGAAACTAAAAACTGCGAGTAGCAAAGTACACATCGGAACCACTGGTCTAATATGTGTACCAAGTCTCAATGAGCTATCTGGAATGCTTTGGGGCCTGTGCTCCCGTAAACAAAACTGATGAAGGATTGATGGATGAAGAAATTACCAACAGCAAGACCGAAAAAACTGAATATCAAAACGCGATTCTACACTGAATATGTGTACCAACATGCACCTCTAGTTTAATATAAGTACCAACATGCACCTCTAGTTTAATATAAGTACCAATCTACACCTCTAGTCTACTATAAGTACCAATCTACACCTCTAGTCTACTATAAGTACCAATCTACTCCTCAAGTCTAATCTAAGTACCAATCTACACCTCTAGTTTAATATAAGTACCAATCTACACCTCTAGTCTAATATAAGTACCAATCTGCACACCTAGTCTAATATAAGTACCAATCTACACCTCTAGTCTAATATAAGTATCAATCTACACCTCTAGTTTAATATAAGTACCAATCTACACCTCTAGTCTAATATAAGTACCAATCTACTCCTCAAGTCTAATATAAGTACCAATCTACACCTCTAGTTTAATATAAGTACCAATCTACACCTCTAGTCTACTATAAGTACCAATCTACAACTCTAGTCTACTATAAGTACCAATCTACTCCTCTAGTCTACTATAAGTACCAATCTACACCTCTAGTCTAATATAAGTACCAATTTACACCTCTAGTCTAATTATAAGTACCAATCTGCACCTCTAGTCTAAGTACCAATCTACACCTCTAGTCTAATATAAGTACCAATCTACACCTCTAGTCTAATTATAAGTACCAATCTACACCTCTAGTCTACTATAAGTACCAATCTGCACCTCTAGTCTAATATAAGTACCAATCTACACCTCTAGTCTAATATAAGTACCAATCTACACCTCTAGTCTAATATAAGTACCAATCTACACCTCTAGTCTAATATTAGTACCAATCTGCACCTCTAGTCTACTATAAGTACCAATCTACACCTCTAGTCTACTATAAGTACCAATCCTGTAGCTTCACGCGGGTCAGTGGTTCTTACCGGGTTTCTTCCTCCACCTGTTATACTGGCCGCATTGTATAGCCTATCTTGCGCTGAGAAATGGCGTTAAACCGAAAACAACAACAAGAACAACGCCGTTAGCTCCGCATCCTTCCACCGCGTTGCGCAATTATCTACACCTCTGGTCTAAGATGTGTACCAATCTACACCACTCATCCAATATCTAGTCTCATACGTGTACCAATCCACTCGTCCAATATCAATCGGAATATCATCAGCCTTTTCCGTCAAGTCGAGAAAGAAACCTCAGATGTAACTGGTCACCATTATGAATTATATTCTGAACTACTTTCATTCTCATGGAACAATATGGCGGCGGAAGGAGACCGTTATGTACATTTAATTTGTATTGTTTGTTGGCTTTTTCAATGATTGTGTGTTATGTATATCTGTATTTTGTAACTGACCTTAGTCCAAAATCAAGTTAATGGTCTACCCAACCAGTGACATTTATTTTGTAAATAACTAATACACAGCTAATGTCTCTATGATTGTAAGTTAAATATTCAGATTATTAGTAATTGTAAACATGTTAACTTCAGTTTGAGTTAAAGGTACATTCGTAATCCTGACCTTAGAAAGTTCTAGAAAAGAAATTTCCCATTAATTTGACAGAGTATTTCCGGAAAATGATAACCGCGACGTAGGTGAAGCTGAGGAGTATGTTAAAATATTTACTTAAGGATTACTCATTCCTACCATAACATCCTTAGTGGAACCAGTCTTATTGTTATGTTCGGATTTTTAATTTGGGTGGATTTATTTATTTAAATTGTTATTCACTGGAATTACAAGTGCTCAATAACATTCTTGGACTAAAACATTAATTTGGAATTATGGTGAATTTAGTCAAGGACGTTTTTATTGTATTATTGTGATTCATCAAATGACTGTTAACATATCATCAATTCAATGCCACTGGCACATCAGCACATTCAATACTACAGGCATATCAACGAATTCAATATTGGAATTTATTTGGAACACCATCGGAATTCAATTAGAACTTCATACATTTGGATATGTGATATAACTTTTAGGAATATTTGTGATTTAATTCACAACACTGTAAGTTCCTTTCAAAACTTTACTTTGTATTCTGTTGAAATAAGTTATTTTTTTAATTTTACAAAATTTTGTTGGTTCTCGCTCTTTTCTGTTAATCAGTTTAAGACCACAGAGTCATAACAGAGACAAATTCACAGTCAGAACATTTTCGGCCTTTGCTGTTGTAATATGGTGTGCACTCCGTCAGGTGATTCACGAAACAAAATAGATTTATCTGTATTCCTACCAATTCCACCCCACCCCACCCCCACCAAAAAAAAAAAGTTATACCTAATAGAATGGTAGTTTTTACAGTATACAAGAAACCTAATATTTGTAGTTACAAAAAAAAATCTTTGAAGTATACAAGAAACCTAATATTTGTAACATGCAAGAAACCTAATGTTTGTAGAACACAAGACAGCTAATGTTTGCAGTATACAAGAAACCTAGTGTTTGTAGTATACAAGGACCCTACTGTTTGTAGTATACAAGAAACCTAATGTTGCTAGTTTACAAGAAACCTAATGTTTGTAGTATACAAGAAACCTAATGTTTGTAGTATATAAGAAACCTAATGTTTGTAGTATACAAGAAACCTAATGTCTGTAGTATACAAAAACCTAATGTTGGTAGTATACAAGAAACCTAATGTTTGTAGTATACAAGAAACCTAATGTTTATAGTATACAAGACAGCTAATGTTTGAAGTATACAAGAAACCTAATATTTGTAATATACAAGAAACCTAATGTTTGTAGAACACAAGACAGCTAATGTTTGTAGAACACAAGACAGCTAATGTTTGCAGTATACAAGAAACATAATGTTTGTAGTATACAAGACAGCTAATGTTTGTAGTATACAAGACAGCTAATGTTTGAAGTATACAAGAAACCTAATATTTGTAATATACAAGACAGCTAATGTTTGTAGTATACAAGACAGCTAATGTTTGTAGAACACAAGACAGCTAATGTTTGCAGTATACAAGAACCCTAATGTTTGTAGTATATAAGAACCCTAATGTTTGTAGTATATAAGAAACCTAATGTTGGTAGTATACAAGAAACCTAATGTTTGTAGTATACAAGACAGCTAATGTTTGTAGTATACAAGAAACCAAATGTTTGTAGTATACAAGACAGCTAATGTTTGTAGAACACAAGACAGCTAATGTTTGAAGTATACAAGAACCCTAATGTTTGTAGTATATAAGAACCCTAATGTTTGTAGTATATAAGAAACCTAATGTTGGTAGTATACAAGAAACCTAATGTTTGTAGTATACAAGACAGCTAATGTTTGTAGTATACAAGAAACCTAATGTTTGTAGAACACAAGACAGCTAATGTTTGTAGTATACAAGACAGCTAATGTTTGTAGTATACAAGAACCCTAATGTTTGTAGTATATAAGAAACCTAATGTTGGTAGTATACAAGAAACCTAATGTTTGTAGTATACAAGACAGCTAATGTTTGTAGTATACAAGACAGCTAATGTTTGAAGTATACAAGAAACCTAATATTTGTAATATACAAGAACCCTAATGTTGGTAGTATACAAGAACCCTAATGTTTGTAGTATATAAGAAACCTAATGTTGGTAGTATACAAGAACCCTAATGTTTGTAGTATATAAGAAACCTAATGTTGGTAGTATACAAGAACCCTAATGTTTGTAGTATACAAGAAACCTAATGTTTGTAGAACACAAGACAGCTAATGTTTGCAGTATACAAGAAACCTAATGTTGGTAGTATACAAGAACCCTAATGTTGGTAGTATACAAGAACCCTAATGTTTGTAGTATATAAGAAACCTAATGTTGGTAGTATACAAGAAACCTAATGTTTGTAGTATACAAGACAGCTAATGTTTGTAGTATACAAGAAACCTAATGTTTGTAGTATACAAGAAACCTAATGTTGGTAGTATACAAGAAACCTAATGTTGGTAGTATACAAGAAACCTAATGTTTGTAGTATATAAGAAACCTAATGTTGGTAGTATACAAGAAACCTAATGTTGGTAGTATACAAGAAACATAATGTTTGTAGTATATAAGAAACCTAATGTTTGTAGTATACAAGAAACCTAATGTTGGTAGTATACAAGAAACCTAATGTTTGTAGTATACAAGACAGCTAATGTTTGTAGTATACAAGAAACCTAATGTTTGTAGTATACAAGAAACCTAATGTTGGTAGTATACGAGAAACCTAATGTTGGTAGTATACGAGAAACCTAATGTTTGTAGTATACAAGAAACCTAATGTTGGTAGTATACGAGAAACCTAATGTTTGTAGTATACAAGACAGCTAATGTTTGTAGCATACAAGAAACCTAATATATGTCTCTGATAGGGGACCTCTGTATTCATCATGCCCATCACATAATAATACAAACAATGTTTTAATCCCACACAAATTTACCCAAATATAAGCAACACACTGATTAACGTTGATAAAGCACATACTGGTGTTCAAAGTAATCGTGTCATTACTAAGTGTAAAATTATCACTATCGCCTAACTGCATGTCTATACATTTAAATGAGCTCTATTCCCAGTATGGACGGGGGGGGGGGGGGGGATATACCCACCAACACATATATCACATCTGTCTGTATGTCTGTCGGACACAAAACATATTCGTTCGGGTAAATTTTTCAAACGATACAATGTCTCAACAAGATATACACGTGATTCGATATTTAGAATTTTCTGTATTGCACAGCTTGTACAATATCATTTCAATCAAGCGTATCAATAGCAGCTTTAGTAGTATACTCGCTCATAAGTTTCATTCAACTGCAAACTGCATAGACCCAGGTCTGACGTCGCATAATGCGCCTGCAAATCTGGGTCTATGCAGTTGTTACTAGTAATCAGTAGAACAAATAATACAGACGCTTATCTATCGCACCATAATGCGCCCATAGATATATAATTTCTCTGTTCATCCATCCCTCATTCCCAGTTCGTTTCTGGAGGATAACTTTAAAGCCGTTACAAATATCTCTCTGTGAAACTTGGTACACATACTAACTAATGGTCTTCAATTTCCAAATATTTATGCTTTTGTCCGTTTGTCTGTCCATCTATTCATCAAGCATCCATACGTTAATTTCTGGGGCAAATCTTAAAAGCCGTTTAAGATATCTTATTACTATATTCACTAGGTAGACTAGAGGTGCACGTTAAATTAGGTTCACCATGCTCATCCATTTAGATTCAAGACGGCTGTATAAATATTATAATTAGCCAATGTTCACAATCGAACATCTTGATAATATACGACTATTTAATGAGGTTTCTATTTTTCGAAATGTGATCAAAAACATAACTACTAGATTCTTGCCAAGTTCATCCAATCAGATACAAAGTTACATGGTTACTATGTTAGGAATTTTACTCAAAATTGTACTGAACTATGATCCTTATACAAAGACTAGTTTACTAAATAAATACAACAGCTACTGATAGCATCCACACACTCACATCGAGCATGATCATGGCTGGATCGCTTTGCACACATCAGGCATGATCATGGCTGGATCGCTTTACACGCATCGAGCATAATCATGGTTGAATCGCTTTACACGCATCCAGCATGATCATGGCTGGATCGCTTTACACGCATCGAGCATAATCATGGTTGGATCGCTTTACACGCATCGAGCATGATCATGGCTGGATCGCTTTACACACATCGAGCACGATCATGGCTAGATCGCTTTACACACATCGAACACGATCATGGCTGGATCACTTTACACACATCGAGCATAATCATGGTTGGATCGCTTTCATGCTTGATAATCTGGATCCAAATCGACCGGATGTGAAAATTTTAAATTTACTGAATATCTGTCTTGAAACAAACTACTTTATATTTAACGAAAATATTTATCTCCAAAGAAAAGGTACAACTATGGGGGAGAAGTTAGCTAATGCTTATGGGCACATTTATGCACCTAAATGGGAGAAAGAAATATTTGCTAAGCCCAACACAATTTCAATTTTTCTAAGTCAGGCCTATTGATGATATTTTCTTCATTTGTACACATTCGAAAGAAGAACTAAATGAGCTTCCTGACTGGGAAAACAACCACCATTCGTCGATTAAAATTTTTAACTAAAGTTAGCAAGGCAAGTTGAATTTAACAAAGTTCAAGGGAAATAACTTTGCATATCTTTGGGGTATCCTATGAAAACTAGAATAGTTTTCAATGAAAAAGGCACTCGTCAGCTGTTACATAAAACAGTTTAATGCATAACAGGCATTCAGCGGCACTGTCATATCTCAAATACCGAGGTTACACCTGATTTGCAAGAACAAACAAGATTTTTGTGACACTTGTCCGTTGCTTTTAGCTGGAGTACGAAAATAGGACTATACAAATAGGGAACTTTGGAAAAAGAAATCGGAGGCATTAAGACGAATTCGTAACAAAACATAAGCAATAATTCCGGTCATTGTTCTTTTCAACAGATATTCAGCTATTGCATCAAAATATCCCGGACAAAATTTTGTGTGATCTGCAACAAACATTTCCTAACGCATTTGGAACACACACTTTACAGCTTGTAAATGACAGAAGAACGTAGTGTGCATTTTAGTGAGATCCCAAACTACAAAAGTATCAACAAACCTGGTTGTTTTAAGTGTGAGCTGAATGGTAGTAATCTGTGATATCACTGGACAACACATTTTTACAAAAGTCATGTTACTGAAATAAAATTAGTCAATTCTTATCAATTTTTATGTGCTGAACACGAATATGACAGTCAAATTGCAAAATTGGCTCTAGTTTTTTTGTAATCTGCAAGAAATTAATGTTTACATAACGAAATGCATTCCAATAGTAAAAGGTCAACTGTAATAGCCTACCTATAAAAAATCAAGTCATTGACTACATCTTAGATTTCTTCGCCTGTCTCTTGTACAGCTGTTCGGGAGCATCTCTGAGGAGTGTCCAGCAGTAGTCAGCCAGCATTGTAGTGGACCATTTTCCCTGGTATCTTTGTTCCATTGTTGCGATATCTTGATGAAAACGTTCGCCGTGTTCATCACTAACAATACCACAGTTGCTAGGAAAAAAATCCAAATGGGAATGAAGGAAGTGAATCTTTAGAGACATATTGCAGCCAAGTTTCTTATACTTCATCAACATGTCTTCTACTAGTTCCTTATAGTTTTCTGCCCTAACATTTCCGAGGAAGTTTGTAGAAACTAGGCGAAAAGCATTCCATGCTTGTTTCGCGTCACCTTCCAGCAAGTTGTTGAACCGGTCATCTTTGAAAAGCTCTCGAATCTGAGGACCCACAAAAACTCCCTCTTTAATCTTTGCTTCGCTGAGTCGAGGGAATTTTTCATGCAGGTATCGGAATGCTGGCAAAGTCCGGTCAATGGCTTTCACGAAGTTCTTCATCAAACCTAGTTTGATGTGAAGGGGTGGTAGCAAGATTTTCTGAGCCTCAACCAGAGCTGGGTGTTGGATATTCTTCTCTCCAATGGCTACATTCTGCCTGTGAGTCCATTCCTTCCTCATGTAGTGCATTTCCCTTGCTCGGCTATCCCACTCGCATAAGAAACACATGTATTTTGTATATCCTTGCTGCAGTCCCATTAAAAGGGCAACTACCTTCAAATCACCACAGAGGTGCCAGCTGTACTTGTTATACTCAATGGAATTCAGTAGCTGCCTTAAGTTATCGTATGTCTCTTTCATGTGGACAGCATACGCTACTGGAATAGATGGAAGAATGTTTCCATTGTGCAAAAGCACAGCCTTGAGACTCAGTTTCGAAGAGTCCACAAATAGTCTCCATTCTTGTGGGTCATGAGTGATTTTTAAAGCATTCATGAGGCCCTCAATATCGGAACAGAATATCAGATTACTTTCCTTTCTGAAGAAAGGCTCCAATTGCTGGTGGCGCTTTCGATATGCAGTAATTGTGACATCTTCTTCTAGAAGATTCCATTGTTGGAGTCTTGATCCTAGCAATTCTGCCTTGTTCTTTGATAAGTCCAAATCACGAATCAGGTCATTTAGTTCTTCCTGTGTTATTCTGTGTGGGGTTGATGATGCACCACAGTGAAAATCTGGATCACTGCATGCTGATGGACCAGGAGAAGAACAGGTCGACTCACCTTTGTCTTCGTCAGATGAATCAAGAGAATATTCTGCTGGAGGTTCTGGAATAGGAAGTCCCTCACCATGTGGAACTGGTCTCAATGCAGACGGAATGTTTGGGTAGACTATTCTCGACTTCTTTCGCTTCGTTATTCCGCCGGAAAGAGGAGGAACCAAGCAGAAGTAACAGTCATTTAGGTGGTTGCTTGGCTCTCCCCACACCATTGGGACTGCAAACGGCATTGATGACCTTTTGCAATTCAACCACTGTGAAAGCTGTGTTGTACATGTAGCACAGCATATATGCGGAGCCCAAGGCTTGTCTTGGTCACCAACCTTGCATCCGAAGTAAAGATGATATGCCTTCTTCACTTGAGAATTGATACTTTTCTTCTGGTTGGCAAATGTCACTTCCCCACAAATATAGCAAAAATTGTCCGCGGTATTAACACACTTTCGAGGCATTACTGTTCTTTATTGTACGTAAATGGATAAAATAATAAGTTTTATGTAACAGTAGCTTGAACTGTCTCGCACAACGTCTAAAATATTTTAAATGCTGAACCTATCTGATTGGGCTTTATATAGTACACTGCTTACGTCAGCTTCAGCAGCCGCCTGGCATTAGTATAATAGGCCTACACATGTATAGTACACTGCTGACGTCAACTTACTTCAGCAGCCGCATGGCATTAGTATTGCATTGCATCAGAAAATGATGCAATCAACTGTGGATGATGTGAGCATGATGGTATTATGCAATGTTACATCATTATTCCGGATGTTGCTGCAGTCCTACTGGAGAAATTTACACAGTGAAACATAGAAAATGAGGTATATGAATATCTTCAAAACGAGAGCCAATACAAATTTTTCACGGTTATATTCGTGTTCGGCACACCAAAATACTACAGATTAGGGCCTTTTCAAGTCAGTAATGATTTCACTGTTGACCAGTGTATTCCAAGTAACTGATAGCTTAAAATATCGTGAAAAAAGTAGAAAATTCCAAATGAAACAACTTATGTCATGTGATACACCAAATGTGGTCTCTGTAAAATACTGTTTGAACAGAACGTAGAAGAAACCGAAAGAAATGCTACTGGAAAGACAACAAAAATATCCGTCAAATTTTTGTAGTACAAACTGCATTAAAGATCATTTGTGAGTGATGGTCACTGAGTACAATATGCGCTGACCATAAACGGAGAGAAGGAAAGAACAATTCTGCGTTAACACTTTAGGAGCTGAAATTAGTTTTGAATTCCACCGACGATGTAACCTTTAGTGTAGTTCTGTGCAGTTTTAGGGTCTTTTTTCAAAATTCTGTTTCTTTATTAAAACAAATGTATGTATGTATGTATGTATGTATGTATGTAACTGTTGACATTTTAACATATAAACATATTTTTGACATGCATTGAAACTTCCATGAAACAGTCACTGCTGGGACCGCGTCAAGAGGTTGTACTAACTCGCTAATTGTATTGTTGGTATCTGAACATGTATATCCATCTGCAGGTAACCTAGTTACGGGGAGGGCCGCCCGTGGAAACCTAAGTGTGTGTACACATATATACATATCAATGCATAGGCCTACATAAGTATTGCCACAAACAGACTGGAATAAAGTATTATTCAGTTTATTGCAAATCTTTTGATACAGCTACAATTTGTTATCAAAATTCCCCACATCTAAAATCTCTGTAGGCATAATAATTTTCCGAAAGAAATAATAATTTTTGTTCTTTCTTAAACTGAAACATATTTGGCAGTTTAGTATTAAGTCTACATTTATAAATATCTAATTTTAATTGAAATTTCATTTTCTACTACTACTTGCAATCTTTAGATAAAACTCCATCTTTGATCCATTTGGGGGGTGGGGTTGGCCACTGCCCAAAAAGAGGAAACGTTTCAACGGTGCATTGACGAAAACAGTAATTCTTATTTAGAATTATTCCAATCTTAAACAAAATTAAATCTGCCTGCAAAATTTTGCGTAAAATCGTAATATTAAACGAGCTACGTCTATGACAATCTAGTATCACTGACAGTACAACACATTCTTGTCACGTGTATCGATTTCCACCCTGTGGGGCAGGCAATACTGCAAACTTCGGTACCCGCCCCCCCCCCCCCGGGCGTCTCCCGTAACGCCAGACATACGATCAATCAGATTATTTTAATAGCTGCTCGATTTTCCTTTGATCTTGTACAGGTGTTATATTCGATACACATACCGATTGCAAATATTGGATATGTGATATTTCATTAATATTGCACACATATCGCTGATAGATGAATTATCACATATCTAATATTTACACTCGGTCAGTGTATCGAATATAGCACCATTACAAGATCAAAGGAAACTCGAGGATCTATTAGTTAAAAGCTAATAAACGCATTGTACTGCCATCATTTTACTCGGGTCAGAATTATGGTTTTGTTACAACTAGAAAGATCCATTTTCAATATAAAATCTTTGTCAATTTTGACACCTCTCGGGGTTCTGGGGTGTGTTTGATGGAGTCTACAAGAATTTACACGTTTCAATATGACTGACCCGAATAATAAGGAATTTATATCCTTTCATTAATCTTGGACTTCACGGGTATTATTCTTGTAGGAATTATTTTTGCCCAGTTTTGTTTAGTTCTTCTTCTTTGAAGTTGCTATATTTTTTTCCATCATATGGTCTAGCCTGTATATAAGGTCTTTAAATCTAAGATTTTTTTGAATTGCTGTTCGGACTCTTAGCTGGCACACGACTCATCTCCGCAAATAAGACACTTATTGCAAAACTTGAAGCAACAAAAAAAAAATATAAAAAATAAAAAATAAAAATGAAACTATGGTCAGTGGTCTACATTTGTAATAAGGTTGTTCTACTAAAAATATGCATAGCTTCATCAGTTTCATGACTGCAGCATAATCATTGTGTCTGAAAAACGAGAGAGAGAGAGAGAGAGAGAGAGAGAGAGAGAGAGAGAGAGAGATTAAAAAACACACAAAATGTAACACAAATAAAAAGCACACAATGTGGGCAAAAATTACATATTTATGCATAGAGAGAGAGTAGTACTCATCAAGATGACAAGTTTCACGATTCCGTGTCTATCAGTACGTAGACAGTGCGTGAGCTAAAAGCAAAATGCCTGCATCAGCTAGTAGAATAAAAATCTTATTCACTGAGACTTTGTATTATTATAAAGGTGCGTGATACGTTTGCTCAGGCCAGTTCCTAAGTCGTGTATAAACTAAGGTATTAGTACAAGCCATGGCTGCTATCTAAACATGCCGCTGGCTAGAGTTAATCTCTTACGCAAGGTTACCGTGACCAGAGAGACGACCGGTATCTTGAATCGGCATAAGCGTTAGATCGAGTGACTTCCCACCTACGTGTTACAGCTTTGTCCAAAGATCAGGAACCCGCGAGGAACGGGGCGGGTTCTAAATCCGTCTCCACGTGGACAGACAGCGAGAAGGACATTGTCCGCTAAGTTTGATTGGATCGAATCCGAGCGACATCCAATCGGAATTGAGACGGATGGTATGATAACAATTTCGATCCGAATTATAACTTCTAACTAGCAAGCGAAAAATTAGTTCTGGGAAGAATGCTGAGCAAATAGGATTACTTTGAGAAAGCCACTCGTAATTTGGCGGGAAAACATAGGATATTCGAAAGAAAGACAAAGCTTCGTAAAGGAAGCTTTTTGTTGGGGGACTGAACTTCAGGTTCAGTGAGTTTTTAGTCTCTAAAAGTGGAGACGGCAGTAAGACTAACAGAGCAGTCGGAATCGACAAGGCTAGTCGGTATAGAGTCGAGGAGGAGGAGGAAAAGGAGTCGAGGTGGAGAAAGTGGAGGAGTATCGAAGAGTCGGTGGAGAAAAGGAATTTGAAGAAAGTCGGGAGGAAGAGGATAAAGAATTGGAGGGATAGGAGAGAAAAATACGCAGATGAGTAGAATACAATTACAGGTGGAAAGCTTTTTCACACAACAAATCAAATGATGCAATAGCAATCACAGGGTCGAGCGGAAGGAGAATACTTGGGAAATGTTCACCATTTGATTATTGAATTGTCATTAAATTGTTATTAGTTTAATTTCACTTTTTTGTACATTCAATCATTTAACCATCGGTAATGCTGACTGGAGGATCGGAGCTTTACATCTTTCACTAATTTAACGTCCAACCAAAATCGAGCCTGGGTAGGACTTCTATAATAATTTAATTAAATATTGGAAGCACCCGACCCCACACCTACCACAGTGACGGCATAACAAACCCCGCCACGCCACAGTGCGACAATAAATAGCGATACATACAGTCACCTCGTTTGATCATTCATGAACAGTGCTTGGGAAATAATTTAAAACTCAAAATGAAACCAAAGCCAGTGAAGCATAAAATAAGGTTACAATTATCCAATTTTGGGATCAGGGTTTAAGGAATATCAAGATGCATCCATACACAAAGCTTAATGATTCCATCAAGAACATTATTTATACACGGTGCGGAAAACTTCGTTGGTTAGGTGGTTATGATATATATATATATATATATATATATATATATATATATATATATATATATATATATATATATATATATATATATATATATATATATATATATATATATATATATATATATATTGTCCACAGCATATACAGATTGTTCATGGTAATCCACTGAAAACTTTGAGACTCGTAGGGTCGACAAGGTGCAGTCATACAAAACAATAAGATCCATGTTTCACAGCCATCCATCAAGACTTGTTTTACTCACAAGATTCTGTCAAACGCTGCAATCACTTCAAAAGAAAAGAAAACAGGCGAAATCCATATGAAAAGCTGGAGGAGCAGACTGATTTGTTGACATTCACGTCTTTAAATGATGGCAATAAAACCAAATTTCACGGTGATCTTTTGAAAACTGCGAGTCAAGTTGCCGTCAATGACGTATTTAGGTTTTTGCCAGTATGTGTGGTGGAGAAAGAACACGGGAAGGCCCAGGAAAGAAACACCTACTCACTGGAAACAAAAGACAAGCTTTCTCACATACCCACGCTGGCCGAGATCGAGAATGCAACCCACTGAGTTGAGATGTCAGTGATAAGTTAAGGCGAATGCCTTAGACCACTCGGCCACCGCGGTCATCCTCAGGACAGATGCTGGATTTTACCAAGCGGGGTAGATTTGTCTTTTTTATATAAAAAAGCAGCATAAAATGTTTGGTTGAACCTGTCTTAAAATCGAGAACACTCTTGAATTTCACCCAAAGGTGTTTTATTTCAACTGAGAAAAAGTTCGTAGTAGTTATGAGACCCCCACCCCTCCTTTCCAAACACACAAAAGGAAAAGCTATTGAAGAGAAGTGTCACTCAAGATATATATTTCTGAGTAATATAATATAAACTACTAATATATATCTCAAATGTATGAAATAATTTATAACTTTGATAAATTCTGTTTTAAACGTGTATGTGTTTGTATTCATTTTTTCACATTTTTTCCTTCTACTCGCACGTGGACTTGAGAAATCCCAAGTGAAACTGCATGTTTAATAACAAGTGAAGTTTGAAAGTCAGGCCAAGTAGCGAGTTCTTTACAAGTCTTTAAAAGCAAGTGAAGTTCGAGTGGGGCCATGTACAGAGTTCTTATCGTGACGCGTGTAGTCTTCAAAGCAAGTGAAGCTTGAGAGTAGGGCCACGTATACAGTTCTTTACATAACGCGTGTGTGTAAAACAAGGTGTGTGAATGACGCAGTGGCACCAGTAGTGCATACGGTCTCTGTCATAATCATCCTGGTGTTTGTGCACGCTCCATTACGGAACAAAATGAAGTAACACGAATTAGTAGTTTGTGGGGACTGGCAATAAGTTTCTTCTCGGTTAACTATTTCTGAAAGTTTGCAATCTTGTTTTTAATTTAATGTCAATACATGTATAATTATTTCTTACAACTCGGGAACATTATTTTACACAGGCAAAGTACGTGCACGAGGCATAATATGTTACATTTCCACAATAGCATGCAACATCAGCAACATACACCTGTCAGCAAACATCGCTCTCAAGTAGACTTGACCAATTTCTTTTTTATCTTCAACGGTTGTACACCAAAATGTGTTTGGAACAACAGTTACTCAGCAAAGTTACAGCATGATAATAGCAAACATCATAAATCAACATTATTTTCTTACAAATTCTATTGTATTTTTATTTATATTGCATTATTTATTACGGGGAAGGGTGGGTGGGAGCTACTAGTCTGTTGGGGTGGTCAAGGTGGTACATAGAAACATCATGATCATATCTAAGTAGAATATTAATGTTGTCGCTTTGCTGGTTACCCATGATGCTTTGCAGATTAGATCATCAGCAAGGTTACAGCAAAAGAGCATGAGTATGACACGTGTGCTGCTAACAAGCAGATTATGCTATTACTCTGCTGAAGATTGACTGCAGCATGAATGAGGTATAACTTAAATAACTCATACTCCAATCATAATAATTGCACAGAAATCAGCATACAGTGCGTGGGACAATCATACCGCCACCATGCTTATTATCAACGATTTTTGAATCACTGATATACATCGTGGGTTCAATCCCGGCCGAGTCATACCAAAGACTTACAAAAATGGTACCAACAGCTGCCTCGCTTGGCGCTCAGCATTAAGAGATTAATGTTAGGACTGGTCGGCCTGGTGTCAGGATAATGTGACTGGGTGGGACATCATGTTACATGTCTGCGACATGATGCCCCGGTGCTAGGCATCACTATAAACTGCCACACTGCAGACATTGGAACGATATGACTGAAAAATTGTTAAAGCTACGTTAAAAATGCAAATCACTCACACAAAGATGATGCATGATTAGAACATTCCTGCTTCCATTGCCTTGTAGCATTTATCTCCAGCATGGTTGCAGTATAATAATGCACGGGTAGGACACTCGTGTTGCCAACAAGCAAATTATATATGTTGTTATTATTATTGACTGCAGCTAGAATTGGGCATAATTTAGATACCTTAAACATATTGGAATCGAGACCATTACAGAAAACTCTAGCATCACAATGTCTGAAACTGTCGATCATAAGCAAAATTACATCATTAATATGCCTGGATCTCATTTACTATCACACCCTTGCAAGATCTGTATGGGGCAAGTCCATATTTCAAGTTTGATCAAAATCGAACCAGGAATATGGCTTCCGGAATGAAACTAGCACAGTCAACCAGATGCAACATTAACTCGTTACTATGCATGCATCTTATTATTGAGCTATACAAAGTATTATCATATAAACATACATTCCAAGTTTGATCAAATGTCGATATGTTGTTTTACGGCACAGCACCACAGGCAGGTTACTTAGTTTCAAAGCAATTGGAGTAAAGCGACTTGCCCAAGGACACCCTATGGTAGCTGACTCAGGCTGATAGGATTGGAATCCGCACTGTTTGGGTCACGAGTCACTCTGGCTCACAACAAGTTTGTTCAAAATCGGATCTGAAATAAGGCCTTCCGAGTGGTAACAAGCTCAGCCAGTCTGATTGAATATCACCTCAATAATATCACAGAACTTCACTCATTTGTAAACTCGTCTGATATTTGGATAATGCATGCATATATTCCAAGTGTGATCAAAATCGGACCGAAAATCTGGCCTGCAGAACAAGGTGATCTAGTCAGATGCAACATCACCTCATTAGTATGTGTGGATCTTGCTTTTTATCGAACTCATCGACGACCATAATAATATAAGCATAATATTTAAAGTTTAATTAAAATAAGTTTAGAAATATTGCCTTGAGAGTGGTAACAAACTCAGCTAACCACGCGTACAATCACATCATTAATATGGGTTCGACTCTTTGCTCGGCCAACGTGGGCAAGTGAGGAAGCTTGCCAGTAGCTCCTCGTTGGTCTGCGGTTCTTCCCGGAGTTTTTCGGGTTCTTCCTTCGACAAAATATACTAGCCGCCATGTATACCTATCATGTGCTGAAAAATGGCGTTAAATCCACAAAATCCGCAACCTAAAAATCATTTATATGCAAGGATCTCACTTATTATCGAACTCGTCTGAGATCTTAATAATATAATCATAAATATTCCACATTCAAATGTGTGGACAAGCATTGGATATTTATTACAGTAAAATGTGTGGACAAGCACTGGATATTTATTACAGTAAAATGTGTGAACAAGCATTGGATATTTATTACAGTAAAATGTGTGAACAAGCATTGGATATTTATTACAGTAAAATGTGTGGACAAGCACTGGATATTTATTACAGTAAAATGTGTGAACAAGCATTGGATATTTATTACAGTAAAATGTGTGAACAAGCATTGGATATTAAATACAGTAAAATGTGTGGACAAGCATTGGATATTTAATACAGTAAAATGTGTGAACAAGCATTGGATATTTATTACAGTAAAATGTGTGAACAGTAAAATGTGTGGACACAGTAAAATGTGTGGACAAGCATTGGATATTTATTACAGTAAAATGTGTGAACAAGCATTGGATATTTATTACAGTAAAATGTGTGGACAAGCATTGGATATTTAATACAGTAAAATGTGTGAACAAGCATTGGATATGTAATACAGTAAAATGTGTGGACAAGCACTGGATATTTATTACAGTAAAATGTGTGAACAAGCATTGGATATTTATTACAGTAAAATGTGTGAACAAGCATTGGATATTAAATACAGTAAAATGTGTGGACAAGCATTGGATATTTAATACAGTAAAATGTGTGGACAAGCACTGGATATTTATTACAGTAAAATGTGTGAACAAGCATTGGATATTTATTACAGTAAAATGTGTGAACAAGCATTGGATATTAAATACAGTAAAATGTGTGAACAAGCATTGGATATTAAATACAGTAAAATGTGTGGACAAGCATTGGATATTTAATACAGTAAACTGTGTGGACAAGCATCAGAGCTTTAAAATATTGTAAAAAAGTGGGGAACAGACACGAAGATTCATCACAATCATGAATATGCAAGGAATTTAAAAATGTCTAGAAAACTTCTTCGGCAGACATCGTTACTATAATCAATGTACACATACGTTCAAGTGCCCTATAGAGGTGACTTAAGTGTGTATAAATACGATATCAAGAAGTCTATGGGCAATCATGGGTACTTCACTTCAATGGGATTATTGATGAACGTCTTGAACGTTTCCCAATACCCTTGAATGTACACTTTATAACGCAAGGTTAATATATGACTGACAATATTTGAATTTAGCAATTAATAAACCATAAAGTCATTGAACACATGGGTCAGATGTTCAGTGACATAAAAAAAGGAGAAAACACCAGAGAATGATTTGTTGTTGTTGTAACATTTAACGCCATTTTTCAGCACAAGATAGGCTATAAGTGGTGGCCACTTTAAATGATGGATGAACAACCCGGGAAAGCACGCCGAAAGAACCATCGACCCATGAGAAGCTACTGGCAAGCTTTCTCACATACCCACATTGGCCGAGCCCGAGACTCGAACCCACGCAGACAGAGGTGAGGTGGCAGTGATCCGTAACTGTGAGCGCTTTAGACCACTCGGCCACTAAGGGACCGTACAAGAGAATGATAAATACTAGAAAACACTTGAAAATAAAAGACTTAAAGACACTGGTATGACATTAAAAAAAAATCGACGAGAACATCTTGCAGTTCAATTCGACATATGCTGATGTGTAAATTGAATGCATTCTAATAAATGTTACATGGTGATGGGGTAGGGGTGGCTTATCACTGAGAACTCATAATTGAGACTTCTTTAATAAATGCACAATTTTAACCTTTAGCAGACTATGTTTATTCAATATGTATTGACCTTGACTCTGCGTACACTGTATTACAACCCTATGGTCTAAAACTGAGAAATAAAAAAGCGAAAACCATCACTTTTTGTAAAATTCAACAAATAATTCATTTTTCCGAGAATACAAAGTGAAACTTTTAAAAACACTTTACAGGACTGTTAATTAAATCCCAAATAGTCCAAAACGTTTTATTACTGGTCCTAATGAATAAAGTTCTTTTTTAAAAATTAAACTACAGTGGTATTCAAAATAAAATCGAGCGCTGAAGGCGTTGATGTGCCCGTAGTCTTTAATGTACTAATGTACCAGTACCATGAAGTGTGATTATGTACTGACGGTCTTCCAATTAATCACAAAAATATAATCCAAGATGTCCTTGTCTGAATTCACTATAATTCTAAATTAATGTTTCTGTCAAAGAATATCGTTCTCGACGAATCCCTGAGGTGTTATTTTATACTCACTTGGAGTTCCCGTTTAGTCTCACGTACCTACTATTTGCCACAAAGATGGCATGTGAGTAAGCATATATTATTACGTGTAGCACAATTACCTCTTAAGTTTGACTTATATTTGAGCTGTGTGTGTGTGTGTGTGATTTGGATTTTTAACGTAGATTTAACAATTTTACAGTCATATCACTATGATGTCTGCAGTGTGACAGTTTATAGTAATGTCTAGCACTGGGACATCATGCCACAGACATTTAGCATGATGTCCCACCTAGTCACATTATCCTGACACCAGGCCGACAAGTCCTAACATTAACCTCTTAATGCTGAACGCCAAGAGAGACAGCTGTTAATAGCATGCCATTGTTATAAGTCTTTGATATGACTCGGCCGGGGATCGAACCCACGACCTTCCGCATCAGAGGCGGACGCTTTAACCATTTGGCCATTGGAGCGGTTTTGAGCTTTGTTAATGTGCTTCTAAACATTTAATAATTTATCCATTTTCATTCGAAAGGTGCAATTAACTGTCTTGCAATTTAGCTCATTGTCTGCGAACGATTTATCCCGTAAAACCCGTGTTTTTACCTGACAACTTAGCTCTTCTTAATTGATTGCTTAACGTATGACCAATTCTCTATGCAAAGATTGGGTCCTTTTGGAACGTATCAAGCAAGGTTGACACTGTGCCAAAGAGAGCATATTGCAAGTTAGGGAAAATAATTATCTGTTTCATATTTAAAGATTGCTCGTATCACACCACCAGATGTATTGGCCTCTGAATATAATTAAGTAGATCTTAACGGTTTTAATGTCTTAATTTAGTTAAAGCTTCTGTTACAGTATGAATCAGGTAGCCTCTTCTTTCACAGAATTGGATGGAATTTGAAGCATGTTTCTCAAAGTCCAATTTTTTGCGTGGGACATATACGTTTCATTTATACCTGATTGGTTTCAATGGTAGGGGTGGTAGTAATCATACTGTAGATAGCAACGTTTATTTGAAGGTTTACAGTAAATCAAACAACATTTTATTATTTTCCCTAAATATTGTTGTATCAAGGAATGTGATTTTCAGTTTTAAAAAATTAATCAACAAGACCAATTCCCTCTAAAGAATTATAAAGACCACGAAACCAAGCAGATGGTAGGGAACGCATCCACATGCTATGAGACAGTACCACCTCTGATAACTATACATGATGTCACACACTGAGAGAAAAAAATCACGTTACAGGATGTGTCCGTCCATCATGTGTACAGGACATTGATTCAGTATAACTATACATGATGTCACACACTACGAGAAAAAAAATCACGTTACAGGATGTGTCCGTCCATCATGTGTACAGGACATTGATTCGGTATAACTATACATGATGTCACACACTGAAACAAATCACGTTACAGGATGTGTCCGTCCATCATGTGTACAGGACATTGATTCAGTATAACTATACATGATGTCACATATTGAAACAAATCACGCTGCATGATGTGTCTGTCCATCATGTGTACAGGACATGAATTCAGTATAATTATACATGATGTCACACACTGAAACAAATCATGTTACAGGATGTGTGCGTCCATCATATGTACAGGCCTTGGAATCAGTATAACTATACATGATGTCACACACTGAAACAAATCAAGTTACAGGGGGTGTCCGTCCATCATGTGTACAAGACATCTTCAGTATAATTATACATGATGTCACACACTGAAAAATATCACGTTACAGAATGTGTCCATCCATCATGTGTACAGGACATGGATTCAGTATAACTATCAAGTTACAGGATGTGTCCGTCCATCATGTGTACAGGACATGTATTCAGTATAATTATACATGATGTCACACAATGAAATAAAACACGTTACAGGATGTGTCTGTCCATCATGTGTACAGGACATGGATTCAGTATCACTATATATGATGTCACACACCTGAAACTGAATTTCTAATAAATTCAAATTCAGAAATCTGCGAAACGTTTTAAGCATCACCTAATATCTGGCAATCGTAAACTCGTACACAAGTCTATGTTCCAGGACCGTATGGCATTCGAACTGGTCACAACTCATGGGAGACATGGTATCTCTTGCAACAGCACTTGTTAAGCCCTCAGACACTCTTTAAACTCAGTGTCACAAACTTCACCGTCATACTGGTCATATTTTATAATTCTGAAGTATGAGCTACGCAAAGTGCAACAAATAATGATAAACAGGCAACTAGAAACTATGGGCTGGTTGCCCACAAGTGAGACAATTTGTAAGCTTGGTCATCAAACAACAATTGTACCAGAAAAATTGATTTACCACGAGGACAAAACAACCTGCTTCGAGCATGACGAGAGCTCTGTACATCTAAATTCTGACAAATCATCATATTCGAAATTTAAAGAAAACAAACCACAAATCCGTTACACAGCAGAGGATTTATTCCTACTATGAGACTTATGTATCCTTACCACTGTTTAATTTCTGTGTCATTGGAAACTGGTCTATGGTATAGGTCATAATTTGAAGACATTCTTAAAGTAAAAAACTTAATAACTTGGTACAATTCTCAACAGATCCCATCTTTAAAGGGAAGGTACATGAAAATATATACTCTATATCATTTGCCAATTACTTTAAAAATATTGAAAATATATATGAAGTTCACAAAGACTCGTGCTTATTAAAAGATTTTAGTTCAAACTTGTAAATATCGAGCTCATCAACCGTGTTCAGCACCATCATATTGCAGTGGTAAAAATTAATCGATCTGTCATGCTTTCCACTTATCTATAGAATTAAAAATATCACTCTCACACCTAGTCTTACAGATTCCCAACGAAGAAAGTCCCAGTCTTACAGAAATACAAGAAAACTGTTAAGAAATTTTAAGTTGATCATCTTTTTTTATAGGACTGAGTCAATTCTAAAATTATGTAATGTTTCTAAGAACCTGCAACATATCTTTACGGAATATAATCCAAGTTGTCATATTTTGGAGAAATTTACAAAGAAGTTTAAAAGCTCTACCGGTAATCCATTTGAACTGATGACGATCCTTTCTTATCGTTTTGCTGCATGATGTATATATGATGCTTTGATATAACCTTTATTTCAGTATGCAATACTCCAGTTGAAGGCACATTTTGATAAACTGATCTCAAATTAAAGACCATTTGTCATAAAGTCTATTACCAAACTTACCAAAGTCCAGTACTCCAATTAAAGGAACTTGGTCACGACGTACTTAACAAATTTTATTTCACTATGAAGAACTCAAATTAAAGACCCTTGGTCACAAAGATCATTACCAAATTGATGACCTTTGAGAATTTGTGTAAACATACTTATGAAGCGATGATATATCAACAAAAACGGCAACTGCCCTATATGCAGGCCAAGAACAAATATAAACGCGCTACTGTAAATGCAAACTGCACGGATCACAGCACTAGAACAATTCGTGTAATGAGCAAACAAATAACTTTTGCAAACTATTTACTGTCCAAGCGAAACTAAAGGCATTACACATGATTGTGGCATATGTGGAAAATCAAAGTATTTGAATGCAATATCATGAACAGTCAATATTATATGAACTTCAAAGTGATTAAGGAAGAAAATAAAATGATACAATGATAGCTTTATTCGCAGGAAAAAGAAACTGCTAGCAAAGGGGTTTGCATGGAATGAATTTTGTGACCATATTATGTTTTAACAAAACGAAACCAGGTAATGGATAAAGCCATTCTTTTCTTCACGTTGTTCATTAAAAGTAAACTTCCATTTAAAGTACTGCTCCGTTCTGAAATGACACCTTCATGAAAATGGCCCCGTTGTGAAATCACACCTTTGTGACAATGACCCCTTTGTGAGAATAGCTAGTATTGAAATTTATGGACGATGAATTCAGAAACATGTACTTACTATGCGAATTCAAATTGGTTGGTTGGATGATTGTGGATTTTATGGCGTACCAGCACTTTAAAGTTGTAGAGCACTACAGAATGGGATTTATGATAAATTAGTACGAATCAAAATGGTTTATTACCAAGAGCGATGAAAGTACAAAAACACAACAATGATATGGTGAAAACGTATGAAGGTTCCCAATCAAAGGGAATGTAAATGGTTTGTATAATGGATAATTAGATAATAAAATATAAATTAGTGCTATTAATAGTACAAATGTTGGTTACAATACTCAGAGGAAATGGGACTGCACACAAGATATATTTTCGAATAAAGGTAAACCAAATTGGTAACAGACGGATATATATATATATATATATATATATATATATATATATATATATATATATATATATATACAACAGCAACAAACAAAAAAGACGATACGCTCCGCATTATGCCAGGTGTATAAAATGGACCAATATTCCTTCATCGTAGTAAATATTCTAAAAATCTCTAAAATGTCCACACATAAAGATAGTAAACACATATAACGTATATACAAATCCCAAATTCCGACATACAAAAAAAAAAAAAACAGACACGAGCACCCTCTCCTTTTCGAAAACAGCTCATTCTTATGTTTGAGTTATATAGGGATAAGCAGTCTTTATAAGTTACTTAAAATTTGTACATTTAATGAAGTAAGGAAATGTCAATAAACATTGAATGTAAGTACAGAAGTAAAGCATAAGAACTGTAAATTCATTCTGCTGAACTAGAGTTCACGAAATATAATCCAAATCTTACAAAATGTACTTAAAAAATCCATAACTTCAAACCAGATTTATCAATTTCAATAGACGTCATGTTAAAAGAAAAGAGAATTTAAACATGTTTTATTTAAAATGCTTTCAGATTAAAAAAAATATTTCAAAAAACCATTTTGTTTTTTAATATCAAAGTTAGTATGAAGCAACGTGTGTGTGTGTGTGTGTGTGTGTGTGTGTTGCGAATACAGAGACATAAGTAAAAATGGAGCGTCGAGTGATGTCATAGGTAACAAATGAAAGGTCCAAACACAAGGCCGCAAGTGCTATACTCGTCAGAAACCGAGCTTCATTGATATGTTAAAGGTTTAATTGTAAGGACAACTTTATTCAATTATACTCATAGAAATTAAAATAATAGAAAATTTTGGGGCCAACATTTCCAAATAGGTATTTGCTATAGAAGTCAGATGCTCACAACAAGTTAAAAAATGTTAATTTCAATAAAATGTTGAAGATGCTTGTGACCCATCCTTGTCCCTTTAAAAGAAGCGAAATAAGACCGTAAGGCCCCTAACTGGGAAAACAAGCCTATCTTATCATCCGCGGAACAGATAATGCTGATAATGGGGATCTCAATCGACAGTGGACAACTGAAGGAGGACAATTTCAGAGTATCAAAGAGACCGATGTTAAGGTGAACCGACAAGTGTTAACTAGGAGAGCCATAAAGAGGACCAGGATTTGGTCGATCCAGTCCTGAGAAACACAGTCTCTCCCCATACTTTCATTCTAACATACATGTGCATGAAATCCTGAAGAAGGCTGAGATCCAGCTTCTCTACGTTTAGGATAAGACGAAGACGGGACACCATGGATTAACAGATGGACCGATCTTAAGAAGAGAATCCCTGAGGAAGTTGTGCATCAACCAGTCGAAAATATTCAAGGACGTGGATCCATAATGACTTCGAGTGGGTTGCAATTACCACCATCTCATTTGTAAAATTTCAGGAGGCAGAGGCAAGGTTGAAGAAAAAAAAAGAAGAAATTAAAATAGCTTCTAGCCGAGACAAAACCAGAGCATTTTCTGTGTCGAGGGAAAATGGGAATGTGAAGGAATACATTTTGAAGATCAATGGAGACACCCAGTTGCAGGACCTTGTTGCGCTCTTGACCAAGGCGGTAGTCTCCTTCAAGAAACATTCTTCCCGAAACAATGTATATAAGGTAGAATGTCAATTATGAGCTAAACGTTTCCGCAGTTTTTCTGTATCTGAAAGATCCGGGAACAGAAAGCATAAGTGTATGTATGTACCGGTTCACTTAACTTAGTCAGTCCGGACTAGTGAAAAAAGATGGGTTCGGTGATAGTAAGGATGTTCCCAGTAATGAAACCAGTACTTATTCCTTATTGTCAAATGGGTTCATGCATCGTCAGTGATATCTGACCAAACCGTTGAAAAAGGGCTATAGCTCCTATCGAGATGATGGGAGCAGGAAACAAATCTCCAGGGATGACCTCTCACTCTTTGAGGATGGGGAAATGCGATGACTGTCTCACTTTGCACTTCTGACCACCTTCTCCGGCATATGACGGGCAAGAAGGAGTTTGAATTGATGCTGCTTACGAAGAACACGGAAGAAAGGCATATGTTCAGCAGCCAGAGTGGGTACACTTCTTGATCTGTGTACAGAGGCCTGGAACTAAAATGTTTTGGTCCCGTGAATTCTGTGAAACCAAAGACGAGATGAGGCCTCCAAAGAACGTGTCTATCTCATGAGGTGGTGACCATAAAAGGTTCTTGCTCTGGTCCAATAAATCCTTTATTCGGCTCCAAGGAAGCATTTGTACAGAGGTGAAGTTGCTCCAAATAGAGTGACATCGACATGGATAGTGCATAACATGAAGTCTTTGTTACAGCCTCAAATAAATGCTGCAGCACCGCTGGATACAATAATTCCTCCTTCATGAGATTTAAGTAGGCCACAAAAAATAGAGCATCATATGAGGCAAGAATCATGAGATTATGGGCTTAAGCTCGAAGGCCTCCAAGGTTTTAACCGGGAGGGAAATCCTGTCCCCAGCCAATATTCCTCCTTGTAACACCCCCGAGTTGGGGGGGGGGGACTTACGGTGCCAAACTGGCAAATAGACTTGATTACTTGTGGCTAAATCCTAATATTTAGTATACAAGAAGGGACAGACTACACATTCTGTTGAGGACACAGTCTGGGAAAGGAGGTGGCAAACTTCATTCACTGTCTTATCACAGATCTTCCTCCTTCAATAACTGACCCAAAAAGTGGGAAGAAGTTCGACACCCCAATGGAGCTGGAACGACCACTGCCACTAGTTCCTCTATGGGTCCACCATAATGTAAACACTATCATCATCCTAAGCCTGCTTCTGAGGTGAGGCAGGATGGTTCTCATAGTATCTCCTTCTGGAGGGGAATACATCAAAATCCCTTATCCTGAAGCTACTTGGAAGTGGGTGGGTGGGACTACAGGACCGCTTAGACAAATGGAATACCAGTCCCTTTTAGATCGTCTTTGGTTTTAGTTGGACCAAGCTAGTGGGAACAGTAAGTACATGGTCTGTCATGTTTGACCTAACTTGAAACCAACTGAGGGACATCCATGGTGCCAAGGGGTGGGGAGGGAGGCTCACGTTCAGAACCAGTGGTAACACATCCCACAGAGACTGAAATCGAAGATAGTGAGATGATGTAAATGCACCCACCCACCCCCAGTCAGGTAAGTACAACATATCCTCTTCAGGATTAAATGATAACAATAACATGGATGGGGGTATCGACCCAATCATTGTACCTTGGACAGAGGTCTCAGTAGTATTATAAAACTAGGAGTCCAGGGCTCCCATTTTGGTAAAAATAGGAGTCTCACCAGCAAAAGTTGCAGTCCCCTCCCAGAAAACTATGCAAATTAGAAGAACTGTTGGTTGCCATTGAGTTTAACTTCTACATTCCTGATAACACTAAAATAGCTCTTGTTTGTCCATCAGAGTGAGACTGAATTTTCTAAATCCAAGGAAGGTCATATTCCAAGCACTAAGCTCCGCATCACACACTTTCTTTCACTTGGCTATTGTCCCATCCAAACTATCAATTCTAGCAACCTTAACACTCTCCTGAATGACATTACAATCTTAGTTTGCCGTTTAACCCCAAAATACTTATCCAAATGGCATTTTGTCTCTAAGTCTCAACAGGTCTTGATTCTGAGGTCACGTGCACCGCTTATTACGCTACAATCGGAAATGAACACAATAATAAAAGCTGAGGCTGTTTATTTGATGTACTCTTACAAATGACCGCATGTAAATCTCTGGGTCTTTCTACCTCTGAATTCAAGCACTGTACAAATCAGTACATTTTCCCACCCAGTCGCCAGTCCATGCATTTGATCTTGCCGCCCAGTTATTGCATCATGTTCTGTTGATGTACTCTTATAATAGCAAAATGTACATCAGGGTTCTTTCAGCCACTTAATTCTGTCATTGTAAATATCAGCACAGCTAATTGATCGACACATTTTCCCACTAAGTATGTGGCTGAAGCAGGACTGGCAAGTCATTCAATTGTGCCACTCACCAATTACATGCATACGAAGGACTCCCGCCTAAGTGATTTTCTGCAATTCAGATACACAATTGGCATCCAAATATGAGTGATTAAGCGTTTCTTAGACCTCTGCCTGGATTATGATCAAATCTCGGTGACTGGTGGTCGAAGCCTGGCACATGCTGATCATTCGTCAGATCATTTACTGGTCCTATGATAAAAATATAATGTACAAGCACACATCAGATTAATCCAAATGAGATCGCTTCTCTTCCCTCTCATGAAGATGTGATTCACTAATCTCATTCACCAAGACAATGACCTTGAAAGGGGTCAAGTTTCAATCTCTCATAGGCAGTGATGGCATAGTAACTAGCATCTCTGAACCAATAAAGTCACAGAATGTTCATACCCCACAGGGGCAGTAATCTTCCTCAGCCTGGTATGATTTCTAGACCCCTCCTGAGAACGGAAAGGTTCATCCATTGAAGATTATGAAGATGCCCTTCCTCCTCCCCCTGTATGTATTGTGAATTTCTGTAAGGTCCCACACTTGGTCAGACTGAAGGCAACAAAATGTACAACCATCCATGTGTTCACAGTTTGTGCATGTTTAGCAGACATCCCATACATTGCAACATTATTAACTCTGGAGATAAAAATGAATGCAAAGCAAAAACTTTGGAGCTAAAAAAGGGCAGACAATATTTACCAAAGCAACAAAATAATGAATGGTCTTACAATTTAATGAAGCACTGCTTGCTAAACACAGAGCAAAAATGTACAAAAAGAAACCAGAAAACACTCATTTAAAGCAGCTATGGAGATAAACACTCAGTTGATACAAAAAGGAAGGTGAAATCTCAAAAAATATTTTTCAAACTGAAACCAAAATCAAATTTCTTCGAGGAATATAGCACACATGTAATGTGTAAGGAGAAAGAGGATGATATTCCGTATGATGAGCTGTGGCTATGGAGTCAAAGTGAGATCATGTTCTTTTCAATTCTGGCCCTCCATTACCAACTGGAGGTGTATTCAAATTTATCATATGTTAACACTCAAACATAATATACTGTAATGGTAATGACCTACTTTTCTTTCTGAACTGGCTATACCAAGTTTGTTGTGTTATGTATGATGAGGCAAAGAAGCTGAGGCCTATCACTCAACTGAATTCCTCTTGGTTCATTCTTGGCACTGTATGTAATTATAAACATGAAAGAAGAGATATATTTTTCATTTCAACTTATTTCATGCAATATTTTAATTGCATCCTCATTTTTATTTACAGACTTTTACACTTTTCAAGGCAATGGGACAATTTTTATGCTCATTTTACAGCAATAACATGAGGGCCTCAAGGCCTCCAACTAGCTGGTTCTCAATTAGGCCACATACTATTGCACCAGAACAATGAAGGGAGTTACAATTTAAATTAACTGACCAATAATTTAAATTAACTGACCAATGAAATAATTTGTTACACATGTGGTATGTTCAGTATAATGACTTCCATGATGTCCTTATTCCTTGACTCAGTAAAGAAACTTCCATGTGAATGATGTGATGTGATGTGATTTTGATTTTTAACGTAGCTTTAACAATTTTTCAGTCATATCGCTACGATGTCTGCAATGTGGCAGTTTATAGTGATGTCTAGCACTGAGGCATCATGCCGCAGACATTTAGCATGATGTCCCATCCAGTCACATTATCCTGACACCAGGCCGACCAGTCCTAACACTAACCTCTTAATGCTGAACGCCAAGCGAGGCAGCTGTTAGTACCATTTTTTAAGTCTCTGGTATGACTCGGCCGGGGATCGAACCCACGACCTCCCGCATCCGAGGCGGACGCTCTAACCACTAGGCCACCAGAGCGGTCCCATGTGAATGAATGAAACTGGATAAACTGACATGCAGTTCAATGATACTGTTGGGGCCATGAAGATTATTCCTGTCTTCACAGGTTAAAGGAACAAGCAATCTGATTGGAAAAAGTTCTTTCATATGAATCCAATCAGATAGCAAAATGGTAGATAGTGTTTTGGCTAGCAACATACCATAAATACTCAATTAGAAGACGAGTCCAACTGCAAACTGCACAGACCCAGATCTGCCATCGCATAATGCACCAGCAGATCTGGGTCTGTGCAGGTTGTTAGGAGTAAACAGTAGAAAAAACAACACAGAACCTGATCTGCAGGTACATTATGTGATGGCAGATCAGGATCTTTGTTATTTGCAGTTTGACTTCACTTATAAATGAGTATATATGGTTCACCAAGGCCAATGTGGAATTAAGTGGATTGCCAGCCTTTGCCTATGGGGTTAAGTGGAACAATATCCTACTAAATTTCTTTGAATTCTGTTAGCTAAACTTAAGTTATCCAGAAATGAAATGCAGTACTGGCAAACTCTAACTTTGACCTTCGAGGTGCTGACCCCAAATTCAATTGAGGTTATTTCCTGTGCAAAGGATAACAAATATACCAAGTTAAACAGACATTTTTTCACTATTACTACAGCTATCATCAAGAAATTTTATGCAAAGGCAAAATCCCTACTTGTAATTTACCTTAAAATCAAAATATTTCTTCCTTGGGCTAAAGGGAATACCAATTTACATTTAAAACTGTTCACCAGAACTTAAATAATCATCTGGAAACCAAAAGTTTCCCACCTGTCCTCTTGCCTGGACACTTGGCAGCAAACAACAGTACCCTGCAACTTTGTGAAGTATAAACATGATCACCATCAAAAGCGTTTACAAACAATCCGCTTTCCTTTTACAATATGCTTTTCTATGTGACCTTTTCACCTGTCTGAAAACATACAAGGCTTACAAAGGCTGCTATTTTAGACCAAGGCTGATAATTATTAGAACAAGTACTTGACAGTCTGGATAAGAGTTTTTTCCATTACTAATGGTAATTTACTTACTGAACAAACATGACCCTGTAAATTTTGTTAAAGTATAATGTAAACAGACTGCATTTATACAGGACAAAGATCAGATTAGATACACAAAACAGCAATATGCTTTAGACAGTATGACAGGGGTAGCTGAATGGATAGAACATGTATAACCTTGTGTAATTATCGTGTCTACACTGAAATTCTTGAAGAGTTCAAAATTAAGTGAGAGCTATTTAAACAACTAGTCCTACTGGAAAACCAGCATTAAGATACAACATTCTATGGCGAATTTGAAATGGGACTATATTCAATCTGAACTTAGTTACTTTCTAAACTTCACGACAATTGTACTAGTACTTCCAATGACAGAGACAATATTTACAAAATAAAGATACCCAACTTTCAGTCTCTGATTTGTTTTGAGTTACTGAAAGCTTATTCAATAATAACTTATTCAATAATAACTTTGATGAAACAGGAACGTAGGTTGTTTATGTCAAAACATATATGTACAACAGTATAAGAACATCATATCCATATAAAAAACAAAAGGAAAACAAATTAAGATTATCTTGCATTTCTGTACATTAATACAATCAGATCACCAGGGTTTCTCCCAATGGGGAGAGTCTCTGACTCCCGCAAATGTGACAATCGCATGGGACTCCTCATTTTTTCATAGGTCCTATTAATTAATTAGGCATTGGAATTTTTTAAAGGACTCTGAGTACTAAAATAAAAAAAATCCTGCATCACATTAATATGTACAATTTGCTGATATCTGTCTTAAAGATAACATAACAGAGAAGGAATGAACTAAATTGCTATTTAAGATTCCCTTTAACACGCTGATCATGGCAAATTCAGTTTTGCTATGAATTTACATTTCATCTATTTTGCAAGACAGAATGACAAAAACATATAGTCAATAATTTTAATTTTATGGTAAATTGCCTCCTGATATATGAATATATGTGCTTTTATAGCATCAAAGCACAGTAGTTTTTATATGGTGCCAACTAAAGGTAAAATTCAAAAACTGTAAATGCACAAAAACTTTAGGAAGATAAACTCTTCCAAAAAGTGCAAACATCAAGGATAATATACAAGCTAAAGATGTTAAAATTACTCTAAAATAAAAGATAACGGTAAAACATGTAAAACTACCCATTATACAAATGACGGTAAAATTGCAGGCTTTATTTGGTAACCAGATTGAGATAGTGCCATAGCAACATCAACGGACCAACATGATATCATAATATCCATACTCTATTGAATCCGAAACTTATTCAAGAGCTTGGGAGGATCGTCATTTCAGAAATCTAGTAGATTCTTTTATCCTCTCTTTATTTGGTTAAGAGCATATGTTTCTATGGGCATAGGCAGTCTGTTGCCATTTTGGGCATAGACAGTCTGTTGCCATTTTGGTGGACCAGATCTAAACTGGTTTCCTGGTACTAGAGTTGGAAATCTTATCATACTGATTCTATGTCCACTGGTGCCTGCAGTTTGATGCTCCTATTATGGGATGGAATTAAGTGGACTTTCAATTGTAGCATTGCCCATTTTTATTTCCTACACTCTCACACTTCTTATTTGTGTTATCTACTCACGCCCTTTGGACGGCTGTCAGCAGAGTTTGGGTAACATCAAAAATGTGAATTTGTTTGGATTTGAAGGCATTGTAGTGCCTGTTTGTATACAACATTATCTGTCGAAGATTTCATCTCTACTTTAGATTTTTAGATCACAACTCAAAAGAAAATTATCCAATTCACATTCAGTGTTTTCAATGTATTTATGTAGCATATTATTTAATTTAAAATAGCCTTCAATTTCCTTTTTTGGGTACCTAAACTTTCCCTTCAATATATAGCCAGGATTATGCTGATGTGCTGTTCAACCGTATACATACATACATACATACATACATGTGTGTGTGCATGCATACATATATACATACATACATGTGTGTGTGCATGCATACATACATACATACATACATACATACATGTGTGTGTGCATGCATACATACATACATAGTGTGCGTGCATACATACATACATACATGTGTGCATGCATACATACACACATACATACATACATATGTGTGTGTGCATGCATACATACATACATAAATACATACATACATGTGTGTGCATGCATACATACATACATACATGTGTGTGTGCATGCATACAAACATACATACATACATACACACATACATGTGTGTGTGCATGCATACATACATACATGTGTGTGTGCATACATACATACATACATACATACATACATACATACATTCATGTGTGTGTGTGCATACATACATACATACATGTGTGTATGCATGCATACATACATACATATACACACAAATACATACATACATACATACATACATACATACATACATACATACATACATACATACATACATACATACATACATACGTACGTACATACATACATACATACATACATACATACATACATACATATTTGGCATTTACAGACATGATTTCAAAGACAGGTTTCATTTTTCCAATGGTAACTGTGTTTTACCATCTTCTAAAACATAATATTTAAAAGCAGTTTTACTTGCTGTAAACCAAAATATATAATTCGTACACTACATCAATGCTTTTAAATATTTAAAATTATGGAAAACCTTGTTGATGCTTTGGTTTTCATTACTTCTCCAAGTAGCAAAGTATGAACTGCTTTGAACAAAGAAAAAAAAACTAAACCTACTGATATTCCTATTTAATCCTTACTAAGTATTGTATATGCTACCCAGAATTGTTGCATCCTACATCATTATTGTGTGTTTGTGTGTATGAGAGAGAGAGAGAGAGAGAGAGAGAGAGAGAGAGAGAGAGAGAGAGAAAGAAAAAGATGGACAGAGTGATTAACGATCTGGCTAATGGTTTGGTCCAATGGAATGGCACCCCCAGCCCCTCCTTGGGCTGTGCATTCAAAAGGAAACTAGCACTAGTTATACAATGTTATATATTTTTCCATAATTTTTTCGTTGTAATCTTTTCAAGTTAAAGGCTTAATTGTCAAAAACATCCCCCACCCCATTTATATTATAATTTTCTACACCAAAGGGAATGGCATCACATCTTCATGGAGTTGTGTAAATTTATGATATACCATATGTACTCAATTAAAGGTCAGATCCAAGTGCATAGGAAGACCCCCATCTGTCAACACATATTGTGCCTGCAGATCTGGGTCTATGTAGTTCGCTAGGACTAGTCATTAGAACAAACAAAACAAACCCTCCTCTGCTGCTGTATTATGTGATGGTAGATCAGGGTCTATTTTGTTTGCAGTTGGACCCAAGTTAATAAACTAATATATATAATACAAAGTTGCCTCAGACCATGAATTTTATGACAAAAGATGTTCTGTTTAAACATAAATGTATCAACCCATAAAGAAGTCATGATTTACAAACTGAAATCTCATATCCAACCAAATTATTCCACATTATCACCTCAAGTAATTCGATCACAGTCTTTTTATACAATATTTCAAGACTATGACATAAATCTTTTTATACAATATTTCAAGTCTTCAACTCAAAAAATTAATAAATAACAATGTTATTAATCATATCTCATCTATATATATATATATATATATATATATATAAGTCCTGTCATATCATGCTAAAGTTTTACATGAAATATGGTCACAAAATATTTGAAAATGTAATTGTAATTGAAATTTTTATATACTGAACCTTTTACAGCATCCTATGGAAACCAGATGCAAAGAATCCATAATGAGCCCACCTTCCAACACTAGAACTCTTCCTTCTACTGCAAGCCTACCACAAACTTAATTTTGTGTGCAGAAAACATTTGTTTTATTCAGACAAGATGACCGTTAACCTTTTGATCCAATATTTATAGGCTTGGAGCTAACTTCAAGTGTTAATGTAAACCATTCACGTTTTTCTTCTCTCAATCAGTCTTTGACCTTTAAGATTTGTCCCAAATTGACAGGCTCCTTCCTTACTCCAAGTGCAACCCATTCTAAAAACTTTGGTTCAGGTCTCTGATGTGAAACTAATGTTACAGTGCTGAAGCCATTGTCCTTATTTCAGCCACAGTGACCTTGACCTTCAACTTTTTGACACAGATATTGATATACTTCTTCTTTATCCTCAATCCAAGCTATTTACTAAGTTTAGTAAAGTTATATGGTGGATGGACAGAAGAACATTGTAAATGATGCACTTCTTCTTATGGTGGGCATATATATTAATAATGATTGCTGGAATTGGTATCTTTTAAGATTGTGGCTTACAAAAAAAAATACAGTTTGTGACTGCACATGAATCTGACTTTCAAGCAGATCAACTGCAATTATATGCTATAAGAACCAGTATGCACCTCTTGCATACTCTGTATCCAGTATGCAATTTTTTTTGTGAGTCACAACCTCCACCATGCAGTCATGTGAGTCACAACCTCCACCATGCATTAGACCTATTCCTGTGCCCAGCATAACTTCCAGTTGTGCAGGAACCAAAAAAAGATATATTTTGGTCAGCATCTCAAAATTAAATCTATTACCAATATCTTGACAGAAGTTCAGATTTCAGCCCCATTCTTGTCCACACACACACACACACTCACACCTATAACTGTCTATAATGAAACCATATTAGGTAAACAATAGTATTTATATCACTTGCAACAAGGGTTTATTTGTGTAACAAAACAAAGTATTTGCAGATTTTTTTAAATATTTGTCTCCTCAATTTCCTAGCTGGTCCTATTTGTGGGGCCCAGCTGGCCCATCACTTCAATAAAGAGAGAGAATATAGAAGGGATTTAATGAAGCAATAAAGGAAGGGTTTGAAAATATTTTCAGCAAGATTTATTATAAACATTTGAATTTATACTGATCTGAAGTCTGCCTGGGCTCACTACATGCACACATTTAACACGTCTGTTGAAATTTGCACTCTGTTTCCATATAGAAGTTTGCTATACTATTGAAATTTGCACTCTGTTTCCATACACAAGCTGTAATCACTGACTAGCTTTGCTATACTATTGAAATTTGCACTGTTTCCATACACAAGCTGTAATCACTGACTAGCTTTGCTACACTATTGAAATTTGCACTGTTTCCACACACAAGCTGTAACCACTGACTAACTTTGCTATACTATTGAAATTTGCACTCTGTTTCCATACACAAGCTGTAATCACTGACTAGCTTTGCTATACTATTAAAATTTGAACTGTTTCCATACACAAGCTGTAATCACTGACTAGCTTTGCTATACTACTGAAATTTGCACTATTTCCATACACAAGCTGTAATCACTAACTTTGCTATACTATTCTTACATATCTATCTTAAGATCTTAGATATAAATGTTATCACTAAGTCAATGAAACAAATGATATTTAACAAAGATGACATCCTTTAAAATAAAATAAACTCACCTTTCTGCTTGGAGGCCTTGTTCCAGGAAGATTTTCAAACGTCGAACGTGTGCTACCTGGCCGAACACTAGCTGGTCTGCTCTTAGATGGTGAGGTGGAATGACATCCACTTCTTCCTATAAATAGTCTTTCACTCTCTTGAATTTCTTCAATTTCTTGGTCTGTCTCCTCAACAATAGGACTTGGTGCTACATAGTCATTACTTGCTGGCTGTAACTGCAGTACTGTGTCCTTTAACTCTTTATTTTGATCTCGTCTGCTTCCTCTGCCATGACCATGATTAGGATTATGGCTGTGTTGGTGATTGTGATTATGGGAACTCATTCTCTTTTCTTCTTGACTGGAACAGAAAGTCAAAATAAGGTACTTACAAATAAGTATCATTGAGAATGGGTAGGTATAACAGACATGTTATTTCATTTTGCTGGCATTCAATTAGCATAGACCTTGTACAGAAAAGAAAAACAAACACATTTTTTTCCTATGAATTAGAAAATACTCACGTGAGGAGACAAAGATGGACACAAAAATATCATTTAAATTTGCTGAGTGCTAGAGAGCCCAAGCCTAATCATACAATGTACACACTTGCCATGGTGTTACTCTGAAGACAGGTATTAAATGAGTGAATAAAAGAATTCAATACTCATGTATATATATATCTGACTGAAAGGCATTTACCCTTTCAGTTACTCATGCCTCAGGCCGCACTTATTCCTAAACTGAGTCATGGAAAACTGACTTTATTTTAATGCTTCAATTCTTTTGAATTATAAACTCTAATATTAATTATTTATTTTAACTAGAATAAAATACTTGGTTTTGATGTCCTTACTTTCCAAAAATATATGTAATGACACCAACATAATCTAACAGGTTACTGTTATAATTTTTTACAAGCAAGAATCAAACCAATATTGAAATTGGTTAAAATGTCCAATGCACAAAATTTTCCAGAAAACCTTTAGGACCTGCAAAGGATTTTGATCACAGACATACACACACACACACACATATAGAATATATGCATATTATGTATGCTGTATCAATGATATACCACGAGACGTATACATTTTTCATTAAAAGGAAACAAGGCTTGCTGAGTTACCATTTAATTAAAATTGTATACGAGTGGTATATCATTGATACATCATACATACTATAAATATATTTTATTTATATCACATACAAATACATATATTTGCCATTCAAACTGATTTAGATTGATGAGAGGCAACTGTGTATGGAATCGGTGAATGAACTCACATCCCTGCCGAGTGTGTCCACTACAAAATGTAGTTCTGTCTTTTTATGCCTATTCACAATCACCTTTTCATGTTGATAACTTGATTGTTTTCATTTTTGAGTTTCTATTTTTATTCACATTGATTAAATCAATATAAGTTACACTTTTGATTTATACATAAAAGAAGGTTTTCATGAAGACAGTAGAGCACTAGGCCTACAGACACACTGACTGTTGAATACCGAATGCTCATCAATGCATTGATGTACAGGTGCAAGGAAATTAACGTGAAATAGAATCTAAGTAAAATGACGAACCAAAAAGAGGTAATTAAAACATTTTAATATATTTAAAGTTGATCTAAGTCATTATTCTGTTTTAATTAACATTACTACTGACCATAAATTTGTTTCTCTCTCTCTCTTCTTTGCTTGGTTTGACTTAACATTTACCATCATTCTTCATAGGTCCAGAGACGATGTGGTATTACAGAAGCGAAAATCCACTATTTTTGTCTTTTCACGGATTTTCGCCCTTATCTTGATATGATGGTCAACAGAGATGGGGGGGGGCAGCCTTTGGATATTTTCATATTTAATTAATAATAATCGATTTTTAGAACCTTATAATAGGTTTAACAACAACAACATCAACAAAGCCGTAAGTACATTACATAAGTGTGCTGTGTAACCAAGACATTTACCTTACTGTGTCGATCAGCAATTTTAACTTTGTATCATTGCTTATATAAACACTTTAGATAGGTCCTAAGAGAAATGTAAACATACCGTTATGAAGAGCAATATTGTAGGTTACTTGGCGCAATTTCAGTTTCAAGTTTTTTTTATACAGCCCTGTTTTTTTTTCTCTCTCACTCCAGATTTCTGCATATTTTGTCCCTTGTGCATGAGAGGGGGTGTGAAAACAGAAAAAGAAGGGACTGAGATTAAATTGTGTACCATGTTAAATACATTTTGAAAAGGAGGATTATTATTACTTTTTATAGTTATTTTATGTGTGGTAATTCATCATTGATCTATATGAATAGATCCAACTGCATACAGTTCCAAGAATGTTTACATATGTGTATTATTGCGCCATTGGCGGATCACAATTTGATATACCAAGAGCATTGGTATATCAAATTGCATCATACCAACACTTTGAAAACGATGTTATTTGTAATATATATATATATATATATATATATATATATATATATATATATATATATATATATATATACACACACACACACACACATACATACACTGTTTATTCCGCTCGTATCACGACAAGTAGAAATACAAAGTAAATAAGTCAAAAATAGGTTAATATACAAGGAGAGAGTCTTGTTGCTATGGAAATTAAAAGAAAGAACAAAAAACTCACTTGCTATGCTTCATGTTGTTCTAAATAATCGTCATACCATCGAACTCTTTGCGGCATATCGTGTTTTAAAGGTTATAAACTGCGTGATTTATGACCTGAACAAAATATCCCCTGTCAAATATGATTTTGTGTGTCGATATTAATTAGAAGTTGCTGAATAGAAAACCCGGTGTGCTTCATTGTTTGATAAACGCTTATCATAAAGAGGCACAAATCAATGCATAGTGCTAACATTGCTGTTTCAGTGCTACCTTTCCCGATAAGAGTTATTTCCCTTTCGTTATTCTTTTTCAATTTTTAATTTGACCAATCAGTTCACAGCTAAGTCGAAACTACGAAGTTTATGTTGTATAACGGTCATTTCCGTTTTGAACCCACGTTCTAGAAACAATTTCGTCCAAAGCGTCTACATCTTCTATTTTAATAGATCTTTTGAGATTAAAATAACTTTTGTGAAAGCAATAATGCCACGAAGAGGAAGAGCAAGCTCACCAGTCAGGTATACAAGAGTTTAACAATAATGTTTCCTTTTATTTGATAAAGATATTCTGTTGAAATCAAAGATGATGAAATGACCTTGACTGTACGGCATAGTCACTGTTAGTAAAATCTGCGTATCGTATTGTAATATGGAAAGTGTGGTAGTTATACTGAAGATAGTTCGATTTTGTACAAATGAGTGATCTCTACTTTTTGGATTTACTGAATCCCCGGCCTATTTCAATTATTTTTACTTCATACCCGACGGACTCTACATCCCCGGTTGTGTGTACCCTCCACCGATTTAAAAAACGAGAACGTTTAATGGGATAAAATGTGCACAGAACTAAGTCAATTGAATCATTGATTTATAATTTCTTACCTCACTGTGACCAGAATGGCACTAATGCTGGCATCCCCTGCACCATTTCATGCTTAACGGATTTAACATACTCACACGGCACCATATTGCGTACACTATAGGCCACAGGTGCTCGGCGCAAGCTTGATGTTAAGAAAAAAAAAAAAACAATAATCTAAAGGAAAAAAATCATACAGAGTGACAAAAATACCTTAGATTACCCTGATGACCCGTTCTGACATAGGACTCTCTCTATCATAATATATAATAGTCCTACATGTAAGACATAGCACATTTTGATTTTGTTAACCCTTTACCTCATACAACCGTCTTTGGACGCCTCTACAAAAGTCGCATCGAAGCGGCTTTTGACGCTTCTACAAAAGTCCCATAGAAGCGCCTTTTTACGTCTGCTGTAAACAACGGCCATTTTAAGCCGGTTTTCGTAGCGCCACCTTCGGGGGAAAACCCCTTATTAGATACTACATTCATTTCTGTGAATGACAATTACGTCAGATCACGTGGTCACTGTTTATGTACTGGTCGATATCTGCTATTTAAAGTAACTGGGTCGTAATCTCCACTCTCCAAAATGGCGGTCGCGGATTTCATTCAGTACTTACGAAGTTTTCATGATTAGAATCACAACTATGAAAGATTCAATAACCTAGGTAAAGGCTCTGATATTGATATAGGCTGCAATTAGTTTTTATAAATTATCAAATTTAGGTGACTTAGTGATGTAGACACAGATGAAAAACTTGTAAATTTCGAGTATGAGAAATGACAGCTCTACGGTTGGTCACACGGCCTCACTGATATGACAGTGAACGAATTCTCTCCAGATTTTAAAGCACATAACAAATTCTTCCGTGATAAATAATTACACAGCTATAACAATCGGACTTTACTCTTAAATTGTTCCACATGTAATAGATGTGTACCAAAAATGTAAAATGGTTAAAATTGCTGTTAAACGTAACATACACTACATTGCTTAATAGTTCACAGGCAAGCTATGCGTATGCGGTCGACTAGGTAACCTGTGTTCTATGTATAGCGAGCTGCACTTTGTCACTATGCTCTATGAGGTAAAGGGTTAAGGTGCTATGTCTTACTATCCAAATAACGGCCTTGTATAGTGTGTTCCGATGTCGTTGACATCGGAATGAGTAATCAAAGTTTCAGGAACATCGCACACATCTGGCAGTATATATCGACATTTTCCCACTAATTTATGTGTAATTAATATACTTACTGTGCTGTCTTTATCCTGGTGGAATGAAAATATGACACTTGCAAATTGATGCATTTTCACGTTCCGTTGACATACATTTGAATTTGTTGCAATGCGACGGTAGTCGAAGTATGCCGAAGTAAGTTCAAGTAGGTTGAGGTTTGGGATATGTTTCTTGAACAAAACGAACCGTTGCTTACAGTTTCCAATAGACATGATATATTTTTATTCGTTTCGTTAAAAAATAATGTTTCAACTTTATCCGATTTTGGCATTCTCGGCTTTCATCGCCTTCCAGCCAACTGAAAAGTAGGCCATAGAAACTTGAAAACGGTCCATTTCTTTTGTGAGAATTTGAATTTATTAGAGAAAAGGCACCATAGTAAGTAAAGTCTGACTAAAACATTATAACTTTACTTTGTAGAAAAGCGTCATTATTTTATTTGTCAGTTGTGTGAAATATTCCTGAAAATTTTACTTTCGTAACGATCTTAGTCGACATCAAACCACACTACACAGCGCCTTTAGTTAGGCTGTAAGACCCTGACGCCAACAACATAAATATCAGCGTCGGGTCTTACAGGTAGGACTAAATATATAATAGAGAAGGTATAGAACTTCCAAATATTTCGCTCCACCCATGACCCTTGATTTCCTTCTGCTGTTTCCGTCTTTAAAGGCACGTGACCATACTATATGGCTTGTTTTACTTCTGAGATATTTTTCTGTCCATCAAGCCATCATTGACTTTTCTGCGTTGTATCAAACTGAAGTTAGGGGCTCCGAAACGTGCGAATTTCGCGAAGTTTTCCTTTGTGGACACATCCATGCTCATCTGAAAACCGGTGACAAGAGCTATATGGACAATGTTTTAAACTCTATGGTGCATCCCTCGTTGAATTACAGAACAGCATTAGATGCAAAAGTTTTTTACTTACCATTAACTCGATTCAACTTTAGGAATCCTGTTCCATGCAAGTATTATACATTGTTTTCTTCACTGCACAACACATCGTATACATGCATCTCTATTTTCAAATAGGCGGCACTAACGTCAGTGCCAAAATATGATTGGCTCAAAAGGTTATACTTATTATCATAGGAGCACAGAAGTGTCCACAAAGGAAAACTTAGCGAAAATTGCACGTTTCGGAGCCCGTAACTTCAGTTTGGTACAACGCAGAAAAGTCAATGATGGCTTGATGGATAGAAAAATATCTCAGAAGTAAAACAAGCCATATAGTATGGTCACGTGCCTTTAAAGACGGAAACAGCAGAAGGAAATCAAGGGTCATGGGTGGAGCGAAATATTTGGAAGTTCCGTACCTTCTCTCTTATATATTATGATAGAGAGGGTCCTATGTCAGAATGGGTCATCGGGGTAATCTAAGGTATTTTTGTCACTCTGTATGATTGTTTTCCTTTAGATTATTGTTTTTTTTCTTAACATCAAGCTCACGTCGAGCACCTGTGCTATAGGCTAGTTTATTTCCATCAGACAACATAATGACGTAGTTCATCCTGTTCGGCAACTGCTGTATAATTGCGTAAATTACATAACGTTGAGAGTTTGGAATTATATTCCTTTGCATATATAAACATAGAAATTAAAACGCTTGTCAAATCTTCATGAACAGTAAATTTCTAGTTGTCATTATTTTCCTTTGCTTGATTCAACATTGTAAATATTGGAAGCAGACGACTTATGTATGCACATCTGTAGTTGTGAGACACCCCTTTGCTGAAAATGGACTTGTCCAGAAACTGGAAATGGATCTGAGCATGTCCGTCTGTTACACTGAAAACTTCCATTAAGCATGAAACTCGCATATGATGACGGTGTTAGGGCCACTCTACTCAGTCAGGTTAGAAACTATAAATCAATGAATGAATTGACTAAGTTCCTTGCACTTTTTATCACATTAAAGGTTTCCATAAATCTATAGGGGGGTACAAACAAATGGGTTTGTATTGTCAGACTATAGTTCTACAATGTAAGACACTGACCCTGAGATTTATGGTTTTGGGTAGTCCTACAACGTAAGACACGTCACCCAATATTTTTGTCCTAGAGCAGGGATGGTCCTGGCTTTTAAAAAGCTGTCGCCAAAAAAATCGCCAACCTCAATATTTTGTCGCCAATTTTCAAAAAGTGTCGCCAGAACAAGTAGTGTACATTTTTTGAAGTGTTAATTTAGTCTATTAATGTAACAGGCAATGAAAATTACAAAAGATGGGTTAGTTAATACTCTAAGTACAATAAGCATTAACAAAATGTTACAAAGTGTTATATGAAGATCCGTCGCGATCTTAGGGCTGCCAACTTGTTGAATGCAGTTTCAAAGTCTAATTTTTCACATCTGTACATTTCTGATGTCAGTTTTTATGAGGTTCATCTTATTGAATCCACGTTCACAGTCTACAGTGCTGACAGGTGACACCAGTAGTCTCTCGGCAGCCACCCCCCCCCCCATGGCTAGCTTCACAAAGCTTGAAGTGAATTGCTTCCTAAATCCCAAGAATGATCACTGAATGCTGTATAAATTTTCTCGACCAGCAAACTAGGATCTCCATTCCCACAAATGAAACTTACATGAGTCAACACCTGGCAATATTGGACCGTATAAATAAGCATAAATTCACACCCAATTTAGGGAATTCTTTCAATCCTGTATTTTGAGAAATAAATAATTATTATTAATTATGCAAAACTGTTTTGTTTTTTTTTTGCGCTATTTCTTGTTGCAGAGTTTAAGTCTCTGCAGCCATAACACATATTGATGGCAAAAGGAAAAGATCAATGAGTAAAATGCTGCACTGGCGACAAATATAATTGTGATTGAGATTTTTTCCATTTGCTTTGTATTTATACGCAATAGTCGGTACTTCAAAGGTTATCAGTTTTCTTTGAAGGTTCAGCAAAACTATTGTATTGGTATATGTAAAAAAAAAAAAAAACAACAACAACTGAAGGATTAGCCATTCAATTAATTGTATCTGTTCTATTCACGTCTTCAGAAGTCGGTCAGTTGTAGGTATAGTTCGGTAGCATGATTGACAGTATCACAGCATACAGTACTCAGCCCAGATGTCAGCATAAGCAGATTATGATGTAACAATGCACTCTAAAGATGGGGTTGTCAATACGAACAAAGGATCGTTTGTGTAACAGATTGATTCCAATGCATTGCTTAGTCAAGTTTGTGGCTTCCTTTCATTCTCCCTTTTAATTTATCCAGTCAAAATCCATGATTGTATGTACAAATTAAATAACCAAAAAGTCTGTCGCCAAGAAAATCGCCAGATGGGATATTTTTGTCGCCAATAAGGAAAAAAAATCGCAATTTGCGACATTGGCGAAGCCCAGGACGATCCCTGCTAGAGGGTGATGGGTCTTACTGCCTAAATAACAGCGCTGTTTAGCTTGTTTTGATGTCAACTAACAGTATCACAAAAGCCAAATTTTCAGAAATATCACATACAACTGGAAACCAATAATGAAGCTTTCCTACAAAGTAAAGTTATGTTTTTGTCAGACTTTACTTACCCTGATGTCTTTTCTCAAATAAATTTAAATTCTCACAAAAGAAATGGACCTGTTTTCAAGTTTAATTGGCATGAAAGCCAGGAATGCCAAAATCTGGTTAAGTGTAAATATTATTCTTAAATGAAACGAATAAAAAATATATTATGCCTATCAAAACTGTAAAGCAACATTTCGTTTCATTCAAGAAATATATCAGCCACATGAACCTATTTAAACATACTTCGGCATACCTCGACTACCATCGCATTGCAACAAATTCAAATGTATGTCAATGGAACATGAAAATGTGTCCATTTGCTAGTGTCATATTTTCATTCAGCCAGGATAAAGACAGCACAGTAAGTAGGTTAATTACACATAAATTAGTGGAAGAGTGTCAGTATATGCTGTCAAATGTGTGAGATATTCCTGAAACTTTTACTACTTGTTCCAGCACTGGAACACGCTATACAAGATCATTATTTGGATAGTAAGACATGGAACTAAAGCAAAACCAACATGCGCTATGTCGTACATTGTAGGACTAGGTTTCAGGTTGAGGTCTTACTGCCAAAGTAACTGTGCTTGTGTTTTGATGTTGACTAAAGACATTACTAGAAGTCACATGCTTTTCATATCCTGAAAATTTGAATTATTGTTCCAGTGTTAATGCTACACAGCGCTATTATTTCCACAGTAAGACATAGACCCACAAAACATAAATCTCAGGGTTGATCTCTTACGTTGTAGGAATGTATGACTTGAACTGTCAATATTAGTTATACAGATCATATAGGTGTTCACCGCTAATTATCTCAGTAATGGGTGTTATTTTTTTAATTAGAAATTGATTCTACATACCTTTAAATGGCAGTAATTCACCTTATTTGGATTCTCATACATCCATATTCTTTTGGAAGTTCATTATTTACACATTCCAAAAAGTACATTTAGCAAAATCAATCATAAAGTATATGGATTTTTTTTGGACAAATCAACCTAAAGGTGTGGGCCAGTACAATGTGGATTGAATGTCACATCCTGTGATGTCACAATGAAAGCAATGTATTCTGAAAGAAAAAAATGTACTACCCTATATTGTGAAGATTAGACTCAACATGTCCTTTTCCTGACCAAGTTTAATACCTGGCCAACATTGTAAAAGGCCATAATAATTGATCATTGGCCTGGAAGTTTCTTAAAGACAGGTGCGGTACAGATAATTCAATAATTTGGATTGAATAATCTTTGGTTAAACAAATTTGGATTAAGTTGAAGTAGGTTTCTTTAACAAAATGCATAAAAAAGACACTAACAATGAGGAAAGTTATTAGGTAGCTTAGCTTCATTCAAGATATTTATCACCCCTTTAACTGATTTCATCATTCCCAGCTTCCATAACATACCAGCCACCTGAAATGTAGGCCAACGAAACTTGCATATATGTATGTTTGCTTGTGTTAGAATTTGAATCCATTTTGAAAAAGACATCAGAGTAAGTAAAATCAGACTAAGGGCTGCCAGTTGTGTGAGGTATTCCTGAAAATTTGTCGTCATCTTTCAGTCAGTCAACTGGGAAACATGCTGCATAAGGTTTTCTTGTCAACCAAGGAAAGTTACACAGCTATCCAAATTGAAAACAGGTATTTCCAGGAGAACTGATGCATTTACTTTTACCTTTTAAGAAATACGTTTCTTTCGTAGTGATATCTATCATTTCTTTAACATATCAAATAACAGTGATATATCCACATATACACTTTTGGTGTGGTTTCAGCCAGCTGACCCTTGCCAGAAAGTTTATGTATTGTGTCAAGGTTTTTGACACTTCACAGGAATCTATTTCAGACCATGAAAGCTTTGTACTCGTGCTCCAGTATTGTAGAGCACTGTCAATATCACATAGAAAATGCAGGTTAAGAGTGCAGATAATCAGGTACAGTTTTACTGTCAGCTCACTGGCTCCATCAGTCTGAAAGCTAGATCGAACTGTGTCTGCAATGATCTAGGGAATCTTGTTATTTCTGATTTGTTAACTTTTTAGGTCAGCCCCAAGACCTGCTGCCAGCGTGCCAGCCCACCCCCCTCCCAGCCAGCCAGCCCCAGTTATGCAGCAGCCCAGACAGCCAGGAATGTTTGCACAGATGGCCACCACTGCTGCAGGGGTAGCAGTTGGATCAGCTGTGGTAGGTTAACTTGGCAAGAAATAAATGTTCATTTGAAAGTTTAAACCCTTCTTGGCAAAGGAAAGTTTTCAGCTGCTTAACATTCTTGAACTGCTGCTCTATTTTTGGAACAAGAGTGCCTTGATATTTAAATTAATCTCCAAATTTTTACAAATTTGTTACAGAATGAGTTAATTTAAGAGACAGTAGTTGAAGATTCTACATATCTGTTTATGATACAATTTCATGACGTTTTTGTAAAACTAGTGATGTTATTTTGTGCAAAGTAAGAAAGAAAATACAGGCTGTCTTTTCGTGATCATCACAGAGAAACGTATAGTTAAACGCAATGTATGACAAATTTAAAAAAGACATGTTCAGACCTGCCAACCCTCACAATTTTGGCGTGAATTTCATGATTCTCAATCGCTTAAATTGGGAATAAAATACACCTCTCCATCGATAACTCAAGCATAATGGGGTCCATAAACATAGACCGCACTATAAGTGAGGCACGAGTTACGGAGGGACCTCTAAAAATTGAGGATACAATTGCTTCGACATCAAGAAAATCGGGGGGGGGAGCAGCGTTGGGGAACTGGGCAGTTTATTGACTGAATCCTCATTTTATAATCATGTCGATAATAATTTTTAATGCACTTTTACTAATGAAGTTGTTTGTTATTCTGTTTAAATAACATTTTCAAAATCTCCAACATATGAAAGATTGTTCCAACTGGTTTCAACAACCATCAAGTGTATAATTATAAAAAATCTGATTTACGTCTCTGCTTTTTTGTTTTCTTGATGAGTCTGGTTCCCGTAGTGGTGTTTAATATTATCCTGTCCACAGAGCAGGGAACTAGACTAACTGTTGATACACCACCAAACAAGATTCCTTTTTTTTTTTTCAAAAACACCCAACATTTATTTCGTGAGACAATCATCTGTGTTGAAACCCAATTTTTGTATTGCTCAATTAGTACAATATTGAAGTCGTGAATTAATTAATTGGAATTAATAATGAGACTTCTTATCATCCATGAGGATATCTCTGAATGCCAGTTCAAGATTTCTCATAAACTCACTTGCCCTCAATGGTCCTGTATCTGTGAAATCAAGCTCTTTGTTTTACAAAGTATTCATTTTGCTTGGCTGCATTGTTTTCTTTAATCAGTTATGAAACTGTATGTTAATTTAAGGTAGTTTTATGTTATACACAATAACATTTATAATTGTTCAATTGATCAAATGAAGTGAGTTTACCTGACATACAACCGTGACCGCTAGATTTTAAGTTTGATTCAAAAGACATAATTAACATGATAATACAATGGAGGCCAGCTTTTAATTCAGTGCAACAATACAACAAATACTTCTTGAAGTTGGTTATCAAAACACGGTTGGCACTTCATTAGGTTATCAGAGAAACACTCGCGGACATAGCTGTTACAGTAGATTGACACATTTTACTTTTAATTACAAGAGGATACATTGCATTTATGACAATTACATTTAAAAGGAACTAAAATGTAGAACTAGAACACAAATTTCACTTGATAAAAATATTATTTAATTTGTATTTATGTATTAAAGTACTGCCTCCACTCAGCGTGAGTGACATTTTTCATTGATCAAAATTTCCTTACATATCGTTAAGTGCGGTGTACTAGGAATGTTGTTTGAAAAGAAAATGTAAAAAATTGTATGACCTATTTTTAAATTTGATATTTCATAGTGTTGATTACAATTTCCAGGTTCTATCTACAGTTTTCGACAATAAAACAAGTGATACATCAAAGTTTCCATTACCAGTTTTTATCGTGATTTTTTTCAGGTTTAACAAATTGGGATCAATTGATGTGTTATTTTCTGGTTTAAAAAATGGGATCCGCGTTATAATTGGGTTCACGAGTTATCGAGGGAGTATTGTAACTTTTATCCCATTAAGTGCTAGTCAAAACAGCAGCAGTGGCAACTGATGCCAGTAACAGTTCTGTATTGCCTGTCGCAGTGTTAGTAGACAATTGTTACAGTTTGCCCAGTAGCAAGCATTGTAAAATTTATAATCTATATAACAGAAGTTTTACATATACTCATGAAGAAAACTGGTAACCAACTGATTTTTTAAAAATGGTATATGTATATACTTGTAGCAAGTGTAATTTTTTTAAAAATAAACACTAAAATGAAGACAGTTTTTCAAGTGCAGGACTTTTTTTAGATATTAAAAGATTAGCATTTATCATAATTTGCTAGAGTTACTATATTTCTGCACATGTACCAACACCACTTACTGTTACCCATTCAGCGTTTCATCTTCTGAATTAATACCATTTCAAAATTAAGCCAGACCACAGTTACAGTGTTTTCACCTTCAAGGAAAAAGGTATGTATTCCACAAAAAGTGAAGTATAGATTGAAGCACATGAAATATTGGCCTTGCATTCGGCCACCAAACATTGATGTACATTATGCTTTTTGCACAGTGATGTGCTGCAAATTTATAATTGGAATGTGCACAGGGGGTTGGATTGTTGTATCTGTCCTACATGTAGTTTATAATAATACTATTATATAGTACATGAATGACAGGTCAGTTGTAACCGATGATAATAATATTGTTATTATATAGTACACATATGACAGGTAAATTGTTAGCAACAATACGAGCCCCTGCGGGTATGCGACAGAAATGCACACTGCTAGCAAAAAACATGTAGATATTGGGAAAATTAAGAGCACCCGCAGCAGATTTCACTTCTGGAATACTTTAAGTCACCTACTCAAGTTCTTAAAGCTACCTGTGATGAGGCATCATTTTGTGAGTTTTTCTTGTTGAACATAACATACCTTTCTCAGTTGGAGATCAGGGACAGTGAAGGAGTATTTCCTATTGTGAGGAAAAAAAGTAACAAACTTTAGTGCCTCCTTAGGTGTTGAAAATTTGTTACAATTTTAGTCACCAAGGTTAATCAGCAGTTAGGAAGCCTAAACTGTTTTAAAAACAAATTTACCATAACCCAATTGAGGAAGTTAAAGTCTCTCACAGCATCAGATCGTGACAAATAGTATGAAATCTGTGTATGTCAGTAAATTCGGCTGCAAATAAATTTGTACATGTAATCATTGTAAATAATGTTTTATTTTTAATTTAGGATTTTCATATAATGCAGTATTGGCTATAGATGTCAGAATGTTAGAAAAAAGTTACCCGGTACCCGATCAAAGGGAAATTATATTTAATGTGGACCTGAACTGCTTTGTTGTAAGTTTATACATCCCCCTCTTCCCCAGAGGTAAAAGCGTAATTATTACTAATGTAAGTGGCAAAAAGCACAATATGAGCATAAAAATGATCTATGTACTACATGCCATAATTACAACAAGAAAAACGTAAATTTATTTTTGCTACTTAATTGAATCTTCAGTTACTTAAAATTCTTGTCACAAATTGGATTAGTACGAGAATACAGACACAAAACAATGATAAATTATTTATACACAATATCTCACTTTAATTACTCTACATTTAACTTTGGCTCAAATGTTGTAAAGTCAAGTCCACAAATTCTGAATGTTGTAGAATACTTATTTAAAAATTTGTAAAGTGCTACTGATTTGTCCATTTCCTGATGCAACATGTTCTTCAGTTTAACAAAATCCCTCTCCTACATTTTTCAGTCATAAGCATTCAAGAGTCACATCAGTGATTTAGTGCCATGTTTTTTTTTCTTCTTCAATATAGGCTGGTTTGCTACATAATTTTTTATAGAACTATAATTAATATGATAAGAGATTTCAATTTCAAGAAACCTGTTTTCTTCAATATATGCCCTGTACTGTTACTATAAATAGAAAATAAGGAAACTATTCGAGTACATAGCCAAATTGTTGCACACGTCAATGATACGAAGATCAGTATATGGAGGTGTACTATGGATCAATGTCACATGACATGAGTGTCAAACTGTACACATTTTGTCTCACTTGTTCCTGACATTGTCAGATAATAATCTTTGATCTGAACTCAGACGCATTTGTTTTGTTTTGTTTTTTAAACATGAACTGAACAATTACCCTATAACTAATTTTATTACCCTGGTAATTATGAACGGGTGAGTACCCAGATACCCTTTGACACCTTTAGTACTGACCATCAAAGTGGATTTAGCTTGTGTCATGGTATAAGTTTTCAATACTTGTGTTCAAAATTCTAGAGGGTTGGCAGCTTTGTAAGTTGAACCAAATAGCTACAAAATATTTTTAAAGAAAAGTGGGAAAAATTAGTAACATTCTGTATTACCTTTGCCTCAGATCAGTTCCCAATCAAGTAAAGAAATAATCATTATGCACGACACCATTTAGAAGATTCTCTTTGGTCTTAAAGTTTGGGATATACGATTGTATTCAGTTTGTAAACATTGCTGCCATTCATGATTGTGTATTCTCTTCACATATTTTCAGGGTCACACAATAGGAGCTGCTATGACAGGTGGAATGGGTGGGGGATCCCGTGAGGCAGCTCCAGCTCCTGTCCAGCAACAGGCTCCCACCCAGCAGTTTGCCAGTCCCTGTGAATATGAGCTTAAAGAGTTCCTACAGTGTGCCCAGGGACAATCTGATATCAGCCTCTGCTATGGGTTTAATGAGGCACTCAAGGAATGCAAGAATAGGAGTGGTAAGAGTAAAGGGATATGTTCATAATTTGTTCTTGATACCTTTCAAGGGTAAATAAATGTGTGCACAGTTGTAAGTATAACTTTTTAAAATTGATTTCAGACAAGTTGCTTTGAGTTAGCAGTGTCACTGCTGTTGCTTGCTATGATAAAGTTTATTATGTATGCAATTTCAACTCAGCTATTGCCAGAGCTTGAAGGTTTATATATATATATATACGAGTTGACATGAAGAAGAAAAACATATAGCTCTCCCTAATTATAACATGATTGTTGGATGTAATAATTTTAATTATGTAATACTTACCTTCTTTAGTATGACCTCCCTCGAAGTTGAAGAAGGTCAATGTTCCAGGTGACTAATAGATTGTACTGGATTTGTTCCAGACCTTCAGTAACTTTAGTAGGTAATATTGTGTAAGAAGCTTTGGGGTAAAAAGCATTTAACATAATGACTTCAGTGCAGCTTGCCACAAACAAATTGTGCAGTTCATCACTGGTTTGATTTTTTTTAATTGCAGGTGTTTCTATTTAATGCAGGAGACCTTAGGAAGAAAATTGTATTGGAAAAAAGTTGAATTTGTACATTTTTTCACACTGTAGAGGACTACAAATAAGAAACACCAGGATAGTATCCAGCAATCTTTTTTTTCTACAGTACAGCAATCATTCATAAGGAGCAACTTTGAGTATACATGGATTCCAAGACTTATTATTGACCGAAGTAGAGCTGAGCATTTCATTTATTATTACTGTTTATTTGTGAATAAAGAACTTCAGTTTCATTTAGTCTCCTTTCACTTTAATGAAAACATTTGTGAATAAAATCTTGACTCTGGTGTTGCCATCAGTATTCAGAATCATCTGGCCATTAGACTGTTCGATTATGCAATGGTGCTGTGCCTGATGTACATCTATAAACATTTGCAATATGCAGCATCTAAACAACTGCTGGGATACTTGGATTGAAACATCAAGGAAGTATTTCATCTATGAGAAAAATTATGTAGAGTAGTCCCTTAGCTGCATTGTGGTTGTAAGTGAGTCCATCATAAAACTATTTCTTCCAAATTTTTCTCCAGAATGTCTAAACCAAGGTAGTCTTAATTGGTAGGAATTTTGCCATGGATACCTTAAGAAAGAAAATTCATAACAGCTAAAGCACTTAAAGGTAACGAGGCCTTTCACTTTAATCATAAAGCTGTTTATATTATGATGTCTCTCCATCCATCTAAATGTGTTACCAAGTTGTATGTGCACAATAACTTTTTTAAGTTGTTCATCTACAGTTACCAAACTTTGGAGCTGACTTGCACTTGAGGTAAGAAGGAACCTGTTCAATATCAGGTTTATGAGTCACTGTGACTAAGAGAAAATGATTTCCACACAATAAGTTATCCATCATCTGCTGTTCATTTTTGAGTTAAAAGGTCAGGAAGAAGAAAATTAATTTTGCACAATAGCATCAATCAAGATCACTGACTGAAACAAGAAAAATGGTGTATGCTCAATTTAACTATAATTTCACATCACATATCTGGCCCAAACTTTGAAGATGGCTTGCCCCTAGAGCAAGGAATAAGGATATTAATTTCAGAATGAAAGGTCAAGGTCACTGAAAGAAAAAAGTGGTTTCTGCACATCAATTTAAGTTATCAATATAGAGGATAATTAAACATGGGGACAGGCGAATAATGTGCCATTCTCATGTGCAATTTATTGACACCCTCATGAAGAATAGGCAGTTATTTTCTATTCCAGCTTAATTTAAACTGAAGCTTTTACAGATGATTCAGAACTGCTGTTTAAGTTGACAGTGTTCTTTGTTAATCAACAAAAAAAATTTCCATTTGAAATGGGTGCTCGAGCCAATATGGCTTGATTCAATAAATCATTCTTGGAGTCCCGATAATAAAGAGATTGACATCAGCCATCATTCTACTGTTACGACTCTGGGTATTAAAATATGTAACAGGAAGAAAATGAAACAACAATTAAAGTCAATTCAACAAGTAATTCCCTTCAATACAGAACAAAAATTCAAAAGACAATATTGCAGATTTAATTCCAAATATTCTTGAGTGTCCTATCACAAATAAAAAATTACAAAATGTTCTGAACGAATCAAGTCTTGAGTGTCCTGATATAACACATTGATTGAATCCAGAATGTCTTTGAATGAGTTCAAAAAATCCAAAGTAATGTACTAATCCAAAAGTCAAGGAGCACGTAAGTAATTTCAGTGGATATTTTAACTGAATCCTCATTATATTGGGTATCAAGAACACAACTGTAAACTCTGATCACAAACTGATTTGTAATGGGAATAATTTGTTTATCAAATTTGTATTCACATTTTCACTTAACCTATGTCATAAAAGAAATTGAATCAAGCAAACAGAAAAACCTAGTCTAATTGTGAACAAAACTGGCCTTGAATTCAAAAACCATATAAACATTTTCTACAACACAATCATTATCAAAGTTAGCTAAGTAAGCATTCTGCTGACGATCATGGAAAAGCTTAAGCAAACAATAGAAATACATAACACTGTACATTTTATTAATGTAAAAACAAAAAAACATTGACCTTGATACTAAACATCATGCAAAATTTGGCTATCTAGTAGCCATGAAATTTCATGATGCAAGCAAGTAACATGATGTTAGATCCGATCTACAGCTGTATAAAATACACCCTTAAGAAGAAGCACTTATGACATGCAACCATACATCCATCTGTTGCCTATTTCAGTTTCCATTCAATAATTCTAGATTTTGAACTTATGACATTGCCAGATATTGTTTACAGCTTGTATGTGGGATAAGGAAGAAGCCATTGATTTCTGGGTCAAAGATCAGGGTTACCTTCATTAAATCAAGGAAGGATGGTTGCTGCTTAATAATTTTAGTTGCTCACCATAGACCTGGACAAAAAAATTTGTGAGGTGGCTTACACTTATGCTACAAGCCTATCAATTTTTAGGTAAAAATTCAAGGGCATTAATGGGATAAAAAATGGTGCAAGTGCAAATATTTCTTTCTCAATCATATACCTTAACCAGAGTTTGGATGGCTTTCACTTAAGGTAAGAACGAATCCTTTTGCTTCTGTGGTAGAAGTATCCAAGGTAAAGGGCACTGACTGACAGATTTTTTTAAAATTATGACGGTGTAAATAAAAACTGGTGACAGGTGAAACCTTACTAGCCACTGGACTATTGAAAATATGAAAACATAGTCTGACCAAGTTTTACCAGCCTTGGGCCAGGGGACAAACTGCTAGTTTTAAGCCCAGCAATAACCAATTACGTTCTTTTATCATGGCCACCTGTGCAGAGAACCCTTTATTGAACACGAGTATGCATAAGCCTGCTCAACTAAGTATTGCAAGCACATGTAAATTTTTGTTGCCATTGTGACCCAGCATTACCTTCCACTGTTTGGATGAGCCAGGCAAAGTTTCTTTTCCAAGCACAGCCATATATTGATTGACAAAACGGGCACTTTCATTGAGGTGTTGGAGATTGTTACATTGTTTTGCTGATGATATATTTTTGTTTTTGCATACTTATGAAAAATGAAGATGTCTAAGTACAGACAGCCATGGGTGATAAAGGAGTACAACATACTTATGACATGGAAGAGGTAAATTAATTTAATGGTCAAAAGGTCATTTTGACTTAAATTCGGTTGGTTTTCGATTAAGTTCCATGACCAAATGAATGACTGGTAATGAAAGTAATTAAAGAAAAAGTTTCGGTTGGCATGATAAAATTCATAGTACATATAACAACAATAATGTTCTGCACAGGTCCAGGTTGTTGAGACCTGTTGGTCATTAATTCCAGAGACAACCATATCCTTCTAATACCTACACGGAGGATTATTGTTAAACACAAAGCAGTTGTTTTGGTATAATGAATCATTTATAGTACACATTTTCAGTACACTTGGCAAATAGGCCATTATTGTAGAGCTGTTTAGATTTTCAGTTCACCAAGCTATTAGACCAAGTGAGCTTTTGGGTCTGCAGGTCGAAGGTCATGTTAATTCTAATAAGAAAATAGTTGTTTCTGCACATATCCAGGTCAATGAGGCATTATGGTAGATCATTTATTGTACATATTTTCACCTGGACATTAGACCACCTGAACTTCAAGAATGGCCTTGTGCTTCTTACCTTACTGGAGTCCATACTTATGATCAGATTTCAATCAAAATAGGCTTATGGTTTCAGATGATAAAAATCTTGTACAAGTTTGATAACAAGCAAGACCCATGGATATTAATCAAGTTTAAGTGATCTTGTATCTGATTTGTTAACCATGTTACTCACTGGAGGTCACTTCTGATCAATAATGAGTAATATCCATATAACTAATCAGGTGATTTTGCAGCTGATATGCTTGTTTTCCCTCCGGAAGCCATACTTATGATCTGAATTTGATCAAAGTCTAAAATATTGGCATATGTCAACAATAGCTTGGATAGATTCAATAATGATTGGCGACTTGTTATCACATTTCAGAACCAATTTGATCAAACTTGAAGTGCTTAGATCATTGAGATCTTGGATAAATTCAATAATAAGTGAGAGCCATGCATAATAATGATGTAATCTAGCATCTGGTTGGCTGAGCTTCTCACCCTTTTGGAGCCCATACTTTTGCTTCAGTATAGATCACACCTGGAATACATGCTTATATCATAAAGATCTGGACTGTTTCATTCATTATTGAGATCCATGGATTATTTGTGAGAATGTAATTAGCTTAGATTATTGCCACTCTGGAAGCCATAATCCTGATCTGATTTTGATCAAAACTGGAATTATTGTTTGTTGTGGAGTTTAACGCCATTGTTCAGCACAAGATAGGCTATACATGGTGGCGGAAGAACCCGGGAACCCCCCAGAAAGAACCACCAACCCACAAGAAGTTATTGGCAAGCTTTCTCACATACCCACCCAGGCTGAACCCGAGACTCAAACCCATGCATACAGAAGTGAGATGGTAGTGATCCGTAATGGTGAGCGCTTTAGACCACTCGGGAATTAAGTTATTTCATCAAGATCATGGGCAATTTCAGAAGTATGTGGGATCCATGCATATTAATGAAGTTAACTGGCATCTTATTGGCTCACCTTGTTGAAACCATATTTTTAATCTGTTGGAGTTTATCATCATCAAGATTGTGGTTGACTTCAGTTCTAAATAAGAGACTTTGTATTAGGATATAAGAAAGAATATGCAAATGAAGATGATATTATAAGGTAATTGTGATGTCCAACACAGGATGTGTCTTTACAATACTACATAAGCACCATTAGTAGCATGTTCAGCTGTCAAATTATGTATAGCAAGGAGCACACTTGCACCTCTTGCTATCAGGAGTGAAACCTGTGCAAATTTATGAGGTCATTTTGCATCTAAAAATTGGCTATTTCTTTAGCTAGCTTGGCTGTGCATACTTCAAGTGTTGAGCACCTTTGCATGTCAAGAATTGCTTGTCAACACTTGGAAGGCGAAATTTCTGGTCTGATTAAAATCAAAGTTGGACTATGGATTTATATCATCAAAATCTTGAACAAGTGTGATAATGAGATCCATAGATATTAATGGGGCGATCTTGCTTCTGTCTAACCTTTTTACGTTTCTGAAGACCATATTTCTGGTCCAATTTTGACTAAATTTGGGATACATGTCATCAAGATCTCAGACAAGTTCAAAGCATGCATGCTAATGAAGTGACCTTCAATGTGACTAGCTGAGCTTTTAACTGCTTTGGACTGGAGACTATTTCTGACCAAATTTTGAAATAAACATGGAATATATGGTGATATCATCCAGGTCTTGGACTGTTTTAACAGTTAGCAAAGATAATAAGGTTCAGCCCCTGGATTTGATCTCTAGTTACAGGGTCCATTTGCCCACATGACCATTTAAGGCCCTTGCATTGGACTTGTGCACATCCCAGCTGGTGGTTTTGTCCATGCCTATCTCCCCATTAAGTCCTTCAAGGCTTTGGAACTGAAGGTTCATACATTCATTACCATCTCCAGTACTTATCTTTTTTGGTTTACTACAACAATTGTGTCTGCTAAAGGAGGAATTAATGTCTCCAGCTGTCTTGCAGAAATTGATAGAATCCATTGCCAAACCATAGAAATGTACTCTAAATTTCCATGGTGCACTCTATCCAGATTCTCCATTTCTGTAGAGATGCCACCACGGAGACATACATGGTTTTGCTGGAGCACAGCAAAAGCCTTTTGAGAGCTGTCCTGCTTGATTCTCAGATATTATTTGGAGGGCTCTTCCCCTCATTTGATTAAAATCAGATCAGAAATATGATCTCTAGAGACATAATAGACCGATTCAATCAGATACATACAAGATCTCCTCATTAACACAAGAGGATCTTGCTCATTCTTTAAACTCTTCAAGATCTTGATGATATAAGCATAAATCCCAAGTTTGACCAAAATCAGATTTAAAAAAAAAAAATGGCATTCAAGAGTGATAAGAAGAAAATGTTGACACGTGGATGGAGGCTGCACACAGCAGCATACGGACATGTGAGCTAAAAACTAAAAAAAAAATGTTTTAAACCACCCATCATATAAAGTGGTGAGGCTGAAAGCACTAACATTTCCTTACGAATCTATGGTGTTTTAGCTTGTAAGCTTTGCTATAGCTAGTGATGGCAATGATTACCAACATAAATTAATGTTTGCTTTGCTATAGCTACAGTGATGCAATGACTACCACCATATACCAACACTTTGCTATAACAACAGTTAATTAATTAATGCAATATTAAATTTGGACCAAAAAAGTATTTTCTTCCAATTCCTCCACTCCCAATTACACCTGCTCTTTAGCCTACTCCGAGCGAAACATTCTTTGACAAAATTCAAATGGCTTTCAAAATTTAGCGAATAATTTCTAAAATTACAGTAGTAGCAATGTCTGGTATTTTTAGTAGTTGAATGAGTTGGTTAAGTACTTGTCAAATTGTTTCTGTTCTAGCTGATCACATCACATCATATTGTTTTGGTATTAGTGAGTTTATTATATGCATTGTTGTAAGATGCAAACAAAAGGAGCAGAATTATGCAGTCTCTGTTAAAATGTCAACCACATCAGCTTCTACAACCATTAGTATCAACATAAATTATATTTATTTCATAGTCTGACCTGGTCTGTGCTGTCAGCCAATGCTCTGCTGTTCCATGATCAATATGGCTTTTTGTAGCTTCTAAATTGTCATGCCATGGTATTGATGGTAGGGTTTAATCCGAGATTTCTAATTTTTTTCAATTCTTATTGAAACCAACTGTTCTACCCATGTTCATAACCATGCCACTCCTTAACCAAAAAGATGTCACAAATACCAACTGCATAGTTCAATAATTGTTAAAATATTATCATAATGTGTTAATTGGTGATGCAACCATAATCTCCCAAATGTAATGGGTCAATTATAAATATTTTAACAGTGTCTAGTACTGTCAAAACACAGATAAAAGATTTCTGTTCTCTTGTCAAATGTGCAGATTACACAAGACCTTGCACACTTATTTGACCCTATAATATTTTCATCTCCTCAATTTTACATAAAATACTAATATTCAAATTCATGATATAGAATATCCAAATGTATGATAAAAAAATCCAAATTGCTGTTAACAAAGTCTAATATTTTGTCAAATATTACACAACTTTTTGTAGCAAGAATCTGAATGTTTCATATAAAACTTCAGCATATTCATTTTAACTTGAAATACAAAGCTTTCCACCAAACCAATGACAGCCGGATGTAAATCTGAGAGAATCCCAATAAGTCGATGTCATTTGTCTGAAATTGACCACCTGTCTGGAGAATAACCCATTGTACATTGGAAAATAACCTATTGTATATGACAACTGATCACTGAGAGGTTACTGCAAAGAGAAATATTTATAAACATCGGGGCTGATCCATTTAAAGATACCAGGTACCCAGGGAAGGCACTTTAAAGAAAACTATATGCTAGGGCACAAAGATTACAGAGTTTATACAAGAAAAATACAAAATGTTAAATTGCATCTATGGGTGACTACTCCACGTTAAAAGTGCTTTCTCCAGGTCCCAATTATGTTTTACTGAACAGTACTCAGTTTAGAACGCAGAAATTCCAAAAGAAATATGAAAATTATAAGGACTTTCTCTCCAAACAGAAACTGTAAGATCCTATGATTAATGGGACAAATTATGAATAATGTTAATAGATTCAATAAGTAACAAATTTAACTTCTAATATAAAAAATACAAACTTAATACATACTTATAAGATTTTATTAAGTCTAATATCCTTGAAAATGTAGAATTCACTATCCATTCATGTGTATGTTTTTTTACATAGGAAGTGAACTGAAAATGTTAAATTCTACAAAATCAGAGTGGATCAGATAGTCCATTCATCTTTAATATATGTGATAATACATTGCTATGGACAATTAAGAATTGTTTGTAACTCTATACTTGAATTTAAGGCCTCTTTATACAATTAATGGAAGCCTGAACAGTACGTATATTCTCACTAATAACTCTCATGGTTCAAATCATAACTATCTGACAAAAACTAAGAAATTATTGGTAAAATTAAATCAGGGTTTACGTCCATCAACAAAGGAGTTCCACAGGGATATATTATAGGCCCTGTATTATTTATTCAGATTGGTTATAAATGACATGCCACTTTATGTACAACATTCAATAACAGGTTTATATACTGATGATACAACTTTACATAAGTCTGATTCTAATTTTAAAATGCTGAACAATCAATTGGGTAGAGATTACTGTTGGCGTTCACTGAGTAACATGCTTATCAATCCCCTAAAAACCAAGACAATATTGCTTGGAACTGGGCAAAGATTATCGGTGAAAAGAAATCCAATCTTGAGCTGTATACTGAGGATAACCCTGTTGACTATCTTTTCTGAATTCATGTTCACAAGAAACAAGACTGGTACATGCAAGTGAAACAAGTTTTGTTCTGTAGTAAATTCAAGAATTTATCTTTCATATGAAATAAAAAGTTATCTACCACTAAAATATCAGAAATTATATTACTATGCATTCATTCTTCCTCTACTAGACCACTACTGTAGAGATATACAACATGATATCAATGTTGAAAAAATCCATAAAGTTCATAAAAGGGCAGCAAGACTTATCCTATATCAACCCTTTGATACACCATCCAAAATTCTACTCTCATGATTGAAAATGGCTTAAATCCACGAACAGATTTGCCAAGCGCAAGTCCATATTACTGTCAAAGTTAGAAATAAATGTTGCCCTCAATATCTGAAAGGTGTGTTTTCATTTTAAATCAGAAAAACAATGCCAGGGACCTAAATTGAGATCAGTTACAAATAATCATGGCATAACACCATTTTCCAAAAAAAAAATAATTTTGAAAAAATCATTTGCATACTCCATGCTATTTTATGGAATAAACTCCCAGTAACCTTAAGATAAGAAACAAATCTAATGTGTTCAAAAACAAAATTGTATAACCATTATCTTGAAAGGCAGTAGCCATCATAAATACTGAAATACACACAATTTATTAGATTAATGCACATCATATGCCTAATGCATCCTGAGTGCCTCAGGAGAAAATAATATCACTAACTCTGGTACCCTCATAAAATAAAGTGCTTGTTATTAGTAGTATAGAAAGAATGAAGATCATTCACAGTAAACTGAATGTACACAAGGCTAAAAATACATGCTCACATAAATACAACAATGTTCTGGCTTGTGTTTGATGCTGGCCAGTTTCCTAACTTTGTACTGAAAGCAAATTATGTATAGGACCATCAATTTAAATTGTATTTACACTCCAAAACATAATTGCAAAAGTACATATAAAGTTAAAAATACTTAAATTTGAACAATGAATCATAGTGTTTTACTGAAATTTTTTGACTATGGCCACCATCAGATAAATGTTATGATACTGCATTCAAAATAAACCTGCTGTAAGATGAACAACGAATGATGCAGCAATGCTTCAAGGATGATTTACTCTAATGATTCCTTAGACCTCAGCAAGTTTTACTTCCATCATTTAGAAATTTATAAGATGTTATGGCAATTATGATGTCATCTTCATGATGATGGACATATACAAGCTTGTACCCTGTCGCCCTGTGGGGCATAACTCATTTTGTAATTTAAATAAAAAGGGGAAAAACCGAACTTAATTTTCATTAATCTCATATTGTAACAAATTTGATTTAATTAGGTCCTTAAAAAAGTAAACATTACGCATGGGTGACTACAACAAAACATTACATCCCAACAATATGGTGGCATTAAAAAATAAAATAATGTAATATTTTAATTAATAGACCAATTTCAACTGTAAAGTCTCATTCGGACTATGATAATTCTGTAAAAACATGAACTTGTGGTCATATAAGCAATTTCAATGAGCAAGAATGTTTATCACAGAGATATCTGACAAAATGTACATTAAAAAAAATTGCATAACAATCCAATATTAAAAACGAGTGATTATACATGAATTCATTAAAAAGTCCAGGTTAATAAACCAAATATTTCTAAAACAACTTTGATGTCATCTTCAGTATATTATAACTGTACCTGGGGATTCAACTCATCGCGCAACTCGAACAACTAAATCTTTACCTAATTACCTCAGCATCATAACCTAAATATGAAAAATTTTTAGAGTTATTTGGGTATTATTTAAATTTCATATAATATTTACCCTATTTGAGTCCCAAAATAATTAACATATCAGGTAACTGCGCAATATATTCCTATATACAAACAATGCACATAAAATAACCTATCGATATATTACATCTTTCTTTTTGTGAATGATATAAAATAAATTGTACAATGCAAATAGATTTCACAGGAATGGTGTTCATGTACAAAAGTAGACAAGTCAATTATGATTAAATGATGGAAATTTCTATGTTTCAATCAGAAGAGATGAGAAAGGGTTGAAACCATCTGCTGCCTCTCAAAAAATCATTTGTCGTCACCATCTCAAGGTGGATTGTTCAGATTATTAAAACAGCTTAATAATCTCTCATTGAGGGGGCCCCGAGTGGTCTAAAGCACTCTCTGTTACAGATCACTGCCATCTCATCTCTGTCTGCGTGGGTCTGAGTCTAGGATTCAGCCAATGTGGGTATGTGAGAAAGCTTGTCAGTTTCACATGGGTCGGTGGTTCTTCCTGGGGTTTTCCCCGGGTTCTTCCTCCACCATTAATACTGGCCGCCATGCATAGCCTATCGTGTGCTGAAAAATGGCATTAAACCCCACAACAACATCTCTCATTGAGATCCTTCTTTCATGAAATCGAAACCCATAAAAGCCGTTTTCTAGTGGTTCGATTCCACCTTCTTGTTCTTTTACCTTCTATCAATGTCACACCAAAGATATTTATGCATTTGGCCAAAATGTGTCAGCACAAGTTGTCATGCCATCCTCTAGCCTACAGTAGAGACAGCAATGATAAGTTCACTTTGACAGCTTATCCTATGCCCTCAGTCTTCCACCAGGATAGCAAATTCAGCCACATTTTACAATTTAAATTATTATGGAGATTTATTAGTCCTACTAAAATGGAGTTTAGTTCAAAACTAATTTTAATTGTGTAATATGAATCTGCTATTACTTCCCAATTCCCTTCTCCCTCCCTGCTCTGCTGTATTTTCAGGCTCCGTCCGAGTCGAAGAAAAATTATATTCCAAATGACGGAGATATTAGACTGAGCTCAAGGTATTTGTTGTTTTAGAACTCTCATTACAAATCTGAAAAAATATTAACTTTGGACTAACACAAGGAAAAGATGTAGCATGCAATAATATCAAGTAATGTGTTACTGGTATTAAAACAAAAGATTAAAATTGATAATCTGAATGGATTTAGAAGTCTTGATCAATGAATGGAACTACATAAAACATGCCTTTATTGTATTTACATACTTTAATACACTCAACAAGAAAAGAAAAAACACGTTTGATGACAACATGTTTCAAACGAAAGAATGCTAAACCACTGTTCAAGTACCGAAAATTACTTTAAGGCACTACTACAGCTTTTTCTGATTATTATTGTGCAACTTTTTTTTATTTATGTAAGCATAGATGGAATACAGATTTATGATGCATGAAATTTTATAATATAAAACAGGAAACTGTTCTAATATAATTACCAGCTGTTTAAAAAAAAACATTCAGTGTTGAAAATGTTATACAGCTGCTAAAAGTTAACTTCTGCATAGCTAATTTTATCATTTATATCTTCCTCTGTTGAGAAACCAAATTTTCTCATTTAATTATATTATGACTAGGTGGATTTTGTTCAATAAATAAAATAACAGCAACTGTTTCCCTATTATTTACATCAGGTCTGGGTCATCAATTTCATAACAATGTTCAGATTACAGATAAAGTATGAATACCATGGTTCCCATGCTTTTCTAAAGATAAATTTCCAAGTCCTGTCCAGGGTTTTTCCAAAATGAAATTGATTCTTTCAGTGTTTCACACATGACCATTCCTGAATGGAATTAAAGAGCATTTTGAAATTATAAAACATGCATTTTCTAAATCTAAAGATGTTTCTCTTTCAAGACTCTCCAAAACATCTAAGTCAGAAAAGATGATCATGTACAAAACCACAAAATGTATCACACGAAACAAGTTTGATTATATTCCTATAAATTGGCATGTAAAAAATGTACAGAATAAAAATTCTAACTTTATTTTGCTGACCTGCATTATGTTGCTAAGTGGGAACAACATAATGAACATAAATTAGTTTTGTTTCCTTTCAAACCTTTAATTCTAAAGAATTCTATAGCACTATATATATATATATATATATATATATATATATATATATATATATATATATATATATATATATATATATATATGTGTATGTGTGTGTGTGTGTGCATGTTATAGGAAGTAAACATTTCCTGTTACAGTATATATTTAAAAAGCAAACAATAAAGCAAATAATTAGAATCTTGTCTTGTAATGAGAAGAGTTTAACCCTGAATTTTTTGTGCCAAGAAAATCCCAAACAAGAGTTTTCAAACAACCTATTCTCCTTAAGACAATCTGTTAAAAAAACATTATTTAAAAAACATTTTCAAAAGGGTTGATTTAAATTTTGACAAAAGACATTCAAATTTATATACTTAACAAGGACTGGATTTTCTGCAAAATCAACTTCTCATGTAATTCGTTAAACCAGTCCCCAAACCTGTATTGATACAGGGGCTCGTATCATTTTTAAGGACAACAATTTCTCATTTCAGCTCTGAGATTCAACAATTTGGACTAAAAATTTGGCTTAAAACTAATAGTAGTCCGTTTTCTAATATGAGTTAGCTCCAAATATTCTCACCCCATTTTTTATATATGGACATTTGGGTGATGGGTCACTGCAACTGCATATCGAAAATTTGGAATCTGCTGCCACGATGCGGTAGCGACATATGGTAGTCGCTTACCAGTGGGCCTATAAGATTTAAATGTATGTTATATCAACTTATACCTGTATGAAATCGATAGGAAAATGATTTATTTTCTCAGAAAAGGCAAGTATTATACTAGTTATGTCTTTAATCTGCTGACATTTGACAGACTAGACAAAACTAAGGCACAGATGAAACCTGATCCTGTACTTGCCATTTGCATTACTAGTCATATGACTTCACAATCTGGCCAGTCTGATTTATCAAGCAGAGAGCACATGTCAACATGGTAATTACGTGATACAACAAAACTTCAGAAGTTGTTCTCTGAATATATAAATACAGAAAATTTTGTGTTCTTTCATTTTTGTATTTTTATAACAACCAGTATACCACTTTCATGTAATATTTTTTAATTTTTTTTTCTCCACAACATTTGAAAATGTGGGTTGTTAAATCTGTATACTCATGTGACTAGCAATGCAAATCGCGAGTACCAGGTCACATTTCATCAATGCCGTAGTTTTATCTTGTCCTTCAGCAGATTAAAGACATAATGATTATAGTAGTCACAATTTCTGAGACAATAGGTAATTTTCATATCGATTTCATGCATGTATCACTTGATCCAACAACATTTAGACTTTGCAAAGCCATCCGGTAAGCAGCTACGCTTTGCCACTACCATGTTGGCCTCTTGTGATGCTAGACTGGTTTCATACCTTCCATATAAGAAAAGATATGGATATTGAGCTGACATTGAAAAAAAAAATCCACCAGACAAATCTAATCCACTGAGTGTTTGGATTTACTCAGCATATATATGTTTATTGCAAGCACCCAAATAATCCATACTGCACCCTCCAAATATTCTGGTTAGAATTCAATAAATGTAACTCACGATCAGTTTAGTTACGACTCAATTATGTGATTGTTTTGGCCATCAATTGCTGGCAGAAAGTTCCTGGGTTTTTCCTGACTTTCATCAATATTTGTGAAATTCAATGACTTTTCACAGTTGGAAAAAAATTTTTCATTTCCATTTTCTCTGGACTTTCTCCCGATAGCGTGGGAACCCTGGAATACATGTAGATTTCCAATAAGGACATTTAAATTATTAGATAATAACCAATATATTTATTCCATCTTAAATCATTACACTACATGTTTATTTCTTGATTTTCCATCAACCAACTACTGGGATTTCTTTCAAAACAATACTCCTGGATACTATGCCTGACAAAAGTCATTAGACATGAACTAATAAACATTGCCATGCACTGCCTTCAAATGACATACCATAACATCATTTAATTTGCTAAATGTATTATTGTCTTCTTTCAGGAATTGTTTGACACTGCTTGGTAGGGTTTAGCATTTGCCTTGGACACTAAATCTCACCAGACACTACACAAAAACAGTACCCTTGGGAAAAGGCAATGATAACATATTGGTTTCCTGAACAATAACTTATTTCAGATATCGGGCAACCATTGCTTTACTTGAAATCAGCATCATTTTCATTGTAACAAATACATATGTAAAAATTTGAATCATCAAATAGAGTTTCTCAGAAGTACTCCAAATTGACAAGAATGAGACATCAATCAAGGTCACATCAGCATGTTATGATGATTATTCAAGTCTGTGCAGTCTTTTCTGATTTTCCACAGGCATAGTCCACAATCCATTTTTAAGTTGGCTCAGTGGGAACAGGTCATTCACATGAATACCTTTCTCTGTTGTAGTGCTTCTGAGATCATCTTCATTTTTAATTCTATCTGGAAACATTTACCAAATTGCTCTGAAAAATAAGCATACAAAATTGGTACATAAAATGTATCTTTCTGTTTCTAATTTGATTAAATACAAAGATAAACTATATTGTTATGTTATCAACCATTCATGGTATTAAATGAACCTTCAGTATTCATCAAAATCCTTCAACCAATTTATATTAAGCTCAGTGATACATTTCCACTTCTTTGCTTAACATGAATTTTTAGTACGATCTGTTTATCTGTTCAGAAGAATGGCTGACTTACAGATCAACTGTAGCAAAGCTGATGAGAAATAATTGTACTGCACATCAGGTTGATCTACTTACTGATCTTGAGACAAAGCAAACTTTAAACTACATTATTTACATTTTTAAAAATGACCATCAACAAAACCATTTAGAGGAATCATTTTAAAAAAATGCCATGTCAAGTTTGCATTTTCTTTTAGTCATTATAGATCGTACAAAGAAGGCAGTACATCCAGTTGCATTATCAATGTTTTTATCACATATGTACATGTAGCAGTATGAAACAATGACATGATGAACTCATACCTGCCAACTTCCCACAAAGTGTTCGAGTTTTGAGATTAAAAAGTGTTTTGAGGTGCCAATGCATAGGACAAATTGACAGTAAGTTATCTATTCCTAAAAGAATAAGAAAAATGACTGAAATTCAAATCTGAATCAAACAAAATAAAATATTTTCTTTGAAGCATTTAATACACTTTCAAATAGGTGGAAGACTTAGCACTGTTAAATATTATCACTAACCACACATACCTGATATGCGAACACATCTGCATAATCACAATCAGATAATAAATAAAAACACTGCTCTGTCATTAAAATCCACAGGAGAGTGGAATACAGATTTAAATAAATGCATTCTTTGCTATTCTCAATAGTTCTGTGGGGTTTTGAAGGTGATACAAATATCATTAATGTTCATCTCTGAGGCTGGATGGTACTGTTCATCAACTGCACCAAAGAGATCGCTGAATTTTTCTCAACAGTGAAATGAATCATTGCTCCCTCAATCACAGCCATGTTTGAACATTTTGCCTCGAAAAATTAATCACACTTTTCCTTTTTTCTAACTACAGAAATGACCCTGCTTTACATGCTAAATATGAATTAAATCCAACTTCAAACAAACATTGCTGCTGATCACAAAATAGCCTATAACCTTTATTCAAGCTTGCTTAAGCGTTATCATTCAAGGCATTGAAGTGCATTTAATGTTTGTTTGTTGAACACACAGCTGTCTGATTTACTTAATTTCAAACAAACTGGATTGGTCCATTTTATGTACTTTACCTATGCAAAATAGTTTAATGGATTCTCTCACAATTGTCCTTAACTTGAACATCACCCTGGCTACTGTCAGTCAATTAAATATTATGTGTAAGGGTAGTTGTTAATCTCTTTAAAACAGTCTAACACAATCAACTGTATAAACTGCCCGGAGGTGACAATTTTTCGTCAGCATTGAGCAAAAAAATGTTTAATATCTGCACATGTTATGGCATATACCATGGTGTCAGTAATGTTCTCTCTCTCTCTCTCTCTGTTTTCTTTCAACTAAGATACTGATAATCGTATTTTTAATTTGCGAGTCAAAAATAGTTTTAATGTCATGTTTTTGCATGTGTGTGATCTGAAGGAGGTTTGACCTAATATTGTCTTATATATTCAACAATGACAAACTAAATCCTGTCATAACAAGAGGTAAATGACAGCAAATGAAACAGCGGAAAGTTGAATGAGGTATGGCATACACATTGACAATGGTTTAAGTATAAATAAAAACCATCTGGAAGCCTAATGTCCAGTTTTGGGAAGGTCAAGTTTCTAATCATTCCAAATAAAACACAACTTCAGTTTTTGCACCCATTTACAACTTTTTGGCACACATTACAGCCTTAAACATTGCTGCATTCAATGCAGTTTAATATGGCTGTGTTCAATGCAGGTAAACATTTGTGGAGATAGGTGAGATGGCTTAATAAACAAAATTACAAAACAAATATTCAGTCTTCTTTAAATACATTACAACATTACTAAATCACATCAGCATTAGGAGAATAAGAAATGGATATGCCAGCATATCAAGCCTCTACCATTGTCTTCATTCAAGCAGCAATAAAACTAAAAATGTTTCCTAAAAAAAGGATGCCTAATGTAAAGATAGAAAAACTGGAAGATTATGAACACCATTATCATGAAAGCCAACCACTCTGGAGTTCAGCACAAATTACTGCCTTACCAAAAGAAATTATCCCAGACAAATCCAGCAACAGCATAGCTACCAACCTTCCAGGCTCACAATTAGAGAAAATAAGGATAAAAAGTCGTGAATTTGGACATGAATTAGTGAAAAATACCATGACAATAACTCCATCCACTCTGACCGTCAATGCTACACTATATCAAGTTCGCAATATAAAACTAAAACACTACATATATGCAGAAATATTTATTTATCAAGACATGATACTGTGGCAGATGTGAACTTCCTCAACTGCTTGATTGTAAATTTGACTTCTTGCCTGCTGGTTGATCTTGGTGACTAAAATTGCTGACAAATTATGATAGAGATAGTCCTATGTCAGAACAGGTCATGGGGGTAATCTAAGGTATTTTTGTCACTCTGTATGAGTTTTTCTTTAGATTATTGTTGGGTTTTTTTTTCTCAACATCAAGCTCGCGTCGAGCACCTGTGGCTGACAAAGATAGATTGTGTTCGACAAGAAAACTCACAAATAATGCTTCAGCATTGGTAGACTGCAGGTCTTCCATCAATGGCTTAAAATAGTCCAGAGCTGAAATCTGCGAATTCTTAATTTTCCCAACTTCTACGTGTTTTTTGCAACCGACGTGCTTCCTCACATCATCTCTGCGATGGCACACTGAGTGCAAAAAGCATGATGAATATCAATGTTTAAGGGCATAATGCATGGCCAATTTTTGATATATTTCAAATTAAACTTCACTTTTTGAGTAATACATTTCTTTTTTCCTTGGTGGTGAAGACATTTTCAAGATCTTACACGCGATGCCGAACAGTAACTCAAATCAGTGTTGGTGAAGCATGCACGGAGCAAAATTCCGGTTAGGCCCCAGTTTCTCTGAAAAGCATTTGTAAAACTACTCTTATACATATAGATTAAAATAGGCTAAAATGCTTGCTACTGGGCCAACTGTACTAATCAGCTGTAGATCTACTAATATCACGACCATCTGTACCGGACCGTTTCAGCAACTGCGAATATCACGACTAGCGCTTAACAGTAAATCGGTTATTTTATTAAAGATTTAAAATAATTGAGGATTGGAGAATTCGTGAATTTTGGCTTGCGGCGTGAATCCGTGAATCACTGAAAAAGTCGTGAAATTCACACCAAATTCGTGAGGGTTGGCAGCTATGCAACAGCGATAAACCTCATTCCTGGAGCAAAGATTACGCTCTCAGGAACAGAGCCTGGTGATCATCTAGGCAACTGCTAGAGGGCCAGTGAGGTTCAACTCTAGTAGTAAACTGAAATGCTATGTTTAAATGCAAACTAACTGGACTAATTCAATGAAGTTCATAAGCTGAGATCTTCATGATAAGTACCTGATCCTGGACGACCAAGGCACTCACCTTTACAGATCACTGACATCTCACCACATGGCTTCAAATCTTGACTCTGCCAACAAGGTTATGAGATAAAGCTTACCAGTAGTTTCACATGGGTCTGTGATTCTTAACAGACTTCTTCCTCCACTGAATATACTGACTGCTATGTATAATAGCATATTGTGTGCAGAGCTGCTAGGTATCAGGATTTTATCTAAAGGGTGGTAGCTCCCCTCTTGTCATGAAAAAAGGTGGAGTAGAAGAAAGTGAGGGGGTTGCAGGAAACAGAAATGGTTCAATATTTACTTAACACTTCAATATCTGTCTCTCTTCCTATACCACAAAAACTGTATTTATTTAAGACTGTACTGCACTGTCCAATGTCTGTGTGGTTGTCATTATGTGTGCACACGTGGGTGTGTTATATGGTAAAAAAATGTGACAATGCTATGTCTGCCAACAATTTTCTGTATGAAAATGTTGTTGTTGTTGTTCTAGGGTTTAACGCCATTTTTCAGCACAAGATAGGCTATACATGGCTGCCAGTATAACTGGTGGAGGAAGAACCCTGGAAAACCCAGGGAAAAACCACCGACCCATGAGAAGCTACTAACAGGCTTTCCCACGTACCCATGCTAGCCAATCCTTGGACTCGAACCCACGCAGACAGAGGTGAGATGGCAGTGATCTGGAACTGTGAGCACTTTAGACCACTCGGGGCCCCATCTGAAAATGTATTTAAACCTTCTTTTTTTTCTTTTTTACAAATGTGACTATTTAATCATTTTCTACAGACCTTCATAAGCAGGTAACTCATTCTCAGCTGTATAAAGCTATTGTTTTGGATTTCAGACGCTTACCACCCTTGTGACCTCCGAACACTTTTAGCTTTCAATAAATCCCCAACACTGGACAGTTGGCCAGTATGCAAGTAACAAAATATATTTATTTATAATGCTCATAGTACTTGCAAAGGCAAGTTAGTACCTGTTTAAAATACTAATGTCAGAAGCAAACAACACTTTACTAGCTACATGTAAAATTCAGAAATCTCTTACTTGATCTTCCCGGCTAATACATGGATAATCTGACTTAAAATTCAAAAGTACTTAATAAATGACAGTGTAATGAAAGCATAATTTTCTTGAGTTTCTAAAACACTCTCATGCTAAGGCTCAGAAATCAATAGGATTCATCATTACGCCACTAAGTTTGGGTCAGGTCTTTTGCAGTAGAACTTCTGTTGTCATGGGGAACTATTTTTCCTGTCTGTGACTTCGATCTTTTACCATTCACAAAATCAAGTCTTATTCCATATGCAAGTCATATACAAAGTATGGTCAAGGTATGTCAATCAGAACTAATATTATTGTGCAGAAGCCATTTTTAAAACTCTTTTAGTCATGACCATTGGACTCAATAGTTTTTCCTTGCACCAATTAGAAGCCATCTACAAAGTTTGGTAAGCTAAGCTAAAGGAGAACCCTACTTATTGTGTGAAAACCTCGTGTCTTCATTTGAGACATAGCAATCATGGCCCCTTTGACCTTTTGAACCTCCAAAAGATAAGTTCTTCCTTACACCAGGTACAAGCCATCCACAAAACCTGATTAACTATTGATAGTGAACAACTAAGGTTACTATCTGGAAACCAAATCTGTAATAGATAGAAAGACAGACAGATGTAAGGACATCATTATAGCATAATATGCAATGCCTTATGTAAATGAATAAATACTCAAAGCTTACATGAAGTATAAAAATGAATACATAAACAAAGCTTACATGAAGAAGATTCTGAAGATACTTTTCTGTAAAACCGGGTATTTTCAATAAATCTTCAAACTGAAATAGAACATTATAAAATAAACCAATGACACATTTCTTTTGAAAATATATATTTTTTTAAACAAATTTCCACAGTTCTCTCAATATAAATACCTTGTGACAAATTACCCATGAAAATGCCCAAGATTAGAAAACAAATCCCTGCTAATGTTTATCTCTTATTTATGATTATATAATTCACAAAAGATATATAATAAGCTAATTCATGAGTCTCATTAATAACCTAGTATTCTTGTTTGCACCACTAAATGGGTATGTTGCTTATTTGGAAATATTATGGAAAAATAAAACAATGCCATGATTAAAGTCTTTTAATTGTTAAAAGGAGCATATCTGTGAATTTTTCTACAATGGCAGCCTCCTTCGTTACTGTACAATGATCGTGAAATCTTTGGTATTTATAAAATAGGAAAAAAGGAAAAACTATACATGGGGAAAACCCACTTTTTTTAGGATTAAAAGTTCTGTGTCAGTTTAGTGTCATACTACAAACCAAACAAGAGTACCTAAACGGATTGTTGCTTTACTGTCTGAAAAGAATCTCCAGGAATCCAAGAAAAGACCTTCTCTTCCTTATAAATGTGGTGTGTTGAAACCATCTTGATTATTCACTAGTTAAACAATTTTTAAATTGGCTGCTGTGGTGGCCATATTGCCTTATGATTTCCAAGATTTCTTCTGGATAACGGTGTCTAAACAAGCCATTTTGCTGGTGTTCATTTTCACATCTTATGAAAGGGTTAATGGCAATGTAAGTAATTTTGTCAATGTTCCAGTTTTCAATATATAAAAATTACTCACTGATTTGTAAGAGCCATATGTTTCCCTCCAATCAAATATTAGCTTTGCCCTTTTGGCTCCAACTGTATGCAGCATCTTTAGCTCTTTGACTGAAGAAGTATTCAATTGCTCAAGGAAAGACTCATCTGATCAGATAGAGAGAAAAAGATTATCTTAATTGAACAACTAAAATATATATATATAATTGTGAAACAAACACTAGAGTGTAACAATGTTGGCTGTCAAATGTAATACAAGACAACTATCACTGTGATTGATAAGTAATGTTTTTTTTTTGTTTTTTTAATAAAATTTTAAATAAATCAAATTTCTGTTTCGGAATATATCTATTCACAAATCTATGATTTCAGTAACATACAATTATAATAAATTACTGATGGGCAAAAATTGAAGATTTTCTCAGTTTTAAACTCAAACAAACTCAGTGTGAGCTACGGTGCAAGGCTGAGGAAATTCATCCAACAATATTGTGTGGTTGCTTAATTCCAACACAAAGGATGACATACATCCAACAGCGATAGTGTGGTTGCTTAATTCCAACACAAAGAATTACATACATTCAACAGTGATTGTGTTGCTGCTTTATTCCAACACAAAGGATGACATACATCCAACAGTGACTGTGTGGTTGCTTAATTCCAACACAAAGAATTACATACATCCAACAGTGATTGTGTTGCTGCTTTATTCCAACACAAAGAATGACATACATTTAACAGAGATTGTGTGGTTGCTTTATTCCAATACAAAAGCTTCAAAATTGCATAATAATCGGTACATAATAGGAACCACTCTCAACCTTGAAGAACTTTGAAATAAAATTATATCAATCAATACAGCATCCACTAGTCCATTTATTTACTTGTTGCTATTACTGTATATACTTGCTTATATATTTTGGATCTAACTGCAAACAAAATAGACCATGATTTGCCATCACATAATGCACCAACTAATAGGCATACCTAGAATTACAATATTTTAATTACTAATTGGTAACAAAATTTAACTCATTAACCCCTGGAGGTTTTTGTGATTTTCACCTGAAATGCGAGTAGGAAACACAATTTGGGTGCTATTTCTGAATACATCCTAACATGTCAACTTCCACCAGATTTCTGGTTAACTTAATGCCTAGTTGTGCTAGGATCGCCGTAAAAGTTGGAGTTCTTTATTTTTTTTGCTTAATGGACCCATCACTTTCATATCCAGACTACTTTTTATTCCAATCACCCACCTTATCTTACTTTTGCAAAAGTTTGCCTGTCCGTGTGCAGTTCAGACTGGTCTGCCTTAGATCTGAGGCCAAAAAGTAAAAAATTCGGACACAAAATCGGATTCCGACCATGAGCGAATATTTGGTGGAGAAAAATCAGGTCAGAAAAGTTTTCCCTCCGTATTTTGCAGTGCAACTAAAACGTCCAGATTATTTGGTATCAATGAAGAGCTACATCTGTCTACCTTTCTACAATACCAACCACTTTAGTGTATCGTAAATGACCTTGACGCTACAGAGCTCAGAAATAGGCTACTACCTCCTGATGCGTAAATGAGGCACCAGGGATTAATGAGTTAATAAGCTGTCACTAAAACAAGCAATTTAATTTTTATTAGTTTGCAAAACTTCACCAAATATTTACAAAATCCAATAGATTTACTTTTGAATTGTTAAATTAAGGTTAATCCACAGTAATATTACAGTTTCAACAGATGACCACTATGGTATAAAGACATCCATATGTGTGCTGTCGAGTATATTTATCAGGGTTGTACTAAATATCTTGAATATTTTGGATTCTGCCCATTTATACTGATGTTTTGGACACATACAAAAATTTAATTGCTTGTTCTAGTGGCAGTTAATTAAATATTTGTATCTATTTAAAAATCTAAGTACTCCAATTAGTTTTAACTAATTACAATGTAAAGGAGATAGTGGCTGAAACAAAGACAAGATTTCTGTGATGTGCTGCCAATATTATACCAAAAATACAGTTTGTTTCTGTGCAATTTAAACATAAATATTCTCAGAATTCACCACAGGTAAAAACCCTTTATAATGCAATCTTTTATAACGCAATTCTGCTTATAACGCGATGGCAGCATGGCTCCCATTTTTTAATTTAAGGTGACCTCTCTTTTTAACATCCTAAATACATGCTCATGTAAAAGCCAATTATTCATATCCCCAGCAGATTTGTAATCCCAGCACTGTGTTTAATGTTGCCTTAACTTCTAAAATTTTCTAAAGCATACTGCAGTGTTATATTTGTTAATGAAAATAAAGAAAAGCTATCAAGTTCAGGCAAGTAAAAAGATTTTTTAATACAGTCAGCATTGTTTCATGTTTGGAGGAAGTAAAACTGGTGAGAGAAAAAAAACAATATATAATCAAGAGGTTAGTTAAAACTGAAGCCACTGAAATTTCAATACACAATTTCTATGGGGTAGTTTTTCGAAAAATGTTTTAACGAGATCCCACTTATATCACGATGTTATTCTTTGGACCCCAAGCACTGCGTTATAACGAGTTTTACCTGTACTTGTGTTCCAGAAAGAACTCTTTTACAACTCTCTCTTGATCCAATATTTACTATGCTAATTCAAATGTTCAAACACTTTTAAGTGTTCTTTCTTTTCTTTTCTTTTTTTAATCTTTTTTGGAATTCATAATGACCCATTTATTATTTATAATTCCAATTTACTTTCTTTTTGTCAACATATCAACAGATTTCATTAACAAAGCATTCACTTTTATGTAGCTTGAAGAAGTTTTCTTTCATGAGCCTCTTCACTGTGATAGAATACCTAGCTCCATCTTTGCTAGCCAAGTCAATTTATATGTAGTAATATAGGGTAGAGTGTCAGAACGGGCCATGCCAGTTATCGAATCAACTTGTTATGATCATTTTTTGTTTAATTTAAAAGAAAATGGTTGATGCTATTTACACCAGGTTATTCTTGTTTTTAACTTACACTTGAATATGGCAGGTGTTGTCATGGCATTTATCGTTCTTGCTTTCTGCACATTTCGATCTTTTGAAAGCAAACTTGTGTACATTTTTAGTGAAATCCTTTGCTGTCAAATGACCCTGACCTTCAATAAAAGCTGCTGGAACATGTTATCGAAGCGAAATGCAATAATTTCTGAAGATTGGCTTGTAAAGCCTGCCATATCCCTTCTTCTGAGTGTTAAAGTGCAGACAGGTCTGTGTAATTACATTGTTTTAACTTATAATAAACGATATTAATCTCGGGTTTTAAAATTCTGATCTGAAATCACAGGGGTGGGTGGGGGATTGTTTTTGTTATTATTATGTTCTAAGGCGTTGATAAAACTTCACATAAAATGACCCGGAAACAAGAAATCAAAAGTAGTCAGCAGAATTCATTGATATGTAAAACATTCCAGATCAGCATCACATGATCTTTTACATCAAATCAAATTGTAGATAATGTAGTCAAATCATAAAAATATGAATTATTGGTGAAGTAAAACATTACATGTACCTGGTTTAAAAACAATTAAAGAGTCTTTAAATATTTAAAACAATGCAGCCTAACTATAGCAAGGTTTGCACCATATCCAAATTTAAAGACTTACTATGTTTCTGTTGAAGGCTTGGATTGAAACTCATATTTTCTTTCTCCTTTTCCTCAGCATTTTCTTCTGTAAATACAAAAATGACAAGGTTTATCAAAGATAAAGAATATAAGGTGCCACATACCTTTTTCTTCCCAACAGATGGACCCAGTAAGTAAAAGTATGTCAGGTGAGTCAGCCAATCAATGATGTAAACAACTAAAAACGAACCTTTAGGTGCTTTACAGTTCTCAGCTGTAGTTGTTAAAGGAGACTAGAAATCAAAATTTTCCTTCTACGTATGTAATTCTCTACAGATTTTAATTCGACTGACATTTTTTATAAATTAAATATCGTAAGCGGGTAGTGATTTTATTGCATGGAAGATACCACGATTCCGTAAATTGCCGAGTTTTTCCGAGTTTTAATGAGACGACAGATCACGTGGTACCGTGACGCAATACTAGCCAGTCCTCGAATACAAACATCAACATTGGCGAGCGAGGCAGACGGAAGGAGACCACATTTGGGGTGCACATTCAAAACTTGAATCTGCAGTCTGATATAATAGTTTATGTACTGTACTGGTCAGTGTTAAAAGAATTTTTTTAGGCATAGGCCCCGGGCAGGTGACTTAAATAAACTCAAGCCCTGACTGAAATTCCACAAGCCCGGACAGTTCATACCTGTCAACTCTCAAGCCGGGAGAAAAACCTCCTGATTTTGGGGGTATTTCCTCATCTACATCTCGATCTCGTAATATCTCTAAATTTTTCGCAGCGAAGTCCCGATAATTACATTATGTCTGTCAATTTTCATTTGTCAGAAGAAGAAAAAACCAACCCCAAACCGTTTATAAATAGATATAACGTATGCAATCCACAGTCTAAGCTGCCACACTGCAGACATCGTAGTGATATGACTGAAAAATTGTTAAAGCTACGTTAAAAATTCAAATCACACGCACACACGTCTAAATCCGGCACTGGACGAAATAATTAATATCACACAACATTTTTTTTCTTTTTTTTTTCTTCTTCAGTAAATAGAACGTGAAAATTAAACATTATTCAAGTAAATTTCAGATGTTTTTAAACAACTACAACAGTACTTTAGTATAAGAAAATTAAAAGAATACAATTGTCACCAATTAGCTTAAATGAATGATCACTGTGAAATTTTCTCTGCAAACAAAAATCGCATCTCCATTTCCGCCAAAGAAACTCGGCCAGTTAACACCTGACATTCCTCGACCGTATATGTAAAGTTTAATGCCATGATTAAATTAAAAGGAATAAAACAAAATATACCATGCAGTATATGTGGCCCTAAAGAACTAATTCTGAATAAATATTTTGTTCAGCAAACAGTGTTACATGCATTAAGACTTAAACCTGAAGTCCATGGCATCGTAAGTAACAACAAAATAGGCATCGAACAGGGTTTCTTTGAAGTCCTTTTCACAAGATCAATGCAAGGATGGAATATGTTCATCAGTCACATCGGCTTTATTGTGATGTGATGTGATTTTGATTTTTAACGTAGCTTTAACAATTTTTCAGTCATATCGCTACGATGTCTGCAATGTGGCAATTTATAGTGATGTCTAGCACTGGGGCATCATGCCGCAGACATGTAGCATGATGTCCCACTCAGTCATATTATCCTGACACCAGGCCGACCAGTCCTAACACTAACCTCTTAATGCTGAACGCCAAGCGAGGCAGCTGTTAGTACCATTGTAAAAGTCTTTCGTATGACTCGGCCGGGGATCGAACCCACGACCTCCCGCATCCGAGGCGGACGCTCTAACCACTAGGCCACCGGAACGGTTACATCGGCTTTATTGTTTGCGTACTTAAATCAAAACTTCAGCTATTTTGCAATTTAGCCAGAGCTGACCAGAATATGCAAAATGGGCTTGTCCTGGGGGAATAATAAGGCGTATCACATGGAGAAAAGGTACGTCCCATGGGCGCTCGCACATTGGGGCAAGGGGTTGGGTCAATAGTACTCCCCCCCCACCCAGTTTCTATTGTCAGCCATTTAATGTGAAACTTTGACCTCTTTTCTTTTAATCGCTGTTATTTAAACTGCCCAAGGAATAATTTTATATCAGTTCCAATCATTACAGATTTCCGTTTATACATACTACATGTATACAATGATTTTTTTTTTAAAATTTGTAATTTTTATAAGATTACTGAAAATTGTGTTTTCTCGAAACACGACAGGTTTAGAATATTATTTTTGGCAAAGCCTCCATTTGATTAAAATCAAATCTAAATTTCACCTTGGACAGTAGTGATTTGATTTAGATTGTGCCGTGTTAAGGCATGCATGTCAACATCTTGAAAATACATTTACTAATTTCACCAGCGCGATCAAAGTTTCCTCAGGCAAACAATTTTTGTTTCGACAAGCCTGACGGGCACCTCATTTTGAATACAGGATGGGCCGGGACTAAAACCAGAGGGACCCAGGGTGTCGGGCTATCCGATTTATTTTTAGCACTGCTGGTGTAGATAAAAGATCTGTGAATTGATTGTTGCATTTTGTGGTCACTTACTCGGCCTTCTGCCTATTTTCGTAACTCGCACGTTCAACACATTTCCCAGGATTTAAAATATTCAACGTTATGTCTGGAACAGAGCCAACTTTTTGTCTAAGCCTAGCATTTGCGTATCCTTGAGCTGCCATTTTTTCAGAATCCCTCTCGTAACAGTTCTTTGAGAAATGTAACGAGCACATAGGGCTGTATGGTGTTGCTTTGAAATCGACTCGTCTGTAATAATGTATCCATTCTTTCAGTATGCCTTTATCTTTCGAAAAAGAAAAAAAAATGTTGTCCACTGGCTTTTCTTAATGTTTTATTACACCCGTAAGCAACGCAAAACGGTATTGTCTTTTACTCTGGCAACTCCCACTTGGGCTGCTGGAGTCGCTACTATGACGTCACATCCCGAAAGTAACCGAATAGGCGCGGAAATTTTGCATACGAGGTCACGGAAATTCAGCTCCTAGAAGATAGGCCAATATTTTAATATTGGCATTTCGGTCGCAGATGATACTTCAGAATAAGGTTTACTGCTATAGTACCTTTATTATTATCCAATATTTCCATTGGTTTCTGGTCTCCTTTAAGTCAAAACAAAAACAGAAACATCATCCAATCTCTATAAATCAAACCTAGTGTGTACTGTATTTACCATATGTTTTTGGACACTGTATGTTTTCAGACACCATTTTTTGGGGGGGAAATATAATATTTAAATGCCTTGTAAGTTTTCAGACGTTGCTCTGCTATAATTTTTTCAACAATTTATGTTTTCGGACACAATCTAGGAAGATCTGCATTGTTTTAATGTCAAATTCACAGCGTGTTTGCCATTAATTTAACTGATACAAAGTTCGCTTCATTTGGTCGCCAATTATTTAATGTGATCATGAACTTCCATGAACTAATATATTTTAAAAATTTTAATCATATGTATGTATGTATGTATGTATGTATGTATGTATGTATGTATGTATGCAGATAGACAGTTTGATAGATAAACATATTTATATTAAGCCATACACAATAAATAGCAATATCAAAGAATGAAAACAAATATGATATAATGCTGTAATATATTTAAATATATTATTCAATATTAAGTAGCTTGTCCATAGCCATGTTTAGGTCCTCAGGCGAAAAGCCCTCAATTTCTGTATCACTATCATCATTCATATTGTTTAATTGTTTGTCATTTCTGATCAGCACGTTTTCACTTCCGCTCAGACTAACACTGATGCCTCACATCTTGAAAGATTTCATTATCATTGTGCGGTTTTCCTTCAATGTGTCCATGGCATTTACAACCCAGTCCAATACAGTCTGTTTGCTGGCTGTCTTGATCCGTCAAATGATCTTAATGCATTCGTAGCATCCTTCATGTATTCCATCCAGTGCGGCGGAGGTAGCTCTTGACAGGTTTATTGATGCTCACATCAAGAGGTTCTAACTTGGATGTGCAGCCTCTTGGTATTATTGCTCGCACAATATTTCCGCGCCACAACTGTTTCTTCACATCATCAATGATGAGAGCCCGGAACGAGTCCATAACTAATAGTGATCGCTCTCTTCTGGTGAATGGCACATAAATTTCTTCAATCCATCGCAGCATTAGCATTTCGTCCATCCATGTTTTCTCAAACTGCAATAATCCACCCTTCTGGTGCCTTCAGATCTAGATGTCTCTTTCCCTTGAAAATATTCATTGGGGGTAATACGTCGCCAGAACCTGCAATGGCTAAAATGACAGTAATGTGTCTCTTCTCCTCTCCAGTTCTACGAATCAGAATGCTTTTCGTTCCGTCTTTGTCCACCGTTTTCCCTGGCACAAGAGCAAAGTACATAGGTATCTCTTCCATGTTATCGTCAAACTCATCCTCCTCATGTCTATCCATCACAAACTTGTAGAACGAAGCAATCTTTTCTTCCAAATCTCTGGGTAAACGTTGGGCAAGAGAGGTCTTGCTTCTAAGCACAAACCCATGTCTTTTCATGAAACTGTCTCCCAAAGAACGACTGGCATAGAATTTTCTCTCTGAAAATTCTGTTGAGACAAGCTCCTTGGCATATATACATATTCCTTCAACACTGACTGGAATTTGTAAGTCACGCTAAGTGAGCACCCATTGAGCTATCATCCATAGCTTGTCCATATGAAATGGGTCATCCACACTTATGCAAATGTCCATTCAAGTTCAGATCTGCAGAAAAGTCAATTTTCATCCAGGTACTCACCGTGGATTTCGGAATCTTGAATTTTTCCGCTGAAGGTCTAATTCCAATTTTAAAGAAAAAGAATTTCCCCAGCTTTCCTCACCAGTTATTTAAAAAGACCTTGTATATCTTAGGTATAATTCAAAGAACCTTTAATTCCCTTTAGTTTTTGGTGTATGATTGATGGGTGTAATATGGGTTATAGAATATACAGATTGGCCTTACTCCAGATATGCACCTTTCAAAAAAGTGCTAGCTCCATTTGGTCATTTTCGCTGCCTGAACTTCAGAGGTAAATTGTATAAAAAAGAGCCAATAACTTTCTTTACATTTTATATACAGTGTGACCCTGCTATAACACACTTTATTTAGCGAACCATTGGTACTTATACGTGAATCCTGTTTATATATAAATGTCTAATGTATAGCATGAATAGAGTATCAACACTGTGTACTCACCCGTGAACCTCATCATATACATTGAATCCACAAGTGATTCCATCGAAAATATGCACACACAGCTTTAAAATATTCATTAATTTTGTAACAGGTCATATTGGTCTGAATTCATTGGAAAAACATAGCACAATCATGTAACGAATGACGAAGCACATTTACTTTAAAGTAAGTCGGTAAAAGTTTGTTTGCGTTTTAAACCGCCGTTACTTTTTGCCTACAAAAAGTAAACTTTCGCAGCACAGTTAACGTGTTCCAGTCATGTTGCAAAATGCAAAAATCCATCAGATTCCATCACTTTTATTTAAGTTTGGTACTGACTTCCTTTGAAGAAAAGTTCTTTGCTGTTATTGAAAGAGTGTAGTCGGCTTTCTTTGATAAAGGGTGTCTGCGCTTTTGAAGTCGCTGCTAAAGGACAGCTTTGGAGAACCAAATGAATGCCCATATCTTATTGTGGCGCCAACATCAAATAATTGTATTGCATGAGTGAGACTGGTATTTTTTCCATTTGCTGAGTACATTTTCATAACAGTCGGTGCTTTAAAAGTAATCTGTTTCCTTTGAAATTTCAGCAATCTATTTTATCTGGGTACATTTTTAAAAACGAATTGGCTGTCGTTTAGACTATTCTAGTTACTGTCCCTCCATACCTACTGAATAAACCAATAAGATTTTATTTTTATTTTATTTTTTAAATATTTTTTTTTACATAGCAGCTTGATGCTGCCTTCCATGCATGCATCTGAAAATTAACAAAGGGTCAACAGACGATAGAGACGCAAGTGTTCTGATGACAGGGATTATTACAGAAAACGTGAGCGTTCTGAAGGATTTAATTCTGAGTGAAACAAAGAGGAATTTTACTTACCATCCACATACAAATGCCAGTCTTTGTAAATATATTAATTACTAGCAAGCCGATGAAAGATTACGAGACAATGCCTCGTCCAGTTGATCTCCATTACCAGAAATGTCAACAACAAAAAAGCAGATATTTCACAACATACAGAACTCATGCTAGATGTCAGGATAAGCGGATTATGATATAACAATGCACCGTTTAGATGGTTTGTCAGTATGAACAAAAAATTTGTTTATGTAACAATAGATAAATTTCAGTGCATTTTAGATCCAGTTTGCAGCTCCTTTCATGGGGCCTCTGAATTTCTGCACTCCAAACCAATGGTTGTATATAAAAGTTTAAACAGCCAACAATGCCGCCAACAAATAAAAAAGCCACATGGTATGTTTTGCAGCCAATAAGGAAAAAGAATCCAAGTTTGTGACATTGGCGAAGACCTACGCGATACCAGAATAAACTTTTTTGCACTTTTTCTTCTTCTTACTTTTAAGAAGGAAAAAAATACTTTCTCGTGTAGGAGTATAAAAAATTTCAGGAGCCAATCCACAATCGTCTTGCATTATTCATACGCGATCTCTTCCCCAAAATGATAAACAACTTTGTACGTTTTTTTCGTACATTTTAAGAATTTTTTTGTGCACAAGAAAAAATACATGTATATGAAATTTCGGGAGCCACACCACGACTGTGTTATATCCGAATTTGCGTTATAACGGAGCACGTTATAGCGGGGTCACAATGTATTTGGTAATTCATTCATTGCACTTTCAGAAGTTGGTATTTTCTAGACTGGCAAAATTCATTTTCCCTATTTTAATAGTTGCTATGGATAGTGTACTTTAGACTAATTCAGGCTGATTTTTTAGCACAAGGGAGCAATCATTTTGGTTAGCAGTGTGTTTAGATCATGTACAATTTCCAAAAGTACAATATCCAAAGAAATATCATCCACATTACATTAATGTAGCATAGAGGTATGCCAACATTCTCTCCATTGTGCATGTTTTAAATGCAAACAACTTCAACTTACATACGTCACTCTCTCAAAAGTATATAATAACTGGGGAGCGCCCCCCTATATATATGGCTGTGTTTTCTGGTGGATGGACATGTATCAAATAGACAAAATAGGCAAGTAATACCTGTTTTTCATTCATTATCCTTTCCATGGTGCTAGACAAAATAACCGTTTTACTTCATGGCAGCACGTCGTCATGTGAGCTAACGGTAAATTCATTACGGACATGGGAGGGGAATAAATCTATCTTCACCTGTATGTTTTTGGATGCCTAATTAAAGAAATGAATATGTATTCGGACGACAAAAAAAGCAATTATTTGTTGCAGTCCGAAAACATAAGGTAAATACAGTATTCTTATTTTTCTGCCAAAATAAACCTATACATTAAGTTGCAAAAGCCAAGCAAATCTTGGATAATGTTTTGTATTTAAGCCATCTATTCAAGGATATCATGAATACAACACAATTGGAGTGCTGAGCACTCTTTTGAATCAGACAGAACAAGAAATCTTTATTCAAAAACCAAAAGATGAAAGTTGTGTTCTTCTAAATATGACAGTCCTAGCTAGTTACTATATATATATAATATTTATATACACACACAGACATGCATACATATACTGTGACTATTTGTTACTTTTTGTGTTACTGTTTAAATTCCTTATTGGGTGTACATTTCATTTTCTGGAACAATTGTCTATTGGATCCAATGAGATTAAATGTAAACACTTTTCTTTATTTCAGAAAAAATAAAGGATACATACATTTATTACGGTGAGTGTGTCTACTGGGCACTATATGGAAAAATATGGTTGGTGAACAGCAAACCTATTTTAACAAATGTCTCTGACAGTTTTCCAATGATTTATAATTGTGGAGACCTTTTATAAAGTACAGACAGGACTCAAAACACAGGTCCCGGCATACGTCTTGAATCTTTGAAATTTCAACCAAGGTTCTGAATCCAAGGAAAAAGTGTAATCCAAGTGGACAAAAAGAGTAATCTGAGCAGAAAAAGAGTAATCCACATATAACATAATAAAATTTGATGAGCATATCTATGAAATTATTTATTTACCCCTTCTGGCCTTTTAACATCAATTATTGCTTTAAATTTTCACATAGAGCTATTTGAGCATTAAAAAGCAACAGTCTCTCATATATTGCATTTCAAAACACTTTGTACCAGCTGAGATTATGAATGTTTTGCACACCAGTAGAGAACCAAGTGCTGGGTTACAGAGCCTGGATCTGAATTCAGTTTATTTTTGTTAACAATACTGAACAATCTCACACAGTTAGCATTAGAATGGTAAAGAACCAATATTCCTTTCATAACCTGACAAAGAAGAGAAAATATATATCTTCAAGTTATTGGATCTTTTAGCTGGGAAATAAGGTGCCGTTGCACATCAACTCTGTCTGCACGAAGTACATTGTCAGGTAGAATGCCAACTTGATACTTCAGGGGTTCTCCTTCTAATTTATCAGCAGCCTTTCCTACAGCATGGTGCATCATATGACAGGGACAACCTGATATGTACACTGATGAGGACATTTTTCAAAATAGAGAATGCAACTCCTTTATGAATTCTAGTCATCACTGATGCATTATCAGCTGAGTTTGCCAACTTATGTTTATTCAAAGCATTATCAAGCAAATAAAAAATGTTTTCTCCAGTGGAATTTACTGACAATTCTGATAATCAAAGAAGAACACTCTGACTTTGCCCTTTTCATTGTCAAAGTCTCTTACACAGACTGGGTACAACATTTTGTCATCATAATCACTGCTTGTGTCAGATGCAATACGAAACAGCCCAATTTTTCATGGCTTCTGCAATTTTAAGTGAATTATCTTCTGCTTAACACCTAACAATATTAGAAGATTTTTGTTCATGCAGATGCATATTTTCTGCAATTTTGGAATCAGTATACACCCGTTTGAACAACGTAGTCTTCTACTGCTCTAGTCTGTGTTCTATAAAGAACTTGGTAAATAACATCTCTGCAGTAGGCATGAAGCTGCCTTAGAATGGAATAATGTATTGTGTAATTCATGTATTCATCTTTGAATCAGTTTTTCGTCTTTTTCTAAACCATTTGTGAAATTATTTGAAAAACATTTTTGCTCTAACACACGCATCTACTAGAATCAATCTGACTTGACCTTTAGCGCCAAATACCGACAGACTGTTCTGTATCAGATATGATTTAGAACAAAGAATCTGCAAGCAAAGATTAAACATTAGAAAGCCAGTCTGTTCTCTCCTAAGCCATACATCTGCTATAAATAGAAACAGATGTCAAAAGTTTAAAAGTAAAACCAGCATGTTTCTTGGAAATAGGGCAGATGCTATAAATAGAACATAATACTGTTAGGAAAGTGCACGCAAGGTTATGGACAAGTATACTCTTATGTTGTAGTTAAGTAGCAGCCATCTTTTCTAGAACACAGTCTGAAAGATTAATGGGATGTTATTAAAAATAAGAAAACAAATTATTAATTTTTTTGGGAGGGGGACATACCGCAAACGCGTAATCTGAATACGTTTACGCATGAGGAATAATTTAGTGAAAAAAAGCGTAATGATTATGCCAAAAGCATAATGGTTGGCATTTATGTGACTCAGTGACATCAAAACATTTTAATTCCTGTGCACCAAAAAACAAATAACAATGGGGTAAAGGAGAAAAGAATTTCGAGTTTGAGCATGTTTATTTCTTCTATGTTCACATACATGTTTACAAATTTTGCTGAAGTTCTTTACTGGTCAACAGCCAAACCTGACAAACATTCTCAAAATACAAATTTTAAAATGTTAAGGCTTGCAGGTACCATAGGCATGGTTCCCACACTTTTCTAAAGATAAATTTCCAGGTCATTTCCAGCTTGAAATCACATTTTTCAGGGTTCACATATGACCATTACTCAATGGAATTAAAGAACATTTTAGATTATAAAATATTCATTTTCTAAATCTAAAGAGGTTTCTCTTTCAAGACTCTCCAAAAACATTGAAGTCAGACAAGATGATCATGTACAAAACCAAAAAAATGTACCACACAAAACAAGTTTGATTATATATATCCTATAAATTGGCATGTAAAGTTATTTCAATGTACAGAATAAAAATTCTAACTCTATTTTGCTGCATTATGCTGCTAAGTGGGAATAACATAATGAACATAAATTATGCTTTGTTTCCTTTCAAACTGTTAATATATATATATATATATATATATATATGCATCTCATAGAAGGTAACATTTCCAATTACAGTATATATAAAAAACAATAAACACAAATAATTAGAATCTTGTCTTGTAACAAAAAGAGTTTAACCCTGAATTTATCTGTGTCAATAAAATCCCAAACAAGATTTTTCAAACAACCTAATCTCCTTAAGATGATCTGGTTAAAAATCCACCATTTAAAAAGCGTTTTCAAAAGGGTTGATTAAAATCTTGACAAAAGACCTTCAAATTTATATACTGTTGTATAAACAAGGATTGAATTTTCTGAAAAATCAACTTGTGTTTTTGTAATCCGTAAAACCAGTTCCCTGTATTGATACAGGGCCTCATATCGTTTTATAATATATAATGAAGTATGACAATTTCTCATTTCAGCTCTGAGATTCAACAATATGGACTACAAATTAGGCTTAATAAAAATAGAGTCCATTTTGTAATCCACGTTTCCTCAAAATATTCCCATCCCATTTTTCATATTTGGACATTTAGGTTGGAGTGTGGGATCATTGCAACTGCATATCGAAAATTTAAACTTATGTTATATTGACTCATACCTGCATGAAATCGATAGGAAAATGATTTATTTTCTCAGAAATGGCAAATATTATAATCGTTATGTCCTTAATCCACTGACAGACAAGACAAAACTACAGCATAGATGAAACCTGACCCAATACTCGCCATCTGCATTACTAGTCACATGACTTCACAAATTTCAAATGATGACATCGGAAGTCTAATAGTCACATGATATCAACAACAAACTCCTTTATAATGTTGTTGTACAGAAATTCAATTATATTAAATGAAAATCAGATACTTTTTGTAAAAACCAGCAATCTGGACAGTCTGATTTATCAAACAGAGAGCAGATGTCAATTTGGTAGTCATGTCATACAACAAAACTCCAGAAGTTGTTCTCAGAATATATAAATATGGAGAATTTTATGTTCTTTCATTTTTATATTTTTATTACAACCAGTATACGACTTTCATTTAATATTTTTTTTTACTTTTTTTCTCTACATCATTTGAAAATGTGGGTTGTTAGACTTGTGTACTCGTGCGACTAGCAATGCAAATCACGAGTACTGGGTCACATTTCATGATCGACATAGTTTTATCTTGTCTTTCAACAGATTCAAGACATAACGATTTTAATACTCAAAATATCTGAGAAAATATGTAATTTTCATATCGATTTCATGCATGTATCACTTGATCTAACATTTAAACTTTGCTAGGCCATCCAGTAAGCAGCTGTGCTTTGCCACAACCATGTTGGCCTCTTGTGATGCTAGACTGGTTTTCATTCCTTCTATGTAAGGAAAGAGGATATCGAGCTGACTTTGAAAATAAAAGTCTTCTAGATGAATCTAATCCACTGGGCATTTAGACTGACTCAGAGCATATATGTTTACTGCAAGCAACCAAATGATCCATACTACACGCTCCGAATAATCTGGTTAAAACTCGATAAATTTAACTCAAGATCAGTTTAGTTATGACTCAATTACGTGATTGTTTCGGGAGTCAAGTGGTGGCAGAAATTTCCCAGGTTTCCCCAACTTTCATCAATATTTGCGAAATTCAAATAAGTGCAAGAAAATGAAAAACAAAGCATGTGCAGTAATATGAAAGCCTATGTAGAACTTTTGTAAATAAAGAAGTTTCAGTCCCTCAAATCATAACATACCTTTTATGTCTGAATCACTTGCCATTGACATAAAGTTCCTTTTTAGCAGTCTTGGATGTGGTGCAAATAGTGGACTACAACTAGAGTTCTCCTCAGTGTTTTCCTTGTTCCCTTTTAGCAACCTCCTTTTGGTGAAAATTGGTTTCTCAGTTTCTGAAACATTGTAACAGATACCAGTCAAAAAATCCAAAGATCAATGCACCTATCAATAAGCTATTATAAAGACACAAAAAATGGAGAATTGCACATGAAAACTGAAACAAAAGCTGCATACACTTCCCTAAGTTGGCCTGGAAAAACAATAAGGCAGAGGTCTGCAGGACAAACTCACAATTTAAACATTGAACTAAAATATGTAACATTGCTCCAGAATTATTAGGATGAAGGAGTGTGTCACAGAATGAAGTATCTTAGCTTTGCAATGATTCATCTTAAATACAAACAAAATCTGTTATGTGGTTAAGGAAATATAAGCAAATAGAAGAAACTCTGAATTAAAAATAAATGCAAAACTTTTCATGGTCTTTGATCTTGACCACAAGATAAGAGGGGCAAATGAGTTTATTGCAGGATGAACTGTCTTGGTTTCATAATGATTACAAAAAAACGAAACATACAGGGGTTTAGAAAAAATAAGCAAATGGAGACAAAAATGCTTTAATACAAATTTCCTATGACAATGATCTTGACTCTGAGGTCAAAGGGCAAGTGGGTGTGTTGTAACTTTAGCTAATGATTCATGTCAAGTGTGAAGAAATTCCATCTAGAAATACAAAATACAAGCAAATGAAAAAATTAGTCTTAATTCTTAATACAAATTTTCTATGACCATACATGACAAACCTTCACCATGTATAGTCAGCAGCACTGTCAACTTATCCAGAAATGCTGCCAGGATTTTACATCAAGGAGGAACTCCCTACTTGTCATTGAAATATGAGGAAAGAATAACAACATGGAGGGTGTGAGGTGGAAACAGCTATAGTTTAATATTTACCTAGCTCCATAGTATTAGAGCTCAGTTGAAATTAAAATCCTGAAAAGATGTCTCCTCAAGTTGAATAAGCATTAATCTGTTGATTGTTTCTGAGTTTAATCCATTCTTTATCTGTGAATGAATAGTGTTCTGTGCTGATAATTCCATTTCACAGTCTGCTATCTGATGAGACATATGCATAGCTTGAACAAAATGGCAACTATTCCTTATGGTGGTTGTGTACAATTTTCCACAACTCACAGATACTGTTTCTTGTATACTTCTGCTCCAAAATAAGATTTTTCACTAACATCTACTCTGCTTACTATGCCAGATTCACCATCTGTTCCATGATACTCTATTAGGGTTTTAAGTTCATCAATGCCATAGTGTGCTTGTTCAGACAGAGGTATTTGGTCAAATAAATACTCTTCCTTTTTAATTTCTTCTTACATTCTTATTTATTCAATTTCTCTTAACCCTTAGTGTGCTACATATGCTTTATAGTTTAAAGCACATGATTCCTCCAGGCTAAATTGTTTGAAAAAAGAAATTAAAATTGCACTCTACATTTCAATTGCCTGCATTATTATTAGGCTTTGTTTTATAAGGTTTTGTTGGCATGCCATCTGTTTTTGTCCAACCAACATGTATACACCACATTCGATCTTTCACACAATTTTTGGGCTCAAAATCACTCACTGGCATTTCCAGTAACACTTTCCAAGCTCCAATAATCTGACATACTCCAAAACTTTAAAAATTACTGTCACCATTGCTATCATCAGGAAGTGTTTACCTAACAATATTGTCATCTATAGATGAAATATGATGAAAGTCAGATATTCGTGGTTTTGCAGGTAGCCCGTATTGTTCCAGTACACAATGTATCAATCATATTTAATTTAACAACCACTGATCTCAAGCTTAAATATCCAAATGTGTAAGCAGTTGCCACCTTAAAAATGACACATGTTGTGACAAGTGCAATGAGACTTCTATTGATAGTGTGACTTACGCCCCAACAATCACTTCACCAATGCTTGGAGTTAGATACTTGGGGTTTTCTAGGTAGCCCATGTTTTAAACATAACATTTCCTTGGTGTGACTTCTATCATGAGAAGAAACTAATTTGCAGGAGTTCTTGTGCCTCACTGCTCTCCAAATATGATGAGTGGTAAAAAGTTTGTGATATTCAGACACTTGCTTGCCACGGCAGCATTTCTACTTATCTGGAATCCTAAAGTCAATTTTTCCAGATTTAGGCAGCCCATTCAGAATGAATATGCTTATTAAAAGTATGAATCTTCTAACTAATGAAAAGATTCATACAGTTCCTGTATACAGTCAGCCACTATAAAGGACCAGTCAGAATAAATGGTGTATCCATTCTTTCAATTAAGAACCTTTCAGCTTTTCTGCCAGGACAATAACCATACACAGGAAAACTTTTGTACCCAATTTTTTTTCTTCAAGAACACTAAAAGGAGCACATTAATGTTAGCAATAAAATTCATCTACTTTGCACATTCAACCCTCCAAGAAAGACCCCAAAAAGAAGGTTTCTTCCATCATCAAATTAAAATAAAATCAATGGACAGTAACTCTTCCAATACAATAACCTCCCTTTTTGTCACCTATCAATAAAATGTACGTTCTTCAGGTTAGGTAATACATGAATCAGGATGCTTACATTTGTGGGAAGTTGTAGGAGGGCTTAGCTGTGATGTGACTGGGTAAGCATTATAAGAAAAACAATTTACTATTTAAAAAATGCCATTCTGCGTGAATCACAAGTCAAGAGGAGGAAATGTATGTGCATGCAAACTCACCTGGTAGCTGTCTGACAACAGCCATGAGTCCAAAGCTTACAGAGTCAGGTCTTGGTCTTCCTCTCATATTTGTAAAAATTTGTGTTGCTTCTAAATAATACTTTCAGTGCATTTTTTTACATCACATGGCAGCACAAACTTGGTCTTGGGATATTGCCTCTTTCGAAGGCTCTAACAATCACTTCATGTTAACACATAGCAACCAGTCAATGGCCATAACTTCTGCTTGCATCACAAGAAACACTGAACATCTCCACAGAACTGAACAAAGTTCAAGTTGACCAAGTACACTTACCCTGCATGCTGGAAGCATTTCTGTATGATAGTTTTCTGCAACATTCTAGACAGATACCAATTTGTGGAACAATATGAGTGACTTGGGCCAATTCAGATCAAACTAGCCAAAATGTCAAAGAGATTCTTCTCATGGCCTATATCTATTCTCAAGTGATGTCTGTTGGTGTTGCAAATCATGAAGCATTGCTTTAATTGTAACTGGCACGAAATTTTTTTCTTCTTGAGGAATCATAAATCAACTGGGCTGCAAACAAGTAAATGATGCCAGTATCCCTGCAAGAGCATGCAAAAAACACCACTTCCTTCATATACTGTGTGTTTGATTCTCCCCATAACTTAAATGAAGAACCTAAATTCTTTCCAAAGAGGAATTTCCAGATAAGCACCTTGCATGAAAGTGTAGCCTGTCTTTACTGGGGTCGAAGACCTGCTGGTTACTGCATGAAAGTGAAGTGTGTCTTTATGGGGGTGGAATAGCTGCTGGTTACTGCATGAAAGTGAAGTGTGTCTTTATGGGGGTGGAATACTGCTGGTTACTGCATGAAAGTGAAGTGTGTCTTTATGAGGGTGGAATAGCTGCTGGTTACTACATGAAAGTGAAGTGTGTCTTTATGAGGGTGGAATAGCTGCTGGTTACTGCATGAAAGTGAAGTGTGTCTTTATGGGGGTGGAATAGCTGCTGGTTACTACATGAAAGTAAAGTGTGTCTTTATGGGGGTGGAACAGCTGCTGGTTACTGCATGAAAGTGAAGTGTGTCTTTATGGGGGTGGAAGACCTGCTGGTTACTGCATGAAAGTGAAGTGTGTCTTTAAGGGGGTGGAATCCATCTGAAAATTCGAATTAAAGTGACAATCACCTTTGAACTTTTAAAGCCAAGATCAACAGCATTATTCCTTACTCAAAGCAAAAAGCTCTCCACAATGTTTAGGTCCAGGTATGTCTGGCATAATTCATGTAATTGTTTGGAAAACATTTTTCTTCTTTCAGTGAGTGACATTGACCTTCTTCCTTACCCCATGTGCAAGCCATCCATAAAAATGACGGGGATATGAAGGAAAAATTATGGAACAGATGGAAAGACTGAGAGGATCATAGCATAATACCCTCTGCAATAAAGCTGTCACACAATAAATTAATAAGTGTACCGTGTCCATATTCAAAATTTTGTATGAAATATACAACCATCTTAACCGTGCCCAGCCAAAAAGGCACAATGGAGTAATGATGCTTCTAACCACTGCAAAAATTTCTTTAATCATTCACCCATATATGCATTTTCTATGAAGAACCCTTAACGTCATTAATACTTTAATCCAATAGCTAACCTTTATCTGAATTATTTTCCTTCTGTGAGACAACTGATGTGTTCAGAACAGTTGGACCTTGTGCTACATCTCTCAGCTGTTCCCTTCCAATCAGAAGCTGCTTTTCAATGTCTTTCAAGATGGTGTTGTCAATATCTGCAGATGATCCACCTGTCATCTGCCGCATCTGCTGAAGAATGTTATGCTCCAATTCTTCCAAGCGGCGATTCACACTTTCCTCAAGCCTGATTTGTCGCCTCATTAGAGGACTAATACAATTTATAAAAAGACAAATTAATATGTGAGTCTATTATGTTCTTCCTCCTGTACAAATTCCAAGACAAGGATGAGGAAAGAAAGCATTTACAGATTTATAAAAACCATCAGGAGAAGGTACATGGATGAAAGTATAAGCCTGTTAGACAAGATCATCAATAATAATATGAGGTCCCTTTAGGCCTCAAATCGGTCAGCTAGCCAACATCTACCAAATAGACAAATGCAAGAATCTAATGAACATTTGAGTGGGGGGGGGGGTGGCAAGTGAGCCCTGTAATAGTAGCAGGTAAGTATTACATAATTAAATGCAGTTTGGTGAACTCTTCTAATTTCCTACATGTTAATACTAATACAATAACTCTTCTAATTTCCTACATGTTAATACTAATACAATAACTCTTCTAATTTCCTACATGTTAATACTAATACAATAACTCTTCTAATTTCCTACATGTTAATACTAATACAATAACTCTTCTAATTTCCTACATGTTAATACTAATACAATAACTCTTCTAATTTCCTACATGTTAATACTAATACAATAACTCTTCTAATTTCCTACATGTTAATACTAATACAATAACTCTTCTAATTTCCTACATGTTAATACTAATACAATAACTCTTCTAATTTCCTACATGTTAATACTAATACAATAACTCTTAAGCCAGTTGGGAAGCCGATGGCCTATAATAAGCAGTCAAGTGAACGTAGCATTGTTGTCTGAAAGAATTTCTACTGCCAACTGAAGAATGGCTGGGCAAGTTGTTGAGCTGAGCAGCAGAGGGGGCGAACCCGACAACTTTTTAGACAAATTTCGATTAAGGCCTCAAAACGACAAATAGAGCCTTCCTTCGAAATCTCACTTTTCGAACAAAAAAAAAATAAAGTCTCCGTTTGGCAAATGGAGCCTTAGCGTTTTTTGCTCGAAAACGCTATATTTCGCCACAACATCTCGTTGGTGTTTTCCCGTGGTAATCATCGGGCGTCCCGCGTCGATGTCATCGCCCCCTCTGCTGCTATGATCTTACAAACAGAGTGATCACTAACTCCTCCTCTTGCAGATCAATTAGGTTATTTGACTGATCGGTAAGTCTGAAATTAATTCTCGTTAAAAGCCGATTATGGCATCGCATATAGACCGGATTAATCGGACTCTCAATGATCAAAAATCCCGGAGGGGCTGTTGGTGAAAACGAATAAAGGATATACCCCTGTTGAGCTTGATTTGATTGCTTGGTATCCACCTGGTAACTCCCTTCGATAACATCACACACCAGATTGATTGCTATCACCGATGCAATATTTACGTTGTATGGAGCAATATGCCTACCACCATCTCCGTTATCGTATCTGAGGATAGTTGATGGGGGGGCGTCCGCGGGTGGATTCTTAGGCCATCCTAGTGTGGTTCTTATTGAACTGTTATAAATATCAACCATATACCCCGGTGTGCTTATTTCAATCGTCGACGATAACGTCGGTTCATGAACCGTAATAGCGATTTTTGATTCTTTTCCTGTGATCGATTTTATTCTGCGTTGAAATTCCTTATTGATTTGTTCTATTTGGTATGACCCAGTTGGTATTGTAACCTCCTTCCAGTCTGGGGTTCCATCGGGTTTATTTGTCCATGCAAAAACCAGCGAGTTATTAGGTTGTTGTCCGTTAAATGCGTCCGCTCGGATATTAGGCCAACTGTGATATATTCGCAATTTTGCCAGCGCTATTTCCTTCACTGGAACCGGTGATGGAAAGTTCACACTGAATTCGGGTTTCGTTGATGTCACTGATATCATACTTGTTTGTACTGGAGTGGTGTTCTCCGCGATCCGCTGAAGCAACTGAAACCCTTCGGGGTTCAGCGACATTATTATTATTCGTTGTCTTTAGTGTCTAATTTCAGCAACCAGGTGGTTCCGGCTTCCAGTTAAAAATCCTCGATTTTTGACATCGCGGAGCTATACAACTGGACCATCGTGGAGAATTCAACATCGGATACGAACAAATTATCAATCGATAATGAGATCAACCCGGATAATTTCGAGTATGCGTCGGATACTATTTGATGTTTTACTGTATACTCGTTGAGTTTTTTCTGAAAACACGATGATATCTTTCTAGTGATTGCGTTGGCGACTCCAGCAACTGTTGTCATCGCGGAGACAGCGATTGGAACAGCGATCGGGGCTATCGTGGTCACCGTGGATAAAATAACACCGGCGCCAGCTACTATACCCGACACCGAGTACACGACCGCGTCGATGGCGGTTATTTTACGACGGTATTTTTTTATTTTTGCACGGTATTGTTCGGAAAGCGTTTTTAAGTTCGCGGAGAATTCTTTTGCGGTATCGAATCGATATTGATGTGACGTCGGTGATACCTCTGATTCAATTACCCTGGTGGTCATTTTATTCTAAAAGAGCTAGTGTTTTTAATTACTTAGATTCGCTACAAATTCCACATACCATGTGATGTTTGCCCGGGTTAAATTTCCATCAACGGCATAAATTGTAAACTGTTCAGTTGCGTTCTTGTCTATAATTGTTGATATTGTATTGTTAAACCCGGATGAACTCGACGATAATATATTAAACTGCATCATTGAAACCAGTGTCAATCGATAAATGCCCTTAACAGTTGCGGTAGTATTTACTGTATTCTGTGTAGGAGTCCAATCGAATGATCCATGCCGAATTGTGTATACTGTGTTGATGATGTTCTCATGAGGGATTTTTATTTTTTTGAATTGCTCTGCTACTCTCGGTAGTCCGTCTTTAATCGCTTCAACATCAGTTCCGATTATTTCTATTCTCCGCAAATTCGCGTCTATATTATTCTTGTTCGCTGCAACCCTAGTAATGAGTATATCTATTTCCTGTATATGCGCGTCCACATTTTTTTTGTTCGCTGCAACCTTAGTAATGAGTGTATCTATTTCCCGTGTATGCGCGTCCACATCTTTTTTGTTCGCTGCAACCTTAGTAATGAGTGTATCTATTTCCCGTGTATGCGCGTCCACATCTTTTTTGTTCGCTGCAACCTTAGTAATGAGTGTATCTATTTCCCGTGTATGCGCGTCCACATCTTTTTTGTTCGCTGCAACATCAGTTTTGACTGTTTCTATTCTCCATTCATGCGCGTCTATATTATTCTTGTTTGCCACAATATCAGTTTTGATCGTTCCTATTCTCTGTTCATGCACGTCTATACTTTTTTTATTCGCTACAATATCAGTTTTGATCGTTTCTATTTCCCCTGTATGCGCGTCTATATTTCTTTTGTTCGCTGCAACATCAAGTTCGATTGTTTCTATTTCCCCTGTATGCGCGTCTATATTCCTTTTGTTCGATGCAACATCAGTTTTGATTGTTTTTATTTCCTGTCCATACACGTCTATATTTCTTTTGCTCGTTGCAACATCAGTTTTGATCGTTTCTATTTTCCGTCCATGCGAGTCTACATTATTTATGATCGTTGCAACATTAGCGCCGATTATTTCTATTTCCCGTTCATGCACGTCTACACTCCCTTTGTTCGCTGCAACATCAGTTTTGATTGTTTTTATTTCCTGTCCATACGCAGTGATATCATTTATAGTTGTTGTAATCTCATCCAGCTTGGTATTTTTTTTACCAAAGAATTTATCAAAGTTGTCATCGATCCTGTTAACATTTTTTCGTAACGTGTAAAATTGGCCCGACAGCGTTGTAAACTCCGAAATAGTATTTTTTATTGTTGCAAGATTCGGTTCGGTTACCGTCGGGGTCCCGAAAAAACTAGCGGTAGTGAGCTGTATATCGGTGATAGATTTTTTCACCTCGGTGGCAGATTTTTTCACCTGCGCGTCAAGTTCGGTCACCGATCTATCCAACCTTATAAAACCGTCTTTGACTAATGTTACCGCCGATATATGTTCACCCGGTTTGAGTCGTCCGTCGCCGGTATACAACGCGATAGTGTCCTCGGCGGCATCACGCTGTCGTGTTAAAACATCATCCAGGGACACATTACTGGATTTCAATTTACCCTGGCGGTCTTGAAATACAACTATTTCGCCTGGGTCAACACTGGTTAAATTCAACGTATCGGCGATTTCATCCTCGATTAGTTTTTTTATGTCATCGGTGGCGAGTGTTTCCGTGGATTCCTTCAGCGCCGAAACCGGTCGCCCCCAAATATCAATCATCGTTATTGTAAAAAAAAACGGCGTTTCTAATTAACCCGCTGGGCCTCTACGACCCCACTAGTGTATTCGTTTACAACTACATGAGGTGGTTTTGCGCGATGATGAAATCGCCGCAAGTACGTTCAATACCTCACGGCCGCATATCGGTGGGTCACTTAACTGCTGTGTTGGCAACGTGGAATAAAACGCCCGGGCTGAACACGCCCGGATATACCGCATAAACTCGTTTGGCGGGGCTAACCCGTATGAATCAAAATAGACGATCGCACGCGGATCAATCGCGTATGCAACCCAATGAGTTCCCGCTCCGGAGGACCCATCGAGGTTAATTATGCCTGTTTCAATATTCCTTGGTGCCGCCGATAATTGATCCCTCATAAAAACACCTCTGAAGTTTTTTATCGCTAACGCGTTTGCGGCGTCTATTAAATCAAAATTAGACATGGGAGTCATAGACTCAGGAGTCATTGACTCCCGAGTCAATAAACGGTTCCCGGTAGTCTTAGACCCTTTCCCGAGTACCATGAATACGGGGTTCCCGGTAGTCTTAGACCCTTTCCGGCTACGGGTCGTTTTTTTTTATAGCCTTTCCCGGTTGCCTTCTTCAATGCCATCCCCGCCGCGGTACCAACGGCTCCTAACGCCGCCGCCTTAGCCACTGCTGGTGCGGCCGCGGCAATCAACGCTGGAATCGCAGCTAACAGCGGAAATATCCCACCGGTCTTTTCCATGTTTTTGATCGCTGCGGCCGAGAAATCTACCTGAACACCCTTTTTATTCTCCATCGCATTATTGAAATGTTTTATTTGACGCGCCGTCAACGATATCTTATGATTACCACCTGCCATCTGTGACGGCTTCAGCGTTATTGTGGTCCCGCATTGTTTAGCCGACTTTGATCGTAATTTCTTGACTTGACCATCAGTCAACTCTACACTGACGACACTATACGACATATTATTGTAAACGCGTTTGTGCTTTCAATTACATGTTTTCCACTGGTGCATCAATGATTCTCATTCGTCCACCAACACCTTCTAGCAGCATTGATTTATCGCTGAGGATGACAGCAACCGCTCTGTAATTAACACCAGCCGGGGCTATACGAGCTCGGAAGTGTATATCAACGACGGACTGTCTCGTTAAATCAAGATGTTCCAGCGAAAAGTAATAAATCGGATACAGGTTTTTAAAATCAAGTTGTGATATTTGCAAACCAGTGTCGACGTTTTGATCACGACCCATGTATGACAGCAATCGATGATACACACGTGCGACATGGTTGTCGCCGTAATTAAGCTGTATATCCTCGGATGGTTCCTGTTGTCCGTTTATTCTCAGCGAAACATCCCTGACTCCTAATTTATCAAATATCATATGACTGCGTTCTTGACTGCCCAATCGTTCCCTATTCTGTAGCGCTATAAAAATATGACGCGGGGCTGAAACACCCTGTTTTGATGCCAGGTGCCATGTAAACGTATCGGCGACGTTATCCTCTTTAGCATCAGTTGTTACCGCTAGCCAACTCAACAACGATTTTCCTCCCTGTTCCATAAATGCTAACAATCGTGCTTCCGTGGTAACTGATGGAGTCAGCACCGGCATCCACAATGCCATTTTAGTTAAAATGACTTTACCGGCAGCGACGCCAGCAGCATGCCATATTGCATTGTTATCATCGCCCCTTCGCGTCAGGGCAATTGTATGCTTAGCCCCATAGATAACCCTCCTGACATTTCTGCAGAATCCAAATATGTGATGGAGTGGAATCGCGCATGAAAACTGTCGGCGTGGTCTTTGCAACATTGTTACTCGTGCTGCGAATCCCATATTGTAATTATCGTTAAGACTTTTTATAACAGTGAAATTAGCGTCTGGTCTTGCTCTGCGGTCTGGGTTATTTGCTTCAGCCTGTGGGTCAACTGCGGTATCTCTTTCCACTAGCACGTTAACGTATTGAAGATGGTCGGCGTTATCGGTGGTGTCCTTCGCAAACATCATAGATGGGCCCGTCGATCTCGTATAATCGTCCGAGTATCTCGCTAACCCAATTATCGTCGTTGCAACATCAACCTCGCGTTCTATTGATTCAATTTCTCGCCCGTCAATAAGATATCTGGCGCTCTCAAATAACGCCATGATACCGTTGTTAACGAAGCCAACTCGAACACGATCGTTATCTGCGTATGGTGCATTATCGGCGGCATTTGTCACGAGTTCTCCCTCAATTTCGATAAACGCTTCACATGGCAGAAAGTATCTACTGGTATCTTGGACTTGAAGTTCAATTCGCGATCGTAGGTCGGGTTGCGCTGCATAATAAGAATAATATTGATAATCACGGACAGAATCATCCCTGCGCACTGGGGCATCCATATCAAACGCGGGATCAGCGGTTCGCGCAAACATTCTATTATTTATCATGTTGATATTTTCAATTGCGATTTTTTCGTCGTAGACCACTCCCCGCTATCGCGTTCATGAGCGCGTTAGTGGATGACTCAGCCGCCAACGACTCTAGTTTTTCTTCCATGGCGTTATTTATTACTTTACTGACATTTGCAGGCATCACCGTCGTTGATGGCATCACCGGTGGTTTCTGTTTTTTTCTCCTGGATTTCACCAACGACATTAGTTTGTCCTTTGCTGCAGAAAGCGCCTTTCCGGCAACATCTCCAATGGCACTAATACCCTTATCACGAATAACATCAATAGCCTTCATTCCTAATTGTTTGGCTAACGGCGCTACTTTTGGAGCCATTCTTGTAAATAACCCCGCAATGGTGCTACCGAGACCATCTCCATAGTACGCGCGGTAAACAGGCAATCGCGAGTTTACCACGTAGACGAGTACTGGTTTATCATGGTTGTAGTGTATGATCATCCTTATTAAAAACACCAGTTTTCCAATTAGTGATTGATCACCAGTGATCAATTATCCACGAGTTCGTCTATGAGCGTTCGATATGAATTAATGTCTATGATACCACCTGCAAATAACCGCTTGCAAATATCAGCGGCCTCATTGATTATTTCCGTAGAGTTATTTCCGGCTCGTTTTCCTCCGATTAGTACCTCTAGCCGTGATATATCACTGAGAACACTACCAGGACAGGTAACACTAGCGTTTTCAACTAGACCACTACCACTTGGATACCCCTCTCCGCTTGTTTTTTTAGAACCAGCTTTTTTTTGACGTTTTTCTCGGACTTCTCCTTTTTGTTGTTGTTGTATATCATAATCATCAATTCCCCTTCTAAATTCTTTATATCCCAATTCTTTTGTATCCAAGCGATCAACCCCTTTATTCGTTTTATACAACCAATTAACCCAGTCATCTCGTTTTATATTACTGTTTTTATACTCGTCTTTTAAAAAGTCTTTTCTTGAATGATAGCTTTGAGCGGCAAAATTACCAAAAACCCTATAATTGTCGATTTTCAGTAATTGAGGTTGTTTTATTTGTGCTATAGCCCCTTCAGTGAGTTTATCTATAAAGGGGACTCCTTTTTGAGTGGAAATTTTTTGAAGTTCACCAACATCACCCTGTTCAGAATCATCAATATCAGCTAATCGTTCATACTCTCGTTGGGTTTTTATATCACTGGAAAGTTGTTTTATCCGTTGCTGTGTTTGTTCTGTCTCTGCTGCTATCTTTTCAAGCACAGGAAGAAGAGGCGCCTCTTTCCGTTCGCCCTCCTTAGGAATATCCCCGTATATTGCTCGTTCTGTTGCAGCTGTAACATCCTTAGTCGCTTTAGTTACCGGGGCAAACAGTTGTTCGCTTCCAACAGTAAAATCGGTTTGTAGTTGCTGCCGCGTTTGAAGTTGTTCTCGGACCCTGTCTCGTAACGGTATGAACTTTTTAAGCGCCGCTAGCCGCTCTCTGGCTAGCCGAGTAGTGAGTGATTCGCCTACCATTATTGCAATTGCGAAGCAATTTCTAATTTCTCGCCGGAGGCTCCGTCTATAATCCTTCTAATGTTTTTGATCTTACTAGAAATCTCCCGGCGTCGTTCATAAACACGTCCGAGTTTTTTTCGTATTATTTCAACGGCAGTAAATAGTCCAATGAATGCATTTGCGTCATTGTGGTACAAGTTTTCATTAATCGTATGTTGTAATCGTTTTACAAAAAAGTACTCGCGGGCCAGGGTAAAACGCCCCCGTTTCGACTGTTCGTTAATAATCTCATAATCGGATAATATTTTTTCACTGTCGAGACCATCAGATAATTCAATTCCTTGATTTTTTAATTTTGAAATCTCGGCTAATATATTATTGATGTCTTCGATATTCATTATTCTTATAAAACATCTTGTTTTTAAATAAAAAAAAAAATGAAAAACCCGCGTATCAATTCCGAAGGTGTTTAATAATTCGTTTTCTTCCGGAATGGACAATTTATTGTCAGCGCCATGGGCGCCGGTGACTTCGTCAGCGCCATAGGCGCCGGTGACTTCGTATCTACATATGAAAATCGAATTATATGCCCGGTCTTTTTTGAGATTGCTGTTTGATATACTCGTTCTGCTACTTTTCGTATTGAGGCGATACAAATGTCAAAGTATCTACTGGCTTCATTCATCGACTGAAATATTTTTTCCTCGTGAGTTGTTGTATCAAATGACTTTACGGGTTTTGCTTTCTTTGGGTATTTACCGGTTTGGCCTTTTTTGGTATTTTGACTCTGAGAGATGGCTTGCAAGTTTGTAAGAGAATTATCAGTCTTATTACTATTAATATGATCAATCACAAGTCCATTTTCGATTAATCCGTTAAATGCTTCAAATACCACCCTGTGAACATGGTACTTCTTCTTTCCGGCACCAAACATCAGATACCCCTGATTACTTACGGTACCAACCAGCTTCTTCAGTTTGCGGTTTCTAACAATGCCGTCGCGAGATGCCTCGTAATTGACGAGCACAGGATGCAGCTGAAATTCTTGGTCCATTTGTATAATAATACTACTTGTCTAATTTATTATTTGGTTTAATTATAAATCTTTCAACGTAGTCTTGGGGGGTTTTGATGACGAAGTCTGCGGTGGGGTCAATGACGGCGTTTTTAATTCGCTTGTCATAATAGCGTTTTAGTTCCCTGTATCGCTTTCCGCCACAATTGATACACAACTGCGATTTTCCTCTTACACCGACGTGACAAACCAAGCACGGGAGGGGGCCAAGAGAACCATTACGAACGCTTTGTAAATGGTACCCGCAGAATTCACCTCTACATGATTTATTGCACGGGGTTGTCGACCCAATCATCAACCATTTGCAGTGATTCATTATACTATATTCTTTCATTTAAATACTTGTTTTAATTATATGGATGAGTTTGAGAGATTAGCAGTAATTAAGCCCTGGAAAAATATTAAGTTCAATCTCGATAGAGTCCTCAAGGACACACCAAAAGCGTTAATAAACGATAGAACCCTGTTGAATAAAATACGCGATTGTATCGATGAATTCAAGCGTGATGGTGCATCTCATAGTTGGTCAACATTTCGAATTGATGGCGTTGTTGATGCTACCATGAACGACAACCGCGCAGCAACGATAATATCACAACTTGACGGTAAAAGGTATTTCTTCAGAGTAAAATTCATTGTCCGGGTGGAATCAGGTAATTGGATCATACGTGATAAATTTGAACCAGTTCTCAGCGACATGAAAACAGTCATTGTTAGCCGCGACTCCAAGCCGGGGCTGTTAACCGGAATTGACAGACCATACTATGAACGAGCGTATCCTGAAACAGCAGTTGTTTATGGAATATACCCGTTAAATAAGAAACCTGATATCGGAAAACTGAAACCGATGAAACAGTCAACTGGGATAAATTGTGTAGCAGAACGAATAATAGAGCATTTTACAAATGCATGTCGAGGAAACAAATTGACTGATTTACGACGTAGCAAAATCAACCAGTGGGAACTAACCGTAAAAGAGCGTGGAGCAACCATCAGCGACATAGCGAGATTAGAAACGTCGTTGAGATTTCCAATAACCGTTACAACAATAACCGGTGAAGTATTATACGAATCAAAGTACAAATCAAATGGGGCCCCAATCAAAATTATTGATCATAACGAACACGCATGGACGCCCGCGATCACAATATTTCCACGGGATAGAACAGTAAAGTATATACCCGAAGAATTCCTGGGAGAGAACGGGTTTCTCGCGGAGAGGAAACTATTTGATGCTATTGCTTGCTTGTGTAAAAACGACCCTGTATCAGTGTGGTTACTTCGCAGCGCTGAAAACGATGCGGATACCTTTTATCAGTTTGTAAGACCAAACGGTGAATTATATCGCACTGAAGCGTTTCACAACAAGATGAAACAAACCGCCATGGAATTTGAGGAGCATGATGAACAACTGCTAACAAATTGTTTTACGATTCCATCGGTTGTAGCTCATGTTGCAGCAAGGAAAAATGCGTGGAGACCAACGCGCAGGGAATTTCTACCGGATGTACAATCCAGTTGTTTGGAATACTATCACGGTGGACTATGGAACACTGAATACAACCGCGACGCTATGATCTCGGTTGATATGGTTGCCTGTTATCCAGCGAGTTTTCTCGGGTATGGATCCGCCACTAAGTACTTTAGACGATTTGGACACCCCAGACATGAAATGACTCGTGTTGCTATTAATGGACCACTGCCTGATTTTGATTTAACCGGATTCGCTCGCATAGTATCATTTGAATTCGCGGCAGGACTCCATCGCTGTTGTTATATTTGGATCGGTAGACACATGGCTGAAAAGAAGTGGCTGCCAATAGCGCTGCTACGGTATATGATTGATTGTAGCATGCTTGTATCGTTGATTGTCAGTGACGCGATTATATCATACTGGGCACAGACTGAAGTCTGGTTACCAGAACCGGAGCGTCTAGATAGCATAATTGACGAGTCCAGAAAACACATTGATGCCGACGAGGAATATATCATCGAATGGTCCAGGAGGATATTCAACCAACGAAACCGCGAGGCAAAAGATCTCGGTAGAAGAATAATTGGTAAGTTCACACAAGGTGGAAAAAACCACGACTACAAACGATATTGCTCACGGCTGATTATAGATGACGCAGAATATGATTTCGTAATCAAGGACGCAGTGGCCAAAAATAGATACGTGAACTGCAAAACAGCTTTCTTGTCCAATGGAACAAGGTTGGGCACAGTTGTTACTTACAGCGATGGAGACAGCCCGGCATATCCACATTTGAGGGCGTCTATGCTGGGTTACGCCGCTATCAATTTATTCTCGATGATAAATAGATTTCCCGACACCGCGGTTAGAGTAGCCGTTGATTCGTTTTATATAGACGTAGCGTATAAGGGAAACGTAGCCGAGTTTACTAGTCCGGACGAGAGTTGGGGTACATGGAGAATTAAAAATGAAATACGACGCGATTATTCCCCGTCAGCAGATGTCACCGTTGAGAACAACTACTTACGCGGTGATAAATTGTCAGAATGGTCTAATGCACCATCGTGTTCTGATCCAATTTGTAGATATAAAACAGTTTATTTAAGCGGCTGTGGCGGGTCAGGAAAGACGACTCGGGCAATTGAATTATTTCGAACGCGGGCAAGTATAATCGTGCTTACACCGACCCATAGACTAGCGCGAGAGATAAAACAACGAAATGTTGACGCCGTTACTTATCACAGCTTTTTTCGATACAGCGGCGGTGAGTGGACTCCTGATCGAATGGGTGAAAAATTTATTCCTGGGGTTATCATTTGGGATGAGATATGTACTGTTTCGTTAGATGTTTTACAAATGTTTCTTGATTGGTTGGTGCTCGCGAATACAGCGGTGATCATGTGTGGCGACCATGGTCAACCACCACCATTTGTCGGCGAGGGTCCACATGATTGGTTAAAGGGTTTTGTGGACTATTATGAAGAAACCGATACTGATTACCGAGCACTTGATGAACAACTGCGCGGGGTTAAAAAATTAATCAGATTACAGCCGGATAGAATTCAGTGTGAAATAATCCGCGAGGTGATTCCGGAAACACCGTTAAATGAATTCTGGGAAACATGGAGACCAAACGATTTGATTGTAGCGAGTAGAAAGATAGTCAGGGACACACTTCAGCGGAAGTTGTTTACGTTGCATAAGGAAAAGTTTCCAACGCGTCCAGTGCCGTTATGTTATAGACCCGCGGACACACGGCGGCAGAACATTGAAGTTGAAATTCCAGGCCTGACAGCGTCAGGGACAGAAAAACAAATTCTCGTGCTGAATGATATTGTGCTCGTTGATATCAGCGTCGTCGAGGACGCGCTACGTGCTAATAAATCCCCGTGGACGCTAGGATACGCAACAACAATACATTCCTCGCAGGGACTAACCATCACGGACACAATTGTTTGGATGGTTGATAATCGCATCGAATGGTCGAATCTAGTCTATCTTGCAGTGTCCAGAGTACGAAGGATAAATCAGCTTCGAAGAATTGTTATTGACGGAGTCACTGACGAAGTCACCATCGATGCAAGCGTCATTGATAGAAAACTCTCGGGTTACCGCCAACAGGATAAAAAAAAACAGCGGCGTTTTGATATTGATGCCGAATTAATAATCTCGCTACGACAACAACAGAATAATCACTGCGCGAGTTGCAATTGTATAATGAGTTGGCGTTATTCGGATAAAGACACTCGCCAATTTACCGTGGATAGGATCGATAACAGTCTCGGTCATGTCAAAAACAATGTGAGGTTGACCTGTCTTGAGTGCAATAGACGCAACGGCGCTAGTTAAGACCACGTGGGGGCAATTGAGTATCGTTAGGTATCACTTGTAGTTGCTCGCGTGTAAATCCGCGCTGAGGAGCAGTTGAATCCAGTCTATAGATCGGTGGTCTACCAGTTGATCGTGTTATCGTTGATATGTTATGTGTGGTAACACTCCAAATAGGATCAGTAGCTCTTTTTTTACCGCCTTCAAGCTCTCCTGGTTCATACAGATATCTGACAGTGACATCGCCGAGAATCGGCTTGGAAACGCTATCTATTTTTGATCTTCCGGGTATATACTCGTATTTAATCGCGTCGCTGGGCTTCATGTTGATTGCTCGGGTAATCTCGTTATTTAACGCTGCAATTACACCTGGCAACCTTTTAACCCATTCACGAGATCGTTTTTCTTGGATGAATTCCTTCGCGTATTGATATCCAAATAACCGTTCAGCGAGAGTTCGATTGAATCGTTCAACAATTGCCTGATCACGATGTAGCGCAGTATGACCTCGTCGTATCGCGACGCTATGATGTTTCAGCGTTGATAAAACAGCGCCGCGAAATTCACTACCGGGATCAACTTGTAATAGATTTGGCCAGCGCAGAGGGCCTCTTCGATAAATTCTTTCAAACGCAGCGGCTACTTCAGTTGCCGACTTTGTTTTTAACGGCTCCGCTTGTTTGTATCGACTCGCAACATCAACTACGGTTAGCGCGTATTTGTAACCGTTGTCATGCGGCAAAAATAGTATATCAGCCTGATGAACTTCATTAGGCACGCCGACATCAAAGCGAGAGAAGTTGATTTGTTTAGGCGGTGGTAGATAAATTTGCCATATAGCCTGTTTGGATAACCAATTAGCCGCAGTGGTCTTTGTTACCTTTGCAGCGCTTGCAAGCTTACCAATTGCGGCCTTCCCCTTCCAGTATCCTCTCGGAGAATAATAGATGGAATCCATCGTTTTTCTTGGATGATTGTTATTAATTACCAGCGCCAATCATTAATTTACCTTTCATAGCCGATTTTACCAACCATGAGGCCAATTTTTCTTTCACGGATTTATCAGGAATAGCATTTAGCGCGTGAATTAATTTTACATCCGCGATATGACGCTGTTGCAGATCGCTACTTTTGTAGTAAGCAACATCATGAGCATGACACGCCTTATCGATAGCGTTTATTGGATACTCACCGGGTTTGGGCTGATTTTGATCATCGAGTCTAATATCTAATCGTGTTCCGGGGCCACAGTAGTTATATCCTGGGAGGTGCTTTTCTCCTGGATACTTTGCCCACGGTGTTCCGGGGAGTTTTGCCAATTTGGCTGCGATGTCACCTCCTCGCTTTTTTTTAAAACATCTCCGGGTCTAATAGAAATAAATCTAAATTTCTTTGTACCGCATTGTACACACTTACCAGTAAGCGCCGATCTGTTATTTCTTGTTGTAGCGGTTGTCATATCATTTGTGCCAGTACGCATTCTACACTTCACACAATATAGATCCATAATTTATGTATAGAGATATGAATATAATTGATTTTTCGGCGACTAAAACAAGAGAACCAGTTAAGCATGTTGCAGCGTTACCAAACTCGATCCGGATGATTATCATCGGACCATCTGGATCCGGCAAGACGCAATTGTTACTCAATTTAATAATGAGATGGATGAAGTGGGATAAGTTGTATTTAATCGCCCCTAGCGTAGATGATCAACGATGCTACGAGGTGTTGAAAGATTTCAACGAGAATGCATCAGCGATCGCTAAAAAAAATGTTATTGAGTTTATTACGGATATCAATAATGCACCGGGTATTGATGATATTGATGGCGACGTTAACAATCTAGTCGTGTACGATGATGTTATGTTAGACAATCAAAAAAACCCAGCTAGGATATTTTCCAGAGGCAGGCATAAAAACACTGACGTGATATATGTCACTCAACGATACACTCAGATTCCAAAAGTAATTAGAGACAACTGTAATATTCTTGCTGTGTTCAACGGCGTTGATACACACACGCTACGAAATATTTGGCAGACATGGTGCGGCGGTGACATGGACTTTAATGTTTTTCGAAACTTTTTTAGTCATGCTCAGTCGACCCCACATGGATTCGTAACGATAAATTTACATGATCCTCGGACACGATATCGTATCGGACTTGACCAAATATTCGGTTAGTTGTAAATAATTTTCATTGTAAATAACCACTTAGCAGCAGAGGGGGCGATGACATCGACGCGGGACGCCCGATGATTACCACGGGAAAACACCAACGAGATGTTGTGGCGAAATATAGCGTTTTCGAGCAAAAAACGCTAAGGCTCCATTTGCCAAACGGAGACTTTATTTTTTTTTTGTTCGAAAAGTGAGATTTCGAAGGAAGGCTCTATTTGTCGTTTTGAGGCCTTAATCGAAATTTGTCTAAAAAGTTGTCGGGTTCGCCCCCTCTGCTTCTAATTTCCTACATGTTAATACTAATACAATAACTCTTCTAATTTCCTACATGTTAATACTAATACAATAACTCTTCTAATTTCCTACATGTTAATACTAATACAATAACTCTTAAGCCAGTTGGGAAGCCGATGGCCTATAATAAGCAGTCAAGTGAACGTAGCATTGTTGTCTGAAAGAATTTCTACTGCCAACTGAAGAATGGCTGGGCAAGTTGTTGAGCTGACACAACTATAAATACCTTCACTCTAGTGCATCAATGAACAAAAATAAAATGATGAGAAAGTGGAGTGAAAACACCAGAATGCAAATTTCATCATTTCAGCCATTGATGAATACTTCAAAAAAGCCTGACATCATGGGCTTTAATTTTAATCAGATTTTCAAGATGGCTCCTGTGGCGTCCATATTGGATTTCAGAACAGCACCATTCCGAGTCAAAACCAACTAGATATCATAAGTACTTTATTGAAAACCCCATGCTAATGTTACCAACCATTCAGATGGAGTAGTGATAACAGGATTTTCAAGACGGGCACTGTGGTGGCCATACTAGATGCCTGGGTGAAATCATTTTCATTTTGGACAAACTAACATTTAAGAAGTCTTCTTTTGAAAACCTTATACCAATAAGATTTTCCATTTGGGAGAAAATGCAATAACATGATTTTTGAGATGTATACTGTATATTAGATTAGTCAGGTTTTCATTTAGGATCAATCAGACATCAATAAAAGTCTTTAAGTGAAAATTCCATGTTGATATGACTGTCCAATAATAAGTAGCAATAAAAAGACTTTCCAAATGACTGCAGAAGCTGCCATCTTGGTTATCCCAGTGGAACCATTTTCATTATAAGAAGCCATTTTGTGAAAATTCCATATCAATAAAAAGATTTTCCAGATGGCTGTCATGGCGTTTTTTAAAATCAATTTGGTAATTTTATTTCTATGAGAAAGTGTATCAATTAAATATCATGTTCAATTTCATTTTGTTTATATAATTCATTAAAAAAAAAAAATCTTCTACACGGGGGGGGGGCTTGTGTTGTTCTATTCTATATCTCTGCTCAGCTCTCCATTTATTCCACCCATTAATTTTATATGTTATTTTATTATTTACTCATTCTGGGCAATAACACCATGATCAATCATCCTGTAGAAAATGATAACCAAACCCACCATGTAACACTGAACATGGCAGTAGACTGAGAAAGCTTAACTCATAATAAATTCTAATGAGAACTACGTCTGATGGTGAATCAACATCATTTGTATAAAAATGTAAATCAGTCCTTCTTACCAAAACACATTCTGTCAAATTCTGCAAAACCTCTTTTGAGAATAAACTGTTTAGAGTTTATCTAATATTAGTATTGGCTTGATATCTGATGCTGAATTGGTATCAAGTGTACAATCTTTTACGCCAGGATGCTTTTGTTAAATTTGGTAAAAATCTTGTTGAGCAGACTGTCAGATAAAGTCATTTGAAAGATTTTACTATTAACAGTACCCATACATGTGGGTGGAATTGCATCATATGTATAACCTGAAAGCCCTTTCTGCCAGGATGCTTTCTGCCAAATTCTGTTTTAGCATTTCATGTGAGGAACTGTTGAAAGATATTTCTGAGTAATAGCAGCCATTTTCATAGTTCATCTGAATCACCTACAGAAAGATTTATTGGGGGCTGGGGGGTACAAATCTGATTTTAGTGCTATTAGACAAAACTAGTAATTTCTTACCAACCTTAACATGACTGTAACTACTCACCTTTAGACCCCATAATTTAAAGTCTTCCTTATTACCATAAGTGCAAGTGATCTACAATAGTCTGAGAAAGGAAAAACTCTATAACAAAAGTTATTCTGCAAAATCCATTTTTCTTTCAGCCACAATGACCTTTACCTTTGACACAAAAGTCAACAGGCCTCTTCCATACCCATGTACATGCCATCCACAAAGTTCTGTCAAGATATGTGATTTAGAACTAATGTTAGTGTGAAAGTAATTTTTTTTATTCAATGACATAACTTTGGCTTTTGATTTATGAACATAAAATTAAAAGGCTCCTTCTTCTTTAGCCCAGGTGCAAGCCACAATGGTATGTAATAGAGAGCTAATTTTCTCTTCTTTTTTTTTTAGTCTTGATGATCTTGACCTTTGGACCACAAAATCTAAAGACTTCTTCCTTACCCCAAGTGTAAGCCATCCATAAAGCCTGGTTGATGTAGATGATCGAGAACTTGAGTTACCATGCAGAAACTATTTTCTTCTGCAGGCAAAATATCCTTGAAATTTGACCTTTTGATTTTGAAACTGATAGGGTTTATTCTTATCCCCAGTGCAAGCCATCAACAAAGTTTGGCAACTACTCATGGTAGAAAACTGAAGTCACTTTACAGAAACCATCTCTTCTTTCAGTCAAAGTAACCTTGACCTTTGACCTATTGGCTCCAAAATTGTTTGGGTTCTTCATTTTGTGTGCAAGGCTTCCACAAATTCTGGTAACTGCAGATGGTGGACAACTTGAGGTAATGTGCATAAACTAACTTGGTAACAGACAGAAAGACAGACATCATAACATAATATGCACCTTGTTATGACCGACATATACAATTTTAAGACTCATAAACCATAAATACCTGAGTAAATGAGCAGGGTCTGTGACAATGGGAGGAGTGGTAGTGGAGGCTTGTATATCATCAAGGCGTTGTTTTTTAGTTTGGTCCTCTTCCTCTGGCTGACTATGATATTGGGAAGACTTTTGGATAGGATATACTCTTACAACTTAAATGGAAAAAAAAGGCTTGTACAGTACTTATCAATGTGTATGTCTAAAATCTCCAAATACCATATACCCTCATGTATAATTCAAATCCAACTGCAAACAACACAGACACTGATCTATCATTGCATAATGCACTGGCAGATCTGGCTCTATTTTGTTTGTTCTACTGATTACTCCAAACTGTATAGACCTAGATCTGCCAGTGCATTATTTGGCAGAAGATCTGGGTCTGTATAGTTTGCACTTGGACTGGACTTATAAGTGTGTGAATTATTTTTCTGCTAGGACAGGAATGAATAAAGGCTGTGGCTAAAAAAAAATTAACCTTTTTGTAATGGTCAATCTAAATAAAATAACCCTAATCAATCAGTCAATAAATAAATATATTTCTATTCAAAGAAATTAACCCAATATCCATTCAAATAAAATAATAGAAAGATCTTTGTCTCAGCACAAATGTTACTGCAAGAGCACATATATCCTAAAGCTGTTTACCAAACCTTAATTAAAATCATTCAGTTAATCTTCCAAGACATACAGTGGAACCCCGCCATAGTGCGATAATTGGGGTCCAAAAACTTGGATCATGTTAATATTGGGGTTGAGTTAATGTGGGGTTTTACAGCATTTTACGTTTTTCAGAGAACAACTCATTGGCACATATACTTGTATTCATGTCTAATGTATATGATGAATAGGGTATCAACACCGTTTACTATTGTGCCGTTGTGGCATGCAGTTCATTCATAATGTATGTAATTCCATTAAAAATTGCACACATATTTGCAATATTCAATAGGTTTGTCCCAGATCATTGTGTCTGAATTCAATGTCTAATATACAGCATGAACATAGTATTAACACCATTTACTTGCCGTCTCATATCGTACCATCAAGGCTTGCAATTAATCCATTTTACATGTAATTCCATTGCAAAAATTGCATACATATTTAAACTATTCAATACTTTTGTCACAGATCGTTTCGTGCCTGAATTCAAGGAGAAAAATTAACAGCAAAATTAGGTTAAGAATGACGAAGCACGTGTATGGTTCATTATGTTCCAGGGTCTATGAATGGTGTCTGTACAAATTTCATACTGCTGAAATTTTCTCTTATGCGTTTCCATGTACATTTATCGACTGCAATTTTCCAATAATTAACGCTTGTATGCTTATTCGTTTGAACATCTACAGCAAGACTAATTAACAATCAACACATCCTTTCAGCATGCATATAACTTTTACTTTAGATTTTGTGAAAAATAGGAAATTAATAACAAGTTCATAAACAAACACCATACACATGTAAAACCAGAGACCTAAGTGCACTATTTCTCGTACTTAAAAAAATAAAAATTTCCCGGTATAGGAAAAATACACGTACATGTAATTAAAATTTCAAGAACCACGCCACAATCATATTATTTTTTAATTCATATGCGACCTCTTCCCCAAAATGTTAATAAATATTTTATACACTATTTCGCATACTTGGAACAAAAAATATTTGTTCATGTGCGAATGAATATATGAAATTTCAGGAGCCATGCCATGACCGTGATACATCCAAATTCGCATTATCAAGGGGCACGTTATAGCGGGGATGCACTGTACTTTTCATCTAGCTCCTTCTGGAAATTATTCAAGAAACTTTGTTAAGCATAAGTTACAGTTAAAAACTTGTCCATATGACATTAAAGAATTTCAGGAAGAAAAGGAACTATACATGTAGGGCCCAGAAAACTACTTGTCCAGTTGTGTGATACCATCATGTTTTCTTCCATATGCTCCAAATAATTTCCATAATTTTGCGAGTTATACCACTTTAAACCCATGTATATGAAAGTATATTGCTTTACATTTTTATTTTGTTCAATTATGTTTTAGAAATATTAAAAATAGACATTGCAAATGCTGGATGCAGACAACTTAGATTTTACCTTCTATGTCTGTACAGTCCCAGGACCTTCAACCCTTCACTGAAAATCAGCCATTTCCAGAAATGGAAAGAGGGACAGTGAGCAGATTGGTTGTTTACACTGAAAACATCTGTTTGGTTTTAACAATATGACAGCAATTAGATTTTTAATACCAACTTAATTTTTTCTCTTCTGAAAACAGTCATTATTCCTCTGAAGCAAAACTGTATGCACTGTTCATACAAGAAAGTTGCCCAAGGAAAAACTGTTACTTATTTTTTGTTTTACCTTGGCTGATAATATGACATAAGAGAGTGTCTGGTTTCATATGCTTTGTCTTGTACACTAATCCTGAAAGCAATCAACACTTACTTTCCTTGGTTGTTGTATTGTTGACTATCTTCTTGCTCTTTGTGGCAAAGTTCAGTGTACAGTAAGTATCATAATAGTATCTTTCCTCTGGAGCAATATTCACAACCATCACAGAGTGGCAGCTGCCCCCTATCGAGTCCTGAAAGAGTAAGTACATCATAAATTGAACAAATATATGGAAAATGAATAATTTCATGCCATTATAAGCAAACAAATGAGAGAGAGTGTACGTTACACAGAAAGAAAGAGAGAGAGAGAGATTTGTTTGTAAGATTTTTTAATTTCATTATGTGCTATGGGTTATGTAAGATTGAAACTAATAGCTGACCTTGTCCAAGATCAGTGACATAACTATTAAGATTATTATCTTAAGCGGTTCTTTTGCCTTATTTGTTTTATATATAAATGATGTTTATTTGAAAATTAGTCATTCATGCAATGACATCTGAGCAGAATCAGTTGTACAGTAGATTTCATTTAATTCAATTTATTCTTCTCTGGAAATACAAAGTTCTCAAAAATAATATTCCTGGACATAGAGGCTTGGATTTATTGTTAAATTCAAATAAGGCTATATTCTTGTGATTCAACAAAAGACTTGGCACATCGCCATAACACAGACCATCACAGGCCCATCAACACCTTCAGCGTTTGATTTTCACAAATACCACTAGTGTCTATTCAGAACTTTATTCATTAGGACTTGTGTTAGAAATTCCAGTATTATCTGAGATTTAATTCCCAATACCATAACATATAATTACATTTTCACTTTACATTCAAGGGAAATACATTTTTTGTTGAATTTTACAAAGATTGTTGCTTCTCACTCTTTATTACTTTTTTAAAGACCATTTGTTTTCCAAAACCTCTGGGACTCATTTCATATGAAATTTACTAGCAGGTCCCTGCCACACCCACCCTTCCTAATCCTGCAAACTAAAACAAAACCAAAAGCACTGTGAATTGCTCTATGTAGGCACTGCTAATTTTAAAGACACGTCCTTCATAGCTAAACATTTTGCAAAATCAGGATGCAAAGTCTATCATGTAAACAGATCAAGCTCCAGTCATGGATTCAATTAAAAGTCATGGAAGAACAATGTACAACAGGTAGTTCACCAATAATTATCATATATTAATTTTAATATGCAAAATAATTTATCTTCTTAAGTACTTTGTTCCGAAATATTACCTGTAAAAGCCTTGTCAGTTTGCTATTCCTGTATGGTATTCTTGGCTAAAAGAGAAAAATAGAGACAAAATCAAATCACTGGACATATAATTACTGCAACATTTAAATCTACAGGAACACCAAGAATTACATTAATTTAGTAATGATATAGGTCATAACCTATTCCAGGCAGGAACTAAAGCATGAATAACTGCACCTATCAGTTAGCTCTGATGCACCTAATGCACTCATCCCATAAAAGGATGGAATATTGCCAAAGGTAATGACTGAAGATGCACAAGAACTCAAGCTTGACTAGCATAATTTAACATTCGGCTACATTGTTCAAACCCACTGGATTTCTATCTAGAAATACAGACTATATACATAACAATATAAATTGATGCCAATATACATGACAGAGGAAATTGCTTATATCAGGATCCAGCATTTGACCTTTGACCCTATTTCTTTCTATGATTGATTTACATATTTTTGTAGACCCAGTGAAATGACACATACTTTCTGAAACAGACATGATAAATTCTTGAGTTCTGATTAGCTAACTACAGGTATCTATTTAGTGATAGGTATTTCCCCATGACTATAGGTTGATATACCTGAATAAAAGGACGGCATAAAAAAAACTTGACCAAGGTGTGACAGATGGACATATGGATGTATGGACTGACATATGCCCCTACCAATGTCATTGTGGAACATACAAAAAAAAAGCAACTTCTTAAGAGAAGATTAATTTTAAATATTTCGTTCATCTATTGAGAAGAGCCCCCAGGTCCCAATAACAGCAGAAAAGAGATGGTCATTCTGTGGAGTCTGTCAGTATGGCCATGTACTGTTAAATAAAGGAAATACATATTTGACCCATTACAAGAAAAATAAAGAAGAGAACTGTTCATTTTACGTTATACACTCAGCTCAATGAAGCAGACCTGCCAACCAAAACCAAACTTTCTCAGTAAGGTATGGCTCTCCTTATTAGCTGTGAGCCAGGTGATTTACTGGGCTACTTTTACTTCATACTCAGCTACTTTAAAAAAAAGCCAAATTCTCATTGGAGGAGGTGCCCCATCCAACCCACCCCTGCTTACTTTGACAACTTTCAGTAAAGTATATTACAGCATCATGTAGTTGGTGCCAACTTTGAAAATATGCATTTAAACAGTTTCCAAAGTGTGATCTGATGCAGCAAAGGCAAACATTATTTTCATCAAGTAAAACATTTCTAAATTATGCTTAGATCTTGATTACATTCAGCAATTGTATCTCAGCTGACTGAAGTGTTCTGAAACCTCAAAAAATTACAGTATGAACTGAATAAAATGAATGCCTGATCCATTTAGTTACATTATTATGTATGCTTTGTCATAAAAGATAGTTTACCAATTCCAATTTGTCCCTAATTTTGAGGGCCATACTGACTGTCTGAGCATCACCATTCTCATTTAGGACCAACTAGACCTTGGGATGAAAGTTTCATGGCAATCTTTCATGTTGTTTAGCAGGAGTAGCAATAATAAACTTGTGCTAATGGATAAACATTGGAAAATGGACAAACAACCCACAAACTCTTCTGACATCAAAGTAAGTGAATTAATCATCTTTGCAGAATAATGTCTTCTGAAAAAGACATGAAGTAGGATGGCCTCCACATCCCCCTCACAAAACTATAGCAACTCACCAATCCAGCATTTATTGCATCCACCACTTCTCCCAGGGCAAACAGGGACCTGTTTATAGCTCCACTCTCTTTCAGTCTGGAAGGGAAAAGACTTGTTTTTATGAAAATTCTAATGCAGTTTATTTTGTGGACAAGCTGTCTAGAAACACACTGAAAAATGTCTTCCCATACCAATTATTATCAAACTTTAAACAAACTATACTGAAACTTACACAACTATATTTGTGTTTGTAAAGATTACTCAGCCCATATTATAGCTGGCCCATTAATGATTTCGCTTCATAATGAACTCAGCCAGCCCAAATTGGCCCATTACATACTCGGTTTATTGGAGAACAATTTATATAATAGTAATGTGGGTGTAATGTTCTTTTTTAGTTTACAATAGAAACATAGGGAAAATTAATTAATTCACTTATATACTGTATAGTCAACATTTTGAAATGTCATCGTCCTGGTGCTTTGTTAATTGTTAAATGAGTTTGAGGGACCACATGTCTACTATACAACATGTGAATGTAAACATGTGCTGACGTGTGGATCTGATTAGTCACACATCCCATCTGTATACCCTATTTGGTATCAACAGTCAATATTTTCCAGTATTCTAAGATTAAAACATCTCTGTCTTTGTAAGACCACTATATTAATTGAGTTAAATAAACATTCTTTGGTCAAGAAAAAAATAAGCACAGAGACAAAGCAAACATTTTAATACTTATGCATTTATTTTTTAATATAAAATTGTGGATTTTTTTCCATCTTTACCCTGTCTTATTTAATTCTCCAATACTAACTGTAATTAAATATTTTAATTATATAAATGTATTATCAGCAGTAAATATCTGACCTTCTCTTTTCTTGACCCACTTTATAGTATCTGTACATTCATCCATTTCTATCTACCCTTCTACTGACTTAAAAACAAAAGCATCAATTATATAAGAATTGCACAAACTTAGTCATTTTATTCATCAATTTATAATTTTTAACCTGACTGTTGACTAAAATTATTTTTACTTCAAACTAATCATAAGCTCTCAATGTGTGTGTGTTGGATTTACCAATTTTGTCAGCTTTTACGATGTCTGCAGTGTGGCAGTTCATAGTGATGTCTAGCACAGGGGCATCATGCCACAGACATGCAGCATGATGTCCCACCTAGTCACATTATCCTGACACCAGGCCGACCAGTCCTAACACTAACCTCTTAATGCTGAGTGCCAAGCGAGGCAGCTGTTAGTACCATTTTTGTAAGTCTTTGGTATGACTCGGTCGGGATTCGAACCCATGACCTCCCGCATCTGAGGCTATAAACAATCTCACTGTTCTTTTCTTTTTCTAGAATAGTCCATTTCAGCAAAAAATGTGCAGTCATTGGACGTTGTTTGCATTTATTGTGGGGGCGCTCACCAGTTATGTGCTTTTGAGAGAGTGGCATATGTAAGGTGAAGTTTCTTTGCATCTGAAACATGCACATTAGAAAGAATGTTGGCTTACCTCTATGCTACTTTGATGTAATATGGCTGACATTTTTTTGGCTATGGTACTTTTGAAAATTGTACATGAGCTAAGCATACTGCTAACTAAAACGACTGCTCGCTTGTGCTAAAAATATCAGCCTGAATTAGTCTAAAGTACACTATCTTTAGCACCTATTAAAACAGGGAAAATTAATTTTGCCCAATTCGACAATACCAGCTTCTGAAAGTACAGTGGATGAATTACCAAATATATAAAACGTAAAGAAAAGTTATCAACTCTTTTTTTTAATAAAATTTACCTCTTTAAGTCCAGGAAGTGAAAATGACCAAGAAGAGCATGCAGGTTTTTGAAAGGTGCACATCTCGAGTAAGGCCAAGCTGTATACACTGTAACCCATATTACACTATTCAATACACCAAAATAATGGGAATTAAAAGTTCTTTGAGCAACACCTATAGTATACAAGGTCTTTTTTAAATAGCCAGTACAGCCAGTGAGGAAACCCGAGTAAATTATTTTTCTTTAAAATTCTAACCCTATGCAAAATATGAAACTGTAGAGTGCCACCTCAATAACAGCAACTGTTACAAGGCCAAACAAGATCAAAGGTAAGGCTGACATTTTATTGTGGACTGAGTATGTTATGGAGAGATTTCTAAATTAAATTTGTACATGCCAAATCTGTAATAGGCCAACTTTGTTATTGGCCAACTCAATTATGGGCCAAGTATACACATTTCCCAACTGCAGACCAAAAAGGATGAAAAAAAATCACCAACATAAAACTGCTATTAAAACTGATTCAATTACAGGAAAACATAATCAATTCATCAAGTACATTCTTAATAAACTTTTGTTTTTGCCAACAATGTTTCTCTTAAAAAGGTACAATTCAATAAGATAAATACAAGGTGTACAAAAACAAATTTTAAAAAGTAATGTGATGACCTAAAAAGACTATCTACCAATATCCAAGATAAATGCTAAAATTCCATATCTCTAATAGTTTTTGTAATATTCCAATAACAGATTTGGGATGGACTTATGAAAGTGGGAGTGTAAAATTGGACAGTAGACAACACCCTCTTCTATAATTTTTGGGTAACAGTTATATATTCAGAAAAAAGTTGTAAAGGAACATCATGAAATTAAAGGTTTCGTAAAGGTATAGTAAATTCAGTTACGGGTCCTACAATTATTTACTCATCACACAAAGGGAAATACTCAACCCTGCGTACTACCTGATCCCTTTGTTCCCAGTCCTGCGGTTGTCCTCTGAGCCTGCCAGGTCAATCAGATAGATTTTGCCATGAAGTTCACGATGCTGGGGCTCATCGGTAGATTTAACCACCTTTAGCAGCAAGATACTATGGCTCCGACTAGACCGGACATTCATCTTTGTAGTTGCAATTGTTCTGTCATTGATACAATACAAAATTCATTAACTAGAAACCTGTAAATTGAAATTCAGTTCTTCATTTGCTTAATCTCACCCATATCTGGAGATCTTTTATCATATTTGAATCATTACAAAACAATATATGTATTTTTGAGATTTGGTTTTTTATACATTTTACATAAGCCAATTTAATGAAAATCAAATTTTATTTTTAAAAAATGTGCAAGCATTCAAACTGTGTGCTTAAGAAGTATGAACCTGGCCTGTTTAGTAAACAAATGTCATCAGTTCTTTGCTGAAGTCCAGTCCATATTTTCAGCCATCCTAACATGGAGAGCTGGACAGTCTAATATCAACAGTATAAAAAAAACCCATTAAGTATGAATCTAGTGCCGCTAGTGTCAACCCCTCCCTTTTATACCAAATGACATTTGCATGAACTGGCTTGTGCAACACAGACAATTTCTTCTCAGCAACTTTTTATCATTTTTGGATATGACTGGCTATGACAAAAAACAACTGTACCGTGGCAAATTTCATACTGAATGGTTTGCCTAAGGAAATTGAACTGCTACCACACGCTTACCCTTCACAATGATTATTTCACTGTAAAGTTGCTCTCTGCCACAGCTAGTAATTGATATCAACTAGAAATGTGTCAATACAATATGGATGCCCTTGCAAATATGATGTAGACAAGGGGCAAAGTTTGAGGTCCAAAATGTGTGGCCTTAACTCCATACAATTTTGTTCAAAAATCTATCCTGACTTAGGTCTTTGTAAAGTAAAGCTTCACACTAAATTTGGTTTAAGTGCATCAAGTACTTAAACAGCAAACACATAATTCTAAATTGATTAAAGAGCAACTTTTTTTAAAGGGGAAAATGCTGAAAATCTAAGTTGACCCATGTCACTTTAATGTTAAGCCTCATACCAAATTTCGTACAACTCCATTTAGTCCCTCAACAATTGAGAATTAATCTGCAATTGAAGGGCTAATTTCTAAGTCAAATAGGAACCACAGCCATGCAGTTTTGTTAGAAAATAATCAAACGTGACCTAGGATGTCCCAATCTAAGGTTTCGCATCACATTTCATGTCAATCCATGAAGCCCTTCAAAGTTTTGAAGCATAAGTGAAATAAAGATGAAACTGAAGGTCTGGTACTCTCAAAAGAGTAGAACTCAGAACCCCAAGACTAAATATACAAGTCAAATTCTAAATCTAAAGGGTCAAACTTTACATTTCAACAAAGACCATCAGTTGATAACATCATAATACAAAGAATACAAGCTTTCTCTGTACATTTTATCTCATTACATTTTATGGATGTATTATGGGCATCTGTGTACATATTATGCATGCATGAAAGGTATTTTTTAAAATATGCAATAAACTTGTGCCCTCCCTGATCAATGTGTGAGTGCTTTTACCTAGGTATGTGAGTGTAAAAAGACAGTAAATTAACTGTGAGTAGATGCATTTGTGTGACTTATCAACCAAATAAGTGCCAAATTAGAAATTATCTGTGAGTAGATGCATTTGTGTGACTTCTCAACTAAATAAGTGCCAAATTAGATACTAAGGAGTAAGAAATGTCAAATTTAAATTGATGGTAACTGACACTTTTTAGACTTTTTTAATTAAATGACAACAAAATAAACAAGTACTCTTCAAAACATTAAATTGATTTCTTTTTGAATATACAGTACATGGTTTTCATCATGAATGTGCAAAGTTGTTTTTGTATGTCTGTAACCATATGCTACACCCTGAAAATATGCAACTATCAAAAAGTCTCAATTTCCTAATGTAATAAAATGAAATATTCAAAAATCACAATTATCTTTAGAAAATGAGAACACATGTTTATGTTTGGGATAAAAAAGAATGGAATTTCACACACTTCCATCTCAGACTAATGGGGTCAACTGTCCATGCCCTCTGGCTGGACACTAGATATAAATCACCAGGAAACTTGTTTCCTCAACTTTGTTCCAAAGAAGTCTAGCACTGACTGTCCCCAAAGATGAAAATGTCTATGCTATGGGCTAGTGCAGTGATCATTCTGTCATGACTGCTTACCCTTGTCTGGACTGGCTCTGTGCCAGAATATTTCTCTTGCCAGCAATGAGGTCTCTGAGAATATCGCCAAAGCTGTCCAATGGAGGAGGTTTCCAAGCTGAGACAAGGGGCATGAATACCCCTTTTGACATATGAGGTATATTATGACTGACATGCTAAAGTGCTAGAAAAACAGCCTCCATATCTAGACTATTGATGTGAAGGCAAGATTCTTCGCAAGACAACAGGCCCTGCATAACAAATGCCTCTGGCTCTTGGTAAGCACCCCAGACTAAATCCAAGATATTGGTGCAAAGGAAGGAGTACCAGTGCATAAATGGAAACTCTGGCTAGAAACTCATCCTGATGTTTCTAGCAATTCAGACGGTGATGAAATCTGGGTCATGAGATTATCTGATTGGACATAGGATTCTTATGAGGTCATCAGTTTGACTAAGTGAATGCTGATGTGACCATGTAGGTGCATTTACACACCTTAAACATTAAGGGCTGATCTAAAATTAAATAACACCATAGTTCAACCAAAGATAGACCGCAAGCTGATGTTGTTGTTGTTGTTGTTGTTGTAGGGTTTAATGCCATTTTCAACACAAGATAGGCTATACATGGTGGCCAGTATAATTGGTGGAGGAAGAACCATGGAAAACCACAGAAAGAACCACCGACCCACGAGAAGCTACTGGCAGGCTTTCTCATGTATCCATGTTAGCCGAGCCTAAGACTCGAACCCATGCAGACAGAGGTGAGATGGCAGTGATCTGGAACAGTGAGCGCTTTAGACCACTTGGCCACTCAGGGTCCCGATTGCAAGCTGAGATAAAGAGATCTCTCATTTCAGTCTCATTTACGTTTGAAAGAGGTTTTCCAAGTGGAGTACCAGCAACTCAGCTTCAGGGATTTTCTGCACATGCTGGCTAACCATGCAGGTACTGTCCTGCACAGGACTTATGAGGTCCAGAACAGTCACGAGACTTGATTGCTTCAATCCTGACTGTCAGTTCCACTGACATATACATTGGTTGACAAATACACTGGCTGAAATTGCAGCCTGTGCTAGTGTGGGATATTGCTTGCAGTAATAGCCAAACATTTATTTTTCTTTCTGAATCAATGAATTCAAGGAAGGGATAGCTATCAATGTGGTTGAAAATATCATCATGTCATAGCTGACATTTTTTGATGCCACAAAGTTGACTTATGTCTCTGGAGAACAGTTACCTAATACTCAATGGAAGTCTTACATTCTACCCCTCCACTTTCACATGAATTTTCCTTCTCTGAACCTTCCTTGCTAATGTCCTTGTGAAAATAATTTAGTAAACTCATTTCATCAATATAGTAAAGATCACCTTGTTTGACAGCTACTTCTAAAGGGATCATAACATACATTTTGTGTGTGTGATTAGGATTTTTAATGTAGCTTTAACAATTTTTCAGTTATATCGCTACGTTGTCTGCAGTGTGGCAGTTTATAGTGATGTCTAGCACTAAGGCATCATGCACAGATATGTAGCATGATGTCCCACCTAGTCACATTATCCCGACACCAGGATGACCAGTCCTAACACTAATCTCTTAATGCTGAGCGCTGAGTAAGGCAGCTGTTAGTACCATTTTTGTAAGTCTTTGGTATGACTCGGCCGGGGTTCAAACCCACGACCTCCCGCTTCCAAGGTGGACACTAACCACTAGGCCGCCAGAGTGGTCAACATACTATTATGTCTTTAAAATATGAACAGAAGCAGTTATTTAATTAGCCTAATTGTTCTGAGTCAAACACAATATTGGATGTGGAAGTTAACCCTCTGTATAATCAAATATAAAAAAAAGAATCATCACTGCCATTTAATCAGTTCATAAAGGGAACTGACACAAATGTCGATAAAGTGCTTTTCATTAATTTCATTGGATTGACTCACTGGATTAAATCAAAAGTTGGCTTGTTCATGAGGATCAGGTTTGAATAAATAAATTACAAGTCACTTAAAACACTGCTAATTAATCGAACCAGTTTTCTTTTTGTTTCACATGCTTTGAATGGCCAATAATCTGATTGCTAACCAATGCCAAGTGGTAATAGAACATGTACACAGGCAACAGTTATCAATGACCACCAGGATGTAAATAAACATATTATGAATATGGGTAGAATCAAGTATTCAGTATGCCCAGAATGGTCTTACAAATCCAAGTATTCAGTATACCACAATGGTTAGATAAAAGTAGATACATTCAAAGTGTCCTGAACTGCCAGATAAAGTCAAGTATTCTGTATACCCAGACTGGCAAGATAAAGTCAAGTATTCGGTATTCCCAGATTGGCAAGATAAAGTCAAGTATTCTGTATTCCCAGACTGGCAAGATAAAGTCAAGTATTCGGTATAACCAGACTGGCAAGATAAAGTCAAGTATTCTGTATTCCCAAAATGGCCAGATAAAAGTAGACAAAGTCAAGGATTCTGTTAAGTACAGAATGTCCAGATAAAGGTAGATAAGTGATTATCATAAGAAAATAAGCACTTGACCCACTTTATTAAACTATGAAAATAGCATTTTCCCCAAACTAATGACTCTGAAAATTTTAGACTTCAAAAATTAATAGTCCGGGGTATAAGGCCATTGGATTAACTCCAACCTGAGCATGCTCTATAAATTGCGAGAACTTGTTGTGTAATCAACAGAAAATAAATAAAGTTTAATTTTCCAAAATTTAAACCATGACTTTATTAAATGTTCCAAATGTGATGACTGACTTCTCACCTGTTGTTTGATGCTGGACCAAAGTGAACTTTGAAATCATCAAAATTCTCAATGACTTTCTCTCCAAGATTAGGCACAAGTATATTTTTTTCTGCATCCTCACGGATTGGTAGATCAGTATTTTTGGGCTGTAGTAAGTCTTGCACCTAAATAACAATGTTATAATCATGTAACATTGGAAGATGATGGAAACAATCATGGCTATAATTTTTAAAAAGATCAATCTCAATCATGCAATACAATTAATGACATTGCCGCCACAATAAGAAATGGACATTTGTTTGATTCTCCAAACCTGTCCTTTAGTAGTGAGTTCAATAAATCATGCACCTTTCATCAAAGAAAGCCAATTACAATCTTCATAAAAATAAAGAACCTTTCTTCAAAGGAAGTCAGTACCAAACTTAAAGAAAAGCAATGGAATCTGATGGATTGTTTCATTTTCCAACGTGACTGGAACACGTTTACTGCGCCGTGAAAGTTTCCTGTTTGCAGGAAAAAGGTTTATGCTTATGAACGCTACCAAAGGTGGCTTAAAATGCAAACTAACTTTTACCAACTTGGCATGTACTAAAAAGTAAATGTGCTTCATCATTCGTTATGTGATTGTGCTATTTATTTCCACTGAATTCAGACCTATATGACATGTGACAAAATTATTGAATATTTTAAATCTCTGTGTTCATATTTTTTGATGGAATTATTTGTATTGTGGATTCAATATATGTGACAAGATTTGTGGTGAGTACACAGTGTTGATACTCTATTCATGGTACACATTAGACATGTATATATAAACAATATACACGTATATGTACCAATGCCTGGTTCTCTGAATAAAGTAAAATATTATATATGCCTTAAGTCTCTGTTTTCACTACAGGTGTACTTTTCATGTAATATGCAGCGATTTAAGATGGTAACCATGCCAATGAAGTACGTATTTTTGCGCCCGCATTTATTATCCACTCTATATAAGATTTTTACCCCATTTTACTTGGTTTAGATGATTAAATATGAATGCAAGGGGATTTCAAAGCTGCTGACCAAAAAAGCAGCATCTTGTGATTACTGACCATTATTTAGATTTGTGACAGCAAACAAGATTTTGGATCAGTATCTTTTTCATATAGGCCCAACAGACACCCTATAATGTCTTCCACTGAAAACCCCATATCAATAACACTTAATATTTTGACCATGCAGCAATAACAAGATGATGGAAACAGTCATGGCTATAACGGATAACAGATTGGTATCATTTTACTTAGGACAAGCAGACATCATAAAAGTCTTCTCATGAAAATGCCTTGTCAACATCACTTCAGGAGTAGCAAAAATAACAGTTTCAAAACTTTCAGCACCATTTTAATTTAGAATCAACCGGAGACACCACAAGAAGTCTTTTCATAAAAACCCAATATTCATGTGACTCTCTATGTAGGTGGAATAGCCATTACAACATTTTCAAGATGGCCACTGAAGTGGCCATACTCGAGATCAGAGCAGTATCATTTTCATTTGGGACCAACTAAACATCATAAGAAATCTTCTGGTGAAAGTCTCATGTCAACATGACTTTCTGTGTAGAAGTAGTGATAACATGACTTTCTGTACAGAAGTAGTCATAACATGACTTTCTGTACAGAAGTAGTGATAACATGACTTTCTGTGCAGAAGTAGTGATAACATGAGTTTTGATAAGGCCATAGTAGGAATGTCAGATCGGTACAGTTTTCAATCAAGTAGATATCATAAGAAATTCTTTAGCAAATATCTCATGTTGATATGACTTTCCATTCAGGATGAATAGCAATAACATGTGTTCAAGACAGCTGCTGTGGTGGTCATACTGGATGTCCAAGCAGTACCAGTTTTACATAAAACTAACAACAAAAAGATTTTGGTGAAAACTTCATCTGATATAACTTTCAGTACTTAAGGAATAGCAAAAACAAGATTATCATATGGCAGCCATATTAACACTAAATTTCACCTAAGATCAACTAAACAATAAAGTCTTTTAGTAAAACCTTTAGGTTGAAATGATCATCCACACGAGAAGCAATATCAAGATTTTTCAAAATGGCTACTTTGGCAGGCATACCGGATTTCCAAGAAGAACCATTTTCATTTAAGATCAACTAGCGTGAAAACTTCTCTTCATGTGGATAAGACTTTTCCTTCAGAAGAAGTATCAGAAGCAAGATTTCCAAGCTGGCTGATGTGTTAACCATATTAGATGTCAAGTCAGCACTATTTTCATTTAGGATCAAGTAGTTATCATAAGAAGCATTATGGCAAAAACCCTATGTCAATATGATTTTCCATTCAGGTTTGGCGGCAATAACATTTTCAAGCTGGCTGCCACAGCAGTCATGTAAGATGTCAGATGAGCACCATTTTCAAGCTGGCTGCCACAGCAGTCATATAAGATGTCAGATCAGCACCATTTTCAAGCTGGCTGCCACAGCAGTCATGTAAGATGTCAGATCAGCACCATTTTCAAGCTGGCTGCCACAGCAGTCATGTAAGATGTCAGATCAATTAAGATCAACTAGACATCACAAAAGACTTTTTGTGATTTGACCCAGTGTCTATTTGACCATCCATCCAGGTGGAGCTGTGACAGCAAAATCTTCAAGATGGCTGCTATATCTTTCATATTTGACATCTGTAAAGCACATTTTTCAACTGGGACCAACTAGACTTTAGGATGAAAGTTAAATAAAGTTTCTTTGCAATCCTCCATGTAGTTCAGAAGGATTAGTAATAACAGATAAGGATGGATGACAGACAACCAGTCATCGCACAAGTTCCTCTGGTCTATAAACAGCAAAACTAAAATCTGAAGACTTAATGTTATTTCCTCATACAAGGTTCAGAGCCGATATCCCATACAAATACAAAACAACTGCCACAATGGCTCACGATATGAATTCTCCATTTAATAAAAAGGCAACTAATAATTATTCATAGTCGATGAAGACTAACAGTAACTTTTATTATAACTATTGTTTTTCCCTCTTTTGTATTGATAAGCATGTTGAATCAGCAAAATTATCAACCCTTGGGTTATTTATTTCAGCTCAACTTTCAAGGGGTTTAGGAAAATGAAAAAACTTTAACCAAAGCCTTACCAGAAATTTTCCATGACCATAATTTCAAAGGAACAAGAGCACATGATGCAGAATGAATTTTCTGAGCTTCATTATGTTTTATCACATATATCAAGAAAAACTCCAGAGGGGTTTAGGAAATATAAACAAATAATAAAACTTTCATCAAAACCTTAATGCAAATTTTCTATGAATGTGACCTTGACCCCCAAGATCAAAGGGACAAGCCTGCATGTCGCCAACTGAATTTTATCAGATTCATCGCAAGTGTGAAGAAAACCCATCAAAGAGATTATAAAAAACTGTAATCAACACTTAACATAAATTTTCATGATAGTGACGGCAACTCCAGGTTAAAAGGTGCACAAAGATGACACTGAAGCAACTTTATAATGATTACAATGCCAGCAGAAAGATCATTATGCTGTTCTTATATTTCTCTGTATCAAAAGAGACATCAACCATTCACAATGCAAATTTTACAGACCTTTTCATTGTATATTTCCAGATAGGAGAAGGAGACCTTGTATTTCCAATTTTCAAAGCCCAGTTGTTTCTTTTCCTCATCAATTCGCTGAAAAAGGCTGTTGATGACACGTGGGATGATGCCTGGATCAGAAGCTGGACCCAACATAGTATGGGTCTTTCCTGCAGCAATGCACATAAACTATCAATTAATACATGCTTCTACTTACCTATCCTCACACCTGACTGCACACACACACACAAACATGTAGGGACTTTTGAAAAAAGCCTGTTTAACTGCTTTATATATACACGACACACACACACACACACATGGGCTTTTGCAAAAAGCTAGTTTGACTGCTTTATACATACATGATATACATACACATAGGACTTTTGCAAAAAGCCAATTTGATTGCTTTATACATAAATACATATGCACATACATACATTGATACATACATACATAAAAAGCCAGTATGACTGCTTTATAAATTCATGATACACAGGTGTTTTTGCAAAAAGCCAGTTTGACTGCTTTAAAATTTATGCTATTTTCTGCATAATAAATGTAAACAGAAAAAGAAAAGAAATTCCTGGTTTTCATTGATTATTCAAAAGTCTTTACCAATGATATTTTGCTTAACCTAACAATTACCAAGAAATGTTGACACTATACACGTCACGCTGTGTCGTAGTTTGATAGAGGATTCTTTTCCCATATTAGGCCAAAAGCCTACCAGATTAGAGTTGCATAATGGGCCAAGTAAGTGCAGAATCTTACCTTAAGAATAAATCTTGAATGCATTTTCTACCCTTTTCAAGTGCCAACATTCAACATTGCTTAACATTCTTAGAGAGACCCACGGATATCATAATAGGTGAAAATCCAATTTTAACCTTTAATTATGATGGGTTTCCCATGAACAAGAAAAATAAAAATTATACCACCATCTTGATTTATTTCTATTCTTTATCTCTTGAAAATTTGATCATTTTCCCTTCAAAAATAAAGAAATTAATATGAGTTTGAAATAGGTAATCAGCTGTTTTCTTTTCAGTCACTACAACTCCACTGCGGCTGGGTCAGTGACCTGCTAATGAACAGTATTGATGCTTCGCATTCTTTAAACAATGGACAATATGATTTGCTCTGTGCATGGAGGTGTGTTAGTTTCAACTAATAAAACTGGGTATAATGTATAGCTGACACTATGACCTTTTCCACAAGATTCACACTAGAAAGAACAAGCCAGAACAAAGAAATGGGTAAGTTTTTTCTTTTTGTTCCAGTATTTCTGATTATTTTAAGGAGTGCGCTGTCAGATAGATCAAACTTTTCTTACTGCATTTAATAAGTCCAAAATCATATCTTTTGCAAGCATTAATATGCCGCACTTCGAATTAAAGATTCCAAGATAATTGGGTGCCTGGAGTAAAATGGCCACTATGGCTCATCACGTTTACGGTAGGTCAGTGATAATGGGCTGTTATGTTACACATTTTCAGAGTATGTAGATCAGCATGCATTTAATGGAAACAATTTGTACAACTCTTAAAAAGTATGTTAATAATAAGTTAGCATTGTTGTTTCTAAACTTTAATTGGGGATGCAACTTTACCGGGAAAATGCAATACATGTTTCACTATAAACTTACATAACTATGAATAATCAATCTGAATGAAGGTTGTTTTATTTTGTGTTTTTTTATTATGATATTTACTGTCAATTTAATTAATAATCAGTTATTCATTAGTTTATAGTTTTAAAACCCAGTATATATACCATTTTCAGTATTTGAAGGTTTGATGGCAATTTGCAGCCCCCCACCCCTCTGCTTTTATCTAAATTCATGGCAATAGTACATGTTAGTAAGCATTACTGGTTTATTAATGAATTTTCAGTGATATAAGTCAAATTGAAAATGTCTTTGCATTTAGAGCATTTACAATTATAATAATTATAAGGACTTGGCATTTGTCCCCAACCCAGTATCTAATTTTGCCTTAAATGGCCAAAATAATGTTAAAGCCCATAAGAAATTGAAGAAACATATGAATGTCAACATAAATTTCATACATTCATAATGTCATTTATCGACAAAACTCAAAGGACATGTTAAACATATTTGATAAATATTTATATTTACTAATTCCATACAGTTGAATTAATTTTTGAGCTAAATTGTCTTTCAAGACATGTATGCACAACTAGTGCTTCTAGAAGGTGATATTTGGTTTGAAGAGTTATCCGATTCCAAACTGGTCATTTCAGTCTTTAGAAAGTTTGCTCACACTTGATCCACCTGTGTCATCTGGAACTTTGCATTATTTTAAGAATCTCACAATGGAACAATTTTTTTTGGTACATCCATACTGCCAAAAACTTTGAAGCATATAGCCTCACTGTCAAGAAAGAATCTACTTGTGGGTCATTATGGTATGAAATTATGAAAATGTGGCTTTGGCATTTTACAAATTCTTTGCTAGAATGCAAGGCTCTATGTGCTTTGTACAACAGGCATCACAAGCCTTTCACAGAAATACAGAAGAGGTTCCATGTTCGTGGTGACAGTGGAGTAAAGGATACTATGATTTCGTTTTTCTAAATTAGAAAATAGTGCTTGAAAGAAAGAAGAATGTACATTCAGATTCACATCAAAGGTATGAGATTTTAAATACTGTTCCCCAGATGGAAGGTGTCAAGGTCAAATGCAGCAAGAAAGAGCTTCAATGGCGTATTACTTGAAAATAATAAACTCAAAAAAATTAACACTGCACAGGCTACTGGTTTTGAAACAGTTGCACAAGAAAATAAATAGTTGAGAAATTTAGTGAATGAGCAAAATGGGCAGATAAGAATGACTGGACCTGAGTCAATGAGTACAAAAAAAGAAATTGACACCCATGGCAAGGAACAAACTTTTAATGCAGAAAACGAGGGTACTGAGGGACTTAACAATCAAGCTGAAATTTCAGCAACATGAAATGGACACTGTGAATACCGAAATATCAATATAAGGTTCAGAGACACTATAAATATTTGTGATCTGCACGAAAAAGTTGAAGCTACAAGGAATAAGTTTGAAACGGACAAGAAATCAATTGAATTGTATTTTACTGGAATTGCTGACAGTGTAAAAAATCTTTACAAACTTTCAGTTGACAGTCTCAATCAAAGGTTAGAGGAAATTAAGCAGTTAGAGAAAAAAAGGGAGGGATAAACAAGGGAGAAGTACGTCTTTTGTATTATGATTTATTAACAAAAGGTAATACAGCAAATACAGTGCAGTCTGTTGTAAAAATAGTTTTAGAAAATATGACACCAGCAACCTGACACTGCCAAGTAGAAGTACAGCCCAGAGAATGGTGTCAGAGGCAGGGGCATTAGTAAAAATTAGAACAGCATATGAACTGCACCGTGAAAAGTCAACATTGTGTCACCAGTCCAATGGAACAACTAAGCATCTAATTCATTGGGTTGCTCATGCTATACAACTTTTGCCAAATGATGATCCAAAGAATCAAAAATTCTTTACACTAACTGTTAGTCCAGTAACTTCAGGAAAGGCAGATGACATAATTAAGCAACTGCAAGAACAGTTCACAGAACTCCATAACATTGCTGATCCACTGGACTTGGATCCCAATGATTTAACATATTCATTCATGCAAATCAATGGCAGAATGTCGGACCAGCAGCAAATGAGAAAAAGGTTACACGATTGTTTCAAGAAAAGGAGGAGTTGAAAGCAGAGTGAAGATGCATCTGTGTATGAAACCAAAGTGTATGCATTTACTTGTGCAGCCCACAAAATAAATGAAGTGCAAAATATCTGTATCTATGCGAGAAAAATATCAATGGAAGAGGTATGGTTGGTGCAAGAAAAACATTTGTGAATGCAACAAGTTTCTATGTGAGCACAGTAGAAAAGAATATGGACTAGGAAATGATTTCAAAGCATATTCTCTTTGCAGTGTACAAAATACTGGATCGAAACTGTTCAGACCAATTGTAGGAAACTGCTACCTTATATTTCTGCAGAATGCGATTCCATCCCTTTTGGTAATTGATCCTAATTAATCTGATAACGAATTAAATGAAAAAATGATGTGGTATCACACTTTATTTACTCAACCATAGTAACAAACTACAAAGCGATATACCACACATAAGAACATGGCAAAAACTATTCAAAGTAATCAGTTTGCATGTTTTTTTGTTTAAGGTTCTTTTTTTTTGCACGCTACCCAAACAGGAAACTACATAATTTACATTTCCATCGAAATAATTATAAGAATTAGATCAATTTATTACAATTACGTCATTGATACATCCTTTCCATACAACTACTTTTTCTATGATGATACGAATAGTTTTTATATTTTTCCTTTACAAGAATGAACAAATAATTGAATACACGTGGAGATATCCAAGCAGAATGCCGCACATTTGTTGGTTATTAAAATCTCTGAGCATGGGCATCTAAGATTTGAAAATTTTCCGTCTTATTATTGATTTCAACAATACATTGAGGTTCGATTAATTAGGAACAATTACAAAACTTACGACTTATGATACCATAATTGGAGCTGTTAAATACAATGCGCCAAGTGTCAGATGGCTTCGTTTGATGGGAACACACCTTTTCCAAGCTGAAACTAACACCATCTTCTGATGCTAATATTTTATAACAGTGTTTACAATAGCCACTGCTTTGATCATGGAGAACATCCGCTGAAGTTAAGTCTTTGTTAGGGAAAGGCCATTTAATTGTGGTAGGGGGCAAAGACACGTGTTTTGAAACGTGTTTCTTGCTTTGACTTTCTTATATAAAGGACACTGTGCCATTTATTTTCTTGCTTTAAATAATTCGCATCAGCTATACTATAACATCTCGTATTTCAAAACAAGGCACAATTCCCTCCTTATAAGACAGTCAAAATGTAGCATTTGATAAGGTGTTCAGCCACCGGAAAAAAAAAGCAAAAGTTGAATGAGAATGATGAGGAATAATTCTTATGATAGGGAAAAGCATAATGAAAAATTTCAGAAGACTTGGACAAAAGACAGGGAATGGCTGAATTATGATGAGGAAAGGAACGTTATGTGGTGTAACTGGTGTACGCAATTCGCAAAAACAAACACACAGAAAACATCCAGTTTTGTTGTGGGTCGTTAAAACTTTAAAACTGAATCGGTAAACGTACATAAAAGCTGTGTGACATTGTTTTGTGAACAGGACTAGTAAAGATTTGGCAGGACTAGTAAATTTTTCAATATACTAGACCTTCTGGCTACAAAGAAATTTGTGTTAAATTCGAGCCCTGCTACTGTACTTTTACCTTTGCACTCCATTACTGCAGAAGGCAAAGTCAGTGAAATCGCCTTTGGAGATGAATGAATATAATGCTTCAGTTGTTGGAAAGTTAGGAAATTGGGATCCATCTGGACTTGTTACCGAAAAAGATCTGCTTCAGGAAGGAGCCATGGGCCCTGATCTATACCAACCATATATGAAATCATCCACCAGATGGTGCACAGTTCTGATACAGTACTGGACATTATCAAAGGTATGCCTTTCTGATTGATTTAATTGTTGATAATTAAACACTTGCATAAAATAGATTTATTTTCATGGTATGGATTGATATGTATAAATAGCCAATCACTGCTATACATTTTACAGTAAAGACTTAAATTTAAAGAGCATCTTGTCAATTTTGAAACAGAACAAATTTTGTTATGCTAATGTTCTGTCAGATGAAAATACAAGCCAATGACAAGTCCTTTAATAAGAGAATTAGGGTACTTTGTTCTTGTACAAGTTTTTATTTCATTTTCAGTTATAGCAAAAGCTGGATAGGAAAAACTTTGGACACCTTGATGGCGGTCAATATGCAGTACATACTCCTGAAAGCTGCCAATACCACTGGAGATGCAACAAATGATAGGATTGAGAGCTTGTTTGGAATATTAGGTAATTCATTTCAAATCTAAAATTTAACCTTTTCTATGGCACTAAATAGATTACAATGCTGGTGCACCATATAACCACAATCAATCAATCAGTCAATCTTTCCAAAGCAATTTTGTTGGCATTCTGTTTAAATTACCCGATTCAATGGATTCATAACAATGATATCTATCCCCACATTTCATCATGATTAGTGTTCACTGTTCATCCATCCATATGTAACTGTTAAATTGCAAGATGGAACTTAACGAAATTTAGGAAAATAATAGGCCATATAACACCAACATTCTTGATGAAAATTCATACTTATGTGACATTTAGAAGATTTTATCCATATACTGTTATTGTAACACCATATTTCAGTCCTATCTAATATGTTACCACATCCTGAGACTGCTGGGTGGATATTAAATGCATTTTTAATTATATGAAAATGAAGTTTAGTAAAATGTCAAGACTTAAGGTTATGCATATTGAAGATATTTTGTCATATATATGAAGTAATTTTAATTTTTTTTAAAATTCTTGTGATCAACTTGTTTCAGACAAATGATGATTGCACCAGTGATGAATCCTGTGAATGTGGCCTCCCTTATTGCTGCCAAGCAAGATAAACCAGTTGAATGGATCAAGAGTGATAACATACCACTGGACAAGACTTGTAGTGTTGCTTATGAGGCATGCAAAGCTTGAGCGCCAAGAAGAAGAGACAAAGAATGAGCAAGTCAATCGGCAATTTCGGATAGGGAAGGTTGAGAGGGATGCTAAAATTAAAAAATGTAGACTAATGCCAGTGCAACACAAACAAAAACGGAAGGAACAAATTTTAAAAGCAAGAACACACTCGTGTAGAGACCAGAGCTTTGAAAAATATGAACAAATTCAAATGTGGAGGACAGTCAATAGATTGTGTTGTGTTGAAAATCATGATTGCATGAAAGGATCTACCAGTATGTCAAAGTCATGCATGAAGCAAGTTATAATTCGGAATTACAAGCTAGACCTGAATACACAAACAAATATAAATGGTGTAAATCCTGCAGGTAAATGGGACTGGAGTTCTTCGGATGAGGTGACATTAGATATGTCACAACCTCTTGTGTTAAAATCATCCAAGTACCACAGTGCATGTACATTTAGTAAAAAAGATTCAGAGAGTGAGTGGAACTCATCAGATGAGGAGACCTTAAATATGTCACAATTTTCTTGTGTTAAAACCATCAAAGTATCACACTGCATGTAAAGTTGGTAAGAAGGTTTAAAAGCATGAGTGGAATTTTTCAGCAGAGAAACCTTTTGAGATGAGTAAAATCCTGAAAATTTCAGTCAGATACTGTAAAAGGCCACATATTGTTACACTTGTCTGCCAATTTATCGTACATTGTTCACATTTTGTTTTAGGCCTTTTCATGCACTGTGTTTTTTTATGTTTCTAGTTTGACATTGTGTGAGAGCACCGTCTTTTTTTTGTAGAGGAACACAAATTAATAATGTTTGCTTTTGTAAAACTGTAACTGGCAGCATCAGATGTTATAAAATTTTGGAAAATACAAGATTGTAAATTATTTCACAAAATGCTGCACTGTACATTATTTAGTACACATTAAATTGAATTGAGTGAACTGGCTCAGGCATCCTTTCATGCTTATTTTAAGAAAAATAAGCATAATGGTTTTTATTATTGAAAGAAAAAATATTAAATTGCAAGAAATGTTGGGTCCTTTTTTATTATCTCACCTTAAAAATCTAAGAAAACTGAAATAATTTTTTAGTTAATTATATGGGAAATGTACATATTTTTTAAACAAGTTTTTGGTGTTTTATTATTTAGGCGACCTGTAGATCACTTGGAAACAATGTTTACTTTGATTAACAGAGTCTTTCCATTTTCTGGTGATGGACACATAGACTCTAAATGTTTGATAGAAAGAAAAATGCATAATATGGCAATTATAAGACCATTTTGTCTATTTGTTTGCAATGCTGTACATCATAAAAGTAGTAGTTCCTGTAGCATTGTATGCAAAGATTAAACTGTTTAAAGATAACCTACAAAGGTGAGACAATTAGTTGTTGTTGTTGTTCTAGGGTTTAACGCCATTTTTCAGCACAAGATAGGCTATACATGGCAGCCAGTATAACTGGTGGAGGAAGAACACTGGAAAACCCAGGGAAGAACCACCGACCCACGAGAAGCTACTGGCGAGACAATTAGTAAAATATTTGGTTGATGAACATGAGAAAATGCTGTATGTTTGGAAAGATTTGGTCATTTTTCAGATTTTGTAAATAAAAGTAAAGTAACCAGAGTTGTTCTTTTTTTCTCATATCAAGATCAAACTAAGAGTAATTTATAGACTTTGGATAAAGTGCAAAGCTCAAAAAAGGCAACAAACATGGCAAAAAAGCTAAATGTTGCATATTCCTGATGTGTTTTGTAATGAAATATTAAATTTTTAGAAAGCATTATCTAAAAAAGTACAAGAGATAATGCTGTGATTTTTTCACATCAGTTTTAGAATGTTGCATAATTTGTAGTATGTTATCTATTTGAAAAGTCTTCATCCAATAAGACAATTTTTAAAAACTGATATGTGTTTTGTATGCTGTTTTGACTCGTGGCAATGGGCCTCCCTAACATTCTGAGTGGGTAAGTTGTAATTAACTTAGGCCCAATCTGCCTACTTGTCAGTTTAAAACATGAAGAAAACAAAATGATTTTGATTTTTATGCCAGTACTGATGTAAGTTTGATACTAACAATAGGAAAATGTAAACATCTTCCATTTTATACTTAGCCCTCCTAATGGTTTTTGCATTTACAGTGCCACTTTTTATAAAGTAATTTAGGCATCATTGTGATGTGGAGAAATATTCAATTTCAATAACCTGATGCATATCTGTATGAGTCAGGCCTATGGGAAGTTAAGAGACCGAGAATTTCAAAATTTGTGTGATTTATCAACTGGTCAGGGCAATGTTACCACTGCTGCAGGTAACCGATATTATAAGACTAAAGCTTTATTGATGTATTGTAATGTACATGGGATGATGCCGATAGATATTTATATACCCATGTAATTACATTTTACACGACAAATATTGCCAACTTGCATAAGAAATCACTATTTTAAGTGTCTCATTTGATTATCATTAACTTTCTTGCAACGAATGCTATTGTAACTTATTTATAATGAAGGTAAATACAGACCTGCCAACCCTAACAAGGCCTTGACAGTAGGGCAGTCAATTTTCTTTCTTAAGTTAGACCAGTTTTCGGTAAGGTGAAACAAAATATTATGTACTACTATTATCAAGCCGGAAAACATGGATTTACAAGTCCAGAAGTGTGATTCAAGATTAATGCTTCGATAGTAAACATTGTGTTCAACTAAAAAGTTTGTAAAGTTTACTTTACCTCCAGTACAGCTTCACAAACTCCAATTCCAATTATGGTTTCTTGATATCTCTCAAAAAAAATGAATATATTCCTTTAAAAAAAGTTGTGGTGATGGCAATCATCTTTCCCACTATGTGACATACTCGAATCAACACATGATGCCCACTAAATGGAACTGTTACCCTTCCTGACTTTTTCCCAAGAATATGAATATTCCATTTTATTTTTCTCTACCATTAAAACGTAAAGACATTTATTGTACTTTTCATCCTAACATGTCCCTTGCTGGACATAATTGTTCATCACACAGACATTATGCATCACAAAATACAAGCAATTTAAAGCACATGAGGCACAAAGGTAAAGTTAGTCTGGTTCCCTGATCAATTCCACTAAATCTAATATGAAATCTGGATATGAATCAAAACATGAACAAGCCAGTATCTGGATTTTACCGCAAACATCTGTATTTCCATAATTTGTGCCTTTATTCTGCAAGTCCATATGTTAAGGTTCATTTCTGTAAGACTTACAGCAAAATTGTAAGGGTCTACAGGTATGGGTAACGTGAAATCAGCTATTTGGTCAAAATCTAGTTTATGTAATCACCTAAAAATGTTCCTAAACTTTTGGCCATTCTTCAATCTTCTTTGTCATGGCTTTCATGCATAATAAATAATAATAATAATAATAATAATGACCTTATTTAAAGAGGGTAACACAATTAGCTAAAAACTAATCTACCTTGAGGCCTAGCTCTCTATAAGAAAGGTTTAACCAAAATGAATCATTTAGGGTAACACAATTAGCTAAAAACTAATCTACCTTGAGGCCTAGCTCTCTATAAGAAAGGTTTAACCAAAATGAATCATTTAGCACAAACGTTGGTGCAAATGAGACAATTAGAAATACCTCAAACAGAAGTTTGTAGTCTGAAAATTAATAACATACTTATATAAATATATGCTGGTGTCTGTACTTTGGCTGATGTTGTTGTAGAGTCTAACGCAATTTTTCAGCACAAGATAGCCTATACATGGTGGCCAGTATAAATGGTGGAATAAGAACCCGGGAAAACCCAGGAAAGAACCACTGACCCACAAGAAGCTACTGGAAGCTTTCTCAAAGACTCACGTTGGCTATATTCGAGACTCGAACCCATGCAGTGAGGTGAGATGGCAGTGATCCATAACGGTGAGCACTATAGACCACTCTACCACTCAGGGCCCCTATTTTGGCTGACAATGTATTAATAAAACCACACAGAACTGAAAATACTGGTGATCAGGAAAAGAGTAACAACATATGAAAATCATAAAAATTTTGCCATCTCTGTCTATTAACTTCTCCCATATCATAACTCATAAAGATGTGGCATAGCTCATTGAAAAGTAAAATAATGACACCTAGAATATTAAAAGGTGTCACTGTAAAGGTGAATGCCATTAAGAAATTAATGGCTATTTGTGCAACTGCCATTTCGAGTTGTAATCCTTGCGTCATTTTTTTTGTATGTCTAAGGAGACAAGTATTAGAAAATAATATATTCAAGATTTCAACCCTTTTTAGTATCAAGCTTAAATCAGATGCGTGTGCTTCTTTAGAAATGAGTAATCTAGTGGAGAAGTGTGTTAAGTATTATGAGTAACACATGAAACTCATTCATCCTGAAGATGAGTGTTTGTGATTATTTGTCCTCAGCCCTGTGTTTTGCCACATGAAAAGACTGTGCTTTGACTTTTTTGTTATTGAGAGCTTGACATTATGCAATGTCCCTGGTGAAAAAGTAGTTTCCACACTGTGGACTTTTTATTTGACATAGTTCTTGCTCATTTTGTAATTTTGTAAGGGAAAGATATCCACATATATTAACGCTCAATAAAAGGAAATGGTAAATAAGGTTCTGGTTCACTCAAAGAAAATTAAGTCCCCTTCCAAATGGACCATCAAAGTTCAGAAGCCACTGCCAAAGGCATTACAGTTTTTCAAAAGGTCTTCCCCAAGGAAAAAAGTACGTTTCCTTCTGACTATCAGCAAAAGCTTCTGGTTCCAGTTAAGTGATATAAAGAATCGCAAAGAAATCCTGAAAGTGCCTAGTACAGGCCATTGGAACAAAACTGCATGCTACCTGGGCAAAAAGTGCTTGCACAAAATAGGGTAGGTGCATAGGATAGGGTAGGTAGATAATTTAAAACTGCTGAAAGGCAACTTTTTTTAAAGGGGTCACATACAAACCAAAGTGGAATAAATTCAGAGATATAATGTATGATGAGACTATTTCACTGCACTGGATCAGAAATGTGGCAGGGTGGGTGGGGGTGGTAACAAACTCAGCCAATCAGATGAAAGGTCACATCATGAATATGAATACACTTCACCAAATATAAGCATTCAATTAATGCATAATAAATTTGATCTGAAATAAGGACACTACAGAATGGTAATAAGGTAACCATATCAGGCCCAAGATCACCTAAATAACATGAATTAATCTTGCTCATCACACATTTCATCCAATATATTGACAATATAAATCCACATTCCAAGTTCGATTGAAGTTGAATAACAAATATGGCCACAAGCAATGGATGCAAGGACTTAACCTAAGATCACTTGGCATCAATGCCAGGATAGCTAAGAACCAAAAGATCTAAAAACTGACAGATCTGAAGAGTGTCCTAATGCATACAAATACTCCTACAATAAGGACCTCAACATTACTTTGCCTAGGTGAGATGGACCCCAGATGAAAACAGAAGAGAACCAAATGATGTTGAAAGAAACATGGAGCACTGTGTTTACACATTTTCTGTTAGTATTATCCTTACCTGCACCAGTGGGTCCATATGCAAATATTGAGATGTTCTGTCCCTGTAGACTGCAGTCCAGGAGGGGTCTGACACAGTCTGTGTAGATCTTCAACTGGGAACAGTTCTGGTCATACACTGCAGTAAAGCTAAAAGAGGACATTAACTGTAGGCATATGAGACATAATAATCAAACAGACTCAGTTCATATTTTCTCATCCATGCAAGAGAGAAAACTAGCTGCTTTGCTAACCTTACTTTTCTTATCTCAGTCTGGTCGTCTCAGTCATAGTGTCTACATAATAGAAACTACTTTTAAAAATAAGAAACCATTGTTGTATTCTGCTGTGCCTGACAGTTTTCTAAAATCAAACAACAATAACAACAGATATAGAACACAAATAATCCATATAGCAACTTAAGGTCTCTCCAAATTTAAGAACACACCATATAAAACATTTTGAAAAAGACAGACACATGCACACAAGCTATTTGGTATTATGCTAGAAACAATAGTTCATTCCACACAGCATGGTGAACTTTATTCTAAATGTAAGCCTAAGTCAGTAAATGTTAAAGCCAGCACTGTTAAATGTCACTAAAAGTACCAAATTAGTTTTAAATACTTTGTGTGAAATGAATTAGATACTCTTATGTTACGTGTTTAGGCTCGAATAAACAGTAACACAAGAAAGAGTGAAAACAACAAGCTTTGAAAAATTATAATAAATAATTCATTTTCCTGTAAAAATGAAGAAAAAAAAACAAAACTTTTGGTTTCCAGAATCAAATCCAAATAATCTAAGAATAATTCATGAATACAATTTTAGAAGTCCTAATACTGAAATGTTCTAACGATTTCAAGTTCGAATCCCAACAAAGAATCCAAGACGGAAGGCAATGAAATATACTGTAACCTATACTGTTTTGAAGTCTACAGTTCCTTGTAGAAACACAATATTTAATCCTCCAGGTTTGGAAATCCAAATAAGATTTTTAAGAAATATCTTTGTTTAAGAATTCTGTATAAGCACAAATTTTTTCCAGAGAAACAAATTAATCTTTAGAATCTGAAAAATTAAAATAAAACTAAAAAACTCAATATTGGTCACAACAGAAGAAAACAACTTGATATCAAGTGTTTAAAAGCCCCTGAAAAACTCTGAGATCTCTCTCTAAACATCACTATTAATACTAAGTATTTTGCAATTTTGGAAATGCCTTACTGAAAAATAGATGATCACGTGATCATGTTGACATATAAAGATCACATAGCTCCTATATGTCCTTGATAAGAACCAATCATTTTACTCCAAGAATAAAAGTTTTTTACTTGAACCTCAATCAAGGCCAGGAACTAAGTCAAAAATAGAAACAGTGTTTCTATTATTAGGTATTTATGGAAAGATTCAGGTCAAAATGAATTTCTGGAAAACATCAAATTCCTAGAAAACAAAATTACATTACACTGACATGTAAAGAAAATAAAAAAATTCCAAAACCCACAAACAATCAAATCAAATAAAAATTAAATCAAATGTACGTAACAATACTGATAGCTGCATTAAGTGAAGCTGACCAGAAAATTTACTGGTGTACAGATAGGATAAAATTCTCTATGCTGTGTGGAACAAACTATTTCAGAAAACACTGTTCCAGGCACACAGACTATACACATCACTGATGCCAAAAATGAAAAATCCAAATTCTCTCAAGAGCTACCACAAAGAACGCAATTAGAAAAGTGTTATATCAGACCTGCATTCTTCAAACTTTGTAAAACACCCCAAAACAATGCCAGTTGCATCAAACATTGTAAACAAATGAAAATACACGCACTTACCCATCAGAACAATTCATTCATAAGTCCAAACATCACGATTCAAATGCAACTTTCTTCCAAAACTTTTTTGTCTTTTATTGGCATTGGTGTCATTTTCATCTCAAATCCATTTCCCGAAAAATGAAAACATATTTTATGCACTCTTTAAAAAGTCTCTATTAGGGTGAAATGATTCACTGATCTATTGCAGAAACAATACATATAATGATACAAGAGACAGAGAATGAATACAAAATGATGCTTACCATATACAATTATTTTAGTCTTTGGCAGTCATGAATAATTATTATTAGTTGCCTTGTTATTCTGTAAAATTACAATCCATCTGAAACAGCATTTGCAGTCACAGGCATTCATGTTTATTAGTAAAAACAAATTTTTTGAAAATACCCACTTGCTGTCTAAAAATTAACACAAAGTGACATGGTTCATAATTGGACCCCCCCCCATTTCATGCTAATTATCTTAACCCAGAACTATGTTCAGCATATACTATACATTTCAAACGTGTTCCATGTGTATAATGAAGTACTTTACTCGTCATTTAATAACCACTTTCACACATAATTTCTACTTTTGAATTGTATCTTGACTCATTTGGTTGATTTGAAAGCTACACTAATGGTGTGTTGCATGTTGAAATTGTTAGACTGAATTCTCATTTGTGGTTATTGCTTGTTCTGCTCCAGGTTAAACAATAGCTACCAATCAGAAATCAGTGTAGCTTATTCTCTGCATGACAAACAGAAAGTATTGGCAGAACAAGAAAGACTTTGCAGAAAAGCAATTAGATATGTCAAGTACTTCAGCAGAGATGCTGTCACGGTGTGCCATTGTGTGGATCATTCAAAATTTGTATGAAATCATACATTTGGAGAACAGTGAAATGTGAGAACTCTCACAAATTCATTGCAAGTCCCACATATGAAAATGTGCTCTGCAAAGTATACACTTTTTATGTAACTGTTCTTGTCAAGACATCTGGATTTTTTGGGTAGCAAATGTTCAACAGCTGGGTTCTTCAAGCATGACATGAATGGTTGTGAACTAAATCTGATTAGAACTACATGCCCACGAATAAAAATAATGGCGTAGTTTGAACCATTCATGAAGAAAGTTTTACAAATGCGTGTTTGAAATACGAGCTACCTTAAAACCCAAAATGCCTGATTCCTGGCGTGGTTCATTATGATTTCGTTTGGCAAATACTTGCTGATGATAGTGACGACATAATAAGTTATGAAGTATATCAGATTATTGGAGCCGGAATGCGTTAATGGAGACACCAGTGAGTGATTTTGAGCCTGAAATGGTGTTAAATAAATGTCAGATGTATATGCTGAATGGACAAAAACTAGATGGCATGAAACTTTCTATGGTATTCTGAAATTAAATATACAAATGGCAGAATACTGAGCCTAATTAAAATACAGATTTTTTTAAAGCATAATGCAATTTTAATTTTTTTAATTAATCAAATTCAGTCTGAGGATCATATGCTACAAAACCACATACATGTATATATATCAGGGTTAAGATCAAGTGAATAAAAAATACCTCTGTATGCACAAGCATTGATGGACTAAATACCATTATACAGCATTACTGAACAGATAAGAAATTTGGCATAGTAGTCAGTAAACTACTGATTTAACAAAGAAAGTTTATGTTAGTAAAATCCTATTTTGGAGCAGATGTATCCAAAAAATATAAGCTTTGATCTCTGGAAACTTGTATATAACAGTCACAAAGATCAGCTTCCCAAAATGTTCAAGCTGGCAAAGCTAGCTGTATATATATGCCTCTTCAAAAAGCACAGAACAATATTGATACAAGGAAAAGGAAGAGTATACTCAGAATTAACAGATTAATGCTTAAATAACTATAGGTGACATCGGTCAAAGATATTGATTTCAGTTAAGCTATAAGAAAGTGGAGCAGGAAAAAAGAGAGAGAGACATCAAAGTTTAAATAAATATTGATCCATGACCATTTCTTCCTCCCCTCCATTTTTCTTTGATAAAGGGGGAGGTCTCTCTTAATATAAAATCCTCTCCTGAAACAGCACATTAGGAAACAAATACAAGTAACTGTGGCTGCAGCAGTCTTTTGCATCAATTCTTCAGGAAATAAAATGTGATAGATTTTGTTGGTATTCAACCTTATTCACATGCTCAGATTAGTTCTAGATGAGATTTTCTTTGCACGAGGAAATTATATTATTTCTTCTGTTTTGAAGATAACATCGTAATGTCTTCCAAGTGTAACTGAGACCAGAAATTGGTAATAATATGATTTCAAATCATTCATGTTGTATATAGCAATGGGAGTTAAATGGAGCCACTATTAAATGGTCTAAAATGTTGGATAAAACTCACTGCAGCCAACAGGACCAGCTAAGCGTCATATGATATAAAATCCTCCAGTAAAAACTCCATCTCATGATGATTGCAGTAGTACCAATATCAAGATTTTCAAGATGGCTACTCTGATAGCAATACTGCATGTCCACATTGCGAAATTTTCAATCACGATAAACTAGACCAAGGGATGAATGTGCATGTATGTATGTGTGTGTGTGCATAAGGAGAAAGCAAGTTAGCAATAATGGCTGGATGGACAAACAACAGGCCATCCCTAGAGCTCCTCTGGTCTATGACCAGTATTTGTCATAATTGACATCCTGTTAAATCTACAAATTTACTTGCACATGACCTATTCACAGTTTATATATATATATTTTTCCGTTTTCATCTTTTATGCTTTTTTATGTAAAAGCAGAGCTCCCACCTTGAATGGAAAGAAAATCTGAATGCCAAAGGAAAAACATCGGGAATTTGAGAGAAAAAAATCAGGATTAGTGTTTGAGACCATATATCAGTACATGTATTTACCAAACCTCTACAAAGGAATTCACATTCCTATCATTTTTCCATTTTCATCTTTTATGCTGCTATTTAGTGTTAATTCAAATTATCAGCATAAATGATAACAATAGAAATGGATATATTTTCACAGTATGACTTTGAAGCAATCATCATGGAATTTCTGCATCACCTTTGTTCTCTTTGCACAGCCACCATGAAAAAAACGTATTCTGAAGAAAAAACATTGCATTTTTTTTATAAATTGGGATTCTGGGCAAAAAATAGGGAAACAGGTCTGTAAGAATGCATATGAAATAATTCTGCAAAATATTTCAAAAATGAATGGCCCTAATCCAATGAATGATTGATAATAATCTATATTATAATAATCTCCACAGACACAAATGGAGAAAAAAAACTTCCTGTAGGTGGCATGAATTTATCTATGAAAGAAGTCACCAACATTCCAAGAGAACATTCTTTTCATCAAAGAGAAACAATGGTCAGCACTGAGTGAACTGATCAGGCAAGAAAATGGAAAGAAAAACACCAAAATGTCGTACATTTTCCCTTGCCATTTCAAACCGATTGTGAATATTTTCATCCTCTGCGCCCCCCCCCTTTTGACAAACTTGTTACTGCTGTAACCTCAATATAAAAAATTCCAAAATATAAATCTTTTGAGTACCCCATCAACCTTCAATACGCTCAATTTAACAAAACATGTCAAATAAATTAAAAGTAAATACAATGAATTTAAAATGTTTCATCTCAAGTTTCACATGAAATACAACGTGAAGTCAAAATAAAGATCACTATCAAAGGTAAACATTTTGTACTCACTCATACTTAATATTTTCATTGACATTTCTGTGGTTGAATATCTCCACTGAGTTGTTTTCCACACTGACACATACTTTTTCTTGGTTTCCATGAGGTGGTCTCACTCGAATTACTACCCTCACCTTGCTTTTCTTATCCATTTTCTGAGGACAGACTACTGTAAATAGATCAAAAAATGCAAGATTATTCATTATTGATACTAACAATAAGAACAAACACAGGACAGTAATCAAATACATGTAACCATTAGGTCATCCATACTGTCTGTTTAGTTACATTCACCAACAAGGATTTTTAAGCATATAATGTTATCCATCTATATACGGCCATCAATCTACCTAATTTTTGTATCTGGTCAATTTTAAGTTAGATATCAATGACAAACAATTCTAGCTTACAATACTATTGAACCAGCCTGAATATCTTGTATAAAACTGCCATACAACTCATTCTTTTACATAATTTTCCATAAAACAAGTGATTTACTGATCACTTACCTGCAGCAATGGAATAATTTATCACCCTTGTATCTGACTGCTATGAACTTTTTTTTTAAATCTTTAATAAAAACTGCTGGAAAAGTGCAACCCATTTTTCCATCATGCCAATCCAGGTGAGACAAATAAATCAAGTTTTAAAAAGGAACATACCAATAAAGTTCCTGTTCTGAGGAAGAGAATTTCATATTTTCAATTATTTAAATCATAATAAATCTAAAATTGTTCTCTACATATACGATCAAGAAGATCTAAAACCTTTGTTTAATGAAGGTAACAATTATTTTTAATGTGTTTATAATTTAAATTTTTGAAATGGCATGACCAAATTCAGTTTTGTATTGTGTCTAGAGGAGACATAGCAGATGTAATTAGAAGTGGAATAAGTTCTCTTAACACCCAAGACATAAACATTTTCAAGTAAAACCTATACAAAATGAATACAGAAAAGGTAAAATAAGGTTAATTTTATTTCAATTAATTGCTACCTAGAGATAACTGCATTGTGCTTTTATGTTGTTGTTTGGGGTTTAACATTTCTAGCCTATACATGGCAGCCAGTATAGCTGGTGGAGGAAGAACCTAGGAAAACCTTAGTAAGAACCACAGATTCACAGATAGTTACCAAAAACCTTTCTCACATGCCCATGTTGGTCAAGCCCTAGACTCAAACCCACATGGACAGAGGTGAGGCATTTAGACCACTCTGCCACCCATGGCCCCATGCTCTTATTAACAGTACTTAGTAACCTTTGAACAAGAATTACAAGAGTGAACCAGTAAGACCATAAGCTCTTTTAAAGCTTAATGTTTACTGATCACAAAGAAAACTTAAAATGCTAAATTATTAGGACTTTTAAATTAGTTATTATTGTGGATTGTTCAAAACATATGGGGAGTGGAAAATGTTAACCAGTCTGTGGACAATTATTTTGTAAATCATAACCACACAAACATCTAGATCAGGTGTGTCAAACATACAGCCCACAGGCCTGATACAGTGCATCAGACTCATTATTCCAGCCCACAGATCAGGTCTCTTGTTAGTATCCAATTTGGATGCTTATTGGGTGCTGGATGAAAGCCTTCCAGAGCAGTAAGCACCGAACTAATTATGGTGCCCACCCTCCATTCCCTACAAAATGTGAAATAAAAAACCCCACAAAAACTATACAGTATTAAAATCTAAAAAGGTGAGAAAATACAAGTGTTGCTATCATTCCAAATCAAAATACTTGTACATGCATATCAAAATGGTCATATATAATTTTTTCAGTTTTATAATCAACAATTAATCTGAATTTTCTCGTACTCCTGTCGGGTTAGTGCTGTAAGCACATGCTTAGTGTGCTTAATGGGTAATCCGACCCTGTACTAATCATACAGTTCATGATCCACATGGCCAATGGGAAGTACATAATAATAATAATAATAATAATAATAATAATAATAATAATATTATTATTATTATTGACTTACTATAGCACTTATTCTTTAGGAGTTCCAAGTACTTTGCAATATAAGATAACACACAAAAACATATACAATGACAATATTACAAAAACAAACGTCATGAAATTACAAAATAAAAACAAGCTGACAATAATTAAGAAAGTAAACATTAAGTCTTTATGTCTGCTATTGTAGTCAAAATAAGTGAGTTTTAAGAATCCTCTTGAATGAGATCACATTCATTGTGTCCAAGATCTACGGGCAATTTGTTCCATGTTGCCAGGCTCTGTATGCAATAGAACGTTGTCCACCTGACTTCATTTTAACAGTGGGAAAAATGATAATGCATGTATTGGAAGAGAAGCGTAGGTTTCTAAATGGGGTATATGCATGGGTAAGATCAGACAGGTATATTGGACTTGGAGCCAGTCAACAAAATGTAGCATAGTGAACAGGTTTTGAGTTTAATTCTAGATCAAACACTTCATTTGGGCAGCTAGATCTGTCTATTTGAGTGTCATCAGCGTACAATTGGCGAGACACCAGATGTTGATCTATGACACTTGAGGACAACTGACTGTACAGAATGAAGAGAATTGGACTGAGAACAGTCTTGTGGAATACCAAAACAAATATCAACTGGATTTTGCATTGATAAACACAATCTGTGTCCTGTTGACTGTTTATTTATTGATGGATGCATGCATTCTCCAGACCATAGGATGTTCAAGTATATCAACAGAAACAAAATTATTAGAATTCATTTAAATCTGCATGTAACTTGCTTAAATTTGCAGAATATACAGGAAATATTATTACACTGCTAAACTATGTTGGCATGAATATAGTATTTTACAAAAGATTGTTTTAAATTATGACAGGAAGCCCTTAAAATTATATGCCTTTGTATAATATGGGATGAATGTTTTTAATTCCACTAATGCAGGTCTGAAGTAAAGTTTGTCCAAGCACTCGTCCTTTGAGTGAGCTGAAACAGATACTCATCCCGTAATCACATGTATCCCTACACTACTTATGCTCTGACTAAAGAAGGACTAGACCTGACACAGGCTTAATACAAGGGTTTAAAGCCTGTTGTCTTTGCTCTGAATCCAATATTTTCATGATCTGAACCCACTTGCAAATTGAGCTTGTGTAAATAAAGAAGTCAGCTCACACTGTGAAATGGTCTGGATTGACCGTTAGGAAAATATGGCAAATTTTATGGATAATTGATTAGTGTTAGAATTTTAAGCAATGATGCAGTTCAAAACTGTCTTAGGACAGAAAATGCATGCAGATATTCTCAAGGTGTGAATCTGCATCACTCTGCAATGGGACAAGTAGCAGGGTTTCTCAGCACAGCCAATATTTAATGAGGAATAATCATCATGAGTTTTGCTTGTGTCTAGTTGGTACCATAACATCTATTTTCAACATAATTCGACTATGGGCTGTATTTATTTTTCAGTCATTGTCATGGACACCCAGAGCATGGAATTCTGCATTGAAAACTGTCCCAACAGTCAGAAGAATTTTAAATATTTAGAATGGTCTGATAGCAATATTCCCTGCAGAGGAGAGTTGGAGGTGATGAAATACTATTTACCAAAATGTTTAATAAAGTGTTCCCAATGCAAACTACCAAGTAATAAGCAAAAATTTATCACAATGCATTTTCACTGACTTTATTGATCAAAAGAAGAACACAGGAAGATATTTTTTCTTCTTTTTTCTAACATATAAGGAGAGAAATGTAGACTTTTTTTGGCTTCAGCAGAATTAAGGATAAAAAATCTGGATCAGAATGAGAGGTAATCAGTCTACTTAACAATCTATCACTTGAGTGCTTGGACTGACTTACAAGCCACTATAAAAGCAAATAGTTGTTGTTGTGGGGTTTAACGCCATTTTTCAGCATACAATAGGCTATGCATAGCGGCCAGTATTAATGGTGGAAGAAGAATCCGGGAAAACCCCAGGAAGAACCACCAACCCACGAGAAGTTACTGGCAAGCTTTCTCACATACCCACATTGGTTGAATCCTAGACTCAAACCCATGCAGAAAGAGGTGAGCTGGCAGTGATCCATAACGGAGAGCGCTTTAGACCACTTAGGGCCCCATGAGCACCAAGTAAGGCAGCTGTTAGTATCATTTTTGCAAGTCTTTGGCATGACTCGGCTGGAGATGGAACCCACGACCTCCCGCATCCAAGACAGATGCTCTAACCACCAGGCCATCGGAGCGGTTTAAATGGGACAAACTTTAGTTAGTAGCGCCATGATGTCATCAAGGAATTAAATGATGTACTGTCGGTCAAAGATCTTGATGGTAGCAGTAATAATCCTGTGGTTTATGATGATGTCAAATAGTTGTTATTTGATTATCTTTAACTTGCCAATCTCAAATAAAGTGTCTTAACATAGTGGTTTTGGTTCTGTTTTCAGCATATTAGCATTGAGTCTTATCTGGATAAACTGTACTCAACAACTGCACCATTCAGGTATCTTTTACAATAATTCAGTTTAATACTTCACCAGCTAAAATATAATTAGCAACTATGATACAAAGTAAAATCTGTCTTCCAAGACCACCTCTTCTGCCAACAAATTATGGTCTCTCAAGACAGGTTTTACTGTATAATGTTGTAAAGAGTTTAACCGATGATTATATTTTGTTATGAAAACTAAAAATAACAATGGTACTGAAATGGACCAATGTGTGTCACCATGCAGCCTTGATGCATCATGCAACTTAAGATTTATAATTTTTGTTAAATTTGTTTTCTTAACAATAAGTAGCAACTGGTGCTCCTACTAAAGGGTGCTGGTTATCATGAATAACAATTTTCGCAAAATGTGACCTCATTATACCTGGCATTTTTCTTAGCTTTCACACATTAAAAAAAATGCAAATTCTATATCTAATATATTCATCATTTTTAAAGTCAACTTCCCATATTTCGTGAATGTGGATTTTCCACTACATATTTGGTGACATTAAGTATCGATTGAATTTTTCACAAAGATGAAAAACAAAGCAAACAACCTTATATGCTTGTCTAAGCCTGCTTTTTAAACAGTTTGGAGATGTTTTTGCCACAATGGTAAAATGCTAGTTATTAATTATTATTTTACATGTCACCAATGACTACAAGAAAGTATAATTTTGTTTTAACCTATAGTCTGATAATACAAACCCGTTTGTTTGTACCCCCTACTGATTTAAATAATGGAAATCTTTAATGTGATAAAAAGTGCAAGGAACTTAGTCAATTCATTCACTGATTTATAGTTTCTAACCTGACTCTGAGTAGAGTGGCCCTAACACCTTCATCTTATGCGCATTTCATGCTTAACGGAAGTTTTCAGTGTAACAGACGGACATGCTCATATCCATTTCCAATTTCTGGACAAGTCCATTTTCAGCAAAGGGGTGTATCACGACTACAGATGTAAATACTTAAGTAGTCTGCTTCTGATATTTACAATGTCGAATCAAGCAAAGGAAAATGACAACTATGCATTTCATGTGGATTTAACAAGCGATTTAATTTCTGTGTTCATGTATGAAGAGGGATATAATTCCAAACTCTCAACGTTATGTAATTTACGCAATTATTCAGCATTTGCCGAACAGGATGAACTACGTCATTATGTTGTCTGATGGAAATAAACTAGCCTATAGTGTACGCAATATGGCGCCGTGTTAGTATGGAAAGTCCGTTAAGCATTAAATGGTGCAGGGGATGTCAGCATTAGTCCATTCTGGTCAGTCAGGTTAGAAATTATAAATCAATGATTCAACTGACTTAGTTCTGTGCACTTTTAATCACTTTAAACGTTCTCGTTTTTTAAATCGGTAGGGGGTACAAATAAACGGGGATGTAGAGTCAGACTATAGTCGAGGCTGAAATTAGACAAGTTTATTAACCTGCAATCTACAGTCAATCTGTCAACGCATTTAAAACGACACCAACCTAACACTGAGAGACCTTCTAAAAGATTAAAAGTCCTCAAGTTGATAAGTATATCGATAACATATAAATATACAAATATTAAAAATCGCTGATGATCATGATGCATGCGTTTTGACTGTTTCTGCGAATTCTTTAAATATATAGAGATGATTTTTATTTTAATCCTGCATAGTCAAATTATATAGAAAACGTTTCATCTTGATCTACAATTCTATAAAAATCATAGTACCTCTTTCAATTAGAATTGTTCTTAAATCATAGTAAGAATTAGTCTGTGATCAAGCTTACCGATTCATGCGTAACTTTCTTCTTTAAAAACTGTTTTTAAACTTCGCATACTTACTTCTCTTTCCGGTTTGTTGACCAATGAAATTGCATGAGGATCTGGACTGGTTCAAATTTATTAATTTCCGGTATTTAAAATTTAAAAAATAATAATGATCAAGGAGTCTAGTTCGATTCAATTCTACATTTTCGTATTTTGCACAGTTGATTTACCAAAATAAATAATTTCCTCACTGGTTATCATGGTAATTAAATAAGACCTTGTTTATTTATGTATACTTAAAATATCTTTAAATTTCCCTATTTTGGTGTACGATTAATGGGTCTGATTTCTTATAGAGTAACAATTTGGCTTTACTTCTGATCTGCATCTCTCAAAAGAACATCTAGCTCTGCTCGGTCATTTTCACTTAGGTCTCACTGGATAGTTTATCTGGTGAATTTTCATCCGACAATGATCTTTTGCAGAAAAGTGAGTATAATTTTACACTGAAGATACAAATAAAAACTAACTAATGATTTCTTTTATATAGAAAAAGCATGCATGTGAGATTTTGAATGAGGCAATCAGATTAACTCCTTCTACAACTGGTGACTTTTAAAATAGAGCCAACACTGCCACCAACCCCTCTTTTTTACATTCATTTTTGACAGCAAAGAGCTATTTTGAATATTGTCCTGTGACAAGGGGGCTAAAATAATCAATATATGCCTTATGCATGAATAAAGTTCACTGATACTATAACAAATTAGCAAACTTCTCATCACCCCTCAGCCATCTCGATTTTTATATATTTACCCTTGTAGCAGATATACGTAAATACTTAAGGCAAGTCGGTTGTTCATCTACAGCCTAAGTTACGTATTTGTACTATGGTCGATAGCGGCCGCCATAATACAATATCAAAGTAACATGAATTTGTAATGTACACATTTTTTTTTATATTGAAAATCGATCTGTCAAAGGGATACTGGCAAATTCATGTTCGAAATGAAGATGGAACCTACCAGTGGGTAGTCATGCCATTCGGGGTCCAGAACGCGCCGAGTGTCTTCACGCGTATGATGAAAAAATTACTTGAACCGTTAAGGGGGACTGGAGTTTCAAACTTCATGGACGATTTACTCTTAGAGACAGCTACTTGGGACGATCATACCATTTTGCTGAAAAACATTTTAAAGCGACTTCGACAAACGGGACTGACCGCACGACCATCTAAGTGCCATGTAGCGTTTAGGAAACTAACCTACCTAGGTCATACCCTCAGCGAAGACACGTTAACCCCAGATAGTTCAAAGGTCGACCAACTTAGGGACGCGGTACGACCAACCACTAAGGCGGAAGTTCGATCTTTCTTGTGACTGGCATTGTATTATCGTCGATATGTTGCTAACTTCAGCGCTATTGCTAGCTCGTTGACTGACTTGACTCGGGGGAAAAACGCAGACGAGAGTTATATGGATAGACTCATGTGAACGAGCATTTCAGACGTTGAAGGACAGAATGACGTCAGACGCAGTAGTGAAATTGACTGATGTGACACGAGATTTTGTTTTACGTACTGACGCTTGTGATAGAGGTTTAATGGCAGTGCTATTATAAAAGCATGATGGAATTGTATTCCCAGTAGCATACAGTAGCAGGAAATTGTCAACTGCAGAACGCAATCATTCGGTCTCTGAGAAAGAATGCTTGACGATTACCTTTTGGGATATCTAAATTCCAACGTTACCTGTATGGACGAAAATTTATTTTAGAAACCAACCACTCGCATATTTAGCTCACGCTAAGTTAACAAATGGACGATTAATGAGATGGTCAGTATTTATAAAACAGTACCAAGTCCAGGTACGGTATATTAGGGGCAACGAGAATGTAGGGGCTAACTGCTTAAGTAGACGAGGGACGTCTGAGGTGAAGGGTTCACCCGAGGACGTGTAAATGAATCAGGTTAGATCTTCGAAATTCGGAGAGTAAGAATCCGTGATTTTACTCGGGGGGGGGGGGGGGCTATATGTAAGGATGCAAATTTCTGTCGATCTATGCAGAGCGCATTAACTTGGGGCCAGGGAACAATTACTTAGATTTATGAGGACAGGTGCTTGTTAAATCGCTATACTGCAATGATTTCTAATGTCTGTGTCCGGAGAAGAAGTGATTATTAATTAAGCCTTCGTTTACTTAACCGTTAGACCACTAGAAAAGGGAAGGTTAACTTCGATTTTATATCGGAACTGTCAGAAGCTGGGTTTTTCCAGATCTGTTGTTTGGAATTCAATAAATGATGCTGATCGCAATTTTGGCACCTAGCTATAAAAGGCGGTAAATATATTTAATCCTGATTGATTATGCTAATTAAGGGGCGTGGTTCCCACACGAAAATTCTTGGGGTTAAATTGCTCTCATCGAAAATATCTAGGCAGTCTGCAATTTTCCTGCAAGAGTGAAAATATAAGGGACTCCGCGACTGAATTCGGAAGAAAGTCTCTCGTAAAACATTGGTCAATTGGACCGGATGTCTGTAAAGTCAACGGACAGAATTTGGAGGTAGAAGCGAACAAAGCTTGAAAGCGCAAGGTATTTGCGTAAATTTTATGTAATTCGTTGATACCAATATAATGATTTGCTTTAATTTAATTGTTTATATTTGCATCAATTTATTTGTTTAAATCCGTAGATCAATTCTCTTGAAATGAGTGCAAATGTGTTGAGTTCATCTTGCTGAAATAGTACAATGATCTTCTTTATATAAGTTTGACGAATTGTCTGAATTTGTCGTCTTGTTGTATAGGAATCTATGAATTTCATGCATTACTTTAGCTGATATGAGTTAAGAGAATCCGTTTGAATTCATTGATCTTAGACGATTTCACGTATTATAAAAACTTTAATGTGTGTATTCGCTGAAAATAACGTAGTTAAACTATTTAATGAATTTCATTCATTCATCTGTGTAATTGAGACGAGAAGGGAACTGTTATGTCTCTTGTGATGTTAATGTGCGTCAGGAGGGAATAGCCATTAGGAAGTACAATAATCTTTTGAAACTAGGTTTGTTTATGGTCTGTCACGTGTAGCCTGACCAGAGAGCGTTTGGTATCTGTTTGAATTCCGATAGAACGATATCTGACGTAACGAGAGGGGAGTAATGATCTATTTCCAGTAGGACAACTGACAGAAGATTTAGGTTGTTTCTCCGTTTATTTTGAAAGGGGAAATACTCCACGGACGTATTATATGGTATATTTTACCTAACCGGACGAGACATTCCATTTATGTATCCCGAATGTTTTAAAGAGCTGGCAACAAGATGCAGCATATGGTCATGTATTTATTGATAGGGTGGCTCCTGAGGAGTTATTATTTTAAATATATTTTGCTGGTTCTAATGTTACCTAAATATGGCGGCCATGCATGATCGTAACAAGACTTATATGCGATTAAAGGCCATTTACAGACGGAAGAGCCATGCAAAAAGGCTATAATCGCTAAAAATAAATCGCTAAAATGGGTAATATATATCATAACGATTCTAGAAAAGAAATCAAAACTAGAACGTACAGAGGACTATCGACGAAGCACAAAGGACGCACGACCAGAAATTCACTTGGCCATCTCATATAAAATTATAGTAAAATAAAACGAAATAATACACAGTATGTATGTATGTATGTATGTATGTATGTATGTATGTATGTATGAACAGTCAGAGAGAGAGAGAGGTGTAATTACATGATTACTTAAACTGAGAACAACTTTGTAACAAATGTGATTTTATTTTCTCCCACTTTCCAGTGTAATCGGGTTCAGACGAACTAGTAATTAGGCCGAGAGGTTATCAGAAAGGTGAGTTGTTCTTTCTAATTTATTACTGAGCAAGGAATGTTAATTGGTTTTACGTGTGTGTGTGTGTGTGTGTGTGTGTGTGTGTGATTTGGATTTTTAACGTAGTTTTAACAATTGTTCAGTCATATCGCTAAGATGTCTGCAGTGTGGCAGTTTATAGTGATGCCTATCACTGGGGCATCATGTCGCAGACATGTAGCATGATGTCCCACCCAATCGCATTATCCTGACACCAGGCCGACCAATCCTAACACTAACCTCTTAATGCTGAGCGCCAAGCGAGGCACATGGTAGTATCATTTTTGTAAGTCTTCGGTATGACTCAGCCGGGGATCGAACCCACCACCTCAGATGCGGGAGGTCGTGGGTTCATACCCCGGCTGAGTCATACCAAAGACTTACAAAAATGGTCTAACAGCTGCCTCGCTTGGCTAAGGGAAGAAAACAAACACACACACACACACACACACACACACTTTTTATTAATGGATAAGGTTTTTGCTAAGGGAAGAAAACAAACACATAAACACAAACAAACATACAAACGTACGCTAATGCACAAAAATACACCCATATATGACTTCGTTTACCAGCCGATTTCTTCGATACGATCTGTACTGGAGGTACAATAAAAAACATGAGAGTGGCACCTTTAAATGTACACGAGAGACTCATTCCGCTGTAAGCCTTGCGCTTTCATTCGATACTTCTCGACCTCTACGGGAAAAAGGATCCGTCAACTTTTAGACACTGAAGATGTTTACGACGATGTGTGTGTAGCTTCTGACTTACACCTTCACTGGTCAGATGTACGTGACTGGAAAATTTTGGGTTTCGAGGCTTGGACAAAAGAAGTGGCTGACTACGCACAAGATTTGTACTACGCATTAAAAGGAAAAGTGAACTTAAAGTGTCCAGTGAGAAAGGTAACTTTTAAACCAGTGTTAACTGCAGTGCCAGAAGAACCCGACACCGAGGAAAACCACCCCATTCAGGACAGAACTGTCATTGACATGGACATCCCCGAAAAGCCACTCCGGGAGGACCCCTGTGTGACTGTGTCATATGTAAAGACTCTATATGAATATTACACACTGTCCCTAGAACACCACCCCGTCGTCAAAACAATATTGTGCAGAGGCTTGTTTATATTCCACTTTGACCGTTGTGATATGTATTGTAATGATGTACTTTACCATTTGGCTTTTATGTATTTTTGTCTTTCGTGTTTTTCCATTCTAAACTTTTTTTATAAAATAAACATGTCCTGAAAAAAAAGTATAAAAACTCCTGTCTTGTCAGTCTTCGTGTCAAAAGTGACATTCCATGCACTAATGCTACCTCTGCTGTCTCTGATTCCTCTTCCTCCACTTTCACAGTCATCGACGAAAACTTAGATCGTGCCAGTTTGAAGGTCTTGTATCCTTGCGATCACTTTAACATGTTAATTGTTGTACTGAGCGGTTCAGGCAAACCCGAATTTGTCAAACGTTTGATCGATCATAAACATCATTTGTTCGATCGTCCACCTCAACGAATCGTGTGGTGTTACAAAGAGTAGCAGTCGGTGTACAGTCTCCTGCGAGAAAATCACCGTGTTTGTGGAAGGCATTTTTGACGAAGTCGACGGGATCGTGTCTGACCCCAGTCAAACCCATATGGTCAACTTCGATGACACGTTAGGAGAAGACGAAGAAGACATTAAACCAGTTTACACTCAAAGGACATCATCGTAATGCCAGTGTCATTTGCATCACCCAAACTTTGTTTCAACAAAGTAAAGCCAATCGCACCAACAGTCTCAATGCTCATTACGTGGTCTTCTTTAAAAGCGATAGAAATAAATCGCAAGTGCAAGTGTTAGCCAAACAGGTAGGAACACCTTGGTTGACTCATATGTACGACGATGTCACTCAAACAGCTGACGCCTATTTACTCGTATATTTGAAACCCAACCACCCCCGACTATTCGCGATTTCGTACCCATCTGTTTCACTACTGGTGCCAAGACAGAGGGCCTGTCGTGTACACGTCCTCGTCGACTTAAAAAATATATATATAACCTCGGATACTTTGGGTCTCTCTCACACCTCATCAACATGACGACCCTTCAGTCTCATCTTCTCGTCAAACTGATTCGTGCCTTGTACGGCAACAGTCGCGAAAATAATCCACAATTACGTGCTCGTGTCTTAGAAGCCAATCTCAAAGAAGTCGACGAGGACGTGTACGGCGACAGAACGTTAATTAATGCAAGGCATCATTCACATTCCACATCAAACCAAACGCTTTTGTGAGAGAAACAAAGTAGTCTTGATGCAGCTGGCAGATCTTCGCATCGACACGCAAACCAAAACGCAAATCATTTTGCAACGTGGAGGCAGCGGTTCTCTTAAAATGTGATCCCAATTCCCCCAAAGTTATATCCAAGAAAGAAGAAACCCCCCGACACTAAGGGACCCAAAAGAAAAAGATCAACGGTGTAAAGACCAGGTCACAGTCTCCGTTAAAGAAAAGTCCCCAGAAAAAGAAAAGAGCCCATAAAGCAGCTTCTACGGGCAAGAGAGGCACTTCGACCAGGACGCAACCTTACATCCCCAAGACACCACCTGCAGCTACGGTGACCACGTATCCAATAGCATCATGTTGTTCCAGTTCTCCGTTGCTGGTGATGCCCGCCAACCCCAATTTGACACCCGTTCTTCCCCCTTTGCTAAAAAAATGCCGTGTCTCCAGGAACTTCTCCAGAGGTGGCATCCTCCAAGTTTTTAGCTGCTTGGGAAGCTGTTCACAAATTACCTGCCCCAAAATCAACGTCCAAGAGAGATCTGGTATGATACAGAGTTTACTGGACTTATCCAAGCAAGAAATGTCCTGAATTAGTCGGTTGTGAACTTCTCCACGTCGAGTGATGCCTGTCATCAAGTTGAAGCTACAATCAGTAGGGAGGCATTCCATTATAATAAAAACGTGGGATAAACGACAGGTATCAGTGTTTTTGTGCTCCTGAACACACAAAGATGTCGTCCTCCAGAAGTCATCCTTCTTCTAACCCCAAAAGAAGGAAAAGGAAAGGACTTCCTCCTCTTTTACCAAATACTGGGACGTGTTGTCCGTTCTTTCAAAAACCCCTTCACGCACGCGAAAACAAGTCTTTCAAACCGCCTCCAAAGACGTCGTCTATACTGTGTGCAAATGTTGCCTGAATGTCTTGAAAAGTGCGAAACCTTTGTCTCAACATCAGCAAGAACGCTTAGCCAAGCATCGACACATTCTTCTCCGAAAAATCCTAAAGAAAATATTCATCTGTCAAAAGAAAAAGATGGCACAACGCGGAAGAAATTTGCCCATGTTGTTAGGACCATTGCTGAAAGGAGTATTGGGAACAATGCTGGGAGGACTCATGGAAGAAAGATAAAAAAGGACCAAGAAGATAAAAGGGACCTCTGAGGCCAAAAGATCTCAGACGTGACTTTTGGAATCCGATGGAAGGACGAAAACTGACTTTAGTGCCTTACAAACAATGGATGGAATTCCATCGTAGGCATGAACAATGGACCCCACATTTACCTCCCAGATAAAACACGAACTGCAATCGTTCATGGATCGCAGCGATTTGTCAGAAACGGAAAATCGCACTGTACGTCAAGTGTTTCAGCGACTTCAACTCTTCCATCAGAAAGCTTTAGATGAAACAACTCGACCGACACTGAAGATTTTAAGAACCTGATGAAAAGTTCATCACCAACATCCCAAGTGATAAAGACAGATGCAGCCACATGGATGCTAGACGAATACGTACGAGAAGTCTTTAAAATACCGTCAACAGCTCCCATCCCTAGTAAGATTTCAGCGTCCTTGTTGACAACTTCCCCCACACCTTTACGGGAACTTAAAGCTTGGGTTAAAAAGATGATGTCCACTCCTTCCCGACAGAAGTGACAAAGAAAGAAGGGAAACGAGAAGTGACAAAAGAAAGCAAGACCAAAGCCATCCCATGAACACCATCACTACCACTAATATCCTCGACGTCTATTCCCATGGCATGTCGGACAGGTAAAACCATTTCCAAACCACACCCCCTACAGAGTAGCATCAATGAAGAGTGGGATACATATTAAAAAAGCCATGATGGAGAATGTGTTAGCCAGTATTTACTACAATCCAGCTCATCCTGCAGGTTACGGACTAGTTCAGAACTTGTATAGTGTTGCTAAAACCCGACTAAAAAGTGAAACGATGGTTACAAGAACAAGCCACGTACACCTTACACAAACCCATTGGACGAAAATTTTCCAGACGTAGCACACGAGTGAAGGGCATCCACCATCAATGGCAAGCCGATTTAGCTATGTCTCTCATTTAACACCTACACTCGTGGCTACACATATTTTGTGTCAACGACGTCTTTTCCAAATTTGCCTGGGTCGTGCCATTGACTTCCAAATCTAGCACCGAGTTAGTTCCAGCCCTAAAATTGGCGCTGAAACAAAGTGGTCATCACCCTCTTCGATGGCAAACCGAGAAAGGCACATAATTTCTGAACCAAGCTTTCCAAAAAACGAATTGAAGAAACGACACAGTCATTTTTTCACCACCGAGAATCCCGAAACCAAAGCCAGCATCGTGGAACGCTTCCAACGCACCTTGAATGAATGCATGTGGAAATATTTTACGCATCAACCCACTTCCAAGTACACTGACGTCTTATCGCACATGGTCCAAGCGTATAACCAATCTTACCGTCGGAGCATCGGATGTACCCCCCCCCCATAAGAAGTGACTCCCAACAACAAAGTGACCGTCTTTTAGCGCCTGTTTGGTACGTCCCCGACTATGACTGTCCCTAAGAAAAGTGAAGTGTTCAGGACGGGAGATTGGGTGCGCATTGGCAAAACCGAACGCACTTTCGACAAACGTTACTTACCCAACTGGACCACCGATTGTTTCACTTCATCCTGCCGTCTATAAATTGGAAGATACAAGCGGGGAAATGTTAAAATGAACGTTTTACATGCACTAGTTACAATGTGTCACCAAAAGAGAAGATGATATGCAGATATCAAAACCATTCTCGATCGAAGAACCAGTAAAGTGGGAAAACGACCTGTCAAAGAAGTCAAAGTATGTTAGAAAGGATATCCTCCCAGTTTTGTTTCTTGGATCGACGGTTCGCAGTATATCGACTATAAAAAGAAGTGGCCATCATGCCCTTTAACACAGCCTCAACCACTACAGTAGTGACCACTCCTTCACTCAGTTCTTCTTTGCAAGATCTACAAAAGCAGAATATGTGGATATGGCGTGGAGAACGTGTGCCTAAAACGCAAATCGTCTTTGTCTGCCAAATCTTTGTGATGTGTCATCGGGGTTGCCATTGCCAATTTGAGTGTGCAACAAGGAGGCAAACAATTGTGGACCATTTTACTGAGCAGTTGCATCGGTTACCTTCTTCCCAATCCTCCCCTGAAATATTCCTGTAAAAGTAACAACAGGAGCCTTGTGCCCAACCTCAGTCAATCTCCAAACAGTCACCACACAAACAACGATAACATCCATCCTCTTTTAGACACTCCTCTGATCTCCAACGACCCCTCAGACAGTAGAACTGGAATTATGAACAATCAATTTTACTTAACGTTACCCAGTGATAGTTCCATGGATGTATTTTCCCCACAATATTTTGTGCTGTTTCACGGCCAAATTACCTCAGGCTATCCAACTGGATCACGAAGCCCATTGGGAAATGGCTTTGGTGGAAATGATTCAGCCTACACAAATCACAAACATCATTGAAAATCAGAAGACTTTTAAGTTCTGAACGACTAAGTGCAACAATATTTGAAAGAAAACGGAACTGTACATGCCTCTATGAAACGACAAGTGTCCCCCGATACTCCACGGTACATCTATGTGTTGAAAATTGTCACAGGTTATTATTTTTACGGTCAACATCTGGTGGACACGATTGTTGCCAGGTTCAATTCGCTGTTTGGCAAAGCTTTGGACAAAACCAAACAAAGTGTCACAATCGAGTACCACAAAATAGCTCTTCGTCTACTGATGAAATATTCGGATGCCAAAACGTTGGCCATTAAATTTTGTCCTACATTGTTTTATCTTTTGGGTGGAGATCTCAAGATGATCAAGGGTTACTACATATCACTCATTGCCAACAACTTGAATTTTGCGAGTTTTCCCGGTAGAACTGAACCAAGGACTGAATTTGATCTTTGTGTACTCTGATGTGGTTGAGTACAATGTGGTGGAACACACCCCCGTACCGTTACTATGAGTCATTCCTTTCAAAGTGGATTCTGCCACGACCAATGACCAGGAAGGTGGAAACACCTGTCACGTTCACCGCGACTTTGTACATCCTCACTATTGCCCGTCAGTAAGTCGTATTTCGAAACTGTCAACACTGCTATAAAAGGAGATCTGTAACAAAATATTTCATTCACCAAAGGGAAAGTTACGTTGAAACTCAATTTTTGATAAAGATTCTCTAACGACTCGTAAGTCATGTATCCTGTGTACCGAGAAGTCGCTCGACTGCGAGGATATGGTTTAGGAGATATGCTGAAATCGGTGTTTCATTTAGTGGCCCCTGTTTTGAAACCGATGGTGACACGAGGATTGCACGCCTTGAAAGATGCCGCTTTGACGCAAGGCAAATAATTTCTTCTCCAAAATGTCATCATCGACAAACAAAGCCCCAAACAAGCTTTCTTGAGAGCAGCCAAAAATGTCTTGCTTCAAATGGGCAAAGACATTTTGGGCCGATGAGAAAATTCTATAACTGCCCTGGACGCTGCAGAGTCAGACATTTCCTGCTTCTCTGACACCACAGCAAGGACAAGGCAGAAAGAGGCGACGAAGACAGCCCTTCAGAGGACTTCACATCCCAAGAACTAGAAAGACCAAGGAAAGAAGAATTGTCGGCGAATTATACGTCTTTGATTATTAAATCACAGAGAGAAAACAAAATGATGCACTTAGAGTCTTGCGAATGTTTCAAGTCGGAACTAGATCCGTTTGCCATGCCATGCACTATGATGACGATGCAATAATCTCAATGGGAAGAATTTTATCCCATCTCCTCTTTGATGACCTCATCCCCCATCGAATTTGAAATCAAAGGACAGCCCGAAGATTACATCGATCTGAATAGCAGTTACTTGTACATGAAAGTCAAAGTGATCAAAACGGACGATACTGCTCCGGGAGCCGATGCTAGAGTAGCTCCCGTCAACAATTTCATGCATTCCTTGTTCAGCGAAGTTGATTTGTACTTGAATATCAAACTATTTATTAGCAGCATGGATACTTACCCTTACCGAGCGTACCTGGAAAATCTCTTAAGGAAAATAGGCCAAAAGCACTCATCTGGATCCTTGGTATGGAAACCTGATACAGCAGGCAAGAACAAGTTTAACGACACAGCCCTGACAGCAGGTGACGATCCTCACAATGTGAGCTTTAACGACCGTCGAAAGACAATCCTGCAAAGACGTAGTTTAGAACTGATAGATGGTTTGCATTTGGACACATGAATTCAAGAAAAGTATTTGCTTAGCATTGTGGATATCCGCCTAAGACTGAATCACAGCAGTACCGTTTTCCATTTGATGGGCCATGTCAACGAGTACAACACCATCATCCAAGAAACCAGATTGTACGTGCGATGTGTGGAGGTGTGACCTATAGTGGGAAACGACATCAGTCACACTTTGAGCAGAAAGACCGCCAAGTATCCAATACGACGAGTGGAAAAGAAAGCTTTCACCATTGCTGCTGCACCCCGATCCAAGATCGAAGATCATCTGTTACAAGGACAGTTACCCAAACGTTTAATCGTTGGCATCGTCAGCAACGAAACCTTCTACGTCACTGCCAATCCCTGCGAGTTTAAGCTCTACAGAGTGTTGAAGATCGAAGTCAGTCGCGATTGCAAAACCTTGAGTACCAGACCCTTCGAACCTAACTTTGCCCAGAATAATTACTTGAGATCGTACTTGTCCCTGTACAAAACCACCGGTCAGCTAGGGACAAACACCAGCCACGGTATTTCGTACGACGATTAAGCTGGAGGCTACACTCTGTGGGCCTTTAATTTCACTCCAGACCACGGCAGCGACGAGGGACATTTCCACCGTATAAAATCTGCCCAACTGTGTGTGGAACTTCAGTTTGCAGAAGCTCTCACCGAGACGGTGAACGTCATATTGTATGCCCAATTCAACAATACGATAGAAATCAACAGTTTGAGAGAAGTCATTCTAGACTATTAGAAGATAAGGAAGACACTTATCCCTCTTTGAATGGCAAAGAGTCTTCGGAAATGGAATGGGAGTATATGGTGGAAGCAGAACCCAAAGACAAAGACAAAGAGGACGAGGTGGTCATATCCAGATGGCCAGAACAAGAACAACATTTAGTCTCTTGTTTTGCCAAACACTGGTGGACAAAATTACAGCGTTAAAGCCAAGAAACATTGATATGGATATCAAAACGATCATCCTAGTCAAAATCAACAAGATAAATGCCTGATGATGAGTAAAGAAGAAAAACTGGGAGAGTATCTGGAGGACGCCTGGGGTCTCATCTCAGAAGAAGCAGTGTTGCATCAGTGGTATAATGACTTGTGTGATCATTTCTCCCCTGCTTTGATCTAGAGATACATCGCATCGAATCTCTCTTGACTCAGAGTACGTAGACGAAGCGAAGAGACCATTACTTGTCAGAGAAATCAAGGAAAAAGTCAGGATTAAATTAATGACTTATCATTACCTGTGAAGAAAAAAAAAACAAGACCAAAAAATGGATACCTAGGAACTTTATTACCTTTTGAAGAACAGTTCGCACATGTGCATATCGTGGAGTCAAATAGATGACCTCGGTGTTTTTAGATCGGCCTTGTGGAAACATTTGTGAGGGGTTGACTTGGTGTTCAAGCATCACATCGTCGTAAACAACAAGATTATTTTTGGTTGCATCTAAATCGTCAATTTTATGTGATTCGTCAATAGTGGAAAAGAAATCGATGGTTGTGGTGTTACCTAAGCTGCTTAGCGCTTTTTGAAAATCATTTAAAACATCATAACACGGCTGGTCAATAGCTGGTGGCGCAATCACGCACAATCGATCCCACTTGGACCATAGTAAAATCATTTTCAACAAAGGTGAGTTTTCCTGATTCAGTAGGACTAATGATCTGTGCAAGAACTGAAGTGGGAATACGGAACTTCCACTTTCGTCACCATGCTTGGATTGTGCGCGGAGAAAATAAAATCAATAAAACTTAAAGCATTTACGAATTTCCTTTTGCGTAATGCCAGTGAATAATACAGTTTATAGTACAAGTATGTCTACATAATGTGTATGATGTCAGACAAAAACATGCACCACAAATTCAACTAAAGTTCAAAAACAAGTAATGAACGAACAGCGATCGCTGAAATTTGTGTTCAATGTGGAGCGATGAAAGTAGTGAAGTGGGGCACCCTAGCCTCAATGGAAATTAGCATTACAGGACCCCTTGGGCAAACCTAGCCTCAATGGAAATTTAACATGGGAAAAAATCATGGGCAAACCTAGCCTCAAGGGAAATTTAACATGGGAAAAAATCATGGCTAACTCTAGCCTCAAGGGGAATTGAACATGGGGAAAAAATCATGGGCAACTCTAGCCTCAAGGGGAATTGAACATGGAAAAAAAATCTTGGGTCTGTTGAGCGACAAGGGAAAATGGAACAGGGTCGGGACCCTATTTTAATAAGGTCTCGACCTGATGGGCCTATGGAAATGGAATATACGAAAATTGAAACAGAGAGGGGTCTCTATTTTTTTTAAACAAAAAAATAAAAATAAAAAATAGGGTAGGCAACTGAAAGTCTATCTCTTTTCGAGAAATGTGGGTGGCCCTGAAAATGGCCTTTGGGTTTCTTCTTCTTCTTCTAACTCCTTAACTTCTTTATCCATCCCCTTATTTTTTCCATCATTCCTTTCTTCTTCTTCTTTTCTGTTTCCGGTATCCAGTCCGGGTGACCCATGGCTCGGAACTTCTGTTGGATTTTCATCCAGTTAGCGTTTAGTTTCTCTAGTTCTTCCTTTTTCTTTCTATTTTCTTCTTCTTTTCTATCTTTTGCCCACCTGTCCTTTATTTTCTCCACTTCTTCATCTATCACCTTTCTCATCTTTTCTTCCCCTTTTTTCAATTGTTCAACACTCCTTTTGACAAAGAGCCACTCTGACCTTTTTTCTATCTCTTCCAAGAACCTTCTTGCTTCTTTTACCTTCTCCATGGCCTCTTTTATTGTCCCCACTCTGACATAAGGGGGATTTATCAGCCCTCTCAATCTCTTCACTTCTTCTTCAATTAATCCCTCGATCATCTCCCTGGCTAATTTTAGTTCGTTCACGTAGTGCAGACATGTTCTTAACCTCCAATATCTTTCAATCCTTTCAACTCCATATTCACCATCCACCATCCAAAAATAAACATGCCTTAAATCATTAAACAGTTGGGACACTTCCATCTTCTTTTTTTATTCCTTAGAATGGTGCGAACGACGAACTTTGTGGGTTCTTATACGAAAAGCGCGGACGTGATTGAAAACATCCCCCTAAGAGAAAAGTTATATTACCTAGATCATAACCAAACAACGCGCGGACGTGAAGGAAAACATCCCCGACTTTTCTCATTTCATATTATCTACTATCCACATACGTGAAGCAGCAATAAACAAACCCCAAATCTACTATTCACATACTCAAAGCATTAAAATGAAACCCAAATCTACTATCCACACAAACATACGTGATCACTTACAAAGTCCAATAATCTACTATCCACACAAACGTACTTGAGCGCTTACAAACACACAAACACAAGAAAAAAGCGTCAGTGTTTATATTCACACTACATACACACACTGGCAAATCGATTACTATTTCTTTTTTAGAATATTTGGTAGCCCTGAAAAGGGCTGTTTGTTTTTTGAACTCCAGTGACACCTGGTTAATGATGGCACCTTCCAGGCCTGGCACCACACACACATCTTCTTCCCCAGTCTCCTTTTACTTTTTTCTTGGGAGTGTAGAGGCGGAATGATTGGCTTCAGCACCCCAATCCTCTGTCTCTGGTATCTTGTAAGTCATCCAGTCTCCTATTTTCTTTTCCTACTCTTCTGTCTGTCTTCTCTCTTCCTCTTCTTTCTTTATCCTTGCCTCTTCTACTATGGCCTCTGCAACCAGCTCATTCACTATACGCCTGGCATATTCCAGGTGTACATGAAGTTCAAGCAGTTTTGCTAGTCTGGTGTTCATTCTCTTGATCAATCAACAAGGGTAGCTAGACTGCCGAGCGATTTTTAATTTATAGTGAAAGCGCGGACGTGAAGGAAAACATCCCCCTAAAACAAAGTTATATTACCTGAATCATGACCAAACAACGCGCGGACCTAAAAGAAACACTCCCGGACTCTTTTATACTACCTATAACTATTCTAAACAATTTCATTAAACAAATAATGTACTATCTACATACGCAAAGCAACCAAAGCCCAAATCTACTCTCCACGCACGTGAAACAGCAAAAAAAAACCATTATCATAATCTACTATCCACACAAACACATACACTCACACCACAAAAGAGTCAGTGTTTATATTCACATTACTCTACATACACACATTGGCAAATCGATTGTTATTTCTTTTTCTAGAGTATTGGGTAGCCCTGAAAAGGGCTGTTTTTTTGTTTGTTTGCCATGGCATCTTTTAGTTTCTAAGAATGCGACGTCCTCTCACGATAGACTTTCTGACGATAGGTCTGCTTCTTCGGAAAGAGAAGAAGAACTCTTTGGTGTCGATACGACAATCGACAAAGCCTCTGTCAGATTGCTGCTGCTGTTGTTGCTGTTGCTGCTCTCTCTGTTGTTTCTGAAGTCTGTACTTCTCTGTCCATTCTTCTTTCTCCTTGTTCATTTCTTCTCTGAAAAGCTCTTCTATCAGGTCTTCAGTGACTTTTAACATTCTCACATTCTCTATCTGTTCTGGCTTCGGTATCAGACTGTGTCTGACCATATGCAAATTCACGTAGGCTTCGTTTAGCTTAGCTAGTCTGGAGCACATCTTCGTAGGAGGATGAGTCGACAATGGATGGTTAGACTGGAGGCTACCCCCTGCTTTAAAGTCAAAGCGCGGACATGAAGGAAAACATCCCTCCACGGTTTTCGAGCCGGAACGTTCAATGAGTGCCATGAGAGGGATAGTAAGCAGTCAAAGAGCATGAATCAAAATTCTTATAGCCAAACAAAAGACAAAGGCATTTTTTTTTCAAAACAACATTTTTTTATTCAAAAACACTTAACACTAACAAACAACTCTAACATTTTTAACAATATAACATCAAACATTTTTTCGAAACACAAACATTTTTTTTTCCAACCAACACATTATTTTGGACAAGGCTGAGAACGTTGTGAATGCAATTGTGATTTCCACTGTTGGAAGTCATTAGGCCATTGATGGACACTACGTTTCCTAGCTTGAGACAAAAGATAAGCATAATGGTCACAAAACCATTGATCTACTCTCACATCGTTTCTAGAAGAAGAACGAGGATCAAAATGAGTCACTAAATGTTCTAAGGAATAACCCAGACTGCGATGGTGCAGAAAATACACACAGTATTGTCCACACACCAAGGAATCTGTGCCTTGTAATTTCACATTATTGAATCGGGTGGTCTGAGCATTTCTTCTCATAAAGTCAATGATATCGTCTTCCAAAGGAGGCAATCCATACGAATCGAAATATTCCACACATCCTTCTTGAGGAAAGTAGACGGCTACCCAGTGGGTTCCTGGGAGATGACTGTCGTCCGTGTTGATCACATAAGCTAGATGGTCTTGAGGATTACGATGAGGGAGTTCATCTTTAGCACAGACGACAGGATTCCAAGAAGCCGTGTACGAGCTGTGGTTCAAAAGGTAATAAAGTTCCCAGGTATCTATGTTTTGTGTGGGTTTTTTTCTTCTTCACAGGTAATAATACGTTGTCAATTCGATCCTGACTTTTTGCTTGAAAATGTCTGACAAATAACCGTTTCTTCGCTTCGTCTCCCCACTCTGATTCAGGAGAGCTTCGATACGATGGATGTCTTCAGTGGTTAATGGTGGACAAGAATGTTCACGCAAGTCTTTATACCACTGATGCAACACGACTTCGTCCGAGATGAGACTCCAAGCTTCGTCCAGATACTCGTCCAGTTTTTCTTCTTGACTCAGCATCAGGCATTTATCGTGTTGAATTTGACTGGGATCATCGTTTTGACATCCATAGCAATCTTTCTTGATCAATTCCGACATTTTTTCGACTAAGTGTTTGGCAAAACAGAAGACTAAATGGGCTTCTTGTTCTGGCCATCTTGACTTGACATCATGATAACTTCTTCTTCCACAGTCTCCTTACATTCCATCTCCAAAGTATCTGCACTAGGTAAAGAAGGATAACAGTCTTCCATGGTTTCTAATAGTCTAGCATGACTTCTCTCAAACTGTTGATTTGTATGGTATTGTCGAATTCTGCATACAGGAGGACGTTCACTGTTACATCAGGGTCTCGGTTTGCAAACTGAATTTCCACACGAATCTGACCCGATTTTATAGGCTGGAAATGTCCCTCGTCGCTGCCTTGGTCTGGAGTGAAATCAAAACCCCACAAAGCATAGCCTCCTGCATAATCGTCGTACGAAATACCGTGACTGGTGTTAGTTCCTAACTGTCCGGTGGCTTCGTACATGGACAAGTACGATCTCAAGTAATTCTTCGCGGTACCAAAGTTAGGTTCAAAGGGTCGGGTACACAAGGTCTTGCCATCACGACTGACTTCAATCTTGGACACGCCAAAATGTTGAAACTCAGAAGGGTTTTCGTTGTACATTCTGTTGAAGGCTGAATTTCTGACGATACCAACAATCAAACGCTTGGGTAACTGTCCTTGGAACAGATGATCTTCGATCATAGATCGCTGTCCAGCAGGAATGGTGAACGTTTTCACTTCTACGCGTCGTATCGGATACTTGGCGGTCGTTCTGCTAAACGTCTGACTGACGTCGTTTCCCAAGTTGGGTAACACTTCCACACGACGCACGTAGAGTCGGGCTTCTGAATGATCGTTTTGTATTCATTGGCATGGGCCATCAAATGGAAAGCGGCACTGCTACGATTCAGTCTCAGACGGATATCCACCCCGTTGAGCAAATACTTTTCTTGTAACCACATGTCCAAATGCAAACGATCCATCAATTCTAAACTTCGCTCTTGCAGAATTTTCTTACCACGGTCGTTAAACCCCACATTGTGAGGATTGTCATCTTCTGTTAGGGCTGTGTCGATAAACGTGCCTACACCTGCCGTGTCAGGTTTCCATACCACGCAAGCATCCAGATGAGTATTCTTGGCTTCTTTTCCGTACGTCAAGAGATTTTCCAAGTAGGCACGATACGGGTAAGTATCCATGTTGCTGATGACCAGTTTGTTATTCAAGTACAAGTCCACTTCGCTGAACAAGGAATGCATGAAATTGTTGACAGGAGCTACTCTAGCATCGCCTCCTGGATTGGTGTTGTCCGTTTTGATCACTTTCACTTTCAAGTACAGGTAAGTGCTATTCAGATCGATGTAATCTTCGGGCTGTCCTTTGATTTCAAATTCGATGGGAGCGGAATCCGTCAAAGAGGAGACGGGGTAAAATTCCACCCATTGGGATTCTTGCATCGTCATCATGGTGGGGGGCATGGCAAACAGATCCAGTTCCGACTTGGAACAGGCGAAGACTCTCGGTGCATCATTTGTTCTGTGTCTCAATAATCGAAAACGTCTAAGTCTCGGACGGTTCTTCTTTTCTTTGCCTTTCTAGCTTTAGACGTGTAAAGTCTGGTGAAAGGGTGTTTTCTTCGTCGTCTCTTTCTACCTTGTCCTTGATGAACGCCTGACTCGGTAGCGTGCAGGGCATCTATAGGTGTGTCTCGGCGGCCCAAAAGGTCTTTGCCCGTTTGCAGCAAGACATTTTTGCCTGCCCTCAAGAAAGCTTCTTTGGGGTTTTGTTACTCAACGATGACATTTTGGAGAAATTCTTTTGCTTGCGTCAATGTCGCATCTTTCAAGGCGTGCAATCCGCGTGTCACCATCGGTTTCAACACCGGGGCCACCGAACGAAAGGCCGATTTCAGCATATCTCCTAAACCGTGTCCTCGCTGTCGAGCAACCCCTCGGTACACTGGATACATGACTTACGAGTCGTGAGAGAACCGTTTTCGAAAATGGAGTTTCACCGTGACTTTTCCTTTGGTGAATGCAATATTTTGTCCCAGATCTCCTTTTATAGCAATGTTGACCGTGTCCAAATACGACTTGCTGACCGCCAAATAGTGAGGATGTACAAATTCGCGGTGAACGTGGTAAGTGTTTCCACCTTCCTCGTCAGCGGTCGTGGCAGAATCCACTTTGAAAGGAATGACACGCGGTAACGGCACAGAGGTGTGTCCCACCACGTTGTACTCCACCACATCGGAGTACACAAACATCAAATTCAGTCCTTGGTTCAGTTCTACCGGGGAACGAAATAACTTGGTAAAAGACTCGTTGTCGTAAATGATTGGTAATTCCTTTTTCTTGATCATGGCCATTCTCATGTCCATGTCTCCGCCCAACATGTCAAACAATTCAGGACAAAATAAAATGGACACGATTTTACTCCCGTCAAATTTCATCAAGAAGTGACGAGCTGATTTGTTATATTCAAGGTTACACTTTTTTTGACACTTTCCAAAGCTTTCAGAAACACAACATTAAACCTGGAGGCTATGGTGCTCACCAAATGGTGACCACTAAAATAGTAGCCTGGGGTAATGAACAAGTGATAGGTGGTGTACTTTTGATTTTGTGTGCTAGGGGGTTTTATGTTATATTTGCCACAGGTATCCAAGTACTGTTGCATTTGTTCGTCATGAACTTACACATCAAAAAAGTTTTGATTGGGAAGGACATTGAGGACTTGGGTCAGGTGAATGATTTCTACTAAAGCCACTTCCCAATGGGCTTCGTGATCTAATGGGATGGTCTGAGGTAATTTGGCCGTGTAACAGCACAACGTGTTCTTGGGAAACACCTCCATGGAACTGTCACTGGGTAAGGTTAAGTAAAATTGGTTTTGGTGACTCATAATTCCAGAGTTATGTGGCTGTCCGAGGGGTTACTGGACGTCAGAGGAGTGTCTCCGCCCAAAATGGGATTGTTGTTGTTGTTATTGGAGTGGTGACTGACAGTGGTACTGGACACAAGGTTCTCGTTGTTCCCGTTCGAGAAGAATTTCAGGGAGGGATTGGGAAGCAGGTAACCGATGCAGCTGCTCAATAAAATGGTCCACAATTGTTTGTCTCCTTGTTGCAAACTTAAATTGGCGATGGCTGCCCAAATAACACAATACACCACGAAGATTTGGCAGAAAAAGACGATTTGCGTTTTAGGTACACGTTGTCCGCACCACACCCACAAAGGTTGTTTTTGTAAATCTTGCAGAGAAGAACTAGGTGAAGGAGTGGTCGACGTAGCTGCGTCTGTGTGAAAGGGCATGATGGTCACTTCTTTTTATAGTCGATGACTTGCGAAGCGTGATCCAAGAATCAAAACTTGGTGGATATCCCTTCCAACGTACTTTGATTTCTTTGACACGTCGTTTACCCACTTTACGGGTTCTGCGTTCGAGAATGCTTTCGATGTCGTACACGTCTTCTTTTTTGGTGACACGTTGTAACTCGGGTAAGTAAAACGTTCCTTTGAGCACTTCTCCGTTCATGTCTTCCAATTTATAGACGGCAGGATGACGGCCATGCACTCGTCCAGTGACACGAAACAATTCGGTAGTCCAATTAGGTAAGTAACCTTTGTCGAAAGTGCGTTTGGTTTTGCCAATGCGTACCCAATCTCCTACGGTCAACACTCCACTTTTCTTGGGGGAAGCCCTCGTCGGTGACGTACCAAACAGGCGCTCAAACATCAGCACTTCGTTGTCGGGAGTCACTTCTTGCGGGGCACGTCCGATGCTTCGATGGTAAGATTGGTTGCACGCTTGCACCAGGTGCGGTAAGATGTTGATGTACTTCAGAGTGTGGTGATGCGTAAAATATTTCCACATACGTTCTTTCAAAGTGCGTTGAAAACGTTCCACGATGCTGGCTTTGGTTTCGGGATTCTCGGTGGTAAAAAAATGAATGTCACGTTTCTTTAATTCTTTTTGGAAAGCTTGGTTTAGAAATTGGGTGCCTTTGTCCGTTTGCCATCGAAGAGGGTGACGGACGTTTTGTTTCAAGACTCGTTGCAGGGCTCGCACTAACTCACTGCTAGATTTGGAAGTCAAGGGTACGACCCAGGCAAATTTGGAAAAGACGTCGATGACACAAAACAAATATTTGTAGCCCTGATTGTAGCTGGCCAAATGAGAGACATCGGCTAAATCGGCTTGCCATTGATGATCGATGCCTTCCACTCGGGTGCTACTTCTGGAAAACTTGCGTCGAATGGGTTTGTAAAGTATAGGTAGTTTGTTCTTGTAACCATCGTTGAACTTGAGGTAAACGGAGACTTTTCAGTCGCGTTTTGGCAGCATGATACAATTTTTGAACTCCTGCGTAACCTGCAGGATGGGAGGAATCGTAGTAAATGCTGGCTAACACCTTCTCCATTTTTTTGGTTTCTTAATAAGGCAACCACTCTTGGAAGATGCTACTCTTTCTCTCTTGGGGTATTTTCTTGGATTGTAATGCTTTGCGTGTGCGACCGGCAATAGGTGTGGAGGAGGAGGATGCCTGAACAGGGGATATTTTTTCTTGTTTCACTTCTGTCTTCACCTTGATGAAGAAGGGATGGTCATCATCTTTTTAATCCATCCAATTCTGGAGGTAGGTGGTGTTGTTAACTTGCGCACTTTTTCTGGTGGAGTTTGAAACCCTTCTTCTTCTTCTCCTTTTTCTGTCTTGGTCACTGGTAGTGATAGTAGTGGTACTGGTGATGGTGCTGGACTTTTCATCAAGGTCTTAAAATCTTTCAGAGTGGGAAGAGCTGTTTCGTCTAAAGCTTTCTGGTGAAAGAGTTGCAGTCGTTGCAAGAGTTGACCGCTCTTTTGCCATTTTTCTATTTCGGACAAATTGTCGATCCATCAAGGACTGCAATTCGTGTTGTAACTGGGACATCTCGCTCAAATGGGGATTGGGAGGTAAATGCGGGGTGCGTTGTTCTTGCCAACGATGGTATTCCATCCATCGTTTGTAAGGCACTAAAGCTAGTTGTTTTCGTCCTTCCATGAGGTTGTCCTTTCAGTAAGGGGCCTAACAACAGGGGTAAAATTCCTCCACGTTGGACCAACATCTTCTTCTTTTGACGAAGGGGGATTTTCTTTTGAACCATTTCGCGAAGAACGTGACGATGTTTGCCTAAGCATTGTTTCTGGTGTTTGGACAAAGGGATCGTGCCTTTCAAGACGTTCAAACAACATTCGCACACGGTATCGATGACCTCTTTGGAGGCTGATTGAATGAGTTTTTTTCGTAGGGGTGGAGAAGCTTTGGACAGGACAGATAACATGTCCCCATGTTTGACTAAACGTGGTGGCAATCCTTTCCTTTTCTTTCCTTGGGGTTGTTTAGAAGAGGGATGTTTTCTGGAGGGTGACATCTTCAAGAGCACCAAGACACTGATACCCTACTTGGCCACACACATTTTTTATACTGGAACGCGTCGCCACTGATGGTCTTTACGTCGTATCAACTTCAGGACAGGCATGACACGTCGTGCAGGGGTACGCAACGGACTAAATCGAGCCAGTTCTTGCTTGGACAAATCCAGTAAACTTTGTAACATGCCCGATCTTTCTTGAACTTTCATTTTGGGAGCAGGTACTTTGTGAGCAACAGCCACTACCACTAAATTGGAGGGTCCTGCCACGGGGGAAGTTCTTGGGGTCATCAACGGAGAAGTTCTTGGTGTGATCAATGTCTCCAAGTACTCTTCAGTTCTTGCCGTCATCAACGGGGAAGTGGATGAACTTGAGGCTGCCGGAGACGCGGTCACCGTCGTGGCAGGTCGTGGTTTGCGAGTGTAACGTTGCGTCCTGGCTGAGGTGCCTCTCTTGCGACTGGTTTTCTTCTGTGGACTTTTCTGGGGACTTTTTCTCTGTTTCTTTTTCTGGGGGCTTCTTTTCTTTTTCCGGGGTGGTGTCTGGTAAGAGGAGGGTCCCGCCATTGGAGAAGTTCTTGCAGACACGGGTCTCCTTGGGAACCTGGTCTTTTTCTTGTTCTTCTTGGAGCTTCGTTTGACTTTTTTCTTGGGGAGAACTTTGGGGGCATTAGGATCCCATCTTAAGAGAGAGCGAATGATGACCCCTCCTAGAGTACCGCTCCCTCCAGGTTTCAAAATGATTTGTTTTTTGGTTTGAGTGTCCATGGAGGATCGGCCAGTTCGGTCAAAGCGACTTTGTTTCGATCAAAAAAGCGTTTGGTTTGATGAGGAATCTAAATGATCCCTTGCAGTAATTGACGTGCTGTCACCGTGAACCATCATAAGACTTCTTTGAGACTAGCTTCTAAGACACGAGCTCGAATTTGTGGATTTTTTTTCTCGACTGATGCCATACAAGGCACGAATCAATTCGACGGGAAGATGCGACTGAAGGGACGTCATGTTCAAACTGTGTGAGACAGACGAAAAGTGTCTGAGGTTTTTATAGATTTTTTTGTTGAGTGAAGTTAAGTCGAGGACGGAGACGTGTACAGGACAGGCCCTCCGTCTTGGCCCCAATAATGAAACAAGTGGGTACGAAATCGCAAATCATCGGGGGTCGTAGGTTTCAAATCGACCAGTAAATAGGCGTGTGGAGCTAGAGTGGCATCGTCGTACGCCTGAGTCAGCCAAGGCGTTCCTAACTGTTTGGCTAAAACTTGCACTTGCGATTTATCTCGAGGGCTTTTAAACAAGACCACGTAATGCGCATTGAGACTGATGGTGCGATGGGCTTTACTTCGTTGAAACAAATTTTGGGTGATGTAAACGACACTGGCATTACGATGATGCCCTTTGCGCGTGAACCACAGTTTAATTTCTTCTTCGTCTTCTCCTAACATGTCATCGAAAATGACCAAATGGGTTTGACGGGAGTCAGAGACGATGCCGTCGTCTTCTTTAGAAATGCCTTCCACAAACACGATGGAATCGCCTTGACTTTCTCGCAAGAGGCTGTACGCCGATTGCCACTCTTTGTAACACCACACGATGCGCTGAGGTGGTCGATCGATCAAATGATGTTTATGGTCGATCAAACGTTTGACGAATTCGGTTTTGCCTGAACCGCTAGGTCCAACAATGAGCATGTTAAAGGGATGGCGAAGATACAAAGCCTCCCAACATCGATCTAAGTGTTCGTCGATGACTCTGACAGTGGAGGAAGAGGGAGCAGAGAGAGCAGAGGTAGCCATAGTGTTAGGAATGTCACTTGTGACACGAAAACAGACAAGACAAGAGTTTATATACTTTTTCAGAACACGTTTATTGAATGTTTTAAACATGAACACGAAAGACAAAAATGCATAAAAGCCAAAGGCTTAAGTACAAGGATAAAAGGCACATGATAACCATTAACGTGGAATAAACACAAGTGTTTGTACAACATGTTTTGGGTAATGTTCTGACCAGTTCTATAGGGGGTAAGATCACACAAGTGTCCTCCCGAAAGGGTCTTTCAGGCATGATGTCCACGACAGTCCTGTCCTGGGTGACGGGTTCTTCTGGCGCCGTCACTAACACAGGTTGAAAAGTAACTTTTTTCCTTGAACAACTCTCGTGCATACTGGGCCACTTCTTGGGTCCAAGCCTCAAAACCCCCATTTCTCCAGTCACGGACATCTGTCCAATGGGGGTGTAAGTCACAAGCTACACACACATCGTCATACACGTCTTGGGTAACTAAAAGTTGATGAATCTTTTTTTCCCGTAGAGGTCGAGAAGTATCCAGATGAAAACGTAAGACTTTGAGCAAAAGGAGTCTCTCGTGACCATTTAAGGACATTTGGGTGGTAAGTACTGTTCGTAAAGGGTCCACAAGGAATCGGCTGGTAAACGAAATCCCAGAAAACAAGTCACTAAGACACACACTATGCGTCGACCCAAATTGAATGGATACAGTTCTTGTAATAATTGATGGTAATGATCCACGGTTTGAATATGGTCATTGAGTTCCTTCCACGGAATCCGTTCAATCACTTGTGACATAAGCCGTGGCATAGATTCCTGATTTTATAGTCTCTTTATGTCGGAAGCAATAAAGGTACTTTCTAGCTAGACATCTTCGTTCTCCAGTAGGGAATCTAAATCTTGCATACTGTAACCTACACTTCAGAGTTTGTTTGGATGTTTCGTCTTCCGCTAAGCAGATTCCACGTAAAATATGTTGGTAATCCTTTAACTCGTCTTCCTCAATACGTTGCTCTAGGTGAATCTCGAAGTAACCAAAATTACAAACATTTCGTTCATTCACTAACTCAAAGTGTTGAACAAGGTCTGACCACTGAAACAATTTCTGACGAATCAGTTATTTTATACCATTCAGGTACCAGTGGTTCAAACACCGGTGACGTAACGAATGCAACTGTTCTTTACGTTTGACTTGTATTTTGACCAGCTCTCGGTAAATGCGTTCTCTCAACTCCACAGGCAAGCCCAAAATGTTCTCTTGTAAAGTATCCATAAGTATATCCACTGTTTTTGGAATCCTTGGGTGGTGGTCAATAGCCTCGTTTACCTTTGTGCCTGATGTAATATCCACTCATAATTAGTCTTCTTATACTTTGGAACAGAGCATAATTTAAAAACGGATGAATAACTTTGCGTTTGCGTTTCACTTGTATTTTGATCAGTTCTCGGTAAATGCGTTCTCTCAACTCCACAGGCAAAGCACGAATGTTCTCTTGTAAAGTATCCATGAATAGGTCAGTCCGTACAATTCACAATCTTCTCCTAGAGCAAAAGTAATCCACATAGTAAGTAATTTCTGACCACTGCCATTCAGGATAACGTCCAAGAATCTCACTGAACTCTTTTGATGTAAACGGTCTAGAGTAATATAATAGGACGAATGCACATTTGACCCAAAGAAATCTATCACACTGGTTGACTTTTTTCACTTTCCTCTTATGAATTTCTCGACACAAAAGTTCTACAGTGACCCATTGAGATTTCACTCTGGCAAGTCCCTGCCAAACTTCCTTGTAAATCTTCTCTTGCAGTTCTTTAGGTAATGATTCAATATCATTTTTGAAATGAAGTTTAAATGCTGGTCTCGGTGATGTCCAACATTTGATTCCTAACCAATCTGGTTTCTTCTTTAACGACATGGTAAGTTCCTTCAATGTCTCGGTCCCACTAAGGGTAAGTAATGACAATTCGGTGACCAACGAGCATGTTCTAGGTAGGCCGAATCTTGTGGTCCCCAGTGGTGAAGTGACACAGCGCAACTGAAGCACTTGACTTTATCTCCTTCGCCCAAGTAGAAAAATCCGGCTCTGGCTAATTCTTCGGGGGTCGGTCCTCCCAGATACTTAGGCCATTTTCCTTTGAACGATTGAAGACGATTTTCATAGTCGCAGTATTCCGACAAACGCACAGGAAACGAATATTCGTCTTTCACAGGTTCGTTTCGATGAGGGTTGGGTGACATGAACAGGAGTTTGCTCAGAGCTGGATAACATCCGTAGGGGGGTAGACGTGAAGGTGAACATCCACCTTTAAAACGAAACCCAGTAAAATGTCCAAGAGGACGAGCGGCATCACTTTCGCATCCCTCAGGTTTGACACGCACAGCATCACTTTCCATGATAGGGGTAGTGAGAACAAAGTTCCCATGATGCTTTACGGCATCGCTAAGGTCACAACGTACAGCATCGTTCCCATCGCAAGGCTCACAATCACATTCCACTTCAGAAGCCCCAGACTTGAATTGTGCCTTTCTGAACTTCTTTGTGTTTCTCTGAAAGTATTCATCTTGTCCGCTTGGTCCTGGTAGTCACAATGAACTATCGATCTTGACCATAACCCTTTTTATACTAGTCACAATGCAGTCTCAAGCTTGTACATCGTTCCTTTTTTGTGTCTACTTTTGGAAGGTACCGTCTCTAAGGTACCATCATAATTGTACCGTAGGGTGATGGGTGGAAAGGCCATAGAAAAGTAAGGACAGTGCGGAGACCATCGAGTATGTTCCAGAATAGCTGAATCTTTATAGATACATAGATCCATTCGTAACTTCAGTCCGCAAGCGAAACACTGTACTTCGTATCCCAGTCCAGTCTCAGGTCCCAAGTAGACAAAACCTGTTCTAGCTAAAACATGCGAAGAAGGTTATCCTTCCCTATCCGTAGGCCATGCTTGAAACGTGTCCAATCGACGGGCACAATCACAATAGTCAAGTAAGAAGACCGGAAAATGGTAGGATTTGAACTTGGAGTTCTCACTGGATTCTTGCTGTGGTGAAGTCATCCTTCTGGTGGCTACCCTCTTACAGCCAATGTTTTATACCGACATGTCCATACGGTCAGGTAAAATGATTGGGAAGTCGCACTCGCTTCTGGTACACGATCTGATAGACTTTTTCCAAGGGTCAACTGACGATGTGGTGAGTGTGTAAACGTACAATCTTGTTCGGTTGATAGGTGATCACTTTAAAGTGTTCATCTTCTCTAGACTGCAAGGCTTCTTTCAATACCCCAAAGTTGACCACACGACTGGTACGATAATTCAGAATCAATCCTTTCACTTTACACGTCGTGTGCACTTCTCCTTGTTTGTCCCGGTATTCGTAGCCGTAATTTTTGAGACCACCACTGACGAAACTTAGAATCTTGTCGCACGGGATCCTCGTCTGTCCAGGCTCCTAAACGGTCTCCTTCGATGTCAGGGTGCTGTTGACTCGGGTGATGGATGTAAATGCAACTGTTCGTGTCAAAGTACAGGACACGTTCCCCTAACAGTTCTAAAGCTTCGTACAATTTCAAGCGAGCATGAGCTGTCACGTAAGCCGCAATGATGACATTTCCAAAAGGGTCGTCTTGTACAAAGTCCAGATCTTCTTCGTAATTGACCAAGATCAAATTCTCGCGAAGGACGTCCACGTGTTTCATGAATTTGGTTCTGTCGTGAATCATCTGGAAATAGCGGGAAGGTTGGGTCAAATATTCCGTTTTGGGTAAACACGGTCGTTGTGCCATTTTTCCCCACAAGCAATTTAACATCACTTTGGCAAACGATCGCCTGCCTTCGTTTTTCTCGTTGTGATCTAAAGAGATGCGTTCTTGTGCCCAGTATTTCTCTTTGAATGTCTTTTGGTCTTGGGGAGTGTGACACCAGGACGGATAGCCGCTGGCTTCTTGCTTCAGTTTAAAAAAGGCATCCACGTAGTCTGCGAAAATGCCTTTCTGCGTGGGGTCACCCTTGTGGTACTGTTGTGTCTTGGGAAAGTGGCAAATTTCGTACACTTCTAACAGTTGGTAACCCATGTCCAAAGCTTTGAACAATTCTACACTGACCCACGTCCCCGTCAAGGCCCGTTCTTCCTGGATGTGATGACAAGGTTGATCTTGGTTGCACGTTTCGGCACAAGTACGGCACAAAGGAAACATCAGTTTGCCTTGGCAATGGTGAGGTAAGACGGGATGGTACAAGTCCGTGGGAGGCAAAACTTTGCACGTGATCAAGCCTTCGTATTGTCGAATGTTTTTCAGGTCGATGTGTTCGGTGAACAATTGTGGGTACCCTGCAGGAAAGCGACAATATTTGCACACGTAGGGATACAGCGAACACACGTCCAAGTATTTGATTTCTTCTCCTTTCTCTTCGTCAGCTTGGTACAGCAAACAGGTGGCATTGGTCCTTCCTCCGTACAAACTATCCCTCGGGTTCAGGGGGTCCATGAACTGGTAACTTTCCACGAGGCGTTTAAACTCGGGATCGGTTTTCAAACGGTGATCGTACTCGTGTTTCCACAGTTCCACCACTTGTATCCTTCCTGTTCTAACTTTAGACGCCCCTGACAAGTGGCCTGGTACAAGTCTTCCATGGTTCTTTGTAAAAACTGATTTTTAGTGCTACCATCAGGGTAACAGACGGGACATCCGTGAAATAAGCAACCGTTAAACTCGTACACGATCTTGGGGTTTTCTAAGTCCCAGCCATCGACCGAATGCGTTCCGATGGTCTTTTCGCCCCCTCCGTTGCGGGCATGCTGAGTCCACTTGTCTTCCTTGTCGCACAAGTAATGTAACCAGCGTAGGGCTTTGACCGAGTATTGACGTTTGACATAGTTGGTCGATTGAGGACTGATGACCGCCACGGTGTTTTCAGGCATGAATCGTTGGCGGTACACTAAGGAACACGCTTTGGCAATGGTGCAAGCTTCTTTCAAAGGATCGACCTCTCCGTGTTCAATGAACAGTTCTCGAAATTTTCCACAGCAACGCCGTAAAATGTCCACGTCGGAACGACAATACTTTAGCATTTCTTCCTGAAAGTCGAAAGGGTCTGAGGCGTGAGCCTGGTACCAAGCGTAGAAAGCTTCTCGTTGTTCGGTACGCATGTTGTCAGGGTCGTAATAGTGAGCCTCAGGCAAATGGGGTAGAACGGCATGTTGATTGGCTTCCGTATTGAAAAAGTGAGGAAAATAACCTTTAGCCATTTCTGTCATTCCAAACGTTTTAGGCATTCGGCTCAAAGGCATGGCCAAGTAACTCATCGAATCTTTAAACTGTACTTGTCCCACTTGCATGAAAATGATTTTGGCTCCGTTCAAAGTCACTTTAGGACGCTCGGTGCCATGTTCCGTATAGTATCTGAAAAGAAACTGTCCACCGTATCCGGAGAAATTGTGAGCCATCACCATGGCATGACGATGACAATCTCCGTAACGTTCGATGTCCTCTTGGCTCCACGTCTTGTCGATGGGGTCTAAGACCCATTGTGCGAAATCGGCTAGCGTGTTCGGTCCCCGAAAGATTTTTTCACGCCCTCCAGGAATCTTACTGCAGTAAGGGCAATGACTCAAGATAGGTTCTTGAATGCACTTTTCGCACGCTCGATGAGCCACGCAGAAATTAGGAATGTGAATACCGGTCTCTTGCATGCATTCGAAATCGAAAAAGATGAAATTGCCTTTTTTCTTGTGTCCATCCTCTTTCTCTGGTTGGGGTTGGTATTTTTGCACGTAGCATTGGTGTTCCAAGTCCACGATGTGATGACAAATGTGACATTTTTTCTTTCCTCGACATACGTGTGCCTTGGTATTATTGGTACATACGCCTTGCCCACACGTGAGGCACAATCTCAGCAGTTGACAAGCGCATTTCTTCTGTGAACCTTGCGTCTTCAGATGCTGTTGGTAACAGGCAGGGCTGACAAACGTGCGCAGACAAGTGAAACAATGCACTGGTTCTTGTCCTTCGCTCTGACAGGGTGGAGAGGCCAAACATCCTGAGCATTTCGATCCACAATGTTTGTGTTGCTCTCGATTGTTATTGCCATAGTCACATTTCTCACAGTAATACCTGTATCCCAGGAATCCAGTAATAGTGGTAATGGTATCGAAATGGTCATCGTGATGATAGACGTGAATGTATTTTCCATTCTTAAAGTCTTTCCCTCGAAACAACAGAGGCCCACGCATTTCTTGAGGGTGCACTTTCAAGGTGTAGCGTGGTGCTAGGGCATCTTGCAATTTTTGCATCTCAGGAATGCCACAGGGTTTGTCTTTGGGCAAGCCAGCTTGTTGTAACAGGAGTTCTGCTTCGTTTCGTTGTTTGGCTCGGTCCGATTGTCGAATAGTTTTCCAGGCTCTTTTCCATTCTGCCGTATCGTTCTTGTTGACATAGGTTCGTCCCACCACGATGGCTCTGGCTAAACACATCTGGTCTTGAGAATTGTGAATTCGGACGAGACTTGTTTTGGTGCTGCGAAGCTCGTCCACCAATAACATCTTTTTGCGTCCAGTCCCTTGAGGAGGAGAGACGTGGGTCATGTCCAGTGTGGCTTTTCCATCGGTGATGTCAAACTGGTCATTGGATTGTTGTCCGTGTTGAATCTTGTCCATGACTTTGGAAGTGGTCAATTCTGCAGGGCTGCTAAACTCGATCCAAACAGGGGATTTCAAACCGTCGTGTTGTATGGAAAGTCTCAAGCGATGGTCTTCTTTGGGTTGACATTGTCGGTTGAGTGTGGTGAGTAAAGAATCCCACACCCCAGTGATGAACCCTTCTGCTTTCTCTGAGGGTACGTCGGCCTTGAAATCTTTAAACTTCACCGTGTATTTGTAAGCCGTGGTTCTAAATTTTCTAGAGGAACACTTTTCTGTCTCTCGAATGTCATAGTACTTTTCAGGGTTAACTAAGGGTGGTGAACTTTGTTTAGAGGGTTTGGATTCTGGTTCACTCATGCCCTCTTCAAAATCACTGGCATGAATTTGTGCCAAGACTTCAGCTCTTGTACGAGGCGATAGATCACGTTTCTGCCTCTTACTTTCTTCTTCTTCTTCTCAAATGAATTGGCTCGTTTAATCTTGATAGAAAAACGTCAAATGACTAAAGTTTAAACACCATGGACTAATTTATAGTCCTAGCAGACCAGCGTGTATAAAAGGGTGTATGTCTTGTCCTTTCACTATTCATTTCACTCTCAAACCGAGCACAACGATGGAAGAGACTAGACAGATCGAACATTTCATCAGAGCTTTGCGAGGGGTCATTAGAAAATTCTCTTCAGACCAGCCGACGGACTACTCTCCTTCCTTTCGAGATAAAAGTCAAAATACTTGCTATATCTGTCAGAAGAAAGGGCATCGGTCTTCAGAGTGTCCAGACCGTCAAAAAAGAAAAGAAGGGGATAGAAAAGACAAAAGTCAAGATACCTGTTATTATTGTCAAGAAAAAGGACATTGGTCTCCAGATTGCCCAAAAAAGAAACAAAAGGAGTCAGAAGAAGAGAGGGTTTCTTCAGAGGAAGAAGAGGAAGAAAGAAGACAATTCTATTTACAAGAGGCAAAGAAAAAGAAACAGGAGAAGAAAAGAAGAAGGGAAGAAAGTGAGCAGAAAGAAGAGGAAAAGACTGTGACGGTGAAGAAATTCAAAAAACAGAGAGAGTGAACAATGAGACATGAACTTTTTAAAGTGATTTGTTGTGAATTGGATTGTAAATATTTATAAAAGAATAAATTAGGTATAAAAAGGTAAGTGTCTGAGTTTTGATTTTAAAATAAGAACGTACACTCACACACTCATACATAGACACGTACTATAGGGGTAAAATGTTTTTTTTTTTTTTTGAGTTATTGGCAATTGAAAGTCTATCTCTTTTCGAGAGACGTGGGTGGCCCTGAAAAGGGCCTTTTTTTGGTGTAGGGGTGAGTTTAAGCAATCAACTTTAACTGTCTTAAGCCTTTGCCACGGCCGAGGCCTACTTCTGGACTGCGTACTGTTGATGATGATGATTTGGTTGAAATCACTAAGGGTGGCACGATAGGCCTAGTCACAGGGTTGGAGTGTTTAGCTCGGGAAGGTCGTATTCTCTTCGGTCGTGATAAAGAAGTCTGATACATTTGTTTCAGACTTCTTAACTCCGCTAAAATGTCTAACAGTACCGTGACCGTTTGAGTTTCACACCCTTGTTTCTTTACTGCTACTTCTTCTTCTTCTTATTTTTTTCTTACCTCTTCTTCTTGCTGCTGTTGCTGTAGGAGAAAAGCTTGTTCCGCTTCCTTTTGTCGTTGTATAAATTTCTCCAATTCTTCTTTCTGTCTCTGTCTAAAATTCTCCACGTGCGGTAATGAAGAAGGTGACGAAGGTTCCGGAACAAATTCTTGCGAGGTAAGAAAATCCACAAAATCCCAATTCACCTCTTCTGAAAGTAAGTCCGCGTTCCCTTGGGTAGTCTCCACCGTCGGTGCACCCCAATTGATTGTTTTCTGAGTTTCCGTCATGTTGAATAACTGTTGCATGAATTGACTGCACACAGGCGCTAGCGAATCTATATAGACTACGTGACGTCACAGACTGCTCTCTTCGGATTGGACGTGGGCTGACTGAATTTTGTAACGCGTGTTTGGATTGGCCAACAAACTCAATCCGTTTCAATCCTTTTTCTCCCTATAAATAAGTGCAGTTCACTGCATTGATTCACCTGTTCTCGGCGCCTCAACAGGTGGACCGATGTGCACTCTTCAACGATTGTGTCAACGATGATGTTCAGGACGGACATACCCATGTATGTTCGATCCAAGTGGGCAGTTGTCCATAGGACCGAGCCTATGGATACGTAGGATTGACGTGGAGAGGCAAGGATGTCTGAAAAGAGTTTTATTTTATGGACCTACCATTCGACGAAGCCTAAGAAGAAGAAGATGTTGCAGATGCCCTTTATGTTAAGGGCATATTAACATAAACCCAAAGGCCCTTTTCAGGGCCTCCCACATTTCTCGAAAAGAGATAGACTTTCAATTGCCTACCCTATTTTTTATTTATTTTTTTTTTGTTTAAAAAAAATAGAGACCCCTCCCTGTTTCAATTTTCTTATGTTCCATTTCCATAGACCCATCAGGTCGGGACCTTATTAAAATAGGGTCCCGACCCTGTTCCATTTTCCCTTGTCGCTCAACAGACCCAAGATTTTTTTTTTCCATGTTCAATTCCCCTTGAGGCTAGAGTTGCCCATGATTTTTTCCCATGTTCAATTCCCCTTGAGGCTAGAGTTGGCCATGATTTTTTCCCAAGTTAAATTTCCCTTGAGGCTAGGTTTGCCCATGATTTTTTCCCATGTTAAATTTCAATTGAGGCTAGGTTTGCCCAAGGGGTCCTGTAATGCTAATTTCCATTGAGGCTAGGGTGCCCCACTTCACTACTGATGAAGTTTACGTTTATTGACCTAACGGGATTATCGGGAAAAGCCGTGGACGTGCAGGGTTTGGTTTTAAAAGAAGTCGGCGGTGATATCGCTGCTGAATTATTAAAGTTACCGGGCACACCATTGAGTAAATATCCTGGTGAAATGTTCATTCCTGGATACAATTACTGTAGACCCTGTATATACGACTCGAGCCTAACAACAACCAAGGCCTGGTGAAGCACCGGTGAATCATGTTGATACTGCGTGTTACCGAAATGACCTTGCTTATACGGCATCGTCAAAGGAGTTATGGAGCCAGGATTCTCCATTGGACTAAAGTCCACTCATTAAAAGTAAATTACATTAATCCATATAAACAAACCATGGACATAAAAAGCCGGACTTTATCAAAAATATGCTACAGTCTGAGTTGGTATTGGAAAGGTGAAACCTCAGTGGAAATGTTAGCAAGTGCGACAAGGGTCATTCATGGGAATGCTTGAGCATAGCTGGAAAACAAGCGTTGTGCCAAATCTACCTACAAGCCCCCCCCCCCTCCCAATTCACCTGGGTGGCTTGATGTCCAAATACCAAATGAGGTTCATATCAGGCTGATTTTTTGTTTCTTCCACACGACCATGTCCATGATCAACAAGATCAAATTCTGCACCTACATGTACGCGTTAACCATTGTCAATGTTGCCAGCAGGTACAAAGAAGCTGAGCCGTTGACGTGATAAGGTACTGCAACTGTCGCAGATAAACTCGAACACATGTATGCATATGGGCAACTCTTATAATCACAACTGTTACAAATGGATCATGGTAAAGAATTCCACGGATCTGTTGCTGAGTTGTTGGCCAAACACTGTGAGCGAGTTCGTGTTAGACATGTCAATATTCACCGTGACCAGCTATTGTGGGACGATTTAATCGCACTCTTGCAGAAAGGTTGTTTAGTTATCAGCATGCGTAGGAATTGTTGATGAGGTCTTGAGGCAGGAAACTAGCCTCTTAAGTTCCAGATCTCACGACTGGGCAACGCATCTTAAATTAGTCACAACAGCACTAAACAATGTAGTCACACGCTCGATTGGATTAAAACCAGCTAATGCGATCTCACAGCCGGCATAGCTACTAACTACTCAGACATATTTACCCGGTATCTATATGCATTAGGAGAGTTAGAAAGTGGGCAACGTTTTGCAACTGACCTCCTACTGACGTCGATGTGTTTACGATTTTGGAAGTTTCTCGTGGGTCGGTGGTTCTTCCTCCACCATTAATACTGACCGACATGCATAGCCTATCGTGTGCTGAAAAATGGCGTTAAACCCCACAACAACAACAACAACGATTTTGGAACGGAATGATACTCCAAGACAAGCAACGTGTTACCGGTTGGGAACTATTAATGAATAAGCAGTAAAACCCCTCAGTCGAGTCTTTGCGCGAGAGGAATTAAAAGTCGTTCAAGAAAATACGGAACTGCCACCAAGATTCGTGTTAACACGTTGGTGCTCTAGTGGACATGTCAATGGCATGATGGCCAAACGCGTTGGTGTTGATTCTATCATGGAGTATCCATCGCTTGGTATCCAGCGCATCCAGTTTAGTGCATCGTTAAACACCACTGTTGTTTCCGACACCATATCATATTTGTCATGTGCGCGAATTCACATCGCTGTCAAAGGTATTCCACGTATATGTCGTGTTGTGCAATAACATGTGGAACACCTTGGAATATCTTTTATTTTTGGAGGCGTGTGGTCCAACCACGATTGAATACATTTTAGGTTGCAGTCCCACATACTCTACATTGGTTGTTATCTGCATCAGCAGCGAATCAGTGTCAGTATACAGCTGCATGATTCAATCTAGGTAAAACTAGTTTTTGTTCCCTTTTTGGCTCTGATATACGTCATAAGCCTCTATCCCCAATGACTGGCCATTTTCGTGGATCATTAGTGTTAATCATCCAGGGGTTGCATATAGTATGCAGCACCCTTGCCAAGTCATGGGGGGAGGATAGAGGCTGTGACAATTATTAGTTCCCTAAAGGACCTAAAGTTTACTATTGTATAATCTATACAAAAATTAAGCAGGAAAAAAAACGACTTTATCTGACTTTGTCCTTCCCGGATGGTCGAAACCTCCGAAAATTATATATAACCCCAATATGCTCCAACTGTAAAAACAATAGCAGCTTGTTTGCTTCACTGTGTCCTTGAAACAAATTTTAGACACCGTTTTAAGTTGCTGTCAAGACATGGAAATATACTTCCCTCAAACTCCCGCCTTTTTCTCTTCCAACCTATTTTGCCCCTTATATTTGATTTTTAAAAAGTTGACATTGTTATTTAAGGACTTTACCAATGTTTTGCCTAAATCTTTGTTTTATACTGATAAATGAAACGTGGTTAAATTCAATGTTCGAAAGTTTTTGTTTTTCCGCTTCGCTGGGAAGCGACAGTACAAAGGGGATGCAAACCCGTCTGCACACTTTTGGAACATCTTTGTCTTAATCCAATTGTGCGGGAAATTTGGCTAACGTAGTTTTTTGCTTAAAACATTGAGTTTCTATAAGATGTAGTTAAAAACATTGATGTTCTGCATATACTAATGACTTCATTCATGCCAGATAAGACACTAGTTTAAGCAGTGAGGCCTATTTGAAACTGTATTGTTGTTCTCAAGTAAAAACCTATTTTCGAGGGAACTGTAAACTCGAGGCTGCAAACACGAGACACTTGACTGAAGTCTTCATTGAAGGGCAGAATGAACAGGAAGTAGGTTTATATTTATGTTCACACTTTGATCATCATGATGTGTGTATTGGCTGTATAATATAAGATGAACTAATTCTAACTGCTATCATTACCTATAATGGATTACATAGGTAGCCTAGTTGAGGTAAACGGACAGAATGGTACCGGGCAAAATGGCGATATTCTTCGTACCCTGCACATACGGCGATGAGATTTTACGGGGCATAGGACAAAAATTGCGACATAGTATTTTCAGATTGGAAACTTTATAGAAAATAAAGTGTATTAAAAGCATAAGTAATCATAACGCCATCGTTCATTTGTTTTCTTTGGTGTATATGAATCTGTCGCGACTTCATTTTCGGTCGCCTTTATTTGATATAACGATTTCCATGGCTACTGACTGCATTTTTTTTTTTTTTGTAAATGTAAGTAAAACCAATTAACAAAACAACAGAAATAAAAGAAATTAAATTGAAAGTATTTAAACGAAAGATGCTAAATATCATATGAACTTGAGTAATGAACAGTGCGCTTATATATATATATATATATATATATATATATATATATATATATATATATATATATTGTGATTAATGACAGGTAAAATATGCTGTAGTTTTCAGCCTTTTATTATGTAATATAAATTATGCATTCTTGAATAAGAATATAAATATCGGACAGTATAACTCAAACTATTGCATTGATTAACAGCGCGCCAGTGATCAAAGTGACAGATCAGCTGATTATGTATTTTGATGAAATGCCTACATTTTACCGATTCTGCCAGTTCAGTTTATAATTTACAATTTTTTTTCATTGAAATTGAATTGAAAACACCCCTGATGGCTGAAGCTTTCACCTTTACCAATCACTGCCATTTCACCTGTCTGCATGGGTTCCATTCTTGGGCTTAGCAAATGTGGGTATGTGAGAAAGCTTGCCAGTAGATAACCGTGGGGTGGTAGTTCTCATTGGAATTTTCCCGGTTTCTTCCTCTACCATTTATACTGGCTGCCATGTATAGCATATACTGCACTGAGAAATGTCATTAAACAAGAACACCAACAACTCAAAACAATAACAACTGTATTTCACCAGAAAGATTTAAATTGTTTCTGTATCTGATTCATCATCAGATCTATATCTTTTTCAATATACAGTTCATTTTTTTCTGGGTTCAGCAGCATGTTAACCCTTTACCTCATAGAATGGATGTTTTTTAGGCAGTTTATACACATGTACTAAAGTTATAGTGTAGTGCACTATAAATAGAACAGATGTTACCCATTTGACTCCATACATATAGGTCTGCCTGTTTACTGTTATAGCAGTATAGTATATGTTGCGTGCAATTCAGTTGTAACCATTTTACATTTTTTGAACACATTTGTGTATAGAAATATTTAAGAGTAAAATCTGTTAATTAAAGCTGTATAATTATTTTTCACGGAGGAATTTTTTATGTACTTTAAAATCTTTAGAGAACTCATTCACCATCAAGTCATTGAAGCTGAATGACCAAGCACCGCTAACATTTCTCATGCTCCAAATATACCAGTTCATTGTCTATGACTAAATCATCTGCATTTGATAAATTATAAATATTCTGTGTTGCCTACATCAATATCAGAACCTTTGCCAAAGTTATTGAAGCTTTCATAGTAGTGATTCTAATCATGCAGACTCCTGAAGAGTACTGAACAAAATCCAAAGCCTTCATTTTGGAGAGGAGAGTCCGATGCCGTTACTTTAAATAGCAGATTACTACTAGAGTTTAAATAGTGACCATGTGATCTGATGTAATGGTCATTAAAATCAATGAATGTAGTACCTAACAAGGGATTTTCCCCCAAAGGTGGTGCTACGAAAACCAGCTCAAAATGGCTGATTTTACAGCAGGCATGCAAAGGCACTTCCATGAGACTGGTGTAGAGGAATGCAAAGGTGTGTCCATGCAAATCGGGTAGAGGCATCCAAAGGTGCTTTCATGAAAATTGGGTAGAGGCATCCAAAGGCGCTTACATGAGGTAATGGGTTACACGCTTGATGGCATCTCTGGGATTATAAACCGTGATGTCAGGTCATTAGATACGATAATGTAGCCTATCTTAGTGAACTTCAATCTGATATGAGCATTTTTTCCCCCTTTCAGCATCAGCAGAGGGCATGGGTAGAGTCAGAATGAGGTCCTTTAGTTCCAAAATGTATGCAATGCAGGTTACTAGTTATACTGGTGGACTGTCTCCCACTTGAAGTTAGATAAGAACAATAAAGTACACAACAGCTTTGCATACTTAAGCCATTTTTCCAACATTTCTGACACATTCTTAGTCTCATCTCTTGATCTCATATTTACAATCATTCTTTTTTTTTTAACATCATCTAATTTTTGCAATTTCACTGGTGGCTATATATCTTACAATTGTTAAAACTATTTATAAATAACGATATAAATATTAAAACACAATATTCTGTATAATTCTAGATTATTTTGTCGTATTGGTGAAAACTAATTTTTCTGATTGGTCAGTGCTAGCATGAGACGCTGTTCCAGTTGTTATGATCAGTAATGAAATCGGTGCTTGCTTGAGGCGGTACACCAGCTAGTTTTCTGTGTGCAAGGACTGTTTTGACAATAATCACACTAATTTACTTGATGAGTTGCATAATGCTTGTCCCTTTTTGTGCCATAAGCAGTTTCTGTATCATGTCAAGTGCACGATGTTGGTTGGTACATGGTTAACACAATAAACAGATCTGACCATTAAAAGGAATACTGACTCAACATTTTATTTGATATATCCAACACAAGACCACTTCTTAACTGCTGTGATAGCAACTGGTGATAATTTTCACTGTTTCAATGGATTAGTAATGGCTGGGGTTTTTGGTGATCTGTTGGCAAAGTCTTTAACTACTTGTGTTATTGAATTAGCATAAATTCAAGCCCTGTGCAAGTTCCAATACATTAAGAAGACTTGTTTGCAGATCCCCTGTGCTGTGTTTGTACCATATTCTGTTCAGCCCATTAATATTTCTCATGCATTTTGAAACTGATTTCTGCAGCCCCCATTGTTATAAACAAAGCATGTTATTTACAGGGGTTCAGATACAGGGCTCTCCAGGATACTGAGATAGGCATAAAAGTACGTGTGCTTTTCATTTTGTATGAAAATTCCAAGAGATAATACTCTGGTAAGCAAAAAAATTTTCTTGTGGTTACAGTTCTCATTTATTAGATCCATTTACGCAATGCTAGAATCAACCATGCCGTGTGCAAGCAGGGGTCATTGTAATGGTGAAGCTGCATAGGTTAGAATTTAGCAGACAGGTAAGACACCTGTTAATGGTTTCAACAAAACCTGAACAGATCTATATTGCATAATTGTCATTTTTATATAATAAGCTTGACTGGTTTCAGCAAAACCTGAATAGATTTATATTGCATAATTGTCATTTTTGTATAATAAGCTTGACTGGTTTCAGCAAAACCAGAGTATGCTCATACTGCAGAGTTTGCATTTACATGTAATACACTTAAATGTTTTCAACAATGCCTTGCCCAGTGACCCAGTTGACATGCATACCAAAAGTGCATACTTGATTTATGTTCATAAAACATGTATGCTCCCCAGTGTGGACTACAGCAGTCTAAGGCCCCAAAAAATTAAAACATTTAGAAAGATGAAATATTTTGATAATGACTAGAAAATGTAATCTAGTTATCTACATAGAATTATAATTATGTGTACCAAATTGTCTATCTCAAATGGTTTTGATTAACAACCCAAACAAGGTTTGCATGAAAAGGTATTTGTACAAAGAAAATTGAAAAGGGGATGGGGAATTGAGAAATTGTTGAATTAACCTGAAAATCTAATCAGGTCATTTTGTTTTGATCATGATGAAATGTCCAAAAGTTCATGGCTCCAAATTCAGTAGGTTATGTTCTGTCATGCTATAATGGATCAGTTTTGTCAAACTCAAATCTTGCTGTGGTGGGCCAGATATAAATGTACTTCACTCGGGCCATATGTATCATGAACTATGATAAGCATACAAATTTGACACTAACAAGAGACCGGGTCTGCGGTGTGGACTAATGAGTTGGGTGGGCTGTATGTATGACACCTCAGAGTTAAATGGAATGATCGGTTTTGTTTTATCATGCTTCAGTGGATTTGAGATGGATGTGCAACTTTATGGACAGGTAGATAAAAGCAACAAAATTTCAAATATATATTTGTTTATAAGTCAGATCCAGCTGCATTACCGCTCCGGTGGCCTAGTGGTTAGAGCATCTGCCTCTGATGCTGGAGGTTGTGGGTTCGACCCCCAGCAAAGTCATACCAAAGACTTGTAAAAATGGTACTAACAGCTGCCTTGCTTGGTGCTCAGCATTAAGAAGTTAGTGTTAGGACTGGTTGGCCTGGTGTCAGGATAATGTGACTGGGTGGAACATCATGCTACTTGTCTGCGACATGATGTCCCAGTGCTAGACAGCTCTATAAACTGCCACAATGCAGACATAGCGATATGACTGAAAAATTGTTAAAGCTACATTAAAAATCCAAACCACACATACTCACACTTAGATCCAGCTGCAAACTTCATAGACCCAAATGTACCATCACATAATGTGCCATCCAGTCAATGTCTATGCAGTCTTCCTTAAAGGTGTTATTATATTCTATTGTAGGAGTCTTGCATATTTGTGAGTACTGTATTCCTTGAGTTGTTCTGCATGTATTAAGTTTATCTAATCTCATTAAATACAAATTATATATTAGATTTATTTTATTACATTTACCTCTTTAAAGCAGTGAACCATCAATTTGTCTTTTACAGTGTAAAACTGTCTGATGTGAGCATGAATGTAACTGGGGACAATGATGACTGGTATGTGGATTGTAGTGATGATGAGAAGTACAACCCGACTCATCAGCCACTGGGGACATGGGAACCAGCACCAGAAGACATCCTGGATTTATTTGAAAAGCTGCAGAAGAACAAAGTACTGGAGCTCCACTGGAAATGTCCAGGACGTCTTCCTCCAGAGTCAGAAAATGGAGAGAAGGAAAATCCAAAGGATATAGAAATGGAGCAAGAGAAGGAAGAGGAAACCAAGTAATTTTTTTCATGGCATTTGACATGTAGATTCTTGGATGTAGAGCAATGCTTTATTTAGGGGTTACAATAGAACCCAAAACAACTGGTATATTGTTGCAGTCAGGAAACACCAAAATTCTTACTGCTTCTACCAGGTCAGTGTCTGCACTTAAATGCAATTCTGGCAAATACATTGCCCAAATACATGTAATTTGTCAAAATATGCAGAAAAAGAAAAGTTGACTTTGACATTCCTTGATTTGACATCTTCAGCCCATCCCCTTTTCTGCTGTTGAATAGTTTCATATTGAGTACATTATCACTCTTGATTTTTGTGTGCCCGAAGCAAAAATAAAAGTAGGACAGTGTCAGCATAGTACTGTTCATGCTTTTGATCATGATTTGTGTCGGTTAATTTATGCCTGCAGTTATGTTTCAGTTTCCAAGCTCCTCACCAAAATATATTTATACATGAACCTGAAGAAGCGAGTAGGATTTCATGCATTTTTAACATAACATAACATATTCACTTGATTATAATCCACTCTGTTGGCCTAGTGGTTAGAGCGTCCACCTTGGAGGTAACAGGTTCGAACCCAAGCCAAGTCATATCAGAGATTTATGAAAATGATACTAGCAGCTGCCTCACTAGGTGCTCAGCATTACAAGGGTAGTATTAGGACTGGACGGCTTGGTGTCAGGATACTGTAACTGGGTGGGACATGATGCTACATGTCTGCAGCATTGTGCCCCATTGCTAGACATCACTATAAACTGTCACACTGCTGACGTCATAGTGATATGACTGATTTTTTTTTAAAGCTATGTAAAGAATCCACATCATACAAACACTTGCTTATGAGTCATGTCCAGCTGCAGACTGCATCAACCCAGATTGGCCGTAGCAAATTGGGTCAGACCTGGAACTTTGCAATTTGTTAAGAGCAACCAAGAGAATAAAAAAGCAAAACCCTAGATGTGCCAGCATGTTATGCGATAGATAAAGATTTTTTTTGTCTAAAGTTGGATTCAACTTGTAGTTGAGAATATATGGTAATCAAGAGCAAAATATTTCTCTTTGGAGATTTATAGACTGATTGCCAGTAATCTTTAGCAAATGTAGGGGTGATGTTCTAGTGACATCTTATTGCCATAATTGCTGATTTTGTCAGCCAATCTGATATGGTCATATATCTTCACATTGTTTTTCGTTTTTGTAAATTTGTGATACAGGGGATCAAGTTCAGTCTTTGATATTGCTTTTGTAGCCAAACATTTAAGCTAATTAAGAAGCTGTCTGTGCTCGCATTCAAAAGCAAAATTTTTGTTAGAATGACTTTGATAAAAGAAGCTATCAAATGAGGTGGTCTTTTCTATTTGGATAAAATGAGTTTACCAAATTATTTTTGCAAGGTAGGTCATAAGGAAGATTTATAAAAATGAAATTCACGTGGAAGTGACTGCATAAAACAAATGGCTGACAATGAGTCTGAGTGGCCATTTTGAAAACCTTGTTATTGGTACTACTCCTGAATGAAGGGTCATATTACATGAGGTTTTCACTGAAAAACTTATTATGACATCTAGTTGAAAATGAGAATGGTACCGATCTGATCTTCCAAATTACTCTACAGCAGCTGGTTTAGTTATCTTGTTATTGATGAACAATATCGGTAATTACTTCATCATAACATGGGGCTTTATTCAATCATTTCCATGTATTTTTAATGATCAAGTAGTGGCATTTGAAATTGCTATCTTTAGGAATTAATTAGTGCAGTCATATTATTGATCCAATGGTTTATGTGCAATGATGCTTTAGTTCATTTGTGTTTGCTCATGATGGATACACATAGGTTAATAGTGAGAGGAAGCCAGCTCAAATTTTACTGATGCTGTATGCATGTCTTCTGGATTTAGATTCAAAATCCAACATCAAATTATTGAATTTATTTGATTTCTTAAGATGTAGCATTCATTGATTATTAAAATCTTTTATATAAATACTTGCATCTAACTGGTCAGCCTAATCATGACCATCGTATCTACCTGAAGTCAGCCTAATCATGACCATTGTGTCTAACTGAAATCAGCCTAATCATGACCATTGTGTCTAACTGAAATCAGCCTAATCATGACCATTGTGTCTAACTGAAATCAGCCTAATCATGACCATTGTGTCTAACTGAAATCAGCCTAATCATGACCATTGTGTCTAACTGAAGTCAGCCTAATCATGACCATTGTGTCTAACTGAAATCAGCCTAATCATGACCATTGTGTCTAACTGAAATCAGCCTAATCATGACCATTGTGTCTAACTGAAATCAGCCTAATCATGACCATTGTGTCTAACTGAAGTCAGCCTAATCATGACCATTGTGTGTAACTGAAGTCAGCCTAATCATGACCATTGTGTGTAACTGAAATCAGCCTAATCATGACCATTGTGTGTAACTGAAATCAGCCTAATCATGACCATTGTGTGTAACTGAAATCAGCCTAATCATGACCATTGTGTGTAACTGAAATCAGCCTAATCATGACCATTGTGTCTAACTGAAATCAGCCTAATCATGACCATTGTGTCTAACTGAAATCAGCCTAATCATGACCATTGTGTCTAACTGAAATCAGCCTAATCATGACCATTGTGTCTAACTGAAGTCAGCCTAATCACGACCATTGTGTGTAACTGAAGTCAGCCTAATCACGACCATTGTGTCTAACTGAAGTCAGCCTAATCATGACCATTGTGTGTAACTGAAGTCAGCCTAATCATGACCATTGTGTCTAACTGAAATCAGCCTAATCATGACCATTGTGTCTAACTGAAATCAGCCTAATCATGACCATTGTGTCTAACTGAAATCAGCCTAATCATGACCATTGTGTCTAACTGAAGTCAGCCTAATCATGACCATTGTATCTAACTGAAGTCCACCTAATGATACTAATGCTTTTCAGTTTACCAAGCATCACATCTGACCGAAGTCAACCTAATCATGACCCAATGTATCTAACTGAAGTCAAGCTAATCATGACTATTGTATCTAACTGAAGTTAACCTATCCATAACCCATTGTATTTAACTGAAGTCAACCTAATCATAACCCACTGTGTCTAACTGAAGTCAGCCTAATCATGACCACTGTTACCTAATTGAAGTCAACCTAATCATAACCCATTGTATCTAACTGAAGTCAACCTAATCATGACCATTGTTATCTAACTGAAGTCAACCCAATCTTGAACATTGTTATCTAATTGAAGTCAACTTAATCATGACCATTGTTATCTAACTTAAGTAAACCTAATCTTGACCATTGTTATCTAATTGAAGTCAACTTAATCATGACCATTGTTATCTAACTGAAGTCAACCTAATCATGACCATTGTTATCTAATTGAAGTCAACCTAATCATAACCCATTGTATCTAATTGAAGTAAACCCAATCATGACCATTGTTATCTAACTGAAGTCGACCTAATCTTGATCATTGTTATCTAATTGAAGTCAACCTAATCTTGACCATTGTTATCTAACTGAAGTCAACCTAATCTTGACCATTATCTAACTGAAGTCAACCTAATCATAACAGTTCTATCTAATTGAAGTCTACCTAATCATGACCCTTGTATCTTCTTGAAGTCAGCCTAATCATGCTAATGCTGATGTCACTTTTCAGTTTATTCAAGCATATGTTGTATTATGATTTTTCAGCTTGTTTCCATTACTGACCAATGCAGACAGAGTCTTGTCAAAAGTGTGTGTACTGTATATATCAACTTCAAGAAAGTGTGTGTACTGTATATACCAACTGAAAGTGTGTGTACTGTATATACCAACTGCAAGAAAGTGTGTACTGTATATACCAACTGCAAGAAAGTGTGTACTGTATATACCAACTGCAAGAAAGTGTGTGTACTGTATATACCAACTGCAAAAAAGCACAGTCCCATATCTGCAGTTGAATGATGCATGGGCAGATCTGGGTCTCTGCAGTTTGTTAGGAGTAATTAGTAGAACTGCAGATCAGGTGACAGGATCTTTGTTATTTGCAGTTGGATTTTACTTATAAGCAAGTATATATTGTAACTTTAATTTTTTTATCATTGGTTTTAATTTTTGAATAAGCCAGCTTTGCTGGCAGGAGACTTCATGCTGACTTATTGTAGTACAAGCATATATAGTCCCAGATTTATCCTTCAGTTAATTTATTTACTTTGTTTACAATTTAGAATGAAATTACAATGGATTCTTGTACAAGCCATCATGAAGAAATTAAATAATATTCACTACATACCAGTACATTTAGACTTTTCGCATTCTTATATCTATACTTGGAAAAATTTTGAAGCATCATGCAACTTTTAAAGTCTCAGCAATATTTTTCTTGGAAGAGATGTTTAAAGGGTTTGAATCAGATAGATTCTTAAATATATGCATCTTTTTAAAGACATTTTTTCATTTCTTTTCATTCGATGTAGACCGCTACAACCAACAGAGTTTGACTTTGATGATGATACCACTGAGCCAACAGCAAAACTTACCCCAAGAAGAACGCCAGGTAAGTGGTCAAGAAACTGTTAGTAGTGGCTATAGAGAATCTTCTAACCCGTGCAATCCTTGCTTTTCTCATCTAGGGCCATTGTTTCAATTACCTTGTGTATAAAAATGTAAGTTCTACTAATGTGTTAAAAGTGTAACATCAAACCTTTGGGTTGAAAACAATATTAAGTCAGTTGCATGTCAAAAAGAATGGGACACATTTTAAATTTTAAATGCACATTCTGTGAATAATTCATAAGTTTGGGACCAAATTAAAATTCTTATTTTGAGGCAGTTTTGGTTTTGCTTTGTGAATTCCATTAAAATATGAAAGTTTGTGGCAAGAGAATTGTTTCCAGAAGATCTAAGTTTAATAAAAATTTGAATCAGGAGAGGTTCTCCTTCAAATACATTAGGATTACTCTGCTACCTCTGAATCCAGCCCTCTCTGAAAGATGAAAAAAAGCTATAAATGATTGACAACGAGAAATAACTCTTACAGACTAACTCCCTTTCCACTAGGTGGCCACCCATATCCAGGATGTTGTCAGTTGAAATTATCGCATGCAACTGTGAACATTGTCTCCAAAGAATCCATGGCAATTTATAGTCAATTTTGACAATGCAGCATTTTTTTTTTTTGTGGTATAGGATGTCAGAAGGTTGATATGCCTGGTGTATGCAGCATTTACATCTTTACCAGTGAATTTATTCATATTTATGGATTTATTTATTTTTTTTACTATTGTCAATGTCATGGTTCATAGGGAGCTTAAAAAAACCTAATAACACCTAAGATTTTATTTTAACCTAAAACAATTATAGAGAAACCTTATAAATTAAAAGAAGACCTTAAACAGTCTTCAACTTGAATCAGCAATAAAAAGGTAAATTGCACGAAAACAAAAAAACGTAACCACACCGGAAATCAACTACAGCTGTCTTACATCCTGGTTATCAATAACTTACACATCTGGTTTATCCTGGCTTTGCAGTAATTGCAAGCAAGACGCATTTTCAAATGAGTTCACTGTCCAAACCACTGTACATTCATTGCTTGGAAAAAGATGAAGATATGTATTGCATTAAAATTGGTTAGTATTATGAGATTGGGTGCAAGTGTCTTATGAATATATGCAGATAGAATAAAACATAAAGCAAAAAGAAGAGCATATCCTCCTCAGTCGACTTGAAGAAAGCAACTGTGAGTATAAATATACATTATATGTTAATCTTTCGCACTGAATTATATATAGTGCCACAAATAATTTTTGCAGAAATCTTATTGAATTTGAAGCCAGTAAAACTGTTCACTAGAACAAAGGAAAATAGTGGGAACAAAAATAACAACAAGTGAAAGAGTTTAATTGTCTGAAATACTCACTATTTTAGTATTTTCTAATACAAATATTTATTTTAGTTATTCTTTACTTTTGCATAATGTTGCTTTATCATTATTATCTGAGACTTAATATTTATAAGGGTATTAAAAGGGAAAGAACAGTGTCATAACTGTAACAGTAAGCTTACCTCCCATAATTTCAAATTTACAATTTATATTTAACTATTCAATATTTTTACTATTATTACTTTTATGGTTTTAATAATGATAAAACTAAAGCAGGTTACATATGTCAGAGGGGCCCCGAGTGACCGAGTGGTCTAAAGCGCTCACCGTTACGGATCACTGCCGTCTCACCTCTGTCTGCATGGGTTCAAGTCTCAGATTCGGCCAATGTGGATATGTGAGAAAGCTTGCCAGTAGCTTCTCAGTAGTCGGTGGTTCTTTCTGGGGATTTCCCAGTTTCTTCCTCCACCATTAATACTGGCCGCCATGTATAGCCTATCGCGTACTGAAAAATGGCGTTAAACCCTACAACAACAACAACAACAACATATGTCAGAAGAATTTGTGTTGAAACTCTTCTGACAAGCTATACACTGCTGTACTTTGAATGCGTAGAAAGCACAAGCAGTATAAAATTTATGGAAAAGGTAGAATTACAATAAAATAATATTTAATATATTCCTAATGATATATATACGTAAAACTTAGTTGTTTTGTTTTTCTTTTTCTAGCATCAACAGTCTTATTCAGGAAAATTACTGTTATCACAAAATCATTCTCAGCGATCCTGGTCAATAGAGTATGCTATCTCAACATCTATGCAAGATCATTTAGCAAAGGAAGACACATTAAAAGCAGAAATTATTTGGACATTTCATGCTGTAGATACGGACCACAACTTTTCATCAAATTCTGTAATAACAAAAGTATTCCAGTACATGTTTCCTGGTATTGCAGTTGCTAAAATGTTCAGTCTTTCAGACAGAAAACGTCATATTTGGCTTCATTTGGATTTGCTCTATATTTTACATCTCTTTTGGAGCATCAAATAAAATGTGAAGAGTTTGTTTTTGCTCTTTGATGAGAGCTTGAATGATGTCCTTCAAACTACAGTATTCCACTCTTATAAGGCCACCCCTACTGCAGCAGGAAAGTGGCCTTTCTAGAGGGAGATGACAAATGCGAATAGTAAATACATATGAAGAAAGTCACAAGTACATTTAATTCTAAAACATTTAATGTTTTCATTAAAATATCACATGCATGTTGTGAAATAAATGAAAAACAAACTGTTTCATCATTTTCAAAAGAATGTTATGAATAACCATTTATAAAGTTTTAAAACTGTCTTTATAATTATGTTACAGATCACATGTTGGTAACAGTCTAAAATACAAACCAGTCTCGTCGCAATTAAAAATATCCTTGTTGTCATATCCCCTGGATATATCGTTTAGTCTTTTGTTCCAGTCTTCGACAACTTCATTATTAACATCAGCTGATTCTCCACTAAGGAAGAACACTTAATATTGTGTCACACTTTAAATCTGTGCAACCATCCGTTACTTGCGGTAAAGTCATTATATCCCAATTCAACTGACAAAATTGTTGCTTTTTCTTGCCATTTAAATCAGGATACAAACATCTCCTGGCTCAAACAATCTTCTTTTCTCTGTCCATTTCACCTTCCCACTCCTGCAGAATTGTTTCCTTATCATTCATGATATTGTTTATCTGAGTCTGTCCGACATTAGTTTTCTGCAAGGATCCTCAACCCCACCGCACCCACCCTGAATCTCTCGGTCAGTTGTATTACTTTCACTTTTTCTTCTAAACTGAGAATTTTTCTTTTCCTCGTTGATCTTTTTGCAGTAAGTTATTCATGTTGCCAACTACAATACTGATAAAACAATTTTTTATGCATCTAAACAATTTGCCGTGTGTTTTTAAAGGAAATGATCTTGTCACATGATTCGTTAGTTGCAGTCTGGTACCCTATTGTTTTTATACATTTCTTTACACTAAGTGAGTGAAGCCGAAACGGCTTCAATATGTACCATTTAACATCACAGATTTTGACCTCATGGCCGTTAGGATTTGTAATTTTGACAATTATTGGCAGTAGTAATAGCCACTAATTATCAAAGTGAACATCTTACTAAGGGAAACCATAAAGGTTATCAATCCATTTTCCTGCTGATTTGTGTATTGTACATCGATGCTGCCACTTCTCAGCTGTTACTACTCTTCAATAACTGTAATTTAACAATTATCAAAGTGACTAAACCGGACATCTCATGATAACACTGCAGTAAAGCTAATTGGATTACATGTACTTACCCTTGGATTAAAATTTGAGAATTTGAGTCTTTCTCGGCTTTATGGAGTAAATGTGGCTTCTCATGAGGCATAAATGATATAATATTAACCTTAGTGGTAAATGTACTTTACTCAACACTTCTTTCATTAATGAAATCCTGACATCGGGGAAACATAAATCGGATTACTTAACACATGTTATGAATAAAATACTGGTTCTGGATACATATCAAAATAAAATGTGGCCACTTGTGAGGGGTAAATTTTATCCTATTGCACAAATATGCTGGTCGCGTTAGCCAGGTGGCCTTTCGTGAGGGGTAATTTTGAACACAAACTCATCGGTGCCAGTGGAATCTGGTTGGTCATTGTACTGCCTCAGATATGGTCTCAGCATTTGAATCTGTGACAGCAAACCTGAATTTGAACAATTTGATTCAGTTATCTATGCATAGGCCAAATGTTAATTTGGCTTTTTATAAGAAGATTGATTCTGCTCTGGCCACTGAACATTGTGTCACATTGTTAAATGCAGCAAGTTGTTAATTTCACAAGGTCCATGGTACATGCAAGGCAGCAATCAATGTTGTTAATTGGAAATTATACAAAATTCTGAAATCCCTTTCCAGCTTCATGACACACAAGCAAGAAGAGAAGATTTTCTAAATGTTACTGGTACTTTCACCTTTCCTTTTCAGTTCTGCAAACACATATGGTTAGAAAACACCACCGTTGCTCAGAGGGCTTTAAATCTAATGGAACCTTTAAAACATTATGCTGATGAGGTAATGAAATCAAGTGTTTCTGACCCAAAGACCGAGTCTTTTACGATTGTGACAGAAGCCCTTTTGAAGGATGAATTTTTGGCACCTAAGTTGGCATTCTTTGTTTCACTTTCCAAGCATGTTGAGCCCTACCTTACGGAATAACCAAACTGATGCACCGATGCTACAATTTGCTCATCATGATATGAATGCTATTGCCAGAACCTCCTAACGAGGTTTGTTATCCCAGAACCTCCTAAAGAGGTTTGTTATCCCTGAAAAGATTGAGGAAGTCCAAACAACAAAAGGCATGATTACATTTCAGGTGACTGACCCATTAAATCAAGTGTGAAGACATACTTTTCTGAACATTCCAATTCAACTGTGGGAAGGACAGAATTCAGTTTTACTGTGGCAATCAAAGATATATAGAATTTTTCCTCCCTCGGAATGCCCTCAACCAGCAATCAGTACAACAAGGTCATGGATGTTGATGAAGATGAGGAACATACATTGTTCAGAATTTTACCACAGTTGTCAAAAGATTGCAGAAAAATAACAGGTGTCACTTTTGGATCAAATTCGTTACCTCCTTACCACATTGGTTCAAATCACTTACCAATATTTATCATTAAAATTTATCAGGCCAAAACATGGATATTTTTAATTTCACTCAACAGAAATGCTATGCTATTGTATAGTGGTCAGACAAATGTTTTACTTACACATCTAATTAGGTCAGGAATGTCATGTTGACTTCCTCCCACCTTGACCTGGCATCTCTTGGGATCTTAAGCCTAGCTGTGAAAGCTGGAGGTGACAGTACCTGTAAATCGGTATGCCACATGGTTAGTAGTCAATAGGGCTTCTTGGTAAGGACCTCTTGTAACCTCTACTAGATAAGAAGAAAAGCATTCCTGTTACTTTCCCTTAAACCCCATCATGCATCAACCCTGCACTCCCTTACTTTCAGTTGGGGGTTGAGCTGAGATGGTGAGAAGACAGGCAGCACAATAGTTGCTGCTTCAGCTGTCCATGCAAGTCCATATCACATGTCACATGCAAGTCCATATCACATGCAACCCCATATACATGCAAGTCCATATCAATGGGCAACCCTGTCAGGGTGCATACCATAGAAGGGATGATCATTGACAGAAAGACAGTAATTCTCAGCAACAGTGGCAACCTTAACATAGCCAGGCAAGTTTAAGGTTGCCTTCTGTCCATAACTTCTGCAGGCAGGCCATTTAAAGGGAGAGCAAACAATGGTTTCTCCCTCTGCTAAATTGTCATCTCTCCCACCTTCCTGTGGGTACCAGATTCCTTGATTTTGCCAGACTTAGATCAGCCTATTTCTGACAAATGATTGGACCATCCAGGTTTTTTTAGAGGAACTTCAGATCTTGTTCTTCACTTTACTTTTATCATCCTCATTCATGTTGGGTACGCAAAGCAATCTCTTGAAGGTGGATATTTTACAGAAGCAAGTACAGTTTTTGCCTGTAAAATAGACAGTTGAGGTAGTCCAAAAACATGACTCCCTGGGTTTCTATTCCAGACTTTTTCTGGTTACAGAAATGAACAGAAAATTGAGATCTGTTGAAGACTTGAGCAGATTCAATCAGCATATTACTACCCCAAAATAAAAGATGGGGACTGCAAGGTCCATCCATCTGTATATGCAGCATAATGAATACTCAATCACTCTCAACCTGTCTAATGTGCATCAGCATAAACTTATTCACACAGTATCACTCAAATAACTTTGCTTCAACTATTGTGTGGTAGTGTACCAATTCCATTTGACCTCAGTTTCAGTCCTTGTGCCTTCACAATTTTGTAATGCACCATATGGCACTTCAAAACATCTTTCTCCACGGATAATGGTGTACCTGGACTACAAAAGCATTTGATAGATTCAGTTTTGGTTTATAATGTAAGCAACCTTCCCTACATCGTTTATGGTTTATAGTGGATAGTCCATGTGGATACTTTAGATCTTGTCCCATTTCAGCATTTTATTTTTCTAGGTATAAAGTTTCTAACTTATACAAAACCTGGGGTGTTTCTTTGGGCAAGATTGTTCTTAACTGCTGCCTTGTCAGTGCAGACTTGTTATATCCCAGCCACCTTTTCATGTGCCCTCAGAAGATGTCTCTTCTGGCACAGTGTACCAAATCTTAGGTCATTTAAAACCCCATACTATGTTCTTGACCAAGGGGTCTTAAGTGGCCAAATGGACGAAGGCTTTGGCCTTTTTCAGGTCACTCACATATCTCATCTTGACCGAAATGAAAAAAAAAAAAACAGCTTGCCAGTAGCTTCCTGCAATCATGTGATTTGAAAAAAAGCTTGCCAGTAGCTTCCTGCAATCATGTGAGCCAATCAGTTCAGAAAAATGGTGTTAAAACCCTTCAAAACCTAACCACAATTTCAGCCAAGAACCAAACACTTTCTCCTTCAATCGAAAGACAATGATGGGTTTCCTGGCAGGAATATTTTGAGAAGACATATGACCAGAAATCACAATCTGTAGTTGGTCTGTAAGAGTTACTTTTCCTTTGTTTATATTATACATAGACAGAAAAATGTATTTTCCTCTTGCATCAGGTATGGATTAGAGGTTTGCTGAGAGTAATTTTTAAATGTTAATTTGATTAGGTAAGTATTTTCAGAGAAACAAAATTTTCTAAAACTTTTCTTACACTTTACATGAATAAAGAAATAACCAGCATACAAGTGTTATTAAGACAGTTTTGAGGATACATTATTTTTGTTCTGCATGAATCAAATGACAAATAATATAACCCTTTTAGCTGGCACAGCTCCATAAATGTTGCTAATTTTGGAAGTCCACAGTAATGGAGACTATGTAATAAAAAAATCTGAAGCTTTGGTCTTGTGGGGGTGAAGGGAAGGGATTTAATAACTTGTATAATTAGAATTGAAAAGCCAGAGAGTCTTTGAAAAACTACCATCAACACTTCCCCATTTACTTCTAGAATAGTCCACACTTACTGTCTGTCTGTCTTGTCAGTCCAGCATCAGATTTTAATTAAAACATTTTAAATAGTTTTTCAGGTTAAGTATGTTGTCAGCAGCCTTTGCACACAAACTATCACCAGATGAAATGAAAAAATCCTTAAATCTTTCATCCATCTATTCTTATTTAGGATTTTTTAAGATGCTGCAACAAGCTAATGTTGAAGCTACTGTAATTGTGATATCTCCTGTGATGCTGTAATGTGGATATGTGTTACTGTATTTTCATAATTCTTCCCACAAGTTTCACTATTTATATAGTTTTGGTTCTTTTTTAACCATTAATAATTATACTGAATGTAGGTGTACTGGTTTGGCTTTTTATGGCATGGCATTAATAATTATATTGATTGTATGTGGATTGGTTTGGCTTTCTTATGGCATGGCATTAATGATTATATTGACTGCACTTATACTGGTTTAGCTTTTTATGGCATGGCATTAATAATTATATTGACTGCACTTATACTGGTTTAGCTTTTTATGGCATGGCATTAATAATTATATTGATTGCACTTATACTGGTTTGGCTTTTTATGGCATGGCATTAATGATTATATTGACTGCACTTAACTGGTTTGGCTTTTTATGGCATGGCATTAATGATTATATTGACTATACTTATACTGGTTTGGCTTTTTATGGCAATAATGATGACCAGTGAACTCACTCCCTTTTAGTCATGTTTTTAGCATACTAACCACTGAGATGCCATATCTCTTGACTCTTTTAGTCACCTTTTATGACATGCATCCATGGCCATTGACTCTGTTAGTCTTCTTTTATGACATGCCACCACAGCCAATGACTCTGTTAGTCACTTTTTGTGACATGCCACCCTGACCATTGTTTGTGTTAGTCACCTTTTATGACATGCCACCATGGCTCTTGACTCAGTCACCATTTATCACATGCCACCATGGCCATTAACTGTGTTAGTCACCTTTTATGACATGCCACCATGGCTCTTGACTTAGTCACCTTTTATGACATGCCACCATGTGTCTTGACTCGGTCACCTTTTATGACATGGACCAATGGCCATTTACTCTTAGTCACCTTTTATGACATGCCACAATGGCTCTTGAATGGCACCATGGCTCTTGACTAAATTATTCAGCTTTTATGACATGCCACCTTGGCTCTCAACTCTTAGTCACCTTTTATGACATGCAAGAGGATACAACTGTAGGTGTGGCATAAGTTGCTTCAGATCTCTACATTTGACAGAATCTCAGTTCATTCCATAGCCAGTCATGATCACGTACACTATGCTATCCATGTTCCTCTGTTACATCTATTCCAGATGTGTAAGAAAATCCATGATGGGCTTTAGGAAATATTAGAAAATGCCAAATACTAAAGCCAAAACCCTAAACAAATTTTTGGTGACTCACCTTGACCACAGGGACATAGAGGGGGAAAAAGCATCGCTGGTCAAATTGACTTCATACTGATTGCATCCCATGTACTTCAATTCCATAAGTGTATCAAGGGAAAGTTATGCTAGCTTTCAACTCTGCTTAAATACAGTTGTTTGTAAAACTAAGCATCAGACTTTTATAATAAGAAAATGAATTTTGGGGTTCTCATGTATAAAGGATTCAAATATCAATGTAAACAGAAACATTCATCTTTGACATTTAAGTGAATAAACCGGTGTATATTACTTTCCTGTCATTACAATTTGGTACAGTGAAAAATGACTGAATTATTAAGAGTAGAAGAGGTGACTGATTTTACTGACATTGAAGATGAAAGTATTATTTATTTAAAGCAATATCAAATAAATGTTCTGTCTTTCAAAAGGAATAGAACTCTTTTCCTATGAAAAAATTACTGGTTATTTTTAAAAATATATTTTAAAAATCCATTATATGTATAAAAATTTTTACACCTTTATCCACAGGATCAGCTCCAAAGACACCAAAACGAGTTGCAAGAATGGATAAAGTTCTGCAGGACATTATGACTCAAAGAAAACTCAATGCTGCTGAGAGAGAAGCACGTAAAGCCAAATCATCACGAGCAGGCCAAAGTCCAAGTCGGGGTCGAATCAGAAGCCCTGGGTCTTCTCAACAAACCCATCCAGCCAATAAGTCAACACCATTGAGGCCTTCTTTTAGAGAATCCAACTCAAAATCTGTGGAAGAAAAATTCTTGGATTTCAGTGTTTCATCGGCAGCAGCAGAGCCCAGCAGAGTACCTGGCACTAATACACAAGGGGTACAGACACCAGGAAGAATTCCATCTATTGGGCCCTATACAAAATCTTCCACCATTAATAGGGGTTTTGCAGGTCTAGGTGCCTCAGCACCACCAGGTAGAACAATCAGCCATACTCCTATGGGGCATATGAACAGAGGACTTGCAGGAATGGGGTCAAGCAGGTCACCAGGTTTTGCTTCTACAAATGACAATTCCATTCCAGATTCTGATGTACAGAGCAAGTCAGGCAATGGGATAGCACATGCTAGTGTAAACGTAACAAGAAAGTCCCCAGGTGAATGTATCTCATCTGGTGACACATTTAGTCTGACTGACCCTACCAGTGTTGAGGATAAATCTATTATGAGCTGTATGTCTGCATCTCCTGGTCAGCACAGTAAAGCAGCAGGCAGCAGTCATCTTCCAGAAATGAGTGAGACAAATTGGGTACCTGATTCTTGCCCGACTGAGGCCATTGATGATGCCAAGGCCCCAGCCACTGTAGGTTTAGTGTCAGAAAGTGTAACATCTGTAAAGACTACTCATCCTGCATCTTTAACAGCTTCTACCCAGTCATCTCTTCCTGTTTCTACAATATCCAGCATAGGAAGGACTCTGGTCCATACTAGCTCATCAACAAACACACCAAGCAGAATTCCAAACTCAGCTGCTATGGTAGCTACGCCTAGTAGGGTGTCATGTACAAGTGTGTCATCTGGTTCTATAGTAGGCCCTGGTAGAGTACCATTTATCAGTGATTCTTCAGCCAGTCTTGGTACACCAAGCAGAGTGCTGAACACCAATTTTGCCCCTAAACATGCGATGTCCACTCCTGGCAGAGTTCCCACATCTAGCAACCCATCCATGCAACCAACTCCATCTCGTGTTCCTGTGTTGTCAGCTCTGTCAAACACACCTCGACATGCTTCGACGCCACGACGTGTTGCAGTGTCAGATGAGATAACTTTTGCATCACAGCCTAACCGAATTCCAGTGACCAGTTCCATTTCTGCAACAGCAGGGGCTCCTATGGGGACTGAAGATACGTCTTCTTTGTCAAGCTATACAGCGGGGCCTCAATTTGGAACCATAACAGATCAGAATTCTCAATCAAAAACCAAAGTTAATAGTTCTATGGTTCCTTTGCAGCAAACAGTCTCTCAGAATCCAGCAACCAGCTCACCATATACAAAACCTGAGTCTGTAGATCCAACAGTGGAAATGGGACAAACTGAGGCACAAGAGAAAATGTGCACCAGCTGATATAATATTTGAAGCTAAGAAATAGAATATACTGAAAATGTATCAGAGCCAATTACATTGTTTTAGCCAAGACACACCATTGTGGGATTTGCACAAAAAATACACCAGGTCCTGCAAACCATGAGAAAAAAAGTACTGCAGTTAAAACAAGCAGGGTACGATCTTTACCATTATCTGATAAGAGATGCATCAACTGATCATTAAATTGCTCAGTATTCATAAAAATCGGCTAATCCATAAATCTTTTTCAGTTACACTGGTTGCTATGCTTAGCCGCTCTGTCCCAACCCCCTCAATTTTTCTAATCCTGTATATGATAGAACTCGGGATGATCCAGTGGCAATCATGTATTCAGTATATGCCATAAATATTTCTTGTTAAGAAAAAGTCTGGCTTGCTCCAAATGGAGATTGTTGTAGGGTTTAACATCATTTTTCAGCACAAGCTAGGCTATACATGGTGGCCGGTATAATTGGTGGAGGAAGAACCCGGGAAAACCCCGGGAAGAACCACCGACCCACAAGAAGCTACTGGCAGGCTTTCTCTCGTACCAGCGTTAGCCTAGCCTGAGACTCGAACTCACACAGACAGAGGTGAGATGGCAGTGATCCGCAATGGTGAGTGCTTTAGACCACTCAAGGCCCCCCAAATGGAGGTCGCCTCAATACAGTTGTGAAGCAGATTCAAGTAACTTGTCGAGGTGACTTTCACCTCTGCTTTATTAGCATCTGTGACCGAAAGAAAAATTTGTATTCTCTGTATTTTTGTAAGTCACCTGCTTCCTGTCATTTGATACGGTTTCTGCTTCCTGTCATTTGATACGGTTTTGATGTAGCACTGTTTGCATTTGAAATAAGATGATGTAAAATGACAAATGATAGTCTTTTCGTGACCGTGAAGGCAATAAAAAGGAATGAATAAGTTGGTCAAGTCAATCACAAAGTAAAACTTCCAATGAAGTAATGGATTCCAAAATAGTAGAACAGAAGAAAATTCACACACCTTCAGGAAATTATTTGAAAGCTGAAACTTTGCAAAACTGATGACTACAATGTTGGAGAGTCATAAAATTGAAGACCTTGACTTCTGTACTTTTAATGGTATGGTTACAGGAGTCAAATTTCAGAGTCACAAAGTAAAGAAGTTTGATTTGTTGGGATTTTCATACCTGTCACAGATAAAATCACAGACTGTTAAGGTTATATCGCATTTTGTTTCAAACCTGGCTGAGACACAGCCATTATAAGGCTGTGAAAAAGAGTGATAGGTCACTTTCCTGACAGGACTGTGAGATCAAGAGATAATAGTAAGAATGTGAACAAAATGTACTCCTCTGTAATTTGAGCATCTGGCCTTGTTTATTAAAAGTTTTGTCCCATCTTTTCATGATGTTGTTTGAATACTGGTCTATACTTGTTAATTGTTGTTGTGGGATTAACGCTGTTTCTCACATACTCGCTCTAGCCAAGCCCAAGAATTTAACCCATGTTGACAGAGTTGAGATGGCATTGATTGGTAAATGCAAGCATTCTGGACCACATGGCCACCTGGGGCCCTTGTTTGTAGTGACTACATTTTTACTGTATCTTTACTTGTAATCATTGCATATGTTTTGAGCATCTTTTTCTTAAATGAGAATATAATGTATCTGCAAAACCATTGGTTTCATAAATCTCAATAAATCAAAGTCTTTAGTTTTTCTAAAACAAAGTTTCTTTAGCTTCTTAAGGATAAATTGAGATTTGTAAACGGATATTATTGTATAGCTCAACCCACAATTCATTACAGTTGATAATTCATGGATAGCTCACTCTGTTTCAAAACCAGTCACTATTCACACCTGAATACACTCAGTGTACCTATTTTCATTAGTTTATATGTCTGTGTGAACCTATAATTGATTTTCCATAGATACACATATGCACAAATGCAACTCAAAATTAGACCTTATATTTTGTTACATCATAAAATTAGATTCATGGATTCTTGTTTGCTTTAATTTTATGTTGTTTGTCTTTATACATATAATATTGTATTGTAATTTTTCTTATGACGTTTTGTACATTAAGAAATAATTATACTTAGGTATGAATAAGTTGCATGCAAATTGTTGTTATTTTAAAAATTATTTTGGAGTACCAATCATGTGCAAAAATAAAGGGATCCAACCTTAAAAAATTTAATTCTATACAATACCTGCTGTCCTAACCATGTTTACTTTAATAATAGTCATACAGTTGTCATCTCATTTTGCTCTTAGCTGATGAATCTAATTAAAAATATAGCACTCAAAAAGATTTTTGTTGTCATTTGTGAATGTGCAAAGACAGACATACAAATGAAACAAGAATGTTGTGTTGGTACATAAAATCATATGCATATCTTTGTTGCTGTTATGATTATGATAGTTGAAGTCAAAGTGGCTTGTATCATTACTTGTAAATTGTACATGTAATGTCTAAATAGGCTAAGAGCTTTGGCATCATTGCATTTCTATAAGGTAATATTGCAAAATGCAGCCCCGTTGTCTTTTCTAGGTGATCCCAGTCTTCACTTCTTTTATTACTGATGATTAAGGTCGCTGCAGATCAAAGGTCTTCACTTGACGAGGTTGGAAAAAACTAATAATGAAGATAAATCCAAGCTAAATCGCTACAAGCACTTAAAAGTTACTATATAGAACCAAATTTGCTGAGTCAATGACTTTTGCATTTAAGTTGAAAAATTACAAGGTTTTTATATTTTATTTTTGTATTAGCGTAATATAAAAAGACCATTTGACAAAAGGACATTTGGTCTTCAATTTGGCTTATACTGAGATATAACTTTTTATGAATATGAAACTATTAAATGACTTCCAAACTCATTGTAAAACATGAGTGGTGCTTTATTAGAATGAGTGACATGAGAAAAGGGATGTTGTGTATATTTAATTTATATTGTGTGCTGGACCTATGTGACTCGAGTGTAGAGTTGTGACCTACCCGACCATTGTCATTTTATTAAAGATGGAGGTGGAGTTCAAGGCCTAACGTTATTTACAAACTAAAGAATGCTCTGGAAGGGAACTTGTTTACAGTTTTATGGAATTTTCCATTTAAAATGACCCGCATCTTTGGCATTCTATTGTCTTGGGTCAAGTGAACTTAGAATGTATAGGATGAGGTAAGCAATTCTTTATTCCTGTTATTAAATTCCGTCTAGAATTGTATACTGCTGTATTTGTATATAATTTCAGAGGAATCATTTATTGAACTTATTCATTGGAATTAAAAGTGCTGATTGACTTTTGGACTAAAACAATAATTTGGGATTATTGTGAATTCATTCAAAGAAATTTTGGAATATATCATGATATATGAAGGCTATTGGTAAATCAGTACTTTTAAGATTTGGTACATCAACACATTCAGTATCGGAGTTCAGTGTAAATTTTTGGACATATGATAGATCATTTAGGATTATTCGGGATTTAATTCACAATACATTAACTTCCTATTAAATTCTCACTTTGTTACTTTGAGAAATAAATTATTTGTTAATTTTAATAAACTTGCTGATTCAGCTTCTTTTTGTTAATTGGTTTAAAACCATAGAGTTGTAACACATATCGTTTAAGGATTTTTGTGCAGTAGAGGCCATAGAAGGGCTGATTGAAGAATTAGAGTTGCTGTGGGGTTTAACGCCATTTTTCAGCACACGATAGGCTATGCATGGCGGCCAGTATTAATGGTGGACTACGAGCCCTGGAAAACCCTGGGAAGAACCACCGGCCCACGAGAAACTACTGGCAAAGTTTCTCACATACCCACATTGGCCGAAAACTAGACTCGAACCCACGCAGACAGAGGTGAGATGGCAGTGATCCATAATGGAGAGCGCTTTAGGCCACTCAGGGCTCCGAAGAATTAGAGTAGATTCTCAATTAAGAAATTAATTACCCTTTTAAAATGATATCAGTTACCATTCTAAACAATTATAACTTTCATTCGTTAATTTCATGACCATAACTTGCATTTGAAAGAAGAATATCATCGTCTCAATTTGCACCAACTTTTGTATGAAATGGTCATATTTAGTCAAACCTCCGTTCTTGAGGATGCCATAAAAGGAAACATGGCTGATTGGTCAGAAGAATTGATATGTTTCTTGGTCATTACACCAATTAAATTTTTACCAGTCAACTGCTGTTTTGACATTGTGATTTATAAATAGGTTACAATGGTATACATTGTATGAAAGTTGGTGGAAATTGGCTGAGAAACTTAAAATGCTTATTTCCAATGTAAGCTGGCAACATTTTTATGAAGAAAAGTAATTACTTATAGGACTATATGCAGGCCTGTTCTTGTTGGCATGACAGTGTAGCAATAAAACTTACATCTTGAAAATCATGGTATCCTGGGGCAAGAGTAACATTGACATGAAAAATCACAAAATTATAACTCTTTTTAACTTCTCATTGGTTGGACTCGTAATGTGTGATAACTTGCTGAAAGGGAAACTTCACATCCAGAATGATGCTTAAATTGCTCAAATGTGTTACTGTAAATGCAAATACCATTAAAAGTTACGTTGAAATTCTGTGGGCATGTTAAGGGTAGAAAATGAACTCAGATTTGTAGATGCAGATATTCATATACTTTGCCCAAGGGCAAGAATATATTAAAGTTTTACTGGGCCCAGCCAATTTTTAGCCAGTCAGGATAAGAAGACATTCGGTTTTCAGGAGTCCTGCTGATAGAAGTAAGCTGATAGAAGTAAACATGTCTCTTGACCATCTATTAAAAACACCAAATGCACTAAAATGACCATCACACTGTGAATACATTTGATGGCAAAAATGCTCTTCTCTAAATTGTCAATCATCTCATCACTGTCATCAGTAGTGCCATAATTTCTGTGTCTTCAAGATCTGGTAAGTTCTTAAATGTACATTACGGTACCTTGGCTGCAAATGTCTTTTAAACATCTTATTTTGGACTTGCCATATCACTAAGGCATTAGAAATTTCATCCATTTACTAAATACATGGATGTGACATCAGGTTGATCGGATTACACTAATGACCATGCAGTATTACTGGTATAAACATGTAAAGTGTATACCATCAAATCTAGAATAACAAACTCTTTTGCGCTATACCGTATAAACATAAGCTTGACATCTGTTTTCCATCTGCAAGATTGTTATCACAACTCCAATACTACTTAGAGGATTCCCATGAAACTTTACACACACGTTCATCCCATAGTCTAGATGGTCCTAAATGAAAACAATGCCACTATAACACCCACTATGGCTGCCACAGCATCCATCTTGAAAATCTTGTCACTACTTCTGCTGAATGGAAAGACATATTAACATGCTTTTCTTACCAGAAGACTTTTTATAATATCCCGTCGGTCTTAAATGAAAATGGACTCAACCTGATGTCTAATACGGATGCGGTGAAAGATATCTTATGGTGTCTAGTTGGTCCTAAATGAAAATGGTGCCAATCGAATGTCCAGTGTGGCCACCATATTGGCCATCTTGACATTTTTTGTTATTGCTACTCATAAATGAAATGTAATTTTGCCATGGAGTTTTCACCAGAAGACTTTTTATAATGTCTAGTTGATCCTATCCTTGAAGTAGAGCATCAGTCCTCTTGTTTTCTATTTTCGTTTTTTTTTTTCTCTCTCTTTCTCGAAAACTGGAGTTTGGAGACTTTATACATCGATGGGAGAAATAGGAATTGCCGAATTAACTTTAATTTCATATGTGCCTTGAATGAATATACTAACTGAATGAAAATGTATATAACAATTCTATTCAGATCCACTTAACATTAATAAAAGATATGGCTTGTAAGTTGGAACCAGTCTATCACTGATACATTGGTCTTCATATTTGTTGTTGGTACAAATTTCTCTTCGAAACTGCTTTTAAAAAATCGATAGAATAACGATGTTAAAACTCTATAGTAAAAAATGAAATGTATTTAGATTATAGAGATACAATAGGAGCACGATAATTTATAAGGCTATCGGATTTCAGCAAGCTACTCCCAGAACCTACCACCATTAACTATGGCAAGATGGCTATAAATAATTTGTTACGTAAACAAACATACAAAGATAATGATAACATGTACACTCTTGATACAAAATCAAAGTAAAGCCAACTTAAATTCAATCTTTCTAACAGCTATCTAGACTTAAAACACTTTAAACAGACTGTCGTACAATTGTCGCATAGCCAGAATGGACTAAAGGTTTCTAGTATGAAAAATTGCTACGTTTATATACGGCTTATAGATAAAACACTTGTATCAGTGAATTGTCTGTTGCAGAAACAAAAATCCAGAAATTATCCTTAGAAAAGTGCTAAAAATACAACATTTTCTACTCATTTTACGGTAATAAAATCAGTTTGTCACAACCAGTTCCATTAAGATCATACTCCCGATTATAAAACAACATATACAAGTGGTCATGAGATTGCTCAACCAGTACACATTAACCAAGAAGCCAACTGAAATGAAATCATTTCGTCAGCTCGTCAAGTTCGAAAGATTATTAACCACGTGATTTATAATGCTGACAGGACTGGCTCACCTCATTGTTAAGGAAAGTTGTTTTTATCGTCCGTTTTGTTATCATTATATTTGAGACCTTTTGGGATGCAAGTTTTTTTTAAGAAAAAAAAATTTATCTGGAGATTTATTGGTAAATCAATCTGCTTATAACTGCTTCATTTCCAGCCCCCCCCCCCTTGATTTTTTATATCTTGATGACCCTGACATGTACGAAGTTCTGCATGGAATCATTGGAAACTGCGAGATTAGGTGCGTTCATGAGATTCTGTTGTACATATACATTACACTAGTCACACATTCAAACGGGGTAATAATGCTACCAAAGATTTGTGAGAAAAATGATTTGTTAATATGTCGATTTTCAAGGATGGTCATAACATGACAATGTTTCCTGGCAAGACACTGACAATGGAGAAGCAGCAGCAGAGAGGGTGAACAGACCACTTAAGGGAATGGTCACCCTTGTGTTTAGACCCAAAAAAATAGTGACCCTTCATAGAGGTCAATACCACGTCTACGATTATTGTTTGTCCCAAACAGAATTGTAGACGAACCCTCTCTGCTGCTATCAATCTTGGGAATCATCATCTGAATCATGGGAATCTTTCGTTTTGTTCTTCAAGTAATATTCAAGTTCTGATGGTGGTTTCTCTATTTTTGGATTTATGTTCTTTCTTTTTCTGTAATAGTTCATCAAACTTCTGTATCGATCTCCACCGCAATTTTTACAAATCTGATATAATCCTCTAACACCGTTGTTACGTCCAACACAACTTCGTGGACCAGCATGAGGATTTTTCTTTAAAATATAATTATGTTTTTTACAATATTCTCCACAGCATCTTTTGTTGCATTTATTTGTTGTTCCTTGAATTAACCACGCACAGTTATTCATTATATTAATGATATCTGTTTAATTAAATTTATTAATTTATCCATATATTTTATCAAGACCCACACGATATCTTGTTCTAGGATCGTGTAAATTTATTGTTATAAATCCATGCGGAGTAGCTTGCGCTCGTGAAAAGAAATTTCTGAATTTAATTATATCCATGTCACCGCTGCACCAAGTTTGATGAATATTTCGCAGCGTGTGTGTGTCTACGCCATTAAACACAACTAAAATATTACAATTGTCCCTGATTACTTTTGGTATTTGTGTATATTGTTGAGTAACATAGATAACATCTGTATTTTTATGTCTGCCGCGAGAAAATATCCTGGCTGGATTTGATTGTTTATCTAGCATCACATCATCATACACAACTAAATTATTAATAAATCCGTCTAAAACATCAACGGACGGTGCTTCATCAATATCTGTTATAAACTCTATAACATCATTATCTTCATCCAGTAATCGTGCGTTTTCGTTAAAATCTTTTAATACTTCATAACATCGTTGATCATCAGCGGATGGTGCTACCAAATACAACTTATCGCATTTCAACCATCTCATTATCAGATTAAGTAATAATTGCGTCTTACCCAATCCAGATGGTGATATGATAATCATTCTGATGGAATTCGGTAGCGCAGGATGATGCTTAACAGGTTCTCGTTTTCTTGTCGCTGAGAAATCAATTATATCCATATATATTATAACATGAATTTATATTGTTTACGCTGTAGAGTTAAAACTCCAACTACTGATTTAGCTACAGTTATAACAAAAAATAAAAAAATAGCGTATGGTGGAAAATGTTCTGTGTGCGGTAGAAAGAAATTTTCGTTTTTACCTAATAAGCGCGGTGGTGATGTTGCTAATTTGATGTCAAAGTTTCCAGGTACTCCATCGGCTAAATACCCAGGAGAAAAACATCTACCAGGATATAATTATTGCGGTCCTGGTACCAGACTTGATATCAGGCTCGATAATCAGGATCAACCAAAACCAGGCGAGGAACCAGTAAACGCTATTGATCGAGCTTGTCATATTCATGATGTAGCTTATAAGAGTAAAAATCTACAAGACAGACATATTGCAGATGTGAAATTAATTCATGCATTAAATTCTATAAAAAATAAAAATATTAGAATAATCATTATCTAATTGGTTAGTAAGATCTGCGATGAAAGGTAAATTAGCGTTTGGAGCTGGTAATTAATAATGGAATTAATTTATTATTCACCAAGAGGATATTGGAGAGGCAAAGCAGCAATTGGTAAACTCGCTGATGCAGCAGCGGTTAAACATTCTACTGCTAAAGTGTGGTTATCCAAACAGGCAATATGGCAAATTTATCAACCACCACCGAAACGAATTCAGTACGCGTATTTCGATGTTAGTGTTCCTAATGAAGTTCATCAAGCAGATATTCTGTTTATACCACATGATACTGTACGCAGAAAAACGTACACGTACGCGTTAACTGTAGTTGATGTTGCAAGTAGATATAAAGATGCAGAACCGCTATCAACTAAAACATCATCTGAAGTAGCCGATGCGTTTGAACGAATTTATCAACGAGGACCCGGACCACAAGGTGGTCTGCGATGGCCACAATTATTACAAGTTGATCCTGGTAAGGAATTTCTTGGTCCAGTATCATCGTTGATGAAACGACATAATACCAAAATACGACGAGGTCATACTGCAATTCACCGTGATCAGGCAATTGTTGAGCGATTTAATCGAACACTTGCTGAGCGGTTATTTGGATATCAATACGCGAGGGAATTTATTCAGGATACGAGATCTCGCGAATGGGTTGCAAGATTACCAAGCGTGATAGCTGCATTAAATAGCGAGATCACACGAACAACTAACATGAAACCCATTAGCGCAGTCACAAAAAAATATACCAATACAACGAAAGGATATTGAAAAACAAAAAATATTGGGTGATGTTACAGTTAGATATTTATATGAACCGGGTGAACTTGAAGGTGGTAGCGCGAGAGCGACTGATCCTATTTGGAGTGTTACCACACACAAAATATCCACCGTGACAAGATCGCCAGGTAGACCTGCAATCTACAGATTAGATTCGGCTGCTCCTCAACGTGGATTTGTACGTGAGCAACTACAAATAATTCCCACGGATACACAACTACCAAAGCGATCACTTAACTAGCACTAGCGCCTCTACGTCGATTACACTCAAGACAGGTCAACGTGATATTTTCTCGTGTATGACCGCGACCATTATCTTTTCTGTCTACGGTAAATTGTCTTGAATCATTACTCGAATACCTCCACAGCATTATACAATTGCAACTTGCGCAATGAGTATTCTGCTGCTGTTTTAACTCAATAATAAATTCAACATCAAGATCAAAGTCGCGTTTATTTTTTTTATCAGATTGTTTGTATCCGATTAATTTTTTTCTTATTATATCATCATCGATGACGTTGAATTTATTAATGATTTCAGGAATTATAATTCTATGTAATTGAGATATTTTTCTGACCCTCGATACCGCTAAATAGACTAAATTTGACCACTCGATGTGATCGTCTACAATCCAGACTCGTGTGTCAGAAATAGTTAATCCCTGAGACGAGTGGATCATCATAGCGTATCCCAACACCCATGGAGATTTGTCAGCGCGTAATGCATCTTCGACCACACCGATATCAACAGCGACAATATCATTTAATACGAGATTTTGATTCTCAGTCTGTCCTGGAATATCAACATTAATATTCTGTTTTCGTGTATCTGATGGTCTATAACATAACGGTACGGGTAATTCTGAATATTTTTCTTTATGCAGCTGAAATAACTGCTGTTGTAAATCGTCTCTGATTATTTTTCTGCTTGCTACGATCAAATCGTTGGGTCTCCATAAATTTAAAAAATCACTCATTGAGGTCTCTGAGATTACTCCGCGTATTATTTCACACTGAATTTTGTTTGATTGTAATCTGATTAATTTTTTAAATTCCTTTAAATTTGCATCAAGAGCTCTATGATCATCATCTATTTCTTCGTAATAATCAACGAAATTTTTTTAACCAATCATGTGGAGATGGTCCAACAAAAGGCGGCGGTTGACCATGATCGCCACACATTATTATAGCGGTATTTTTCGTCAGCAACCAATCAAGAAACATTTTTAATGTATCCAATGACACCGTACATATCTCGTCCCAAATAATTATTTTAGGTATATATTTTTCTCCCATTCTTTCAGGAGTCCATGTATCCCCGCGCCACCGAAAGAAACTATGATACGTGCACGATTGTACTTGCCGTTGTTTCATCTCCCGTGCAAGTCTATGTGTGGGTGTCAGCACGATCATATCTGAATTTCTAAAAACATTAATCGCTCGAGTCGTTTTGCCGCATCCACCAGGTCCATTGAGATATACTGTCTTATATCTAGTTATTGGATCACTCAACGATGGCGCTTTCGACATTTCTGATATTTTATTACACTTACGATAAAAATGTCTCATCGGAACATCTGCTGATTCTGTATAATTGTGTAATATTTCCTTTTTTATTCTCCACGAACTCCATCATTCATCATTACTTGTAAATTTCATAACAGACTCTAAATATTTACTCGAAATATAAAACGAATCTGTTGCGACTCTGACTGCGGTCTTAGGAAATCTATTAATCATCGATAATAAATTTATAGAAACATAAGCCAACATGAAAGATCTTAGATGAGTATACTGTGGGGAGATATCATTTATGTAACTAACGACCGTACCCAATTTTGTTCCGTCGGATAAATAAACACTTTCTCGATTTACAAATATATTTCTCGCTGTTATATCAGCGATTATAAAATCGTACTCGGCATTATCTAAAATTAATCGTGTGTGATGTCTTTTATGATCAAATGCTCCACCTTGAGTAAATTTACCTACAATTTTTCTACCGAGATCTTTTGCGTTTTTGAGTTTAATCTCGAGAATTTTAGGAGCTTCTTTGATAATATCATCTTCGGAAGCATCAGAACATTTTTCCTTAAACTCGCTAATAACTTCATCAGCACTGATAGAATCTGACATGGGCAACCAAACTTCGGTCTGCGTGTGATATGATATAATTGCCTCACTGACAACCAACGATGTCAGTACCGCACAATCTAGCATATATCGTAATAAAACTATAGGTGACCAACGTTTTTCACAAAAATGTCTACCAAACCAAACATAACAAATCTTGTGAAGATTTTCCTTAAGCTCAAATGATTCAACACAAGCGAATCCAGTCAGATCAAAATCAGGTAATGGTCCATTAATTGCCATTCGCGTCATCTCGTTTGTAGGGTGACCGAATCTTTTAAAGTATACAGAACAATCTCCGTATCCTAGAAAACTTCCTGCATAACATGCAACCATATCAACCGAAATAACATCGTTGTAATTATATTTGGTATTCCACAATCCACCGTGTCCGTATTCGACGCAACTTGCGCGTACATCTTCAAGTAAATCAAATCGTGCTGGTTTCCATGAATTTCTTTCTCTAGCGAAATGAGCCGCAACAGATGGAACGGTAAAGCAATTAGTTAGTAATTTGTCAGTATTTTCCGTGAAAAACTTCTCCGTGAGATTTTTCATCTCGTCATGGAGAGATTCTGTTCGATATATTTCACCGTTTGGTCTAACAAACTGATCAAATTCACCTTCCTCATTACTTTTAAATAACCATACCGATACGGGATCGTTTTTACTTATTTCGTTGATAAAATCAAACATATCTGCCCCAGAATTATCTGGGAGGTAAAATCTAATAGTTCGATCACGTGGAAATATTGTTACTGCGCTGGTCCATGTGTGCGCGTTATGATCAATAATATTTATTGGAGCTCCTTTCGATTTATATTTCGATTCGTACAGTACTTCTCCCGTTATTGTCGCTACGGTTATTGGAAATTTTAATATTTTTCCTAATTCAGCAACATCTTTTATTGTAGCACCGGTATCCTTAACTGAATCAGCCCACGAGTGTATTTTTTTACGTCTTAAATCAGTTAATCCATTTCCACGCATCGCGTTTGTAAAGTATTCTATTACTCGCTCGGCTACACAATTTAACCTTGAAAATTTCATGGGTGTCAGTTTATCAACGTTGGGTTTTTTATTTATCTAATAGATTCCATAAATAACCGTTGTTACAGGATACGCTCGCTCATAATACGGTTTGTCAATACCCGTCAATAGACCTGGTCTGGAATTCTTACTTAATATGGCAATTTTATTATTGCCAAGGACAGGATCATATTTGTCACGGATAATCCAACTACCTGTTTCTGTTAATACAATACATTTTACTCTGAAGAAATATTTTTGATTGCCCTCATACTCAGCGATGTAGTTAATGATAGTTGCCGCTCGCTTGTCATTCATTGTGGCGTCCTTGACAGAGTCGACACTGACTTTGTCAGTGTTGCGAATAATCTTGAACGTTGACCATGTATGAGATGCACCATTCATGTAAAATTCTTTCTTGGCGTCGTGAATTTTATTGATCAAACTTTTATTTTTCGGATCAACCAGATCTCGTACTGGCAAGTCTGGAGATAATCTGTCGAGGTTGAATTTATATTTAACAGGCCTAGTTTAGGATAATCTCTCAAACTCATTCATATAATTAAAACAAATATTTAAATAAAGAAAATTATATATATACACTGTCTCAATGCAAATGGTTGATGATCGGCTCAGTAAATCGATGCAACAAATCCTGCAGAAAGGAATTTTGTTGGATGCACTTACAAAGTATACGACGAGGAAGTCTAGGACCAATACCGTGTCTGCGATGTGGTATTGGAGTGCGAGGAAAAACAGGATTATGTGGAAAGTGCGGTGGAAAACGGTTCAGAGAACTTAAAAGATATTATGACAAAAAAATTAATAATAGTGAAAACGCTATAAAATCCGTGGGGGATTATATATCAAGATTTCAGACAAACAATGATTTGAACAAATAATAGTATTGCATATATGGAGCAAAATATATTTGTCCCACATTCCACAATAACAAACTATGAATCAGATCGTAATGGCATGATCAGACACTGCAGGTTGAAGAGACCGGTTGGCGTTGTTTCTAATACTGGCTATCTTAGATTTACAGTTGGGAAGAAAAGATATCTGTGTCATCGATTCACGTATGAGTGTTTCTTCGGAGTGATCAAAGATGATCTTGTTATTGATCATGTTGACGGGGATCCTCAGAACAACTCCTTATCCAACATTCGTGTTGTCACACAAAGCGTGAACTCTGCACGTGGTAATACTGGAAGATGTAAAACAATCGGAAAGAGGGCGGTAAATTCCACAAACACAGAAACTGGCGAAGTAATTATATTTCGTTCGATACGTTCTGCTGCGAAATACTTTGATATTAATCCGTCTTCAGTACAAAGAGTAGCAGAAAGTATAACCGGATCTGCTTTCTCAAAAAATATAAGCAGAAAATCACCTTTCAGTACTGTTAACTATCATCACCACCTCGAATTATATTTATTTTTTTGAGGGTCAGAAATTGTCATTATTATACTACTTATTTTTTGACTCATGAAAGGGAGGTAATTTATGGTCATAACATCCAAGGTCAGTTGAACAGTATGTATTACTAAAGGGATTTATGATGTTGATTTGATTGATTATGATAAATTTGTGTTGGGAAGAAATTCAGGATCACTATTATTGTCTAATTGACCCCCTCATTATGTAGACCTGGGTTACTTGCAAGTTTCACTATGAACAAAATCAACTAATAAGACAGAATTAGTATTAGTATTAATGGAATTAAAATATACATGAGCGCACTTTTGGAGGGTTGATTTTACAGTTCGTGTATTTTTCTGCCCTATTAGAACAGCGCAACACACAGAAACACTGTGGGCCAAATTACTTTCGTCGTCAGTATCCTCAATCTTACATCTAACCTACAGAAAACCGACATGTATATTCCAGCCTACTGAGTGCAAAATCCAGCGTCTAGTCTGTATCGTGTGGTAATGTACTACTGACTCGTAGGTCCACGATGGTGTTTGGAATTAAAAATCAGTTGCATTTTCCTTGTTCAGTGCAGAAATATAATGCGAGATTGTGTATGTATGTGTGATTATTTATTTATCGAGTAATAGAGAGGATGGAAAAATCTGGCAATTAGATGATCTAGACCGGATGTTCTATCATACATGGCGTGGTATAGTAAATAGGAAATTCCTTAATTTAGCTTTGTTTGGTGAGAATATATTATATAAACGTATTTCATGAATTCAGAATTGTATTATTCGAAATTAGTTCCTTAGCTATATATTAACTTCCGAAGAATATGTTTGTAACAAGATTTGATAGCTCAATCGGTATCGTATTGGACTGTGACGCTCGCGGTCCAGGATCGAATCCCCATGGCTGACAACATGTCGGTGGTTTGCGCATAATTGCGAAATTGGGGGGCGGCAGCAAAAAGCCCCTCCACTCAGCAAAACTCAACCACGTATCAACCGGTGGTTGATACATATTTTCGTATCACCCACGGGCTTGATTATTGTGGGTGGGTTTTTGCTGAGCGTATATGTTTGGGCCGTCCTTTATTCAATTATTCATTGTATATATTTCATTTCATACTTAATGAACTTGCTAAAAAACTCGAATAGAAGTTCATTTCATAATATATGTTTGTGCCGTCATTCATTCATTGTATATATCCATTTCATTGTATATATCCATTTCATTGTACATACCCATTTCATTGTACATACCCATTTCATTGATACTTAATGAACTTGCTAAAAAAGAAACTCGAATAGAAGTTCATTTCATAATATATGTTTGTGCTGTCATTCATTCATTGTATATATCCATTTCATTGTATATATCCATTTCATTGTACATACCCATTTCATTGTACATACCCATTTCATTGATACTTAATGAACTTGCTAAAAACTCGAATAGAAGTTCATTTCATAATATATGTTTGTGCCGTCATTCATTCATTGTATATACCCATTTCATTGTACATACCCATTTCATTGTACATACCCATTTCATTGTATATCTTCACCAAACACACACTCTTGGGCCTCTAGACCGTTGTTTGACGGGTTAGGGGCTCTCATAGCAGGGTAGTGTTTCGTGTACCTGTACCTGGAACTCGCTAAAGACTCGATAGGGGTTCTAGGGATAATTTTTTTTTTATTTTAAAGATTTACATATTATATAATGAACCATGAAAATATCAAAGACATAATTTCTGCTATTAAAAAACTAGAAGAAAACGGAATTAATATATCTGATGAACTAAATCCTGAAAAAATAATATCTGATTTTGAAACGTTAGAAGAACTTAAAAATGAAAATAAGTACGTTCTATCATCTCAATATAAGTTCATAAAGCGGATTCAGGCAGCTATGTTTCAGTCACTGGCTATGGTGAACGATGATCAAGTAAATGAATTTATTCCTCTTTCTGTTGCAATAGAAAAGATCAGGTCTGAATTATCCAGCGAATACGAAACAAAAAAAAACAATCAGTACTAGCATAAGATACTTAAGAAAAATTATGTCAGCGGGTAACGACTGAGTAGTAATATAATTTCCCTCACTGTATATCACATCAGAATTAACTTACAAATATTTTTTGGAAAACTGATTAATTTGTATACTTTTAAGTGGCAATCACCCAATCAGATTGATTCATACAAAACTAAAATATTTCAGAATAATAATAAAAATATTTCAGAATAATAATACAATATTTTTTTGTTGTATTTTTTTGAAAATCGATTGATTTGCATAATTTTCAGTACCAATTACCCCATCAGAATTAGCAAACTGATTGATTTGTATAATTTACCCCATCAGAATTAGCAAACTGATTGATTTGTGTAATTTATCCCATCAGATTGATTCATAAAAAACAAAATATTTCAGAATAATAATAATTTATTTCAGATTGTACAAAATTGATTAATTTGTGCAATTTATCCCATCAGTGATTATATTTATTTATTTTTTTAAGTTGATCGAGTTTAATACAGGAGTGTGTATAATTTAGAATCTGATCTCTGTTACAGATGCTCTCGATAATATGTTCTCGGCGGAGTTCATCTAACTGTTCTCGCTTCCGTATTCATCAATAACTAAATTAACGCTAAATTGCTCTGTGTTTTGAAAACACTGTTCTGATGGCGTTTTTCAAGTGTATAAAAACAATCACGTGCTGGTACATTATGTAACATTTACTGGATTAATTAAGATTTCACATACAGATTTATCACAAGCTCTTCTCCACGCATGTCAATTAAGCGATTAAGGTGGTCTGTGAGCTTAAAATTTATTCGTGTTAACATATTATTGTGACACCGCAGATACACAGGATTAGTTGGTTCTTGCACGATTAAACTTCCAGGGGGGACTTGTGGTGTAAATGTATGAGCCTGATTTGATTTTCCGAGGTCTATTTGATAGCTGCCATCGACTACGTCACAAACCAGATTGACCACAATCGTGCTGGTTATATTAACGATTCCGGGAGAAACGTGCCTGCCGCCGCCATGTCGATCATTATTATGTCTGAGAACAGTTGGAGGTGTTGCTAGTTTTCTCCATGCATCGAGTATTTTAGGAAAATGTTCATCGATAACATCATTGACAGATTTTCTTAATCTATCTGGATTATAATCAGGGAACTTAAATGTTGCAATATCAGCTTCGGATATTTTGTACTTGGTTGCGAAGGATTTTTTATAATCGCTTGATGACTTAAGAACTACATCTATAATTCTATTATAGATAATTTCAGAAGAATCAACTATAAAATTTAAAACCTCTATGTACCTGATGATATTATCGCGCGCAGATGTCAAATCAAGTAAATACTCCCGAAAACTATCACGTAAACTATTTAACTGTATTGTATGGTCTGAGTTTATTGAAGAAAATATAGAATCAATATTCGAAGCAATAATACGTCTATTAAGATTATAAGAAATAAGTACAGGATCATAATAAAGTTCTCCACCTATCACCTCTGGTTTTAATTCTATGTAATCTAACCAATTTGAATTCATTTCAATATCGTGACGAGAGCTATTTGTTGACGTAAAATCAGATTTTTTTGGTTCTGGTGGTCCTTCATACACCGGGGGAATTTCAGGCCAACCTAGTACGGATCTTATCGATGATTGATAAATATCAACGGCATAATCAGGAGAATGTATCTCAACCGTCGAGGACAGCGTCGGTTCATGAACGTTAATTGATATTTTTGCTTCTTTTCCGGTTATTGATTTTATTCTACGTTGAAATTCCTCATTGATTTGTTCGATCTCATAACTACCAGTGGGTATTCCAACATCTATCCAGTCAGGAGTACCATCTGGTTTGTTCTTGTTAGCAAATACAAGCAAATTATTTGCTGGTGTACCATTAAATTATTTTGATCTGATATTTGGCCAGCTGTAATATACCCATAATTGAGCCAGTGTTATTTCTTTTACTGGAATTGCAGTAGGAAAGTTAATACTAAATTCGGGATTAGTTGAACTTACCGAGATCATCGTTATCTTTGACGGAGTTGTATTAGTCACGATCTGCTGGAGTAATTCTGTCATTATTAGTACTTGTATCTTTAATACCGATACCTTCGTGATATATTTTAGTCATCATTGAAAACTCGACATCAGATATAATTCCATCACTGAGACTCGCTGATAACAACGAAGATAACTTCGAGTATGCGACCGTCGCTGTATGCAATCTTATCATGTAATCGGATAATTTTTCATTCATGCAGGTGCATATTTCTTTGTGATGATATTAAGCACACCTGCAATCGTTGTTACTGCTGAAATACAAATAGTTACGGCTGCTGGTGCCATCATTGTCACCGCTGATAATATAACACCGGTTTCAGCAACAACAGCGGATACTGAATAAACAATCACATCAACGATAACTAATGGTCGTCGATATTTTTGTACCTTTACTGTATATTGTTTGACTTGATCTTTTAGCGCCGCCTGCCATTCACGCGCTTGATTGTATCTGTATTGTGCACCATCCATATATTTTTATGCAGTAACCAATTGAGGTGTTTCAGCTACAAATTCCAAACACCACCAGTAAGATGTTGCGGTTAATTTCTTATCATCTGCTTCCAGAATAAATATTTCTTCGGTTCCGCTATTTAATATAACAGATACAACTCCGGAAAACCTATCCGTTGAATGACGCCATGGAAACGTTGTAAATATCTCAAATCGCGCAGCACTGAACACAGACAACCTGTACACGCCAGTGACTGTTGTGGTATATTTGATGGTTTTATTTTGCTGAGACCATGTTGCGAATCCCGATGATACAGTGCATACGATGTTTGTGATATGGCCAGGAGTTATTCCGGCTGAAATTTTAATCAAATTGGTTTTATTAACGATCTCAGGAATCCCCGCTACGATGTCTTGCTGTGTTCGTTTGATCGTGTCGATGCTCGTCTTGATATCAGCGAGATTTATGTCAACAGAGTGCGGAGTGCCGAAGAATTCTTCTGCGGTTCTTTGATGGTTTCTGCGAAATCTTGCAAAAGCGCCCACGTGAACGTCATACTCGGCCCGCAGCGTGGATAATTTACCATCTACGGTGTCGACGTATTTTTTTGTTGCTGAATCTTCGTCGGATGTTGGATCTCTTAAAACTACTATTTTATTCCCGTTCATGCTTAGTTCACCCGTCATTGTGTCACCGGTATTTTTCACGCGATTATCAACGCTTCTTGCAATTTCATCTCTAATTGTTGTAAACGATATACTTGAATCTCTGATTTTGCCGCTGTCAGTAAACACAGGAATATTATCTGTAACTGCACCGAGTACTCGTCGAACTATATCATTCCATCTGATATTGCTCGTTTTTAGTTTACCATATCGATCTTGAAAAATAACGACCTCATCTGGATCAACTCCAGCAAGATTCATAATGTCAGCGAGTACATCTTTAGTCGCATGCTTCGACGGATCAACATCGCCGGATTTTCTCTTAACGCGGGAAGATCTTCTTCCGTAAATATCAACCATTATATAAGATCCTTCGGATCCAGGATCTGTTTAAAACGCTTTACGCGCAACGAAGCGGTTGCTTGTATAATCATGCACGACTTTATGTGGCGGTTTGGATGATTTTGATATAGCGTCGAGTACATTAATTACTTCACGGCCGCATATTGGCGGATCTGTCATTGTTTGTGTGGGTAGCGTTGAATATCAAACTTTGGAACCTCTGGTTCTTGCGTGGAGTGGTATGATATACTTGATAAATTCAGCAGGTGGAGCTAACCCGTATGAATCAAAATAAACGATTCCACATGGATCAACCGCGTATGATACCAATGAGTACCGGGTCCGGAACGTTCGTCGAGATTAATAATACCTGTTTCGAGTTTGTTTGGTTGTTTTGGTAATTGATCTCGCATAAAAACACCTCTAAAGGCTTTAATTTTTAATCGTTTAGCAGCATCAAATAAATCAAAATTTGATGCTGGAACATCTAACGTGGAAGCCTTAGACCTTTTCCCCAGCGAGATCCCGGTAATCTTAGACCGCGTCCCTTTTTTTGTACCCATTTCCTGTTGCTTTCTTTAGAGCCATTTCAGCAGCTGTTCCAACAACACCTAACGCGGCTGCTTTTGCTACGGCTGGAGCGGCAGCAGCCATTAACGCTGGAATAGCCGCAAGAAGTGGAAATATACCACCCGTTTTAACCATGTCTTTGATGGCGCTCGGAGAAAGACGTAATTGAACTCCAGTTTTTGATTCTAGGGCTTTATTGAAATGTTTAATCTGATTATTTGTCAACGATAATTTGTTTGGACCACCACCCATCTGATCTCGTTTTAGTGATATTTTAGTTCCGCATTTGCTGGTGGTTTTTGATTGAAGCTTTTTGACCTGACCGGGAGTCAGAGTAACATTAACATGACTATACGACATTTTTATATAAACAATATTTTTCTGAATAATTAGAGATTTTCCACTGGTGCATCAACGACTCTCATTCGACCACTACCACCTTCAAGTAACATGGCTTTATCGCTAAGTATGACCGCAATTGCTCTATAATTAACACCACCTGTATTCAATGTTGCTTTAAGATGTACATCAACGACAGATTGTTTTGATAGATCAAGATGTTCCAGTGAAAAAAAATAAATCGGATACAAAGGTCTGAAATCATATTGTGATATTTGCAATCCAGTATCAACATTTTGATCACGTCCCATGAATGACATTAAACGATGATATGCACGTCCTATACGATTCTGTTCATAATTTAGTTGTATATTTTCTGTTGGTTCTTGTTGTCCGTTTATCCGTAAAGAAATATCTGTGATACCTAGTTTATCAAATATCATATGAGAGTGAACTTGTAAGCCTAATCGATTAGTTTCCTGAAACGCAACAAAAATATGTCGCGGTGCAGAAACACCCTGTTGTGATGCTATATGCCACGTAAACTGACCGTTAACGTTAGTTTGCATACTATCTGTGCTTGTTGTTAACCATGACAATAAGGATTTACCACCAGTGTCCATAAAAGAAATTAATTTTTGTTCTACTGCGATCGTTGGAGTCATTACCGGAATCCACAGTGAAAGTTTAGACAATATTACTTTACCAGCATCACCAAGAGGCCTCCATAGAGCATCGTTTTCGCACAAGAACAACCGTGTGTCTAGCTCCAAAAATAACTTTTCTAAAATTTCTACAAAATCCAAAAATATGCGATAGTGGAATTGCACATGAAAATCTTCTATTGTCTCCTAGTAACATATTTTTACGTGCTGCAAATCCCAAGTTGAAATTTTCGCTAGAACCATGAACCACTGGGGCCACATCAGCATCAGCGTTATTGGCAAAATTTCTTGGTCGTCTTATATTATACGGATCGCTTTCAGGGTGATTGGAGTTATCTTTCACAAACATCATTGTAGGACCTGCTGATCTTGTATAATCATCAGAATATCTTGCTAATCCTATTAGTGTTGTAGCAACGTCTACATCTTTCTGAATCGATTCAATATTTGTTCCATCGATCATATAAGTGGCGCTATCAAACAACGCCATAATCCGATTGTTGACAAAACCAACTTTTACTGCACCTCCGTAATTAGTATCATCCGTTTTTATAATTGTACCTTCTACCTCAAGAAAAGCCTCAGCGGGTAAAAAGTATCTGCTTATATCATGAACTTGTAGTTCAATTCTTCCACGTTGATCTGGTATTCGTGCCTCATAAGAATATAACTGATAATCACGTACCGATTCATCTTTAAGGACTGGTGCCTCCATATCAAATGCTTCATCGGATTCACGCTTAAACGTTTTATTATAATTATTTTCGTCTAACACGAAAACCGTGTTTGGAAACTCCGCTTCCTGATATCATGCTTGAAATATTATTTCAGGATTCACTGATTCACTGAGTCTTTGATCTATCAAATTTGATGTTATATTTCTTTCTGCCTCTTTAGATAATTCCGCTAGTTTTTGATTTGCAGCCTGATTTATTATTTTACTTACGTCTGCGGGCATAATTTCAGTACTTGCCAGTTTCACTGGTGGATGTTGTTTTCGTCGCAATAATCGTGCTAGTCTTTCTTTGATTGCCGAAAACGCCTTACCAGCAACATTGACAATTGTTCCAGGAACTTTTTCACGAACAATATCGATAGCTTTCATCGATATTTGTTTTGCAACGGGTGCTGCTTTTGGAGCTATCCTTGTGAATAATCCCCGTACAACATTACCAAGTCCATCTCCGTAAGTAGCTCTGTAGATTGGTAATCGTGAGTTCACCGCTCTGACCTGTACAGGTTTACGATGATTATTATGTATGATCATCTTTTTTAATTTACCATTTATTTAACAACTAGTCATCAACAAGTTCATCGATAAGTTCTCGGTAAATTCCGATATCCATGATACCGCCTTGAAATAATCGCCGAAAAATATCAGATGCTTCATTAATTATTTCTGGTGAATTATTTCCGGCACGTTTTCCTCCTATGAGAACTTCTAACCGTGACACGTCATTGAGGATATTATCAGGACAAATAAAATTATTTCCTTCTGATGTAGTCAGGAACCCACTTCCTACAGCGCTTGGAGGATCATAGTCAGGATCTCTTTCTTTACCCAGTGAACGTAATTTCTCCTGTTGTTTAGTTTCTATATCTCTAAATATTTTTTCTTCTTGTTTCCATTTTTCTTCTGTTTTTCGCTTCATTTCCTTTGCCATCTGCTTCCTTTTCTCTCTAGATGGTTTTAACATCAATTGCTGTTGTTCTATTTGTTGTAAAGGTGGAGGAAGTTTCTGCTGGGCGAGTTGTTCTTGTTTTAGTCTCTCTCTATAAAGTCTTTTTACTTCTTCATTAATAATTTCATATTCTTGACCTCTAGCTTGTTTTTTGTTGTAATATACGCGATATATATATTTAACAAGATTATCATCATTTACTTTTTCATAATGGGGTTTTAAAATACTAGATTTATTAAATAGTATATTTAATATTGCTTCGGGTAATTGTTCTTCTTTAGTATTTCTAATTTCTTCAACAACCCCTTTCCTAAATTTTGCAATCAATTCTACGTTTTTTTTTTCTACTAGTTCGGGTTCAGGTGTATGTTCTTTTTGCACGTCGGCGACTTCAGCACGAAGTTTTCCAATACTTTCAAGTATTTCCTCACCAACAGGTGGAGGTTGAGCCGCAGCTATTTCCCTGGCTATGCCAGGTGGAAGATCTCGTAAAATCTTCTTTGTCTGTTTAGTTCTTCTTGCTATTTTTTCAGTTTGTTCTGCTGTTTGTTTTGATACCGGAAGAAGATCTCCTTTGATGACAGCTGTAACCTTTTCAGTAGCTGCAGTGACGGGTTTAAACAGTTTTTTAGTTTCTTCTTCGTACTCAACTTGTGCTTCTTGCTGCGCTTGTAGATTTTTTCTAAATGAATCTCTGACAGGAAGAAATTTTTTAATTGCTTCTAATCGTTCTCGTGCTATTCTTGCAGTATGAGATTCTGGATATTCCATTATTTTTAATATAACAATTTTTTAATTGATATTAGCAGAAGGGGTGTAAATTTAATTAAACAGATATCATTAATATAATGAACAACTGTGCGTGGTTAATTCAAGGAACAACAAATAAATGCAACAAAAGATGCCGTGGAGAATATTGTAAAAAACATAATTATATTTTAAAGAAAAATCCTCATGCTGGTCCACGAAGTTGTGTTGGATGTAACAACAGCGTTAGAGGATTATATCAGATTTGTAAAAATTGCGGTGAAGATCGATACAGAAGTTTGATGAACTATTACAGAAAAAGAAAGAACATAAATCCAAAGATAGAAAAACCACCATCAGAACTTGAATATTACTTGAAGAACAAAACAAAAGATTCCCATGATTCAGATGAAGATTCCCATGATTCAGATGATGATTCCCAAGATTGATAGCAGCAGAGAGGGTTCGTCTACAATTCTGTTTGGGACAAACAATAATCGTAGACGTGGTATTGACCTCTATGAAGGGTCACTATTTTTTTTGGTCTAAACACAAGGGTGACCATTCCCTTAAGTGGTCTTTTCACCCTCTCTGCTGCTGAAGAAAAATAGCAGTTCGTATAATAAGGGCTCCATAAACGGCACAATATACGCCGGAACCATGTTTAATGATCGTCTTTGTAATTGTAAATTTATGTTTAGAAACCATTTTTTTTCCTTTAAGTCATTGACCTTGACCTTTGATTATTTTCCCAAAGAGAAAAATGGGCCTCGTTATTAACAAAGTTAAACTATCCATGCAGAAAGGTTGGTCCAGGTCTGTGATGTGGAACTAATGATATTGTGTGAAACCATTTTTCTTTCTCTAGTGACTTTAAATTTTACCTTAAGACTTCAAAATCATTAGCTTTTATATCCACAAACATTGGTCCTGGTTTGTGATGCAGAACTAATGCAGAAGCCATTTTCTTCTTTCAGTCACAATGACCTTGACCTTTTGACACTTCAAATCAATAGGGTATTTCTTCACCCAATGTATGGTATGTTGCCTGTTCTGGCACAATTGGTCATTATATATATATATATATATATATATATATATATATATATATATATATATATATATATATATATATATATATATATAATAATAATAATAATAATAATGAGGACTTTGTATAGCGCCTAATCTTTAGAAGCTCTAAGCACTTTACAATATTAGACAACACCTACAAGATAAAAAAACATATATAATGATATGATTACAAAAACAAACACCATGAAATTAGTTGTAAGGGCTTATGCAACTTTTCATTTCGAGAAGAAGAAAACAAAACTCCTTTCACCAGATTGCTGCTAGTTCTGACTCACTGGACCTCTATTTTCGAAGTTTCAACTGGTTTACTAGTTTTGTGCCTACTCTAAACCAGTTTTTAATTTATTGATTTTTTTTTCTTCATGTGGCCATTTCACATTTTGTTATTTAAAAATAACCGGCCCAGTGGTCGTCAATGTTTATGAGAGAAACTAGGCTAAATGGTCATAATTGTTTTAAACAGTACACCTGACTCAGTGTTTTTAATTTTTTTAATCAATACACCTGATTCAGTGGTTCATCAAAGTTTTTAAGACCTGTAGATATACGTTTTGTTATCAGAGAAAACCGCTCAATGGTTATCAATTTATATGAGAAACCTATCTCACTAACCCTCTCATAGTTATTCTAAATACAAAAACCTGGTTCAGCGACCATCAAAATAGTTATAAATATTGCCTAAAACGTCTCCCCTGTGGATAGCCAAATGAAAGAAATAATGTGCACACGAAAGAGAGGCAGCATCAGCATTTTATTCCTCTTTTGTGATGAAACGTGTGTGAGAGAATAACAACACTAAGGAGGAAAGTAAGAATTTGAGCCTAACGAATAACACTGAAAACGGTTTGTTGATGCAGGCCACATAAGTGACAATTGTATTGAAAATAATAATATATTCATATGATCTAACATGCATAAGGTTATTTACAAAATTACTCTAACATAATATGTGATAAACTACATAGTTTAAATTCAGACCTGAATGTAAATTTGTAACCATCAAACCAAAAAACAATCCATTTGGGAGCTGAGACCGCCATAACACAGGAACCATGTAAGTCACTCACTTTGCATGGGGCCTGTGCAGCCCCGAAATGGACCGTGGCCCGCATCAACCATGCCTTTCTCAGTCTACTCACCGACATTTGTAACTCCCAAGTGAGAACGATAGAAGTGCCAACTGTGAAGATTGCACCTAGTGAATAACTATCAATGCTGTTATATTCACGTTTGAGTTATATTGTTCTTGACTTCCACCAAATCAAGTTATTTAGATATTAGTGGTTGTTGTAATTATTCAGCCGAGGTTCCATCGTGTGTACTTTTCCTGTCATATTCATCAACAGTGAACCCACTTGCTATTCTGATGTGATTATCCAGTGTGTTCAGGTCTGTGAACGCACTAGACCTGAAATGGAAAGAAACGTTTGCGCGAGTATTTATGTGACATGAAAATAATGTGATATAACATATCTATATATAATGTAGGGATGAGTGGTGAACCTGATATTTACCCAGGTTATGGTTATGATGGAAAATGTACTCGAAGGTGGATTTTAAACAAAATGTAACTAAGAACACCCGATACCTCTTTGTGTGCTAACTTAATTGAAAACTGAAAGAAATTAGAGGTTGGAGTGACGTTCGGAACATCTAACACATCGCTTGAAAGCATCCGATTTCCATCGCCCTAATTGACGAATCTGACTATCCGACAAGCCCTGCGCCGCAGCAGTTGTTGCTGCTCCGATTCTAAAGCTATGACTCTTGAAGCATTTTGGATCAAATCTGCAGAACTGCAGAGCCAGTTTGAGCTGTGCATTGAATTCTGCCCGAGTTATAGGTGTGTTTGAAAGATACATAAATATTGGGCCTGGACCCGTACCTCGCCTTTGGATGTATCGCTGGAGATTTGAGACCGGACACGCTGCAGCATTATTGTTTGTTTTTTTTTAATTTTTAAAGTGAACTTCTGACCCTGACTGTTTGAAGGTGTTAAATATCAGAGTGACGGAATGGCGATCAAGAGCCAACTGATCAATGTGCAACAGATTAGGGTTATGGAGGCTAAGGGACTGCACTGTGATCTCCCCAATTCTCAGGAAGGCATGGACTGCCAAGGAAAACATAGCTCGAAATAGAAGCTGTTTGTACCAAGAAGTTATAGTGCAAGTTGTAGCGTGGATAAGTTTTTCTAACATACACTTGTCAATTAGCAATCTCGCATCACAAGAAACTTTATTCCTGTGGCATGCTTTCAGCAGTTTCTGTATTAGAAAAGAGTTTGTAGGGTCTGCATAATTATTGATTTTGTGTACAAACCCAATGGCAGATACATATGAGGATATTGTTGCTGAGGCATAGTGCTTGTTAACCAGATAAGAGATGAAAAGTGCCAAATTAGCCTGAGAGACTGGGATTGAGGTTTCCAAGGTATATTCTGCAGTGAAAGCTCGATATAAGTTCTAGCTGCGTCGGTAGGCTGCTTTTGACATTTGTGTCAAGGTACTATCCAGTAGCGTATCAAGTGTGTTTGTTAGTGAATCAAGTTGGGAAGTTCCGGTATTGACACTGGTTATGGGTCCGCATGTGGAGCCAAGGTCTGGAATCTGTGCATCTACAATCGAGAAAGAGCATCAGCCAGAACATTTTTCTCTCCCGGGATGTGACAGGTTTGAAATAGCATGTTGTATCTGAGGCATGCAAGGACCAGGTCTCTAACAAGGAACATAATGGGAGGGTTCTTTGAGGTTTGCTTATTTACAATATCAGCCAGTGCCTTGTTGTCTGTGTGAAAGTAAATGCAATTGTTTGCAAGTTGAGGGGCCCAAATTTTGATGGCTTGAACAATTGGATATAGCTCAAGGACTGTGATATCTAGCTCTCGCCATTCTTTATTCCATGTGCCATAGAACCATTTGCTGCCTAGTACACCGCCATAGCTAACTGTGCTTGATGCATCAGTGTGCAAATGAATGGCATCAGAGTCCAGCCAGCGATCAGGGAGGAATAAAGATTTACCGTTGAATTCTCTTAGGAATGTGTACCACAGATGCAGATCAGCCCGAACTTCCCTCGTAATGCGTATGAAGTGATGTGGTTTTGACACACCCACTGTCAGATCAATCAACCTTCTCAAGAAAGCTCTGCCTGGCAGGACAACTGCACACGCAAAATTGAGTGTACCAATTATGAATTGGAGATTATGGAGCGTCATTTTTGGTTTTTGTAGGCAGAGTGTTATCAGACTGTAGCAGTTCTGGAGTTTATCTATGGGAAGTCTTACCTCCATCTTGATTGTATCCAGTTCATAGCCCAAAAAGGTCAATGTTGTACTGGGAAGAAATGTTTTTTCCTCAGACATGGGAACCCCAATATATGCACAAAGAATTAAGAATTGGTCTAATTTCTCCTTACAGGTGTTATAGTTTGATTCCAACAGCAGAAAGTCATCTAAAACATGTACCATGTGACCAATGCCCAATTTGTGTCCTGCCACCCACTGTAATGCAGTGCTTAAATATTCAAAAATTTTACAACTGGAGCTACAACCCATAGGAAGGCACTTGTAATATAGATCGTTCCAAGAGAAGCCAAACATATGATACTGAGTCGGGCAGAGTGGAACAATTCTGAAGGCACTAGCTATGTCAGTTTTTGCCATAACACAACCTCTACCAAGTTTTTTAATGATTGCAATAACATGTTCCACAGTTTGATATTGAACAACACTTTCCCCCGGGGATATACCATCATTTATAAAAGACCCCTTAGGATGTGATAAATGGTGAATCATGCGAAAAGTATCAGGTGCTTTCTTTGGAACCAAGCCAAGATTTTCCCCGCACAAAAATTAATTGTCTTAATTTCAGTGTTTTTTTTGTTTTTTTTACATTGCTAGTATTACGAGACTCTCATTACATCTCGTACATGGGACCAGTGCCTTTCTTGCAAACCGGGGACACTCCATTTGTTCATAGGGTATCTCTTTTAGTACTGTATTGTTTGTTTACCACTGTGTTACGAGGCTGAAGGAAGCATCTTCTAACTAAAGGAGTAATAAAAGTTTGAAACCATATTAAAACAAATTGTAAGAAAAAGACACAAGACTGGGTTAAAAAAAAGTGAAATAAAAACGAGATAATTAAAGATTTGAAACTGGAGAAGCCATTCATATGGTGTGTGTGTGTGTGTGATTTGGATTTTTAACGTAGGTTTAACAATTTTTCAGTCTCATCGCTACGATGTCTGCAGTGTGGCAGTTTATAGTGATGTCTAGCACTAGGGCATCATGCCGCAGACGTGTAGCACGATGTCCCACCCAGTCACATTATCCTGACACCAGACCGACCACTCCGAGCACTAACATTTTAATGCTGAGCGCCAAGCGAGGCATCTGTTAGTACCATTTTTTTAAAATAAGTCTTTGGTATGACTAGGCCGGGGATTCAACCAGTAACCTCCGGCATCCAAGGTGGATGCTCTAACCACTAGGCCACTGGAGCGGTCCATTCTTATGCGTACTAATGGTTAGAACATGTAGGCATTTAAGTTCAGTAAAAGTCAAGCTATGTGTATAGATTAAAATGGTAAGAACTTAAACATAATAATATAGAGTATATCAGTCGTTATGTTGATTGGTCACAAAGAACATAATGAACACGAAGGAAATTTTAAAGTAAAGCTGAAGAACCATTTGATATAATTGATATAAAATTGGATCAGAAAACAAGGGTAGATACTCAATGGCACTTTAGTAAGATCAATTATTTAACTTTACCTGTTGAAGGATTTCGACCAAAGCAGGAAAGTCGTACGCAGATCATCCAGACTGGATAAAGAAAAACAGACAGTGGATCCAATCTTATTGTGCTCCATTTTTTAGTTTGGTCCTATCTTTCTTTAGTTTGTGACAGGTGTTGAATATATGTGTTAGGTCTTCTGGAACCCGGCAGTGGTAGCAGTTTGGGTTGTGAGGTTGGGGTCCTATGTATTGCCCAAAGCTGCTGACCAATTTGTTTTTCCGGTATAGATCCTAGTTATGGTTTTCTGATCATTGTTTTTTATTTTAGGTGGTTTCTTATTCCTGTTAATATCTTTTGGAATATAGTATAGTTTCCTGCCTTTGGTGTTTTGGTTCCAGCATTCCTGCCATTTGGATTCAATAAAGTTTTTCGTTATGCTTTGGAGTTCGCAAACACTGTATTAATGGCTATATGAGTCGGTTCATTTAGTTTTTGTTTGCTATTTGGTCAGCTAACTAATTTCTTTTGATGTTAATGTTGGGTGGTATCCACATGAATTCGATTTGTTGTTTGTTGTTATATACTTCTTTAATTGATAGATATGTTTGCCTGAGGGTAGCCTGACTGACGAGCACTCCCTTTATATTTGTCAAGCACGGACGTGAAGGAAAACATCCCCTGTTACCAAAACGTGCATGATCCATGGTATAACCTCAAAACACGGAACACGCGGACCTAAAAGAAACACTCACTTTTTACTAATTACAAACATAATTGTTAGTGTTAGGAACATTATCAGACTCATTTGAATTTGACTTAATTGCACAGGTGGCTCACACAGTATTGGTTGTTAGGGTCCATTTACAAACAACTGGACATAATTTGGCTAAGTACGGGCGGTTGTCTGATGCCGGAACTCCCCTCCACTTCCCACGTCCGGACATTCGTACAAAGGGGGGAGATGTGGAACGATTTCCACCCGCCTAAAATTGGTGTCCCAGTGTGACGCCATTGTCACCAACCAATCGCGACCGACGTTACTCGACACCACAGTGATTGGTAAACAGAAAATTTATTTTAGTATCATGAGCGCGTGGGTCCATTCCCACTCATGAAACAGCCCTCCAATCAGACCGCAATGGGAACCAAAAGGACTTGCGGTTGAAGGTTATAATTACCAGTGTAACATGTACACACAATTATTATCTCTGTTCTAGAGTATTGGGGTAGCCTTGAAAATGGCTGTTTTTTGTGGACGGAGAGTTATGGCAAACTTTTATCGTCTAAGGTTGCGTCCCCGTCTGGCGACAGGCATTCGCACAGGATAGGGTCTGCTTCTTCGGAAAGAGAAGGAGAACTCTTTCGTGTTTCTCTGCTCTGTCTGCTTATGGGGGCGCTCACCAGTTATTATGTACTTTTGAGAGAGTGATGTATGTAAGGTGAAATTGTTTGCATTTAAAACATGCACAGTGGAGAGAATGTTGGCTTACCTCTATGCTACATTAATGTAATGTGGATGATATTTCTTTGGATATTGTACTTTTGGAAATTGTACATGATCTAAGCACACTACTAACTAAAATGACTGCTCCCTTGTCTACAAAATAAGCCTGAATTAGTCTAAAGTACACTATCCATAGCAGCTATTAAAATAGGGAAAATTAATTTTGCCAGACTAGACAATACAAGCTTCTGAAAGTGCAATGAATGAATTACCAAATATATAAAATGTAATAAAGAGTTATCGGCTCTTTTTTTAAATACAATTTCCCCCTGAAGTTCAGAAAGTGAAAATGACCAAGTGGAGCTGGCACTTTTTTGAAAGGTGCACATCTGGAGTAAAGCCATGCTGTATACTCTATAACCCATATTACACGCACCAATCATACACCAAAATAAAGGGAATTAAAGGTTCTTTGAATTATACCTAAGATATACAAGTCTTTTTTTAAATAGCCAGTATAATCAGTGAGGAAAGTCGGTGAAATTCTTTTACGAAACTGTAGAGCGCAACTTATGAAGTCTGAACTTCGCCGTCCATTCTTCCTTTTCTTTCTTGATTTCCTCTCTGAAGAGCTCTTTAATCAGGTCTCCAGTCATTTTCAACATTCTGACATTCTCTATCTCTTCAGGCTTCGGTATCAGGCTTTGCCTGACACAATTTAAATTCACGTAAGCTTCGTTCAGCTTGACACAACCTTAAACACATCTTCATAGGAAGATGAGTCAACAATGGACGGTCAGACTAGAGACTACCCCGCTTTAGCCGGTTCAAGTGCGGATGCGATAGAAAACATCTCTACGTTGTTTAGAGTCGAAACGCTAGGATAATTTGATTTGAGGGTGAGGGATAGAGAGAAGTTAAAGAGCATCTATAATCATAAGAATTGGAAACAAACGACAGACGCATGTTTTCAAAACTGAACATTTTTATTCAAATAACTAACAACCAACAATTAACAATTAACCATAAAACATTTTAACAAACAAACATTTTTCAAATAACAAATTATTTCTGACAAGATTGACAACGTTGTGAAGTGAAAGCTAGACTACCACTGTTGGAAGTAATTGGGCCATTGATTTATACTACGTTTCCTAGCTAAAGACAAAAGATAACCATAATGGTTACAAAACCATCGATCTACTTTGTCATCGTTTCTAGAAGAGTGACGATCAAATAAGTCACTAAATGTTCTGAAGAATACCCAAGACTGTGTTGATGAAGAAAATACACACAATATTGTTCACAAACAATGGAATGTGTGCCTTGTAATTTCACATTATTGAATCGTGTCGTCTGGGCATTCCTTCTCGTAAAGTCAATGATGTCGTCTTTCAAAGGTGGTAATCCATACGAATCAAAATATTCCACACAACCTTCTTTAGAAAAGTAGACGGCTACCCAGTGGGTTCCTGTGAGATGAAAGTCGTCCGTGTTGATGACATAAGATTGATGGTCTTGCGGTTTGCGACGAGGCAGTTTATCTTTACTACACACGACAGGATTCCAAGAATCAGTGTACGAACCGTGGCTCAAAAGGTAATAAAGTTCCCAGGTATCCATTTGCGTTAAGTTTTTCTTGTTGGTATTTTCACAGGTAATGATAAGTCATCAACTCAATCCGAACTTTTTGCTTGAAAATGTCTGACAAGTAACCGTTTCTTCGATTCATCTCCGCACTCTGAGCCAAGAGAGCTTCGATGTGATAGATCTCTAGACTCATCAATGGAGGGGAGGAATAATGAAGCAAGTCTTTATAGCACTCATGCAACACGGTTTCTTCCGAGATGAGACTCCAAGCATCGTCCAGTTAATCGTCCAATTTTTCTTCTTGACTCAGCATCAGGCATTTAACGTGTTGAATTTGACTGGGATGATCGTTTTGACATCCATAGCAATCTTTCTTTATCAATTCCGTAATTTTTCTGCAAGGTGTTTGGCAAAACAGGAGACTAAATGATGTTCTTGTTCTGGCCATGTGGACTTCATCACTATGTCCTTTTCGTCTTTGTCCTGGGGTTCTACTTCAACGGTATCCTCCCATTCCATTGTCATAGATTCTCCAACATTCAAAGAGGGTTTACAGTCTTACATAGCTTCTAATAATATAGAATGACTTCTCTCAAACTGTTGATTTATACGCTATTGTCGAATACGGCATACAGGATGACATTCACCATGTTATCTGGGGGAAGAGGATTTGCAAACTGAAGTTCCACACGAATCTGGCCGGATTTTATAGGGTGGAAATGTCCCTCGTCGCTGCCTTGGTCTGGAGTGAAATCAAAAGCCCACAAAGCATAACTTCCTGCATAATTGTAGTACATTATACAGTGACTGGTGTTGGTACCTAACTGTCCGGTGGCTTCGTACAGGGACAAGTACGATCGCAAGTAATTCTTGTCACCAAACTTAGGTTCGAAGGTCTGGTACACAGTGTCTTACCATCGCGACTGACTTCCATCTTGGTCACGTAGTAATGTTGAAACTAGAAAGGATTTTCATTGTGAAGTCCGCTTGGGTAATTATCTTGGAATAGATGATCTTCGATCATGGATCGCTGTCCAGCGGGAATGGCGAAAGTTTTCACTTGCACGCGTCATATCGGATACTTGGCGGTCGTTCTGCTCAAAGTGTGACTGATGTCGTTTCCCACTTTAGGTAATACTTCCACACGACGCACGTAGAGTCTGGCTTCTTGGATGATAGTTTTGTATTCGTTAGCATGGGTTATCAAATGGAAAGCGGTGCTGCTACGTTTCAGTCTCAGGCGGATATCCACTCCGTTCAGCAAATACTTTTCTTGCAACCACATGTCCAAATGCAAACGATCCAACAGTTCTAAACTACGTCCTTGCAGGATTTTCTTTCGACGGTCATTAAAGCCCACATTGTGAGGATCGTGATATGCTGTCTAGACTGTGTCGTTAAACGTCTTCTCATCCGTTGTGTCAGGTTTGCATACGATTCAAGCATCCGGAGGAGTGTTCTTGGCCTCTTTTCGGTACGTCAGTATATTTTTCAGGTACACTTGGTAAGAGTAAGTATCCATGCTACTCCTAACGAGTTTGTGATTCAAGTAGAAATCCACTTCACTGAACAAGGAATGCATGAAATTGTTGACGGGAGCTACTCTAGCATCAGCTCCTGGAGTGGTGTTGTCCGTTTTGATCACTTTGACTTTCATTTGCAAGTAACTGCTATTCAGATCGATGTAATCTTCAGGCTGTCCTTTGATTTCAAACTCGATGGAAGCTGAATCCATCAAAGAGGAGACGGGATGAAATTCGACGCATTGGAATTCTTGCATCGTCATCATAGTGGGTGGCACGGCAAACAGATCTAGTTCCGACTAGGAACAGACGCAAGACGCTCGGTGCATCATTTTTTGTCTCTATGATTTAATAATCAAAAACGTCTAAGTCTCGGACGGTTCTTCTGTTTTTAGTCTTTCTAGTTTTGTGAGTGTGAAGGATTCTGAAGGGGTATTTTCGCCGTCTCTGCCTTGTCCTTGCTGTGGCGTCAGGGAAGCAGGAATGCCTGACTCATCGGTGTCCAGTGCATTTATAGGAGTTTCTCGCCGACCCAAAATGTCTTTGCCTGTTTTCAGCAAGACATTTTTCCTGCACTCAAGAAAGCTTCTTTAGGATTTTGTGTGTCGATGATGACATTTTGGAGAAATTCTTTTGTCGGGAGTCACATGGGGGGGGGGGGCACGTCCGATGCTTCGATGGTAAGATTAGTTGTACCCTTGAACCAGGTGCGGTAAGACGTCCGTGTACTTGAGTGTGTGTTGATGCCTAAAATATGTCCACACAAGTTCTTTCAAGGTGAGTTGAAAACGTTCCACGATGCTGGCTTTGGTTTCGGGATTCTCAATTGTGAAAAAATGAATGTCACGTTTCTTTAATTCTTTTTGGAAAGCTTGGTTCAGAAATTCGGTGCCTTTGTCGTTTTTGCCATCGAAGAAGGTGACGACCGCTTTGTTTGAACACCAATTTTAGGGCTCGCACTAACTCAGTGCTCGATTTGGAAGTCAATGGTACGACCCAGGCAAATTTGGAAAAGACGTCGATGACACAACAAAAAAAAATATTTGCAGCCACGATTGTAGGTGGCCAAATGAGAGACATTGGCTCAATTGGCCTGCCATTGATAATCGATGCCCTCCACTCGGGTGCGACTTCTTGAAAAATTTCGTCGAATGCGTTTGTGTAACGTGTACGTGGCTTGTTCTTGTAGTCATCGTCGAACTTTAGGTAAACTGAGACTTTTCAGTCGAGTTTTGGCAGCACGATATGATTTCTGAACTCCTCCGTAACCTGTAGGATGGGATGGATAGTAGTAAATGCTGGCTAACACCGTCTCCATTTTTTAATAAGTCACCCACTCTTCGCTGATAATACTTTGGACGGAATGATATGGTGGTTTGGAAACGGCTTTACGTGTCCGATGTGCCACGGGAGTTGAAGTCAAGGGTAGTAGTGGTGGTGGTCACTTCTGGTTTCCCTTCTTTCTTTTTGACTTCTGTCGAAGGAAGAGTGGACTTCATCTTTTTAACCCAAGTTTTAAGTTCTTCTCGTTGGGGAGTGGGGAAGGGGTCAACAAGGGCACTGAAATCTTACTAGGAATGGGAGCTGCTGACGGTCTTTGAAAGACTTTTCGTACCTCTTCTTCCTCAGGCATTCGTGACACTGCGTCTATCTTGAGCGTTGGTGGTGGTGATGGTGATGGATTTTTCATCAGGGTCTTAAAATCTTTTACAGTGGACAGAGCTGTTTTGTCTACAGCTTTCTGGTAAAAGAGTTGCAGTCGCTTCAAGAGTTGACCGTACTTTTACGATTTTTCTGTTTAAGACAAATCGTTGCGATCCATCAACGACTGCAATTCGTGTTGTAACTGGGACATCTAGGTCAAATGAGGAATGGGAGATAAATGCGGGGTCTGTTGTTCTTGCCAACGACAGAATTCCATCCATCGTTTGTAAGGTACTAAATCCAGTTTTCGTCTTTTCATCGGATTTCAATGGCCACGTCTGAGATATCTTGACTCCAGAGCTTCCTTTTATCTTCCTGGAAGCATGGGTAAAACATTTCCCAGGAGCCCCATCGAGGGTCCTACTATTACTTTGGTAAGAAGTCCTAACAGAGGTAAAAAAAAATCCTCCGCGTTGCACCGACATCTTTTTCTTTTGATGTATGGGAATTTTCTTTTGAACCATTTGGCGAACAACGAGTCGATGTATGGCTTTTTTGGTGTTTAGACAAAGGTATCTTTCCTCTAGTGGTAGAAGAGGAATGTCTTCTGGTGTGTGGGGTGACATCTTTGTTGGTCGTTTCCAGGGCACACACAAATAAGACACTGACTGAATATCTTTTTGCTTGGACTATCGTTTCATCAAAAGGGTGACGATGTGCTTTCCAAAATCGCCAAGGAATCTTCCCCTATTGTTGCTCCTCTTTTTCTTTGGACGACTGTGTCTTTTCTGGTGGTAACGTCAATGCTTGGCTAAGCATTTGTCGGATGACGAGACTGTCCTTGTCTTTTTCCTTTTCCATTTTGGACAGGAGAATCACAATAGTGACGGTCTGCATTTCTTTGAGGTTACATCTTTGGGCGTTCACGAGCACAAAAACTCTAAACCCCATCCTTTTATCAAAAGTCTTTTTTTACATACTGGAATGCGTCGCCACTGATTGTCTTCACGTCATATCAACTTGATGACAGGCATCACGCGTCGTGGAGGGGTTCGCAATGGACTAAATCGAGAAAGTTCTTACTTGCACAAATCCAGTAAACTCTGTAACATTCCCGATCTCTTTTGGACTTTGATTTTGGGAGCAGATACTTTGTGAGCAGCTGCCACTGCAGCTAAAGAGAAGGAGGGTATCACCGCTGAAGGAGAAGTTCTTGGAGACGTGTGTTTCCATTGTTTTATCTACTGAAGAAGATCGGGTGTCAAATTGGGTTAGGCAGGCATCACCAACAACGGATAAGTGGAAGAACCTGAGGCTACTGAAGACGTGGTCACCTTCGCTGCAGGTTGTGGGTTTCGAATGTAAGCTTGCGTCCTGGTCGAGGTGTGTCTCTTGCGGGTAGAAGTTGTTTTCTGTGGACTTTTTTATGTGAGCTTTTCTTTTTCTGGGGTTGTAACCTGGTCTTGGCACCGTTACTCTTTTTCTTCTTTGGGGTTCATTTGGCTTTTTGGGGAGTGGCTTTTTTTGGGGGATGACTTTGGGAGCATTAGGATCTCATTTTAAGAGGGATCGATGACACCTCCTAGAGAACCGTTACCTCCTGGGTTCAAAATGATTTCCGTTTTCGTTTACGTGTCGATGGGAAGATCTGCCAGTTGTATCTAGGCTACTTTGTTTCTCTGAAAAAAAGCATTTGGTTTGATATGAAATGTGAATGATGCCTTGCATTAATTGACGTGCTGTAACCGTAAATACTGGCCGCCATGCATAGCCTATCATGTGCTGAAAAATGGCATAAAACCCCATAATAACAACAACTACAAAAGAACAACAATAGATGAAGATGTATGAGCTAATAAAATTAAGCCAATTTATGGTTTTGCTAAAATACGTCGGTTGCTGATGTACGACCTTTACTACATTGTGATAAAGAAACAAAGCGGTGGCACAGTGAACTTATTAATCACTGATACAGATTCTCCGGGAATGAATGTTGAAAAAGGCAAATTCTATAATAATATGAAACCCAATGCACAGATTAACGACACAAGCGTTAACGAATCTGAAAAAATGTGTATGGATACCATTAGATAACAAGAACATTGTGGGGATTTTGTAAAATATAAGATGACTAGTATACCAAATAAAATAATTATGTAACCATAGAAGTAAGCTATAAGCTATGTAAGTATACAGTAAGAAATATTTTATTTGATCCTATCATCAGGATAGAAAATATCACGATAAATAATGCTGCTCTTTCAACATCTGACGATAAACGTTATTGGTAGAGATGATGAATACTTGACCTTCTACTATCGACCCTCGACAGCCTAGCTAGTTATCTAGTTTACTACCACTTTGTAAATTAATGGATATTCCATCTTCATTACAAATTTATTTCTTTTGTTTTCTTTAAAACTATTCAGCTATTCGACCCATAACAACATATGGTACTACGTCAATTTTAGGGAGATTATTTATGATAAAATTAGTTTTTGCTTTCTTTTCACTTTATCCGATATCACACAATATTCTATAATGAAAAGAAACCCCCAACCCGTCACCAAAAAAAAAAAAAAAAAAAAAAACATAACAACAACAGAAACGAAAATCAGTTACCTGGTAGGCACTAATAAGCAAGTCTAGCCGTTCATTTTTATTTTTATCACAAGGATGTACTAGAACTATTGGATCACTATAACTTACGTAAACTGCATTGAAAATTATCAATAAAACATTGTATTATGAAGAACCTGGTAAACCTGATGTTTAACTTTTTAAGGTTTTTAATTAACCAAAGATGTTGGGATGTAAAATTATACCCAGTAATGGTTTAGGTAGGCTTTCAGAATTAATTAGTTTGGGGATAAAAAGGAAATTTATAGACAAAAGAATAAAGAATTCCACCATTATCAAAGGCTACAATTTAAAGATAATACAATCAAGAGAAAACAAATTTGATAAAACAAATAATTAGGTATTATAGCAATTTAAAAACTGAAATATATCGATTCTCCAACCCCCCTCCCCAAAAAAAGACCTAGAAAAATAGATTACTAGAGAATGAAATGATCGTTAACTGTACACTTGTCAAGAGGAGAGAGAATTATGAGAAATCTCAGCTCGTTGACTGTATACTTGTCAAGAGGAGAGAGAATTATGAGAATCTCAGACTGCTTTTGATGTTGAAATTCAAGATTATTATTAATGAAAACGAATATTGACCTGCTTAACAATATTATAAAGTAAATGTCAAAAATATTGCTAAGTACACGATCCAACTAGGAAACTAAATGAAACTGAATTTTAAAATGTTTTGAAAGACAGAGAACATCGTCAAAAATTAAAGAACATGTATCATTAGGCTAAAGGGTAAAAAGGCTATTAAAAGAAAATGGTGTAACACTTACTGCTATATCTGCAACTATTGTTAGCACACGTATAGCATGAAAATCTTGGTTTTACCATAGAAAATTTTGTACAAGAATTCACAATTGGTGGCAGTGGGGGCATCTGCAATAGTAGGTTGATTGATACATTTTTTAACCAAAACAAAAGTGTAAAAAAATTGCCGGCTATTTAACTTGGCTAAATTAACAGCACTGCCAGGTAGTATTGCAACTGTAATAATCTGGCTTTTAGCGTTGGTCAGAAACAAGTATAATGTCATTTTGTTAATTCCTGCTTTAACTACTTTCCAACTGTACTAAACAGTTTACTTGTAGCAATAAAAAGAATTCGAAATTAATCTGTTGACTAATTAACTAGCTAATTAACACATTAATCTATTTCAAAATGTTAACTGCATGAGCTCTTGAAAGCATATACATAACAATGAATACATGTTCATTTGCGTCATGATCTAAATTATCGGTCATATTAGTTGCAGGTTTGTTTGCATAATTCTTTTTAGTACATGTATTATCATCTGTGTTGTCATTCTGCTGAATTATTACAGCTGATTTACCATCTTCTTTCACCATGTTTACATCAGGTTTTACTCCTATTTTATATGAATCTGACGACTTTAATCAATTAGTATAACCTTAAATAGTATTCATTTTCCTTACATTATCACTGGGCATAACAAATATACCATCCTCAACAACTGCATATATTCCCTGTAACATCTGAATTTGAAATTTACTGTTGAAATCTTAATATTATGTTAAATCTCTACAAATCTTGTTCGCCAAAAATTAAATATTGTAACATTTTGAAAGTATGTTCAGACTGTAAAAGAACTGTGCACTTGGCCGCACAAAACAGCCCCACGGACCCCCCTCCCCCCAAAAAAAACCCCAAACAAAACCATAGGATCCAATACTTTGATTTAGATACACTATTCCTTCTTCTGTTAGTCCACTGCTAACTTACAAGTCCATCCAATTTCTTCTTCTGGCGTTTTCTGTCAATTTCACTGCTCAGAACTGTAGCATATCTACCACCTATATCCCACCATTAGTCAGTCAGTAAGCCTGTCTTTCTTATCTCATTTTCAGCCACGTTCCTCTCTTTTGTACGAGGTTCAAGGTTATAATAACAGTTAGATTCTTCCCATTTAGATATCTCCAATCAATATGTATTAGGATATTAAATTTATTTTAAAAAAGAATGGCATTTGATCCATTTTTGTTGTTGTTGTTGTCTTATGTATATTTATAGTATATACTTGATTTTTTTTGGTCCTGGCTTGTAAATTGTAGTTTAAAATAATGTTCATTTGCAAATAACATGTTTACATTGTTAACTTTTGTCCACGATTGTAAGTATGCTGATATAACTTTCTGAGTTCAGGATATATTTTAGGAGTTTGCATCTTGGGAATTCCAAAACATTTTGTTGTGTCTGTATTAATAGAGGCCTTCTAAACAATTAATGATTTCTCTATCCTTCCTTTTTTATGATCAGTCTCTGGAATCATTTGTAGTTGTGTTCTGATATAATTCAAGAGGAATTATTTAAATACTCAAGTGCTCATCAGAGGAAATAGTTAAATTATTCTTTGGAATTACTAAAGTACTCATTCACTATTTGGATTTATACACACTACTAAATTGGATTATTGAGGACTCAATCAAAGACAATGGATTCCATCATTATGGCACACCAGAACATTCAGGACTATTGAGTGTGTGTGGTTGGGATTTTTAACATAGCTTTTTTTTAAAAAAAATCAGTCATATTGATCCGATGTCTGCAGTGTGGCAGTTTATGGTGATGTCTAGCACTGGGGCTTCATGCCGTAAACATGTAGCATGATGTCCCACCCAGTCACTTTATCCTGACACCAGGCCGACCAGTGCTGAGCGCCAAGCAAGGCGACTGCTACTACCATTTTTATAAGTCTTTGTTATGACTCGGCCGGGGATCGAACCAGCGACTTCTGCATCCGAGGCGGATGCTCTAATCCATGACTATTTAAATTCATTCAGAACATTCTACAATTCTGTACTTGTGATTGGACAGTTAGGATTATTTGGGATTTAATTAACAATACTGCGTTTCTTAAGAAGTCATTTTGTAACTTAGAAAAAGAATTGTTGATTTTATATAATTTTTGGTTTCTCTTTTCTCCTTTCTTCTGTTACCTATTTTAAGAAATAGATTAGTAACAGACTGAATGTTTGATCATGTGGTAATGGTACTGAGCTTTCAGACAGTTTCTGTTTTCTAACCTATCTGTAACATACAAATTCCTATTATTTATTCCACATCCTGCTGTTGCACTTCAGAATGCCACGTTTATTAAAATTGGCCAAAATGTTGGATCACACTGTACCAAACATATATCAAGTGAATGATGAAAAATGACCTAAAACCCTACAATACAGATTTTACAAATGGTAACATTTTAATTTAAATGTAATTGTAAAACACATTTTTCACGATTTCTTTTTAAAAACACATTAACCCATGGAGGTTTTTGTCATTTTTGCATGAAAATCGAGTAGGAAGCACATCTGAATGCTATTTCTGAACAGATCCGAAAACACCAAACCCCAGGTGATCTTTCAATAACATACTGTCTCATCATCATCTGTCTCCTGACCTAGTGTGGTCGTCGAGGCACTGTGCTGCTGAACATCTGACCAGTTCCCTCCACTTGCCTCGATCATGTGCCAATGCCTGTGTCTCCGCAAAACTTTTCCTGGTCCATTCTGTGATGGTGTCAGTCCACTTTTTTCTCTGTCTACCTCTCCTTCTGCCACCCTGAACGCTGCCCTGTAGGACTGTTGTGGATAGACTGTTGGCTCTAGTGACATAGCCAAACCATTTCAGCTTTCTCTTTTTGATGGTGGTGAGGAGGTCCTCATATTGGCCTACTTTGCGCCTGATGGTGTTACGCACTTCTTCATTTGTGATGTGGTCCATGTAAGAGATGCCAAGGATGGTTCTGTAGCATCTCATTTCAAGTGACTGGATTCTTCGTTGTAATTCTGCTGTCAGGGTCCAGGCCTCACATGAGTACAAAAAGACTGAGATGGCTAGAGCTCTCAATAGTCTGATTTTAGTTTTCAGACAGATATTCTTGTCTCTCCAGATGGGTCTTAGCTTTGACATAGCTCCATTGTTTGTGCTGCTCTTGACAAAATTTTTGCTCTTGATCCCTCTTCGGTGATTATGGAACCAAGATATCTGAACTGGCTCAATGTTTCCAGCTCATGTCCTCTAACTTTAATCTTGGCTGAGATTTGTTTGACGCTATTTGTAATCAGCTTTGTCTTCTCAGCGCTTATCTCCATGTCAAATCTGGAAGATGTTTCATCCAGGTTCTTCACTAAGGTGGCAAGCTCGTCTTCACTGCCTGCCAGCCCATCAATGTCGTCTGCAAAGCGGAGGTTGGTGATGTTACACCCTCCAATGCTGACTGTCCCACAGTGGTTTTCCAGGGCTTCGCTCATGATGCGCTCTAAGTAGATGTTGAAAAGCGTGGGTGACAGGAGACAGCCTTGACGCACTCCCACTGTTGTCCGGAACCAGTCCCCCACAGAACTTTGGGCGATTACTGCACTGGTAGCCTTGGTGTACAGCTGCTTGATGGTATTGGTTAAAGTTTGACCCATGTTATACTTCTTCATTGTGGCCCACAATGCCTCATGCCACACTCTGTCAAAGGTCTTTTCTAAATCTATGAACACATGATAGATGTCTTGTTGGTGTTGCGAGTACTTTTCACACAGAACCCTGAGATTGAATATTTGTTCTGTTGTGCTTCTTCCACTCCGGAACCTAGCCTGTTCTTCAAAGATTATTTCTTCTGCTTGTGGTTTCAGTCTGTTCAAGATGATCTTCAGCATTACCTTACTAGCATGGCTGATCAAACTGATAGTTCTGTAATTTTGGCACAGCTGGAGATTGCCTTTTTTGGGGAGTGTTATAATCAGTGACTGGGTCCATTGTGTTGGCCATTCACCTGTCTGCCAGATCTTGTTGCAGATTTTTGTTAGTAGCTCTTTCACCGATCCCCCCCACCACCCATTATTGATAAGTTCAGCTGGGATGTTGTCTACTCCAGCTGCCTTCCCATTCTTCAGTGCTCTTATTGCTGACTCCACCTCTTCTTTGAGAATGGGGAAGTCATCATCATTTGAGGAGTTTGGAACTTCAAGCACCTCTGGGTCTCCTGTGGACTGATGGTTGTAGAGTTCTTTGCAATACTCAGTTAATCTTTCTGCAATGTCACTCGCTTCTGTGAGGCATTTTCCATTTTTGTCTTGAATGGTACTGACTCTTGGTTGTTTCTGTCTGGTGAGGTCTTTCACAATTTGGAATGCCTTTTTGCTGTTATTCTTTATCAGACTGCTCTCTATTTCTGTGCACTCTTGTCCAATCCAATCTTCTTTTGCTTTCTTCAAGTTTTTTCTGATATTTTTGTTTATTTCTCGGTACTCCATTGCCCCTGTTGTGTGTCTGGTGTTTTTGAGTTCACTTCGGGCATCACACAACTTCAGAATCTCTTTTGTAACCCAGGGTTTTTTCTTCGGGCGATGGAGGCCAATGATGTCCTTGGCAGCTGCTGTCATGACTGTGTTGAAGGTGTCTGTCATCCCTTAGACATCACCATCAATCACAAGGAATAGAGCAAATTTTCCTCCAATTGTGGTTTGGAATGACTTGCAGATGATAGGGTCCTTCAATTGTTCAAGGTTGAATTTGAGCCTGATGTTCTTTGGCTTATTGATTTTCTTTAGCCTCACTTGGAAGTTCATAACCACGAGGTCGTGATCACTCCCAACATCAGCACCTGGGAACGTCCTTGTTTTTGCTCTATTGATGCCAGATCGGTAACGGTTTTGAACCAGTATGTAGTCGATCTGGTTGTGATGGGTTCCATTTGGTGCATGCCATGTCCAGCATCGTGAAGCTTTATGTTGTCCCAGGGTGTTGGCAAGTACCAAGTTGTTGTAGCTTGCGAACTCGAGCAGCCGTCTTCTTCGTTCATTGGTAAGCTCATTGCAAGAAGGTCCACAATGATCCCAGTCTTTTAGAGCATCTTTGCCAACTTTGGCATTCCAGTCTCCTTGAATGACGAGGATGTCTTTTTTACTGACCATCTTTAGAATACCCTGTAGTTTGTTGTAAAACTCCTCCATTTCTTCATCATCATGAGCGGTAGTTGGAGCACAGACTTGGATAATTGTGATGTTAAAGGGAGATGCTTTTAGACGAATGGAGATGATTCTGCAAGACATGTGGCAGCATTCAAGCACAGATCCTTTGATGGCTTTGTTTACAAGGAAGCCTACTCCATTTATGGACTTGTCACACTCTCCACTATAGTATAATATATGCCCATCTTCAGTTTGGTGTTCTCCTAGGGCTTTCCATCTAACTTCACCGAGTCCCAGAATGTGCCATGTGTAGTTTTCCAGCTCATGTGTCAACTCTTGGAGTCTTCCAATTTGCGCCAGAGTTCTAATGTTCCAGGTGGCGATGGCTATGCTGTCTAGTTGTGTTAAAAACATAATTTTTCATTGGCTATTTGGCTCGCGCATGAGCAGAAGGTTAATTTTTTTATTAATTTTGTGTGGATAAACGGAGCCATTATTTTTGTATCGAGACCACTCTTTATTCCAAATGCCCATCTTATCCTACTTTTGCAAAGGCTCATCTATCTGTTTGCAGTTCATACCGGTTTGCCTTAGATCTGAGACCAAAAAGTCTAAAATCCGGACACAAAATCGGATTCCGACCACGGGCGAATTTTGGGTAGAAAAAAGTCGGGTCCAAAAAATGAGTTTTTTTTTAAAAAAAATCTGTATTTTGTAGTGCAACTAGATATTCCAGATTATTTGGTATCATTGTAGAGCTACGTCTGTCTACCTTTCTATAATACCACCCACTTTAGTGTATCATGCATGACCATGACGCTACAGAGCTCGGCAGTAGGCTACTACCTCCTGCCACGTTAACTCGTCGCTAGGGGTTAATGTACAGAAAATGACACACACCCCCCCCAAAAAAAATTAATGTAAACCATAACTGGCAAATCCTCTACTAAATGTACTTGCAACCCATCCACACAGCTTGGTAACTGATGATTATGGTGAAGTTGTTCTGTGTGGCAATTTTCAGTCAGTGACTTTATCCACTGACCCTGAAATCAATATGTCTCTTCCTTGTCGGAAGTGTAGCTGTATACCAAGTTTGGTAATTGCTGATGATGAAAAAATCAAGTCATTGTGTGGAAAACATTTTTCTTCTGTTAGTCTCCATGACGTTCATCTTTGACCCTTAAAGAATGGTTGAGAAGTAGCAAGAATGTATATGTGCTTTTATCTATGCTGATGGCATGCATAATATCACTGTGTAGGTACTATAACCAGTTTATAAAAACCTTAGAATGTTTTAGTTTTATTTCTCTTAAAATCATTGTTCTTAAAATCTTTTAAAGAAGATATGATCATTGTCCACCCCATGAAGCACAATTTATTGGTGAAAATCAGGCCTGAGTGACCGGATTTGCCAGCCAGCAGGACATGCAGATTTCATACAACAGTAATTACCCGAGTAGCTTCTACAACAGATGAGGTCTGTGATAAGCATGGGTCATTTAGTCCACTCATCTACTTCCAATACTCTTTACACAAACAAAAAACTTAAACCGGTTAGTGAAGTATAAAATGTAGGTCATGGCAACCGTTGGTCTTGTGTGTAGTACCTACTAACATCGGCATCTATCAAGTTTCTTGATTGGAAGATAAGCAGCAAACATTAAATAAGTTTTAAATACCAAATTTCAATAAAGTCAATCAAGCAATACCGATATAAAATTTAGCAAGATCAATACACTCTCCAAATTTCACGTTTTTTTGGTAGTATAGTACACATACATCACAGCAAAAATCTGCATCATGTCACTTAAGGTAACATTGTAAGTTTGTCAGTTTCTACTTGGTATGATATGTTTCCTAAATCTTTTTTCAGCGAAGTGCATTTAGTCAGGGCATCACCATATCTCTCTTGATTCTCATCTTCAAATGGTCAAGTTCACAGATCTAAAATTGTAATTTCTGTTTTCGTACGACAAGTCTACATTCTGCAAGTTTATCATATTCAGTTTTCTTCAGCTCTGTAGTTGAACAACATTTGAGAAAGGGCAGCTATCTATTATTTCTGAAATCAATATTGTCAAAAGTTCAAGGTTACTCAAAGTAAAATGTAAAAAAATATGGTAATTTTACATCTGTAATAGCTATGGTACCTTAGAGGGATCATCCATTCTTCTGATGACTATTTTTCGTTTATCTAGTATATCTTTTGAGAGAAATGTGTAGATCGAAGATGAATTTTAATACATTTTATGTAACTGACTGCAACACAGAACTAAAGAGGGTCTCAATTTAATAAAATGCCTGAAGATGTGCTTGTGTGTGTGTGTGCATGTGTGTGATTTGGACTTTTAACATAGCTTTCACAATTTTTCAGTCATATCACCACAATGTCTGTAGTGTTGCAGTTTATAGTGATGTCTAGCACTGGCGCATCATGCTGCAGACACATTATCACATTATCCTGACATCAGGCCGACCAGTCCTAACACTAACCTCTTAATGCCGAGTGCCTAGTGAGGCACCTGTCAGTAACATTTTTATGTCATTGGTATGACTTGACCGGGGTTCAAACCTGCAACCTCATGCATCTGCGGCAGATGTTCTAACCACAAGGCTAAAGGAGCAGTGCCTGAAGATAAGACAAACAGAATTAGTTAAATCAAGGACACTAGTTTACTCAGTAGTTTAGAGCCACACTCTTTTTAAAGTCATGGAAGATGGGCATCAATTCAAATGAAAAAAAAAACAGAATGCCAAAGAAAAGCCCTTTATATGCACTCTATCAAGGACAAGCATGGAAAGCACAATGTGCTATTTTAACAAATGTTTATACAAATTTAATATAGTAAATGTATTACAAGAAATATATGAATTAATAATGGTACAATGCACATGCAGTTTTCTCATCTCTTTTTGTTAACTCTAAGCTTTTCTGAGCTGTTAAACAGTTCTTTCAAAATGATGTCACCAAAAAGAATAAATTATTTTGAGAATATCCCATAAATTTACATATCTAGTAAGTACAGATGAATTTTATCCAGACCTATACCGTATGCATTATTGGTATCAGAACCATGCATATATGTCCCCAAATTCCCCAAATGTGCCACTGTGCTTTTTAAACCTAAAAATTTGCACAGTTTTTTTTTTTATACCTAAAATGTTTATCAATGATATTACTGACATTCTTCACCTTCTGCTTATGTCAAATAAACAAGATTCTACCGTGAAACTAATATGATTGTGAATAATATCAGACATGGAATTTGACAGGTTGAGGACATCAAGTGATGAATTCATGAAAGCATGCAATATTCCTTGGAAAATGTCAGAATACAGTATGCAATATTTCATGGATAAAGTAGGTATACAGTATGCAATATTCCACAAACACAAATGACCATACAGTATGCAATATTTCTTGGAAAATGTCAGCAACCAGTACGCAATGTTCCTTGGAAAAATTAAGCATACAGTATGTAATACTCCATGGAAAAAGCAAGCATACAATGCTCTGAATTAAGCTTACCACTGATTGTAATCAAACTACACATTGGGTGTAATTTTTTGCTCCTTAGGAGAATGTGAAAATGTATATTCCATCAGCAAGGTATCTTTATATCTTGACATAACATGCATACTTGCTTGTATGTCAAATCCAACTGCAAACTGCACAGACCCAGGTCTGCCATCACATACTCTAGGTTTATGCAGTTTGTTAGAAGTAATCGGTATTACAAGCAACATAGACCCTAATCTGCTAGTGCATTATAACAGATCAGAGTCTGATTGTAGTTAGTTGACTTATAAGTGAGTATAGACAGTACTTTTATCCACATGTTAACTAATATTCCCAAAATAGAAGAAAAAACACAATTATAGTGTATATATTAGCAAGTACATACTTTCCCAATGTCCTTCAAAAATATACTGAAATAGGAAAGAAAAAAAATCCATCATCCATAAACTTTAATCTCTAATGAACTTTCCTTATGATTGCAATAAATGCATTTAACCTTAAATCAGTTCTAATTCTGCACCCAAGAAACTGTTTCTTTTTTAGTAAGATACAAAATAAAATATAAATATAAATCTGCACACCATCTAATATTAGTATTTGGTGTTATTCAAACCTGAATATTAAAAAAAAAACAGGAGTGCAATCAGTGATTACATAGCCCTCATTGCCAGCTTTTAAAAGACTCCAGTAGCCATTAATTACTATGTAGAAAATAAATTCTGATTAAAGTGATTCTGAAAATGAGATGTTGACTCTTATGGCACACCATCCAAGACATAAAACAATAAAATAGAACATTCTTTTCTTTGATATCAAAGTAGAAATCCTATTCATAAACTGATAAAACCCAGATATTATAACATTTTATAAAATTACTGTTCTTAAAATCTGCTTCAGAAGCTATCATTATCCACTTCCAAAAGATACATTTTAATGGAATCTGAGGCTTGTGTAATCTTGGAGTGACAGTCAGTATGAACACAACAATAAGCATAGTTCTCGCACCAGTAATGACTTTGAATAGCCACACACAAGTCCTCGCATAAACAGCATGCAGTCCACTCATCTAATTTCTAGACTCATCCAAAGGTACAATGCAAAGTTAATCTACTGAAGGTAACCCATCACAATACACGACGAAAAGTCACTAATAAAGAAAGGATTACTAAGATGTGTACATTTACAAAGTATCAAGACTTGAATAAGAAAAACACTCAAAACATGAGGTTTTTAACCACAAAATTTCACAGATGTCACTGAAACATGAAATATTGGTCCCAGAGACCTCATTTGGCAAAGAGTGCAGTACTTGTCAAGATGCATCACCATATCAACTTTTGATTCTAGGTAGGATACAGCATGCCAGAGCTTGTTTTATTATGCAAAACCTTAACCAAAGCCAGAAAAAGATTACTGATCATGATGAACCCCATCTGTTATAAGGGTGTAGAACTAATAGAAAGGCATATCATAATCACAAACTTCATAATTCCAGCCAAGAAATGATCAAATATAAAATTTAACACAAGTCATTAATTAGTAGAATAGGGGCCATAATAACCTATTTCTGCAATGACAAATGTGTCATCATAATGCATCCCCTCACCAAGCTGTACAATTCAATTTTGGCTTGTAAATATACACCATGTAAACAAAAAAACAGTATGTGGTTCTGAGCTATAAGAAAACAATCTAACACATAAAATGCACAATGCTATGGTTACCTTTTTTTTTTTTTACAGATGTGTACTAACAAAGCTGAATAAGATCAACTGGTTTATATTTTCTAGCATGAACAATTACAACAAATTAATTAAATCAGTGTAGCATGAAGGTCACAGTGACCAACTTTTGAGACGAGGGTTTCGTTTAAATCAAGATGCATTCCTTCATCAAATTCAAAGGCTCCAGGTATAACAGTATTTACAGTGCTCGAAAATGTAACCTAACCAAGTACAATGTGATACTTTTGTTGTATAAGTGTGATACTAAGAGATGCAGTCAATCATCTAGTTCCATGATTCTAACAAAAACAGAGAATGAGAAATAAAGTTTAAACACAAAAATTAAACTGTGAAAAATAAGGCTCAGAGCCCAACTTTCATCATGATGGTGCATTACTTGTCAAGATGCATTCCCACACCAAGTTTCACGATTTCAGATATAACAATATTTAATTTTATATCAGCAGACACTATCGTCAGCGGTAGTACAAAAGCTCTTCCCTTCTTTCCGAGGCAAACTAAAAAAGACTGATCTAAATTAAAACAAGAAGCTGACCATGGCCTGCATGTCAAGTACATCTTCAAACTATATTCAAAATCAGAACAGGCTGGGATAAGATGACACTGAAATAAAGAAAACTAAAAAAAATACAGGGTATCAACAGACATATGGCAACACAGAGATACCAAAATGATATGTATGATGAGCACAGCAAAAGATCAAAGTGTCATGCTTTAAGCAGAATGGTGATGAACCCATCCAAGTGCATCTTCTCTCCAAGCTGCACAACTGACCAATAGTGGACTTGAAAAAACGAATTACTTCAAAGAAGCACGAAATACACATCACAGTGACCTATTTTTTCAGCAGAAAGTTGTACCCACCAAGACACACTTATCAACTTCCATGACTCTCAACAATACCAGTCCAGAAACTGATCCAAAAACAAAACTTCAACAAAGTCAGTGAAACACGCAATCCAGGTGAATATGAAAAACATTTAGTGATATTGACATTTTACCCAGCTTGATCTGTCCATGAAATAAGTTGCATGACTTCCTAACCAATAGTACGAAACTGAGGTAAACAAAAAAATTTATGCATGAACTGTAGGTCACACTGACCTATTTGATAAAATAGTATTGTACACATCAATTTGTATCCATATAAAGTAATCTGATGCTGTGACCAACTGTAATTGAGAAACTGACCACATTACTCAAGTATAAGCAAATTTTTAACAAAAATGAACATCAACATTACTCTTGAGCTTAGTGTGATATTGTGAAAAAAGGGAATATCTGAACTGAGTGGGATACAATGGCAATAAAATAAGAGTAAACAAATTGTCAACAATATGATCTACCATGTTAACGAAAGTACTTACAACATGCACACAGACAATAACTGATCACTTTGGTTATCATCTGCCAAGTTGAGCCAGACAATTAAACTGATCCCAATGCCAAGTCTTTAACATGCACCCCCCCGACCAGCCCCCCAAAACAACAACAAGAGTCCCACGAAAGAATACACACGGTACTAGCTAACAAGAACTGGCAGGAATTCAGTTTCTTTTCTCTGAATTGTTTGCAAATGCACAATATTTAAACCATACTGAATGCACCTAGGAAATTCCAATATACCAAGGTGGATACCAAAAATATTCTTTTAAATGTCTGGGATAACATGTTAATAAGTGCACTAAAAATATCTTTGTATGGCCTTTGAACTTAAATGTGATATCATGGGAAGATTATCAATGAACAGATCTCTGATACTGTCAAGATGTACCCATAGGCCAAATTTGGTTCAACCCCATATTGAATATTTTTTGAGAAAAAAAACCTAAGCAATTGAAACAGCATTATTCAAGGGTTCTTCAGATATATCCATTACTGCACTTGATAGAAAATACATTCATACTTATTTATTTTATTATGCAAACAATTGAAAAAATCACAATCAAGATATGCACTTTACCAATCATCTTGCATTTTAAATCCTGGTACCTATGGACATGGTATAGTCATATACTTTTATAACCAAGGTAACAACATTAATGTAACTGTGAAAACCAACAAAGAAACAAAGTTTATGCTCCCAAATGTACATGAGTTATCTTTCTTGACATATTAATCTTATTATCATGGGTAAACTACAATCACTGAACATTATTGATTTTATACAGCATCTTGACATGGCTAACAAAACATGACAATATGTACATACAATTCAGTAAATACATACAAGTATGTAAATTGTTTATGACTAAGAATAATATCAAAAACTTAACAGCATAGGTAACAAAGAAAAACGGTATCTGTCTTATAAATTTTCTGATAAAAATCACCTTTAAACTTGTTTTACAGTGTATTTGTAAAAGCTGCCTACAACTTAAATTAAGTGGTAACTTTTCACTATTTTCACAGAAGTACTTCCTTTTACTTTAAAAAGCATTCAAATTAATGCCTTATGTTAACTATCTCATCCACACCTGTAATGTAAACGCAACAGTAAGAAAAGAAAATCATGAAAGTGCATCTTTTTCAATTTGATACAGTCTTATTCATTAGAATTACCAGGGTTCCCACACTTTTAAAACAAAACATTCCAGGTTCTTTTTTATCTAAATTTTTATGTTAGATAAAGTGAATTTTTTAAAAAGTCTATATGGTCCTGAAAAAATGTCAAAATATTTTGGTATAGAAAGTATATATTTTTAAAATTAAATCTGCAAGCAAATTTGACACTTTTCCTTAACATCAAAGTTCCAGTGTGAATTGACATCTCATTAGGTACTAAAATAAGGAATGTATTACTAGCATTGAAATTCATAACTACTATTCAAGTACTTCATTTAAATAGTACAGATATGTTGCCTTAACTGCTTTGCTTACCTTCTGGAATGAAAAAATAAGGAATGAACAACCAAAGGACTTTTGCTCAAGACAGCAACTTGACCAATTAGGACCATAACTTCTAAAATTTTTTAAAATGTTTACACCATTGACAGTACATATAACAGTTCAAAAAAACAATCTCATTTAAACAAAAGTACAGTGACTCATCCAAATCTAACAAAAAGAGGACTTCATAACCATAAAAGAAGAAGCTCATAAGCAGGAAAAGAAAAACTTAGAGCTAAAAGGAGAGAGAGTCACACTTCTCAGTTAACCAGTTGACAATTTAGTCAGGCCAGAAGAAGGAAATACTCTTCAAGATTTCTTTGTTTCTTTTCCATTAACTGTCAAAAATGAATATAGGACACTTTGGACCCACCATAACATCTTTCTTTCTACATTACTCTCAATGGAACCGCTCCAGTGGCCTAGTGGTTAGAGCATCAGTCTCAGATGCAGGAGATCATGGGTTCGATCCTTGGCTGAGTCATAACAAAGACTTACAAAAATGGTACTAACAGCTGCCTTGCTTGGTGCTCAGCATTAAGAGGTTAGTGTTAGGGCTGGTCAGCCTGGTGTCAGGATAATGTGACTCAGTGGCACATCATGCTCTATGTCTGTAGCATGATGCCCCAGTGCTAGACATCACTATAAACTGCCACAATGCAGACATCGTAGCGATAAGACTGAAAAATTGTTAAAGCTACATTAAAAATCCAAGGCACAAACATACTCTCAATGCTTTACAATTTATAAATCCAAATCCTTAACATCTCTTGTGACATATATGCAGTACAACATTTACTCAGCCATCCGTCTAATGTGATGGTCATAAACACGCTTCCTTTCATATCAACCTTTGGCTTATAACACTAGCTGACAGTGTTTTAAACCATTGCCTTATGGAGCATGAGTTATCATATATACTTGCTTATGAGACAGGATAAACTGCAAACCCTGATCCTGATTTGCCAATACATTATGTGCTGGTATATCGGGGTCTATGTTGTTTGTTCTAGTGATTAGTTTTAACAAACTGCATAAGCTCAGATCAACCAGTAAACTATCAGCATATCTTGCTTTGTGCAGTCTGCAAATTAATCCAACAAGTAAACAAGGATATATGGTACTGCAAGCAATACTGACCAATGCCTGTAAGGTATTCAATAGAGTGAATTCTGCAACATCTGAGTGCTTTGATTTTAAAGAAAAAAAAAATGCATGAAATGAAATAAACTGGAGAACTTGTACGCCACATGTCCTTGTCTATGCATTATGATTATTACAAACTATCTTTGTACATAAATATAATGCACAATTTGACTGGATCAATTATTTATACAGTACCAAATCAGATGGAAGAGAAGTAGAACTGTCAAGTTACAAATACAGATAAAGATTTGTAAAAATTTCATAACTACGCATGCCAGGATATTTTCTGTCCAACTTGGTCAAATTCTTTCCAGCATCTTTTCAGAAATTGTAAACAAGTTTTCAATCATAATAACAGTGGCAATATTTAATGATGGATTGGCAAACCTGAAACACCTTATTCCAGGATACTTTTTGTTAAATTCTGTCACATTCTGCCAAGTTTTCTTTTCAGATATTTTTGTTTTAGGTTTTTGTTTATTAATTATAGCTGCCACATCTGATGACAGATATGCATTATTTTCATAAAAATGAAAATGGTGAGAAGTTAAAAAAAACATTGTTTCATTAATGGTGACCATATTTGATTATAAATCAGCATCATCTCAACATATTTTAAAGTCCTTCATGCTAGAATGTTTTACATCAAATCTTGTCAAATTCTTTTTCTATTTTTCATCAAGGCGAAGGTATTTGATGGAATATTGGCTAATAACCTACATAAAATTGGAAGTCATCCATGCCAAGATGCCTTCAGTCCAATAGGTTAAAATTCTGTGAAGTAGTTTTGAAAATTCGCTTAAAGATTTTTTTGTTTTGTTTTTTTTATAACAGTGGTGGCAATCATCATTTTGAAAAAAATCTGAAAGACTTTCATGCCAGAATGTTTTGTTTTAAAGTTTGTGAAATGTGAAGAGCAGTTTTTAGCAGAAGTCATTTTCAATTCTTTTTATGTTCAGCAATGGTGTCTGTATTTAATGGTGATTTGGCATTGTATAAATAAACTTAGAATAGCTTCATGCCCAAATACTTTCTATTAAATTTGATGAAATTCTGTTGGGAGGTAGCAACTGTAAAATGGCCAATCAACAAAGGACCATTTGCTCACAAGGGTTTATGGCTTGTGAATTAGTAACAGCAATGCCTCAGCAGAATACACTGCTTAAAAAGGGGCATCATCTCCAGAGTTATTAAAAGCATAAAACCTATAACCTAACTAAAGGCAATGTATTATTTTACGTGAACTTTCAAAGCTCTACAAAAAAAGAAGCTTAGAAATGGTGACATCCCATGGAAACTTACTCAAAGGGTTTTCAACTTTCCCCATATAGTGGGGCTGTACCAGTTGATGCATGGAACCAGTTATTGCATACTGATTTCTTATTCTTGATTCTGTGCAGTATTTTTAAAATGGACAGGATAAACACTTAACGCTAAAAGGTAAGGAACATTCTACATCTGCATTTTACAAAAACACTGCCCAGAACAAAGAAAAAAGTAACGATCAAGTGGTAACTAGTTCTCTGTGGTAACCGGTGCAGACCCTCAAATGTCCCAAGTACTCTATCAAGTTTTTAATTGCCAATTATGCTGTACACATTCTCCATTTTTGATTTTGTTTTCAATTGTTTTTCATTGTGATTAAAGAGAATTGTCTGGAAATAGCGAAGTGGACATTACCAGTCTCCAGAATATCTCAATTAGACAACTGGACAAGGTCATGACCAAGGCTTGCATAGATCCAAGTGACCACAGCAATGATACATGAAATAATTCAAGTCTTGTAATTTTTAAAAATTTATGTAATTTAAGTTTTTAGCACATGATACATGGTGGCAGTATATCTGGTGGAGGAAGAACCAGAGAAAACCAAATCACAGTAAGCTACTAGCAAGCTTTTTCCAAACCCACGTTGCTTTTGCTTGAAACCTGAAAACACATGGACAGGTGTGAGATGTCAGCGAGACCACTTGGACACCAGTATGTTAAGTCAACAAGTCAAACTTTATGATCGGTTATATTAGAATCTTTTTAATCCATTTTCTCTCCATCACATCTGAAGTGGTGACTGATTATTCCTATTTCATTTCCCCCCGTCTCTGACAAAATGTTTGCTTAAAAGATCCTCACAGCTTTTCTCCATTATGAACAAGCTAGTTCACATTCCTGACATTTTTCTGTTTTCCCAGTAGTGCGGGAACCCTGAATTCAATGCACAGCTTTTTCCAAACTAGAAATGGTAATAAATGAATCCTAATGATGCAACCAACTGGGGCTAACTTTGAAGACTTTATTTGCAAATAGACAAGACATATTTAAAAAATAAACAAAACCAAGACTGTTTGATACTCAGTATCAAGCAAATGTAGATATGTTTTCTCAACAGCAAAAGAAATCATGATTTAATATCAGCACAGAACTAATTTTGATATTCCTTTTCAGAGAAGCATGCCTGGGAATCTAGTGTTTTAATTAATTTACTCAAAATATTTTTAAAATGTAAATCTGCACACAAAAAATATTAACACTGATCATAATAAATATACATAATGATGATAAGCCTACAAAAGAAAATAGTAACTTGGGAATATTTCACAATTTTGCTAAATCTTACTATCAAGTATAAATATACACCATTTCCATTTTCAAAATTCCTTTTAACTGATAAAAGACATATAATCTAAATTTAACTGGACTTTGGAAGGACACTTATATTAGCTATCCCCTCAAGCTGGTATCACCAAATTATGCTGTGTTGAAGAACAAAGTGATTACCTCCCTTACCCAGAGTCAAGCAACTAGTTATCTTTCATTATAATTTGTGATGCAATTAATATTAATTTCAGTGACCAAAAATGTCTGGCATGCAAATTTTTGTCAATGCAAAAAATATGCATTTAATATGCATCATGAATAGTTCATCAATCTGGTTGTAATGAAATGATGAGATCATCTGTATTTCTTGTCTAATATATTCTATATATGACAAGAGAAAAGACATATGAGAAATGCAGAATTGACCAAGATAAGACATTTTCAACATTTCAAACTGATACAGCCATGTACAAAATGTTCAAAACAACAGTGAAAGAACAATATATAATATAGGAATTAAAGCTGGGTTCATTTTTTCTATCATGAATTATAAATATATCTATAAAAAAAACAAGAGAAAGATGCGGAAGCTGACAGGCCAACTGTACAGGAGAGTGGAGACCAGACAGTCTGACAAAATGATCATAGAAAATGTCTTGAGATGCTCACTGCTCCACAGCAAAGCTTGGCGTTAATGCTTGATATACTGACAGGATTTTCCTTAGAGTTATGTCAGTGAGTGAGATTTCTAGCACTTAATCCATGCATCTGTAGCTTTCAGCACAGTAAACATGATAAGCAGCTTCTGAAATGAAACAAAAGAATTAGATGGGAGGGACACAGATCATGTGGTTCACACTGGTTTGATAGAAATCTTTATTTAAATATGAAAGAACTTAATATCAGTATGCACTCTAAACATTTGGTTTTAATGGACCAGTTTCACAATACCTGAAAATAATGCTCTTGGGTTATCTTGCAAAATCTTGAAATTTCAGAATCAGGTATTCACTGTTGGGAGAATTTAAAAAAAAACAAAATGTCAGAAATTGAGAATTGTATCGAATATAGTTTTGAGGATTTAGAGTCTTTAGCCGTCAAACAGTACAAAGAAAATTTAAATCTTTTTAATGTCAGAGGACAAACGGCTATTCTGATATCATGTGCCTACGTCCAAATGTGCAGGAAAATTAATGCCTCACAGTTGAAAAACTATAGAATATTGTTATTTTTTATTAAAATAATAAAAAACAGCATAATGTTATTTGAAATTAAAATACCAAAAAACTACAGAATAATGTTTTCATTAAATTACAATATCGTAACTATTGAATCATATTATTTTAAATTACAATGCCAAAACTAAAGAACAATATTTTTGTTAAATCAAAATACCAAAACAATAGAATAATGTTATTTTAAATAAACATTGTTTAGACAATGGTCAGACTTGGATCCAGGATCCTGAAAATCAGTCTGTGAAGATGTTTTCAAGGTTTAAAACTAACATTAGTGCATTAGTCAGAGACTACAGACTAAAATTTGTATTAGTCTAATGGGACTAAGAGAAATATTATATTAGATTAAAGTTCAACAGACTGGAGGGGGGGGGGGCTGCTGCTTTCTGAATCTTTATGGATATTGATTGTTTTTCCGCTACATACTCTAAACATGCTTTGATAGTTAAATTGTATATACCTCTAAACATGATTTCACAAATAATATCAAAGCTTAAAAAGAACTTGTTTAAATTGGTTTGGTGCAAAAGAAGAAAAATACATTCTAAAACAAACTTTTAGTATAAAACCAATTTTTATGAGATATTTTTCATTTGCTTGTCTGTTGTGTTATTTTTTTTTTATAAACCTTGGGAATAGGTTGATTATTGTTATTATATATATATATATATATATATATATATATATATATATATACACACACACACACACACACACACACACACACACACAAAATGCTCATATTTGTTTTACAAGTCCATATACATAATATCATATTATTTGACTTTCCAATGTCAATCTCTAAGTGAAAATAAATAACAGTCACCCAGCAGTAATAGCCTTGTTTTGATTTAATATCAGGAACAGCAACTCATCCAAAACGAGTAATGTGAAAGGGGTCCATTGACCAAGTGGATATTGATCAATCGAAGAATTTGACATTTTCTAAAATAATATTATGGTCATCACTGATGTAGAATATGCAATATTAATGTTACTTACATTATGCATTTTGTTCCTGTCCATTGGTTGTGTTTTGTAGGTCATACAAATTGGTTTCCTGGAATATCATCTCTTTCAGCCTTTCTTTGGGCAGATCGTCCAGTTCTGTTTCAAATGTGAAAGGTTCCTGTGCAACTGGCTGAAATGAGAGGTATAATTTTGTCATACAGAACAAGGCTGCCTCTTGCCAAGGGGTGGGGCATTTTTTGAAAAGAACTTCTGATTATTACCATAATATGCACCAAGTTTCACAACAAGACACAAAACTATGGGACTAGTTACACTAATAAAATTGTGTCATACACTATATTAACCTACTGAGAATTAAGGGCAATAATTCTAACAAAAAGCTTCCCTCAGTGAGACTGGTACTCTACTGGTTGAAATGAATTTGCTGGAATCAGAGACAAAACCATTTCTTCTTTCTAAATGCCAAGTGCTGAAACCATTTCCGTCATTCCGAAGTAAAAATGAGATTTTCAAGATATTGGATGGCTACATACTGGATCCAAGATCAGAATGATCATGAAGACTTCAAAAGATTTCATTTGGTGGAAATCCCATGCTGATCTGACCATCCATTAAGAAGTAGCGCAAATAAGATTTTCAAGATAGCTGCTAGGGCAGCCATGCTGGATGAAACACTGACACCATTTTCATTCAGGACCAACTAGCTATCTTAAGATTTGATTATCAATTCAGAAGGAAAACTACTAACAAGCTTTAAAGATGATGGCACATGATATTGGGTATCAGACAGATATTGGATATTTCTATACCAACCAGAGATTATACAATGTCTTTTTGTGAAAACCCAATACTGATATGACCATCCCTTCAGACGAATGAGCAATAACAAGCAGCACCATTTTCGTTTAGAACCAACTAGACCTTAGCATGAATGGGGGGCATGCAGTTTCATTGCAATCTTCTAAGAAGTTCAAGGGTAATAGCAAACAAAAAATTGTACTAACTGACGGATGATGTATATCAGACAACAGGCCATGACATCAGCTGCTCTGGTATATGACCAATAGAACTAAAAACTGATGAGCAAAGCAATTTGTCCTTTTATCATCCTTATGTTGATGCCCATATTTACCTGTTATAGCAATCATTTACAATTCACAGGGCAAGATGCACACACAAGATGGTACCATACACTGTATTAAGCTATCTGACAAAAAGCAACAACTCGAACAAAAACTGGTGGAGCAATGTGATTTCTCAAAATATGACACATTTTTTGTTAATGACCTTTATATTTACGAAGTTTCAAGTTTTTTTTTTGTCAATCCATCAAAAAATGAGGAAACAGTTGTGCTAATGATATTGTATCATACTCTGTATTAAGCTACAAGACAAAAATGGTTGTAACTCTAACAAAAGTTGATGGTGGCAAAAGTGATTCGTGAAAATACACATCTTCACTTAACCGATATATTATCTGTCAAGTTTCATAGCAATCCATCAAAATCTGCAGGTCTAGTTGCATTCATTAAAGCCAGACAGTTGGATGAACATAAGAATTACAGTATCACCCCTATAGCATGCTGTTTTAACACAAATTCGGACATAACATGGTCACTGTATGACTAAATTTTAAATACATGTATTTTTCTAGTACACAAAAAACGATTTGCTTCCTCCTAAAAGTTAGAAAAATAATGTGTAAAACGTTATTATCATTTTGGGGAAGAGATTTTGTATGAATCTGAATAAAAAATGATTGTGGTATGGCTCCTGAAATCTCATATATATGTATTTTTTGCGTATAAAAAAAATTCTTCTTAAAAGTATGAAAATAACATGTTGTTGTTGTAGGGTTTAATGCCATTTTTCAGCACACGATAGGCTATATATGGCGGCCAGTATTAATGGCGGAGGAAGAACCCGAGAAAACCCTGGAAAGAACCACCGACCCACAAGAAGCTACTGGCAAGCTTTCTCACACACCCACATTGGCTGAATCCGAGACTCGAACCCATGCAGAGGTGAGATGGCAGTGAACCATAACAGAGAGCGCTGTAGACCACTCGGGGCCCCCAAAAATAACATGTAAAAAGTCTTATAATCCTGAGGAAGAGATCACTTATGAATTCAAATATAAAATGAATGTGATGTACAGCCTGAAATTGTTTAATTTCACCAATTTCTTGAAGTTTGTGTTGAAAAGAACATCAGCAATATGATTATCTGAACCAATGGCTGGGCCTTTTGAAAACTTTATTGTTGATAGATGAGAGCTCATAAGTATTAATCTTATTATTACTGATCCATTGACAATAAAGCCATTAAGTCTTCTTTGTCTTCAATGTATTCTGTATACAACTGTTGCTGAAACAATATCTGACATGTTTGTTCCTTAAACTGCTTACACAATCAAACACCAAACAATGGTTGATAAAAGATTCTCAACTGAATTTATAAATCAATTAATTTAAGTACATTGCTAATCAGCCAAGTCAAGTGCTAAGCCAAAACTTGTTCAAGAGATAGTATAACCATTTATTAAATATTCAAAAACAAAAGCTGCCAGCATGTGCACATGTCTCGGCGGTGTTGTTAGCCACAATCAGTTGACCAGGGAATAATCTCGTCCATTCCCTAGAAAAATGACTTCACTGTTGATTGACAATTGATTTTGCTGTAGTCATTAAAATGACTAGGTGTAAAAATGTTAAATAGGGAACATTTACAATGAATAATGAGACATGAAAACATAAAACTTTTATCTCTAAAGACGAGAATGAAACACTGGACAGGATTAAATCTAGTGTTTGAATATGACGGTTGAGGAATTTGACTGTCTATGCCAAAAGTAAACATGACAATCAGTTAAAAAAGCCAAAACAATCAAGTATTTCAATTCGCAGATGAGAAAATGTTAGTAGCATGAAATTATACAAACAATATTTACCTTGGGATGTACTGAACTGTAAATGTATTTCATCCTTCAATGCGTAATTATATGTTAGATTTTCCAATGAATTCGGACACAAAATGATCTTATTCAATATTTTAAATCTGTACATATTTTCTATGGAATTAAACATGTTGTGGATTCACCACATGTGACCAGATCAGCAGATGTGTACATGGTGTTGATACTCTTCATGCTATATATATATATATATATATATATATATATATATATATATATATATATATATATATATATATATATATAAACAGTATACACAAATGTGTAGTCCTCTGAATAAAGTAACATATTATATATGCAATCTCTGATTTTACATTTTCACTAGATGTGTATTTCTCTTTTAATAAACATTAATTTAAGATGGTATCTATGCAAATGAGGGACTGTATTTTAGCACCTGCTTTTATTATTCCTCCCCTCCAACATTTTAGGTGAATATGTGTCATTTTCTTCAGACAACTGACTCAGTTGCTTATAACCTGATTCAGTTTATAACATGGTCAGGTTCTACGGACCACGAAAATTGTGTTATAGTGGGGTCAAACTGTACTATGTATACTTGCCTCAAGAGGTAGAGGCTAACAAAATCAAATACAATGGTCCCCCATTAAATGATCAAAAGGTGCCTTTCATGAGGTAAAATATCACAAGTGTGTACAACAATGCACTGGAGCAGGGTACAAGACCTCCTACTGAATACATTGAGTATCACACTACTAAGCATAAAGTTGACATTGAAAATTGTCATGCACTATAAACGACTCCTGGAAGATCTGAAGAAACAAATCTGCACAACATCTTGACCTAAAGAGCCATGGTGAAGTAGACATTACAAGTTTTGTGATGACCAGTAAGACAGTGTTGAAGGTAAAACACGAACGAAACTTTTAATTACTATCAAACAATATATAAAACTCTAGGTCAGGGGTATCAACCACAAGGCCTGCTTCCTGCCAAACCATATCCTGTGGTCTGCAAAATGACTGGCATCACAAGGTGTCATGAGAGATAATAAAGGTGGTGCAGCCCTTGGGCCATCGGACTTGCTCCACGTGGCCATCAGGGTGGTTTGAGTGTGATACCCCTGCTCTAGGTGTTAATGGCCATATCTGAATGTGGATCATCCCCACCTGTATGAATCTGAAATACCTTGATGCAGCATAATGTTATATTGAACGAAATTATTCTTAGTGATTTATAAAATGAAGTCATTCAAGGGTTTACTTTTGTCAAGTCATAGCAGCCACACTGATGGCATTTGGTTCAATTATACTTTTAGCATTTTCAAGCCATCTTAAAACATTTTGTCTTAGCAATGAAAGGCATGTTTAAAGATGGATCAGTATCAATTTAAAAGACACTGATGCAAGACCATTTAAACCTGGACAATTCGGTAAAGCAGATTTTGAAAAGTCAATCTCAGGTTTTTCTATTTTTAGAGATGGTGACTATATTTAATGGTTGATTGGCATCAAAACTGAAAAGCCATGAAAGACTTTCATTCCACTGTATCCCATTTTTAAAAAGGGATTGATTATGTTGAGCAGTTATTTTAAAAGTTGTTAAAATGCTTTTTCCATTCTTGAGAATAATGGACCCAGACTTATTATCATTTAAATGATATAAAAGTACTGATGCCAGGATGCTAATTATTAATAAGTATTTAATTATTTATCTTTTTCTGTTAGTAATAATTACCATATTTTGATGGCAGATTGCCATCATCTGAACAAATATGAAAGACAATGATGAAACCATTTTCATTCAGGATCAACAAGACAGAATGAGAAGTTTTATTGTTCAAACCCATGCTGAGATTACTTCTCATTTTGTTGGAGTACCATTAACAAGATTTTCAAGCTAGGTGCCATGGTAACCATACTGGAGATCAGATTGGCACCATTTCTATTTAGTATCAAATAGACAGCATCTTATAGACAGTGTCTTATTGGTAAATGTGCAACATCAATATGACCAGCATTTAGGAGTTGTGATAAGATTTCCAAGATGGTCATTGTAGCAGCAATACTGGAAATCTATCAGTACCTTTTTTATATGACCAATTTGAACACATCCCATCTTGGTATGACCATTCATTCAGGAGAAATAGTAGCATGAACAAAAAGTCATTTAAATATGTTTATCATTTTTACAATGCGGCAATATTTAGTGGCAGGTTAGCAGCACTTATTCAAACCTGACACCTGAAAGGGCTTGATAGTAGGTGCTGTGTCAGTTTGATGAAATTACGGATCAAATTACGTTAGGCAGTGTTTGAAATGAAATTGTTTAACATTTTTGTCTGTTGTAGTTTTGTCATATTTACAATAATTGAAAGCAGGTAATCATATCGTATACTAGCTTGAAAAATCTACAGGCCTCAATACTCTAAAATTTCTTTCATGTTCTTTATTAGTGTTAAGGCAGAAACTGAACAGCGCAAATGCTGATGGTGATACAAAATATGTCGGCCAGAGAACCATATCATAAGCTAGACTTTTCTGGCCTGTGAATAGTATTCCTTTACAATCAACATTGTCATGGGTATGATATCAATATTTTGTAATTTCCAAATTACTAAATAACAAGCATACAGTGAATGGTAAAAATTTCAAAAATAAGGAACACAAATAACAAAACCATGTCAACAACAATTTTATTCTAAGCCATTTGTTGATGTGGATACTACTACCAGTATGAGCACGAATCAAACGCCTGTCAAGATCAATCCCTATCATCATGTTTTAATTTATGTGATCAGTATCTATCTATAGAACGTATGCAGCCAATAATATGAAGCCAATCAATTTTCAAACCACCATCAATCAATATGATCTAATGATCACGATATTAACACAGAGTCTTCGGAGCAAAAAACTGAACTCAGATTCACCACAGTTCCTGGACTGTTGTAACCATCAGAAGCTGCAAGAATGATGCAGGCACTTGCTTACCAGACAACTAATGACACAGCGGAACTCATGCTTAAGTTACCATCCCAGAAAAGAAAGTGAGTGCATGACAGTTGCAACTGAGGAAAAATGGGCAAGACAGCAAGATTTTCCATTGCTAATGTTGTTGCCAAGGCGGCCTATAAATCAACTGATACTTTGAGTCCCATGGCAAAAAAACTGTATAGAGGATGCGTGACCACTACAACAAGCTTTTTTTAAACAGCAGTAGTAGTAGTAGTAGTAGTAGCAGTAGTATAAAATGTAGTAAGCAATAGTAGCCATTGTTGTTCTTGTGCTTTTAATACTATTGCTATAATCAACATTGCTTAATTCCAGTTGCTACTATCATTATTATTATTTATTATTATTACAACATAAAAGTTACAAGTGTTAAATCTGAAGATAATAACAGAAAATTAGAACCATGTTCCAATATTTGTAATTGTAATTGCTTTATGCAATAGCTGGGACAAGAACTTTCTAATCTACTCAAAAAGCATCGTGGCAGCCCTTTTGATGCACAGAGGCACACCTAACAAGGAAATACATAAACGGATTAAGAAAGTGTGAATTATTGGGGGATTGATTAATGTTTAGATTCTAATGGCAGGCACGAATGCTGTGATCATAATGTATGCTTGCCACAAGCTGGCACATTATGGTGGACATATCAATATCAACATGTACTGGATTAGGTTGTCACTTCATTGTATGGTATTTGTGAAACTGAAAAGGAACAAAAAGTGTCAAACAGCAGTACAGTCACTCTGGTGACATTGAGGAAAAATTCTAGAGAATTTAAGATTGTACCAAAACAGCATAATATTCCAGCATGTCTTGTGATAACTGGAATTAGACTGAGTGCCAGGCGGAGATTCAACAATGGAATCTCTATGGCTCAGAACAACTGACAACTTCTGGATTGGACGACAAGATACTGATTATAATATTACTGTTGTAACTAAATCAAACACACTGCTGCCCCATTTATACAGGCAGGAATGACATATGCCTGCCAAAGAGTTCAGAATCTCCAATTTATTATGTCAATGTCTTAATTGTACAGACCCCATCTAAGTGTGAAGATAGTAACTGATCTAGCAATTTAAATAAATAATTTGCATTTCATAAGAAAGGTCTGAGATCAAACCTAATATATGAGGCTTCTGAGTAGGCTAACCTATTTAATTCTGCAATTTCTGGATCATTATTAATGTAAAAATCTGTGTATACCAGCTGACTTGATGTTGGTGTGTACCAGGAAGCTTCACTGACATGATGTTGGTGTGTAACAGAAGAATCGTTTGACACAATATTTGTGTGTACTAGCAGGCTTGATTGACATGAAGTTTGTGAAACATCAGACTTGATCACCATGAAATTTTGATGTGCCAGGCGATCTGATTGACATGAAGTTTGTGTACCAGATGAATTGATTGACATGAAGGTTATTCAGTAGGTATTATCCATAAATCAGTTAAGCCTAACTTCACTGCTATGATGTCATTTAGTGTATATAATAATCTTGAATTAGTACTATTGTTTCAAACAACAGTTCCAAGTATTTTATACATTCTTGCTCTTCATTCTGATTAAAAATGTGTGGATAAAATTAGATGAATCCCAGGAAAATTAGAAATTTAACAAGTGTCACCTGAATGAAGGACTGACTGAAACAAGTATTAAACTAATTTTCAAATACCAGTATCTTTTCATTTTTCATTATTCATGTTATGTAATATTAGTACTTGAGTTCTTCAAGGTCTTTTTCTTGTTTCTATCTATCCAAACTGATCTCACAACTTACTGATATGAGGTAATGAGTGGAAATGACAGACAATGTAATGTATACAAACATGGGGACACAGGTAGCATGTGGGAATGACAGCTACCAGAAAGTGTATCCAACCATGAGTACAGAGGTCGTGAGTGAAAATGACAGCTACCAGAAAATGTGTACAAATATGGGCACTGAGGTATTAAAATGGAACTGACAGCTACAAAAAATGTATACAAACATGGGCACTGGCTTTGTGAATGAAAATGAGTTCTCAGATAATGTATACAAACACAGCGCTGATATAGCAAGTGAAGATGACAGTCAATGTACAGTTAATGTATACAAATATGGGCACTGAAACAATGTAAAATGCTTTAGATTTCTTTGTTCTGAACAGGGGTTACAAAAAAAAAAAACCATCTGAAAAAGGTATTATTTTATTACAATAATGAAGTTGATTTATCAATAGCTGAGCTTTGTTGATGAACAAGTATATCAGTAAGAAAGCTGGGTTGGGTATGTTGGGGCTTTTGGCACCACATGTGGCATTTATTTTTTGGTAGGTTGGTAAATTCTTGATTCCGAACAAACATGAAAGCCATGAAAACTTATACCCACATAAAAGCAAAAACATAGTAGCCTGTCAAAATTTCTTAAATGTTTGTGATTTCATTATGATAACAAAAATGTCTGCAGGGATTAATATTTTCAAAAACATCATCATTTGCAAAAGCTTGAGATGCTGTCTGTTAATTTGTCAAATAGGTTGAGTAGTTTATGAGAACCAGTTTATGGGTTTTCCTCATCTTAGTAACAGCAGTCGAACTGGAAGACAGATTAGCATCGTTTCTACAACTTTAAGGGCCTTAAAAATACACCAGTTAGTTTACTGTTGCTGAATGATCATAATGACAAATAATGTAAATGTACTTTGACAACTCGCTTTGAAAAGCATCAATCTGCACACTATTAATCCCATCATCTTTTAAATCCTTCTGTGATGTTTTGGAACACCTGCAGTTCATCTAATACTGTATTTCAAAAAAAGATTTTGGAACTTGTTTTGCTTGTCATTGGAATACAAACTCTCATGCTAATAAATTAACAAAACCTGATATTATTCAGTGTCATGTACAAATATTCCTTCATTTTAGAGAGATGATCACATGTAGACATTTTTATGGCAACTGCATGATGTCTTTTGTCCCAAGCAGGAGGATTCAGATAAGCCTGACTCTGACAGAACTGGCCAATACTAAATAGCTAATGTATCCAGTCTTGATAATGAAAACATAATGCCAAGTAGACTTAGAGTTGTGTGTAATGAATCAGAGAATCATATCTTCCCATGGACTGCAAAATGAGATAACAATGGAAGAAATTTGGCTTATGCACATGTGCTTGCCATATGAACCATGTTAAGAAGCTCTCAAACAATGAGTCATCTTGTAATATTTTAATGTTACCCTAATGCTGCTTATTTGATATATTTTTGCATTAAAATCAATGTTTTTTTAATTGTTTTGATATTAATACTGTGATAGACAATTACTTCTAAATCACCTATGTTCTTTTTTAAATTTCTGAAATAACAGTAGTAAATGTCATTTTGGGTTTTTGATGGTGGAGGAGTTGGGTAAGACACACCCAATGGAATGGTTGTACTGAAGCAGTCCAGTCTAGAAGAAAAAAAATATCTAAACTTTCTACACTATTGCTTTAAGTTCGATTAAGATAAATTGCTTTAAATGCTTGGTTTAATTTTCATATATTCTAAATGTTCACAAGCTGTGAAGAAATGTATCATCTGCTGAATGCGTTTCATCCTGTGAAAGTTAGCGGCCCATGTGATGTGCCAAGAACTTCTCAGTGACGCATCATAAACTCAAGACAAACAATTGGAAACAAAATAAGTTTAAGTAAAAACAAAAGTACAAAAAAGTAAAAAGAAAACAATTCAGAAAAGAAAAAAGCAACATTAAAGATATTAAATGAAATAATGAGAACACTTGAAAAACTAGAACAAAACTGCACTGTCAAATATTCATGTACAAGTAATGCATTTTGTAATGCCTGAATTACCAAAAGTTGTCATTTATCATTTATGTATAACCAGTGACTGACGTTAAATTTAAAATGATGCCAAGTGCAGATTACTAGCACTTTTTAAAAGTAGAGTGCATCTGACCTTGGAGCAAATTGTTCTATGCATAACCACCAATCTACACTCTTTCAGCAGTAGATATTTAATGAATGCTGTGTTCATGCATTATTATATTCCACATTATATTCAGGACAAATTATTGATTTTCTTTCTTGTGACTGGGGATGAACAGCTCTGCTCATCAACAATATGAATACACATTAATTCTATCATTATGTGAGTGAAACAAACAAAAAAAGAACTTAAAACTGCATTGCAATGAGTATATCTAACCTCATGCACACTTTGAATATCCATTTTTTACCTTATCTAAAAGTTATCCATTATTTTGATATATAAACAATAATTTTTATTGTTTTTTATTTTAATCTTTATTATGGTGGTGGTAACATAATAATAAGTTTAGGTTTTGTGGAGGTTCCCTCATAAAAGACTGATGCTTCAGAACCCCCTCTCCGAAAGTGCTTGAACTGAAACAGCCCTAATTATATTTTTAAAAAATTAGAAATATTACAATTCCTAAGATAATATAATCTGTTAATATTATATATTTGATTCTCTTTTATTTTCTCTATTATTGTTTTTTATGTTTTGAGCTTTAAGTTTTTAATTTATTTATTTATCAAGTTCTTAAGGAATGTTAACAAAACTTCATATCAAACTTACAAAACTGCAGTCGGGGGCCCCGAGTTGCCAAGTGGTCTAAAGCGCTCTTCGTTATGGATCACTGCCATCTCACCTCTGTTTGCGTAAGTTCGAGTCTCGGATTCGGCTAATGTGGGTATGTGAGAGAGCTTGCCAGTAGCTTCTCGTGGGTCGGTGGTTCTTTCCGGGGTTTTCCCTGAGTTCTTCCTCCACCATTAATACTGGCCGCCATGTATAGCCTATTGTGTGCTGAAAAATGGCGTTAAACCCCACCACAACAACAACAACAAAACTGCAGTCATTAGAAAGACACATGCATGTAACACATGAACATATTTAAAGATTTTATCCTTATGAATAAGCATGTGACTGGAGCTAGTAGTAACGGTGCTTCTTTCATGACCAGGAAACACAAGGGTGTTGGTACAAAGTTATGTTAAGAACACTGTTTTAGGATCATAGAGGTGCACTGTGTAGCACTGGCAGCTGGTCAGACATGTAAAGATATGTTTCCTTCTTCAATGACTACAAGAAGATACTGAAACAAGTTTGTAGAGTCCACAGTAACTCTGCTGTGCACTAATATGAAATGAGAGATGTAAGTTGTTCTCGAGAATGAGAATATGTGACATGTCACAGTGAAGAAGCAAATAAGTTGCAGATAGCTTTCCTTAGAGGCAATGTCTGACATCTACCCAGCTCTTCATGCTGTCTGAAGAATAAGGCAGTTGTTGTTGTTGTAGGGTTTAACACCATTTTTCAGCACGTGATAGGCTATACATGGCGGCCAGTATTAATGATGGAGGAAGAACCCGGAAAATCCCTGGAAAGAACCACCAACCCTCGAGAAGCTACTGGCAAGCTTTCTTACATACCCACATTGGCCGAATCTGAGACTCGAACTCACACAGACAGAGATGAGATGGCAGTGATCCATAACAGAAAGCGCTTTAGACCACTCAGCCCCCCAAGAATAAGGCAGTCAGGGTTCATAAAGAATTCTGAATGGCAAATTCAAAGACTTTTCCCAAACTTTCAAACACCACAGAGATTTCAAAGACCTATTTTCACTAACATTTTGTACACAAGTTATGTTATATGAGAAAACGAGTGCAAAATACTACAATATTGTTTAATGATGAAATGAAACTAAACTGGTCATCAAAATAAAGAAACCAGGAAAACTCGACTACATCTGAATCAAACAATATATGATAAATTTATTTGTGATTATGGAAAGAAATTAAAATGTTGGGGTTATTTCAATTTTCAAAGACTTTTGAAGACAGAGTAATCTGCTCAATTTTCCCACAATTTCAAGGCCTTGAAAATGCTACCTCATTTTTCCCAAACTTTCAAAGACCCTATGAACCCTGGCAGTCAATGCCACACCAGAAGCAAAAGGGCATACTAGGATCAGTATGTGGTATTGATTACCTGAATGCACTTTTCTCAAACTTAAAGTCGTGGTTCTATAAGGATTCTATGCAAATTTTACAACTACTCAACAGTATTGCATTTCTGACTATATTCCCAGAGACTCATCAATAAATAATCATAGAATAGATGCACTCAGAGAACTTGGAGCACTTTATGGTAGGCAGACAGATGTTGGTAAAAGTGAAAGAATGGAGGATGACTTCTTCCAGTTTAAGGTTTTAGTAAAATGCAGGGATGAGTCTGCAGGATGCATGCTTGGCGGTGTACAACAGTTACTCAGAATTGTTACCAAATTTTTGCTGTTGTAGCAAAAATGTTCCTGGTTTCACCCTTAACATTAATTAGCTTGTGAGGAAGGTTTCTTGTATCTTGTCCCATAACTGTATCAAAACAAAGGACAAAGGAAGCTGAAAACAAGTAGCTGTAAGGAAATTGATGAGGGTTGTGAATGAAGGCCCTGAACTTAACGATTTTGATCCCGAAACTGCAGTGGAGAAGACTGTTAAGGTTTGTCTATGAAAAAATGAATGCAGTGTGGTGAAATAAAAATGAGAACAGAATATGATCATTTTGCTTCTTCTTCTAGTCTTACCAAATACATGTATGTTAATCTGAAATGGAATTTTGCTAACTAAAAAAAATTATGAAAAAAGAAACTGTAATCTCATCCTTGATTCCTTCAAGCTGCATACACAATTAAAAATACCAAGGTAAAACTATTGATAACTGTGTAACATAATCTGATGACATGTATGTTGGTGACCTTACATGACCTTACAACACATGCATAATGTTCTGAATTTATGCATGGGGATAATTATTGGGACTTCTATATTTTGTCCTGCACTGCAACTTTCAAAATCCTGTGGAGATTCCTCCTGCAGACCTGCCAACCATGACGAGTTTGTCTCAGCAAGGAAGTTGATTTTTTTCATTAAATTTGACCAGTTTTCAGTAAGGTGTAAAAAAAGTATCATAAACTGCTACTGAAAGCTGGAAAACATAATTAAAAGTTCAGTATTCGAAACATGCAGCTAAGATAAACCATTATGTTCAAGTGAAAAGTTTGTAAAGTATGCATAGACTTTACTTAGCACTAGTACAGATACATAAACTCTAGCTCCAAACCCTATGCAGCTCAATGGATTGTTGCTATCTCTCAACATGAAGTAATAGTTGGAAATTCTTTCTTCATTTCACGTGACAATGGCAATCATATCTCCCACCACGAGTCATACTCAGATTAGCATGTGATGTCCAATAAAGGTAATTGTGTCCTTTCCAGCTTTTATTCACAAGAATCTGAATATTCCTTTTTATTCTTCTTTGTTGATTATTAACACTTTTCAAGAGGCTTATTTTCCCTTTCATCTTAAACATGCATCACTTGCTGGACGCCATTTTGAAAAACATTATATAATCAACAGTTTGATCATGCAGACGCTTCGCATGAACAAATAGGTGCAGTTTAAAGCATCTGTGGTGCTGCTGTAAAGTTAGTCTGGTTCCCTGACTAATTTCACTAATTCTAATAAGAAACTCTGATCCAAATCAAATACAGATGAATTAATTTTCTGGATTTTTTTGGCAATGATCATTTTTCCGTGGTTTTTACTTTTATGCCGTAAGTCCATATTTAAAGGATAATTTTGTAAGACTTGTAGCAAAATCGCAAGGGTTGGCAGGTCTGCTTCTGAACAACAGAACAGTATCATTTGCATAAAAAAACATTAAAAAAGACATTCATGCAGTTCTGCTTTAAAATAAAATAATAAGATTTTGACCAGCAAATTTTTAGCGCAAGTCACTGAGAAAAAAAAATCATTATTAACAATGATAGTTACACTGGATGTATATCTGAATCATTTGTACAAATTTGAGATGGTTCTCATCCAAAGATGCTTTCTGTTAAATTATTAGTTGTTGAAGAGATTTTCTTTTCATCAGGATTGGATGCCATATAATTTTGAGATTTTGTTAAAAGTCTGTCAAAGGTTTTTCTATTTTTAGTATTAGTGGCCATATTGGAGGACAGTTTGGCATGTATACAAATTCCATCAAACTGGGTTGCTTTCTGTCAAATTCTCTTGTGTCATTTGTCAAATTCTCTTGTGTCATTTCTCAGTAATTGTGGTAAGAGGTTACTCCACATTTTCAGTCAAACCAGCCATATTGACTGGTGAATCTGCATCATGTGTATCCACTTGAAAAGACCCTCTTGCCAGGGGGGCTTTTATTCAAATCTGGTCAAATTCTGTTTAGCAGTTTCAAGTCTGTTCAAGTACTTGTCTATGTTTAGTAACGCTGGCCATATTGGATGGCAGATCATTACCATATGGTACAAGAGTACTATGAATGCATATTCAATGCCCTTCCTATGTTTAACCCATAGTACACAGAGTTGCAGGAGGTTGTAGGTTCAAACCCTGATCAAGTCACATTAAAGACTAATAAAAATGGTACAAGCAGCTGCCTTGCTAGGCACCAGCATTAATAAGTTAGTGTTAGGACTTGTCACCCTGGTGTTAGGATAATGTGACTGGGTTGGACATCATGCTACATGTCTGCAGTTGACACCAAATAGCCACTTTGTGCCAAAATGCTGTTTATGTTCACAAATACATTATGTTCAGGTACAGTGATCTTGACCTCTGACCTTGAAGTCAATAGGTACCTTCCATACCCAAAAGCAAGACCTCCACAAGTTTTAATAGTGAAGATTGTGGAGAATTTGACTTATTGTGTGGAAATGAAATGGGTAATGAACAGATGTACATCATCACACCAACTAATGTATGCTTTGCCTCGTGGCAGTGTTGAAATAAAAATGACAGGCCTTTTATCAGGCTGCTCTGCGCCATATTTGACTGAAAGTGGTTAAATAGTTTTTTTAGAAGATATTGAAAATAGCTAAATTGTTAACAGATGTCCCGCACAGAAAACAGGGTCATTACATTAGCTCAATGGACGTTACAGCCAGGTGACTAACAATACACTACATCAATACAAACCTCATCCTGTGGGTCATAGTACTGCTCCAAATATGGATGCGCCAGAGCCTCTTCTACCGTGATTCTCTTGTGGGGGTTAAAAGTCAGCATTTTGTCCAAAAGATCCAGGGCTGAAGTATGGAAGATCACATGAATGACAAGGCTTCAAGAATCTTTCAAAAATTTTATATGAAAATACTTTTATAAAAGTTATTCTACACACCAAATACACTTTAACTCACTGCCTTTCAGTAAATAGCTAAGACAAATGAATCAACCTGAATTTTTAAGAACTGGAATCTTTACTGATCAAATATCATAATTATCTTATATTTATTAATAAACTTTCATGTTTATTTATTTGCAGCATAAAAGGATCCAGCCACAGATGTCAACAACAGCCTGGAGGCAGCAAATTCTATCATAAATGATTGGCACCATAACCTACCATATATCCTCGCTTAAAGTTTGAGTTAATCTGCAAACAACAAAGGTCCTAATCTGCTGTAGCATGCTTTAGACAATCAGGGACTATGCTGTTTGTTCTACTGATTACTCCTAACAAGCTACAATGACCGAGATCTGCTGGCACATTATGTAATGGCAGAGCTGGGTGTGTGCAGTTTGAAGTTGAACTAATCCTATAAGTGAACATATACGGTATACCAAACCTGTATAATGGAATGGAGAAAACACTGTAAGATACCTTTACTATCAGCTTTCGGGAACAACCTGTTCCAAGGTACTTTTGGCTTGTATGGTAATGACTGAATATAACCTCGGGCCTGTGGAGAAAAAATAAAATATCTCTGATCATTATTTCCACCTAGATTTCTGTCAATGTAGAACCTCACACGTGAAACATTAAGCTACCCTTAGCATTGTGTAAATCCTGTAATAATTCAAACCACAAAATATTTTTTCACTCGTTTAAAAAAAAATACAAATTACCCATTCTGAATGATCTTGGCATTCAAATATTTTTAATTTAATTGAATTCATTGTGATCACCAAGTGCCAAAAACCTACCATAAGAAACTGGCAAACCTGTATACATCTCTCCCTGTAAAGAAATAAATACCATATTTACCGTATATGTTGGGACACTGTATTTGTTGAGACACCATAAATTAATTTTAAAGGTAATTTTTTTGTGCACTGTAGATTCTGGGACACATGGTATTTCTTTCAAGTCATAAGCTGAGGGATACCTTTTAAATCATTCAAAAATTACATATCGGAAAATGCACTCCAACTGAAATTTTATTTTAAAAAAAATATAAAACTCTGTACTTGAGACAAAACTCTTTAATCCACTGCAGCAGCATCTCATCAACACAACCCTTCTCCTGCGCATGTACAATCCATTCTTTCGGTGCATCAATATTCTTTTTAGCTTTCTCATACTGTGAAAAATCGTTAAAGGAAACATATCACCTGAAGTGGAAAATGCAAGGACTAAAGTCCGAGTTTTTCAAATCTGCACCCGTTTAATTCTCACACTTCTGACCCCCATCTCATCATCAGTCCATCTAGGAATGAGATCAAAGTACACTAGAATTTCATCCATGTTAATGATCATATTGTTGGCAAAATCATCTGCTTTTCTTCTGGACTTCACAAATTCATCACATGATTTAATTTTCTCCAAATCTTCCAGGCAATCTGGGTCGTCGACGTCCATGCACAAAGCACTATATTGTGTCACTTTAAAAACTGTTCCACTGTTTCAATTTATCTGCAAAATTACTGTGAATACCGGTGAAAAGGAACCAAAGTTAGCTTCCATATCTTGGCCAACTCTGTATATTCAAAATAAAAAAATAAAAAAATGCACATTTAAAATAATTTATAGTCAGCTTCCAAGGTAAGCTTGATTTGCAATAAATATCCTTTAAAAAAAAATGGCTTCATAGTTTCCAAAGTCAGTTTCTGAGGTCTGCTTGCATTGTAAAAAAATAAATAAATTTGTCTTTGATGTCCTGTTGGTAAATTCAAAGAAAGAGTTTACTGCTTGCTGCCAGTTGTGTTTATTCACCACCCGCTCTTCTATGTGCTTGCCATCTGTAGTATTAATTAATACAAAGGATCATCGATGTCTGCAGGTAAATAGTAATGATACTTTTGTAACCCGTGCTAGCGAAAATATTGTCACTTACATTCAAGTAAACGTGTTTTCAAATAATGATTTTTATTTGCAAGATACTGTCATACAGTAGACCTGGATATAATTCAATCATGATTGTTTTGCACCTAACACCTTATCATGCATGAATGACAGTTTGTTTTCAAGATATCAGTTGATTATTTCCCTCTTGTTTGCAATTTTGTTGGATCCAGTTTTCAGTCGGATAACATATTCAAACCTTTGAGCACACCCAAACACAATTTGTTTCTCAATGTTCATGTCAATGAACAACATGACACATGTTATTGGACATAAGCGATACATGCTACAGTATGGAAGCCTACGCTACATATACGGATTTAGTGAATATATTTTATTCTTTAATGCTCATGTTGAAAAAAAAGGAATAAATGATAACAATACAAGGTTAGTTTCTTTCCTTTTATTATCAAATAAGCATTTTGTTTATCTATTTTATTTTAATGTGCATTGGGGGGAGCACAAATGCAATACAAATTTATTTAGTTTCTTAAGTCTTAGGACATATGACCTCGGTGGAAAAAAGTTTCAAAATGAGTTATGGGACAGAAAAATAATATTTATCTTATCGTGTCTTAATATATACGGTAAATATCATAGATTAACAAATAAATAAGTGCTGAAATGAAAGTGTACAGCAACAGATTAAACAATGGGCCATGAAAATCCACTTTTACTGTAGAGATTATGAAAAGCTGCATATATTGCCTGCATTTTATAACAAAATCTATCTCGTGCTGAAACAAGACCAGAAATTTATCATAAATGGAAATTAAATCATGCATAAATTGAATATATGAGACATGATATGCCAGTGTTGAATGATAATATCAATGTAAGCAGGTATAGACTAGAAAGACAGTTTTAATTGCACTGAAACATCAAGCAGGTTATTATATAAAAAATTTATAAAAAAAAAACGTATATGGAAAGTCAATGAGAATAACTGGTCATTTACCAAATTTAAACAAAAACAGTAGCATCTTGGTATACATCAGAAATGAGTGAAAGAGATCGATAGGTAGTTCACATTATTAATGACAGCGGTTGAAAATCATAGCATATGGAAATTTTTCAGAAATCTGTGTTTATCTCAAATCATGATCAAAGAAATCATGTGAACCAGGTGTGATTTTTCAGAAATCTGTGTTTATCTCAAATCATGATCAAAGAAATCATGTGAACCAGGTGTGACTGTCAAAAATATTCATGCCTTCTTGAATCCTCAGTAGTGCCAGCCAGTGCTACAAATTGGACTAGGTGAGAATATAATCAAGTCTAAGCATTTCAACTGCCCACTTCCAATAAAACCATCCCAGTGGGAAACATCCACGAAATAGTCAATCTTGTTTGGCAGAAAAAGTCAATAAAACAGACTTGATCCATAATTGCTGGCATATTTTTGTAGCACATCAATAAAGATCTTCCCCTTTATACCACAGCATTTGGGATCCATAAATGCTGACCACATTGTAAACAAATATATTTTTTCTTCACAATTATGGTACCTGTGCATTAAAACAAATAAATTTTGAAAAGGAAATAAAAATATAATGCTTAGAACTTCATGTTCCATTCTCTCAATCCCCAGTTATACATTTAATAGATCAGACCATACGAGCAAAATTAAGACGACATAAATATACTTGTCAATTCTTATTTACAATATGCTGCTGCTCTGTTGTCGGGTTCAAGGTGAAAGACCAATAGTGTAATAAACACCTATATTTTAACTAGCTAGCAGCAGCCACTGTAAACAGTATCATGCTGAAAATAAACTCAGACTAAAGTGATGTTGGCTCCTTGTCAAAAGTAAAGATTTTTATGCTATCTTTTACGTCAACATCAGAACTGCGAATCATTTTATAATTTAAATTTGAACCTTAACTTGCCACTATATAAGGCATATTGTGAAACCAACTACCTACCTACCTATCAACCTACCTACTGTGACAGGGCATAAAAGACATAGAACTATATAAAAGAATATCATTTACTATGATATAAAAGTGTAGGTACTATAAGAGTTTATCAAAACTAGAGACTGGCTCAGTGGTTAGTGTGCTGGACTCACCACCAAATGGGTGTGTGTTTGAATCCAACCACTGGACCAACCCAGGCTGCCTACCATGGTGTATCATTGAGCAAGGCACTTTTCTTGAATTATCTTGGCACTAAAAGAAAATTCTTGTGTTGCTGTTCCATAAAACACCAGATAAAAAAGACTGCTTGACAAGATATTATCATTGTTCAGCCTTGTATTTTACTGGGTGAAAGTCACAGGTTTTCATGACTTGACAGCCAGGACATATACAAGTCTGGCATGAATGATTAAAACACATATACTTAATTCATGATAGTGGAGCACAAAATGTAGGTTACAGTGATACATGGGAGTGTAGTAGTTACAGAGATGCATCCAATTATCAAGTTTAATGTTCGAAACATACACAGCACCCAATCAATGAACTTCAACATAATTGCTGAAACATAAAATATAAGTCGCAGACCTCTTTTTGAAAAAAGGATATTGAACTTGACAAGATGCATCCACTCACCAAGTTTCATGATTCTATGATGGATAGTCTGCATAACAAAAATTAATCTAGTCACGAGTTAAATACAAAAACAGCTAAATCAATTAAAAACTGAAATACTGGTGATGGTAAGCATCCAATTGTTGTAATGGTGTGATAGTAACAGAACTTAATATCATCATCAATTTCACAACTCTAAAATGAACAGCGCCTGAAGAAAAAAACATCAAACAAAAAATCAAGTCATTGAAACACGAATGATGACATACTAGTGAAATGAAGTAGTGTTATTCACGATGCATCTCCAAGCCATACAATTAAAGAGAAAACATTTGCAGGAAACAAGTGAATAATGGATATATTTCCTCAAGTACCGGGGCCCCGAGTGGCTGAGTGGTTTAAAGCGCTCTCCGTTACAGATCATTGCCATCTCACCTCTATCTGCGTGGGTTCGAGTCTCAGATTCAGCCAATGTGGGTATGTGAGAAAGCTTGCCAGTAGCTTCTTGTGGGTCGGTGGTTCTTTCTGGGGTTTTCCCGGGTTCTTCCTCCACCATTAATACTGGCCGCCATGTATAGCCTATCGTGTGCTGAAAAATGGAGTTAAACCCTACAACAACAACAACAACAAACAAAATCCTCAAGTACCTGAAAATACTGATTTTTTCATCCATGAGATGACATATATAGAGGATATTTTCTTTTCCTGCATTAATACTGAATATAGTTCATCGTGTGGTACCAAAAATGTGCTATTTTAACATTGGTAAAGCCACAAGTTATAATATGTCGTTTTTGGTACTACGAAATATATCCAGTATTAACATGGGAAAGAAAACTGTCTTTTTATTGTATACCAAACATACTCCAGAGTTTACAAGTTTACAAGAATAATCTCACTCTTCGACACATCACACTCACCCCAACTCCCTTTTTGTAAATTTGCCTAGTTTTCATAGGTGGTTCATGTATATTTATGTGACTTAAGAAAGTGGTAGGATAGGGTTGACTTAATCTGTTGCAGTAAACTGCATTTGTGTCATTTTGAAAACTAAATGCATCACAGCCTTTTTTGTCATTGTTGCCAAGGAAGTATAGGTAAATATCATCAGACAGACATGATCAGGGTATGGTCAAATTTATTTATCAAAGATTAATTTCCATGTCTGAAACATATGGCAGTTTCTATTTATTTGTTCTAGATCACAAAGAGATAGCAAAACAAACAAGTTTGCATAATTGAAAATAATTCATTTCTCAAAATACAAGAGTGAAAGAATTAACTTACAGCATGGTGAATGAATTTTTATTTACAAAAATTATTTTCAATTCCAATAGTTCTAAGCAATCCGAATACATTCCAATGAAAAATGCCCCTTCTGTGTTGAAGATTCACATGTACAGAAAGATTTCCAAAGAATTCAAAAAATAGTTGTTGAATAAATTTAGTTAATACTGTACAGTTATTCCAGCATGTCATGCAAAAATAAATCTTTTATAAAAACAAGTAGGGAGATTGAATCCAAAAACACGCAGATTGGGACATACCATCGGGAAATTTTTTGCTGTATATTTAAGCACCATTTTCACTAAATATTCACCAATTTTTCGGGTCCAATACACATGAAAATTCTTGCCGTTTCTCCTTGTGGAGTGCGTTATACCCCCCCCCCCCACAACATGCCCCCTTTTTATATTCTAGTCAGCTGTGCCCAAACTGCACAACAGCTAAAGGTTAGACTCAAGCCTCTTCGACATACTTCAAAGAAACCACCTGTTCTACAGTGAGTGAAAGCACTAGCAATTGATTGACAAATAAACAATGCCCTTTTTTGTTATAACTAACAATGCCTAAAAGGGTGTGAATTTATGTTAACAGTTCAAATTTGGTCTCAAGCTACCATACATGTGACAACTATTTCCCACATTTTATAACCCACCTTATTTCCTTATTGTTAACTCATATGTGCATATAATACTGCTTACAAAATAACATATTTATTCTGAATGAATTTTGGGGGGCACATATGCTCTGTGATGTGTTTCTTCATTTCTTTTTTAATTTAATGATGGTAATTAATGCTTATATATGGTACATTAATGCCAGGTGTTGACTCATGTAAGATTCATTGGCGGAAATGGAGATCCTAGTTTGCCTGTTGAGAAAAAAATCTACACTTTTTGTTTTCATTCTTGGGATTTGGGAAGTAATTCTCTACAAGCAAAGCATGTAAAGTGCGGCAAAAATAAATTTCTTCTGAACTCCTGTAAGTTTGTGAAGCTAGCCATAAAAAGAGGGGAAGGGGGGCATTTAAATCCTGAATGCATGAAATCTACGGTCGCATTAAACGTCACTTAATTTACATTGCAAAGTATGATCATAGGGTTTTAGTATTAAAATGTCATTAACTAAAGTTCTATCCATGTTTGGAAAATAATACACATAATACAGATTTTCTTGATACCTGATGTTTCTATTAAAAATGAGAGAGAGAAAGAGAGAGACTGTAGATGTTAGGAAAGTATATATTTTAGATTTGATAATGCATTTATTTCAGGTGACAACATTCATACCTATCACTAACTTTGATGCAGGATGCAAAGACCATGGAAGAAGTGCAAGGCAATCATGTAATGATTTATTCTGTAATATGGCAACATTGCTTATTGTCAATAAAGTAATAACTATCTCATCTTTTTCAATTTTCATTGCTTATTACATTAACAGACTTAGAAAAATATTCACTACTTGTTCTGGCTACATTTTTTGAAAATTGGCGAGAAACTATTAAGGTTGGAGATATTTTTGGCAACAACTTTATAAAAGCCAGGACCATCCCTGCCTGTACATCACTGTGACCTTTTTGGTATGGGTGTTGCACTAAGAAATGTATACAAGCATGCAGTTTAATGATTAAACCATAAACATCAAAACAATGAAAGCAGATAAAATGTCACAAAATAACATTTTGGTTTCAATCATTCAAAAAGAAATTTACATTTATTACATGTGCTTAAAATTTATGAAATTCATCTTTTACAAAAATCTAAGTTAAAATTAATAAACAGAATTTAAAATCAGAAGTCCTAAATAAATATTTTCCAGTATAGAAAGTTTTACCGGGTTTGAATATTTACAGGGTTCACTGTACTACAGTAATCACAGCCTCATAATAACAATCCAATGTATCTAACCTCACATTTCCAAATTGATCCTAGTAAAAATATACGATAATTGATGTGCTAACATAAGAAGGGAGAGAGAAAAAAAACGTCAAGACAACCTGTCAGAGTTCTGATTTTTGGGAATTAGTGCTGGGCAGCATCAGACACAGATGTTTGAAATCAATAACATAATCAACAGCCTGCTGCTTCTCACCATTCTCTACCATTGTCTCAATATAACAAACTGCCAATTAGTTTCCCTTGAGTAATGTAATCATATCAAACCATTTATTATAGTTTAGTCTCGAGGGTCAGTGGTTCTTTCCGGGGTTTTCCCGGGTTCTTCCTCCACCATTAATACTGGCCGCCATGTATAGCCTATCGTGTGCTGAAAAATGGCGTTAAACCCCACAACAACAATTATAGTTTAGTCTAGCTTACCTCTCAGCTTCAAACCAAAATCTTAAGAGTCAAAACAAAAGCTCATCTACCTATGAAGACCCACCTACATGAAGCACTTTAAAGATGAATTCATCAGAATAATGGTACACTGCCAGTGAAAACTGCATGCTTATACAACCATTTTTCTTAGGATGGACAATCATAACAGGATTTTGTAAGATGCTTGCCATTGCAGCCATAATCGATGGAAAACTCAGTGTTGATATGGCCATCTATTTGAGAGGACAAACTGAGCAAGAACTTCAATTTGGTTACCATAGCAGCCATGGTGGCAATCAGATTGGCACCATCTTGTTGTAGAACCAATTATACATCACTGTCAGTCATCAAATGAAGATTGTTGCAGCAATCATTCATAAAGGTAGAGTAGCACACAAAAAAATCAAGATTTTCTTCAAGGATCAAGCAATAAATTTACGAGTCATCAATAATGCTTCAATAGTAAGTGAAATGTCAAATTTGCATATAAAATCCTAATAATTCACCTATGTCACTTATATGTGAAGTTAAAAGTCCTGTGTATGTGATGCATCAGGTAAAAGTTAATTTTGTAAGGGAATGGCATCAACTGTACAAAATTAAGAAGCCATCAAATCAGGATGCCTTGTTAAATTTGGTTGAATTTACTTGAGCAGTTGATATTTATTCTTCTAGTAACATTGGCCAAATTTTATGGTAAATTAGCATCATTTGTGTAAATTTAAAAGACCTTCATGCCAATATGCTTTCTTTCAAATTTGGTCAAATTCTGTAAAGGAATTTTAAAGTACTTTTAAAAAGGTCTTTTATGTTTTTTAGTTTAAGTAACAAATATGATGGTGAAAATCATCACCGGTACAAATATGAAAGGCCTTCGTATCATAATGCTTTCATCAAATGAGGCTAAATTCTGTTCTGTAGTTTTTGAGAAACTGTTAAAAGATTTTTCTATTTTAAGCGGACGCACTTCATTTGTATAAACTGTACAAGATATTTTTACCTGGCTGTTTGCTGAAAAATTAGGATTAATTCTGTTAAGGAGTTTTTGAGAACCAGTCATTAAAGATTTTTCTATTTTAAGCATACTTGATGGTGATCAGCATACCTTCCACAACTTTTTCAAGATCTTCATGCCAGAATGCAGCCTTTCAAACAGAGACAAAACTGATTATCTAGCTTTTGAGAAGAAGCTATTCCAAGTTTCTCTATTTTATTGTTCTAGAGTGAATCAACATAAATTTCTTAACTTTTAGAACACTTAAAATCTAAATGCTGCAAATTAAATTTTGTCAGTAGTTTTGGAGGTTTTGGAGAAGCTAAAAATAGCAAATGTTGATAGACAATGTAAGACAAATGGTACATGCTGGCAGCAGGGCTAGACCAAAAGCTAACTTGACTTTACTACCTTATTTTATTAAAAAGGAGAGTCCTTCAAAGGGACTGATGTTCAAGAATTCAAGATAAGACCCATACTTAAATGCAGGAGTATTGAAGCCATCTCCGATATTCAAGTGGATGCAAAATTGGCATTATTTTCATTTAGGACAAACTGAGCACCACTAGAAGACTATTGGTGAGAATCCCATTCTGATATGACCATCCATTCAGGAGTATTAGTGAAAAGATTTTTAAAAAATGTGCAATCTGGCAGCCATATTTCATATAGAGGTCATAAATATGAGAGTATTTGGCATTTTAACCATCTTTACAAAGGACATCAGAAGCTGACATCCAGCATAACCAGCAGATAAATAAAAATCAATAATCTTGCTCATGGTAAAGAGCCATGTAGCAAACACAAACAATATTACTCAACCCTCAGCATCAAATTGGCCTAAAAACAGGTACGGCATGTTCCTTATTAAACTTCCATTTTGTACCAACTTGACTTCAGAAAATTTCAGCTAAAATTTGCTCAAATGCCTGATTGAATTCATGCAGTATGGATTAATGGTTACATGTCCCTATTGACTTGCTATGTGGAGTTTCCCTTCTCAAAAGGTTCCCACTGTAGTTCAAACATGATGTGTGCAACTGTTCATATATTTTCTTGTACAAGTAGTGTGTTTTGTGTACATTTTCAAATGGCAAAATTACTTTTTTCCTGTCCGAAAACATAAGAAATTACTTCATTCTGTCTTCCAAAAGATACAGGGTAACAAATAATTTACACATGCATTGAAATCAGAACTATTAATGATGTAAAATTAGGAACATTATCCTATCTTTACATACTGGATAATGAATGGAAAAAAAACCCAGCCAAATTTTATACTTTTGATAAATTTCCATTAACCAGAAAACACAGCCATACCTGTATCTGAGCCCCACCTTGTGTGCTTTCCAAGACAAATTCATGTCATTATAACTCCCACAGTATACAAAACCATGCTACTAAATTAGTTCTCATGAAAATCTACACTATAAATGAACTCAAATTTACTTACTGTGTGAAAATGAAATATGAAATAAAATATAAATTTTTTATACATTATGATTCTGAATGTATTAAAGACAGAAAAAAGCAAGTCCTTTTGGTATTGAGAGTGTGCATACATGCATGACTATCAGTCATAAGCAATAACAGTAAAAGTCTTCTTAACGAAGGCTTTATACTACAAGCAACCAGGTATTATAATTATATGATGAATGTAGGAAGATTACAAAATAAACATGACCCATTAATTTCATTTTTCTTTTCTTTAAAATGTTTTTTAATTATTTATTTTTGTTAAGTTCACTTGTCAAGTAAGAAATGGTTAACTAGCTACAAGTCAGTAACTACCATGCTTCTTAATCCTCTGTAAAAGGATTTGTACAACTCAAGATTACACAGTATATATACCAGTGCTCAAAGTCTTAGATTTGATTATTTCTTCTTGTTTGTGAAAATTACATCCAACTCAAGATTACACAGTATATATACCAGTGCTCAAAGTCTTAGATTTGATTATTTCTTCTTGTTTGTGAAAATTACATCCGGAGTGGAGAAAGATTGTTCATCTTTTATTTACTTTTGCTTTTATGCTGATGACAATCAATGGAATAACATGGTCACTTGAACCTGCAAAGATTTTGCATCTATTGATCAATAAAGGGTATTTGTTTGGAAAGAAGTTTAAGATGCTGGCTGATGTTTCAGCCATTTTAACGTGTTACTCAACAATTTGCTCCAAGCTGTAGATGTAAATGTTTACAAACCATTAGGTTTCCTTTTGGATCCTTTGCTCCCCATGGTACCATAAACAAATTTTCTCAATCAATAACAGGCAAACTAAAGTCTCCTGCAATAATAGTAATGCTGTTAGAGCCAACAAAAACTATGGGTAAAAAAGAAATGTATCAATTTTGGGGTCAAAAGGTCAATGGCCAAGATCATACAAACAAACCTCATGTTTACATAAACTATTTTCTTTGCCCTGTCACAATGACTTTGACCTTGGGTATTTTGACTTGCCAATGAATAGGTTTCTTTCATACTCCAACCTCAAGTCATCCAGAACTAATGTCATTATACAAAAAACATTCTTTTTCTCTGTGTAACTGTGACTCTGACATCTGATATTTTACATTTTTGTGCTGAAATTGATAGGTTTTGTCCTTACCCAAAGTGCGTGCCATCCACAAAGTTTACTAAAGGTAGGCAGCATTGTGAGGAAACCATAAATGACAGATCATTTTTAAAGGAATAACGTTTCCTTTCTCTGCAATTTGACAACAAAGTTGAATTCATGAGTTAGGCTCTGCAAAAGGAAATTATTTTTGCATCAATGTCAGCTCTAATTCATTAGTACTGTTAATAACGTGGAAATTATGTCTCAGCAATAACAAATGGATATAAAGTATTAATCTGTATCCACTAAGTATTAGGAAATAAAAAAGATTCTGTCTACTTGAATAAATGATGAATGGCACAGATTACAGTTCTATAAGAAAAGACAAGTATCAATCAACAAATGCACTGCGTGACTTCTCCGGACTGCATGACTGCCTAATTAAACTCTACAATGAGTTTCTCTTTCAAAACATTGTGTACTATCATCAAGTGCAAGTCACATATATTGAATATCCTACACTATAATACTTTATAACTTGCTTTTTATTTTATTAATTTGGTTGATATGTCAGTAAGAGAGTGCTTCCTAGGAGGGGTATTACCACCATAATTCTATGAGTGTATTTTCTAATCTTCCTTGATGTATTATTGTAAATGGCTGCTTGCAAGTGCTACTTTCATACTAATATCTATGCATATTGTATTCTTCATTGATGCAAATTGTACCTGGCAGTTTGCAAGAGCTACTTTACTTCTACATTATTGCAAATGGCTGCTTACAAGGTGCTATATTCCGAATTCTAGTCATGAATTTTCTATTCTTCATTGATGCAAGCTGTTGTTGTTGTTGTTGTAGGGTTTAACGCCATTTTTCAGCACACGATAGGCTATACATGGCGGCCAGTATTAATGGTGGAGGAAGAAGCTGGGAAAACCACGGAAAGAACCACCGACTCTCGAGAAGCTACTGGCAAACTTTCTCACATACCCATATTGGCCGAATCTGAGACTCGAACCTACGCAGACAGAGGTGAGATGGCAGTGATCCGTAACGGAGAGCGCTTTAGACCACTCGGCCACTCGGGGCCCCTGTAGTTCTTGATAGAATTGTAAATGGCTGCTTGCAAGTGCCTAGATCTACTTTCCATCTGTGTCATTTTACCTTGCAATTTACCACCTACTAAACTGATTCTGCAGTTTGCAGTATGGCAAACGCTTTGTCAGTTATTGCAAGTTTTGTATATTCTGTTTATAAACTTGCCATATTACAATTACATCATCCCAACTGCTGTTTTCATGCAGGTTTGGCCTTGCAACAATGTAAATACAAAGTTTTATCAGTATTGTCTTTGTTGTCCAACTCGTGTCTCCATCAGTTGTCATAACGGTGTACCAGAGATTAGCATGGCATTATGACAGACAGTGCTCTAAATTTCTAAAGTCTTTTTTATAACCAGAAATAATTAATGCTCCCCACGTAGCTTTACAACATTCATTTTGTGTCGATAAATATTGTAACTCTTTTTCAGTCCCCCTTACCATGTGCTTTCTCGAAGATCTAAGCGATTAAAAAGCACCTTACGAAAACAAAAACGCATACACTACAGCAGGGTGATCCATCTTCTTCAACATCAGTTTTGATGATACGAACATGATTTTCTACAGTCTTTGTGTTTTCTCTGAGGAATAGTACTTGGGGGCCTATAACTCACATTAAAATGTCTTGTATGCTTATAAAGTAGCTGTTACTTTCTATTCAGATATCTTAAAACTGCAGTCAGAAATTGGCTAGTGGTTTCTATTATTCTGTGAAGAAACTAACTTGTTTATGAATTTCTCTCTCTCTCTCTCTCTCTCTGCTGAGTGATCAAGTCATTTAAATTTTTCCCTTATCCATTGTTCCAAGGCAAACTCTCTCTCTCTCTGCTGAGTGATCAAGTCAGTTCAATTATGGAATTATGGACTTTACCTTATCCATTGTTGCAATCAATCAATCAATCTCTCTCTCTCCTGAGTGATGAAGTCATTTAAATTATGGACTTTACCTTATCCATTGACACAATCAATCAATCAATCTTTCCCTCTGCTGAGTGATCAAGTCATTTAAATTATGGACTTTACCTTATCCACTGTTGCAATCAATCAATCAATCAATCTCTCTCTCTCTCTGAGTGATCAAGTCATTTAAATTATGGATTTTATCTTATCCATTGTTGCAATCAGTCAATCAATTAATCTCTCTCTGCTGAGTGATCAAATCATTTAAATTGTGGACTTTACATTATCCATTGTTGCAATCAATCAATCACTCTCTCCTGAGTGATCAAGTCATTTAAATTATGGACTTTAACCTTATCCATTGTTCCAAGGCAATCTCTCCACTCTTTCCCTCTCCCTCTCCTGAGTGATCAAGTGATTTAAATTATGGACTTTACCTTATCCATTGTTCCAAGGCAATCTCTCTCTCTCTTTCCCTCTCCCTCTCCTCTCTCTCCCTCTCCTGAGTGATCAAGTGATTTAAATTATGGACTTTACCTTAACCTCCATTGTTGCAATCAATCAATCAATCTCTTTCTCTCCTGAGTGATCAAGTGATTTAAATTATGGACTTTACCTTATCCATTGTTCCAACGGACATATATTAGGGATAACAGGCCAAATTTAAAATTTCATCTCCGGTCCATAAATATAATTATTTTGTGAAGGTCCAAGCATCAGAAAAAAAATAAATTAGCAAATTAAATATAATCCTTTTCACAGATTTTGCTCATAGCAAGTGCAAGTGCAAACAACTTATTTTATTGCCCACAAAAAACAATTTTTCCAAACCATTAGCATTTTTGTACAGTGTATATACTGAACACAGATTCAGTAATGGAATGTTTTTTGGGAATTAATTCTTGAAACTGTCACTAGGGAATACAACGTGACTGTCCCTGAGGCATAATTTACAAATGTATGTGGTATACAAAAGGAAATGTGTCTCAGCAAATCCAGAATTTACGGTTTTAATTCCTCAGAATTTGCAATTATGAGTGTATGTTTAATCCAAAAGCCAAACTGTGCTAAAAGCTTGTCTTTATTCGTGTTTTATTCAAGTGAAAGTGAAAAACAAAAGGGATTGGCAAATGAATATATAAAAACAATGTACTATAACAAGACAATCCAGGTATTTGTTCCTTATAATTGCCTACCTGTATGATAATTTTTGTTTTAGACTAATTCATCTAATAATATTGGTTTTATGAATGCCGGTATATATTAAATATTTATTTTTCTCTAATATTTCCTACGAAATGTTAAACACAGGACTGTATATAGTTTTTATTTATTTATTTTGCTATATTGCATAGTTGAATTGTGCTGATATTTTGTGTCATGACAATATTAACTTGCACATTAAACAAGATAAAATAATGATAAAATCACAGACAAATGAAGATGTTTATGCTGGGGTTGGGGTTGGATGCTACAACAGCCTGAGCTGTGAGTAGCCTTAAAAACTTAAGTTTTTTAAAAATTATATGGGGGGGGGGGCCTCACTTATCTAATGGAAAACAATCACATCTGTATAAGATACATGTAAAAATTTATTTTCATATTTTTAACTACTACATTAATTTCATATCCAAACATATCAAGCAAGTTTGGTACGGTATTGTAGCAGTAATAACACTGGACAACAAATTTTTACAAAAGTCATGTTACTGAAATAAAATTAGTCAATTCTTATCAATTTTTATGTGCTGAACACGAATATGACAGTCAAATTGCAAAATTGGCTCTAGTTTTTTTGTAATCTGCAAGAAATTAATGTTTACATAACGAAATGCATTCCAATAGTAAAAGGTCAACTGTAATAGCCTACCTATAAAAAATCAAGTCATTGACTACATCTTAGATTTCTTCGCCTGTCTCTTGTACAGCTGTTCGGGAGCATCTCTGAGGAGTGTCCAGCAGTAGTCAGCCAGCATTGTAGTGGACCATTTTCCCTGGTATCTTTGTTCCATTGTTGCGATATCTTGATGAAAACGTTCGCCGTGTTCATCACTAACAATACCTCAGTTGCTAGGAAAGAAATCCAAATGGGAATGAAGGAAGTGAATCTTTAGAGACATATTGCAGCCAAGTTTCTTATACTTCATCAACATGTCTTCTACTAGTTCCTTATAGTTTTCTGCCCTAACATTTCCGAGGAAGTTTGTAGAAACTAGGCGAAAAGCATTCCATGCTTGTTTCGCGTCACCTTCCAGCAAGTTGTTGAACCGGTCATCTTTGAAAAGCTCTCGAATCTGAGGACCCACAAAAACTCCCTCTTTAATCTTTGCTTCGCTGAGTCGAGGGAATTTTTCATGCAGGTATCGGAATGCTGGCAAAGTCCGGTCAATGGCTTTCACGAAGTTCTTCATCAAACCTAGTTTGATGTGAAGGGGTGGTAGCAAGATTTTCTGAGCCTCAACCAGAGCTGGGTGTTGGATATTCTTCTCTCCAATGGCTACATTCTGCCTGTGAGTCCATTCCTTCCTCATGTAGTGCATTTCCCTTGCTCGGCTATCCCACTCGCATAAGAAACACATGTATTTTGTATATCCTTGCTGCAGTCCCATTAAAAGGGCAACTACCTTCAAATCACCACAGAGGTGCCAGCTGTACTTGTTATACTCAATGGAATTCAGTAGCTGCCTTAAGTTATCGTATGTCTCTTTCATGTGGACAGCATACGCTACTGGAATAGATGGAAGAATGTTTCCATTGTGCAAAAGCACAGCCTTGAGACTCAGTTTCGAAGAGTCCACAAATAGTCTCCATTCTTGTGGGTCATGAGTGATTTTTAAAGCATTCATGAGGCCCTCAATATCGGAACAGAATATCAGATTACTTTCCTTTCTGAAGAAAGGCTCCAATTGCTGGTGGCGCTTTCGATATGCAGTAATTGTGACATCTTCTTCTAGAAGATTCCATTGTTGGAGTCTTGATCCTAGCAATTCTGCCTTGTTCTTTGATAAGTCCAAATCACGAATCAGGTCATTTAGTTCTTCCTGTGTTATTCTGTGTGGGGTTGATGATGCACCACAGTGAAAATCTGGATCACTGCATGCTGATGGACCAGGAGAAGAACAGGTCGACTCACCTTTGTCTTCGTCAGATGAATCAAGAGAATATTCTGCTGGAGGTTCTGGAATAGGAAGTCCCTCACCATGTGGAACTGGTCTCAATGCAGACGGAATGTTTGGGTAGACTATTCTCGACTTCTTTCGCTTCGTTATTCCGCCGGAAAGAGGAGGAACCAAGCAGAAGTAACAGTCATTTAGGTGGTTGCTTGGCTCTCTCCACACCATTGGGACTGCAAACGGCATTGATGACCTTTTGCAATTCAACCACTGTGAAAGCTGTGTTGTACATGTAGCACAGCATATATGCGGAGCCCATGGCTTGTCTTGGTCACCAACCTTGCATCCGAAGTAAAGATGATATGCATAAGTTAATATTTTTGTTGCATATGTGATGTCCTTGTTTCAAGACATTTGCCACTTGCTGTTGTATTGAAATTGGCGATTTAAAATGAAATTGGAGATAAAAGATTCTTGTTACAGACAGCTAGTGATAATACTTGTTGCTAACTTTTGCATCATCATCCATGCCATACATATACAAGAATTCTGTATAATTTGAATATTTACCTAACTTCTTCCTATATATATATATATATATATATATATATATATATATATATATATATATATATAAACTATAAACTGCCTAAGTAAACTGCAAGTTAACAGTTAAAATTAATTTCATAGAAATAAGAGAAAAAACATTCTTTCGATCAATCGATAATAAAGATAGAGAAAGCATGTCCTTGATGTGCAATTATCTGCAATTTGCTCCAACCTTATGAGGTCTTTACTGGATACAAAAAGCAGACTTTGCACTGTACTGAAAAAAACGTGCTCTAAATTGATAATATTGTGAATGAGAATATATAAACAAATTAGGGCCTTAAACCTTGCTTGTAAGCCGCTACATTTTTTGTGACTGAGTGGTAGCGGTAAATTATACCCACAAAATGTCCAAAATAAAAATGAGGTGGGAAGGGTCCGCGGAAATATAACATTGTGTAAATACATCTAATTGTGTACAGTTTGTTTTGTGCCTCTTGCATGTCAGCTCTCTTTCAAATGTTAATACTCTGAGAAATCAGCTGATTGTAATGCAGTAATATAATTCAATGCTATTTTAAATAAGACGCTTAAATATACTGTAAAGCGGTATAACCTCTTGTTGCTAGGGTCTGGGGAGCTGTCCTATTGTAAGAAACTGACGTGTCACAGCACCATCTGTTGTCATAATGAGGCATTATTTTATGCTAACTTCTGTGATGCTAACTTGCAAAGAAATTGATGCTACATTATAATCACAATGTTAGAAGGTGCAATCTGTGTAACTTGTGATATAGCAAGTTTATAAATAGAATATTAAGACTTGTAATAACTGACATAGCATATGCCATATGACAAACTAAAGAATCAATTTAATAGCTGACAAATTGAAAGATACAATGACGCAGAAGGAAAGTAGATCTAAGAACTTGCAAGCAGCCATTTACAGCTTGCATCAATGCAGAATAGAAAATTTATGACCAGAATTAGGAATGTAGCACTCGCGAGCAGCCATTTACAGCTTTCATCAATGCAGAATAGAAAATTCATGACAAGAATTAAGAATGTAGCACTTGCAGCCATTTACAATATTGCAGAAGGAAAGTAGCACTTGCAAACTGCTACGTACAATTTGCATCAATGAAGAATACAATATACATAGATATTAGTATGAAAGTAGCAATTGCAAGCAGCCATTTACAATAATGCATCAAGGAAGATTAGAAAATACATGCACAGAATTATAGCAGTAATCCCCCTCCACAGCTTCCCGAATACCCGTACAAAATACTAAGTGTACAATTTTTAAATAAAAAGGCCAGACTGCACATGAAACTCATGATCAAATCAATGATGTAAAAGGTTTTGCAAGTATGCTGCTGAATTAATTTTCTTAGCTTTATGATGTTTCAGCCAATGCAAGAACAAAATCCATCAACAGGTTTACAAAATATGTGCAAATCAAGAAAAGCTTTCACCAAAACTTCATGAAATATTTATGTAATTGTGAGCTTGACCCAAAGGTAAATAGAACAAGAGTGTCTTTTGCAAAATGGTGTGTGTGTGTGCAATTTTTTAACAAAGATTTAACACTTGTTCAGTCATACTGCTACAATGTCTGCAGTGTGGCCATTTATGGTGATGTCTAGTACATGCACATCATGCTGCAGACATGTGGCATCATATCCCACCCAGTCACATTATCATGACAACTAGCCAACCACCAGTCCTAACAACTAAACAATTAGCTTCTTAATGCTGGCTGGGGTTCAAACCCAAGATCTTCCACATCTAAGCCAGACACTCTAACCACTTAGTCCACTGATTAATTCCATGTATGAACAATCCATCAAAGGGTTTAGAAAAAATAATCAGAGAAGAAAACCTAAACCAAAACCCTAACACAAATTTTCCATGAGAGTAACCTTGAACCTTGAATGGCTAGTAAGCATATCACAGAATTTATTCTCAGCTTTATAATCATTAATATCAAATATTTTGAGAATCAATCAAAAGGTTCAGAAAACATTAGTAAATAAAACAATGGTACTGTTATGTGCACACTGTATATCCACCTCATGTTTAACAGACATTATGTAGACAACCAATATTTTTGTGCAAAAACCATTTAACCATTTTTCTTCTTTAGGTCAGAGAGATCTTGACTTTTGTCCCAAAAATCAATAGTTTTTTTCCTCACCCTAAATGCAAGCAAACCACAAAGTCTGGGCCTGATTTGTGCTGCAAAACTACTGTGATTGTGCTGAAATTATTTTTTTTTCTGTTAGTGACCTTGACATATGTACCCCAAAATCAACAGGGAACTTACTTGTACCATTTGCAAGCTATCCACAAAGTTTAGCAAATTTAGATGGTGGCAAACTTGAGTTATTGTTTAGAACCCCGTTTCTTCTTTCAGTCACAGTAACATTAATCTTTGACAGTGTGATCCTGAAAGAAAAAGGTTCTTTTTTTGCCCTAGGGCATGCTATCTACAACAGTTTTTCCTGAAACAGACCTTTGAGCTTTTGAGCCCAAAATCAATGGAGTTCTTTCTTACCCCAAGTGCAAGTCATCCACAATGCTTGGCAACTGTAGATGGTGAACAACTTAAGTTATTGTTCTGAAATCAAACTTGTAACAGACGGATGGATGGATGGTCATTATAACATTATCCACTCTGCCTTGTTGGAAGCATATAGAGATTTTAACCCAATTTTCAGTACAGATTTTGTAGGCTGTAATTCTGACCCAAAGAAAATGGGAACAAGCAGGAATGTTGTTGAATGAATCTTTCTATTGATCTATGCCAAGTATGATGCAAATCTATCAAAGGGTTTCATAAGATATGCAAATGAAAGTCTTTAACCAAAATATAACAAATTGTTGATGACAACACTGATGTTACTACTATCTGAAACGCGACTGCTACATCTTGCTTTCCACTATCACGGCTCAACAAAAATGGGAAGATAGCTCTAAAAGTACTACACCTCTCCCTCAGTAACTTGTGCACATCAAGGTCCAAGAATACAGACCAAACATCAAGCAAGGATGTGTTATGGAGGGACCTCCCAATAATTAAGGGGATGACATACCCACTGGATATCAAGAAAATGGGGGGAAGGGGTCAGTAGCATGGCTGTTTACTGCCTGAATAATTGTTTTATGATCACCTTGGGAACAACTGTCAAAAAGGAACTTTTGTAGTCACGATGATTGCTTTTTTGTTTATAAGTAAATTACCTATATTTTCAAGATATCTAACCTCTGAAAGAGTGTTGACAATATTTCTCCAACAATTTTCAGCAACCATCATGTGTACGTAAAAACACTGTATAGTATAAACATTGTATAGTATATTATGTCACTACTTCTTGTTGATTCACAACAAAAGATATTTTTTTATGAAATAACTGTCAATGTTGAAACAATTTTTTTCTACTATTATTAAAATGTGGATGCCTTGATTTCATTACAAATAACAGCGAAACTTCTTCTCATCTATAAGGATATCTATGAGGGCCAATTCAGGAATTTGAAGTTCAATAAAAACTCTGGAACTGACTTATCTATCAGGAACTGAATCTGTGAAACAAAGCTTTGTATTCACCGAGACTCATTTTGCTTGGTTGAATTACTATCTTTGATCACATTTATGAATGAGTAGGATAATTATAGGTAATTTATTTATAATACCCACATAATGAAATTCCTAGCAGTATTCGTTTGATCAAATGAACGCCTTGACCTCACACATTGTAACTGCTAGCTCTTATGCAGGTGGGATTTGCATGCCATTTAACTTTTATTTTACTCCCTTATTTAGTACCGCTCTGATGACCTAGTGGTTTGAGCATCTGCCTCGGATGTGGGAGGTCACGGGTTCGATCCCCAGCTGAGTCATACCAAAGAACTACAAAAAGGGTACTAACAGCTGCCTCGCCTGACGCTCAGCATTAAGAGGTTAGTGTTAGGACTAGTCGGCCTGGTGTCAGGATAATGTGACTGGGTGGGACATCGTGCTACATGTCTGTGGCATGATGCCCCTGTGCTAGACATCACTATAAACTGTCACACTGCAGACATCGTAGCGATATGACTGAAAAATTATTACTGCTACGTTAAAAATCCAAATCACACCCTCCTTATTTAGTCTGATATAAAAGACATACTCAACATGATGATACGAAGAAGCTCTGCTATAAACTGAGTGTAACAATACAACAGATACTTCCACAAGTCGGAGATCAAAACACGGTCAGTACTTAATTAGGTTCTCATAGAAACACTCCTGGACATAAGTCGTGATGATAGATTAACAACTGTCATGTTCGAATACAAGAGGGCACATTCCATTTATAATGATTACACTGAAACCACATTAAAAAATAGAAAAAAAGATAAATTTCAGTGGACAAAACTAATTTAATTGGCATTTATTTATTAAACTGTTGCAACCACTAGGAATCAGAGATATAATTACATTCATCAAAATTTTGTTGAATATTGTTATTTACAGTGTACTGAGATGTTGTCTGGGAAGAAAAATTAACAAAGTTAAAAATTTAACTTTATTAAAAGAGAATTTCATAATATTAATTCAAATTTCTGGATACTAACCAGTTTTGATGATAAAACTAGCAATATATCAAGGTTTAATTTACCAATTTTGATTGTGATTTTCTTCATGTTGAACAAATAGTGGCCAATTTTTGGTGACTCTTCAAGTTAAACAAATGGGATCCACACCTGACCCAGCATTATAAGGAGGTTTGCAAGATATCCTTGTGCAAGTCATCAAGGGTGTGTTTTAATCTGACAAAACCAAATAATATATATCTTATGGTTCTAGAGATATTAACCAGAGATAAATATGATGGATGGACACAATTTGAAATACAAACGGTGACAACTAATTCCCGTTTTTGGAGACTGTCTTGACACGATACAAAAGCACAGCCAATTTATTAGAAAATGTCTCAAAGAGTTCAGTAGATACTGAGTAAAACTGAGATGGGCAGGCAACTGAGCAAGCTGAAATGAAAATACAATATGGTTTGCTTCAGTTTATTGTACTGATACCTTATTTGTGCAGACAATACCTGAATGTGTGTTTTGTGAGTAAACACAAATATTCTGTGCTTCGAGTTTAAGAGTGAGCTATATACATGAACAGACAACATCTACACATCTTATGAGCTGACCTGGTTTCCAGGATGATGGCATTGACGTAGATCCAGGGGATAAACCATTAGCAGAAACGAACTAACAAGGCAACCATAAATGGTCTAAATAAGCAAAAATAAGACATGCACTCATTAAGAACTGTCAATGCCTAAACCTTTTACAGACTTTGCCACTGGGATGAACAGCAAGATTATACCAAATGATCCAATTTTCTGCATAATGATTTCAATCAGTAATTGGGTGATTTTGTCCATACAAATGACTTTGATGCAAGAAATTGTACTTTCACCTCATTATAACTATTGCAAATTGCAAGACTTTAATATATATTGGATTTTCATGCAAATCATTTTGAGGCAAATTTTTCACACACAAAATTTATGTATGTTGTCACGTATTTCTTCCACATGCCACTGAACTAGAGGTCAAAGTCAAAGATTGCTTATCTAGTAGTTGCTGGTAAGAACATCATCAGGTGTTTTCTGTCAAATTGGATAAACTGCACAAGCACTTTCATAATACTAGCCAGATTTAATGGCAGGGCAGCAACATAAGCACAAATTTCAAACATTTTAATTTTGGTATAGTGTAACCTAATGACATTATTACCAAACTGAAAATCAAAATTAGCCATTGGGGGGGGGGGAGGGTGAAGAAGTGAAAACAGCAAACTTTGACAGAAGGATGGCAAGTGGACAAACCATAATCTCTCACAGCCCCTGGTCAGATAAACTAATAAAAAAAAACATCTTAACAGGTTGATCACTTTATGTTGAATCTTTAGAACAGTATTTTGCAGTGACCATAAAATCCGAAAGAAAAAGAATTGACAGTAAAACTGCCCTGTATGTAAGAATGCAGGCACAAGAGGGTTTTATTTATCAATCGCCATGGTTCATACTAAGTGATTATAAAAAATAAAAAACAAGTGGTATAGATGTTGATCATAATGCCAATGATAATCAATATCATGTGATTATGAAGATAAACCAGGCAGAATGTGTTGATAATGATGATCAATACTAAATTATGATCAAGACAAATCAAGTAGTATAGATATCGATGACAGTGCCAATGATGATCAATACTGAGCAATTCTAAAGACGAACCAAGCAGATTATGTTGGTCATAGTGACCTTTTCTTTGGTATAGCATATACTAATTCTAAGTGCATGCTCATTCCAAGTTTCATCACTGTACAAGCAACAGTATCAGAGAAACTCACCTCAACATAAAAACTATATATAATCAAAGAAGCACGAATAGCAGGGATGGCCAGGTACCCGGCCTGGCCGAGTTTTGCACTACCCATAAATATCTGGCCTTGCTGGGTCTTAAGATAAAAATTTGATCTTGCCAGGTCATCCCCCCCCCACCCCGCAGTAATAAATTTAAAAAATAAAATGTTTTATGGTTGAAAAAAATTGGGGGATACCTGGACCCTGTACAAGGCAAATTTCCCAAACCCACTGATCCATAATGAATAGTAACAGTGACATGCTTTTAGTATAGTGGTCTAGTATTCTCAAGAATGAACATACAGATTAAGTTTCAACACTGTGACCAATCCAAGGATAACATTTTTATAAAGTCACCAAATTCCATAAAATAGTTCATTGTGACCTACTTCTGGTATGGTGGCATAATTTTTAAATATATATACCTTATACTTGTGTACAAGCTGAATAATTAAGGAAAAAATAAAAGCCTGGAAAAAGGGAGGTAGGTTTATCCATAGAACAAGGTCTAAACTTGAAAAATTTTAAGCTTTTTTGTTGACTACTGAAATATGTTGTTACTGCAGGTGGCCAAGTCAAAATCACATGCCTAACCTGAATCCAAGGGTCTCCTGTACTGAAACCACATGCGAAGATGACTATCCATTCAGACAAGTTGCATGTAAATGATTCAAAATTTCAACCAAAAGTTCTAAATGGTGAGTACATTTTGCAGAACAGTTGCTGGCTGGCAACAAAAACAAAAAAAAAAAAACAAAAACAAGGCTCAAGAGGTGATTGATATCAATCACAGAGTCTTGTATCATACATGTACTATAAAAACTACAAGCAAGGACACTTCTCACACAACCTATTTCAATGCTGTTACTTCAACCAAAATTTCATGTAGTGCAATAAATTTGAAATGGATGTTAACTCAGGCATTCAACTTTGTATGCCTATCCAAAGTTTTGATACTCTCATACCAGGCAATTTTAATATGCTACCACTTGTGCTGACCATAATTGCACCTGCTTAATATTCAAGTACAAGACACAGAATGGAATACTGCCATCTCATTGGTTGACCAAAATGACATGCACGGCCAAATGATAACCTTATTTTCACTCAACCAATAAGGGTGCAGTATTCCATTCAGTGGTACCCAAAATGCTTTACAATGTTTTCATCTAACAAAATTAAAGCATTTGCATGAATTTTTTAAACAGACCTTTTAAATATGGAATTCAAGCGGCAAGCTTCTTGACAATCATTTGGTTTTGAAGGTGGTAGTAGAAAAAAGGTTTCAAAAGTGGATACAAATACAACAGAAGATGGATCTAATGTTAAAATAACTTGTCTTGGCAATTTGGAAATAAATGGTTTAAAGAATTTTCATGTTTAAGGTTCAGTGACAGAAAGATGTTTTGTACTATACGTGAATCTGCACCAACTCTACCAGGGAAAACTGACTTCATTTGAGTGTGCACAACATTCAAGAAAAGAATCACTCATTATATACAGAAACAGCAAGAAACAACAATCCATTCATGATTCAGTTGTACAAAGCCAACATGTGGTCGTACAGTGGAGCATAATGTTATTTGTCAACATTATAAAGATGAACAGACCACATAGGAATGGAAATTAAATTTGTTATGGCTTTTACGTTTTTCTTTTTATATTAAATAAAATATGATCTGATATGAGCAAAAAAGAGAGAGAGAGAGAGAAAGGGTGGGTGGGTGGATGGGATTTCAGGATGATTTTAATCTGTATTGTTCAGTCACTTGACAATTGTGATCTTACTCACGTACAAGTGTAATACTATACTCCATTATCAATTAACACCACTGGGTAAAACGATTCATTCTGGTTTTAGTTACCATATCGATTGTCCCAAAATACACATGGTTTTGCAGTGTTATTTACATGCTAATTAAATATGCTACAGCTGTGGTCAGGTCACCCAAGCTAACACCTATCTGACCTAAAGATTCAGCAGACCAGATCAAATTAGTGCAGTTAGCAATAGGGAAATGAGACTACCCATAGGGTATTATGAATACATACCATGTACTGAAAGGAAATCCCAGGTGCTTACTGTGTAAATCTCTCAATCACTGACACCTTTTGAACTCTCAGACAGAATTCTCAGCAATTTAAAGTAACAACTAGCATGAGCAATGTAGTTCCTGCTCCAGGTGCCCCAGTCACTCCTAAGGAAAACTGATTCTGTGATCCCCTTTTTAGAAACTTTTTCTACTAACTGCCCTGAGATGTTTCATCTTTTCTCTGTTTGGGAAGAATTTTTTAGTGTCCTGATACGTGTATGACACATTTATTTCCAAGTACCCATCAATATTTTTATTTTGCTTAACATTATGTTACATAATCCATGGAGATCTCAATGCCATTCACACTTCTATGACATTTTGCAGACATTACTATGGTGTTCTTCTCGCTCCAAAACATGTTTACATCGTGAATGTATTCATCATTGAAATACATGAACCCAAGTTGTCTGTTTTTGAAAGATAAATTGATATCTCTCTAAAAAAATCAAGAGCAAATTCAGAGTAGTATCGGCCAATTGTACTCTACATTCTAGTGATGAAGACACCATATTTTACACTTCTCTAAGGTAACAACAGAAAGGGTTATCTGCCATTTAGGGGTGGAGCTAGACACACTATGTGGAGAAGTCAATTATGCTGTGAAATGAAAAATACAAGGCAGTGTGGTATATTAAACTGTTGTAATCTTATAGTATTTTGCAATAAATTTCAGTGTGATTTCGCTGTAATCAAGTACAATCATTTAATACATGTACATTGTTATGTTTATTTAATTTATATTGTGCATTTAACTTTTGTCCATGATTGTAGAGGTCATTTGTGAAAATTACATAGCTAACTTTCGTTCATGATTGTAGATCATACTTTAAGACAATGATCATTTATAAATAATGATGTTTACTTGGATTTGAGTTCAGGACATTCATTTCTTTTTAAATCAATGGTGTACCAGATTTTTATCAGCTTGTTTGCTAAAATTGAAGCGAACAGACCTGGTCTTAAGGAATTTGATGGAAATTTTCATTTTGCTGCCACAAGCCAGGAGAGTTTGTACACAAGGAAGACAAAGCAAACAATGCTTCATTCTTATTTTAATATCAGTCTTTTGTGGAATTAATTTTAGTTGTGTTCAGATATAATCTGAGAGGAATTATTTAAATTATTCAATGGAAATACAAAGTCCTCAATGACATTTTGGACTAAAAATAACTATTCTAGGATTATTTGAATTCACTCAAAAACAATCCTGATTATATCACTGTGATACGTCAAGACTATTGGTAAATCTACATATTCAAGACTAGTGGTGTATCATTACACTCAAGATTTGGAATTCGTTCAGGGTACTCTATACTTCTGGGTTTGTGATACAAATATAAGACTTATCTGTGATTTAATTCATAATACTGCAAGTTCATCTTATATTTGTTTCCATGTTGGTTTTGCTTTTTCTGTAACTTAGTTTAGACCACAGTCTTAACAGCATACACAAATCAAGCAGAACGTCTGTTCACATTGTTTACAATGATGAAATGTGCTGTAATAAAACAAAACAGACTTTGCTTAAAATGAAAAAATGACTGAAGAAGTGCCTGAAAACTTGATGCAGTCTTCTCCAATATGTGATTTTTCTAAAGAGAAAAAAAGAATCGATACAATGTGACTTGAGCATTCTCCAGCTCTTAGGGGAACAGCTACTTATTGCAATTACAGAAATATGAACTGATATCACAGATTTCCTAGCAGATCATGCATTTGATACATGTAGATTTATATGTTGTGAAAGGTCACCTATAGTTGGTTGCATAGTTTCACTATTATGGTGTTGAATGAAGTCTCTTTGGGATTTTAAAGCATATAAAAAATAGATGAAAAATAATACAGCCATAAAGATCAAATTTTACTCTTAAACCTATCTATATAGTATACAAATAATAGGTACATACAACAACAGTCCCCTTAAGAAACTGACACTCACTTGATTGAAAAGAATTTCCAGGAAGTCAAATTGAGACCATTTCTTCTTTTTAGTTGCTGAGTGCTTAAACCATATCTCATATTCTTGAGCAATAAGATCTTCAACTTAGCCACAGTGACGGCCATACTGAATGCAGCATTAGCACCATTTTCATGTAGAACAATCTAGACACAATCAAAGTTGAGATGAAATTGCACTACTTTCATTTAGCACCAATTAGATATCACACGCCTTCTGGTGAAAACTCAGTGCTGATAAGACTTTCCATCGAGGTGTAGCAGTAAGCTTTTAAAGATGGCAGCCATACAGGACATCAGATCAGAACAAATTTAAGACCAACTAGACAGCCCATGCTGAAACGACTTTCCATTTTGGAGGAGCAGCAATAACATGACTGTTTGACAAAGGCAGCTGTGGTGGCCATACTGGGTGTCAGATTAGCACCATTTTTATTTAGTAACAATTAGACATCACAAGTCTATTAGTGAAAACCCAATGCTGATATGACCATCCAGTCTGGATTAGCACCAATAAAAAGATTTTCAAAATGGCAGCTGTAGTGGCCATAGAAGATGTTTAAGCAACACTATTTTTATTGAGAACCAGCTAGTCTATAACGTTCTCTGTTGCTAACCCCACACCAATGTGGTTTTGTTCTGTAAAAGTAGCAAAAAAAATTTTTCTCGAGAGGGCTGACATGGTGGCCATGTTGGATGTCAGAGAGGCACCATTTTCATTTAGGACCAATTAGACATCATAAGAAGTCTTTTTGTTAAACCCCATGTTAATATGACCATCCATTTCATAAGATATTGCTGGAGCAGAACCATATTCATCTGGGACCAACCAGACATTATAAGAAGTATTATGGTGAAAACCCCATATAAAAAATATGACTATCCATTCAGGAGTAATGATAACAAGATTTTCAAGATGACTGTTGTGTTTCCGACAGGGTATGTCAGATCCGAAAAACTTTCATTTAGACCTA